>OY970805.1:9916825-11268252 GCA_963853775.1 Xanthia togata
GCCAAACTCTGCGATTACTGTTTTTTTTTTGTTTATGGCATCTCGCAGTTGACTCTCAGATTGAGGTCGCAGATGCTTAACCGGACATTCCTGTGGTTGCCTTAAGCTGCTAAATTCAAAGCCTCCAGCCAGGGGCATAAACTATTCTATGTTATACTAAGCGGACGCTCGCTAAGGGCACCCCCTGTGGGGTACGAACCTCGGCTTAGGGCGTCGCTTGGGGGAGGACAGCAAGATGGGACAGGCTGGAGCAAACATATATTATTATTAATCGGGGAATTTAAAGCTACAGGCTCGAGCAAGGCGAGCAAGGGTCGGAGGGGCGATTACTGTACTGTAAGCTGTACTTTAGTACGGAGCGGAGCGGAGTGGGGCGCGTCGTCGTGGATTGCACTATCTATACTGGTTATCTATGTTAGTAGGTAGGTATTTATTGCTTAGTATGTAAGCGGGAAGCACAGAATCGGTCGCAGTGGCGGTGCTTGGGGTAGGCCTACAGCAGTGGACGTCTTTCGGCTGAATGAAGTAAGTTAATTAAATAGTTAGTAGGTAGTAAGTACGTAAAACTCAGCGTGAACAAAAGAGTCTGGCGAAACCATTTATACTAATTAAGTGATTCCCGAATTTTTAAGAACTTTCGCATTTTAATTTCAGTCAATCCGTCTGAAATATCTAGGCTGGAATTTACCTAGATTTTTGAACTTTTTCGTAGATTTTGAACACACGGAAATTGTCCTTCTGACATCAAGCAATAGCATTGGTGTCGATTGTGGCCTTGAGCAAGGTGTTGATTGTTGAGGTAAAGTTCACAGATCGAAGAGTCAGCTATCTTATACTTATTGTAAATACCTTTCCATCAGCAGTGCAAGCTGCGAACACGGTGCTGGAGTATGGCGCCCACTTCACGTCGCCCACCGGAGAGCCCAGCTCAAACATGAATAGGGGTTCACTGGGGAAAGAAGAAGAACATTACGGAACGGTACAGTGTTAGAAAAAATTGTCGATGGACTTTTCACTGATCAAAATACATAATGGATAACTTTGGATACTTGCTACAAAATTTTAGGTCTTTTTATATTTCCAATCAACGAACAATATTCGATATACGAGTCAATATTTTCAATTTAAAAATGGAATTTTTAATCCTAATTAGTTTTCGGACTTCATTCATATATACGGATGATACCTACCTACTTTTTGTGCTTGAAACCATAATGTTAAACGATACTCGTAGTTGTATTTTCGATTTAAAAATCCTTCGAATTTACCTACGTTACGTTTTGCGTTGAGTTCTTGTTACGGCCTCCGAAACTTAATAGGAAGAGAATATGTTACAGTACACTGTGGGACGAAAAACTTGATCATACTGTCGTGTTTTTAGTTCTAGCAAGGAAGGTTTCATTAACTCGTTTATTTTTCAGGTTTGGTAAACTTTTCGCAACTGGAATTGAAACAAAAGCTTATAAATACTCACTCCCTCCCATCCTCCCATATTTTAACCCTCCAATCTCCCGAGCAGGAGGCGTAGATGCTGTTGTTATACTTGTTATATCTGATCCTGTAGACGGGCATGTGATGCCCTTGGATGGAGCGCACGTAGTTCCGGTTGTACTTCAGTGAGCACGTGTGGATCATGCCGTCTTCTGTGCCCACCATGAAGATCTCCGGCTTCTCAGGGTGGAAGCAGAAGCAGCTGCCGCAACCTGTATCGAAAGTACACAGCGTGTATCTGTGAGGTGTGGCCAGGCTTAAGGATGTGGTGTAGACCATCAAACTGAACCACTTTTTCCATACCTTGTTGGAAACATGCTGGTCCCGCTCCATAGGACAATTAAGAATCTAGGCAAAATCTAACTGGTTGCCAATTTAATTGTATAATATTATTTTTTATATCATTGATTTTATATTCTGTGATTACTTGAACTCACACACTGACTTAAATTATTATTAGTATTAAGTAGGTACTTATACATTTTTTAGGAATATCGTATAATTTTACAATGTTAGTAAATAATGTGAGCACCGTGCATCGTGCATATCACATAATAAATTTATCTGTTTTTCCTTAAATTTTCATTATTTTTACCTATCGTGGTAAGTATAGGACTTATAGTAATCTTATTCTAGGTGCATCGTCTTTACATATAGTTATACAGGGTGATTGGAAGATGGGTGCAAAGCTTTAAGGCGAAGATAGTACAGACCATTTGGAACCATTTAAGCCATGGTTGTCTCAGACGAAGTCTTACCAATTTTTTTAACCTAATATTTGTTTTTTTTTTTCGGAAATTCCCAAAATTTTATGTAAACTGCATAATTATGGCCAAATTGAATGATATATGAGTTCATTTTTTATTTATTTAATCAAAGTAATGTGTAAGCAATCAAGCAAAACATTTTTTAGGCTTCTGTGAACATTAGACATTTTTACAGACATTTAAAGTTCAGAAAATTAGTATCAAAACGTTTATTAACCTTATTAAAAAAAAAAATTGGTAAGACTTTGTCTGAGACAACCATGGCTTAAATGGTTCTAAATTGTCTGTACTATCTTCGCCTTAAAGCTTTGCTCCCATCTTCCAATCACCCTGTATAATTAATGTATACAAGAAAACATTTTAATAGAGTAACGGTGGAGTTTCTTGCCCATTCTTCTCCATACGAAAACTACCTTTTGGAAGGGGCGACTAGAATCATTTTTTTTTTTTGTAAATTTTGACGTTCAAAAGTGCCTTTTGTGCCTGATTGAAATAAATTTGACTTGGACTTTGATTTAGCCAACATCATAATCACGAAAAAATAATCAACCACCCCAAAATTTGGGGCGAGTAGGTATTGAACTCTTGTATGGACAGTTGATATCGTGATTACGATGTCGATACAATGGACCAAGTTGTACAGTGGGTGAGGGTCTAAACAACACAATTAAATATGACCACACCTTTCTGATCCATGCTGTATTATACCTAACCTGACAGAAGATGATCGATGTTTCATGAATTAAGTAGCTCTTGCTTAACTTTATAAAATTTTCTAATGCCGACTAATGTGTCCTATTCCTATGTCCGAGGACATAGGACATAGGGAACTTTTTATCTCGATATTTCCACGGGATCGAGCCTTATGCGGGTGAAACTGCGGGGCTCATCTAGGCTCATATAAACCTATCGAAAATGTATGGGGACCAGTAGTGACGCGGCAGCAATGCCGCGTGCGGCGTTGTTCGAAAACAAACCTTTTTAAGCGTGGCAGTATTTACAAAACTTAGAAGCTTTGGCTCTATGGGAGGTCACTCAGTGGTGCGACGTTCGTCGAGTAAATAGTTTCGTTAACATTGGCGTACCTACCTTTCTGGTTTACCAGTAAAGTTGATAAAGGCTCAACTTACTGTTAACAGTCAGCATCGTGCCATCAGGGCCAGGTATGGGCGGCACGCTGGAAGTCAGGGTGATGATGGTGGTGGCCTGCAGCTCTCCCGGCATCACGGCCCACTGGACCACGCGACCATCGCCAGATATGGAGAAGAATGATGGCTCCCCGTCGATGAGGCGACGACCCCAGCGGATCTTTGTTTGTAAAATGAAAGTATACCTATATAATACTGATATAGATAGTGCAATCCACGACGACGCACCCCACTCCGCTTTGTACTAAAGTACAGCTAACAGTACAGTAATTGCGGAGTGGGGCGCGTCGTCGTGGATTGCACTATCTGTAACTAACCTAAAACTATTAAAGATCAGATCACACTAAATTTTTGAGTATAAAATTTTGATTCAAAACTCTACTCTATTCATACAAAATAAGTTGCAATTTTTTAGGCAAAAATCAACTACCTACCTACCTACAGTATGATAACTAACGAAGGGCGTTCCCGTTAGCCTGCGATAATAAAGCGTCCATACATGCAAAAAAATAACACCATAAAAAAGAAGTTTTATTTTATTTTTATAATAAAATATTCATAAAAATAAGTATGAAATTGATACGTAAAAGAAACACTTACACGCGCACTTGTCTTTCCACGTTGAAAGACAAGTGCGCGTGTACAGAGTGTTTCTTTTATTATAATATACCTACACCTATTTTTTTTTGTTTCTAATTTTTTTTTAGCATGTATGGATGCTATTATTGCAAGTTAACGTTAACATACTGTTATAGTATTGTATTGTAGCCACAAGCCAAAAATTAAGAAAGTGCAATTTTCGCGATAAAAAGCAGCCCTCGTAGCAGTCGTCAATCAAAATAATGCATTTCTAACACTAATGCTTTTTAAAGCATTGATATCTAAGATCAAAGATTTTTTTGTAAACCACTGTCACTCTTAAAATAAGTAGGTATCGAATAAGGAACAAATGAAAAGCCGTTAGATGCTCTCACCTCCCACACGATGTTGCTGTGTTTGTCTCGCACAGAATTAGATTTGTACTGATAAGCAGACTCCAGTGTTAACTGAGCGTTGTACACGCAAACGTTCCCGTCGTACAGTCCTGGGCCAAACAAAAGGAACATCAGTTCGTTGCTATGAGGAGAAACGCGCATATCTACTAGGTATCTAAAATTCACGCACGAAAATCTTAAATTCACTCACAGGAAGGGTTGACCGAGACAGTTTTTTCGTTCTCGGCCGAGACCGAAATAGACAATAAAATAAAATCTCGGCCAAGACCGAGAGCTGAGACCGAGAATATAAATCGTGAAAAAAAATCGCTAATTTTCCATATTATATATTTAAGAGTGTAATAGTTTTAATACTCAAAATTAAACAACACGATGTTGGAGCAAAAAAAAAAGCAATATTTCGGCGTTTTCACCCTTCAAAGAGTGTCGCCTCTCGTCGTATTGACTAGCTATCTAATTACGCAACATATTTTCGTAAACGATTACGACAAATTCGTTTCATTTTGACAGTTCAACAACATTCATTGCGTTATTTAGCAGATTTTTTTTCGAACTTATGAAGCAAATTGTTTCAAATCGATTCAAATTCCAATTGATCATGTATTACATAATCAGGGTACCAGCTCTGCTAAAGAGCTGTTCACTAGCTACACTAGTTGACGGCGCTGATAAAAACTTTTTTGCTGCAGACCTAAGTACTTTATAAGGTGACTAATACCAGTACTCAAATATATTTTCATTTCTTTTCAGTCTTGGCTCTCTATGAAAGCTATCAAGTGCTATTTCGATCAGAATTTGAACTGTTTTCGTCACTGGTCCCAGGTCCCATAAGTTGAATCCAACTGTAGCGGCCATGTTTGATGAGCAAGCTAACGATGCAGTAGAAGTATGTACATATCGTCAACGTCACACGAGAATTTGATCCCACATTTCCATTGTATACCGTACAACAGCTTCGGTTATAGCCGAGAATCTCGGCGATTTTTTGCCAAGAACCGAGGCCGAGTTTTCGGTTGGATTTGTAGCCGAGAATGCCGAGACCGAGAACGAGACCGAGATCTCGGTCGAGCCTTAACTCAAACTCAAACCATTTATTTCAATTAAACCATTTACAGGCACTTTTGAATTGTCAAGGGTTGGTCAGTCAAAAATATGAAGTTAGTTGCCCATTCCAAAGCATAGTAGGTACCTATGGAGAAGAACGAGCAAGAAACTCCACGGACACTCTTTTAAATCAAAAATTTGATACAAAATATTGGTTACATCATTCATTTTGAAATTATGCATGTGAGAACAATGTAGAAAGACGTGCACGTTCGTAAAAGCGTCCGTAATATAAAAGAAAAAATAAAGAATCATTCAAAAACTTAAAATAAATTAATCCATGGCAGCTAAGAGATGACCAGTCCCAACTGACGGCGCCCGTTCACGAACATGACGCATGGATCAGCACCATTCAGCTCAACCATTTTGAAGGGAGCTAAATGATCCAACACACGCGCCACCATCAGCGAGACATCTGAGTGTATTGTGTAACTCACAGACAACGCTGGGTCTGAAGCATGAAATTTTGCACAAGAGCTCCTTATACAGGATGGATTTTTGAGATGGGGCAGTAAGGACAGGTACCTACCCGCTACAAGAAAACGGTCTTAGGAGACAGGTCCTTAACTTTTTGAGACATTTTGATCTGTATTCACAGATCTTGAAAAAAAATACAGTCAGCAAGAAAATGGGCAGCTTCCAAAAAAAAAAAAAAAAAATGGATGCCATTCGATCCTGTTTCATACAGCTAGTTTTCAAAATCCGAACGTTTCATAATATTCTAGGTAAGTATTAAATTGAGCTTCAGCTTTTCTGCACTAGTCGACAAACTAAGTTTTCCTACTTCTTTATGAATAGACTAAAGAAAACCGTACCTATCCGAGGAAGGATAAAAAACTCTATTAGACCAACTGAGGTTTGAGTTAATAAAGCTAGCGGCATGATAAAACTGTATAAGTATTTAAAAAAAAAAACAAATGTTGGAAACATTATTAGTTTAATTGTCAAAATTACATAAAAAACAAAATAATGTTTGACACCTCACTTATAACATAAAAACGAACTTTAAAACAAAATTAATACTTTGCATTGCCTCCTTGCGGGCTCTTCTCACAGCTGCGGTTTGGCATGCTGTTTATTAAGTTTCTTAAATGCGATGTTGCGGAATATTGGTCCATTCTTCCACTTAGCGCATGTTTCAGCCGATCTATTCTGTAAAAATCTAGGACTGTAAAAATCTAGCTAGGGACTGACAGCTCACTCCGAGCTCACTTCACCTACGTTTTTCACGGTGAGATGGTTACAGAATAGCACTGCAGGTCTTGAAGTGTAGCTCGGGCGGGTTCGATTTCTTACACAACTCCCAAGCTTATCCCGACCGTGTCAATTGGATTCAGGTCCAAAATATTATAATGTCGAAGCTACCCAAAAACAGAATCTTGTGAGTCATCGGTAACTAGGGTTGCCAACTTTTTGTACAAGAAATAAGTACTTACCTATTTATGGTCAGTGGGAAAATAAACAGTATTTCGGAACAATAAATAGCATCTCTGAAAAAAAAAACACCCGGCTTCCAACGAAAAAAAAAAAACTACAAAATGAAAAATAGGTAGGTTACTTTAATTTCGGAAGCGGGTGTCTTTGGTTTTGTAATTTAGTTTTTTGCCATCAACTTCGATTTTATTTAGGTATAGCTTTGAAAAACAGTGAAAACAGTTTAATCATATAGGTAGTTTATTTTTGTTGTACAGTAAACAGTTTTTTAGAGTGAAAAACAGTATAATACCTACCTACTGTTTTCAACAGTATGGTTGGCAACCCTATCGGTTAACACACAATCGTTTATGCAATCGATTAAAATTACGGGATAATATGATAAACAAATCACCGCAGTATGTTTTGTATAATGCTGTAAAACCGTAATGTGAAATTATTTTAAGCTGACAACTGTTTTTTATCACTTTAGCAAAGTAATACAGCGTTATTCTTGTCTTAGCCCAGGGTTCGCACGGACGTAATTTTATCGCGTGGATTTTGTTTCGTACACTGGATTTTCAACTCTCGCTCAATTGAGCCGAGCGTTGAGAATCCAACTTGTGCGTTACCCCAGCCAGATAATGTCGAAAATCGTCATCTAAGTGCAATAGATAATTAGACATACAGCTTCTGTAATTAGTAAGCAGATTTTTAAATTTGGTAAGCTGATAGTTTTTTAATTATTTGATAAAAACACTTATAACTAAATAATTAGATATCAATTTGAAATAAATGGTACAACTTAATTTGTATTTGTATTTGCTTTGGTTGCGAAGATATTTAAAATCCTGCTGGAGTAACCTTTGCACTATTGCTGTATTTCGGAATTGACTATACGGATGATTGTAATATTTGTACATGAGATCTGGGTAATTAGTTATAATTTGTTACGCAATAAACGAATCCACTATAAAACACCGTTTGCAAGTTATTGTAGTAAATAGAAAATATGCTTTAATAGGTCCTAGCACTTGCAATAAGCGCTCCAAAGACTGAACTTAATCGTTATTATATAGGTAATTACTGTCTATAAATGGTACTGAAGTTTCATTAGTATCCTATACGTAATTAAAAAGATAAGATGATGTTCCGGCCACGGCGCGCAGCTGAGTTATTTGACCACCGATTAACCGAGTTTACTGTAGTAGTGGTAACTGAATGTTACATCAATAATTAGAAATACAGTTCAATTATATACATGTAAAATTTCATACTTTTACACTAATTAATTAACGAGATAACCGAAAAATATGATGTACCTATGCGTGGTAACCCGACCAAATCTAGTGTGTTATAAAAAGGCGGCCGCGCAAATCATTACACCAACCTTCTAAAACTTACAGGATAATTCGTGAGAATAATTACGTGGTACAGACGGGTAAACAAGTGGTAAAGTAAAACAATATATTTATAATGGAATATTCATTTCAAAAATAATAATGCGTAGGGAATATCAAATATGGAGTATCTAACTATGTAGATGATGATGATCCTATGCAGGTAATTATTTTAATTAAGGTAAGTAAGTATATAGGTAAATTTACTTCAAAAATAATCACAGATATTTTTTATGGACTAATACCTATGCAACGTCGCTTGTTTATCTGAAATTAAAATTAAGAACTGATCAAATTCAAATAATTAAAAAACTATCAGCTTACCAAATTTAAAAATCTGCTTACCAATTACAGAAGCTGTATTTCTAATTATCTATTGCACTTAGATGACGATTTTCGACATTATCTGGCTGGGGTAACGCACACGAATCCAACAGAGCGCACCCAGCGTGTATCCCAGCGCGTCAAGAAAAGACACTGTTGGATATTCAACTCTCGGCGCTAAGCACACTTGTAAAGCAAATACAATACGTGAAAAATATCGCCGCGATAAAAATACGCCCGTGAGCACCTGGGCTTAAGGCTGTGCGACCGTAACAAATGTGGCTTTATATAATTATAATCATTAGAATCAGCAATCGCCGCCAAACACCGCAACCCTCTGGTTGTCGAGGCCGCCAACTATGTCCCTAGCAGAATCAGTCAGATCCGCCGCCCGAGGCAAATCCTTACCGACCCAGACGACCCCATAACCCTCCTCCAGGAGAGCAATAGGGCCACAAGTACAGTGCACAGACACCGACCCGCATTCCGACCTCGCCGCCGAGGTCCTCGGCGATCGCGATCCGCCCGAGTAAATATTACTCCCCCCCGACCCTTGCCCGTTGATGCGCCAGCCCGCGTCGATGCTGAGCCAGTAGCTTTAAATTCCCCGATTAATAATAATGAATTATCTTTGATCCAGCCTGTCCCAACTTGCTGTCCTCCCCCCAGCGACGCCCTAAGCCGAGGTCCGTACCCCACAGGGGGTGCCCTTAGCGAGCGCTCGCCTAGTTTTAATTAGAATAGTTTTGCCCCTGGCTGGAGGCTTTGAGTTTAGTAGCTTAAGGCAGCCGCAGGATTGTCCAGTTAAGTAGTCATCACCTCAGAGGTGAGCTACGAGATGCAATAGTCAAAAAAGAATCGGCAATACAACTCCTTAAGTTAGCTTATTCCTCAAATGTCATGATTTGATGAAATAGTCAATGAACCTATGAGAGTTGTATTGATAATTTTTATGATTAGGTATAGTTCTATAAATAAACATTTGATACGGCCGCGAATAATATGTAGTTCAACATATAACACGATACTGACCTGAAGAAAATTGGAATTTCGCGGGCTACCCTGACGAAATCTCAATGTTTCATCAAGTTTTATGAACCGTGTGAAGTAGTGCGGGCTGCTTGTACAAACAGACATCCAATGTTCATGCTATCATTATTTTCTCGTCTCGTTTCTAGTCTCGACGATCTTTACCAGTTTTATCTAGTTTTTCACGAGTCACGGCTAGATTATTCTTCAAAAGTTAACAAGAGCTAATGATATTATAGTAGAAGAAAGAGATAGCAGCATCTGATTTCTTACATATGTGACCAGCAGGCCTAACATGACACACACGACAATTACTCGCTCTCGCGTGAGTAATTTTTGTCTATTTCGGTCACTTTCTCGTTTTCTGACAGCACTTCCATACAAAATAGTCGACTCCTTCTGTCAAAATTGATGTTTTCTCTACAAACCCTAACATGGCACCTTAGTTATCTCGATTTTTGACAATTCAACACGAGATAATCTCCGATTTTTCTATCATTTAGTCGTATTTACTCGTCGTTGATTTTGACGACGAGAAGAGTAGACAAAATTATGATACAAAAAAAAACTCCAAAATAACATGGCAGTTTCATAATTGTAGGTACTTATTTTAGTCATCATTTTGTTTTACAATATATTAATAATGAAAATACTTAGTTTTAAACTACTATTTATATTGAAACGACGTGTTTTATATGGAATTTTTCGTTTTTTGTATGGAAAATATGAAAAAATATTACCTACATGTTGAGTGATAGGGGTTTAGGGGTTTCCTAAAGGGGGTCGAAATTTTCTTTATTTTTTCGATAGGACACCATTTTCGAGTTATAAGAAAGAGAAAAGAAAAAAAAGACACTATTGTTTTTGCACCGTCGAGGTGTTGGTGTGAATTTTAGTTAATTTTTTAATAGTTATTAAATTCAAAAATTCAAAAGTCATTTATTCAAACTAGGCTGAGAATCAGCACTTTTCGAACGTCAAAGTTACATAAGACAGTCCCACAAAACGCCCACCCTTCACCACTTCCTAGTGCTTTCGCTGGGAAGAAGAAGTGGCGCAACAAACTCCTCAGCAGCACAGCTGTCTGTTCAGTTAGAAAAACTTGATTCTATACAATAAGTACTTATGCAAAATAATTTACATAACGCAACACAAAACATTAAATTATAAATTAATAGCCATATGACAGCTAGCACACGCCAATATACCAACCAAAAACATCGAGATCTATACTCAAGCAGAAATAAAAATAACTAAACGTAAACAATATCTAAAAAAGGAAATAAAGCCTCCGGGCATAAAGGGCGTGCCCGCTTACATATAGCTGTAACTATAAGTTATAATTGATAAACTAGGACCATCGAGGTAAAATAAAAAAAACAGTTAATTACTAATTCCAAAAAAGTTCGATCCGGTTATCCCTCCTGCCCACATGACGCAAACTGTCACTTTTTGAGGATGTAATGGACATTCTTGTAAGGTATATGGATTTTCATCACCTCTAATCCGATAATTCTGCTTGTTAACGAAGCTATTAAGGTGGAAACGAGCCTCGTCACTAAATGATTTTGTTGTGGAATTCGTCGTCAGTTTTCACAATTTTTATAATTGTTTTTCACTATTAATAACATTCTTCCAAGCTGTAATGCACCATTTTCGTAAATGTCTATGTTTTGATTAAACAAATACCAAATATGGAGGACTCTACAATTTGATAGTCGAAAATGGCGCATGATTCCAAATTCAAGTTCTTGCTGAGAAATCCTTTACAATACGCACATGAATCCGAAAAGTCAGAGGTGCGTGCCTTGGGTTCGAACTCGAGACCTATAACACTTAGGTACAGTGGCCATGCATGCCTTTCATTTTGTCAGTACAACAACATTCCTTTCGGTATTACGCTGTTGAACAGACGAATTTTTCAAACGTATGAAGCAATAAATTTGCAGATTACTTCAAAATCTTTCGGATTGTAATGGAAAATTCGTTACGCAATAAGTTGCGGGCTCGACCAGGTAACTCACCAACACAAACCAGGTAAGGTATCTCCCTATACACGTCGAGGCATATGACAGGCGACTCCGTGATCACGGCGTACTCGGGGTAAGCCGGGTTCTTGATGCTGTACAGGCACAGGCACCCAACCTTCTGCTGGCATGTGAAGTCCACTGTTAAACAAATATTGGAAATAAAAAACAAGAATTGATCTGTTGTCAAACCCCATGTGAACTTATACAGGATGTGATACGTCTGCGTCTATATTGCAATAGGTTTTCCGCATATTGGAAACATCCTGTTGTTAGTGTTTTCAACCCCATCATTGGTACTTATAACTTGAGATTTGAGACTAGATATTTTAATCTCTTTCTTTTAAGATTTGAGATTTGATTTGGCTAAGACAACATATTTTTCCAATTTTTCACGACGCGTATTCATTTGGACCTAGCTTTACCATGATACACCACTTTTCCCGCCGGAACCTTGTTAGTCAGCGGTCGAACTCGAATCAGTGCTATCCTCTAGTGTTTGAACCATTTCAACCACTAGACTCAATAAGATGATTACGCTTTCGGCAAGCTGTTACATTCAATTGAGTAAAAGGTGCTCGAACCCTCGCAACATTTTGCTGTGCTAAAGCCCGTAGGTATTATGAAATCGTCCTTGATTTGGCACTAGGGACATTGTGTGAAGTTAAATGATATAGCAAGGACAAACACAGGTTGTTGGTGTGAAGTAAAGTTGGTATTACGCGATGTAGCGATGTCTGTGCGTCATTTCAAAATGAGAGTAATGACTAATGGCGCTAAAACTACATGGGATAAAGAAAAAGTCTCATGAAATGATTTCCATTTTGTAGAATAGGCTAGAGTTGAACTCTAGAGTTGTAGCATACTCTAAAGTATGCTACAAAATGAAAATCTTCACAACTATATTTCATGATCAGTAAAAATTTTCGAAAGATAAATGTGAGAGGAGCGACGACGAGATGGTTGAAAAAAGCAAAGAATACGTATATTTTTAACGTATTCACACTCCCTATTAAATAAAACCATATAGGTACTATGTCTATTGTATACCCCGCTAAGAGGTGTTTAAAGAGATAACCAGTTTATTAAGAACAGATTACAAACAAACGAGGAGCCAAAAATACAATATGTTTACCTATATTAAAAGCGTGGTGGAACGTGACCCAAAATCGTGTGAGGTCGGCAATCTTCGGCCATCTTCGGCTCTCATTGTTGCAGCGACGTTCGTAATGGACTCGAGTGTCGGTATTCAGCACCTACCTATATTGACTAA
This sequence comes from Xanthia togata, assembly GCA_963853775.1. Lineage (NCBI taxonomy): Eukaryota > Metazoa > Arthropoda > Insecta > Lepidoptera > Noctuidae > Xanthia > Xanthia togata. Next base: position 9,929,797 of record OY970805.1, read on the forward strand.
CCGTTGTCATCTCAATTGCTTCCTATTCAAATTGTGAGGTGAAACTGTTTTGGGACAATGTGTGAGACAAATGGGCTTGAGAAGTTTCAGATGATTTATATACCTAGGCGTATATGAATGTGCCAACGAGATGGGAAATTAAACGTCTGATAGTTTTTTGCAGTTGTTTGATGTTTTGAGTTAACGATTCTTTAACGTGAATCTTTTGGTCTGTCTATTTATCGCCTGATTGTTTCTTAACTACTAAATGGGCAACAAGGCTTTCATTGGCAAAATACACCTTGTTTTAACTTACAGGATCCATAGGCAACGGTAAACAAGTCCTGGTAGTGGGGGTTCCATTGGATGTCGCAGACAGCATGGCTTCTCATAGGATCGAACTGGAACTTCCACAGAGGCAACAAAGATCCCTTGCCTTCACGGAACTCGTCTGATGGATCGTCCCAGTAACGGTAGTCTTGAGCTGGAAACGATACGTATTTCTTTTTAAATATGTTGTAAATAAATTTCTAGTAACGTGAAAACTGTTGTTTCATGGCCCGTTTTGGGAGTTTTGTAAAATTCTGGAGCTCGCCGACCAAGTGGGTGGGTTTTAATGTGGTCAGAAGAGTGAAAATAAAGGGTGTCTCACAGCAGAGTTAGGATTTTAAATATTTTAAGCCGTTTGATTGAGCGTGGGGGGAGGGGCGTAGTAGATTTGTCGTTCATTCGTGCGGATTCGTCAGTGGTGATGTCGCAGTAATTAGGCGCGCACCGTGCGTAAGCTATCGAAGCGTTTTTGAAGGGAGGAGAATCATATGTCAGGAGTCACAATACTGCCTCCTGACGTATGATATTCCCACTACAATATCAGACGTTTACGAGATAGACCAAGAGAAAACTGATTCGTAAATGAGTACAGAAGTTTCGAGCTCCAGGTTTCGCTATAAATCAACTACGTCTGGGCTCGAGGAGAACTACAAGAACAGAAGAAACAATAAACAGAGTTTCAGCTGGCGTTTGTCATAATCGCAAAAGGGCAGTGGCTTTAAACGTCATCAAATCAAGCGTACAGCGAATTTTAAATCGTGATCTGAAGGATGGAGCCGCTTCACACACTGAGAGAACCACTATAGACATAAATTTATATCCCACTTTGATGACATCGCAGGCTCCGCGGTCACCAGTTTTGACTCCCATGGACGTTTTCCTGTACTTCTCTTTTAAGAACAAAGTTTACGTCAATACTCCAAGGAATATAGCCGAGCTAAAAGAAAATAACAGTCGTGAAGTGCGCGAAATTGATCGCGCTAAGTTTAGGCGTGTTATGCAGAATCCGAAGAGCAGATTCCGTGAGTGCGTACTACTAAGTGGAAGACATCAGAAGGCCAATTCTCGTACTTAAAAAACGTTCACATTCAAGTAGCAATCTGTCAAACTTGTCAAAAATGTTGAAATTGATTGTATTTTTGACAGATTGCGAATGACATGTAAATGCGAACGTTCTTAAAAATTACGGGAACTGGAAGACGTAATCTTTGAAACATAAAATCCGCATTACCAGTGACAAACAACACAAACTTCAATAAACAAAAAACTACTTCAAACTCAAACTCAAAGCATTTATTTCAATTAAACCATTTACAGGCACTTTTGAATTGTCAAGGGGTCGGTCAGTCAAAAATATGAAGCTAGTTGCCCATTCCAAAGCGTAGTAGGTACGTATGGAGAAGAACGGACAAGAAACTCCACGGACACTCTTTTAAATAAAATAAAAAATTGATACAAAATATTGGTTACATCATTCATTTTGAAATTATGCATGTGAGAACAATGTAATAAGACGTGCACGTTCGTAAAAGCGTCCGTAATAAAAAGAAGAAAAAAAAAGAATCATTCAAAAATTTAACATTTATTAAAATAAGCCATGGCAGCTAAGAGATGACCAGTCCCAACTGACGGCGCCCGTTTACGAACATGACGCATGGATCAGCACCATTCAGCTCAACCGTTTTGAAGGGAGCTAAATGATCCAACACACACGCCACCATCAGCGAGACATTTGAGTGAGCATGACATACTCACAGCCGCCAGGGCACATTCAAGTCAATGAAATACTACATATTACCCGGTAAATGGTAGCTCTTTAGTACATATTACTCACACCTGTGCTATGCAATTATATACAAAGGAAATTGAGTTTATACAATACAAAAATGGTCTTACAATCTTCAGCAGCTCCATCAGTATTTTCAAAATGTTAATCAGTGTGTATGTCAATTAGTTTTATTATTTTATTAGCAGGACCAGCAATGAGCCAAGCATTTTTATCAGTGATGTAATCCCCCAACTTATAATATGCCTGCCCTACATAGTGTGCGTTTTATACAAGATTTGAATTTCGTCTCATTAAGTTGAAGTATGTGGGGAGGAATTTTATTATAACATTTTAAACAGTACCCCATGAAAGATGAGTCTACCTTAGCCAGTCTGAAACCTGGTTGTACTAATAGGTCCCTATTTCATGTACTATAATGATGTCTATCACCTCTTTTACTAAAAAGATGTAAATTTTTTCTTACGTACATGATGTTTTCATAGATATATTGACAAGGTACCGTCATGATGTTAATATCCTTAAACAGTTCCCTAAGAGAGTCGCGCCTGCGGAGATAATAAATGGCTCTGATCGCTCTTTTCTGCAGAATAAAAATAGACTCGATGTCTGCAGCCCGTCCCCAAAGTAAAATACCGTAAGACATGATACCTACTATGAAAATATGTCTTAAATGTGTACTTATATGTTTAACTCTGCCGTGAGATCCCCTTTATATTTTCAGAATATACAACAAAACTTGTTTTCCGTAATAACTGATAGTAAGACATATTGGTATTTTCCTATAGTTTCAAAGTCGTCTGGTATCTAAGAGAAGATAATATGTATACAAAATGCTATGATACCGATATCATCGAAAATGTTCTGGTTGACGAGTCTCTCGAGGATGGCCCAGGCCTCCCGGATCCTCTGCGCCAGCTGCTCATCATGGATCTGCTGCGCCGTTTTCGCATGTTTTTCCTTCTTCTTCCGCAGCTGTGTTGGTTACAAAGAATAGTATGAGAAAAAGGTCATAGTATACGATTAAATACTCGTAGACAGTCGTCGTAGATGCCCTAGCTAATGGTGAAGTTGGTCTCTTGTGGCCAGAGTATGTACGGGCACAATTACTAGAATAGACTACCACTTGCCCTCGGCTTTGCCTAAGGTCGATGATAAAAACCTATAAAAAACGTATCCATGACAAAATACATAATATATCGCCACTTTCATGGTAATCGGTCAAACGATGTTGGAGATTGTCAATCTTAAATAAACCAACATCCATTTCTATTAATATGGACGTTTGACGGATTTTGTATCTGGTGAAATTTTCTGAAAGATAGATGGAAAACTAATGCGCGATAAACTAGCCAAATACACTGTATTTTTACACTGTCTTGAATAGTCAAAATCAATGAATATCATAGAGATTACTTTGCATGTGCGCTTGCGCTGGTCTGCATTCAACATTATATAAACAGAGCAAGCAAATACATTAACAAGCAGACGTTGAACTAATATTTATTTAAATGTATTATTGATTCTAATATGTTGTAGTTGTAAGCGGTTCGTGGAAAACTACTAACTTATTGTCCATTCCAATTTTAACAAAATAGAAACTCCGGCGCACAAAAGCGTGATACAATTGATAAAACATTCACATTTTGGGATAAATGTGCTAATTCGTAGATCCAATAAGTACTCAACTGTGGATCATGATGAATAAGTCGTGAACTTTTTATATCATTGTAGTGAATAAGTAGATAATAAATAAACTTAAGGAGTATTTTCTTGCGTTGCGGTGCGGCGGGTTCGTTGGGCAGAAATGGAAAATACTTCCAAAAAAATTGTCTTGTTATTGCTACTCTTATAATCGTGACCAGGAGCTTGATCTAACCTCTGGGGGCCAACCACCACTGCTTTAAGCAGTATTATTTTGATGTTCCTACTTCAGTGCGAGAAAGAAGGGGAGCTATACAGGACGTCCAGCTCCATTATTAAAATAATACTGCAAAAACAGGTGGTGGTAGGGCCCCAGGAGCCTTGACCACCGATAGATTAGACCTTGTAGCTACCGAATCCTGGAGAGCTAAAGTATACTTACCTATTACGAGTATTTTGATTAAACTGTTGTTTTGTTCCTAATGAAACCGTTTATAAAAAATGTTAATGCATACTAGTCAGTACATGAGCAAAGATCAATTAGGTAATTTATTTGTGATTACCCTTTTAGGCTTTTCATCCTCCTTTTCCTTCAGTTTCTTAGCGTAGTCTTCTTGGTAGTAGTCAAAGATGATGCTCTGCAGCGCCGTGGCCGTAAGGTTGGCTCTCGGCGGCGGGACGGTCTGTGTGTCCACCGACTACACACAACACATAGAGATTATGTCTTGTTCAGATGTATTTAGGGAGCAGCGTGCGCGGAGGCCGCCCGTCTACATACTGTAGCGTACGAAATTCCTGGTTTGAAGTAGATTCGGGAAGAAAGTTTTGACAAAAGTAAAAGGATTTTGAAGTGTTTGTGGTGTTCAGAAACTACTGTTATGAAGATATTTTAATTAAACGTGAGTATCAAACTAGTTCTAAATGTTTTTCCGTGTATTTTGGTGAATGTTTTGTATGTTGAAATCTATCTACGATCTACTTAGGAAAGTGTTATTAATAAATACGCAATATGCATGACGGTCGATATGTTTAATTAAAGATAATGTTATCTTTTGTGTGTAGTTCAGGTACTTATCTAATGAAAATGAAGTTAAAAGATAAGGTTTTATGAATGATATAAAGGCGGCGTAGTAATAGAAATATATAATTACTTTTCGCTGTAAGTGGCGTGGAAATGAAAAATATAAATAGTGCGTATTAGTAAACAGTTAGTAGATAGTTAGTTATATTTTTCCCTTTATATAATAAAAATACGGTACACATTGTATGTAAGTAATTAAAACATAATAAAAGAAAATATAGGAAACGTCATGTGGTCGATAAGTATGGGCAATATATGGCCTTTTACATGGAGCGGCTGCCTATCTGACCTCTACGACCCAACCCAGTTTCTGGGTACCACAACACGGCTTTTTTATTTTTGGGTGGGAAATTATCAAATATATTCTCCCGCTCTGGGTGGAGCGCGCGAGGGTGTCACACTCTTACTGATTAAAACCCACCCGTGTTCCTTCAGTTGCCTGTGTTGCCAGGGGCCACGGCCATCCCTTTCAGACTTTCCCGCAACCCTGACAGGCATCGGCCCTAGCGGACCCCGTCAGTTGTGCTGACATCTCTACGAGGCGCGCGTGGAACACAACGCGCCGTCGTCCCGGGCCTGGTCCTTATCGGACGGCGAGCTACCCATTGCTCACCGTTCGCAAGCCCACACCTACGGTGGCCGGGAATCGGCCTGGGATACCCGACGGCCAGAGCATCCTGCGGTGGCTAGGGGCGTGAGGGCGCGAAGTTTGCCTCTCCCTCACGCGTTCCGCCTCCTCCTTCGCGAGCATTACTGCTTCGCAGAAGAAGGCCCCTTACTTAGGCTTGGTTATAATTTATTTGTAATATGTAGGACGTTTTTTTTTAAATTCTGTGATCCATAAATATAGCTAGGTACTAGTATAAAATAGAGTGGAGTGCTGCCAGTCTGAAAAATCATACAGCAGGTCTACAATTCGAAATGGTGGCGATAAACTGTCTATTTTTTGCCTTATAAGAATGATAGAATGGTGCCAGAAAGAAGATGACAATCATGATAATAAAAATATATAAATATGGTATTAATATGGTGTAGGAACATAATAACGAGTATTCTATCTGTTTATCAGGATCAAGGGTTTGATTCAGAAGGCAGACTTCTCGATACGGCTCGCATTGTGAGAAGGTACCACCGCGGTCACGCATATCTTACCACTTTGAAAACAAAATCCCGTGCATACGATGACCACATTTGTGTACCGCGCCTTTTTTTTCTAGGTTGCAGCGAAGGAGGAATACTCCTTATGGTATTCAGATATGCGTGTCCGCGATAGTACCTGTCTTTGGAGCCCTATAGCTTTATAAATATATTTATTTAAAGAGCTTAGCTTTTATATATATATTTTTTTAATGTTTTTGATATGTGTTAAAATTAATAATGGAAAATAATAATAAAAGAAGAACTGACTCGTCTAGGGTAGTTGTAGGTGAGAGCCGCTCGTTCGCAGAAGTTGAACTGGTTGGCTAGCTTCTTGACACGCGGCTTGATGAACGCGAATTCACTCACAGCTGGAGCTTGGTCCGAATCCCTCTCCTCTGAACATTTACAAGATATATTATAACTTTCGTGCGACACAATTATGCTTATATACGGTTTTACCTACACTCATACCGTCAAGTTCTTACGTATTCTTTTGAAATCAAAAATAGTACCTTAAGGCGAAAACGTCAGGGTAGCCCGCGAAATTCAAATCTTCTTACTTTTTTGCAATTTGTAGGTCAGGTCGTATCATGATTAAAATTTGATTTGCGACCGTAACAAATATGGATTCACAGAATTATACTCATTAGAATCAGCAATACAATTTCTTATGTTAGAGTTCCTATATTATTATTTATTATGAACTTAGAGAGTTGTATTGATGATTTTTATGAATTTCTATGTAATTATATAAAACTACAACCGTATTTTTCTGGTCACGCCATAACTTGAGAACGGTTGCACCAAATTGGATAGTATTTTTTTTGTTATGTTCGTTATTCTCAGGACAAGGTTCTTGGGATCGGTAGATGGTAGGTACTAGGTAGGTATGTAGGTAGTTGTAGGTAGATAGGTAGGTAGATATGTAGTTAGGTATGGTAGGTAGGTAGGGTAGGTACGTAGGGTAGGTAGGTAGGTAGTTAGGTAGGTAGGGTAGGTTCGGTAGGTAGGTAGATAAGTACTTTGTGATGCCCATGTGAAACCGGGGCGGGCAGCTAGTAATTCTTTAAATAAATATATGATATGGCTGCGAATCATATTTAGATCAACATACAACCTGATACTGACCTGAACATTGCAAAAAAAACGTAAGAAAATTTGAATTTCGCGGGCTTCCCTGACGGTTTCGCCTTAATGACAGACTCCAACTTTATCCACGTGAAATTAAAAAGTTTTATTGCATTAGGTACTTCGAGTCTCGCCATGTGATGAGATCATGAGATCACAAAAGCCACACCTATTCATCGGAAACAAAAGTTGAGCAACAGTTGCTAGGAAATCAACTGTTGCTGGCAATAATAATATGCTGTGCCTCCTGCCAGGAACACTGCAAGACTACAAGCTGTGACACAAAACATGTTGTTACAACAATGTTGAGTAACTTTTAATGACCATGAATACGAGGCCTATTAACACCTGAGTAAGACTGTGCATAATACAGGATAATGCAAAATTATTTGCCCTTTTAATGATAAAAAAAAATCCTTATAAGTTTGTTGTTTTGAAGAAGACGTTATTAAGGAGAGTACAATAGGTTCATTACAATTGCTTAGCTCGCAACATAATATTATCATATTATACCTACACTCTGGCGCATTCCGATTTAGACTAGAAGTCAACTGCGTTTAGGATCCTTATGATGATCGTACGGTCAGCAACAATTATCCATGACCACTGTCACGTTTACATACTATAAAAATGTACACAAAATTTTTCGCTTTGATAAATATTCTTTAAACTTTACTTCTGTTCCGATTTCAGTTTAATATTTTGCTCAATAACAAAGATAAAATTTAAAAATGTAAAACCATACACCCATAGGCTAGAAGGATCGTCGATTTTCACAGAGTGCCTGGTGGAAGCTGGATGAGAGTATAGAGACAGAGTTGTATGGCTTTCGATTGCAGAGGCAAATGACAAGCACTGCTATACTATAATAAAAATATGTTTAACATTATAAGTTGCTGAAGAGCATCGTTACGCTGTGGTACCATTAATATAATATGAAATCAGCGAAACATTACTTGAATCGAAAGTATAACATGAAAACACGCAACGTCTAAAAATGTCATACGCTCAACTTTTCAAATTAACTTCATGCTCAATACAGGAATATTTTGCTATACTTTACATAATAATATTTCCATTACGCAGTTGGTGACAAACTTTTGTTGGAGTTTTCCCTAAATATAGATTAGTCCAAAAAGGTAGAAACAGGTACAAAACTATTTCAAAATAGCTTGTAGTTTTGGACTCATTCATATTTACATAGCGTTCTGTAATGTATTATATTTCGATCAATTGCATCGACTTCATCCTCATGCTACAATGCTTCAGCCTATTGAATTTTTCCTTGAACAACCTCAGGGTTCATTGAGGGTTGCAGCAGCAGCAAAGGTACTTCGAAGTTTTAAGTTATCATATCACGACGTAAGATACACCCTTGGAGCAGTTTTCCGATGTATAAGAACTACACTGATATTTCAGTCATATCTGGCTGAACTCCAACCTACTACCATTAAAGCAATTTATATTTGGATTTCGGTCATGGTTAAGGGTCCTACTTGTTCTACACTAAACTCAAACTCATTTATTTCAATGAGGGTTTTCTGAGATGACGTTCACCAGGTCGTAGTTTTAGACGTCAGGTCCGGGCACCTGTCAAAAGTGTCAAAGCGCATATATTTTCTTTATTCGTGACTGAATGATGAACGAATGAATGAAACGAATGATGAACGTCATCATATATTTTATATTCGTTGTCGAAATGGGTGACTTCTTGTCCAAGTGGCGCAAATTTGGCGTGGTGGCGGTGGCGTGAATTTTCATGAAAAACCTCATTAAATCAATTGTAAGCTCTTTTGAATTATTTCTTTTTCGTTTTGATGGTAACTACATCTATGTTTCTTAAACTGTTTGAGTATAGCAGGTGGGCACTTTTGAATTTTCAAGAAGTCTTTCTGACTGACTGTCAGAAAGATAAAGCTAATTGCCCATTCCAAAGCGTAGTAGGTTATGGAGAAGAACGGAAAAAAACATTAAGGCCTTTCCACCAGAGATGTGCTTAGCTGCGTAGATAGAGATGGATATCAAGCATAGGATCGCTTGAATTTAATAGCATAACTTGGATTAGCTCTGGAGAAAAAAGATTCACCAAAGCTAAGTTTTTTACATACGCGTAAAACACCTCTACATAGCTCATCCTACCTGCTCCGTTACAGCTTCACCACTTGGTTACCTTGCACCTCTCTAAGGTAGCTATAACGCTGGAATCGTTTACTCAATTTGGCTAAACAACTAGATACAGAGAGTAACACGACCCATCTCACACACATACATTCACTTTGCACAAAAATAATTGCTGGAACGATTTTGGTGATTTACGATATTTTTAGTACCTAGCGCTCAATGTACGCGAAACATTGTGCAATATACCCTACATGCCACGGTACAGGGATCGTGGGGTACCTACCTACATAAAGTTAAGCTAAATAACATTTAAAACTTGTTTTCCGTAAAAATATTTTTTTTTTACGAAATTGTTTTTCAATATGTCCATAACGAGAAGGTTCCCAGGTATGGTCTAGTACAAAACAAGGCTTACTCTCAGCTTTGTTAAGCGTCTTTTTACACCAGTTATAATATGCTTGGACTTACTTTCGTCTGGTCCTTCTTGCACCTCCTCGCCATCTTCTCCTTCTGCCCTTGGCTCCCCATCTTCATCTGCAACTGCAGCTTCAACATCTTTTACTTCTGCAGGTGTTGGTTCCTCTCGCTTTTCTTCATCTGCTGCATGATCCTCTGATAGAATAACCGATACAGCATTTTAACGTGAATTCAGTTTTACTTGTTACTAACACTGTCAAGAGTACGGTAAAACCAATTCCGCAGATAATTATGGAATTCGTCCGACTGTTGCGAATTCGTGCCGACGCATGGTCTGTCTACAGCCTTGTCGCTAAGCCGTCTAAACTGTACACGCAAATCAAACGGCAAATACACGCAAATCAAATGGCAAATCACGCAGAAAGGCTCAGTATAATGTTGGCTGAGCTGGACGGGCTGGACCAACGTGTACAAGTGTGTGTGTGGGGGGTTTAAGTTTTTTGGATATTTATTGAAATCGTTGAATGAGTTGAGGAAGGACTGCAAATGAGAGGTTTTCCCTGACCTAGATACGAAGAAGGGATCGATTAAAGTTCAATTTTCATGACAACACTAACATCAAACGAAAGCTGTCTTGTGAATGCAGGCAAGCAATTGGATGCGTTACTCCATCATCATCTTCCTGCCCTTCACTCCATTTTCTAGTTAATATTTCGCAAAGATCCCGATTGAATCTCGCAAAAAAAATCCACTGCGTGTAGGTACGAATAAGCGGCACTCCACAGCCAAACTAGATGCAATGGTTGTTCTGAATCACAATTAACCATTGAATTCGGAATATTTATATATTCCGAATTCAATGGTTAATTGTGTCAGACGTCAACAAGGGTGGGTAAGACGAAACGGTATTAGAATGGTTTATCATAAGAAGATCGTTACATTTGTATTGTGAATAGAAATGCGTGGAATCAAAGTACCTACTTTGTAATTTATTAGCGTTGAGAAAGGTTCGTTTCTTTATTATGTTTAGCTACGAGAACATTCTGTTTTGTTACCTAATAATCCCAAAACTTCGATGTCTTAAAATGTGACTAGAACTGATTTATACAAATTCAGAAACCAGATTCCCGTAATCAAAAACCTTCAAAATACAGGGTGGAAGGGACATCGACGCAAAAACTGATACCATGGATTCAGTACGTGATTCTGACCCCCCTGCGTTAAACATATCGTCGGTTATCTAAAAAAAAGTCAGCTGTTCCATACATTTTGACCGCGTAGGTATTGAACTTTTCCATGAAACAGCTGTTTTTTTTTAATAACCGACAAAAAAAATCAACGCAGGAGGATTTAGAATCATGTACTGAATCCATGGTATTAGTTTTCGCGTCAATGTCTCTTCTACCCAGGGCCTCAAGTCTGCTATTACAATAGTGTCCGAATGGTCTCTCATTGATTTCATAATTGTCGATTTTGTCAAATTTGGTAATCTACTAACATATTGGCGTCATTATGGCTTTCCAATGGTCAGCCACTGACACTCCATTGAAAGAAATGGCATCTATAGGTAATTTCGTACATAATGACAAATGATTGACTGACTTAGGCGGTAATCTGCTAAAATTTTGACAGTTCCTTTGATCAGTGACCTACCATTTGAACGTCATTGTGCAGTCATTGCTTTTAATTCGTTCCGAGTATCGTGTTTGTGGAATACAATGATCAACCAATGATCGACCATTATGAATTTAGTAGATTACGAACTTTTAGCAAAATGACAATGGGATCGTGTGGGAATGACGAATTTATAAAAATAGCAGACTTGGGCCCCTGTATAGTCGCAATATTCTCATCTCAGCGTTAATCAATGACAAAAACTTGTCAAAAATGTAGCGAAATTAGAGGTATTAACGATTTTATAACGATTTGATTTAAAAATACGGGAATTGCTCTCTGAAATCTTTTGTCCGTGGAATAAAATTATAATTTGACAGATTTTGTATTGAACAACTGTAAAAAAGTCAAATTATTCCCCGGATAAAGATATCTGGCGTTGGAAAATTAAGCCCTTACGGTTAACTAACCCGAACTAGCGACACACGGGGTTGCGACAATCGTGGCCAGAATCCGGCAGTTGGGACTCGAGGTGGCCTTGCACAAGTCCGAGGCCATGTGTTTTCATGGTCCTCGGAACGCGCCACCGTCGGGTTCCCAAATAACGGTAGGAGGGGTTCGCATCGGCGTCGAGTCGACGATGAAGTACCTGGGACTCGTCCTCGACAGTCGGTGGAACTTCGTGGAGCATTTCCGACGTTTGGCTCCCAGACTGGACCGGGCCGGGGCTGCCTTGAAGCGGCTCCTGCCCAATCTAGGGGGTCCAAACGCCTCCTGCCGGAGGCTATACGTGGGGATCGTGCGGTCCATGGCCCTGTACGGGGCACCGGTGTGGGCGCGTTCCTTGAGGCGGCGGCCTGCCCGCCAGTTGAACGCGTCCCAGAGGGTCATGGCCAACCGGCTGGTCCGGGGATACCGCATGGTCTCCGGTGAGGCGGCGAGCCTCCTTGCCGGATTGCCGCCATGGGATCTGGAGGCAAAAGTCCTCGCGCATATTTGGGAGTGGCGCGAGGAGGCGAAACGCCGGGGCTTGACTCCGATGCCGCGAGAAATCGCGGCACAGCGGACAGAGCTCCGACGGGATCTCATGGCAGCATGGAGAGTGCGATTGTCGCAACCCAGTGCTGGGCACGCCACTATTGCGGCGATAAGTCCCCTCTTTGAGGAGTGGCTGGAGAGGCGCCACGGCGTCCTCACCTTCCGCCTGACGCAGGTCCTCACCGGACACGGCTGTTTCGGGAGGTACCTGTTTCGGATAAGGCGGGACGAAACGCCCGGGTGTCATCACTGCGTGGATCGCCCGGAGGACACGGTGGAGCATACGGTGGAGGTATGCCCGGCTTGGGCAGAGCACCGCCGTGTCCTCGTGGAGGCGATCGGTGGCGGGGATCTCTCGCGTCCGGCCCTGGTCCAGGCCATGGTACGGAGCGAGAGGGCATGGGAGGCCGTCACCTCCTTCTGCGAAGCAGTAATGCTCGCGAAGGAGGAGGCGGAGCGCGTGAGGGAGAGGCAAATTTCGCGCCCTCACGCCCCTAGCCGCCGTAGGAGAAGACGCCCTGGGCGTCGGGAATCGATCGCGGATTCCCGGCTACCGTAGGCGCGGGCTTGCGGACGGTGATCAATGGGTAGCTCGCCGTCCGGTAAGGACCAAGCCCGGGTCGACGGCGCGTTGTGTTCCACGCGCGCCTCAAAGAGATGTCAGCGAGTGAAGGGGTCCGATGAGACCATTGCCTGCCGGGGTTGCGGGAAAGTCCGAAAGGGATACCGTGGCCCCCTGGCATTGCACAGGCAAGAGAAGGAACACGGGTGGGTTTTAGTCAGTAAGAGTCTGACACGCCCTCCCGCTCCACCCAGAGCGGGAGGAGTCATTTGATGATTTCCCACCCAAAAAAAAAAAAAAAAAAAAGGGTTAAACGGTAACTTCAAGAAGTTATAAGAAGCACGAAGTAAAAACACAGATAGAAAGTGTCCTAACAGTCATTTCTACTACGAATCTACTGGTGTTTATAGTATTTCCTCTTTAAAGGTTAATTAAGTGGCAATAACCACTGAGAACCAAATGCTAAGATGAAGAGTGTGTAAAACTAAAACAATCACATTAACGACCGAAATAAACGATGGGATGCAAATTGGAAATTCTCTCGTACTGAATGATACAGGAATTAAGAACCCAAAGAAAACTATTCTATAATTAGAATTCTATTTAAATTGCGGTCGTAGAATTTGTCAAGGTAATATAACCCACGTAAATGAGTCAGAACCGGCGCGTATGTTTGTAATTTTTGATACAGAGCGTTTATCTAATGTGTTCAAAACCATGTGCTTGCCACATTATTTATTTACTCAAATCAGTTAGTTTGGTTGGAGATACATCTCGAGAATTTAAACATATACAATCCCTTCACGCTTAGAATCGATAATCGACGGCACGGTTGGCGCAGTGGTTAAGCGATTGATTGCTGCGCTGCGTGCCGCGCGGGTTCGATTCCCGCACGGAACAAATATTTGCATGACCTACAAGTAGTTGTTTCGGGTCTGGCTGTTATATGAGTTTAAATGTTTGTAAGCGCACCCACAATACAGGAGAAATTCCTAGAATGGGGCAAGGTCTAAAAAAAAAAAAAAAGATGAAGTAACAAAAGTTAAAGGGCAAAATGTATTTTCATGTTTTTTTTAAAGTTTTTGTAAGTTCTCAATGTTTGTTTCTTCTTTGTATGAGAAGAAGCAAGAGAATTTATTCTACATTGGCATAGCCATACAATAATAATAATATCATATTATTATTTCCTTTAATTAACTATTTAAGTACTCACCTTTCATCGCTCTAATGTGTGATTCTGAGTATAACGCTCTACTCACCGCTTATACCTACGAATACGGTTTGCCCATGCATACACTTTCTGCTTCAGGAAGTCGATGCGCTTTGTGACAGGTGCCATATAGTCCTCATATCAGTCCCTAAGAACGCCCGCCTCACAAAGCGCATCACTCTAGGGCGAGTATTGCCCTCCCTGAAGCAGATTAGTTTGCCGATGAGCGCTCTGACAAGCTGGTACGGCTGGTTTTTGTCGTGTTAGTCATGTAGCTCTAGAGTCATTAGCAAATTTGACGTGGGCTACACGACATGCCGCTACAACCACGCAGTACAGAATAGTTTGACAACTGAGAATCCAGAACCGTCACCAGCGCCCTATTATTGTTATGCATGGGCAAACGAGGTAGCGTGGTCTGAGATCGGGCGACATGAACCGATATTCCTGAATCACACCCTACAAAGCACTCCTCAATTCCTCATTGCACTGGTTACTTGCGATTGTAGCCCTGTCATCAATCCTCTCGTCAGCTTGACTTGTAGTGACCTTTTTTTTTTTTTTTTTTTGGGTGGGAAATCATCAAATGACTTTTCCCGCTCTGGGTGGAGCAGGAGGGCGTGTCAGACTTACTGACTAAAACCCACCCGTGTTCCTTCTCTTGCCTGTGCAATGCCAGGGGGCCACGGTATCCCTTTCGGACTTTCCCGCAACCCCGGCAGGCAATGGTCTCATCGGACCCCTTCATTCGCTGACATCTCTTTGAGGCGCGCGTGGAATACAACGCGCCGTCGACCCGGGCTTGGTCCTTACCGGACGGCAAGCTACCCATTGCTCACCGTCCGCAAGCCCGCGCCTACGGTGGCCGGGAATCACCAATTGATTCCCGACGCCCAGGGCGTCTCCTCCTGCGGCGGCTAGGGGCGTGAGGGCGCGAAATTTGCCTCTTCCTCACGCGTTCCGCCTCCTCCTTTGCGAGCATTATTGCTTCGCAGAAGGAGGTGACGGCCTACCATGCCCTCTCGCTCCGTACCATGGCCTGGACCAGGGCCGGACGCGAGAGATCCCCGCCACCGATCGCCTCCACGAGGACATGGCGGTGCTCTGCCCAAGCCGGGCATACCTCCAACGTATGCTCCACCGTGTCCTCCGGGCGATCCACGCAGTGATGACACCCGGGCGTTTCCTCTCGCCTTATCCGAAACAGGTACCTCCCGAAACAGCCGTGTCCGGTGAGGACCTGCGTCAGGCGGAAGGTGAGGACGCCGCGGCACCTCTCCAGCCACTCCTCAAAGAGGGGACTTATCGCCGCAATAGTGGCGTGCCCAGCACTGGGTTGCGACAATCGCACTCTCCATGACGCCATGAGATCCCGTCGGAGCTCTGTCCGCTGTGCCGCGATTTCTCGCGGCATCGGAGTCAAGCCCCGGCGTTTCGCCTCCTCGCGCCACTCCCAAATATGCGCGAGGACTTTTGCCTCCAGATCCCATGGCGGCAATCCGGCAAGGAGGCTCGCCGCCTCACCGGAGACCGTGCGGTATCCCCGGACCAGCCGGGTGGCCATGACCCTCTGGGACGCGTTCAACCGGCGGGCAGGCCGCCGCCTCAACGAACGCGCCCACACCGGTGCCCCGTACAGGGCCATGGACCGCACGATCCCTGCGTATAGCCTCCGGTAGGAAGCGTTTGGACCCCCTAGATTGGGCAGGAGCCGCTTCAAGGCAGCCCCGGCCCGGTCCAGTCTGGGAGCCAAACGTCGGAAATGCTCCACGAAGTTCCACCGACTGTCGAGGACGAGTCCCAGGTACTTCATCGTCGACTCGACGCCGATGTGAACCCCTCCTACCGTTATTTGGGAACCCGACGATGGCGCGTTCCGAGGACCATGAAAACACATGGCCTCGGACTTGTGCAAGGCCACCTCGAGTCCCAACTGCCGGATTCTGGCCACGATTGTCGCAACCCCGTGTGTCGCTAGTTCGGCCGCCGCCTGGTGCGACCTCCCCTGCGCCAGGACCAACGTGTCGTCAGCGTAACAAACGACGCTGACGCCACTGGGGTGGTCGGCGAGCAGCACCCAGTCGTATCCGATGTCCCACAGATGCGGCCCCAGGACCGATCCCTGTGGGAGACTTGTAGTGACCTGTGGTGGTACTAAAAACTCTGCGAAGGGGGGCCGATAACATGGCTACTCTACATTTCACTTCGCAGGCGATCAAGGTACAGTGTCATCCTACATATAATTACGCTGGATGACCTGCACCTGATCCGACAGTTGTGCCGAAACGTTAACGGCTGGCTCAAGCACCTGAAAAAGAGAGAGTATCCGAACATGGTACGCGGTCAGATTGTTTCCCCCCTCTGTAGCTCCATAGTATGAGCGCATGACGTTTTCGTATATCAGCAGCCCAGCCTTAGCTCTCTCTCTCTCTCACATAGAGAGAAGGGAAGGCTGTATTTATAATCATTATGCGCCCCAGTAGTGGGACAGATGTGCTTTTCTGCGTAGAGATGAATTTGTATGATAATTATCAATCAATGGGATCGTTTGATTTTCATACTGTAACTCTGGAAAAGGATTCAATACAGTTAAGTATTTTACATACACACGAAGCGCATGATTTTCACACCATATCCGCTACACCACTCGGCTCTGGTGGAAATAAACACATATCTTTGTAGCTTAGCTTCCACGCATAGGGCTGGTGGAAAGGCAGCCTTATACATGTATCAGTCAACCACTAGTCTCTTATACCTTCAGCTTTAGCCTCCTCAGGCGCACCCTTTTCAGGTTCC
The DNA here is from genome assembly GCA_963853775.1 of Xanthia togata. Lineage (NCBI taxonomy): Eukaryota > Metazoa > Arthropoda > Insecta > Lepidoptera > Noctuidae > Xanthia > Xanthia togata. The sequence goes on from OY970805.1 coordinate 9,946,643, forward strand.
GGTTCCTCTTCCTCCTCCTCATCAGTTGTAGTCTTCTTAGTCTTCACACGTTTCGGTCCAGCGTCATCGAAGCCAACCTTGCCTATAACAAGACGATTGACATAAGATTTCATTTGATTCGATTTCATGAATTTGAGTATTTTTATTATTTTCTTCATTTCAATGGTTACGCATATTTAGATGAATATTTACGTATGTCTAGAACAATAGATGCACAAGTACGTTTCCATTTAATTAAAAACAAGGAAGGAGTTTCTTCCTCCCTTATTTTTTTTTTTACCAACTACACGATACTGCCTCTTTCAGATAATTCCAGAGCCAATGGAATTGATATCTACTTATATCTTGCTTTAACTAAGCTTGCCCTAATTATTATTAAACAAACTACAGTTACAGTGCTCATACAATACATCGCAAAATGATCACTCACCATATCCAGCGGCTATCTGCGCCTTGGCTTCTTCGGAATCCCTGCGTATAGCCGTGCCCTGATAGACATACAGCGGGTACGCCTTCCCAAAGGTTGGTTTAGGCTTGGTCACAAACAGCCCCTGGCCATAGTGGTACGCCACTTCATCAGCTATCCACTCAGGGTTGATCGTGGTCAGACAACGACCAACCTCTTCTTCGAGATCCTGAGGAAGGTTATTGTGATTAACATCTGTTGTAAGATGAGCTTTTATGAAGTTCAAGAGCTATGCCTGTTCCTTGGAGAGGTAGGCAGAGGTAGATTTTGTAAGTTATAATGACCCAGGTCACAAATCCGAATGCTCTTATGGAATGACCCAGTTCTGCAATCAAATTAAACTAATTGCTATTTACAGCGTCAGCATTACAAATTAAAGTTTATTTGCAGCAGTTGTTGGCAATAACAGTTTGTAGCTTTGTAGTCCCCTAGAGGTTGTTTAGGTACTTCGATTATGTATTCCTACGCTGTACGCATGCGCCAAGTGGTTTTCGAGATTTGTCCTTTACCTTCAGATCTAATCTGTGCGCTACTTTACCAAAGCAAAATTCAATCCATTCAAAATAAATCCATTCATTTAGTCTCCCTCTTGTCAAAACTAGAGAGAGACTAAATTAATGGATTGTTTGACGGCTAATATGAACGAAAAGGGAGTGAATGATAGCGTTATAGTTGCTGCTGACTGAGGAGAATGGAAGAGGAAAACATTAAGCGTCGACCCAAGGTAACATGGGACAAGAGAAGGTGAAATATCTGTGCACTACTTTATTTTTAACTTTAGTGTTAAATTGTAATATCTTACTGCTTCGAGCAGTTCCTCTTGGTCGTCAGGTTTGATAAGATTGCGTGGTTTGAGCCAGTCTAGGGCCTCGTCCTCAACTAGTCTGCCGCGGGACGCTGCTGGTGCCCCATCTTTCTGCTAAATAACACCATTATGCATTAACAAGTACATAAACAACACCGAGCACCTCAGCATTATGCGGTTACGTACATCCAAGCACTGCAATGTTTTGTTTATAAGCACTTTTTCCTCCGTGACGTTAAGCGCGCGTTTTATCATAGCCTTCAGCATTTTGCTTAATTTTTTCAATTTACTTTAGAAATAAAAGAAATACGCAAGCACGCAAGCGATGTCTGACAGCAAATGAAACACTGCTTAGTTTTCTAAACGTTTGAGAACTCCGAGCGGATTTACGAGTAAATATTCTAGAGACATTTGCATATTGTTTGATAGGTCTTTATTGGGGACGATCATGTAATTTGACTATAAATAATTCGAGGCACTTTTAGTTATGCAAAGCAAGCGTAAACAAACCATTAAACCGTTGCGTGCCCGAGGAATGCTGGATTGTATCTTTATTCATATCAGTTTGTGTTTAAATCCCGTGTTTATGGTCGACGCAAAAGTTTATCATTGATTTTACTCACGTCAATATCATCATCCGATTTGGAAGAAACATGTGATAGTACCGATTCGGAAGACATAGGTACTAATCTGTTTCAACAGAAATTTCAACCAAAATCCGCGGTCTAAAAGTTGCCTTTATCATTAGAAGCGCTAATCAGTACTGCAGTGTCTTATAGCGTGTAGTTCTCACCCAGATACCAAATGAACTTTGACCGAAGAGTGAACTAAACTGCATTAGTAACCACAGTCACTAATGTACCTAGTACTAGCTAACTAACAATTCCGAACAAAATACGGATAATTTTATTCGTATCACGCGAATACTGCAAGTTTGTTCCGAGTAATGAGCTTGTTATTTTTATTGATATTGCCTTGTATTCAGTATTGAATTGCAACTTTATTGGAAATGAAATTGAAACATAAAGAAATTGTGAAAACTGAACATTTAAAATGCTATTTAATTATCGATTTCTTGCAAAATACGTAACGGATGATCCAGAAATGGATCACATTGTAAAATGCCAGTAAAGCCCTCTCTTAGCCATAACGTTTTATGAGGCTAATTCTCAAATTATGAATGGGAAATAAATTAAAGGCAATGATTTTAATCGGCCATAAAATGACCTAACAGTCGTTTGAGCTAGGGTGGAGCTTATTTTAGAATTAAATACGGATAAAATGTTTCATTGCGGTGATATTGTCGGATATACGGATAATTTACGAGTTGGTCTTCCAAGGAATTTCCTATTTCAATGTATATGTTTAATATATTTTGAAATTCGTCTGTTAGTATAATTCTTGACGTTTTCTATAGTGTCGTTTACATTTCCTACTGGTGTTTGGTATTATTACAAATCGTTTATCAACTCGTCTTTCATAAAGACTTCTTCGAATTACTTATGTTTGTGTTGCTCTAGTTTTTGCTACATCATTACTTCCTTGATTATAATATTGTTAAAATATTTCATATTTCATATCTTGCATCATCGCCATCACAAAAACATATCTCATACCAAAAGATAGTTCATCTGGTTTGTTTAATGCTATAAACAACAAAATTTGTTTCCTTGATTTTATTTTTGCAAACGGTACTAAGTTTAAAAATTACTTCCCTAGGCAGGGCGTGTCACCAAATTCTAATTAGTCTTCGTGTCTGGCAATCGCTAGTACTGGGGGTTGTATCACGACATCGCGATAATGGTGAGGGTAGGTTAACATTCAATTCTTGTCGCACAGTCCTAGGTGAACCAGCCTTTTGGTTTTTAAACCATAATGCTTATGGAAATAGAAAGTTTGTTTTTCAAAATTATTCTGGTAAGTTTAGATAAGTATTTTAAATTTCATAGTTACATTAGTTCTAGAAATTTCGATACGATGATTAAAAAAAAAAAAACTGTTTTACTATTTCTATGAATTTTCCTAACTTACACAGTATCTTTATTTTATGGCATTTACTTTTTACGTATTTATGCTTTTACAGCAACCTATTTCTTAATGCAAACATATTCGCTATACAAATAAATTGTGTAATCTATTTGTGGTAGAGTTATTGTTTTGTGTACAAGTCTTTGGTTAGAAGGTTTTATGGCCTCCTTAGTACTCAGATTTAGTGCTTCGATAGCAGGCACATACATTTTTGTCGTCATGCTTGCTTGAGTCGTCGCAGCATGTGAGTTTTTTTTAGGTACTCTACAAAAGTGTGATTTTTACGTACTTGTAGACTTCATAAATGTAAATATGGTGAAATTGATTACATGGGCATCCTCTTAGGTACTTATCATTACGAATAGTGATGTTCAAATCCGCTAGAAACTTTTGACGTGTTAAAGACTATAAAATATATTTATATACGCTATCATTATAACACGTTGTTACAAAACTCGGCTGCAGTCTAACCGCGGAAACGTTATCATTTTATTTGGCCACAGGCTAGAAGGACTTAACTATGCGCGGTAAATGTTATCTCAAAACGCGCTGTACACGAAAGAATATAGTTAATATATGGAAGCGTTAGAAATCAATGAACTTTCCTTCATACTTTCCAGGCTTAGGACTGTCTAGGTATAATAAAATTGATTAAATGTAAAAGTTTTGTGAGTCATTTGTGCCGATTTTCTTGTACACTGAACTAAACTTAACTAATCTATCACTAAAATTCCTTACTTTTGGCTATGAGAATTCTGAAAAAAAAATCTCTAAATTTAAAAATAATTTTGACAAAACTAAAGTCGAATTTGACAATCGCCACTCCACGTGGTACAAACAAGTACCCTACCCCGTGAATTTTTTTAGAGCTGGAGGCGCGCTCATTGGGCAGCCTCGACGTGTTTTATATGGTATTTTTCACTTTTTGTATGGAAAATATGAAAAATGATTACCTACTTATTGAGTTTTAAGGGTTTATAGCTTTTATAAAGGAGATGTAGTATTTCATTGACTTGAATGTGCCCTGGCGGCTGTGAGTATGTCATGCTCACTCAAATATCTCGCTGATGGTGGCGCGTGTGTTGGATCATTTAGCTCCCTTCAAAATGGTTGAGCTGAATGGTGCTGATCCATGCGTCATGTTCGTGAACGGGCGCCGTCAGTTGGGACTGGTCATCTCTTAGCTGCCATGGCTTATTTTAATTTATTTTAAGTTTTTGAATGATTCTTTTTTTTCTTCTTTTTATTACGGACGCTTTTACGAACGTGCACGTCTTATTACATTGATCTCACATGCATAATTTCAAAATGAATGATGTAACCAATATTTTGTATCAATTTTTTATTTTATTTAAAAGAGTGTCCGTGGAGTTTCTTGCCCGTTCTTCTCCATAGGTACCTACTACGCTTTGGAATGGGCAACTAGGTTCATATTTTTGACTCACCGACCCCTTGACAATTCAAAAGTGCCTGTAAATGGTTTAATTGAAATAAATGCTTTGAGTTTGAGTTTGTAGATTAGTATCTGAAATGGTCTTTTGAGGAAAGAACCAGAAAGATTTGAGTGGACCTGAATGTGGAATAAGGGGCAAAGCGAATGACTGGCTTAAATCTTACCTAAGTGATAGGCGTCAATGTGTGCAAATATCAAAAGTAATTGATGGAAACAAAATAGAATATAAATCTGATTATAAAACTAATGCAGTAGGAGTACCCCAAGGCAGCGGGGTGGGTGCGTTTTTATTTCTGCTATATATTAATGATCTTCCTAATGAAACACGCCACGAAACAATTTTATTTGCTGACGATACGACACTAATAATAAAGAGTAATGACAAAAATAAATTGGAACAGGAAATTAATGAAGCAATCAAAGACATAATCAATTGGCTTGATAACAACAATCTAAAAATCAATATAAATAAAACAAATTTAATTCAATTTCAAACTTATAAATCAAACTTTCAGACTCTTAGTATAAAATATGAAGACAGTATCCTCGAACAAGTAGTAATGACCAAATTCTTGGGGATAATAGTGGACCAAAACTGTAACTGGAAATCGCACATCAATTGCGTATGTAATTTCGTATACGCAATAAAACGTCTACGATCAACAGTGTCAGTAGACGCAGCTGTCTCTGCATATTATGGATACGTATCGTCTGTACTGTCATATGGTCTGATACTATGGGGCAACTCAGTTGAAGTTTTAATGGCATTTAGGGTACAAAAGAGGTGTGTTAGGGCAATATCTGGCGCCTGGTTTCTGGACAGCTGTAAACCGTTATTTAAAAAACTTCACATATTACCTTTACCCTGCATGTATATCAAAGAACTATGTATGCTAGTAAAACAATATCCGCACTATTTTCGCATGCAATCAGAAGTCAGTCACAAAAAGGCTACTGCTAGAAATAATTATAAATACGAACTAAATGTACCTCAATGTAGATTACAAATGTTTAGAAGGAATGTATATGTTAATGCCATTCATGTGTATAACAAGTTACCTAATTCACTTAAGGAACTTCCCATCCCCATGTTCAAGAAAAAGCTGACAAGTTGGCTATTAGATAATTGCTTTTATGACATTGGCGAATATATGGAATATAGTAAAAATCCAAAATGACATAGACTTAACTTTGACATTTTAAAGTAACGATTACCTAATTATATGAATACTATTTCACATTGGACTTATACATCACAAATCTTAAAATTAATATTGTACGAGTACTTAGTTAAGACTGACAATTGAATATTTGTACACCATATACTTTGTGGTAGAATGTATAGAACTAACAAAAATATTTTAACACCATACTATGTAAAACTACATTCTTACAATTATATAAAATTCTAATTCTAATTCCTATCCAGTCAGTGCAACCATTTGTCTAAAACTAGTTTATTACTAGCCATTTGTATAAAACTAGTATATTTTAATGATTTTACATAATAATTAAAATGTCAAATTTTATGGTTTTATCACAAGGCTTAGCAGAGTGAACAGCTCAATCTCACGCTTTTTTATCTTCTAAATAATCAGAAATTTTATAGTATCCTTTTTTACAAAGTTTGGTTTTATACAGCTTATAAGTCGTTTAATGGGTAAGTATCGAATGTCAATGGGAAGTTTGTTGTAAAAGCGTAATACATTGATCCATGGACGAGTTGCCTACTCTGTGGAGACGTGTGCAATGTACAGCAAGGTTGTGTTTATTTCTGGTATTTAAACTATAGATATTAGAAATTTTCTTAAAATTTGATATATTTTTGTGTACATACAATATGTTTTCAAAAATATATTTTGAGGCTACAATCAGAATGCTTATTTTTCTGATTTTTTCTCGAAGGGAATCTCTTGGTCCTAGGTTGTAAATGGCTCGAACAGCCCTTTGCTGTAGAACAAAGATAGTATTAATGTCCGCACAGTTTTCTCAGAGAAGAATCCCTTAAGACATAAGACTATGAAAATAACTAAAATAAACAACTCTGGCTGTATCTATCATATCATATCAGTTATCTGCGATCTGTCGATCAGTTATTCGGCCGACTATGCTATTAAAAAAAATATTTTTAATAGCATAGTCGGCCGAACTAAGCCTGACAATTTTTCTATGTGTGGGCCCCATTGTAATTTGCCGTCAATACAAGAAAAACTGTTGACTCAACTGGGTCCAACTCTATTCCATTAACTTGAACATTGGTAGTTAGCTGCCTGACATTTGACGTTGAAAATCTAAGGAGTTTAGTCTTTTTTTCGTGCAGGAGGAGATCTAACAACATTAAACTGATGCACAACTTTAGAGAGTGCATTGTTAACTTGTTCAGAGTTAACAATGCACTCTCTAAATATAATCAAACTGAAATTTGATTTTAAAAAAGAGGGAAGTTTCATCTGCGAATAAAACGATTTTGTGATTATCCCTTATATGGTAAGGTAAGTCATTTAGTAGTTCATTTTTTATATAAATTAGAAATAAGAAAGGACCTAGAATTGAACCCTGCGGAACGCCCATGGTGACCGCAGATCCTGCAGATCTCTTGCTATTAACATCGACCCTCTGAATTCTGTTGTTCAGATAAGAAGTCAGAAGGTCAACAGCCTTGTCCCTCATACCATAGTGGTACAGTTTCCTGATGAGTGTATCATGATGTACGCAATTGAAGGCCTTGGAAAAGTCGCAGAAAATGCCAAGAGCATCTTGCGACTCCTCTTAGGCCTCGAATATGCTTTTCAGTAATTCCACGGCCGAGTCTGAAGGTAAACGACCCTTTGTAAAACCAAACTTCACCCAGTTTCAGATGTAGTAAATTATGTGCATTGAAATCTGGTACACATTCTTTAAGTATTGAGTAAGCAGAAGTGGAGGACGACGATGACAGAGTTTTGGTTGTTAAAATGGGAATATTAGTGAAAAAAAAATCAAACTCAGTTGCTACCTCCACGTCTGCCTTAATATTTTATCATTGATTTTTAGATGGACGTCACGATTCCGTACTGTTGTTCTTCCCGTTTCTGAATTAAAAATATTACAAGTTGTTTTAATTTTATTTCCAGAAGATTTTATTTTATTTTTAATGTGTAGGGCTTTTGCCGAGGAACAGGCTCTTTTAAAAGTTTTAGAATATTTCTTCGCAAATTCTTTAAAAGTTTCATCATGGTTATATGTTTTTTTCATTATAAAATTCAAGTAACCTCTGCCTATTTTTATAAATACCTGGTGTTGCCCAATCACTAAATATAACGCGGTCACAAACAGGTAATGTTTTTGAGGTGAGGCTTCCTAAACTCACAATTGATGAGTTTAAATAGTGAAGCATAAGCTTGATCCGGGTCGTTATGATAAGGCAAACCCGGTAGCTTTTCCATTAAATTGCCCTGTAGCGGTTACACCGCCACATACGAACTACGCATCAAAGACATGACGTCACACAAATCCTGCATCGCGCAATTAGAGTTTACCACGCGAACGACATATATAAGACTATCCGACATCAACAGTCGGGCAGTCGGCCCGCCAGATACAACCCCCGTCTGGTTGGAGGATCCTCCCTTTTCTATTGTGGATAAGTGAACTTTACACCCTGAACCTCATACTCCTAAAGCTTCCTTAGCGTGTTATGTTTTGGTGCTTTACATTTTATTAATTACCACTATCCTATATTCCTATCCTATACTATTAAATGAGCAATATTTGTATAATATATATATTAGAAATCACGTTCTCGAAAACTAGCGATTACGATGAAAGTTGCAATATAGGGGTTTATGGGGGCGAAACATCGATCTAGCTTGTCTCATATGGGAAAATTAATTTCCTGTATTTTCACCCGAGCAGAGCTCGCTTGCCCAGGTACTTAGTTATGAAGCAACATCGTGCTTACCCCAAATCTATTCTAGTACATCACATAGCATTTTATGTCCTAGTCAGGGGTGGTACACCTCTGTACATGGCCAATTCTATTATTGTAAATCAACATCATACGTCGAAAACCAGGGATTGAGAACTCTTTGCACGCCTATCATAAGTGGCACGCAACAGAATATTATGTACGGCACGAAAAAACATAGAAAAAAAGTTGTGTTTTTTGATGGCATAGAGTTTCAGGACTCTTGCGCCGGATGACGAAAAACAAGTAACTCGATCGTGTTATTATATTTAAATGTGCTCTGCGGTAAAATTAGGTTTCTATATTCTATGTATTGTTGAGTAGACAGAATTTGACAGATAAGTTTAAGAGTAGTTCTTTGCGAGCAGCGTATTGCATGCATTACAACGAGAAATGGAAAATTGGGTTATAGGACCTTATACTCTAGTATCCATTTCCCGTTGTGTTTAGTTGATGGATGGTTTTCTCATTAATTCGTCTTTAGTTGTTACTCACAATAGTGTTTTAAGTGCAAACCTGTTACTAACAATTAATGGATCTCTTAGTTGGCCGAAATAAAATAATTTTATTTATTTATTACTTGCTTATCGTCGTACTATGTAAGAACCTCCTTTTTTAAATTTCTGATGGAAAACATCGTCTATTCTGCAAAAATCTCATCGTGAAAACTTGAAATGAGCTGTCATTCCTGATGCAAGAGGTATGAGGAATAGGGTGTAAAGTTCATTCATCCTCTATAGAAAAGGGAGGATCCTCCAACCAACTGCCCAACGATTGATATCGGAAAGTTATATGTGTTGAACGCGCGGTAAACTTTGTTTGCGCGATGCAGGACTTTGTGTGACGTCAGGTCTTTTTAATGCGTAGTTCACAAGTGGATGCCGCCACAACACTATTAACAGCTCACTTCAAGCTCACTTTGCCTAAGTTTTCACAGAGAGGTGCTTAAAGAATAGGCTTAGTTACAGAATATATTATTGATTTGCGCACCCCTAAGCCGAGCTTTCAAATTCAAATTACATTCGATTCTAAATTATAAACAGTAATAAACATAAAACATTTTATTTGATTTTCGTTTCCGTTATATATCAGGCTCGCGTGATGGATTCGGAATGATGATATTCGATCGATGGGACGTATACAGGACGGTATCTGATAGCGGTTATCGTGATAACCAACAGTTCTGACAGATTGCCTTTGTTAATTCTTATTAGGGAGCCGCAGTGAGGAGTTAGCGGTCGGTTCGAACTGTCGTAGTGAAATGGAGCTAGTTAATTTAAATGTTGAAGTTTTGAAGCAGTTTTGATGGCGAATTGTAGGTAAGATTTGATATTAGTTACTGTAGATTTTAATTTAATTCTACGAATCTTTTGCTATGCTGAATATAGGTGTTTTTATTACGGAAAATTCTCTTTTCCCGTTTAAAAGCTACACTCTTAACAATAGCTTCTATACAAATACGGTTTTATACGCTTTAAAATAGTTCATAAGTATCTACATTGAATACGGTCTGTAAAGTGTTGTTTTTTAAAATATCAGACTATTAGCGAACGGTTTATGCATGATGCTGTCATACACCATGGATCATTTCCATCAAATTCTCTATTTCATGACAAATAAAACGCATTTCAATTAATTGCGCTATGACTAGACATCAGATTATATGTACTAACAAAGTGCCAAAATATGCATGCAAATATGCACAAAAAAGGCCGAAATTTTCACTAAAACTCTTCACAAAGGCCGAAATATGCACAATGCCAAATCAAAAAACCATTTTTATTTTTATAAATTTTTATTAAGACGGTACCGAAACAGCGAATAAATCTTAAAATTAAAATTATGCATAGTTTTTGTGACAATATACAATTAAGTATTTTTCACAATGGGACCAAATCTGTAGGGCCATTCCCTGCGCTGTTATACTTATGAGTTTGAAAAATACTGTTTTCAGTAAGTATGTTTTATTTAAAAGAATTGTAGTAATCTATACAGCTTTTTATGCCAGTAAACATTAGATTTATAACTTTTTATTGTGAAACTACTAAGGCTCTAGGGTTATTCTCCACAAAGTTACAGTATGAGAAATAACGTTTTGTTTTCGACTGTAGGTATACTGATTTAAATAGGTTACTGGTTTTGGTTTTATTTTGTGGTTTCTATTCACATAAAAACAGTGAAATAAATAACGGATGTAAAAAGGAGCTTAACGCAGCCGAGTCACTTATAGTTCCCGTCATTGTAATTTTTTTGTTCTGGACTATGGTCTCGTATATGCAGATATGCCTGCAGGCTAATCGTGTAACACATTTTATTTTAGGACTCGGGCCTATAATGTCATTGTAGCACTTGCAATCGCTTGATATATTTGTAACAAACATTAGAAACCTTCTGGTTTCAAGGTTTATCTGTTTTTCACGAAAATATTTTATTTTTTATATTTTTTTATATTTGAAAACTTACAGCTAATTTATACAGTGTTCTTAAACAATATAAAATTACGTAAAAAATAATAAGGAAAAAAAGGTTCGGTAGAAAATATCTATTAAACATAAATTGGGAAATAAATAGTACAAGATAACTAACACAAACTGAAAATAACTTGCTAACAATTACTTTTCCGTAAAGAATATTATTTTAAATACATATTATAATTTACTTTGAATACTCCGACAATATTTTGCATATTTGCATATGCAAATGCATAAAATCCGATTTCTTGTTATTACTAAACTACAGTTGTTCAAGCATTGCTTTTAGCGTTCAAAGCAAAATTGCAACTTCACTAATACCTCACGAAATATAGCGAAGCATGGGATTTATACGAAAACAGGGTCACAAGGCGTGCAATGGACGTACACATTATGAGTATTGTTAAACAAATAAATTATCTATTCCAAGATAATGTAGTGATTTATCCAGTGAGGTGCCTTAACAGACAGTATGTAGGTACAAACATGAACAGCTTTTTGGCTTTAGCATATCGTCGAATGTTGGTAACAAGATTGGCACCAACATTTCGATATGCTAACACCAATAAAGTAGGCGAAGACGGTCACAAACAGCAGCCAATATTGGCCAAGACAGACACACACAGGTACAAGGTCGTATTTACAATGGAGTGACGCACACGCATGCTGTGTCCTAAGGACCGTTACTCACTCTCAACCGCTTTAGTAGTGCCAATCCTATGGATTTCTCCTTGGACTTACTTCGCCAGAGTTCTGGCAATTTCTTTTTCATCCCTTTCGGGCTAGGGATCTAAATCAGGCAGCAAAGGATTATTAGAATTCACGGTATATATGTGAATGTATGTTCGGTGTTTCGTATATCGAATGCCTGATGCCTGTACCTGTAGTTTGTGATGTTGGTCTTCGTTAGGTAAACCTATGTAAAAGTCATGTTGGTTTGATACTTACGCTGAACTTGTAAAACAACCGCTTATAAAATCGAGTTACGAGTACAATATTAACGTTGTGAATAGTTTTATGAGCAGCTATTTAGTCGTTTATGTAAATATTCTGATGCGGTTCAAGGAGAGTTTTCGTAGCTCTGTGATATTATCTTTTGGAATGTTGAACAGTTTCTATTTCATTGTTTTACTAGTTCAAATATTCCTTTGGCATTGAACTGACAACTTGTAGATAACTGCTTGAGATCTCCATTGGTCCCAGATTAGTTTTTGTATCAGTTGACATGTAAATCAGTCTGAACTCAAGTATGCTAATGATATTCGAAAGAAAATGTAAACAGTAGTTAGGAACAGTTTGCGAGGAGGAAATATCCGTCGATGGGTTGTAACGTTTGTGTTTGATCAATGTTGCTGCTAGGTAGGTACTTATATAATACACAAAACAATATTCTTAGAATACACTTATCAATCAATCAATCATTAGGATGAGTTCGTAACATTGTAATTTGAACACAGTTTCAATTATGTTTGGATACAACAAACACATAATATTTTTTTTTTACATTTTCAAGTTTCTTTTATGAGTTGATGTTTGGAAAACTTATTTAAATGTTTGAGAAACGATTAAAATACACTGCTTACCTTCTTAGGAGCCATGATAAGGCACTCGCATAAATACAACTAAAACAAATTACAAGTAAATACAATAGGTAGCTATTCTTTAAAAATCTGGACTCGGAGAAAAAGTTTGACAAAACGTAAATAAATTTGACGGTGAGTCTATGCAGTGAGTAGTGAATAACGCGGGTGCGCGCGCAGACCTCGGTTGCCATGGCAACGGGGGGAACGCCCCTCATCCCTAGTTGGGCTGCAGTACCGTGTAGTTTTGACGTGTTTTGTCTGCTACCGGCGGCATCATCTGGTGCTCTAACCCCACATAAGGTACCTATGTAACCTTCCCTATATAATCCAGTACTATTATCCTTGTAGATAGTGCACTATAGTCGTTTGTCGTCAGTTATATTTAGACTGTGCTCCCGATATTCATAAGGTGATTGATAGTGGTAATAGGTGACCGTTATGTCCTTTACGAGCGGCGTAGGTGTCCAATTAGTCGAATTGTGTGTAGTGTTAATACCGCGGGGGTCGAATTAACAACACATTACATTAAGTGGAGACTATAATTCATAGTGCACGATATATTGTAGTAACAATTCATTGAGGTAAAGGAAACAATGGTATAAGAAAACAATGCACGGATAAAAGCTGGTACAAATAGTTGTTAATATTTTATGAATGACCACAGGCCATATTTTCCGGGATATGGAAAGCATTCATGCTGGTTGCATGCAAAGTCGAATTATTTCTGTATATGGTGTCGGAATAACACCAATTAGTATTTATAAGTGGTACCAGCATGAGCGTATATAACGAAATTGCATATTTTCAGGCGTTTATTTTCGTTTAATCTTAAAGAAAAGCTATTAATAAACTGCGAATTTATTTTTAAACAATGTGCAAAATTTATATCTTGCTTGAATGCGTGACCTTTACAAATCCGTTTATAGTCGACGCATTCCGTTCCTCTCGAGCTCAACGTAAATCTGATTTATGTATTTTTAGATCGTTGCAATATGCAGCATCCATCTAAGCTAGATAGAGTCGTTCTATTTGTGTTTACAACACTCTAAAACTTGTTATTGTGTATTTCGTTTAATAGTGTTGTTTACAGCAATTGAAAATTATTAGGTTTGGCAGATATCCGAGATATCGCGATCATCACAAACTGATTGTAATTTCTATGAACATGTTTCAGAGTTATTGTTACAGTATGATATTTGTTGAAGCCCTGCAAATGTAGCCGAAAGGTTACAGTCTAGACATAGATTATTAATTTTTGCTTGTCTTGGTTAAGCCCCGTCTATTGTTACCCTATATTATTGTTTTCAATAATTTAATTAACATAGTGGAATGGATTTGCCATAAGAAATTTTATGAATTTTACAATAGCACGTGGATTCGTTAAAGCCCTGTAAGCGAGGCTATAACACTTAATTCAGGACTAGAATACAATCTAGTAGAATATACGGATACCATGAGGACTGGAATTATGACTTCATTTCGACACTTATTTCATAAGATCAAACTTGTTTCTTCAAGGTTTTTAAACACAAGGGTTCGTATTGTAAACCTCTGTAATGAAATTAAAACCCAAAAGTTACCAGGGCATGGTCTTAAATCAATCTTTCTTCTCAATTCCAGGAGTGTTCCACCGAGTTCCCTGTCAAACCGTGCAAACTGGCGGCTGAGGACGACCGAGGCGGAGGGTTGCTGATCCCTGCCCGAGAACCTGATGACAGCGGCATCGACAGCGACGACGCTGTGCGCAGGCTCATCCTGGCTCATCAGCGGCTACCGGTAAAGCTCTAGACTTATTAGCTTTATTCTTTATGAAACGCCTGGCTCTTGAGCACTGGGCTCTCCCTGCCCGAGAACCTGATGGCAGCGGCGACATTATGTGATTTTTGGTACTAGTGTGCCTGAGACTCTGGCTTGATATAGGTTTTTGTAATTAGAACTTTAACTTTGTCGTAATAAACACATAGCATAAACTCACTCCTTCTTCCCATGGGGGTAGGTAGAGCCTACAGACCGGCTCCTTACACCTCCTGTATCCTTACATACTCCTTTTGCCTCGTTTCGTTCATACATCTGTGCCTCAAGTCTGTTATTACAATGGTGTCAGAATGGTCTATCATTGATTTCATAATTGTTGATTTTGACAAGTTTGGTAATCTTCTAACATATTGGCGTCATTATGACTTTCCAATGGTCAGCCACTGACACTCCATTGAAGGAAATTGCATCTATTGGTAATCTCGTACATTGTGAAAAATAAATGACTGACTTAGGCGGTAATCTGCTAATATTTTGACAGTTACTTTGATCAGTGACCTACCATGAGAACGTCATTGTGCAGTCATTGCTTTTAATTCGTTACGAGTATCGTGTTTGTGGAATATAATGATCAACCAATGATCGACCATTATGAATTTAGCAGATTACGAACTTTTAGCAAAATGACACTGGGATCGTGTTGGAATGACGAATGCATAAAAATAGCAGACTTGGGCCCCTGGTCATACACGCACGCCGGTCGCGAGTACTACGCACCTGACCTTTCTGAAGAACATCACCAATAAGGTCACTATATGTCCTATATGTGTTTCATTCATCCAATGAACATGACCAAACTATCTAAGCATACTCTTTTCAATGTTTGTTACTACATCTTCTTTTAAACGGCACTGTTGCCTTATCACATCATTCCTCAGCCTATATTATTCATAGTCACACCACACATGCTTCGCAAGGAATGCATTTCCTCAGCATTTATTCTACTTTTTAGCTTTTGCTCGTGGCTAAGTAATAACAGCCGCACGGGTCGATCCATCAGGTTAAGCTACACTTGCCGGGGTGGGTCCGTGGATGGGTGATCATCTTTACATACCGATACTCCTCCGTGCCTCGGAAAGCACGTAAGCCGTTGGTCCCGGCTGTCATCCGTGGTTCTTTGACAGTCTTTGCGGGTCGTCAGAACCCCGAAGATCTCAACTCAGTTACAGGGTTGTGGAGGTCAGATAGGCAGTCACTTCATGTAAATTACTGGTATTCAGCTACACCCGGTTAGACTGGAAGCTGAGCCAAAAATAGTTGGGAAAAGGCTAGGCAGATACACCCATACATCCTTTTCTCTTTAAAAAAACCATGACCTTCGTCTTATTAGAGTTCGAAATAAAAAAATATCTCGATGGTTTAAGCCTGTGTCTAAAGATAAAGCTTGTCTTGTAATAAGGCCAATTAGCTTTTTCCTCTAGGTAACGCCTCTCTCATTTAATTCGGCTCTTGGGCACTGGGCACTTTAGTGGGATTGCAAATCGTAGTCGTGTCGTTTAGGTGACAGAAAACGGAGGCGGTTATTCTGTAATTTTGACTGCTCCAGTTATATTATGGCGATGTAAGTGCATTTTAGTTAGGTGTTGGGGTACTTAGTTTAAGTACAGTCACAGCCAGAATAATTATGTTCGCCATCTTAACGGCTATGAAAACTGACGAAGATATCAAAGACTTGACTGTATCTTCAAAATTTTGAGGCTGCCAAATCAGAAAAGAGGAATCACATTTCACTTTTCTGATTCCAGTTCAGTGATGAGAGTAGCAGCGATGATGAGCTGCAGATCCCCTCACCAACTACACACAGGCCTAGAAACGAACGACGGGCTAGCTTGGTAAATATGATAGCTTTTTTCCTTATAAAGTTTAAGCAGCATAATATCTTCGATCGAATTTCGGCCAAGGCGGTCATTCATACAGTACCTACCTAAGTCAAGTAAGCAGGATACATTCTCGAAACTCAAACTCAAAGCATTTATTTCAATTAAACCATTTACAGGCACTTTTGAACTGTCAAGGGGTCGGTCAGTCAGGAATATGAAGCTAGTTGCCCATTCCAAAGCGTAGGAGTTACCTATGGAGAAGAACGGGCAAGAAACTAAACGGACACTCTTTTAAATAATAAAAAATTGATACACAATATTGGTTACATCATTCATTTTGAAATTATGCATGTGAGAACAATGTAGAAAGACGTGCACGTTCGTAAAAGCGTCCGTAATAAAATGAAGAAAAAAAAACCATTCAAAAACTTAAAATAAATTAAAATAAGCCATGGCAGCTAAGAGATGACCAGTCCCAACTGACGGTACACGTTTACGAACATGACGCATGGATCAGCACCATTCAGCTCAACCATTTTGAAGGGAGCTAAATGATCCGACATACATAGTATATTGCACTGTACAAGTGTGTGCGCAAACTCGGGTGCTCCTTTACTTTTATAGTCCAATGTGACGGCAATCCAACATGACCGGGGAGAGAACAGGCGCAGACCAACGACAAGCACTATCAGATCAGATTTGGATGGCACTAACTCTGTCACTGGACCCTAACCCAATTATCTCAAACAACGTTTTAGATCAGGTTTAAACCACCGAGCCAGGTTTTGAATTAAGAACCCAAGATACAGAAATGTAGTTATTATATACAAAACTGGCAACTAAATCCGGCGCTAATTGGTCATTTTTATATGGAAATTCAAAAGAAAGTTTAAAATGCAAAAACTGTCTCAGAGGCTTAGCCTAGAAAAGTGACATCTCGTTTTTTAATAAGACGGTGGACTGGTGCTGCCATTACTCGTACTATATCTGGATGCCCAGCGCAGTGCAAAAGTATTACAGCCCTTACAAAATCAAAAGTCATTTTTACAAACTAGGCTGAGAATCAGCACTTTTCGAACTTCAAAATTATATAAGACAATCCCCCAAAACGCCCACCTTTCACCATTTCCTAGTGCTTTAGCTGGGAAGAAGAGGTGGCGCAACAGATTACCCAGCAGCACAGCTGTCTGTTTAGTTAAAAAAAAATGATTGTATACAATAGTACCTACGCAATAGTTATTTGTGCAACAAGAGAGCAAAGTTGTTTTTTGCTGCGAGTGTTGATTTTGAATCCCGAGTAAGCGAAGGATTCTATAATTGAATCACGAGCGTAGCGAGTGATTCTAGGTTAGAATCCTGAGCGCGGCGAGGGATTCAAAGACACGAGATGCAAATAACTTTGCTCTCGTGTAACACATACAACTTTTCACCTCAGCAGCGAGAACATACAACATGTAAAAAAAACATTTCCGATCCGTGAGGGTGTTGTTAGGTATCGTACTGTGAGCATATTTATGTGGAAATTTTCAGGAAAAAAGAAATTCGAATCCCCAGTTTTTTTTCAATGGCAAATACCAATTTTTTTTAGAAAAAAAAAAGTGTGGTCGGGGGACCCCTGTCAGGCACGAAGTTCCTTCTCACGTATGATTTAATTTAAAACATAAACAAAATTGTTACAGCCACCATCTTGGATTTACATTTTGACCTCACTATCGACTTAAGCACCCTCAAAAACTATGAAAACGATACCCATGACGAAAAGTTTGAATATTTTCGCAGCCACCATCTTGAATTTATATTTTGATCTGACTATCGGCTTTAGCTCCCTCGAAAACTATGAAAACGACACCCATGACGAAAAATTAAAAAAAAATCTCAGCCGCTATCTTGGATTTTTAATTGGACTTCACTATCGGCTTTAGCCACCTTGAAAACCATAGAAACGACACCCATGAAGAATTTTTTTTAAGTTTTCGCAGCCGCCATCTTGGATTATTATTTTGACTTCACCATCAGCTTTAGCAACCTTGAAAACCATAGAAACGATACCCATGACGAAAAATGTGAAAACTTTCGCAGCCGCCATTTTGGATTTTTATTTTGACTTCACCATCGGCTTTAGCAACCTTGAAAACCATAGAAACGATACCCATGACGGAAAATGTGAAAATTTTCGCAACCGCCATCTTGGAATTTCATTTTGACCAAATTCACACTTTCTATCTTTCTCTTTGAATTAGAAGAAGACAGTCGCAGCACCTTTTCGCGTGACGATCTCTGCCAGTGCACTCTTACCGCAAGCCGCTTTAAGAACTTCGTTCTAAAAAATTTAATAAAACAGATCTGATACTAAATAAAACCTTATCAGATGATTTGCAATTTAAAGGTTTTATATGTATCCGAACGTTTTATTGTTTCTTTTTGGGCCTACTAGTTATGGAATTTTGAAATCGAACTTCGAATCGACTTGTTTCTATCTCTCGCTTTTTTCGTATCGAAGTGAAAGTGACAAAACTAATTGGTTCAAATCTTTAGAATTTGTGAGTAGACCCAACACTGTCCTCGGCATTTAAAAAAAAAAATTAAAAAATTACTTTGTCTCACGCTCGCAGCAAAATTGAATTTTGCACACTGTTTTTTGACAGCAAAACATGCTTGTTTGAGGTGCTGAGGTGAAAAATTATTTACATTCTGAAACACAAAGTATTACATTAAATCATTTGCCATAAATTTCAGCTAGCATACGCCAATATACCTGTTGAAGCGCAGAAGTCATTTTTATAGCAAAACATATCTACCTACTACTACTCATTTTATCTATCCATCTATTTAGTCCGGAATGCCCCACTGCAAGGCAAAGGTCTCCCTTTCCCTTTTACAAACACGTCTACCTTCTGCCATTGTGGGGTATAGTCCCTTCGGTAAGAGTCAAGTTCGGTCCTCCATCTTCGTTTTAATCTGTCACGATGGCACCTATAGTTTGACCGAGACCGCTGTTCCGCGCTTTAGGAACGTGCGCGGTGAGGAGGGGGGGGGGGGGGGCAGTACAGGATTCTCATTCGTCAATGTTCACGGCGCATGGCATCCCGCCCGCCGTTAATTCGTCAACGCTGCCCCCCGCTTCACCGCGCATTCCTAAGGCGCAGAATAGCGGTTCCGATCAAACTATATCATAGATAATTAAAACAGTTTGTATTCGAATTGCAGAAAAACGTAGACGAGGACCACGATCTAGTCATCATGCAGTGGCCTCAAGACCAGTACACCAAAGACCAGAACGCGACTCGAGAGACAAGTCCTGACCGATCCTCACCACCTCTCTACGAAGTAGAACTGACTGCTTCTGACGAAGACGACGATGGTTCGGTCCTAGAGCTGGTCATTCCGATGCACTCGTCGAGGTACCAAAGAGTACCAACTTCATCTCCAAAGAAAACAAAGCCAAAGGTAGTGAAAAGATATTTCTGCAGCATGATCTGTTGTGGACGTAAGTAAGTTTTTATGATCTTGATGTTATCACTTTTAATGTAACAAGGACGTTTGTGGTTACTAGATTATTTGTAAGTCGATTTAATGACGTTGTTATTATATGTAAAACAATGAGGAGTATTTGTGCTTTGTCTTATCGAAATCAAAAATGAAAGCTCATCCAAAAATTGTCGGATCAGAACTTTCCGAAGACCATTATAGGGCCGTGTTTTCTGCCTCAAATATGTCTCGAAAGAACTTCATTGTGCCCAGAATGTGGCGACTCTGTGTATGTTGAGCCTATTCATCATTGGAATTCTTTGGGCTCCTAATTCGTGAGGAACATTAAAATTGAATTCAGTATACGAGTACTTATGTTTTCTAAAAGTCATCGTTTGCCTAGTCTTTTCCCAACTATTTTGGGGTTGGCTTCCAGTCTAACCGGATATGAGGCTGAATACCAACATTTTTCATGGAGCGAGTGCCTATCTGACCTCCACAACTCAGTTACTGGGTAATACAATACCCCTTGGTATTGGTAAGACCGGTTGTCAGACTTTGGGGCTTCTGAATATCCGTAACGACTGTCTGACTGTGTGTGTGATCTACTAATTACAGCTGGGACCAACGACTTAACGTGCTTTCCCAGGCACGGAGGGGTCTTGGTATGTAAAGATGGTCATCCATCCATGGAACAAAACCGCAGCAAGCCTAGCTCAACCTGAACGATCGACCCGTGCGGCTGTTATTACTATCACTTAGCCACAAACCCCTCTCAGTCCTATATTTTATAAGTAATGGTTAATAAATTTAGGCTGATGTTATGCCTTAATCTGTTTTTTTATCGTCTCAATTTATTAATACTTCGTCGCTACCTCTCACAGAAGAAACTACAAAATACTCCTCATTGATTGAATAGTAATAATCCAATTGTATGTCTTATTTAATTTATTTAAACAGATATTTTAATGCCTAACTATTTTAAGTTTAGTTTAGGAAAGAAAATCAAAAGTATGTTGAAGGACTAATTAACACACCTGTCTGGGTTTAACACGATGAGTGCGCCATAATTGGTTAAATTATTAATTGATTTCAGGGGCTTACGGCCCTATACCATAATTACGTAGTAAACGATAAATCGGCGGCATTTTTATCGATTTAAAACAAATTACTAATCGATTACTTCACAAGTTCGAAAACAAAATCTGCTCAATAACGTAAATAACGCAATGAATGTTGTTGAACTGTTAAAATGAAACAAATTTGTCGTAATCGTTTACGAAAATGTGTTGCGCAATTAGATAGCTGGTTCTGGCCTTTCCAAGGATTTTTTGTAGGAATAGTCTTGTTTACCCTGGAATTTCCTAGAACTGTTCTTGTGCACACTGGCAAGTTCTAGTAAATAGCCAGTGCAGTATAGCCCAGTGATATTTAGGGAGTATGAAGAAGCGGGACATTTTGAAAGATGCTAAATTGCTATATAATTGTAGGAAGGAAAATCTGAGCGAGATGTCAATTTCAATAGTTATCATATTATCTATGTAAAATTTTAATTGAGTGAGAATTACGGTCTAAGTGTTGGTCAATTTTATGTGTGCATAAAAAAAAACCGTTTACAGATATTTATAAAATGCATGCGTTATACAGGGTGATTGGAAGATGTGTGCAAAGCTTTAAGGCGAAGATAGTATAGACAATTTAAAACCATTTAAGCCATGGTTGTCTTAGACGAAGTCTTAACATTTTCTTGTTTAATAAGGTTTAAAAAACGTATTGATACAAATTTTCTGAACTTTAAATGTCTGTAAAAAATGTCTAATGTTCACAGAAGCCTACAAAATGTTTTGCTTGATTGCTTACACATTACTTTTATCAAATAATTAAAAAAATGAACTCATATATCATTCAATTTGGCCATAATTACGCAGATTACATAACATTTCGGGAATTTCCGAAAAAAAAAAACAAATATTAGGTTAGAAACATTGGTAAGACTTCGTCTGAGACAACCATGGCTTAAATGGTTCCAAATGGTCTGTACTATCTTCGCCTTAAAGCTTTGCACCCATATTCCAATCACCCTGTATATTTATTAAACGCACCTTTTTGTTATTTTAGTTCTATTTCAAGTTAAGTGTATCTATATTTAAATAAAATAAATATTTATGCCTAATTCACTAGGTATTGGTTTAAGACTAATTTTGCCGAATAGAGTAATTGTTTTACGCTTGCATTATGAAAAAGTTGTATGAGAAAAATATTGAACCGAATTGTTATTTTAATACTGTGCACTGTACTTCCATACCTACCTTATTATTCTTCTTTCAAGTATATATCATGTCAAGGGTGCTATAACCATGAGGGTCGGCACATATGATTCCGCAGTATCGTGTTCGGGTCAGCTCGGTACAACTCGAGCTAAGTCGGGCTGCTTTTTCCCGAACATAATTATGCCGACCTGAACACCAGTGAACATGTATCATAGCACCCCTCACGTCCATTGGTTGGCTATTATTATTTCGTTCAGCCAATCACAACTGTTGGATCTGCAGAACTGTCGATATTTTTGATAGCAGATTACTGGCTTTTAGAAACTGGGTGCCATTGCTAATTAATTTACTTGCAAGGAAATTCCGTGAAGACTGACGAAAACAATGCGTTGCCAAGATGCTAAACTAAAAATAATAAAACCTTGAAGTTTATTAATAAATAATACTTTTGTATTAACAATAGATTGTGTAGCTTTAATTTTCATTTTAACTGAAGAATATTTGTTATGAATTTCATTCAAATGGTATTTTTGTAAGTAAGTAGAAGGTATGTATAGATAGTGCAATCATTTCCACGACGACGCGCCCCACTCCGCTCCGCTCCGTACTAAAGTACAGCTTACAGTACAGTAATCGCGGAGTGGGGCGCGTCGTCGTGGATTGCACTATTTGTACCTACTAATATTTTATACATATTTTCTTATTATCGTAATATTCTTGAATCACTATCTATTGAAGTAGAATAATAATGACTATGTACGTATTTATTATAGAGTGATAAGTGATAATACACGCGTGAATATTTTCATTGTATAAATACGAATTTTTGAAATTCTAAATTTTAGGTCGGCCTACTATTAAATTGGGCATAGGTATATAATATATATGCCCATTTTCACTAACACTAGGAAATACATAAATGAGCGCCAGAATATTATTATTCTACTGTTGGATTTGCAACTCTCGTCTCTGAGCCGAGTGTTGAAAAATTCAACAGCGCTCTTTTATTTAGGCATTCATTTAGTTGGGCATTAGTCTCTGGACTCGCATGATTAAAAATTGAAATGAGAATATCAAATAAAGTAAAAAAAAACAATACCCCGTGTCCTATTTAAAACCGATCGTCGCGATCGTTCGAACTTATTGTTCGGTGAACCTGAATGCGTGGTCGCGTCGACAGAGAGCGTTTTCCGGTTTTCCGAACTAAAAGTGACAACATATTGCACGCGACCGATCGCGCGACTAAACATAAACCACAGGTTAACTGCAATAACGGTCTAAGTATTTATGTTGATTGTGAATTGTGGATAGTTCAACTATCCGTACGTTTTTATCTCTAATAAATAACGTTCACATCGCTACTGGTTTTATTTTCTTCATAAATCTTAACAACAGCCCATTGAGCACGAAGACGCCTCGGCGGCCGCTGCTAGAGGCGCCGCGGTCGACACTCTCCATACAATCCAAGTGAGTCACTGCCATAATCACTCGCACTACGACACAAATGACCTATAGAAACTGACGGCTTTGAGATGTGTCTGTGATAGAAGTTGAGCGCTTAACGCTCTCAATACTCAATTTATTTATGACAGTGTATACAGTGCCGCTAGCGGCACTCTATCCCAATCGGATGAAGTGCTGCTAGCGGCATAATAGTTGCACCGCTTCGGCCCGGCTAAAGTGCCGTTAGCATTGCATTGACATAGTTTGCTGTAAAATAACACCTTCCCAAAACATTACATTCTCTTGTGCCTAAACGGACACTGAACCGTTGTGTGGTCACAGTTCTAACCTAACCTAACCTACCTTTCAGCAATTTTCATTTGCTTTTCCTTTCAGCCATTTTCATTTGCAGTCATTGTAGTGACTGATATAAACTATCTAAAACAATTACGATCAATCAATACAAAGAGCGGCGAACTAACCTCAACAATCAAACTAAGTGACAGTGACAATGACAATGCAATGGTTACGGTACTTTAGCCGGGCCTAGGCAGCGCCACTATTATGCCGCAAATAGCGGCACTTTATCCGATAGGGATAAAGTGCCGTCAGAGGCGGCGAACTTAGGTGCTAGGTTTTCATAATCATTGTGCGTCCATCATCAGGCTTCATGTAGACACGGCTACACATCAAGCTATACATTTCCAGTTCATGCTGATCTCGAATTACCTATATAGGATTTCCGTACAATGCGAGTTCAGCTTATAATACTGGAGAGATATAGCTTGATGTGTAGCCGTGTGTACATGACGGTGATATTCATTCGAATATATAAAAATGTGGTTTGGCGCCGCCGCCGCCGTGCGGCTCCGGCATCGTGTATAGGAAGCCAGATTGACTTTAAAAACTTACCACCCCACATGGTCCTCCATGGTTCCATGGAACACCAAAGTATGAGTGGGCTTTAATTTGACAACAC
The DNA here is from genome assembly GCA_963853775.1 of Xanthia togata. Taxonomy (NCBI): domain Eukaryota; kingdom Metazoa; phylum Arthropoda; class Insecta; order Lepidoptera; family Noctuidae; genus Xanthia; species Xanthia togata. The sequence continues at coordinate 9,971,190 of OY970805.1, forward strand.
GCTGTACATACTAATAATTTCACTAAATTATAATTTACGTCACGACATTCACGTTAACACGATTTTATAGTAGGTATTCTACGTCTGAGAACTGACTCCCAAAATACAAGTATTGGTTTAGTTTGGGAATCAGTTTCAGCCATCTCCATTCTCCTGCACTTATTCCAATTTATTTGGGGTCGGCAATATTATGTCTTTTTTATTACTAAGACTTCGCTGTCCGCCCGTCCGTCTGTCACTAGGGTGTATCTCATGAACCGTGATAGTTAGACAATTGAAATTGTCACAGATGATGTATTTCTGTTGCCGCTATAACAAAAAATACTAAAAACAGAATAAAATAAATATTTAAGGGGGGCTCCCATACAACAAACATGATTTTTTTTGCCGTTTTTATAGATAAAAGTACGGAAGCCTTCGTGCGCGAGTCCGACTCGCACTTGGCCGGTTTTTTTTAAAAGTTTGGTGAGTCCCATTTTCACTCTCTGCCGAGTGGACAACACATAGGAACTTACTTGGGCACCGGCTCACCTGGGCAGTTAGCTCATTATCACTTTGACGATCGTGCTTATTATTTTTAGTAGGTTGGTATTTTTGCCAACATCATCATCACGAGCAACTTTGTTCCACCCACTGTTGAGTATAGGCCAGTCACGAGGTAAATATTTACCTACTTCGTGGTACCACTGCATGAGCCATGTTTAGTAGTTCCTTTTCGTGGCGACACCAGAAGAAAGAAGAGTTCTGTCGGATTCCTTCCAAAAAATAGTAGACGGTGGCCATCCTTTGACCATCTCGAGTGGAACTCTGGGATTTTCCAGTGGAAGTAGTATCTAGCCGTGCCCTTCCTGTGCATCAGTTTTCAAGACAACGTCGTCATCGTGGAGCAATTATTATTATTATTATATTATCATTTATTTCGGGCTACGCCCATAGTGTTAGTAACAATGGTCTTAAATACTAGTGTTAGTAGACATAGGTACAAGTTTTAAACCGTGTGGAGTTTCATCCAATGTCGCAGCATTGGAGACTCCCAATAGAGGTTGACCACTGAAATATATTTTGGGCTAACGTGGCCTGTATTTTGTGCAAAATGGTGAGGTTAAGAATTAGGAGCTCGTGGCTAAGTAATAACTGCCGCACGGGACGATCCGTCAGGTTAAGCTACGCTTGTCGGGGCTGGTCTGTGGATGGGTGACCATCTTTACATACCGAGACTTCTCCGCGCCTCGGAAAGCACCGCCGTTGGTCCAGGCGGTCATTCGTAGATCTTTGGCAGTCGTTACGGGTCTTCGGAAGCCCGAAAGTCTGATAACCGCTCTTACCAACTGGTATCGTATTATCCAGTTACTGAAAGGAAATGAAATTGTTTATTTTGTAAATAGGATATTGGAATCACACGTCATCGTATACGTCATCTTAAAAAAAAAAAAAAAAATTAGCTAGATGAGTTCGGCGATTCCTATCTGACTACTCTGAGAAGAAAGGCCGAAACAAACTCAGAGGTCACAGTCTCTTTTAAAGTCCAGACATAATCTTGGTCAGGCCTTAAGTGGACCATTTAGATTAGTCTGAAATGGTCTTTTGAGAAAAGAACCACACAGATTTGAGTGGACCTGTCCTGTCAGTGCAAGCATTTGTCAGTAATCGTGGAGCTCAACTCAGAACTTAAGGAGCTCAGCTATGTTACTGTGTTGTGGAGGTCAGATTGGCAGTCGCATGTAAAATACAGCTGCTATTCAGCTGCATCTGGTTAGACTGGAAGTTGACCCCAATATAGTTGGGAAAAGGCTAGGCAGATTGGTGAGGTTAAGAATTAGAAAAAAAGATAATTTTGTCCAACTATGAACAAATAAAGAGAAAAATAAAATACCTATCTAGATTTTTAGAAGCTCCTAATAAATACGTGTCAGCTTCGATAACTATAAAAATGTGTTTCAAAGGTAAGTCAAATTTATAATACTAGCGCTACTCGACAACAGATGGCGCTAAATCAAACTTTTTTTACATGAAAGAAAAATACAGCTCTAGACGAGCTCTATCGAGAAAGAAAGCACTAGAGGCACGTTTCTATGATTAAGTTCGTCGTAGCGAAAACAAAGGAGAAGTAAATCGGGGCAATTGTGTCTGTTCCGAGTTTGAGAAGCGTGGGCTTGACACCCGCGGCCCGAGACGAATTACATTTGCATATGTAGTGCCTAAGGGACATGATATTAGAAAACTAGTTGTTAACCTTACAGGTCATTAAAAATGTATGATTTCAGAAATGGAAGACTTTAGAATAGAAAAATAAAATATTGTTTATGGTTGCCGCAGGTGCAGTGATGGATTTGTGCCCGTTTGATAGCAATAGGCTCGCCCGGTCACATGGGACTTTAACATAACTGGCGAAATAATATAAAGAAAGAAAGAAAATACATTTATTTGGCACAACAAGCAAAGGCACACAAGTAGAAAGAGAAAAAAATAAGATAAAAGAAAAGAATACAAAATAAAAAGTGTAAAAACTGCGTTGCATGATACCACACATGCACATGCATGCACATGCATGGTACACCTCTGCCTAACCCTTTGGGGAATACAGGCGTGATGTTATATTATATTATGTTGCCGCAGGTGGTTAACAAATAAAGTTGCTAGATATTAAAAAAGATGTTTACAACATAGGTACCTCCAGGGGTTAAAATAATAAGAAAATAAAAAAATTAAGACCGGCCAAGTGCGTGTCGGACCACGTATAATGAAGGGTTCCGTAGTTGGGATGAATTTATCGCAAGAACAAACATAACTTTGTAGTTGAAAAACATGTTTGGTTCATACGGAATGTATGGAAGAACATTTGTTTTGGCATCCGCAAATGTTAGTTGGTCGATTATTACTCGTTAACTTGTAAAGCCTACTTAGCTGTGATAGTTTTTTCTTTTAATTTCGTTTTATAGGTAGTATACCTATAAAACGAAATTCTTAATACTTCCGTGATTTTTTTCACATATCCAAAACCCACCATTTAGCTGGCAGGGGGAGGGGGGGCTAGACTAACAAAAAATTGCAATTTAAAGCTTAATATTTCGTTAACCGATCCCTGAATCCTAAAATGGTTTTCATAAACTCACAATATTTTTTCATCCCTCCTACACCATGGTATAGATGAGAAAAAAAATACATCCCCATTTTAAGTGTAGGGGAGGTAGGTACCAAATACCATATTTTTATTGATTTTATTTTACCACTTTTTCGGCGTGTACCCATGCTAAATTACAGCTTTCTAGTACAAAGAGTCTCTGAGCAAAGCCGCGGACGATGACTGACGCTGAAAGACGGACATGGCGAAACTTTAAGGGTTCCTTGTTTACTAGGGAACTCTAAAAAGGCTATCGTAACAGTTTATTTATAGTTTTTAAGGATTTTTTGTTGATATCTAATTCTTTGCTATTGGTTAAAACCAACACGCTTTAATGTCCAATAAAATCATTGTATCTTGTAGCCTATTCTTTCAGTTACCGCTTGTGGCTTTTAAAGGTTCTTTCTTTGTAACGATATGGTACGTCCTATCTACTGAAGATAGCCCTCAGTTAAGAATTTTATAATGCCTTGCTGCTGGTCTTTTGTTAAGTACAAAGGAAAAATATCAGCGGGGTAATAACATAACACACTTTTATCGCAATCCGAAGGATTTTGAAGGAAATTAGTAACCCATTGCATCATAAGTTTGAAAAAATCGTTTGCTCAACAACGTAAATAACGCAATGAATATAGTTAAATTGACGAAAGAATTTAACTTAGGGGCTGTTAGGCATTATCGAAAACTAAGATGAAAACAGAGCAATGTCAAAAACAATACAAGTACCTACGGTACTTACGATAAAAAATCTTTTTTTTTTAAATTTGCCTGTTTGTTCCGGCTAATCTCCGAAAGGGCTGGATCGATTTTGACGGAACTTTGGACACAGGCAGATAGCTGATGTTCTGACGATAGTCGATGTCTATTTTGCGATTATTCTTAGTTGAAATATCTGATTTGCAGGCTCGTGTCTGCTCGGTGAAATGTTACGCAAATTCGCTCATTTGTTCGCAATATCAAGTTGTAACAAAGCTTCGAGCGTCGTGCTCATTGTTCGGTTCGTGAAAGGGTGACATATTAGAGCGGCTCTATGTTTTGTTACAAGTAAATGCTCTAGTCTATACTCACCTTTAGGGTAAAATTGTTGTTAAACTGAAGACTACAAATCCTATTATTTCCACACAATTTCATTATAACATGGGTGCTGCCATCACAAATCGTTGCCAAGCGCTATAAGTGCTGTAATTAGGCAATATTCCCTAACGAGCGATCGCTGTAGCGTCATTGCACATTAGAACAACCATGTACTACAGTGGACGTTTACTGGTACTGTTTATTTTATTTTAAGTTTTTAAATAGTTCTTTATTTTATATTTCTTTATATTACTGATGCTTTTACGAGTACGAATGTGGATAATTTCAAAATGAATGATGTAACCAATATTTTGTATATTTTTTTTAATTTAAAAGAGCGTCCGTGGAGTTTCTTGCCCGTTCTTCCCCATAGGTACTTACTACGCTTTGGAATAGGCTGACTAGCTTCATATTTCTGTCTGACCGAATTCTTGACGGTTCAAAAGTGCCTGTAAATGGTTTAATTGAAATAAATGCTTTGAGTTTTTTTTTTGAGTTGATTGTGAGTTTTTACTTTATTACCTACATATTTGTGTACATATCTTTAAACCTGACTTGGATTCCGTATCTACGTCATTTTCGGGTGACCACTGCAAATCAGCGCTGTGCTGTGGGCCACCCATAGCACAGCATCATGCTGGAGCTTGTCACAGTCACGACGTGCAGCTGTTTCTGTTCTGTGCACGAGCACAAAACAGAAATATAAAAAAAAAAAATATACAAAAATTAAAGAAACAAAATAGATATATAATAACGAGTTTATATGTCTATTTTGTTTCTTTATTTTTTTAAAATTATTATTCGAGTTAACTGATATTTTTATATGCACGTGTTTCAGTGACAAATAAAACTTTATTTCTTTGATATTTTTATATGCACGTGTTTCAGTGACAAATAAAACTTTATTTCTTTCTTTTTTACGGGCATTCGTGAATTAAATTAATTCACATAATGTGGTCTAACAAAGTTGCAAAAACGTTCATTGTTAACGCTTGCGCCAAATAATTATAAATCTGGTTTATTTTCATAAATTATGTAATTTGTATTTTTTTACACAGTTAGGTACAATTACATAGACAATATTATGTGTAGAAAAATAAAAGAAAATTCCATAATTAATTTATTCAGTTGTTAACATTTTCTTTTAAAGATAAATAGTTTAAATATATTATTTAAAGCTTATTTCAAAGTGTGGATTAATTTTTATGTGAACGTCATTGCACGTTTGTTAGATATTCTTAAAATTATAATTATATAGTCGTGTTTTTTCGGTTAACTATCCCTTATGGTTTTGATTGACATAAGCAGGAGTGTAATTGTATTGTAGTTGAAATGAAATAAACTAATTATCTGTAATAATATCGTTTGTGGCCTTATTTTAGCCAGTGATCTAACAGTAAGTATATTGATGTAAAAACATCAGCTTCGACAGGTATGTTATTATTGTTGTAATATTGGTCATACATTATTTTTTGGGTCCAATATTGGTCAATATCCATAGTAGGTAGATATTACCCCTAACTCCACATAGAGTATAGCAGAGGTAAATAATACCCTTCTTAAAGTGTAGATTACCGCGCTTGAATAAAGTGATACGTTTGCATATTCAACGACGATAAAGACTAGTCTAGACTGTCTAACAATATCTACCTCTTCCAACACTTCTATGTAAATTCCAACGAGTTAATAAGCCGGTGTACACAGGATGAATAATTGCAAGAAATCTGTGCTCCATAATGTCTAAATGTAAGTATAGGTGAGGTTTATTAGGCGCGCTTTTAAAGCGAGAGTCGCACGTGAAGGCTGTTTAATCGTGTCTGGGTGGAAGGCGGCGGCGCCCCGCGTGGCTGTGGCGCGGGGCGGCGCCCGACCCGCCGCCAGTCGCGCCACAAGCCCCGGAGGGGCTGCACGTGTCCTCGCTCCCGCCAACCGACTTATGTAACCATCCGCACGGTGAGTCCGCAGCCTCCGTGCCCCTTCCTCCCCGACATCGACCCCGCGACTCGAACCCACGCGCTCCGTCACACGGCCGCCTCCGCGGAGCGAGCCACCGCGCGACTGTACCTCACCTCGGTTACGTTCGTACGTAGTGCTTTACCGTCAGCTGAGAGGTGACATAATCGATGCAGTAAGTACCGGTGTCCGGTGAGTGCGAGAATTCGCGGAATGCAGGTGCGTTATGTAACGGGAGTCTCGCGGAGCGGGCCAGCCTGCTCCGGCTGCCAGCACTCCGCTCAGCGAGGAACACATCGTTTGCGCGGCAGGATGTGACGCTGTCGAGGCACCGCTTTACGGAGATCGTCGATCGCATGCCTCACTAATGACACTCGTTATCACGATCAATTTCTCATCTCAAATGCTTTCGACAATCACGTGGAAAACGCGATATAGTTATATCTCGAGCCTAATTATACCAAACAGTTACTGGAAATTATGTGTTACCCAATTACGTGCTTGTGCTTAAATAAGCACGTTCTTAACTTCCTTAGGTCGGAGTATAATAAGAACGTCAGTTAAGAGGCTCCTATTGAGGCTCGCCTAATTGGAAGGTCGGAGCCACATAAAAAAATCCATTCAATCGTGGAAAATTTGTTGCCGGGATAAGCGTTCTTTAACCCCTGATTTATGGAATTATATTCTATGGAATCAATATTAGTTAATGGTTACATTATTGGGGGCCCAACTCATTATAGTAGACCCTTTCCAAATTGTTATTGAAAGAAATGGTCTGAATGGTGTCCAATCGTAATTTCGTTAACATTAAATCTATATAACATTTATAGACTGCGATATAAATATTGTACAGACTCCTCGAGGGGACAATTGAAAGCGCTACGATACTGATCTTTTCTTGAGAGAACGTCGTTTGAGACAAAAAAATCTGTCAAGTAGATGGCCATTTATCACGATACTGCTTCTGACATTTGATCAAAAGCGTTTTATATGAAGACTTATTATTGTAGATAAGTTTTTCAGACGAGAAAAATATGTTATTAAATTGTGTCTGAAATTCAGGTCAAATGTTCCATCTCCATTTATTTTTACCGCTGTTTTATTGAGTATTTCATAAATAATCCCTTAGATTCTTGTTATATATTTTTGTCGCGGTCTGTTTACTTTCTTGAATCCATTACCTATAATTGTGTATCGTCACAAAACGAATCAATCAAGTCGTCAAGGTAATATACCGGACCCACCTATTCACGTATAAAATATTTGAACAGTCTCCTATGTTGTGGAGAGACAGGTATTATCAAAGTCAAAGTAAAAACAGTCAGTTATTGCTATAAATGTATTATTATGTACTTCGGAAGTGATTAATAAATAATAGATTTATCAAAGAGAATTTGATTTGATCTTCTTTATGAATCACAATATTTGAATTGGAATAGTTATTTATCCAACATGTGAGGAAAGTTCGTTTTTCCACAAAACGAATAGCAAATGAACTTGCTCACATGTTGCATACAAAACTTTTCACCACGACCAGCAAGAAAGTATTCAGTCATCATAGGTAAATAAATTAAATAGACACAAAGCAAATCAAAATAATTCTTTATTTTTTAAAATATCTGTAAAACTTAACATAAAAAAATCAGGCAAGGTTAGTTCCTGAACGGGAGCATTACTTTCCTCACTGTTCAAACAGTGAGGAAAAACCTGCTTTCCTCACTGTTCAAGCAGTGAGGAAAACCCAACTTTCCTCACTGTTTTCGTAGAGGAAAGACACTTCTTTCGTGCGGGAGTGGTGAAAAAGTTTTTTATTATGGGAACGGAGATTTTAAAGTTGTTGAATTCGGTTTCAGAATTGGACATTTCATTTATTTTCTTCAAAATTATTTCATATGGAAATGCCATGTATAAAAGTTTATCAATGCTCTAGTATTGGATATGAGAATCGATCCTATTTAATGTAACTTTAAAACACTACTGTTATTTTTGTCTTATTTAAATAGATAATATAAAATAAATTAAAGTTGCTTTTCGTGTCTGCTTAAATGACCGCGTTTTTCTTCTATAATTCTTCTAAATTTATTAAAGAAGGATTCAGATAACACATGTATATTAAACTTACATATAATAATGATATATCTATGATTTCCAAGTCCACCGCAATCTAGGGGCGGGTCCAATTTAAAATCTTTAAACAAATCGGTTCATAGATCTCAGCACTTCGACCTTCCATTTTTTAATTCAAGCCGTCTTTACTCTTTGGGTGAACTCGCTTCACGCTGCTTTGGGCACACAAAAAGCATTCTGCTGTGAAATTTAATTGAAATTGGCCGTAATTGAAGGAACTATTAGCTTCCAATATACGGATGCTGTAAATGCAATAAATATTACTAGGTAACATTTTCCGGAAAATTGTTACATCTAGGTATGATGCAGTTATAGCCGCAATTTTGGTATAATAACGTGACATTTTGATGATATTTTTGACCACATTTATTTTACTTATCAATGGCAAAATTAGCTCCATCTTATAGCAATCATAAAACAAAAACAGGTAGACAAAAAAAAAGAGGTAAAGCCCGCCTGAAAGGAAATCAAGCTGTCCTAATTTTCCATTTCTTTTCCAAGTTTCATTACTTATATAATTATATCTATCTATATATAGTATAAAACAAAAAACAAAATCGTTTTCCGTGTAAATCTGTGTGACCGCTTCGCTTCTACACAACGGATTTTGATGTGGTTTTGACTATCATTTAGAGAATTCATTCCGGAAGGGTTATGTGTACAATACATTTACATTCAACTTAGATATAGTACAACAATCACGATGTTTTGTTAAGTCGTAAAAACCGTGCGAAGCGGGGTTGGATCGCTAGTTGCTAGATAAATCAAAGCTTCGTGCGACCTTATCTATAATTTCCCTGAACGTAAAATCCGAGCCATAGCTATTCAGTAGGTAGGTATTAGGTCCCCACCTATGAAATCGGCGTTTTGTATGGAGAATTTTAAAGAACACACTGCACTTTTCATACTAACATTTTTATCATTTATTTAACAACCATGAACACCAATGTTTTAAAACTTTTATACACTAATGTTTAAAAACTAATATAACGTAGGTATGCCACTTAGATTAAGCGAAAAAAATAAGTTTTAGCTAAGTTTTAAAACAAATACTGGTAATTTATGCTAATAAAAAGAAGAGTCATTTTTATGTTTTTTTTTTATACAAGCAATTGATGAATATTTTAAATCGTAGAAGTGACGAGGTTCTCTATTTGTGAGAAAAAACGCCAATTTCATAGGTGGAGAGCCCAATATTTGTCAATGACCATCTATCTATATATATACATATACATAAATTGACTAGCTTCTGCCCGTGACTTCGTCCACGAGCCTGTAACCTTCCTCAAGAATTGGGCTTTCCAATACAAAAAGATTTTTGTCAAATACGACTGGTAGTTCCGGAGACCCCCTGCATACAAACTTACAAACAAACAAACAAATTTTACCTCTTTATAATAGTATTAGTATTGGTATAGATTGCAGTCTCGCAAAAACTCAAAAATAGCTCGACCGATTGAGATGAAACTTTGGTAAATTGTTGTGTGCGTACCGGAGAAGGTTCCAAAAAAAAAACTGAATACGGTAGGTATTTCAACGCAGGCAGGCAGTAAGCTAGTAAGAGTTAAAAATAACATATCACCTACATTGTTAGCTAGGTCACTGAACAGAAAAATGTTCTGTGTCAGATACTTATTTTATTTTTTATTTATTTATTTAAATCAGATTCAGTACATATTTATGTTAGTATACCTACTTAAAACACATGTTAGTAGTCAAAGATTAAAATACAGGCCACAATAAAACTATTATAACTGAAATTACATAAAATCAAATTGTATAATCGCAATCCTTAAAATCATTTACATATAATTCAATTAATGTCTATTAAAATCCAGAAATTAACTCTAAAATCATAAATAATAAAAGTCGGAATCAGTCCAAGTAAGTCAGATGACTGACTTAACAAGGGAACTACAAAGTGGGGATGAGATCCTATCAGCTACTGTTTTCAAGATTTCATTAGTGTAAAACAGCGGCCATGTGTGCAACAACATGCGTTTTCATTGCGGGTAAATTATTTTCTTTGTTGTTGGCAAGGCTACTAAGACTATTTTAGTAGTGGCCGTCTTAAGAAAGAAAAAAAAAAGATATAAAGAAAGAAAGGAAAATAGGTTTATTTGTCACAGAAACACTCGCAAACAAAATAATAATTAACTCGAATAATCATCATCATACAGCCGAAAGGACATAGGCCTCCCCCAAGCACCGCCACTTCGACCAGATCTGAGCTTCCCGCATCCAGCGGACTCGAATAATAAAAACAAAATAGATCTAAGACCACGAGCACAGAACAGAAGTAGTCGGCAGCTGCGCGTCATGACTGTGACTAGAAGGCTTCCACTCAGCATAATGCTGTGCCAGGGGGACAACCGCTGCACAGTTTTGGCACTTATGGCAATGTTAGGTACGTGATTCAACCCGTGTTCAAGGCAAATGCTTGATCCATCCATCCATTTGTTTGCTTTGTTCATTCATTATCCAAATAATAAATGAAGAATCTACCAGTCTCTTCAATCTGCCTAGCCTTTTCCCAACTATATTGGGGTCGGCTTCCAGTCTAACCGGATGCAGCTGAATACCAGTATTTACATGGAGCGACTGCCTATCTGACCTCCACAACCCAGTAACTGGGTAATACGATACCCCTTGGTAAGACTGGTTGTCAGACTTTCGGGCTTCTGACGACCCGTAACGACTGTCAAAGATTCACGAATGACAACCGGGACCAACGGCTTAACGTGCTTTCCGAGGCACGGAGGAGTCTCGGTATGTAAAGATGGTCACCCATCCACAGACCAACCCCGGCAAGCGTAGCTTAAGCTGACGGATCGACCCGTGCGGCAGTTAATACTTAGCCACGAGCTCCTCTTCAAAAGTCTCTTAAAAAGCTTTTATTGAATCACTAAAATATTTTACACTCTAGCTAGTAATTGTCAAATAAAACTGATTTTGAAATGATTTAAGACATCCTCGTAAAATAAGGCCAAGTTGAAAACCAGCGTCAGGCACTAGTTGTCTAGCATATGTGCTGAACTAGGCCTATTTGGCGAAGCCGTGAGGCATACAATGTTTCAATGCTTTTTGGTTTTTATTTCTTCTTTTTAGAGTAGGGTCATTATTGGTCGATCAATTTTCACAAAGGAATTTCATTTTTAATGTAGAGTCTGTAGATCATTATGGGTGATCTACAGACTACGAAATGTGGTGTACTTATTTTCCTCTGACTAACTCTTTGGGGATTACAAGCGTGATGTTTTCCTAAGCAATTTCGTAAAGGACAAAAAATAAACTAAGTTAATTGGCTGGATGTACTATGCTATACATTATTGTGATGATATTTCTTCAAAATGTATGACAATAGGCTCTTCTAAAATTGGTCGCATAAAAATTAAACTAGCCTAATTGAAGCTATAAATATTATAAATTCAAGTCGCTTTGCTTGTCTGTCTGTGTGGACGCGTTATTTTTATAAACTTAACGGTTTATGTACATATTACATTAATATTAAACTTACATTTAACATAGAAATCTCGAAAACCGTGCGAACCAGGGGCGGGTTGCTAGTTAAAAATAATTTGCAAATACTGCCCCATACCTTTATTAAGGGTACTTACAGGTACGTTATTTGTTCTTCCTCCCATGCGATTAAAGCCACCAAAGAACTTAAAGTTATTAGATTAATGTTGGTAGACTGCAATTTTACGTTTTGGCAATCTAAAATTGGCTTGTAGACTATAGAGATACCAACCTTCAAATAAAAAATAGTATTCCAGTTTCAAAGATATTTTTACGCAAAACAAATCAAATACTGACACTGTTACATATTTATTTAGCGCAGCAAAAATATGCAGTAATAATGCTACTGGCACGAAAGAAAGGACGGGTTAAGAGAGATCAAGTTCTATACTCAAAACACTTCTTTTTTTAAACTGTAACCAATCGTGTGAACTCTGCATAATCTGTGCATTGTTTATTCTGCTGTGTAAGTAACAAGGTCAAGATTTTTTCAATAAAATTGTTTGGATTCATGACGTAATCTGGGAGTAAGTAGGTGTATCATGTAGGTATACCTAACTATGTTTTTAAGGCGCGGTAATAAGCAAATCTTTAGGTACCTATGGATGTAGGTGCAGCGACAGTAGTGAATCGAAAAGTATGCAAATGCGGTTGAAAATGGCGTTTGATTTTGGTTGAATCTCGTGTCCGCCAATAAAATGAAAGATATTTCGCAGTTTTAAGTTAATTTAAAAAAAAAAACAATAAGTTAAAATATTTTTGCATATTTCTTTAGTTGAATAATTTACCTACTTTATAGTTACAAAAAAAAAAAATGTTGTCGTTCAAAATATGAGCATTTCGGGACGAATAAGTTTTTTCGGGGTCTTTTCTGCGCCTGTTTTTTTCAAGCTGCTATATCATTTTTTATTTAATATCTTTGTTTAAGTCTTTTTTTTTACTGTATTTTTTGGGCTTGTAATATGTACCATCGAAGAACTTCATATCTATACATCGTAAGGACTATTTCTGCTTGCAGCGCTCGGCTGCTATAGAACCGGGGCGGTAACAGATGTGGTCATCGTGTTCACGGGATTTTGTTTTCAAACTGCTTAGATATGAAGTTCTTCGATAGTACGTTACGGCTAACTGGGCGACGAAAAAGCGGATGTTTTAAGGGTAGCGCCATAACTACATACCGCGATTATAATCCGCGATTAGAAAGCTCATGTTTTGTGTCTACGGGGTGATGTGATAGTTCCCTTCAAAATCCTCGAGTGCTCCCAAATGTTGAAAGAAGTTTCAATGTTCAAATTCAGAAAATTTCTCATGGACAAGGAAAAGTAAAAAGCTAAACGGGCAAACTCACGCACGACATTAAACTAAACAGAAATGATTTCGATGAAACAACATCCATAAACTTTGTCACAGCCAATACTTTTTCCAGGAGCGCAAAACATTTTGCATAATTTTCTTCCTGACCATTAAACCGATTTTCCGCTAAATTATTCCGAATCAATATTGTTGTGTACATACGTCATGTTTCTTCGAGTGCAAAATCAAATCGTATTTACAAAGCGTTTATTATTGAGATCGTTTAACAGCTCGTTTCACTGATTATTATTGACTTTGAAACTAATATATTTAAACACGTAATGGAACTTTGATTCTACTTTGCGACTATTTAACTAGTCTTTATTTATTTTGAGAAGGGTCGGTCGCATTTTATGGTCTATTTTGAGGTCCGACGCAGTGAATTATCAAGTCGTAATTTACGCAATTACATTGCTGGTCGTATCATTTTGTAGACTACACATTTGAAGAGTTATAGGGCTATTAATTCCAGGAGTAGCAAGCGCTTAGGAGCGATCGCTTCACAGGCCCCTTAAGGAAGGGAATGCGTAGTTCATACAAACGTAATACCAAAATAATTTGTAAATCAAACATATTCTTAAGGTAGTGTGTATTTATTCCGATTGGATTACAGAATATCTAGGCTTCCAAATATATATTTTGAATGGACACTGATATAAAGACGAGATATGAGGAATTTAAAATTTCTATAGAAAACTTATTTTTCTCTTATCTCGAATTTAAATCAGTGTCCATTAAAAATATATATTTGGAAGCATAGATATTCTGTAATCCAATCGGAATAAATATACACTACCTTAAGAATATGTTTGATTTACAAATTATTCTGGTATTACGTTCGTATGAAATACGCATGCTCCGCCAGCCCGTTAACGCGTCGATTAGCATCAACATTGTAATATAATTTCACGGTTAGCCTCGAAATGCCAGAATCTTTTAGTTGATTTAGTTTTTGTGAGACAAATTACCGACAGTTTTTACCGTTCCTATAACATTCTTATATGGTTACACTAGCGACCCGCTCCTGCTTCGCATGGGTTTTACGACTTGACTAAACATCGAGATTTCTTAGGTAAACGTAACTTCAATATTAACGTTTTATACACATAAACCTTTCGGAATACATTATCTAAAGGATGGTGAAAACCTCATCAAAATTTGTTGCGTGGTTTAGAAGAACGACGCGGACAAACGCGAAAAGCGATTTTGTTGTATAATATTTATAGATGATTCACACATAATACTCGTACATACAAAAAATCCACACCTGTTACTGTCATGAATATTCCCAGTGATATCATTATCATATTATTACCGGACTGTAGATTTTAGGAAAATATCCAAGTCTTAATTTAGGTTTGGTTAGACATAGGTACATACATACCTACATAATTTTACCCCTTCTTCCCATTGGGGGTAGGCAGCAACTATAGCCATCTGCTACGATCCTTACATACTCTTTTTGCTTTTGGTTTTGTTAGAGTGAATTAAAAATACTAGTACTGGCCAATTATTTAGTAATAAAAAAACGTTTCTTCGCAACTTTACTGTATGCTATGTGCGTAAAAATGTTTTGAGGGGTAAATAAATTTAGCTCGCCGTCCGATAAGGACCAGGCCAGAGTCGACGGCGCGTTGTTCCACGCGCGCCTCAAAGAGATGTCAGCACAACTGACGTCTCCGTGCGTGACGGGGTCCGCTACGGCCTATGCCTGCCAGGGTCGCGGGAAAGTTCGAAAGGGATACCATGGCCCCTGGCAACATACAGGCAACTGAAGGAACACGGGTTTAGTCGGGATTTAGTCAGTAAGAGTTTGACACGCCGCGCCGTCCTCCCTCTCCGGCCAGAGAGAGAGAAGTAATTTGATAAATTCACATAAAAAAATGTGGTCAAATAAATTACATTTTCATCCCACCATCTCGGAAAGAGTATTTTTAATCTTCAGTATCTGAGTGGAAAAGCCGTTTTTATTCTCTAGAGGATAAAGTAAATTGAATTTAGAACATCGTGTGCACTAAGTTTGTGAATTAAAAAAAACATTAAACCTATTTACTGCTACCTCTATGGTGCCGAATATATCATACAACTTTTTTTTAATTTGTTAAAAACTCAGACTCGGAACCTTCTTGGTGTTCTTTTTTCAATTTGCTTTGTACGCGGTTCTTTACGCGGCATTTTTTCACGTCATTGTTAAACCTTAGGTATATTAAAAACAAGAAACTTGAAAACAAGTGAAAAAACTAAAATGAGTGATTCTAGCGACGAGGAAGTTTGCTTGACGCCAACAGAATTGACTGAAACTGTTAATAATGCGCAAATGAGCTTTCTCCCTCAACAATCACGCGAGAAGTATTTAAAAAAGTACGATATGTTCAACACGTGGCGACTAGCAAAAGGAGCCAAAACTTTCTCAGAAAACGTTTTGCTGGCATATTTTATAGAATTATCCGAGAACAAGAAAGCAAGCACTCTATGGAGTACGTATTCGATGCTAAAAGCAACAATAAAGATGAAAAAAGACAAACATATCGATACCTATCCTAAATTAGTGTCATTTTTAAAAAGAGCCTCATCTGGTCATCAACCAAAAAAATCGAAGGTTTTCACAGTATCTGATATTGAAAAGTTTCTTAACGAAGCACCCGATTCCGTATATTTGGCGGCAAAAGTAAGTCAGTTGCACATTCAGTATCTACTTAAGTATATTAATCTCAATTAAATAGTATACTTAGTAGATGTTGATAGGCATAATTATGCGTTCATATCAATTTTATTCATTTATCTACTACAATACTCTTTACGTTACAGGTTGTTCTTATTATTGGAATAAACGGAGCATGTCGAACTAATGAACTAACACAACTTAATGTCAAAAACATTGAGAAACATTCAGATGACTTACTATTAATTAATTTACCTAATACAAAGACAAAAAGAGACCGCAACTTCGTCATTCGCAAGGAATACGTAACGATTGTTGAGAAATATCAAGCCTTACGCCCGCCTAACACTCCAATCAATCGATTTTTTCTACAGTATCGCAATGGAAAGTGTGTTAGACAGCCTATGGGTACTAATAAAATTGGCAGTATCCCACGAGAAATAGCAACATTTCTTGAACTTCCAGAACCCCTGTTGTACACGGGTCATTGTTTCCGACGAACTTCAGCCACACTTTTGGCTGATTCCGGAGCTGATCTGCTGTCCCTTAAGCGCCACGGAGGCTGGAAGTCCAATGCAGTTGTAGAGGGATACATAGAGGATTCCATCCAAAATAAGTCTAAAATATGTGAAGGCATCGTAGGAGCCATTACACTGAAAGAGCCTCAATCGGATCCTTGTACTGGCCCTTCTACATCAAAAATAAGCCGTTATGAAACACCTAACCATCTCCCTCTCTCTCCAACATTCACGCCAAGGGAATCCGATGAATCGGTACAACTATTAAGTATGACAGATAGTTTACCGAAAAACAGTACACAAGTGACTAACACCAATATTACAGTACCAAACAAAAATATTACACTCAATTTAAATAACTGTAGCAACGTTACTTTAAAATTTTCTTAATTATACCTTAGTATTATTTTGTTATAATTTAAAGATTATTCTGTAATACTTACCTGTCATAATGTAGTAATTAATACCTAAACTGAAATAAAAGTGTACCTATCTTGTGATTGTAAACGTTTTTTTTTTTGCATTTAGTCATTTCCTCGCTGAGGTGGAATGAAAAGTTACGTGTTGCACTCGAGTGCAAAGATTTTTCACCTCGTGCTCTTTTGATTCCCTCGCTAACGCTCAGGATTCTAATTTTGAATCACTCGCTGCGCTCGTGATTCAATTTTAGAATCCTTCGCTTGCTCGGTCATCAAAATTGAACACGCGGTTAAAAAGCAACTTTGCACTCTTGTATAACAAATAACTATTTTGTTGCCAAAAAGTTTTCATCAAATCAAAACATAATCTGGGTAGATTTGCGTCTAGCCGCTGTTTCGTAAGTAAACATAATCTCAGTTTTTTACTGTGCTGATGAATTTTAAGGTCCTTATATTTTCTCAAATAAACAATCAAACTATTATTCCAGTCACTCCTGGACCTAGACCTCTCTCAATTCACGCTAAGACACCCGGCTCTCTGCCTTCCGCATCCAGTCTATCCCTGCCACCTTTTTCAGGTCATCGTTCAATCAACCCGTTAAGTTCTCTAATTCCTGCAAAAACGTTAACATCTTTGATTCTCAGAACATGTTATTTCGATACGTGTTTATTCTGAACCTTGTTTTAACTATCGGCTATTGAAAGTAGTTTTCTTTTCATTACCGCTTCACATGAAGTAAGTTATACCTCTACGGCAGTACTACATTCACGGGCTTTCACAGCAACATTACCCATTAGAATAAAACCTATTTAACTCCAGACTTTATGGTTTAAAGTTTATTTTTCTATTTTATGGATATTCTCTTTTTAAACGTAATAATAGTCGTTATTGCCTTTGCTTTTAAAAGAGACTACGATGTGAAAAAATGGAAATATATTTTTGTACGTTTCAACTGATGTATTTTCACTGTAATAAAGTGACATCGTAGCAGATTTCTCATTTATCATGATATAATAATATGATTTCAAATTCCCATTCATACAGGATGGAAGGGTATTAAATAGCTTGTATTTTTTAAGGTTCTTATTTATCAGTTAGGTCGTTTCTAGTGTCAGACGGGTTTGCCCGCATGCGTGAGCAAATATGCAGAATACCTTAACCGACCTAAACCGTCATAATTTTTTTTCCCGTTTCCAAAAGAAAAGAATGAAAAAAGAATGTTTAAGATTTTCTTTGTTGTTGATACTTAAGTTTTTTTCTTATATTTAAAATGTACGATGGATCAACACGTGCAAGATGCATGGTAGCATGAACATTAGCTACGGATTATGTGTTTCCTATGTATCTATCAAAGACTAACCTAATCATTTATAGTAATCATGTATACCATAA
This sequence comes from Xanthia togata, assembly GCA_963853775.1. Classification (NCBI taxonomy): domain Eukaryota; kingdom Metazoa; phylum Arthropoda; class Insecta; order Lepidoptera; family Noctuidae; genus Xanthia; species Xanthia togata. The sequence continues at coordinate 9,989,329 of OY970805.1, forward strand.
TTATTTTGTTTAGACGTCTCAAGGCTACTGTTTGATTCATTAAATAATAAATGAACCGCCATCGTTAAATTACTTACTCCTTGACAAACAAAAAATGTTAGCTCTTGTTATGTATGTTATTTTCTTATTACGATTAGGTTAAATTGAATCTGATTCTGTTTTATTAGGTATGTTTGGTTAGATTTTGGGTTTAAGTTAGTCTATTTTTTTCCCAATAATTACAAAACCCTTGTAATTATTCGGAAAAAATTGGTGCAGTTTAGTTTGAGTGAAATTTTTGAGAAGACTTATTTACATGATGTTTATTACTTTGAATAGAACCGAAAGAATATAATTATTAACATTTAAAAAAACCTTTTTTAAAGCAGTAGTTAAATGAATGTGAAAAAAAAATGTTTGCTATCCCTTTCGAACTCAGAACCATGATTGACATCACAGTATTAGTACGCGCACTCGTAGTATGTATTAGTTTATTACTATACAAGATTATTTTGTGTATTTTGTCTATGGGCCTTTGTTGCCTGAAAATAAAGCAATTATTATTATATCCTTTATTTCATTATTTACTTATATAAATTATATTTTTAAATATTAGAATAAAAAACATATAAAAATCATTTAAAAATATAATTACCTATTATTATTTTTTCGTCTTTGAATTTTCTCGGGACCACTAATGAAACAGCCCCAAATATTGAGTAATGGCAACACTTTACCTAACTACCATACCAAAGAGTTACACTCGTACTCGTAGAACACATGACATCTTTGTTCGGCAATAAATCATTTGCCGCCTAAAGTTTCAGTATAGTGTCGCAGCTTGTATATGAGCATTTTGGCACAAAGGCTACGCGACAAAAGCCTACTCGCGTCCCATTGAAGCCGATGACAGCTCTGGCAAATATTCCCAATTCAAACGTTTTGATATACGTTGGAACGTAAATATGTGTGTCATGGATTTTGTATAATATACTTTTTGGGAAAGCACTGTCAATTTATAAGACTTTCATCATCCTCTTGTAAAAATCTCACAGTGATGTGAAGTGAATTGTCAATTGTGTAAATCCACAGCATCAGGGCCTCAAGTCTGCTATTACAATAGTGTCAGAATGGTCTATCATTGATTTCATAATTGTTGATTTTGACAAGTTTGGCAATCTACTAACATAATGGCGTCATTATGACTTTCCAATGGTCAGCCACTGACACTCCATTGAAAGAAATGGCATCAATTGGTAATCTCGTACTTAGTGAAAAATGAATGACTGACTTAGGCGGTAATCTTCTAAAATTTTGACAGTTCCTTTGATCAGTGACCTACCATTAGAACGTCATTGTGCAGTCATTGCTTTTAATTCGTTACGAGTATCGTGTTTGTGGAATACAATGATCAACCAATGATCGACCATTATGAATTTAGCAGATTACGAACTTTTAGCAAAATGACAATGGGATCGTGTTGGAATGACGAATTTATAAAAATAGCAGACTAGGGCCCCTGATGGAATGTCAGCTGTAACCTAAGTTGAGATCTTTACAAAAAGGACCGTTGGTCTCTTTTTTTTTCGGGCCGCGCATCCTTTCTTCTTTAATACTTCTCGATCAGCTGTTATCCCACGCACCTCTGACCTTTCGGATTCATGTGCGTATCATATAATTATCACTTGCTTCTAAAACGGTAAGTTAACGAAAGGAAAACATCGTGAGGAAACCGCATGTCTGAGAAATATTTCTCGACGGCATTTGAAGCCAAGTCAGAGGCCTATGGGCGGAATAAAATCTCTGACATCCTATGACACATGAAAAAGAAAGAAGAAGCTGTTGTCCCAAAATCTTATTGATAAAAAAATATATATTAAAAAAATAGCGACTATTTCCGGTTTCCGGAAGTTGATGCATTCAATGCAATTGTTGTTTCTTAACCGATCAAAATGGTTTACTGGAAAAATCAAGAATATTGATCAGGCTTTCAGAAACCGAGAATTATCTTGAAGAACTTTCTCTATATTTTATTCCGCGACGCAAAAGCAGCTCCCTTTTTCTCCATTCATTTTCATGAAAAACAGATTTGACCGCGATGCTTCCACCCGGTATAATTATATTATTGAAACTCGTTTTTTCCCCTTCCTCACGGAAGGCATTGCCCGATTCGATCGACATTGCATCCAAGAACTAGGTAAGTAGGTATCATATCAGAGCGTACTATACTTATTTATTTAGACCCAAGCGGTGCACGTGGCTTGGAGTACTGCCAACTCGGTTAGTGTTGATACCGCGTGGAATTCAGTACCGTGCACTCCATTAGGGTAGATGAGCATAAACATATTGAATCGAACGTATACCTGATGCTGGGAGCCTGACCTCGATGTTGACGGTATCTTATAGAGTTTTGTTGATGACTGGCGGACGTTTAGAAGATGATGATTCGACGATCTGATCATGAAGTCGGACAAAAACCCAAAATCCTCACCAGCTGAGTCTATCTCAATTCATAGATACTTATAGGTGTCTTCTAAGTTCCACCAGAATATTCAGTCCTCATTCAATCCACCCCAGCTAGTTATGATCATCAGTTAGGTACCGATAATATCGAAAGGAAACACGTTATTAACATATAACCATACCAAACAACCATATTATATTTGTGCCCGATGGTGGCAATAGGCTCGCCCCCTATTATAAGGGACTTAAACATAACTGGCGAAATGTGAGTGTACTATAGGTACACCACTGACTAACCCTTCGGGGAAACAAAGGCGTTATGTTATGTTATTATAAATCTCACACACAACACCAGAAAAACTCATTCGAGGTAGAAGGCAATGTCGCAATCCATGGATTTTTGTAAAAACGGCTTCGACTGATCAGAGTTTAAAAATCATCCCCTTTATTTCACGAAATGGACACAAACAGACTTTGTAATCGTCGATTTTCGGCTGTTATTCTGAGAATGTGAGCCAATTTCCATGTTTCTGGGTTCGAAGGTTGTGAGGTTGAGCAGCGGGTATTAAGGCACTTAGTGGCCTCGCCTCCGGGCCCGAAGTGGATTGATTTTGCCCACTCAGCGTGTTTGTGTGCACTACACACGACTCCGACTCACTGGAAATGCCCGGGAGAACGCCGAGGTATTTCTGACTGACTTTAACACTTTCCGGGACACTGAACGAGACACAATAAAAGTTTTATTGTTATCACGTTTATAGGCGTTTAGTGTCCCGCAAAGTGTTAAACGATGAATTTTGTAGAACAATGAAGGAAGGTTTTTGAAAATTGCAGTTCATAATTTTGTGTAGCCAAAAACAAGGTTTACACTACGCTAGATGTGACAGCGAGTGTCCAAAATCAGAGTTCCAAACTCAGGGAATAGTGGTTTTTTACTGACGAGCAGAAAATTACGATAGAGCTGGGATTTAAATTGCAGCCCGAAAATATTCAGCCACGGACCGAATTCTGGCGTAAAACCGAAGTACGCGCTAGTTTATTATTTCATAGCTGGTAAATATTCGGAACTCGTATTAAAATCAATTGTCTGGTCGTCACCAGTGTTGCAGTGCCTGTGGCGGTTGCTTGCATAAGAAAATCAGTAAGATTGTGTTTAGTTTTCTTGGTTAAACTTGGCAAGGATTCTCTTATACGGGAGAAACCTTGAGGTTTCATCTTTCCAAGTTTGTAGTGTACCTATACAGGCTTAGGTTGTAACAAGTATGCTAATATTATTTTATATTTTGTTAAAATTTTAGGAACACAAGAAAAGTAGGATTAGGTACTTGACGCCTAATTGGAAAATTACATACATACATACATAAACTCACGCCTTTCTCCCATGGGGGTAGGCAGAAACTACAGAATGCCACCTGCTACGATCCTTACATACTCCTTTTGCCTCGTTTACGTTCATACATCTGGTCATACACGAACGCCGGTCGCGAGTACTACGCACCTGTCCTTTCTGAAGAACATCACCAATAAGGTCAGTACATGTCCTCCTAGAGCGTCCCCTCCCGGTGTTTCCAGTCACATCTGCCTTGTAAATTAGTCGTCTTTCATTTATCCTCTCAACATGACCGAACCATCTCAGCTTAAATAGCAATATAGCAATTGGAAAATTCTATGTAATAATTTGTTCACTTAAAATTGCTTTTGTTCGTCAATCCCAGTGGTCGGCACACTCATTAGTAAATAGAGCGAAAAATATCAATACTGTATCAACTATGATTTCTTATGAGAGCCAATCCTTTCTGTGTGTCCAAACTGTCTCAATACACTTTTCTTAATCCTTAAAACTCTCAAACTCTTAATCATCCTCATCATATTGTCTGAAAATAATAATAATGAAGGCATCTTACTTAATCTTTGAAAGTAAATTATTATTTTTCGATGTCCTGTTATTTTTTTATGAAAATACTTCGGTAATAAATCTCTGAATAAAACTTGATATCTTGCTTAATGACCGAAACCCCGACCCCCGCACGTATCTACGCTCTCATTCATCGACATGGTACAGAGCCGCTTGCGGCTCGCGAGCCGCGGTTTGCCGACCGCTGGTCTATCCTATTTCTTACTTTTGAATATTTAAAAAAATAAGAAGTATTTACTTTATTATATACCTAGACATTACGCTATTAAAACTGCTCCGCACAGCTTTAACTCCTTTCCATTGACTTCCATAAGGCGTCACATCAAATTTCCGCCAATGACGTGGCACTTCCAGATGTATCACACCCCTGTGTTCACCTTCCCTGCCAATTTGTGAGACTGGTCCCTCGTTACGACCAGTAGCAACCGATGTTCCTCTTGTTATTACCACGTTTTTACTACGCACTGTTATTTCAAGCCTGTTTTGGGGAAAATATGGAAAAAAATATGAATATGGGACTGGTTTTGATACCTGTTATATGTACTTGCTTCAATTAGTATTAAATAATAAGCTATGAAAAGTTGCTTCTGTTTCTGTTACACATACTATTACATTAATAACGATGGTATTATATTTACAAACTAAGTTACTAGAAACTCTTTTGCTTATTAACAGTAATTGCGTTTATTTATATTTATTTCAACTCTAAAGTGGCATTTGCAAAAAGAAAGGGATACGAGAAAACGAAAGACCTGTACTGTACTGTGGTTGGATGTGTTGTGTTGTGGTTGGTATATTGGCGTGTGCTAGCTGTCATATGGCTATTAATTTATAATTTAATGTTTTGTGTTGCGTTTTATAAATTATTCTGCATAAGTACTTATTGTATAGAATCAAGTTTTCTAACTGAACAGACAGCTGTGCTGCTGGGGAGTTTGTTGCGCCACTTCGTCTTCCCAGCGAAAGCACTAGGAAGTGGTGAAGGGTGGGCGTTTTGTGGGACTATCTTATGTAACTTTGACGTTCGAAAAGTGCTGATTCTCAGCCTACTTTGAATAAATGACTTTTGAATTTTTGAAACTTCTTACTGTACTGTTACTGTGAGCTTTTTATTGGTTAGGTAAAGAAGGGTATTGAAACGTTAGAAGGCAAACAAGCATTGGTCCTACATCCCGAAGTGAATTGTGATCACTGACAACGTTTGCGGAAACGGCTCGTTCGCTATCGAGCAATGTGCGAATAAATTATCCATAAGGTGGTATAAACGCGGTGGTGGCTGAAAGTCGGACGGAGTTGGCGTCAAAAGATCATTGGCAGACCCTCCGATCTTTAAGATTGGGACCGATAAAACGGTGTATTTGTGTACTATTATAGTAGGGTCGTAAGCTTGTGTACTTTGAACTGGTATTTGTAATGTCGTTAGAGGAATCGTGTGTTCTTAGAAGGTATGATATCCAAAGTAATTATAAGAGTAATTACTTTGGATATTTACACATTCTTTTGTAACTATGAGCGTTTTCTGCGTATGTCAGAAACATGTTTCCCGAGAAGTTATGTTGATAGAAATCTGAGTGGGACATTCTATTTTCTTTATGTTGGCGGTTTTTGTTATTGACCTCGTAGGTACATCAGACCCAAACAAATAATAAAAAGTTAGTACTCTAATAATATTCGTTATTTTACTGTCATTTTTATTCGGAATTGTTCTGAAGAGGTATGTTTGTTTCAAATGATTAATGAAGGCTCTCCTTTCTCGTCGCAGGAGAGCTGTTCTATTCTTTACAAGTAGTTGTTATAGTGGACAGGGTTGTTACAGGTCCTAGGTTATTTGTTTCTAATACCTACAACCTTTCGGATGAAATATTATTTTTTAAGTGACATTCTCATTAGTTTGAGAAATCTGCGGCACGCGGCAGTCGGCCATATGATATATGATAATAAAGATAAGTCTGTAGAGATCCAGCTCTATTTTTATTATCAACTAGCTGCGCCCCGTAGTTTCACGCGCATAAGTTTCGATCCCGTGGGAATATTGGGATAAAAGGTATTCTATGTCCTTCTCCAGGTCATGGTCTACCCATGTGCCGAATTTCATCCAAATCCATTCAGCCGTTTTAACGTGAAAGCGTAACAAAGAAACAAACTCAGTTTAGAATTTATAATATTATAGTTAGGATGTGGCCCGGCAGTGTTGTAGGCAATTATTTAATATGGTACATATACGTTTTATATATCATAAAATATGGTCACAGTCTAGAACTATTCCATCCTTACCTACTTCTCAGTTTTTTCCGAACTGATCCATCCAGCAATGAATCGTCAGGTATAGGTATTGTTATTATTGTGATATAGTCCGTTATTCAGATCCCTAAGAAATCATTAATTTCTTAGCGACCTAAATATGAAACCATTCTTCTCTTGTTTATGTAAGTTTTAATTTTTTAAGTTTTAAGCCATGCAGTTTTAATCACTGCACTGTCAGTAGGGTAGTTCATGATGGTCGCCACTAATAATATAAAATAAAACCGGCAAAGTGCGTGTCGAAACACACACAATGAAGGGTTCCGTAGTTGGGATGAATTTATCGCAAGAAAAAACTTAACTTTGTAGTTGAAAAACATGTTCTCCCATACGAAATGTATGGGAGAACATGTTTTTGCAACCGCAGATGTAAGTTGTCGACCAACTTACATTTGCGGTTATAACTTATTAAAGCCTAAGTAGGCTTTGGCTAAGTAAGTTTTTTAGCTGCACTTTAAAGCTAGCACTTAAAGCTTAATACTTCGCTAACCGATCCCTGAATCCTAAAATGTTTTTCACAAACTATTTTTGAACGACCTTTTCAACGACATCCCACACCATGGGATAGATGAGAAAAAAACTTCCCCACTTTACGTGTAGGGTTTTTTTTTGTGATTTTATATTTACCACTTTGTCGGCGTGATTAACATGTATAACCATACTAAATTACAGCATTCTAGTACAAAGAGTATCTGAGTTAAGCCGCGGACAGACGAAAAACAGACAGAGAGTCGGACATGGTGAAACTATAAGGGTTCCTTCTTGTTTACTACGGAACCCTAAAAATCGTTTTTTTTTAATTCTACTAAAATGGCACACCCCGCGTCTGCGTTTCATTAGAATAAAAATATTGATAGCAATTTTTGGTGATATTAACTTCTTGGATTTGCCCTGTATCGTATTGTTAAAAAAAAAAATGTTTTGTAACAATATTTTGTTGGAGAAAAAGTGATTATATGACACCATTTTATTGTGTTCATAGAGTATGTCATTAAAAACTCGTTTTGTTCATAATTCGAATTTTACGATATGAGAGTAGATAAAAGCCTCTAGAAATTAGAAGTAAGTAAGTACCTACATCAAAATTTTCACAAATAAATACAATAATTCAAGCGTAAAAATATTCTAAAAGGTTTCATGATTCAATTAATAAAAATACATTGATTTATACACATTCAGTTCGATAAGATAATTGTTCAATAAAAAAAAAGCTAACCACTTAATATTTTAAGACTACCTAACATAGAACATCATCATCTGCCTAGCCTTTTCCCAACTACGTTGGGGTCAGCTTCCAGTCTAACCGGATGCAGCTGAATACCAGTATTTTATATGGAGCGACTGCCTATCTGACCTCCACAACCCAGTAATTGGGTGATACGATACCCCTTGGTAAGACTGGTTGTCAGACTATCGGGCTTCTGACGACCCGTAACGACTGTCAAAGATCCACGAATGACAGCCGGGACAAACGGCTTAACGTGCTTTCTGAGGCACGGAGGAGTCTCGGTACGTAAAGATGGTCACCCATCCACAGACCAACCCCGGCAAGCGTAGCTTAACCTGACGGATCGACCCGTGCGGCAGTTATTACTTAGCCACAAGCTCCTCACCTAACATAGAACATAAGTATACCTATTTTTGAAACTAACTATACTTACATAATAGTTTCAAAAATCATTAGTTATTTCTTTATTCATTGATGACGCATTATATAAAAGAGCCGAACTAAATAAAACGGTAACTTCTAAACTAGATTAACATTTCTTGTGACCTACATGGTAACAAAGCAACGTCTCACAGAATAGTGAGACTCATAAAAGCTAGCCAAAGTTAGATTTTGTTCCCATCTAAATAATAGATTTATGGTCTCCGAAAGTATTCCCGAAGACAGCTACAGGACACGTTATTATGTGTTCGCTCAAGGATATACCTACAATGTGGAGACAAAAAAGAACTGGCTTAGTGCGTGTCGGAGCACGCACAATGAAGGGTTCCGTAGTTGAGATGAATTTATCCCAAGATCAAACTTAACATTGTAGTTGACTAACATGTTCTCCCATACATTCCAACTGCAAATGTAAGCTTGTACGCACAATATTGAGAGATTTACCATGATGTTATTTTATGACCACAGACTTCATATAGGTTTTCTTATAATTTATAGGTAAAGAATCACTGTATAAAATAAAATTGCTCAGTGGTTTCGGAGATGAGGGTCAATTTTCATCAATTTTCTTAAATATATAAAAAGTATTTATTTTAACATGATAAAAAATGAGTTTTTTTTTTTAATATTAATAGCACAGTAATGAACAAAGGCGGACTTAATGCCATAGGCATTTTCTACCAGTCAACGTTTGGATGATGCAGAGGATTAAAAAAAAAAGTAAATATTAAGATGCACATATACCTATAACAAACTATAAATATAGTATATACGGCTATTTATAATATAAATATAAGCACAAATAAACTTACATAAATACACGAATATACTAAAATAAATAAAACAAACAATGGGAAAACATTAACGTTGTGTGTCACGATGTGTTGTTAGGGTGTGAGATACACACAGTAAACTCTTTCATTCGGTATGTCACACGGTACATTTTGCAAAACTATTTTCGTTACACGCCCGTGTTTGGGTCACAGAAATTCATTTGTGTACTAAATTTCAACTAAATTGGTCCAGTAGATTCGGAGCAATTTGGCTGTGACAGACGGACGGCTGGCCAGCCAGACAGACACACGAGTGATCCCATAAGGGTTCCGTTTTTTACTTTTGAGGTACCTAACGAAACCCTAAAAATGAAAATAAATGAAAACACCGGCAATACTAATGCATAAGAGTATTTTCAAACTACCAAATTAATCATAACACCGAATTAACAAAAGTATACTGTTCAAACAAACTAAATAGTGGTGATGGACCGACTATGGACTTTGCCAATCTTTGACTAAGGGCCAGCGCTCATGCGGCGAGGTGCAGCGCAGCGTGGTCGTCACTGCCATTACAATTATCAACATTGCGTGCCTAAAAATAAAGTTGAGAATAAATAACCTGAGATGCGCACTCGAGCTAATGGAAGTTTATTTATTCTCAACTTCATCCTATCTGCTGTAAGGTAGATATTTGTTTGACAATTGCCAACCGCACTACGCTGCGCCTCGCCAGATTTTTCGGCCTTTTAGATACTAGCTGCGCCCTGCGGTTTCACCCGCATAAGTCTAGATCCCGTGGCAATATCGGGATAAAAAGTAGTAGTAAGTATCCTATATCTTAACCCAGGTCATGGTCTATCCATGTGCCAAATTTTAACCAAATCCGTTCAGCCGTTTTAGCGTGAAAGCATAACAAACAAACATACACAAATCAAATCTTTTCTCTTTATAATATTATATTATTTATATACTCTTTTTGTCCCTAATAAATAAATAAATAAATAAATACTCGTAGTTACTTGATTGAATTTTTGAATGCAGACTGGAAACGTCTAGTGTAATTTACTGTCAAATTTTCGTCTCGACCATGTATAACGGGTTTTATAACCGCTACTTTAATGTATGGTTGTTTTGCCTTGTTCGTCCTTTATGTCATGTTATTATGCAGAATTTAATACGTATTGTGTAAGCTGTCGGGGCGTTCACCTCTTCGTAAATACGTATGTATTTATTGAGTTTGAGTGTTGTAGTACAGTCAGATTCAAAAATATGTTTACATCGACTAGAATAAATTTAATTGTATTTAATCTTTGTTCCATAATATTGTATTTATTTGTAGCCACAAAAAATATTACACATTGAGTACTTAATTGACATGGATACAGAGGGGTAATTGCGTAAGTCGCTTACAGTAGCAATGGTTTTAATTTTGACAGTTCAACAACATTCATTGCGTTATTTAAGTTGTTGAGCAGACATGTTTTTCGAATATGAAGCAATGGATTAGCAATCCATCAAAATCATTCAGATTGTGATTGAAAGTATGTTACATAATTAGGGTGCAGTATTATGGCACACACATTGTAGACAATCAAATGAATTATTTTCGATGTAAGTATACATTTTTTTGTGGCTGAATGTACCTTCTGTTTTATTATGTGAACGAAGTATTGTGTAGAGAGCTCAGTTTTATAAATATTGGTTTACTAAAGTGTTCTGCTTCTTAAATATATATTTTTTGCCAACCTATTTTATTTTATTTATTTGAACGCAATCAAAAATGCAAACTGTTTTGTAGATAATATATTTTGTCAAAGTGAATCGAACACTCGAGTATTATTTAAAAAAATCCTTTAGTACACACTGATTACACTCACACTTTAAAAGTACGAACACACTAAGAACGTACTAAAGGTACCTATACCATACTAAAGGCAAAGGAACTCTTATAAAAAAATAAAAACTTTTCACATTCCCTAGGAGCCAAGCAGGTCGCGTAGTTTACCAACCTGCTTTTACGCGCGACTCCTTTTTTTTCACAACTTTTGTTTTCTTTGACACTCCGTATGGTGAACGTATGTTGTTTATGCCAGCTTAAATAATAAATGATAACTTTCATTGCATACGTATGTATCTTTTTTTATGTTTGGGAAATCATCAATGACTTCTCCCGCTCTGGGTGGAGCGGGAGGGCGTGTCAGACTCTTACTGACTAAAACCCACCCGTGTTCCTTCTGTTGCCTGTGCAATGCCAGGGGGCCACGGTTTCCCTTTTGGACTTTCCCGCAACCCCGGCAGGCAATGGTCTCATCGGACCCCTTCACTCGCTGACATCTCTTTGAGGCGCGTGTGGAACACAACGCGCCGGCGACCCGGGCCTGCAGTGCTATTCTGTAACCATCTCACCGTGAAAACTTAGGTGAAGTGAGTTGTCATTCCAACAGGGTGAGATGACACTGACAGCTCACTCCACGCTCACTTCACGTGTTTTCACGGTGAAGTGGTTACGGGAATCGACATGCTGGTCCTTACCGGACCGCGAGCTACCCATTGTTCACCGTCCGCAAGCCCGCGCCTACGGTGGCATTCGTATGTATCTAAAACTACATTTGATTTATTATTTAAATCTTTGTATACTACCTATCTAACAAAACTGAAGTTTGTTTTTTTTTTTGACGCTCAAATCTAGGAACTACCAGTCGGATTAGAATTTTTTTTTTTACATTTGTTGGTCCAATTCTTGAATAAGGTTAGGAGCCGGACAAACAGCTAAAAGAAAAAAACTATGGGCCACAGCTAGTAAGCTGATAATACTGATTACGGCCTTGTTAGGCGGCCTATGTTATTAGCTATTATCTAATTCTAATATTATCACTATCACAGGGATAGATAAATGTATTTATGACCTTTCGCTTTTTATTAATTTATATTGGACCAATACGACTCTAAACACTTTCGACTCCACCCACTTTTCATAAAGCCATTCCGCCATACATATTGGAAGTGAACCCTCCGGGTCACCAGCGTTAGGTTTGCGCCAAAAAAGCTTAATTAAAACAGCTGTTTTTTTAGACAAAATAGCTAGGCTGGAGGGGTCTAGAATCATGTGCTGAATTCATGGTTACAGTTTACGCGTCTTTGCCCCTGCCACCCTGTCTGTATATGTAATGGGATTAACTAAATATTGTTACCCTTCTCATAGACAAAGTTAAATTATTGGTGGACATTATAATATAGGTAGGTACCGAATGAACTGCAACTGAGAATGTGAATCACAGAAAAATAAAATTGTCACCAAAATTTCTAACAATCCCAAAAACATCTTTCAATATCAAAAACAAATATATAAGTACAAAGTTTATACAGCTACAAACCTCTATATTAAACTAACAGCTTTTCCCATAGGAAATCCGTTTACGAAAATCTCCGGGGCGCAAGCGTAGTGCGACTATACTTTCCACAGTCGTTAGAAAAAGGACACAGAATAGATATAAGTACAGAAGGCTCTGTGTAGCGAGCTAACACAAACGCACACAATAATAGACACGTTAATACGTACAGCTTGCGACTGGCGTTCTTTTGAAGAAAAAAAAAAAAAAAAAAAAAAAACGTAAAATAAGGGTGATACAATGGGCGGTCTTACGCCGTGATCACACGTACCGAGTTGATAGGCGTCTCGGCCCAGTGCTCGGTACGAGTAAACACATCACCGAGCGCTCTGCCAAGTTAAAGAACGGGACGGTCACTTGGAACCTGATCTATTTATTAGTCTGACTCCCTTGCCCACTCTGCAGGTATAAAAACATGCACTCGGTACACATACGGCCTTCGCTCGCAGCACACTACTGTACAATTTTTAATTCTTTTATCTTATTGCGATCCATTGTCACGCTAATTTGCAGAGTTGAAACTGATCTGACTGACTCGGTGCCAAGTTTAAAAATACCTACGTGTAATAACCTACTCCCATCGTGTAACCCAACTCTCATGGCCCAGTATAATTTTGCTGTCTCGCCCATCTACTCGCTATGGTGTGATCATGGCATTATCGACAACAGTGACATAGTAGGAAATAGACGGTACGCGTCTATGTGTGCCTGCGCCTGTTTTCGCTCATTGTATGGAGCCGGCCTTCTGTACCTGTCTACTCTGTGGCAATACTTTCCACAGTCGTTAGGAAGGGTTGAGTCTTGCGTGGCTAAACGTTTTCCGGTACACGGCTTTTTGTGGCTTGGCCGTCTTTTCAAGAACTTTCGTCATAGGCAAGCTTTGTTTCCTATTCTGGCTATGTTATAAGTCGTATGAAATTATTGTCGTACCTAAATGATGAGCCTTACTGCGTCATAAATTTAGTACTTAGTATCTGGGCGACCGAGCTCTGAATTTTACCAGATATCAGATCAGACCTAGCTAGATCGATTTTTCGCCCCCTACTATATTACAACTTTCATCGAATTCGTTAAAGCCGTTTTCGAAAAAGTGATTACAAATATTGCTCATTTAATACTCGTAGTATAGGATTTATCTATATTCATCTTAGTTTCGGACAAGAGTCTCAATATTCGAAGTCGTTATTTGAATTCGTTACTTCCATAAAATTCTGGAATTTAGTCAACTGTTTTGAAAGTTATTAATGAAGTTTAGGATATTTTGATGCAGCAGTTGCAGATTATTGGCTGTGACAAAGTGGCGTCCAAGGACTGGAAAACGAGATGTTGGTCGTCCGGCGGCCAGATGGGTGGACGACGTTGTTCCCATTGCGGGCAAAACCAGAAACAGAAAGAAAAGAGAGGCATTGCCCAGGAGTGGGTGAAGTCGGGTTTTCGATGATGAGTTGAGATTATGGGCTTTGATTGAGTGATGATTTGATTAAATTCAAATTCAAAATCTTTAAATCGAGCGAAGTCTCTTATAGTCGAATAGTCAATGGTATGGAGCTGGAAGCAGCTCCACCGTGAACTTTAATTTTATTTCTATGTTAATCTGTGTCTGTACCTAAACTAACACTAGATGTTAAGTAAAATTATTACTTACCCTATGGACCTTGTCTGAAAATAAAAGTATTCTATTCTATATAGGGTTAGTATCTAACATTGTTCTCAAAACTCGGTGTTAGTAAACAACACAATACGGTGACAGCAGCACTCGGATTTTTTTTCGGGGACCTACTTATTTTTATGGAGTTTGTTGACCAGTATTTACACGTTCGTATCCAGGGCCTGATTTGCTAAGAAACCTGCTCATAAAGATGCGCGTGACTCATTATATCGTTACCTCCGCTACACAGCCTGTTTCTTAAACCTGATTGTTCCAAACCTGAATGTCTAGGCTACACTTCGGAATTAAGTAGTTAATTACTACCTAAATTAAAAACAAAAAAAACGCACTTTATAGAGCATTGTAATGGTTTAACGACTGTACGATGTATAAATTGACCTTGAATTATGTTACCTGGGTTATTCTGGTATACTTAAGTATATGGTTTATGTTTGTATGTATTTATTGTATATGTAAATTGTACACCACATACTACCTGCAGTATTTTCATTCCGTCTCCGTTTAATGCATAGGTTGTGTTCAATCGTCTTTCAAAAGATCTCTTTTAGCGATAAGACCCCCCATTGTGTCTCCCTATGTTATTTCTTACATTTGTATTTGTAATTCATATAGTGTCATTAAGATTCATAATTTTAGCCGAAAGACGTCCACTGGACATAGGCCTCCTCAAGCACCGCCACTTCACCTGGTTCTGTACTTCTCGCATCTGGCGGATTCGGTCCACCTTGTGGAAGGCCTTCCAGCGCTACGTCTTTCGGTACGCGGTCGCCACTCCAGAACCTTTCGGCTCCATCGGCCATCTATTCTGCGAGCAATATGTCCTGCCCATTGCCACTTAAGTTTGGCAAATCTTCGGGCTATGTCGGTTACATTGGTTCTCCTGCGGATCTCTTCATATCTTATTCGATCACGTAGGCAAGCATTGCCCTCTCCATTGCCCTTTGGGTGACGTTTACCCTTCTAATAAGGCCCATTGTGAGCGACCACATTTCAGTGGCATACTGACAATACGCACTAGTCAAAGACAGTCTTGAGACACTGTGGTATGTAGGATGAGAAGATATTGCGTAGCTTCCCGGCCAAGTCGGAATTGACGATTGACCTCTTTCTCGAAGTTGGACCTACCTAAATGGACAGTTGTCCTGTAGTTTCATTTTAAAACCTACTCTTTCGGAAGCTCTTCTGATGTCCTCCACAGTCTTAGCCATGACTGCTATATCGTAATAGTGAGTATTCTATTCTAAAATTTCTTTGGAGAAACAAGCCGACATTGAAAAAAAACGAAAGGAAACTATATGTAATGTGTCGATTTGGCCTTTTTTAAGTCACAGGCTCACCTTAGAACAGCTCCAAAAGCCAGTAACATTTCCAATGCAATTTCATGTGACTGACTTTTCCAGAAAATGTTGATTATTACATTACTCGGCACTAGAAGTAAAAGCGTAAAAATCCAGCGATAACATGAAAATACTGTTGCACTTTTTACGCTTAATTAATATCGTATGGTTTTCATTTATGTATATCGTGCAGACACTTCTGTGAAGTACAAACCTATGAAAATTCAACGTTTTAGCTCTCATTCATAGTTAGGTGAACAAATTAAAATTGTTTTTGTTTCCGCTTGAAGTATTTTTGTACGAACCTGAGTCTTTTCAAGGGTGTACCTACTTAAACATTGCATAAAGACGCGAATGAGTTCAAGTGTGGAAACATATTCAGTGAGTATTGAAGATACGTTTACGTAAGAAGCCCATCTCTTAGGTCAAGATCTATAAACGCTACTTAGCTCGTAATTTGGCTAAGTGCTCATACACACGAGCGGCATGCGTCAAAGGCCGCCGTCGAGTTTTCAACTTATGGTATGTCACAGGCAGTTAATTATCCAAGATAAGAATGCTTGGAAACATGTTGGTCCTGCTCCATAGGACAATTTAGAGTAGACAATATCAAACTGGTTGCTAATATAATTGTATAATATTATTTTTTATACCTAACATTGATTTTACATTCTGTGATTACTTGAACTCTGTGTGAGTTCAAGTAATGATTGACTTATTACTTGTTAAAATGTTAGGAATATCGTATAATTTTACAATGTTTGTGAGAATAAAAATAAGAATCATTTATTTGCAGAAAATACAGGTGTTACCAGTTGTAAAAGTTGATGGTTTAATGTACTTACAGTCCATATTTGGCCTATTTAGGGCATGCAAATTAATTTTACATTAATAAATACGTAATAAATATCCCTGACCTGTCTGAGTCTGGATTTGTGCCCGGTTGATGGCAATAGGCTCGCCCCCAATTCCATGGAACTTAAACAAAACTGGCGAAATGTGGGTGTATTATAGATACACCTCTGCCTAACCCTTCGGGGAATACAGGCGTGATGCTATGTTATGTTAGGTAATAAATATGTGAGCATGTATCTATCACAAAAATAATTTATCTGTCATTGCTTCATTAATCATTCTTTTTACCTATCTTGTTATAGTAATCTTATTCTAGGTGCATCGTCTTCTCATATAATTAAATAATTAATGTATACAAGATATTGTGAAAACATTTTAAAAGAGTAACGGTGGAGTTTCTTGCCCATTCTTCTCAATAAGTAAACTACATTTTGGAAGGGGCGACTAGAATCAATACAGTTTTTTGTAAATTTTGACGTTCAAAAGTGCCTTTTGTGTGCCTAATTGAAATTTGACTTTTGTTATATGAGGCTGGTGGCTTGCTAACAATCCTAGATTCTGAGTAGAGGAATCTCTCAAGAGGATCCTAGAATAAAGAACGGTATTAGAAAATAATTTATATTATATCACAGCTCAGAAAATGGCCTACAGTAAAGCTGAAGTTAGGTACCTATAGTTCATGTTAATGCTCTTAGAAAGACTATAAATAATCCCCCACATGTTTCTTATTACCTTTTTAACAGCACTAGAGTTCACTAGACGTCTCTAGAATAAAAAAAATTGCCTAGCCTTCCCAACTATATTGGGGTCGGCTTCCAGTCTAACCGGATGCAGCTAAATACCAGTATTTTACATAGAGCGACTGTCTTCTTGACCTCCATTACCCAGTTCCTGGATATCACAACACCCCTTAATAGAACTGGTTGTCAGACTTTCGGGCTTCTGACAACCCGTAAAGTCTTGTCAAAGATCTACAAATGACAGCCGGGACCAACGGCTCAGGGTTCATGCACACCCATCAAGTCACATCATTACCGGTGCGTTTCTATCGACGCGCGACGTCGCGTCTCCGGCTACTCAATACTTGTATTGCTACGGAATTGCCACTAAGACAATTTGTAACCGAGGCGTTGCTATATGACTGACTGATCGACTGTCTGTTCACATTCTAAAATTGACGAGACTATCGGCGAATTGACGTTGACGTGACTGTTGTGTGTGCATGAACCTTTAACGTGCTTTACGAGGCCTCGAGGGGTCTCCAATTGTAATGGGTCACCCATCATCGAGCGACTGGGGCAAGCGTAGCTTAACCTTCGATCGCCTTGTGCTGCTGTTATCATTTAGCCACGAGCCACTCAAACGTTACTAGAATATTCTACAGTAAAAATAAACTTTAAGCGTTAAACATTTATTGAATTTTCGCTAGTATACGGAATTATTAGGTCTATCCTAATCTCGGAATGACCCGAAAGGGACATAGTAACAGCCATTTTTGAAAGCAGCAATGTTATTAACTTTCTTAAATAAGGAAAATGTTCCGTCTAGTCCGTTTTAGGGCCATTTTGAGAGTAGGACGGGTATAGATTAGAATAATTAAGTATTTAATTGAACTAATTACTGGAGTCTAGTTTCAGCAGTCCGTAGGTCTTAATTACTATTTTAAAGACTGGTATACACATCAGATTTCGAATCCGAATCATAATTTTCAGACATTAACATTCCCTAAAGGTACAATTCCGTAGCCGACTGCAGGCTATAACTGCAGGCGAAGTGTCGCCGCGACACGACTGGTTTCTATGTACTTATTCTTATGTATTTCTATGAAGGCAACGTATCACTAGCTACGGAAGGTATGTCATGGGAATTCACAGAAACCAGTCGTGCCGCGGCAACACGTCTCCTGCAGTTGCCGCCTGTGGTCGGCTACGGAATTGTACCTTAAGAAGCTCAGTTTGTAGCACAGATTAACGTCTGTAGTACGTGGTACCCACGATATTTATGTACCTATCAATTGACGAGCACTTTAATGACCAAGTATTATGTTTTTTAGTTGCAAAAATAAAATGATGTTGTAAAACTATCAGCACAATGAAACCAGATGTTATACCAACCTTGATTAATAAAACATCATGCATTATAGATAATTATAAACTACTACCACATGTTAGGTTTCCTATAACTTTAATAAATTAAGCCTGATATAGGGGTGTGGGCTGAGATCCAATCTCAAGTTAGGCACGCAACTACTTGGCCTTGTCAAAATTGATTAGCTAATTAAATTAGTAGGTATCGGCGGAGGCTGTGGTCTTAAATATAGGAAGACGAAATCGGAAGGGTTAGGAAATTATGTTGAATAGTATAGGTTTGTTTGTGTATGTTTCTCTTTAATCTTTTTTACGAGAATGAATCTTGGAATAGTACTTATTTGTACTAATGTAATAAAATGTTAGGTTTAAAAAAAATTACAGAACTTAATTTTAAGAGCTTTTATTCTGAAAGTGGGCAAAACAACGCTGCAAATAGATGTCGAATATTTCTCTGTTTTGATTACTTTGGCAATATTACTGTATGAAAATAATAAATGTGGCTAACTAGCGAACTAGAATATTAATAATAAATTGCAATTATAACACTGAATTTGATGTTGTAACCGTTTTAGGTGTAAAAAGGCATTTGGAAAGTTTCCACATAATTTATTTACTTCTAAAACGAAATATTCGGTGTTACGCTATTGACACTGAATAAAACGAACACAAGATTGATTGATTGATTTAAGATTATTAAAACGGAACAAAGCAAATTTCTAGGTATTTGGCTAGACAAAAACATGACCTGGAAAACACACATGGAGACTATGATAAAAAAAAAAAACATCAATTTTGCTATTCTTTACACAATTTGAATAAGGTTGCAAATCGTAATACTGTCCTTACTGCATATCATGCATGGCATATGTCTCCACAACTCTTCGTTATAAGCATAATATTTTGGGGAAACTCTACCAATAGAGAAATGGAACAATGTCTTCGAGCCATATGTTTGTTAAAAACCACCGAAAGTTGCAAACCATTTTTCGTTAGTTTAAAAATACTTACTCTTCCATCCCTCTATATTTATGAAATTTCAATATTTGTTAAGGAGAATCTGTCTAAATTTGAAAAACTTAATACTAGACGTCACCAAAGCACAATAAAATAAATTTAAAAAAACACAATACTGCACTTTTCTCAAAGAGAGGGTCCGAAGATTTACAATAAACTACCAAAAACTTTAAAAAGCATGACCAACATAAACCATTTTAAATCGCAAATTAAAAAATTCTTGATTGAAAAGGCCTACTCTATCAATGAGTTTTTAGATGATAGAAGCATAAAATAAAAAATGTCCGATCCCCTTGCTATTCTGTCTTGTTTACGACGTTACTTGTTTGAAACAGTGATTACGCCTAATTTGTACGCATTGCAAGTCAAAACATAGTGATACAATGCAAATTTTATACCATGTACCGTATTTACCTATGTTCAACAAATAAATAGAATAGAATATAATAGAATATTTTTAATTCAGACCGGAGTCCATAGGGTTAGTAACAATTTTAACTTAAAATCTAGTGTTAGTATCATACAGACACATAAAGATATACAATTAAATTTCGGCATGGAGCCGCATGAACACGAGACATCAGGGATGCACATCTGCTAAGTCAAAGCATAAAATGCTTTGACTTTGACTATTTTTTTTTATTTTGTTTTATAAATAATTATTGCATTTCATAATCAATATTTAAGATCACTTTTTAGACCACATTTTATAATGCCAAATTAATCAAAACAGGTAAATATTTGACAGATATATGCGACGTTACCAAGGCTTTTTTTTTTCTCGGGTCCCTAGGTTCCCGGACCTTTGGAAGGCATACGAGGGGCCGGAGCCAACTCGCAGAGGCCCGTTAGACGTGTTTAATGAAACGAGGCACCAACCTGCGATTATCCCTGTATGCTAGTGCACCCAAGGACAACCTCCGGTTGGTGCAGGACTATTGCAAGATATGGAAACAAAGATATTTAGAGCTATGGAAAGACTATGGGCCCTGCCTGATCAATATTTTATATAAAATACACAGGTAAAATGGCAGAGGGTGACTTGCATACTCAATAATGGGCCCCCGATAACGGTCGCCAGCACTAAGTGTCGTAGGGACAAAGGGGCAACATGTCCTGGGATGCTTATAAGGAGTGGGGCGGTATTCCACGGCTATCAGAACAATCCCGGAAGTACGGTCATCGATCCTTACCAGCATCTTATTGGAATACTTCCTTCCTCCGAGCACATTTGCTCTTGCGAATCTCCACTCAAGCTGGCCAATAAAGGCAAGAAAGAGTTGGGAGCTCTATTCCTCTTCAGTGTTCACATCAGTCGGCCAATAAAGACGAGCCAGAACAGGAACAAGATTTCTCCCGGGAGATTTCTCCCGTGGGGTCGCTACTGCCCAACAGCTAGACACATGCTGCCCTGCGGGTTTCTGTATCGCTCTTAGTCTGGCTCCTCATCCCAGACCAAGAGCGACATTAGCTGTTCCGGCAAAAAACTCTACCGGCATAGACCTGGAGTTCGGAGCCAGCAAGCCCCACCGCGACGTCAACGTAGAGATACGGCGGTGGGGTACATATTTTTTAACTAAAGAAAATTATCATGAGCCAGCAATAACAATACCGAGTTACGATTGTATTTCTTTTATAACCAAAAGAAATCTTGAGTAAGGAGTTTTTAACAATTGGTCACATCAACAGCCTTGATAAAAAAGCTTTTGTTGTGCGAGATTTTTGTGACTTTCGATTCCTAGGTCTCGTTTTTCATGACATTCAAAAATAAATCACTGAAATTGACAAATTGGCCTTCATTGGGTACCAAATCATACGATCCGTCACAACTTCCAGTCAATGCTATTTTAGGAGGCCTCAAGGTTATGCTCCGGAAATTCAGAGGCGACACTAGGTCATGGCATCTCCTACCAAAATACTCTCCAGAATTACAAGGTCTTTAGAACTTCTAGTTTATGACTGAAAGTTGCTGAAGGCATACTTTATGAAAGTTAATAATGATTATCATAAATGCGAATGTGAACTACATTTTCAAATTGCTTGCGATGATTTCTGGTATCAGTTTATTCAGAGTAGGACTTAGGGTACTTTTTCGGTAAATCTAGTTCAATGGAGACAGATAACTGACAAAACTATAGGTTTTTTTTATCAGAAGGTGGTTCAATACATAGCATACCTACCGTAGGTTACTTATTATCCCGGAAAATTAAATCTTTACAAGCAGCTGGAACAAGCACAGTTAGTCCAACATAATCCCTACTTAAAATATATTACAATAAACATAAAAATTGTTTACTTCAGCCTAAATATGAATAGCTAATTTAACGCGTAATAACAAAACAATTTCAGGGGTTGAGATACTTCGCCCACTATACGCCAACGTTCGCACATAAACTCTATTAGCAGTGTTACTTACCCCTGTTTTTCAATTTCCTTTATAAACGAACGGAAAAATTTACACAGGAATAACCGTTTTTCATTTTTCGGTTAAAATGTTGGCTGTTATTTTTCCATATCTCTCAATTAACAATGTTAAAATGGTGTGCTTCAGATAAGAGGATTTGCTGTTTTTCTTTATATTCTTTTTAGTTTAAAGCTTTGTTCATTCATTCTAATTTTTTCTTCTGTTTATGTTTTACCAAAGCGCAGTCTGCTTTTATTGGAACGAAGTTCCTTAACGTGGCTTGTGGTAAGAGTTGACTAGTAGAAATCGTCATGTCAGAAAAAACCATTAGGCCCGGACCAAAGCGGAGATGTGCGGAGATGTCCGAAGCGGAGACGAGAAGAGATTTTAGTCAGCTAGGGTGTATCCACCGAAACTGTCCGGAGATGCGTACTGGCTAGACTGGAACGGCGATGTGTGCGGTGAGCGTTGGATGTTGAGATTAACGCACATCTCTTCTCGTCTCCGATGCGTTGCGCCAGCTTGCGAGGCGCAGTTCATCTTCCCGTTTTGTACCGCCGCCCAGCTCAATCTCAGCGAGGCACAGCTCACATCTCCGCTTCGAACGTGTCATATGAATATGATACATCTCCGCTTAGTGGATCCTCCATGCGACTTAGCCTCTTTTTGTCTCTTTCTATTATTTATACGAGTGTGTGTGTGAGTGCGAGTACCGCGTAAGGAACTTTGTTCCTGACGGGGATGCCCGATCGCACACGTTCTGGTAGGTAAGTGCGTTCCTCCTGAAAGTTGGCAACGTCGCAAATAGCTGTCAAATATTTACCTGTTCTGATTAATTTGGCAATATTACTGTATGGAAATATGAAATATAACTAACTAGTGACCTAAAATATTAATATTGAATTGCAATTATAACATTGTTCTTTTCATCTTGTCTGTTTATATACAGGGTGTTTGGCAGAACGTTGAACATACGAAAATGGTGGATAGATTGGGTCATCTACTACTTACTCAGCCCTAATTTAATTGGCCCTGGACCCCAGGATATTAAAAAAAATTTTTTTTTGCTTTCTTCTAGTCTCACCACTTTCTTAACTTTAGAGTGTATTTTTTATCACAAATGGATAAAACAGGCATTTTTTTTTAATCGTTAATGTTGGTAGATTGTTATAAAACTATTGCTTTATTCAGATGTTAGCTAGAAAAAAAGTTATAAGTCCTCAAACTTACAGAAATATGTAAAAAAATACTTGAAACTAAATTTCAACTTGCATTTAAAAAAAAAAAAAATGGGTTGAGTAAGTAGCAGATGGCCCCACCTATCCACCATTTTCGTATGTTCAACGTTCTGCCAAACACCCTGTATGTGTGTACATAAAAGGTTAAATAAATAAACACTGATTTTGATGTTATATTCGGTGTTAAGACATTAATTATTGCGTTTCATAATAAATATTTAAGTTCACTAATTATCGATATTTCTTATTTCCACACAGTAATATTGACAAATTAATCAAAACAGAATGCTCGCTCTTAAAGTGATCGGCCATCTAAAACAAAATAACAAAATATTTTGCGTCTGCCGTTAACATTTCCCAAACTGTCCTACCAGTCAAACCGGAGCTAAATAAATGTCAGCCATTACCCTCCATTTACAGTAGTTCGTTATTACGATAAATGTGGGTAGGCGGGTAGGCTGGTGCCAACTTCCATGTTATATTTATTCCCTAAGCTAAAAGCTTGCATAATTATGTGCTCCTGGTTTATTTTAACGAACGTTTAACCGTATAGGATTAAAGTTATGAAGAGTGTGTTTGAACCCGCGTCAACGGGTGAAGAACGAACTGAGTTCTGAAGGAAATTCCACATTTCCTTACTGTAGGGAAGAAATTATGTCCAACGGATTAATACTTTAGGTTGTCAATTCTTTTGCAAAGCGTGGTTCTTTATTGCAGTAAACTAGCATATCATAATCAGTCTAAGAAGGGTCCTACTGCCGGCACTAAGACCTCTTCTTTGTGAGCAGGAGTGGACCATAATGCACCACGAACCACGGGTTAGCGTGTGTTGGTAATAATAATAGTTTTATTGACATAAAAAATTTGTTACATTTTAATTTGAAAATAAAATAACTTAACATGCAGGAAACCAATTTAGTGCATGCAAGCGCTTAAGTGGTTTGTGTGCGTATGTGTTTGTCGTATGTGTGTGTGTGTGTGCGGTGTGTGTGCGGTGTGTGTGTATGTATGTATATGTGCGTGTGAGAGAGTGTGAGCGATTGTTCTTGGTGGCTGGACTTTGGGTTATATGTGAGGATTTGTTTTCCTACTTTACTAATTATCACGAGTATTGTTCTTTAAGTATGTTTTCTGTCTGTAGGTATTCCAGTGTTTGAAGCCATGTGTTTAGTTTTATCTTAGTTTTATTTTTTGTTAGTGGGTTGATGTTGAGAACTTTGTTTACTTTATTATAAATATAAGTGGCTAGGTATAGGCGTTGCCGTCGAGTAGATGCGGTCCTACATTTGACTGCGCGGCATACATTGGTGATAGTTATCAAGTGTTTGGTTGTGTGATTTACCGTACGTGAGTTGGTGGATGTCATATGCCTTCGAATTTCTGGTACTAGGGTGAGTCGGTTTCTTATCGATGTTACTTTTTCTTCACTGCTTTTATTGCAATAGGTCTAAGTATTGAATTTTACTGGCAGGCGAACAGCCAGTATATGTAGTTCTGTATGTCAAGTAAATTTTACTGACATCAAAAATTAGAACAACGTCGTTCTCCTTTCAAAAAGTTACTTGTAGTTAAGCTACTACTAATAGTTAGCGTATGTAATCTTACACGTGTCGACCGATAGATGAAACGTACAAAAGTGGATTATCCTAGATTACACTTAGCAAACCTTTTAAGCCTTGTATATCAATTGTAAGAATTGCCCAAATTGGCCATGGTTAAATAGTGTACCTATTTAGATAAGACTCTTTATTAGGTACTTCTCATGGGCTGGTTTGCATACTGAACAGTATCTGCAAGACGGAAAGAACGTCGTTGGTTAATTAAATGTTATGTTTATAGGTTTACTTAAGTACTGCATGTAGTGGGATAACTCATCTAGTTCAAATCTGTTCTCATTAGCTCATGTTATGATGAGCTTTGGTTCCGGTTAAGCCTGAAAATAGTTGAGAAATCCCGATACTTGTTTGGACAAAATACTTAGTATTTTAAAGTTAGAAGCTTCTAAACTACGAAGACCGAGATACTACTGCAACAACATTACCAAAAAGTTATATAAAAAAAAAAAAAAAAAAAAATCCGCATTGAAAAAAAAAGCGGCGATTTTTTTTTACTTTTTTCCCTCAAATTCCCACATAAATGGACTCTTACTCGTAGTACGATTCTTAACAACACCCTCATGGATCGGACAGGGTTTTGTTACACGTTGTATTTCATTTGATTCCGTCTCACATTGTTGAAAGAGTTTTCCAACTAATAAATAATCCAAGGCCTAGGTACTTACCCACATGGTTAAAGTACCATTTATCTCAATTATGGTTCATTAAGTTAGAAGAGACGTCTTGAGAGTTGATATATTTTCCTCCTAACACAATTGTTTACGTTTATTATACGATATTTTCCCACTAATGTTGCATTATTGAATTATTTTGACATAATCTACTCATTACATTGTTGTTTTATGAGTTTTATTGCAATATGTGGTTGCCACCCCGCCAATTGATCATATTATTTTTTGCCTGAGGAACCGGCAGCAAGTTCGACATGCTCGCTTAGATTTCACTGCTTGCGGTAGCGTCGGGGGTCGCGTTGCCTCCTTCCCTCAAATATGGCTAGGGTAGTAATGGCTGATAATTGCGTTATGCTCGTGGTGTTGCTTGTGGTGACTGGTCGTCTTGCTGATCATGGTTTTGTTAATGTAATTAGTAATTAACTGTTTGTTTATGTTACCTCGATGGTCCTAGTTTATCAATTATAACTTCCAGTTACAGCTATATATAGCTATATGTAAGCTGGCACGCCCTTTATGCCTGGAGGCTTTTATTCAGATATTGTTTACGTTTTGTCTTTATTTTTAATTTCTGCCTGAGTTAGTTCTCGATGTTTTTGGTTGGTATATTGGCGTGTGCTAGCTGTCATATAGCTATTAATTTTGTGTTGCGTAATGTAAATTATTTTGCATCTAGAGTTTTTTTTTTTTTCTAAGTGAACAGACAGCTGTGCTGCTATTGAGTTTATTGCGCCGCTTCTTCTTCCCAGCTAAAGCAGTAGGAAGTGGTGAAGGGTAGGCGTTTTGGGGGACTGTCTTATGTAATTTTCACGTTCGAAAAGTGCTGATTCTCAGCCTAGTTTGAATAAATTACTTTTGAATTTATGAACGTATTTTTTTTTTAATTATAATTAACGGAATCCTTTGTAATCGAGATGATTGCGTGCCTTCTTACATGACTGCCGATTTTTATTTCCACTTTAGCTTTAACACGTTCAGTGCCGGGAGCCCTCCTGGACGGTTCACCTAGTCGCATATGGGATGCCGGGAAGGGCTCATTTAAAATGTAGGTTTTTCTTAGCGAATACAGCATTATAAACCGTGAAAATTAAATATGATGTATATTATAACAAAATTTATTAGTGTATGCGTTGGTTTTATTTTTGTTGCATTTTTTTAATCTAATATTTTGTACGGTCAGTTACAAATATTCACAAAAAAATTAAAAGGTTGGAAACTACGTATAGCGACAAGAAATACGGTTTTACTTCGTTTTATAACACGGCGGTTTTAAACCTAATGTCGTTGCTCGTCCGTGATTGTCAACTTTATTGTAAACGTAATGCTGGTAACCCTTCCGGAGGGTTCACTTCCAATATGTATGGCGGCATGGCGTATGAGTTCGATGAAAAGTGGGTGAAGTCTAAAGTGTGTGTGTGTGCCTTAATTATGTATCTATAGAGCAATAGAGCAAGACCTGCTGGACCAATCAATCTGCCTAGCAATTTCCCAACTATGTCGGGGTCGAGTTCCAGCAGCTGAATATTAGTCTAGTATTTTACATTGAGCGACTGCCTATCTGACCTCCACAACCCAGTAACTGGGTAATACGATACGATTGTTAAGACTGGTTGTCAGACTTTCGGGCTTCTCATGACCCGTAAAGACTTGTCAAAGATCTATAAATAACAGCCGGGACCAACGCCTTAACATGGTTTCCAAGGCACGGAAGCATTAATAGACCCGTGTGGCTGTTATTACTTCGAGACTAATAGGAGATTTTAATATGGTAAAGATTCAAACTGTAGAGCCTTCCTTTTTTTTTTTTTTTTGGGTGGGAAATCATCAAATGACTTCTCCCGCTCTGGGTGGAGCGGGAGGGCGTGTCAGACTCTTACTGACTAAAACTCACCCGTGTTCCTTTTGTTGCCTGTGCAATGCCAGGGGGCCACGGTATCCCTTTCGGACTTTCCCGCAACCCCGGCAGGCAATGGTCTCATCGGACCCCTTCACTCGCTGACACTCTTTAATGCGCGCGTGGAACACAACGCGCCGTCGACCCGGGCTTGGTCACTGTCCGCAAGCCCGCGCCTACGGTGGCCGGGAATCAGCAATTGATTCCCGACGCCCAGGGCGTCTCCTCCTGCGGCGGCTTGGGGCGTGAGGGCGCGAAATTTGCCTCTCCCTCACACGCGCCGCCTCCTCCTTTGCGAGCATTACTGCTTCGCAGAAGGAGGTGACGGCCTCCCATGCCCTCTCGCTCCGTACCATGGCCTGGACCACGGCCGGACGCGAGAGATCCCCGCCACCAATCGCCTCCACGAGGACACGGTGGTGCTCTGCCCAAGCCGGGCATACCTCCACATATGCTCCACCGTGTCCTCCGGGCGATCCACGCAGTGATGACACCCGGGCGTTTCCTCCCGCCTTATCCGAAACAGGTACCTCCCGAAACAGCCGTGTCCGGTGAGGACCTGCGTCAGGCTGAAGGTGAGGGCGCCGTGGCGCCTCTCCAGCCACTCCTCAAAGAGGGGACTTATCGCCGCAATAGTGGCGTGCCCATGTAGAGCCTACCTGGAATGTAAAATGTGTGTTGTACTTAGTTGTAGCATGTGTTTGGTTGTAAAAGTGTCTGGCTGATTTGAAAAATTCTACTGCCTACCAGGTACCTGTTCGCGAGTTAGTCCGTGTATTTTTTTTGTTTTGTCATAATACCTAATTTCTATAAACTCCGCAATAATTAAGACCTCTATTAATTAATTAGTGAAATAATTTTTGGAATGGGTTTTTGGAATCGTCTTTTGTGTGAAAAGCATTTAAGTATTTATTCCCCTTCAAATAAATTATTTACGAGTTTAAAAGGAAGTAGGAACCACGATGTTCGTCTCCAATGAACTCGAGGGTTTAGTGTTGTGAATTTTTGCAAAAGTTCCGGAGTGTCGACAGTGTCGGGGAAGTTTGATGAGCACGGAGTATTATAGACGGGTAGTTCAGACGGGTGAGGCATTTCAACTTTGTTATCATCTGACCGCACTGTCTGTTGGAGGTGGCCGGTTATCGTGTTGGTAGGGCTGGCAGCGCCAAGGGAATTCTAGGGTTGCGTTTGAAGGAATGTGACAGTTATAAAATGTGAAAAATCGAAATCATTTTAAAAATAGTAAAATTAAAGTTTAAAAAAAGCCGCAGAAAATAAATATTTTAAACATTAAAAATATTTATTTTTTTACCCCCGCGTACGTAGTGTCTTTACTATATGTATGTTTACTTCGTGGCCAATACCTACTGTATGGGAAAAAGAATACGGTTCAATTTTTTTTCTTATTTCCAAAAGATTTAGTACAGGTTTTTTTTTTTTTTTTAATAAACCTTAACCTTTGCATAGCTAAGTTTGCAAGTATTTTCAAAATACTTTACCACATAAAGCAAATTATAAAAAAGACGTTTTGGTTTTTTAAACAGTTTGCTTTATTTCAACATTTTTGTTTTTTTATACTCTTATAATTGTAATTTATTTTAAGAGAACCTTCACCTTCCTTTTGATTGTATTTGCAGATGCAATATATATAAATATTACATATTATGTCACTCCCACAATTAAGACGAATCTAACTATACTAAGTAATATGTTATGTTAAAATCCAAAGAAATAGACATACGTACTTTCGAAAAACATTACCCTCCTTCTGGGGCAGTCGGGTAAAAACGAATAGGGTCTAGCAACCCTTTTTCTGTTCAGCAAAGTTTTATACATACCTAATATTGGAACAATGAATCGGCTCACCTTAAGGCTGTGAGTGAAGAACTTAACTTACCAACTTTTTAAAGTAAATAGTGAAAATATTGATTAATCCACGGTACGTAAAGACTTGCGATAATTGAGTAACTTGATCTCTGAAGACGAAAGTTTACGTTAAATAAAAGTTTGTACTTAATGGGCCTCTCTGTTTGTTCAATGTCAGAATGTACGAACTTGATATAATGTTGATCTAAAACACTATATACTTACTGTAAAAGAGGATATCTGATTATCTTCAGTAAAGTCAGGGATAATAATTATTAACCAGATTGACTAACAACTTAAATTGCCCGTATATTATCAACTGTCAGTAGTTAACAGTTGTATGAACTGGCTATTAGATAACTAAGTCTATCGCGACAAATGATGGATTTCTGAAATGACGTTCACCAGGTGGCAGCACTAAGTCGTCAAGTCCGGGCACCTGTCAAAAGTGTCAAAGCGCCAATAATTTCTTTAGTCGTGTCTGAATGACGAACGAATGAATTAATCGAATGATGAACGTCATCATAATATGTTTCATATTCATTGTCGAAATGGAAGACCTTTTGTCAAAGTGGTGCCAATAATTTTCCTACCCTAGTGTATCTATCTGATAAACACATAATTTGCCAGACATGAGAAGACAAAAAGAAAACAGAATTAATACAATAGAATTACTAATAAAATAAAAATAAAATATTAATATAAAATATTAATATAATATAATATTTATAGAATTACTAATTGTGCTGTGCCCGACAGGGTCCATATTGATCTTTTACTTTTTATACCATCTATGTAATACATATGGAATGCAATAAAGAATTGAGTATTGAGTATTGAGAATATTCTAGGCTCGAAAACTGACAGACTGGCTTAAGATTGGCCGGAAGATTTTAAATAGGTTTTCAGAAACCAGAGTTACTATTGCCCATTTTTACTAATACTAAGCAATATCTAAAACAATGCCTAAATAAAAGGTGAGCCATACATGTGTAATTGAAAACAGATATCACCGTATCGTGACACAGTCAAAACCGTTTATAACAATAAATGCAATAGGCTTTAGGGGAATGTAAGAACGTTGAACATCTATTATTAAGTTCGAACTTACTACTTACTTACTTAATAATACACTGCTGTTTGTTGTCTCTAAATGAAATAAAATAAAATAAAGTATAAAATAAAGTTGTAGGCTTAATAGACTAGATTTGTAGACCATGTTCTATTTTGTTAAGTACCTGGAACTTGTTGACAGGCCCTCCCATACCTATTAACACTTATTTGAAAACATTGTAAAAGCCATTTATTTTTAAAAGAGTAACGGTGGAGTTTCTTGCCGGCTCTTCTTCATAGGAAACGACCAATTGGAACCGTGCACCTAGCTTCTGACGTTTCATAAGTGCCCATGAAGGTTTATGTGAAATAAAATATTTTGATTTTTAATACGTTAGCCATTTGATAGACTTGTCACTAGGTGCACTTAGCAAGATCTAAGAATCTAGAACATCATAATTAAGGATCTGAATGCAAATGCACACCACAATAAAAACATAACAAAGAACAGTACATACCTACTTATACAACAGTGCATTGTAATCAAATAATTATATGTGATTGTGTCTATTGTGATGCAAACGTAGCTGAGGTTGAAGGTCGATATCAGCGCCTTAATAACAGCGGTCTAGATTACGTCAGGGTTTGAAGACAAAACACTGTCGTTTTAAATAATCAATCAACACTGACAAATGCATGCACTGACAGCTCCACTCAATCTCTGTGATTCTTTCCTCAAAAGACCATTTCAGACACCAATCTACATGGTCCTCACAGTCATGGTCTGACCAAGATTATGTCTGGACTTTAAAAGAGACCGTGACCTCTGAGTTTGTTACGGCCTTTCTTCTCAGAGTAGTCAGATAGGAAACGCCGAACTTTATCTAGTTTACAAAAATATGATTGTCGAGTAAAAATGTTTGTACAAACCTATTAACAGAAACGAAATCATTTATCAATTAATTTATCATTTAACACCGTCTTTTGTGGTCCATTGCTTAGGGCCTGAGGCATAGGCCTGTCTCAAAGATGGTGACCAATAACAAGATGGTGACACAAGACAGTTTTAGGCTTTAGCTACTTATTACCTTCATTCTTTCACCTTACTTATTAACTGCCCCGTTGGTCTCGTGGTTGCAAGCGCGACTGCTGAGTGTGGGGTCCTGGGTTCGATTCCCGAGTCGGGCAAAGTGTTATTGGGTTTTTTCCATTAGGAATTTCTTAGTAACAGCCCGGAGTTTGTAAGTTGGCGGTGTGATACCCCCGTGCCTCGGAAAGCACTTTAAGCCATTGGTCCTGCGCCTGATCTCTCTCCGGTCGTGTCGTATTGCCGTCCCATCGGACTATGAGAGTGAGGGAAGAGAGAGTGCACCTGTGTCTGCGCACACACTTGTGCACTATAATATATCCCGCGCCGAAAGCTATAGTCTCTGTTGAGATTGGCCGCCGTGGCCGGAATACGGTCTGGAGGACTATATACCTTCATTCTTCATTCCTTCATCTATTTGGAATACCCATCTGTGAG
Organism: Xanthia togata; assembly: GCA_963853775.1. Classification (NCBI taxonomy): domain Eukaryota; kingdom Metazoa; phylum Arthropoda; class Insecta; order Lepidoptera; family Noctuidae; genus Xanthia; species Xanthia togata. The sequence goes on from OY970805.1 coordinate 10,021,053, forward strand.
CTGTGACTATATAATCTAAAGAGCAATCATTTCAGTGATTTATTTTGATCAATGACGTTTTTGAAGACTCGAGGTACTTATTCTAAAGCACAACTGATAAAGAAACATGAACCATGACATAAAATAACGCAGTTAGATCAGAAAAAGTGTGTGAAGCCGGTCCACTAACCCATTTATACTGACATTTTTTTCCGCACCCCGATCAGATATAAATGGTCCGGTCTCAGCCTCCAATAAATATCCGAGAAACATCTATGAAGCATCAAGGCGATGCCGTGAACTTTAAGAAGGCACGCCTGCATTCTCCGCTTCAATTTTCCGATCCAGATATTTCTTTAAATGTTTTATATAAATACATGGCTTTTGCCAGCAGTTTTAGCCCGCGTGAATGTCGTAAATGAACCCACGGCAGGATTAATCTAGGTTCTATACTATCTGTGTGCCAAATTTCATCCATATCCGTTATGCCGTTTTTGCGTGATTGAGTAACTGACATCCAAACAAACAAACTTTCACATTTGTAATATTCTAGTCAAAGTCAAAGTCAAATAATTTATTTCAATTAGGCACAAAAAAGGCACTTTTGAACGTCAAACTTTACAAAAAATAATATTAACTGATTGTAGTCGCCCATTCCAAAAGGTAGTTTTCGTATGGAGAAGAATGGTCAAGAAACTCCACCGTTACTCTTTTAAAAAAATCATTATATCTTGTATACACTAATTATATAATTATATGTTAAGACAATGCACCTAGAATAAGATTACTATACCACGATAGGTAAAAAGAATGAAAAATGAAGGAATGAAGGTGTGTAGTAAGAGAAGATATATGGGACTTAAAAACATAACTGGCGAAATGTGGGTGTACTACAGGTACACCTCTGCCCAACCCTTCGGGGAAACAAGGCGTGATGTTATGTAGGAGATATATTATATATATTATAATATAGTAGGATAGTAAGATTGGTGTTAGCGTGAACATTTCAGGATGTAAGCAGTCAATGCACGGCAATTTACTGGAGTGGAGTATGAAGTTATATACTTAGGTACATAATAGTGCCCCAGACGAATGGCGACGAATCCGCGTGTACAATGCTACGTATTTGGGCCGAGACGAGGACCGCGAAAATAGACTTAGTGTAAAATCGATAAAGGTAGAGGTGCCGGCAGCGTACTTACTTGCGCGCTCTTTAAAATTGTGTCAAGTTATATTACTCTCTCTCGTATTGACGTAAGAGGTTTTAGGTTTCTTAAGACTAATTAGTGAGAATGTTTTGCTTCGAGTACATGATGAGTTGAAACGATTTTGGATTTTAATAAGGATGGGAAGCCGACTTGTTGATCTGGAAAGGGATACTTTGCGAAATGTCTTTTTTTAGCTGTTGCGAAGCGTGTTTGATTCGTCTAGGAAATCGTGCGTCTCTAAAAGGTAAATTACCATTTTTTTTGTATGGACAGACAATGGCTCACTTATCTTTTACTACATACCCTATCACTTGCACACGTGCTCAAGAGTGCAGGCAATTCAGCAACGCAAATAACGCTGACGCAGCCATTAGGTCCTCACCTATGGTTAGGATAGGTTTTGGGCCAAACAGATTTGAAAGGCTATATATATTTTTTGTGTTATTTTTGCCATCAACAAAGAAGAAGAATTGTATCAGCATTAGACATGACCTGATTTATATTATAAATAAAGGTTTGCCCTGTACCTATTCATTTATGGGATCATACCAGTCTTAAGCAGATAAAAAAAAACTTGATACGAGTACTGCTTGTCCCTAACACTGTTATTTATTCTGGGAGTCACTATGCACATTATCACGTGTCTTTTTAAATACCTAATTGACTTACTCATAAAAAAAATGCAATGTAAAGTCCGTCTCAAGAAAGAAGTCCCGCAGCAATAAGTGGAACTAATTACCTATTATTATATGTAGGTATAGTCAGCAACATTCCGACAACAACCCTCCTACCTCATACAGCTTTCTCTACTTAAGATTATGGATTATATTAACCAGTGCCTGTACTACTTAATGAGATGTCGAGATAAATAAATATTTATGAATCCGTCTCCTACGACATGTGGCGCCACCTCTGCGAGACTTCTTTCGGAGTGTACATTAAATTAGGTAGACTACCGTCTCTAAAATCACAAATCCTAATCCTAATAAGTAATATTATACTCGTCGAGTTTATTTGTTTGTTACGCTTTCACGCTGAAACGGCTGAACACATTTGGATGAAATTTACCTCATGGATAGACCATTACCTGGGTTAGGACATAGAATACTCCACGCGGGCAAAGCCGCGGGAACAAGCTAGTAAACTATAAAGTCGTCAATACGAACTAGTTAGCGTCAAGTTCAGTTAAGTAACTTTAAGTTTAGTGAAGCCGCTAAGTAAGTACACATCGTTAAGTGAATTTTGAAGTATACATAGTTCATGTGGGCGTCGCTGCCGGGTCATTAATCAGGGTCGGCGCGAATCAATCATCGGTAACGTCGCCATTGATTTGTTACACGTCTGCGGACGTACGGGCCAAATGTTTCAGGTTTTTGTAATTACTAGGATAGTGCTGAAGTTGGATTTAAGTAAGAGTAGTAAATAGACTTCAGATTTTTGAAATTTTTAATTGTAAGTAGATAATTGCAACTTTTTTGACGAATTTCGGTGAAAGCTTTATTTTTCAGTTAGGGATTAATTGCTAAGCAAATTGAATCAAATTTTTGGTGTCAATTTGCGTGTTATAGCCATTTCATACTACTGTCAAAGAATGACAGATGTTGTGATTTGAAAATACGGATAATTTAAGTTGTGAGTCACTTTGCATATCAATAATAAATTACACGGACTTTACATAGATATGCAATCAAGAAGACCTGCCTGTGAAAAGCATTGGTTAATTTATGAAGTGAAAACTTCTTAGCGGCGCGGCGGCGTCGTGCACTTTTTTCTGTGATGGATAAAAAAAATTAAACTCGCTTCAGGACACGTGACCTGATCGAACATCCGTAAGACGGAGGGAGAGTACACCGGTGCAAAACTATTCCCTAACCATTCCAAAATATCAAAAATGCACAACGTTAATATTCAAGTTTTCACTTCTGCCGGCACTCCCGGAGTCCAACCCGTTTTTTTGGATTTTGTTTTTGGAAAATTGGATTCCAAACTTGCTTTGAAAGTTATGAAACTTAGTGAATCTTTTATAGATTGACTAAGTTAACTAACTAAGACTTTTCTACAACACCATTTTAATATTTTGACTGCTACTAAAGTAAGTCAGTCGAAGTGTCAGACGCGTAAATTAGTTATAACTAACTCGTAACTAGATTGCGGTTAAATCATCTCTAACTTTACAATTACGTCCATCCAGCGTCTCTGAACATCCTGATTCAGTTTCGGCGAGGCAGTTAAATAATATTCAATTACTTGTAATCTGTTTATCTTAGTTAATCTTTGATTGTGAATCATTGATAGCTTTGGAATCAATTATGAGCAGGTTTATGCTGATGGGTTCTGTCAATTGATAACAAAATTAATTTCATTTCGTGCATTTGATTTAAGGTACACCTATTTAGACATTTGGGATATTGCGCTTATTCAATTTTGAAACGTCTTTGAACTTGTTTGTAATACTGACAATTTTTGTATGAAGTTAGGTATGTACGAATTTGGTCCTTTTATCATTAAACCCGGAGTAAACTTATGCCAAACTAAAACCTTAAAAACTGTTGTGATTTGCAATAAAAACTTTGCAGAAAGGTAATGGTAAGATAAAAATAATAATTTGTCTGTTTTATCTAAATTACAACTACAGGACCGCTAAAACTAAACATTCGTGTTATTACCAGCGGGGTAATTGCGTACAATGGCTTTCATTTTGACAGTTCAACAACATTCATTGCGTTATTTACGTTGTTGAGCAGATGATTTTTTCGAACATATTAAGCAATGGATTAGCACTATACTTCAAAATCATTAAGATTGTTATTGAAAGTGTGAATCTACGTAATTAGGGTGCTGGGTGAGGTATATTCATTTAAAACAGAACAGTAATTTCCACTGCATTATTGAATTGTTTTCCAAAGTTCCCTCAAAATAAGTACATGTTACATGCAAAATTGCTGGTTATTAATGTGTGGAGTTGGCAGTTGTTTATAACAAAAAGTTAAATTAATATGTTCGATATCAGTCGTACACGGGATTATGAGGTAGTACGTTTTACGGAAAGTTTGTTAATTACACTATAATTTGTGTTTACATACGTTTCCGTGTACTCGCACGCAATTTGTATGATATTTTGTTGTTGGTTAGCTCGCGAACGGCCGACTACAAGGGTAAATAATTACCACCTGTTACAATAAATCGAATTGTTCATATAAGGAATGAATACATTTTGAAAATAAAAACGATATTTCTTGTACCTGAACGACCGTGACGGGCTTATAGTTTTTATTAACTATCCATGTATCAAATGACATTAAATGCCCTCACAGAAAGGCGCGACGCGACGCGCGATTCTGGTAGAACAATTTCCATTCTAAGTTTTTTTAGAAATTGTTCTATTACAGTCGCGTTGCGCTGTCGCGTCGCGCCTGTCTTAATTCGTACCTACATTATTTGAACAAGTCACCTTCATGCAGGTGCATGGTTTTCAAAACTAGAACTCGATCTTTTTAGTTTCTATTTCTGGTTACTGGCCTCAAACTGTTTAAAATAATAGTTATTTATCCAACATGTGAGGAAAGTTCGTTTTTCCTATGAGTTTTGATTTTGAGTCTTGAGCGAACGAAGGATTGAAAAATAGAATCACGAGCGCAGCGAGTGATTATAAATTTCAATCCTGAGTAAGCGAAAGACTCAACAAAACGAATAGCAAATGAACTTGCTCACAAGTTGCATACAAAACTTTTCACCACTCCCAGCAAGAAAGTATTCAGCCATCATAGGTAAATAAATTAAATAGACACAAAGCAAATCAAAATCATTCTTTATATTTTAAAATATTTTTAAAACTTAACATAAAAAAATCAGGCAAGGTTAGTTTCTGAACGGGATCATTACTTTCCTCACTGTTCAAACAGTGAGGAAAAACCAACTTTCCTCACTGTTCAAGCAGTGAGGAAAAACCAACTTTCCTCACTGTTTTCGTAGAGGAAAGACACTTCTTTCGTGCGGGAGTGGTGAAAAATAATTTACTTCGGCAGGTTTAAATTTCGAATGTAGCGAACTGCGAACGTTTTGCGTCGGACACGAAAAATGTGCGACGTGACAGCGGGGCACTAGGTAAAGTCAGCCTCATAATGATTGTACCTACTGTGTACCGTATTGTAAAAATTTGTGGCCACAAAACATATTACACAATGGATACTTAATTATAGCTACACATTGATACAATAATATTAAACACATATTATAAACAATCAAATGAATTCTTGTCGACGTAGTATATATTTTTGATAGGCAGTCGCTTCATGTAAAAATACAGGTTAGACTGGAAGCCCACCCCTCAGAAAAAGGTTAGGATGATGATCTTTTTGAGGCTAACTGTACGTACTTTTTCCTTACGCAACGCAAGCCTCAGATATGGCATTATGTTGGTGTCAGATTTCTGACAGACAGCCGATTTAAATGGGTCAACATTTCATATAGAATTCGGTTACCCATCTGTCACATTCGGTGATTATGACATTCTGTCTGGGATTGCTTTTTGTGATGAATTAGGTAAAGGCCAGGCCTTTTAGTTGTTAGATAAATGGGTGGATGATTTTTTAAGATAAATGTTAGACCTTAAGCTAGTCTAAAAGCAAACTAAGTAGGCACAAGCAAAGAATATAAATAATTTATTATATTAAAATACTTTTAATTTTTATATTAATTTATATTAACCTTTTTTTAACATCTTTTTGACCAGTTTTTCGAAATGATAAAAATACTTAGGTATTGTTTTATGCTACGTATTTGTAAAAATAAGTGCCTAGATGAAACAGGAAAATAAACCGACTGTTAAGCCCAGCACATTACTGTGTCGCGTTGTGTCGTGTAAAATCAAACGAATCAATTTAGGACTATGTCAAATCATAAGGAGTTTTGTTTTGATTGCTGCGTGAGAAGGCTCGACACCACACAACACAGTAATGTAAATCTGGGTTTACTGTGCCGCAATGGAAAACCACCAAAACACACCATTGACAGACAAATCGGTCTCCAACCGTTGTCATTGCAGGTCTGTCGGACGCTTTGTGACGTCATCCCTTTGCTGGTGAAACCAAAAACCACACACTCGCATAAAATTTCAACAAAGTTTAGAAATGTTTTGAATATTATAAATAACAAATTCATGTTATGTTACGAACACTTTAAAGAATTCTACTGCGAGGCTCGGGAACTTTACTAACGAGTGAAGACATATTCGCAACTTTACTTACTTTGTTTATACAGCTGGCTATCCTTGGATACCTGGAACTGAAGGAAAAGTTGACTAACGTATGGTTGCTCGTAAAGGCTCCAGTAAACAGGCGCAATGCGACTCTAGTAGTACAATTTCCATGAAGTGTTCATAAAACTGGTTCTAACTAACGTAACTGGTTCTGGTTCGCGCCGCGCTTGTCCGCGAAGTCGAAGCCGAAGTCTCTAAAAACCATTTTTTAATTTCATTGACGATGTTCTCAGAGTACGGAGTCAACTCAGCGGCCGTTGCTAGAGGAGGCATTGTCAACACTCACACACTTCTATACAAATCAAGTCACCGTTTATTCGCACTAAGACATAAATGACAAATCAAAACTGCTTTGAAGGCTTTTCGTGACAGAAAATGTATGTTCAACGCACTTTCGACGCCACGACTTAGGCTGGTTTCACAGCTGTACGGGAGACGCGTACGGGCCACCCGTACATGGGAGACCCGTACGGGTAGCACCCGCAGTGCTCTGAAACGAGGGAGTAGTACGGTACGTTGTACGAGCTCTACCCGAAGCGGGTCGCGTACGGACCAATCCACGTGTCTGTGACACAATGTTCTAGCGCCTCACGTGTATCTCCATTCCGGGAGCCAGTACGGGCGGCCCGTTCGGGTCTCCCGGACAGCTGTGAAACCAGCCTAAGAGCGTTCATTCAAAAAGTTGGACTATTAATAATGAATTGCAATTGTGGCGTCATCTACATTGCCACATGCAAACTACGCATCTAAGACCTGACGTCACACAAAATCCTGACGTCACACAAATCCTGCATCGCGCAATTAGAGTTTACCACGCGAACGGCATATAAGACTATCCGACATTAATCATTGGGCAGCTGCCCGCCAAACACGACACCCGTCTGGTCGGAGTTCACTCATAGGATGATGAGGATAAGTGAACTTTACATTCTGTTCCTCATGCCTCCAAACAATTATAACACTGAATTTGATGTTTGAGTAAAAAAACACATTGGAATTAAAAAAAAAAAAAAAAAAACTCTAATACACTTAAAATTAAGTATTCGGTGTTACGATGTTAATCATTGCATTTCATAATCAATTTTTAAGTTTTCTAGTTAGCGATATTTCATATTGCCGTACAGTGGGTATTGCCAAAATTAATCAAAACAGCGAAATATTTGACATAAATTTGCGACGTAGCCAACTTTCTGTATAAACGCTCTTAGTAGTACTGACATTGCCCGCGCGGAGATTCCGTGCTCTGTCATGGTATTTTTTTTAATGCCAGTCTTTATTAAATTCTACATTAATAGGTTGTTACACAGATCAAATTTAGCTAGCGAAACCCCCCCGCTGACATGATGGGCATTATAAATCTCTAAACTTGTGTTCTGTTTAAAAACGAAACAAAATATCTTAACGTCAATACTGTCTTGTTTTATCCATATCTAGCCCAGTTCAGGTACAGAAGCAAGCTTATCCTTCAAGAACACATACAATTTGTTTTCATACCAAGACTTTCATCTTCCTAGAAATTAAATTATAGTATTTATCTCCAGCTGGCTGCTAAATGAAACACCTTTGTACTGTCAGCGCTAGTTTTTATACAGCTCAGAGTTTTGATCACCCCGTAATAAATAGCGAGCGTGAAACAAAACAAATCCTTGAGAACAATACAGCAGTTCAAATGTAGGTAATTGTTTTTAGTCATTAATGAGCACAATTAATAAATTACACTGCAGTAAAAATAGTACCAGCTTTCCGCTCCCTCAAAGGGGGTCGAACGCCTCAAACGCTGCGCATGTAAAAGTATGTAAGTTTGAAAAATATAGAGAAGTGGAGGAAGCGAATGCTTCTGGGTAATATTGACCTGATTTGTAAAACAGATATTAAATTTCGGTCAAAAAAGTATTAATTTAACATTGTTATCTTTATTTAAGCAAATAAATACAATTTAGGTGTCTGTTTGTTAAGGCATAATAACAGCTTTTTACTAAATGCATGTTAAAGTTTATATGGTACTTATAATAAAAAGCCATTTTTAACATTTTTGTCTGTCTATCTATCTGTTCCGGCTAATCTCCGAAACAGCTAGACCGATTTTGACGGGACTTTCACTGGCAGATAGCTGATGTTATAAGAGGTAACTAAGGGTACTTTTATTTAAAAAAAGAATGAGGGTTCACGCGGGTGAAGCTGCGGGCAGTTTGCAATAAAAAAGGCTAAACGTATTTTCGCCCGTTTATGGAAAAGACACTGAAAATAAAGAAACAAAGTTTTCTTACATAACTGAAATACAAAGCTCTTCCCATCTAGGTACCGTAGATGGATAAATTAAATGAATATCAGGAAAATTCATTCATCAAACCACATTATAAGGTTTGATGAATTGGATGTCGGTCGTTCAATTTGACCGGCTCAATCTGAACGGGCGGCCAAGCGGGACTTAGCGATGGCCACGGCCGAGCAATCTGTCTCCGGTTGGACGTATAACATAGTGATATTAAACTTAATACTCTTAACATGTTGTCTAAGACACGTTTTACGATGTAGTCCAATGACTGGCGTTTTATAGTTCTTTAGTCAAAGAAGAAAAGCTCAGTTTTTTTTTTTAATTGTAGAATTTGGTTACCAATTTATGATAGCCTACTACCCCAAATTAAAAAATAAATTCTTGCGACAATTTCTGTTCACATTTTTTCAATTATTAATATCGTTAATATATTTAAAAAAAAAACTACATGTAGGGGATTTACCATAAAAAAAAAGGTTTTTCTTGATTTTATTTTACCACTGTCGTGTCGGCGTGATTAATATGTAGGGAAATTACAGCTTTCTAGTACTAACAGTCTCTGAGCTAAGCCGCGGATAGACGAGCAGACGGACATATAGACAGACAGAAAGACGGACATGGTGAAACTAAGGGGGTCCTTGTTTACTACGGCACCCTAAAAAGGACCTTGTTTCCTTTAAAATAGTTGTAAGCCAGTCCATGGCGAAACATTTAGATTCATAACCCTATTATTGAGACCGTTATAGTACTATGTAGCGTACCGGAAGACGTAGCGTTGGAAGGTCTCCCACAAGATGGACCGATGACATTGTAAATATCCTGATATTTTCTGCGTGACTTTCGCTTTATACAGACGCTCCCTATTTATACAGTGTGATGAGTGCCCGTCTATCTAGCTCAAAGTGGTTTGTTTTTGCAGTGTTGTAGATTTATGTCTACTAGAAACACCTTATTTTGTTCTTCATAGTCTCTAAATATTTAATATTTAGAGAGATAAGGTGGTGTTTAAGATTTAGAGGAGTATGTAAGGATCGTAGCAGGTGGCATTCTGTAGTTTCTGCCTACCCCCGTGGGAAGAAGGCGTGAGTTTATGTATGTGTAGTCTCTAAATTACATATGTGAATGTCATGCATACCTGTCATTTGCATGGTTACTGCAATGCTAATTTTAGATGTTATTTAATTTGAATTGTAAGTGACTGTGCTGTTGGTGTGCTTATGATAAATAAATAAAGACCGCAGGAGTCCGCTGGATGCGGGAGACACAGAATCGGTCGAAGTGGTGGTACTTGGGGGAGGCCAATGTCCAGCAGTGGACGTATTTCAGCTGAATTGATGATGATGATGATTGTACCATGTTTAATGTAGATCAATATATTCCACTCTATTCTGACCTGTTGACAGCTCGACTGTTCAAGTCAATACGTATTCGTATAGTCTTCATTAATTCTGAGCTTACTTCAAGAATAATGTTCCATTTCAGTTGAGCAGATGAAAACGATCAATCAAAACAGCCTTACCCATTCTATAAAAAAAATGATATGTAAAATTCAAGCAATACCGCTACAGTTAAGTAGCTACAGCTAAATTAAACTAGGTTAATCATTTATACGAAATAAACTAATTTCCTCTCGCCGGGAAAATGTTTACTGACATATTCCTAACATGTATCTGAGACTCTCTCTAGCCATTAATTTAAAAGCAACCTTAATAATCTTCTCACGGAAGCGTCGTGAGAAATTGTGTCTATAATGTAACATAGTCTGTAGGCCTAGTACGGACGCGCGCGCGGACTTAAGGGTACACTAGTCGAAGGCTCGAACTCATTGGTGGGCGTGACTAATATGCATGCTATTTAGTTGAATTATTTATTTAGTTTTATTTATTTTGTATTTATTTATCTAGTTTTGATTTATTAAACGAGCGCGTAACATTTCATGAGCAGACCTTTGGGGGTATAGATATTATGAAAAAACTATTGGATGTATTTACTCAAAATAAAATTATTTGAGCTATTAAATAAATTATCTGTTCCTGTACGGTTTTTATTTTGCCATTATCGTACTACATAAGTTATTTATTTACGCCCAAAGACAAGTTAACATTAGTGTTGAAATATGGAAGTTACGACGCTCATAATTTCAAAACCATTTTTTTTTCCAATTCTGCTTCTGAAAATGACAAGAAAAATTGATATAATTTTTAGTTTTGAACGTGTTCGAGTTTTAATTGAACACTCAGCGAAAATGCATAGTTGCATTGAACGCAAGCATGTACATTCGCTCGTTCACCAAAATGTGACCCAGTTTGCGTTCAGATCTCATTAGAGTCACCACGTTCTGTTATCCATTACCATTACCATTTTACCATATATTTTACCAATAAGTTAGTTATTTAGTTTACCATTTCTTTTACCATTTTATACCATTTCTTGTAACTCAGTGTTAATACAGTGATTTCTCCTGTAACTTGAGACTTTAACTTCTACCATATAAACCATATTATCCTATCGATACGAGAAAGGAGTGTTAGGTCACCATAGCGCCGAGCACAACTTTCTACGGAAGAATGACCGAATAGCGTACCCTTAAGCTATAGTCCCCTATATACGCCATCGGCCGCTTACAGCGTCACGCCGTACGCCGCGTCACGATGATTACTATAGAAATGTATTGTTGTTGTCTCTGTCACATGTCGACGTCAGGGTCTTTTTGCGTTCAGACGTCGATAGGAACCTTGACGCTGAAGTCGGACGTCGCATAAAGCATAAAATAGGAGACCGAAGCCAAATTTAAAATTGACTGCTTACGCGGTGGTCCCATATAAATTACATTAACAGTAACTGTACTTGGGTAGTTTTTGAGTTAGCTTCGATGATACGAATTTAATCCACTTTGTGCATCTTGATGATGTTATAATACTTCCTGTCACTGTGGTTTACATAGCTAGTAGTGTATGCGAATTTGTTACTTTAGTTTTTCTTTAAGAAAATAAAAATAAAACAACCAATTTTCACAAAAACCATATGTGAAACATAACTTTTACTACTAACTTATTTTCGGAAGTCGGTGGCATACAACTAAAATACAGATCTAAAGACACCGGTCATTCAAATTTACGTTACCTTTACATCGCGCGTTTGTGTCAGAGCTAAGGTTCAACACGGGTGTAAACCGTGATCGGCTTTACATTACAAACCGGCAGTTAGTATTCCCGTGTGCCGAGCTAATTTTAATTTTAAATTTCGAGCTTTATGAATATGATTTATTAACATAATCCTTATTTATTAGAACGAAATAAGGTTTATAGGAACCTTGAGGGAACGTTAGCCAGGTGAATTAATTTATAGTAGATTCGGTCATGATTAGATTACCTAAGTGACATACATACTCGTAGATTACCAGCCTGATTTTAAGCTAGTAACGTCCTTGTACACACACGTTCTTTTTGCCGTGAAAAACTACGGTTGATCCGCCGTGTGTAGGCGCGGTCGTCAGTTTTGTAGGGATCGCTATGGAAGCTTGTTGACAGACACGGCGTGCGGCGGCTCTACGGCACGGCGCTGTCGCCGTTTAAAAGCTCACACGATTATTCTTCGTAAAGAAACCCTGCAATGTAAAACGGGCCTAAGCCATGTCGTATCACCTAGACTTAGGCACGCTTGCACCACGAATAAGCAAATGCGTTTAGCGCTAAACGTATTTAAAATATAGTAGTCAATCTATGTATAGTTTCTGTCAATAGTTTGAGGTTTTAAATATATTTAGTGTTAAACGCATTTAGTGAGTTATGGTGGAAGCGGACCTTATCTCTATGTCACCGTAAATATAGATCAATGGTGTCCCCATTCACTCATGTGAAAGATAAAATTAAAATCACATCTTTTTTTAATAATAACGACAAAAGCTGCGTAAAGAAATACAAAATGTAGTTATTATTATCCATTTGTAGGTACTTGTAATAAAACATTCCACTTGAAGGCATATTCAGATATATGCGATATCGCTCGTCGCGCTGCGAAACTGGTCCAAAGTGACTCAGAAGGCGGACCAGGGGCGGCCATCTCGACATATATAGCGTTCGCTATACGATCGAATTCGGTCGCAAAGTCGCTCCAGATCGCTCCAGTCGAGAGGCCAGTATCGCTACCGACCGCAACAGCGATATCGCTATTATCTGAATAGGCCTTTATACTCGTAATTAGGACAGCGAGTATTAAGTGGGATGGGAAATAATTTAAAGTCGCAACAAACGAACAACTCTCGATCTCATTCGCTTCGTTTTGTTCCATGCACGCCCCGCGTTTTAATATTAAACCATATTTTAATATAAATGAGAAAAGTTAAAGCTACTGCAATAATTAATAATTAATATCACGGAATCAAAGATTAATTGAAATAATTAAGTATCCACGACAGAAACATTGATTAAGTAAAAGGAAATTGATAATTAAAACGTACAAAAATGTTGTGATTGTGCGACGCGCGAAATACTTAATCTGAAAAAAATGTCAATAGCAGTGTTGCCACTCGGAATAAGTAAATTTAACGTCGCGGATGAAGTTTTAATGAAATAATAGACTGTCGCTAATCTTGCAAGCTGTCTCGAACACTCGTTAAAAACATCACGAAAATATTCGAGTCACATTTTTGTTTTAGAGTTTTTTTTTTCGTTTCCTTGCGGCCAGCAATCTCGAAGTTTCTTTAGTATCCGCCGTTTGTCTCAGTTCATAATCAAGGATATACCGAGGTATATAAGCCACTAGATTAGCTTGATACTTCTTTTGTGTACTTCTACGTGAAGTATTTTGTAGTCTCCCGTAGTTTCAACTAAAATAACTTTTCTTTTCTAATAAATTTCTACTTGTAAAGTAACAGTATCTAATAAGTTTTTTAATAACAAACCAATAATGAAGCCCCAACATAGTTCGTTGTGGCACACAATATATATTATAAATAGAGCACGCTTGTTCGAATTGTACGGATTAGAAGCTTTCAAAAGATTAACTGGGGCAGACCTCCATCTGACCATTTCATTAAAACTTCCGCCCGCCTAGCACCCTAATTACATTCAAAACAAAAATCATTCTGTGACTCAATTAAATGTACGCGTAACTCATGACTCAGCCTAATGTACGGATTACTATACAGAACGTATGTCAGTGTCACAATTAATCCGTACGCGCCAGATACGCGTAAGTGTTAGTCACGAATGTAGATTCGTGACTAACACTTACGCGTTTCTATATGTATCTCGCATTACATAAACGTTGTTCGTTTCGTAAAATTAATTTGGACGCACTGATTCGATTACCGTGGGTCGATCATTCGTAATTTCCTCTCCATTCATTCAGATTCCGAATCGTTGCTCTAATTATGAATTTTATTTGTTCCAGATACTACGACGGGCAGCAGCGCTAACCTCACAAAATTAATCATTAATTAGTATAATATTAAAAAAATATCGAATAAACGACGAAGCGCCTTCAATTTTCCAATTACGCATTAGCTAGCTTATTAAGAAGATAAGATAGTGTAGCTTAGAAGATAAAGTTGTGGTTGTGAGGCGCGAGGTGTCGCGCGTGTCGGTCGCGTCGGTCGCTTCTGTCGCGGGGATCAATGCGTGTGTGTTGCGTTGCGTGCGTCGGGCGGCTGTCGGCGTGAGAGAGTCGCGCGCGCGTGCGCGTCGGGCCGGCAAGATTGAGGTGGTGGCTGGGTGCGGGTGGGGCAGGCGCGCGCGCGTGCGGCCGCTGCACGCGCTGGGCCGCGCGGCCGGAGTGATGTTGGCGTCGCAGCGCTCGCAGTCCTGCAACGAAGAGGGCGCGTTCTTCGGGGCGCGTGCGCTGCGCCGGCCGCGCGGCAAAGGCAGCGGGAGTCCTACCTGCTAGGGGTACGCCATGTCGCTGCGCAGCCTGCACCGGCGGCTATCATCCGCCAATAACACGTGAGTTGTAATTGCTTATTGCTAGTTTTAATATTTATTATTATGAGTGCAAGGCCAGCATCAACTAAGTACATTAAGAAAATAAACCTGGAGATTTGCAAGTGATTTTTTCATCCTTCAAAAATTGCTAGTCAGACTACGTGCGCTCGATTGTCTGTAACTGCCTTATAGTTAGTTGATACTACATACATAAATTCAGCTAACGAGAGTTAGCTTCCAAACTTGCCTAATGGACAATCTATTGATTGGGCACTCAGCCCAAAAGGGATATTGACAATTTTTTTTTTGTCCGTCAGGTCGATTATTATAAAACACTAGCTGACCCGCGCAACTTCGTCTGCGTCACAGAGTGGTTTAAGTAATGAATTTTCCCAGTTTTTTCGCAACATTTTTCATTGATGTGCCGCTCCTATATCATCATAATAGTCATAGTCATAGTTGCCCACGACTTCGTCCGCGTAAATATCATTATCGTGGTTGGATAAATAATATTACTATGTCCTTCGATCTTCGTCAAAATCGGTTCAGTAGTTTAGCCGTGAAAACGTTACAGAGAGACAGACAGACAGAGTTACTTCAAAAACTGTTATGACATAGCTGTACCAGCGTTTTGATGAAAAACCTAAAAAAAATGGAACTATAGTAAAAAATGGCACGGGAACAGGAATAATAAAGGAACGTTGGGTAAAAAAAAGTACTGGGGGTCTTTTAAAAATGTGGGTAAATAAATTAACGATTATATAATTAGTAGTATTTTTTTAAGGTATTTTAAAGTACTTCAGAGTAAATGATATCTTTTAGTTTTATTTTCTTGTGGTAGAAGAACATACTGATTTTCTCCGCAACCTGATCTTGATAACGCGACATATAGTTTGTCCATGTGAAAAGCAGTCTTAACGTAAATCGATTCCTACGTGTTTAAATGTTTGCCCCTGTGCTTTATTAATTGTTACGACAAAAGATACCTTAACGGGAAATTGAATTCTTTTAAAAATTTTAAGGTAAATCATTGGGAATCATTGGGATGCGAGGTATAAGCACTGTTTGACCAACTGCTGGACCAGTCAAAACTAATGCAACTCGCAGAACTACCGGGCGGCGGCAGACCAGCGCCCCTTCCCCTCACCCGCCGCGTCTTGCGCGTCATCCGCACGTGAACCCGCACATATCTATTTATTTTGTTGCGGAGTTCTTTTAAAATTATTATATCTCCTAAGATGTTCATTGAAATCAAGTGATGTCAAGGACAATTTTGTTTACATTTAAATACTATGGATTAATATTATGTTGATAAAACTCCTTCGCAAATAATGCATTAATTTCGAACAAATTTGATTACGATAAAAAAGGTTATAGTGAGTCAATCTTAAAAGATAGACATATACCGTCGCGGACTTTTTTTTTGAACTTTTAAAGAGGAACAATTCCGTCATACATGATATTTGCGTAACTTAAACCGTTTACGCAGCGCACGCAACGGAAGCTCTCAAAAAGGAATATTTTTTCCCGTTTTTGTAACATTTTTCATTTATGCTCCGCTCCTATTGGTCGTAGCGTGATGTTATATAGCCTATAACCTTCCTCGATAAATGGACTATCTAACAAAAAAAGAATTTTTCAATTGCAACCAGTAGTTCCCGAGATTAGCGCGTTCAAACAAACAAACAAACAAACTCTTCAGCTTTATAATATTATAAAACATTGGACACGTATTTTTTCTTTTTTTACGTACCTAATCATTACAAAAAATATAACCGACTTCCAAAAAAAAAACACTACAAAGTGAAAAATAAACGATAAGGTATTTTTCACTTTGTAGTGTTTTTTTTCTGAAGTCGGTTTTATTTTTTGTATAGTTTTTATTTTTCACTTTTTAGTCGTGGTACCTACACAAACCCCTACAAAAATTTGAATACCACTACCTGCTATAAATTACAGTGACAGAAACTATTAGAACATCGTCCACATATACTAGGTGGGAAAAGTACGTATTATTGAAGCTAACTCAAAAACCCCTCATCAGATCTTGACCAAACTTATATGGGACTACTTCTGATGTATGCCCTACCAAACACAAAAAGAATCATCAAGATCAATTCATAATTGGCGGAGTAATCGCGTAAGAAACATACAAAAACATACAACCGAATTGAGAACCTCCTCCTTTTTGAAGTCGGTTGAAAAGATTACGGCAATACATTGAGTAGGCAATACGTTAAAATGTGGCATGACGTCACTCTCCGGTTTTTATACTAACTTGTGACGTAGCGAGCCCCCACTCCCTAACTTTAATGCGTTTTATCTAAACCATTTTTTATTAATATGATAAAGAAAAAAAATACTTGTCTAATATTTTTTTATTATCTGACTGACGGACTAAATAGGTTTTTTTTTCCCAGTCAACATTCCTATTGATACGGGTCGATTTAGACGTTAACCCATTCATATTTATTCCCATCTGAAAGAGGTTCGAACGTACTCTACCGACAAGTCATCAAAATGTCGAACTGTCGACCATCGGGATGTGAATATTCAATTACCGAACCTAAATCCAGAGCGCACTGCCATAAATCCGGCGAGAGTGAGCGAAAATGAACCTTATGTCATAACGACTAAATTGGTTTTAGTGTGTAATGGGATCTAAATCGGTTATAACTTCTAGCGGGTACAATTAGGGGTGATAATCGTGGCATAATTTATGGAAATTAGTGGGTGCATAGGCTATACGTAATGTCGGTTTTGTGGGCAAGAATGACCGAATTAATTAATCCAAAGTTCCAAACAGGACTTCGTATTATTCGGTCGGTACTAGCTTGATGACTTGCGGTCAAAAGAGTTTGGACTTCGGTTAGCAAAAAGCACTTACTTAAACTCGTTACTTATTAAGAGTAACCAAAAATACTGCCCAAACAGCAAGAAATCCAAAAAAAAACACGATATCAATACCTAAATCAGAAGATACATAAATCATGTTGATGGACGTATGAAAGGGTCGTGACGTCACAAGGTCATGGGACACGATTGTGCTCGACTGCCATTGGACGTCCGATACTAACACATTGTAAGGGGAAACGTCCAGGTTTGCACGCACTGTGGACGTTCAATGGGCTGGACATTTGCAATAGTTTGCATTCATCATTGACGTAACGGAAGGAATTGTGTTATGATTTGCCGGTTTCAATTAAAGCAGTGTATGTATGGTTTCCTTCCTGTATTGATGTGTTAATGGTTTTAATTTTAACGTTTGCTTTGACATGTAAAGTATGAGTAGGTCAGAGAGAGAAGAATATGTACATCCATGTCTTTATGAGAAGTTCTGCCATGCCTTGCTGTAGGGAAGTTACTAACAATATTACCTTCTAGGACAATGGTCGGCAAACTCATTAGTCAATAGAGCCAAGCTTTCTTATGGGTGCCAATCCATTCTGTGTGTCCTAACTGTCAAAATCCACTTTTCTTAAATCCTTAATACTCCCATCATCTCTCACTCCACAATTAACGCTTTCTAAAATGAACTTGCTAAGAAGTAGGATGCCTACATCATCATCATCGTATCGGCTGATAATAATATGATGGAGGCATCTTACATATTAACAAGTTAACCTTGGAAAACTTGAGAGGTACAGTACTTAAACTATTAATTTTCGATGTCCTGTTAATATTTGGTGAAAATACTTCGAAAGTAAATCTTTAAAATATAGTTTGAATTGGGAATAAAACTTGATAACTGTCTTAATGAACGAAACATTGACCCCCGCACGTATCTACTTTTGCACTCATCGACATTGGTACAGATAGAGTTGCACTTTATAGACCAAAGAGCCGCATGCGCCTCGCGAGCCGTGGTTTGCCGACCACTGAAATGAAATGAAATTGTTTATTCTGTAAATAGGACATTGGAATCACTTTAACACGTCATCTTATTTTTTCGTGGGTAGCAAGAAGTTATATAGAAAAAGTTGATGTGAAATTACAATTTGCAAAAAAATATAATTGAATGAAAACATGATAACAATATGAAAAGCTTTCCTTTTTGTTTTATATGTATATCAATAACCTTCATAATATTCCTCATACGTATGAAGTTCGTACCCACGTGTAGGGCGGCAAATTTACCCGAACCGTGGGTAAATTATTGTTCCCCTTTTTATGGGTAATCCAAAGAAAACAATGATTGGCTTTTATGCTAGGAAGCTACGGGTTTATAGGTCGGTAAGGCTGATTTATTTAATTATTTATACTTTTTATTAAAAGTATTCGAAGTAAAAGTAGAAAGTGTCCTGAGGAGCTCGTAGCTAAATGATAACAGCCGCACGGGTCGATCGGAGGGTTTAATTACGCTTGCCGCGGTCGGTTCCAGGATGGGTGAATCCTCCGTGCCTCAGAACGCACGTTAAGCCGTTGGCTAGTAGTATGAAGTCCAATAGTCTGACAACCAGTCTTACCAAGGGGTATCGTCTGGGTTGTGGAGGTGGAAATGTATGGGAAAAGTTTTATGCGATTTCTGACTTTTTTTAGTACCTACTCAAACCTCAGTTGGCCCAATAGAGTGTTTTAGTCCTTAGAAGAAACTGGATCGATTGGCACTAAAAAGAGTTTTTGTGAAAACTGCCCATTTTCTTGCAGACTAATTTTTTTTCTAAATCTATGATTACAAATCAATATTTCTCAAAAAGTTAGGGACTTTTTGAGAATTTTGGTCAACAAACATTGCTAATTTAATGGTGTAGGATGAGGTCAATTAGGTATTTTATTTAGCGTCCGTTGTTTATCAGAAAAATATTAAAGCCTGGTTGTTGAAAAAATGTTTAGGTATGTATGTCGATGATTGATTAAGCTCAACAGTCTGAAGCAATCATTTTATTCTTCTGCTTTGACTTGAATATTTCCAATATGTTCGTGCGTCTTCTGGCGATAACTATAATAGGTACCTACTCAAAAACACACTATATCAAAAAAAATTGACGATTAGTTATTATTCATGTTTGTGATTAGGTAACTACGTTTGGTTTATACTTTTTTCGTAATTGGCTTTTTTATTTTTATCTAGAAACCTCAATTCCTTGGTCAGTAGTATAAAAATTGACAAAAATATCTTAATTAAAATATTCTCTCATAGAAAATACATGAATATCTTTTCACAGTCGGGTAATCACACGGGCCAGCGTAGCACACAAGAATTTGGCGTAGCTTGAAACTCCGTAGAATTTCGTAGCAACAACGGTCTACGGCGGCGTAGACACTTGAATTGTTTGTCGATGTATCTTTAGCCTTACTGTCATAATAAGACAGTCGAAATTTGCATAACATATTGCTGTTGCTTATAGGTATTTGGTCAGTGAACAAGGGTCACACCACAAAGTGGATTTCAAACCACGTGGAATGTATATCCGCCCTTTACGAACATAGTCAAGGCATGTGTGTAGGCTGTAGCTGTAAAAGTGCTATTGTTTAACCCACTTAACTTTAATTAAAGCCTCTGATCATTGTTCCCCTTAATGTTATCGTTGTGTACAATTTTCAATGAAAGTTAAGTGCTCTTGAAACAACAGAACACAAATTTGTATATAAAAAACACTGAATTTGTTGCGAATATCGAGCTGGATTACTATAGGACTTTATTTTTTGTGTTAACGCGAGTTTAATATAGTGTTTGTGTATGAACGAGATTTAGTGACAAGTGGAATTGTTGTAGGTAAAATATTGCGGACACAGAGGCTGAATACCGGCAATATATTGTTAAAATAATACTGTACCATAGAGAAATACTAAGGACTTATATTTTTGTGCATCGATGAATCGGGATTAACTACGGCAGACGGCAGTGGTATGGACGTGAGAGGAATCAGAGGCCAATCTTAGGCACCGTCCTTTTCCACTGACACCGTTCAATTTATGTGCCCAAGCCGTGAGATTTCAGACAATATATTTATTCAAAATATGTTTATTCAAAAAATTACAAGTCATAAAAATTAGTACAGTTTTGCTTAAATGTAAATTATATTTCTAAGACTTAAGTCTAGGTAATCCTGTGTTTTAGGCGAGAAGAGCTTAAATGAACTTATAATAAATAAATAAATAATCAAAAGGTTGACAATAGATCACTAATTATAAGTGGAGTAGCTTAACTCTGTGTTATACTAGTAAGTGACTACGTAATCTAGAATAAAATAATATTCCAAGTGTCATCTATGTATATATACAGGGTGTCCAAGAACCTGGCGTCCAACTGGATTCCCACGATGCCCCAAGTTCTAACAGTACTCAGAAAAATATTTTAAAAAATCCACCCCATGTACTTACAGAATTATACTGATTTAAAAAAAAAAGGGGAAATGAGCACCCTGTGACATACTTTTGAATGCTGTGACTGCTAATGCTGATAATTTCGATATTTCTTGGAGGTTTTGTAATCTAGGGTATTGCTGTGTCTAAATAGAATGTAAAAATAAAGTACTTATTGTACCATTTTAAAATAAAATATTATTTTAACTAAAGGTGATATGGAAAACTATTGAATTTCGCAACTTTGACCGACTGTAGTGTAAAAAAAATGTACCAAAATAGTATGGCAAGTGACGTCAAATTTTGACGCGTTTATTCCTCTTTTTAAAAAGGTATAATACTTACACATTAATTTGAAAAAAAAAAATTTGATAATATTTTTACTCAACAACCCAATTTTTACGAAGTGCCTACCTACTAACGGTAACTGTCGGACCCTTTCTTATCTTAGAAACTGTTATGTTACTACTATTATTTACTTCGGTTCCAAGAGTGAGCAAGAAGGAAATACACACAGGTAGATGGGTTCCCAGTAGAATAAAAGCAAAGAATGTTAGTTTAAAGATATTTTATTACAATAAATGTTCAAAATGTTGACCACCCGCGGCAATACAAGCTCTCACTCTCCTTAAAAAGGACCGCTTTATGTTTCGCGAGTAACTTTTTTGACGTATCACCTGCACTGCTTGTGTTATCTTCTCACGAAGGTCAGCGATGTCATTAATGGGCTTCGCATAAACGAGCTCCTTCATAGTTCCCCAGAAAAAAAAATCCAGCGGATTTAAGTCAGGTGAGCGGGCTGGCCACGGGATTGTTCCTGATCGCCCAATCCACCTGTTCGGGTATTGCTCGTCCAAAAACTCTCTAACGGATACGCGAAAATGTGCTGGACAGCCGTCGTGTTGGAACCACATATCTGGTGGGGTCTCTTCTAGTAAGTTTGGCAAATCATTTTGAAGAAAATTTAAATATGATTCGCCAGTCAAATTCTCGGGCATCTCAAATGGACCAATAATATTCCCACAGAGAATACCGGTCCACATGTTCACTTTGAACCGGTACTGGGATCTATCTTCTCGCATCAAGTGCGGATTTTCCACATGCCACTCGTGCAAGTTGTGTAGGTTCATGTAGCTTTTTCTTAAATGTTGATTCATCTGACCACAAAATTTTGTCGATAAAGTTTTCGTCTTCTCGATGTTTTTGCAGGATTGTTTCACAAAACGCGACTCGGCTCGGATAGTCTCGAGGTAAAAGACTTTGCACTCGCTGTACGTGGTACGGATGATATTCTTCTTTTTGGAGAATACTGTGTGCTGTGCTCTTCGGTATCCCCGTATCAGCTTCTATTCCTCGCACAGAGATGCTTGGATTTGCCGACACCGCCTCTAAAACTTCATCGCGTATGAAGTCATTTACGGGTCGTCCTTCACCAGCTACTTGATTGGGGAACCGCCCGTCACATAGTGATCTGTGCACATTAATGAAAACTCGATGGTCGGGATATCGCGTAGCCCTCGGATACCTTTCTCTGTAAAGTCTCGCTGCAGCTCGTCCATTACCTCTACATTCTCCATAAATGTAGTGCATATTTGCGTATTCTTGCGGAGTGTAGGTCGCCATGGTAGCACACACAAAACACAAACTGTCCAAACACAGGCAAAGGTCGTCGTAAAGAGTTCGTTTCAAAGTCCAGAGCACAAAGAGTAATCGAGTCCAATAAACAAAGCTTTAAATCGTAGTACGTGATCAATGGTAACAATAAGAGAGAGATGCGTAGTAACGGCAGGAGGCAGTGACGCGTACTGACCGTACTGTTATCCTAAATAGCACGATCCCAGATAGCGTCACTATCTATCTCACTCGCACCTCTAACCTTTTTCTCCCTCACTCTTACCTGAATAATGGGGTACCATAAAGAAGAACCAGCAAATCGCAAAGATAGTTTCTGTCTTGCTCCCTCCTGTTGTAATAACGAATCACTATGGTGAGATGCATGCACATACCGTCCCTTACGGTCTAACCTGTTTTTTGAGAGGCCTGTTGTTATTTTTATGAGCATACAATAGTAATTCTTTAGAGGTTAGATTCAATTCGTCGTAAATTTTTCTTTCTAAGAATTCTGTAAGACATCGTAAAAATTGGGTTGTTGAGTAAAAATATTATCAAAAATTTTTTTTTTCAAATTAATGTGTAAGTATTATACCTTTTTAAAAAGAGGAATAAACGCGTCAAAATTTGACGTCACTTGCCATACTATTTTGGTACATTTTTTTTACACTACAGTCGGTCAAAGTTGCGAAATTCAATAGTTTTCCATATCACCTTTAGTTAAAATAATATTTTATTTTAAAATGGTACAATAAGTACATTATTTTTACATTCTATTTAGACACAGCAATACCCTAGATTACAAAACCTCCAAGAAATATCGAAATTATCAGCATTAGCAGTCACAGCATTCAAAAGTATGTCACAGGGTGCTCATTTCCCCTTTTTTTTTTAAATCAGTATAATTCTGTAAGTACATGGGGTGGATTTTTTAAAATATTTTTCTGAGTACTGTTAGAACTTGGGGCATCGTGGGAATCCAGTTGGACGCCAGGTTCTTGGACACCCTGTATACCTATATATAAAAGAAAGTCGTGTTAGTTTTACTATTTGTAACTCAAGAACGGCTGAACCGATTTGGCTGAAAGTTGGTGGGGTGGTAGCTTAGAACCAGGAGACGGACATAGGATATTACTTTTATCACATATAGACATACTTTTTATCCCGGTAGGGTAGGTAGGTAGGGTAGGTAGGAAGGTAGGTAGGGTAGGTAGGTTGGGTAGGCAGGTTGGGTAGGCAGGTAGGGTAGGGTATGGTAGGTAGGTGGGGTAGACAGACCCTACCCTACGGTAGGGTAGGTAGGTAGGTAGACGAAGATACGCGATCCGTAAAGAAAATGCCCGAGACCGCGCGGGATTATTCCTCTCTGTCTGCGCTGACCTTAACAGAAACAATAAATTATTTCGTCACCACTGCTCTCATACCGGTGAAGGAAAACATCGTGAGGAAACCGGCATGTGCTAGTACCAAAAAATCAAAGACGTGTGACATCTACCAACCCGCACTGAGCACGCGTGGTGGATTACAGCCCACTCCCTCTCGAATAGAGGAGACCTGAGTCCCAGCAGTGGGGACGTTATAGGCTGATTATGATTATACTGTTGCATATTATACTGTTGCACGGATATCGAGGGATATGCCTTGGAGGCGTGGCACGTGGCGCCTCGACATTGCTAAATTGGGCTTATGTTCGAACGGCGGCTGTACGCTTCATTCAGTCGCTTTGCAACTGCGTACAGTGTACTATTGATGCGTAAAAAACCAACCAAAATGCCGAGCTGTGCAGTAATAATTTGTAAAAATAGGTCTAGTACCATCAACCTGAAGACAAATGGCGTGTCCTACCACCGGTAAGTAAACATTTAAGTCACTGTTTAATATTTTAAATCAATTTTTAAATCATTTACTAACTTACGTCCGGAGCGATACGAACTAGCCCGAACTAGCCCGAATCTTTCCGAACGGAACGAACGTTTTGGATTTAGAGAGGTACAATCGAGTGCGTGCGGCAGATTTTATCGACATGCGTATTATTGCAGTCGAATCTTTTTTTACAGAACTCAATGGATATTGTCGTATTACATGTATAGTATAAAAGTTAAATTTGTTATTAATTTCATTTTGTTTGAAGCAAATAAACACATTGTTATTTCAATACACTTACTCGTGCATAGCATAATATTTAACAGAGAGGGTTCCCTTTACCCGGTAATACAATATTAAAAAAAAAAAACTCATTTTATTTTAGTAAAAATAACCCATATTTTCAGATAGATATATAAAAACAAAATAAATTATATAAAGAAAATTAAACGAAGTTATAACAATACAAGAATGTGCTAAAATAAATATCGATAAAAATTATCGACCATCGCTTTCGACTCCCTAATTGCATGCGTGTGCATTGAATGTTCGCAAATAGCAAGTGTTTACAAGTGAATGCCCCGCCCATTCTATGTATGTGTGCTATTAGAAATTGATTTAGTGTAGGTAGAGGCTTTCTTCTTAGTGTGCGAAGTGTGTGTCGTAGGTACACTATTTGTTAATGTTGTAATTATTTTGGTGGGAGATAAGCGGTTGCACTAGGATTCCTTACTATTCCGCAATGAAGGCATATCTCTGGATATCTATGTACTGTTGCATATTTTCAGCATCATAAATATAGCCTACCTACTCTCGAATGACAGCAAAATTCACGTTTTCATGACGATGCATACTTTATCACTTCGCTAAATAATACACGAACGACACGTGGTCATGGGTGAAACTTTTATGCGAATCACTTCGATCAATATTGATCGAAGGCGAATTAAAATTAAATTGGACGCAAATGTTAATCTAGAAGAGGTTTTTTTTTTTTATTTGATTTGGTAAAATATATTTTTAAACTTATTTATCAGACAGAGAGCAAGATGAAAAGAGAGACAGAAAAATGATTCAATTTTTTTAATAAAACTCCTTTTTGAAAATAAAGTATCTACTTACAATCAATCTGCCTAGCCTTTTCCCAACTATTTTCGGGTCGGCGTCTAGTCTAACCGGATGCAGCTGAATACTGGTAAGTATTTAAGCGACTGCCTATCTGATTTCCACAACTCAATAACTGGGTAATACGATACCCCTTGGTAAGACTGGTTGTCAGACTTTCGGGATTCTGACGACCCGTAACGACTGTCGAAGATCCAGGAATGACAGCCGGGACCAATGGCTTAATGTGCTTTCTGAGGCACGAAGGAGTTTCGGTATGTAAAAATTGTCACCCATCCACGAACTAACCCAGGCAAGCGTAGCTTAACCTATTGGATCGACCCGTGCGGCAGTAATTACTTAGCCGCGAGCTGCTGAAAAAAGAGGACAAGTTAAATTAAAATAAATCCATTTGCGTTAGAATTGCACTTTTAATGCAAGTGGATAATCTTATTTTGAAACTAGCGCGTTATGAGTGGAAAAATAAAATGCGAAGTGCGCTAGAGTAGAACTAGTCCTAACTTGGGCTCGGGGAACAAAAAAGTACCTAAGTAATGAGAATTTGTGCAGGAGAATGAAAAAATGTCGTACGTAAAAAAGATTTGTTGAGAACAGCGAATAACACCCGCACCAGGAATAATACATATTTCAAGGGATACTTTTTATTTATAGATGTAAAAGTTTGACTGAGGGTGAAGGTACACTGTCTTTCCTTTATTGACAGGAAAATTATTCTGCAGTCCTTGAATATCCTGTATTTGGACAACGTTTCTAAATAATATTATAAATTATATATATTTGAAAATTTGTTGAAAAATAAGGCCATTCAGTTAATTTACAAAGAAATCGAATGAAGTCGTTGAAAGCATGAACATATCAACACAATCTGTACCGTTTCTAATATTTATCTCAACTGAAAAGTTTCTGACATTATAGCCGATAATCGTACACGATTATTCTTGTCTACTTAACCTTATAAACACCTACCAACGTAACATCAGTCTATAGAGCCCAAGTGAACGCTAAACTTAGTCCCACACGAACGTCTAAACAAGAGGCTACGTCATAGGGCAATTCTTCAAATAGCTCCAAAGCATAGAATAGGTACAGAAGGTACGCACATAGACACTTGCGAACGGAGATCTCAAATTGTCTCGAATACTTGCTCGAGTGCTTGCACTCGAAGTACAAATATATATACATGAGCATAAATACCTCTTATCTGACGCGAAATTCAAAAGTGATTTTCTCTTGAAATACCAGCTGCAACTTTGAGAAAAGACCTATTACATTATAATATAATATTTGGCTTCGAAAATTTCTAACAATACTTTAGGTGAAAATTGATTGCGTTAGGTGCTCGTGATTGTTAACAAGCGCTACTAGCATTCGAGATAGTTTGTGATCAGACTACGTACGTGTCTATGTGTGCGTGTTTTCGGTTGTTGCATGGAGCCGACCTTCTGTACCTATCTATTCTGTAGCAATCCTTCAAATAGACTCAAGAGACTTGAACTGAAATAGAGAGATGTTTACTGACGTCATGGCACTGACGTCACTCGACCTTGGCTCGGACCCAAAAGGTTCAACTTTGAATATCTCGTATTACAATATGGATTGTAATCTCGGAAGGAAACTAAGATGCTCGGTCGTGTATGTGTCTTTTACTGGAAGCGTTAGTTGTGATGTGAATATAATGGTGGATATACTAAATTTTTTTTAAGATGTAGTAAATTATTCGTCGTTCTCCGTAATGTCACAAATAAGTCTGCTTCAGATTTTTTCGTAGATTAAATCTAATTTTCGCTGGTCAAAAAACAAGATTTGAAACAGGTAACCTGAATTCTCGATTTCTTGTACTAAAAACTAACTTCTGATGATAGATACCTACGTGTAAATTCCTACAACCAAAAAAATATTAATTACTAGCTGTTACCCGCGACTTCGTCTACGATCCAGGATGAAAAGTCCTCGTCCATCTCCAGGTCATGGTCTACCCATGTGCCAAATTTTATCCAAATCTGTCCAGCCGATTCAGCGTGAAAACGTATCAAACAAACAAACCAATGTAAATCGACTAACACTCACTAATTCATAAGTCAGATGTTACTCCACCATATTAGGAACACAAAACTTTTAATAATCTCAATTAACATAACATAACATCACGTCTCGTTTCCCCGAAGGGTTGGGCAGAGGTGTACACCCACATTTCGCCAGTTATGTTTAAGTCCCATGTAATAGGGGGCGAGCCTATTGCCATCAACCGGGCACAAATCGAGACTCCGAGCTGCTACTGAGAAATTCCAGAAAGAAAAAACCAAACACACTTTTCCCGAATAATAATCCTAACTATGCATAAATGAAACTCACTGAACTCACTATCGCATTTCACGCTAAAACGGCTGAACAGATTTGCATGAATTTGGCACATGGCCATGATCTGGATTAGGGCATAGAATAATTTTTATCCCGATATTCCCAAGGGGTCGAGACCTACGCCGGTGATACCGCGAGGCTCAGCTAGTTCTATATACATCTTCAAAATAAACTGGTCGTCGATTCAGCAGTAGGTACACAGATACCTACACATCCACGAGCCGAATACCTTATGTACCTACATGAATCTAATTAGGGAGTTGTACATACCCGGAGGACGAAACAAAAACTTCGACTGTTCACTAGTTATTGTTGTATTCGCAGAAAATTATTAATTAGGACAACGAGGCTTGCTTATCGAAGCAGAAAGTTTCTTTGACAAATATTTAAGAAGAATTGTGTGCTTAGTATTACTTGGATGTAGGTAGATATAGTTTCTGTGCCTCATATTATTGTTGTCCTTGTTGCGGGTCGTCAGAAGCCCGGACGTCTGACAACCAGTCTTACCAAGGGGTACTGGGTATCGTATGACCCAGTAACTGGGTTTTGGAGGTCAGATAGATAGGCAGTCGCTTTATGTAAAATACTGGTATTCAGCTGCATCTGGTTAGACTGGAAGCTGACCTCAACGTAGTTGGGATAAGGTTAAGCAGATGATGACCTATGTTCTTATTGTTTTTGAAGGAATTGAGAATTGCTTTTTGTTGTAATGTTTTGTTAGGTAGGCTCTATGCCTAGGTTGTTAGCTGATAAATGTTCAAAGGGTGAAAAGGCAGCCATCTTTGACCTTTAGACTAACAAAACCGTAATAGCTGTCACTGTCGCACAACTGTCAAAAGACAACTGCAAGATAGAGACAGGAACATCTTATTCATAGCACGAGGTAAGTAACGTTTTTCTTTTGTAAAATATAGTTTAAATAAATAAATAGATCTCGTCTAACTAGTCCATGGCCTCTTCTAAAATGGAAGCTTCGTAATTAGGACTATACATACATCGCACAATAGAATTGATTCCTACATTTTAACTACCTATTAGATATAACAATAATAATGTGAGTGGAAGTTAGAGCTTAATTTTGTTGAACTAACTTCCTCTATTTGGAAGTTTTGGCGCCACCTCAGAATAAACGTCATGCTAAAGTGATTTGAAAACTAGTTTGAAAGCTCCAAACTACTGGATTCCTTGTTGTCTTACCGCTCAGTAATTCTAATGTTAATTTTGGTAGGATCTTAAATTCAAAAGTCATTTATTCAAACTAGGCTGAGAATCAGCACTTTTCGAACGTCAAAATTACACAAGACAGTCCCCCAAAACGCCCACCCTTCACCACTTCCTAGTGCTTTTGCTGGGAAGAAGAAGTGGCGCAACAAACTCCCCAGCAGCACAGCTGTCTGTTCAGTTAGGAAAAAATGATTCTATATTAAATAGTGTGCAAGATAATTTACATTACGCAACACAAAACATAATTTAAATGATAAATTAATAGCCATAAGACAGCTAGCACAGATCTTAGATCAGAGATCTTACTCAAGCATTGGCATTATCACTGGCATCATCATCAACATCTTCAACATCATTGGCAGCCTTGTTCCACACACCGCTAAATATACTAGGCCTCCTCCTTTTTGTGTCATGCTTCCCTGGTCTGTGCGAGTCTCATCCAGATCTTCTCAAAATTTACTGGTTGGCATGACATGGACGTGAAAACTCGTACCTTGGCTTTTCAGTAGGTACATGATTCTGAACCCCCATGCCTAGAAATTGTTCATTCGTTTTTTTTAACTGCCGTTTCATAGAAAAGTGCAATTCCTACGCAGTCAAAATGTATGGAACAGCTGATTTTTGTTTTATGTAACCGACGAAAAATATCAACGCAGGGGGGTTCAGAATCATGTACTGAATCCATGGTAACAGTTTCCCCTGCCACCCTGTACATTAAAAAAAACACAAATAAACAAAACAAATAATAAAACCTCACATGTACGTAATCGTCTCCCATAAGCCCATAAGCACATAATATTTGCCAAAACGACCAGGATTTAAAAAGTAACTGCCGAAAGCGCTCGTTTTCGATTTGCTTCCCACAATAAAAAAGTTAATGAAAATCGTTACATCACACGTAAAAACATGCTCCTCCAGGAGTAATCTACCAACAAAACTATATAAAGGTGTATGGCAGAGGGTTAGGCAAGAAGCAAACATCGAAAGAAACACGAGTATAAAAATCTACGTGTTAGAGCGAGACAGGTAGTGTTATTTGGCAAGCAAGGTTAAGGAGACATTTTGAGGTGAGCGCTCGATTTCGGTACGCTGAAGTTATTTCATAATACATACGTCTTTCAGGATTCAGATCGATCCCAAGGCTGGAATTAGTACAGATGGGCTATGATTTAAAGATAAAAAGGTAATTTAGAGAATTTAAAGTTTGAAACCAACTAAATAGGTAGATAAAACATTTATTTTGTTATTTGAAGGTCAAAGTTCAACTACCAAAGTACGAACTTAAACACGAGTAATTTTTGCCTGTAGGTAGTTCTCTGACAACGGAGCAAAAGCCTCTGCTCTTACCATTTAAAGAAAGAACATTGACCACTACTCCACCATGTTTCTTCACGGTTTATTTAAGAACAACCTAGCATATGATTAAGTAGCTAAACATACATATTAATTATTTAAGCACACAATAGTACACAGGTGGACTGAATGCCTCAGGCATTTTTTTTCCAGACACCATATTTAAACAGATAGAACAAAAAAGGAGCCTTATCCGGGCTACCAAAATTATTTTTCCCTTTTAAACCTATCTAAAACAATTTACCCGTGAAACTGATAAAATTCCAATTATAAATAGTACTACAAAAGAACGTTTAGATTTCAAATCGCTTATTACAAACCGAGCAGCAAAAATCAATTGAATCTGATTCTACCGAAATCGGGGAACAAAAAAAACAACACCGTCTTCTCTAAGAATTTCCTTTAATATTCAGTTGCGAGTTCTGGGGATCCTTTCAGAAATTATATAAACGCTGAAGTTTTCAACTGTTTTAATTATTCATTTGTGAGTATTTGTTTCTGTTAATGTTTTAATGGGTATAATTGATGTTTTCGTGTGTATATTTATCATTATTCTCTCAAAAGTGAGAAGTATGTTTAGCAAAGTTAGCCTTACTTATGTTAGTCGTATGTACTATATTTGTACGGAACTCTCGGTAAAAACGTTTAATATTTGGTGGGTTTTGTGAATGAATTGAACGCCGGCGGCAGGCCGCATAGAGCTTCTAAATATTCATGGGTCCAGCGAATGAAAACCATAAATTTATGAAAGTGCAAGCGAGTTGCCGAGACCGCGGCGCTCGCAAAAGTTAACGAGCTCCACTAACACACACGATGGGTTAAAAAAAACATTAACGATATCAGAGATGGAATTTACAACGAGCTTTAATTTATAAATGAAGTATTGGCATTTGGCATGTACAAATAATATTTTATCTATAAAAGTTTGTTCGCGACATTCACAGTTCTGCGCAAAAAGGATTAATTAATTAATCGAATTAAGTATATTCGTTAAATTTGTTTATTTGGAGCGTTCATTCGCAACTGATGCAATGGATGTTTTACAAATTGGACTCGCTTTTATTTCGAAATGCATTGATCAAAAATTATTTGTCATACCGAACCTCGATAAATGTAGAGCAGGGAATTGTCAGTCGGAGTTGCTATCGTGCATCGTTGTTCGCGCAATCTGTGTGTGATTCGATACGCCGTTCTCTACTTCTGCTGTAGAGTAGAGTACCCCCTACTGTGGAGGAGAAGTACCTATAGTGTAGAGGGGTTTATGTAGATAAACTCATATCAATTATCTAGACAAAAAAGGAACCATGCTTTCAGCAAAAGGTCTATCTAAAGGTATATTATTTGACTGACGGACTAAATAGATTTTTTTTTTTTTGACCCAGGCATCATCCCTATTGATAATGCCTGGGTCAAAAAAAAGAAATTCTATTTAGTCCGTCAGTCAAATAATAAAAAATATTAGACACGTATTATATACACGTATTATATACACGTATTATACACGTATATACACGTATTATAGACACGTATATATATTTGCTATAACATATTAATAAAAAATGACTTAGATACAACGCATTAAAGTTGGGGAGTAGGGGTTAATACGTCACAAGTATGTATAAAATCTACATACTCGTGACGTCATGGCACATTTTAACTCAATGTATCGCCGTAATCTTTTGATAACGTAAAAAATGAAATAATACGTGTATGTTATTTTTTCATAATCTACATTACCTACAGACAAAAAATATTTTTTTAGTCATCATCCCTATTAAACGTAGCATTACACTTTGATTTCACCCTGCTTGCACCCCTAATTCACATATCGTCGTATTTAACGATTATTATTATTACCCAAAAACATTAAACTACACTGTTAAAACAAATGACGATACACATACAATTTGAAGATAAAACGCAGAACAAACAAAACTTACGCGACCATGGAACAGTGGCAATGTTAACAGTGGAGGGTACAACGAACGAATTACGCAATGTATGTGCACACAGTCATTTGGGCCGCCTACAGCGTGTTTACAGTGGTAACTGAATGGAAAACGAAATGACAATCGGATCGATTGGCTGCAAAAGCAAATTATTGTTGAACTAGTGACAGTCGGCTTTAACTTTGTAATTCACAAAGAGACATGTTATGACGTAAGCTGTTTACATATTCGTTGTTCGTGTTGATTGTCATTTGTTTAGTAGGTAATCTTTGAATTTAAAATTCCCGTATTTTTAAGAACGTTCACATTCTAATCTCAATCTCAATCTGTCAAAAATACATTAAATTAACCGACACTTTTGTTGACTAGTTTTTGATATTGATGTGATTACGAGAATTGGCCTTTTGATAATTTTACTAATTCTAAACCCCACTTTGTGTTGATGTAGAATTGAAATAGCATTCTTTTATAAATTTTTCTTTAGGTCAAAAATAATTCCAGCAAAGATTTTAAAGGAGATAAAAATTACGAACTGTGTTTATCACTTCTATTTAAATGACTTCAACCTTCACCTTTTTCGAACTTGATGAGGGTCGGTAGGTATTAGACAAATCATTAGGGCTTTCCCTCTAATATATCAAGGGAGTTGTTGGTCTGTCTAGAATCTTTGAACCTTTTTCTACTAGATGTATTAGGCGAAAAATCTGTGAAACTTTGGATTTACCTATACTTTTCCAAATGAAAATTGACTGTCCATTTTTATAGAAAGTAATAAATTTTCATTTATTCTGTGGGCAATAAACAGTATCTATTCTATCTATATCAATCTGCCTAGCCTTTTCCCAACTATATTGGGGTCGGCTTCCAGTCTAACCGGATGCAGCTGAATACCAGTATTTTACATGGAGCGACTGCCTATCTGACCTCCACAACCCAGTAACTGGGTAATACGATACCCCTTGGTAAGACTGGTTGTCAGACTTTCGGGCTTCTGACGACCCGTAACGACTGTCAAAGATCCACGAATGACAACCGGGACCAACGGCTTAACGTGCTTTCCGAGGCACGGAGGAGTCTCGGTATGTAAAGATGGTCACCCATCCACAGACCAACCCCGGCAAGCGTAGCTTAACCTGACGGATCGACCCGTGCGGCAGTTACTACTTAGCCACGAGCTCCTCCTATCTATTCTATCTATATACAAATTATATTCTGTATTGTGTCTGACCCATTGCAACTCCTAGAAAGAAAGAAAGCAAAATAGGTTTACTTGTCACAGAAACACGTGCATACAAAAAAACAACAATGTAAACATAACAGAAATATTCGGCAGCTGCACGTCGTGACTGTGACAAGAAGGCTTCCACTCAGCATAATGCTGAGCTATGGGGGACTCACAGCACAGCCCTGATTTGCAGCGGTCACCCGAAAAATACGTACGATAAAGAATCCTAGAATCTATACCTACATGTACTATCGAAGAAGTTCATATCTATACACCGTAAGGACTATTTCTGTTTGCAGCGCTCGGCCGCTATAGAACCGGGGCGGTAACAGAGGTCATCGTGTTCACGGGATTTGGTTTTCAAACTGCTTAGATATGAAGTTCTTCGATAGTACATATTATTATAAATTAAAGTCGCTTTTCGAGTCTGTCTGTGTGACCGCGTTGTTCTTCTAAACTCCGCAACGGACTTTGATTCGGATTTCACCATCATTTAGAGAATTTATTCCGAAAGGTTTGTGTACAAAGAAGTTATATTAGAGTAATTATATAATAAATAAATCCCGATGTTTTGACATGTCGTAAAAACCGTGCGAAGCGGGGGTGGATCCTTAATCTAAACTTTAATAGTATTATAAAGAGAAAAGATTAGATTTTTTGTAGGTTTGTTTGTTACGTTTTCACGCTAATATGGCTTAATGGATTTAGATGAAATTTGGCACATGGGTAGACCATAACCTGGGTTACGACATATACTTTTTATCCCGAAATTCTCAAGGGTGCGAGACTTGAAACGCAGTGACGCAGCTAGTCCTAGATAAAGCACAAATTCTGTCATAACATGACATAGCTAACAAACACGGCGCGGCTCGATCTGGCTGCAATTCTGCAATTCGAACATGACATACATACATCGGCGGCATGTCCAAATTATCACTGGTCGTTATAATACGAGTGTAAAACAGCCACTTGAATTCATTCGCGAACGGCCCCAGTTGGCATCGGGCCAGAACTTCTTATTCAATCAATATGTCACCGTTTACACAAGGGTAGATTTACTTTTTATATTAATTTAACTTAATTATAATGTGGGGCTTATTATTGATCAGATTTAATTTAATGAGCAAAGTAAATAAAGGGCTGTTAGGTAAGTGGATTTGGTATGAATCCTAATTTAATCAGGTTTGGCCGAAACGCAAGATAAGAGAATATTGAGTCTTCTTACAAAAACCTTAAATGTGATCATCAGTATTGTACGTAATCTGTGATCGCAATTTATTTTCGAAACATACAAAAACACGAGTTTTCCACTTAGACAAACATCAAGTTTATGCAAGTGTAAATAAAGTTGATTTTAGTCCGACTAGTACTGTTGAAAAAGTCAGAAAAAATATGAAGTTATAGCGAAAACTGAACCTTACATTAGGCATTACAGTTGTTTTTCCTAAAACTCGTGTTTGTTTACATGTTTGGCAAATGAATTGCGAACTAAGATTAGGTATGTCTGCTATGTGTATCGTATCTTTTGCGTTTTGTCTTCGGTCAGATCACAAAAATTCATATAGTTTGTAAAAAATATAATGTAATAGAAATTTCTTTCGTTATGTCTTTCACTTTAGAACAATTCATTAATTCTTTTATCATAAAAGTAACGCAAACGGTTGTGATAGTACGCCCCTCAGAGGGGAGGCTACGTAAGGCTGATAACGCATCAGCCTGGTTGTAAAGACAGGTGCGATAGCTAATCTGATGGCCTCGTCCGACTGTGCCACTCAATTCTATGTGCCGTGTCTTCTTTGGCTTATTGAGCCGTTTGCTTTGAAAGCTGTTGGTGTGTTTCCAGCTTTATTTTATAAAGGCTGTGTAAATTATTGTTCATTTAAGTATGAACAGTGATTAATGTGTAACCGATAATATTTTGCTGACCGGGTCAATGGGTTGTTCTTTACACAGTGTACTTTTTTGTTATCTTCATTTATTGTCTGTTAACTCGGTGGTGGTTCATTGAATACAAAAATTAAATGTTCGTTATTTCTGTAAAATATACAGCAATCAAAGCTGTAAACTGATCGCCTCATATCAGCGGCCAACAAACAACTAATAAATAACAAAAAAAAAAAACAAATTCTGATGACCCACGGAATGACCCAAATGTCAAAAACTGGCAAACAGCCAGAGTGTTATACACTACCTATAGACTGAAATACTAGCCGTTCCCAATTTTCATTTTTTTAATTACCAAACTCTTGACTTTGATGTTTGACAACGGTGTATTGTATTAATATTTTTTTTCGGTGCTGTAACCACTTGACCCGGTTATCAAGAACTTTTTCAATTGCCGGTTGAGTAGAACAGTTTTTCGGATTCGCTTTTTATATGGACTTTATGGGGTAAGATGAAACTAAATAAAAATACCTACTCTAAATTATTGAAAAGATTTTTGACATCAGAAAATGGAAATTATGTCGGTTCTAGGTATGAATCGTAAAAAAAAGCTTTGAAGAAATTTGTATTTTCGTCACAAAGGAATCTATTTTTAGGGCATTCTTTTATTAAGATTCATAAAAGTACCAAATAAGTCTACTTAATTATTTTTAGAAACCTATTGAGTAGGTATCTATTTTCGTACAGACTAAACCTACCAACTGAATGGGTAGGTACCTAGATAGTCAAAACGTTAGGCAAAACGTCTACTCCAGTAATAGCATAACCTTGTACCAACACCAATGAAAGCTTTCCGTAAGCCCGTTATTATTCGATATTCATGACAAAATTGCGAATTCGAATCCCGTATAAACACGTTTATTCCTAAGCTACATACCTAAACACATTCGGAAACGTTCACAAAACGAGCCTAAGGTGTGTTCAAATGAATAAAAATGCGGAAAAATAAAATGGGAAAATAGGGCAGGCGCGTTCTATTGCTCCTTGCCACGAAATCAAAATCCATCGTCGCCTGAGCTCTCTGTATATAAATTTATTATTGCGCGACTTCCCCGTAGCTATTGTCTTTTAAATCACGGAGTATTGACAGAAAATATCAGCCTTTCTATTCTGTATGGATTGCAGGATCTTTGATCTTTTTATGTGCTGTGATTTAAGATGGAAACCTTATTTGTATAATATTGGAAGCGATAAAAGTGAACACAGCAATCTAATCTTTGTTATAAGTACAATAAGTCTTACTTTGCTTCGCATCTGCTTTCTTTGAGTAGGCACATAATGTGCAGTACTTGTAAATGACCTACCTGCTTGGATCTTTAAGCTCTCCCTATTACCTACGGTACGTCCTAGGTGACTTATACTTAGGATGAGACGAAGAGGGCGATACCAACAATATACAGGGTGTATCACTATACAGACTATCAAACTGAACACCTTTTTCTATGACACCAACATCGTAATCGAGAAAGAAATATCATACATTTAGATCGAGTAGGTGCTTCGTATGGGAAAGCTGATATTTTTTTTTCGATTCTGACACACCTGTATACTTACCTGTTCGCTAGATCCTCTTCTGTAAAGTACACAGTTATACCATAAAATGTTATAGTAAATATAGGTAACGTACAAGTCTTTTCACACTGCCCAATAGCTTTATATTATAGGATTGAAAAAAAATACCAGTGGTATTTCCCGTCGCAAGTAGCAAGAGTGGTTCTGAAGAAAATAGGTTAATACGGCACTCGAAGGCGATGGGCTTACACGCTATTGCCAACTTTGTCATTCAAGCATCGCTATAAGCTCCGTTTAACACAATAACCAGCACGTTTTAAAGGGATGTTTAATTTTATCATCACACAGATTAGAAAAGTTTTTATAAAAGTCGATGTAATCGAGATAGGGTTTTAGATTTTGTTGATCGATAAATAGGTGTGATTACAGTATTATGTATTCGGTGTCGATATTTTAGATTAACTTTAGAGAATTTGAGGCAAAGTTAGTGTATCTAACTTTGAGGTTAATCATAGACAGGCTGTTATTTTGGAAACTTATGAAAGTTATTACAGACCCAGTTTACCGTGACCTGGTTTATTTTTTCTGGAGAAAAACCTTCGAAAGGTACTTCACTCCCGGCGTTTTAAAAATTGGACGTGCTTACAGCTCCTCAATTGCTCCTCTCGACACTTCAACCTTTTGTCAGGATCCAGTGTATGACAAAGTACTCAGCCATTTTGTGAACTCTTTTGTTTTAATACGTACTTCAGATTATGTTTGAATACTGTAGAAAAAAAAGTCGACCGAAATAGATACTTACCTTTTTTCGCAAATCCTGCAGAAGGCACTGACCGGAGATGATTCACGTGGGTAGGTACCGTACTCCATCTTATTTTAATAAAACCCAATTTACATAAATGAATATATTATTGTATCCACCTACACAAAACACCTAATACTTATTAGCTTTTTTTATGGACCAGTTAGAAACGATCAAGTTAGCTGCTTATATTAACTAGACATAGCCAAGATTTATAGTGGCAAAAACTTACGTATCGCGCTGGTAAAGAATTCTCCCTATTTTAAGTATAGTAAAATAATAATGAGATTTAGTCAAAAGGATCCTAAAAATATTAGGTA
This sequence comes from Xanthia togata, assembly GCA_963853775.1. Lineage (NCBI taxonomy): Eukaryota > Metazoa > Arthropoda > Insecta > Lepidoptera > Noctuidae > Xanthia > Xanthia togata. Next base: position 10,059,285 of record OY970805.1, read on the forward strand.
TCATTATTGGTCAAAGATGATATCTAATGGCGGTTTAATATTTTCATTAAAAAAAAGTTAAGTGCGCCTTATGTTATTGGTTTGTATTTCCTGTGCATGTCCCAAATAAAATATTTATCTGTCTTTCTTTACTACTTTACAAAACACGTGTAAGTAATCGTTTCCATCTTTCATACAAAACGGTTTATAAATCTAGTCTAGTCCTGTCATTGACATTTTCTTTAACAAAACAGGACGAGACAAGACGATGGCTATTAGTCTACCTAACAAGCGAGTTAATTTATAAGATATTCGGTGGACTCGAATAATTGCCATGTCAAACGTGAGACTTTTGAAAAGGGGACCGGAAATAATCATACGTAGGTACTTAATCATAAGTTCGAGGGTTTGAAATAAACTCTACAGATTAATACCACAGTACAACGCGAACTTTATAGCTTTGTAGTCGAGTCTTGTCCTTGATCTATGACTAATATATATTGTGTCCCGCACTGACGTGTTCGGCAAGCCATCCATTAATCAATTCGCGATATACTGGCTTCGTCGACTATTCATTCCATGGATTTGCATTTCATACTAGTATCGTGTGTACGGGTTATAGAACTTGATATTCGATTAGAAATCTACAGCGGGAAAAGTGAATAAGTGTGCCAGTTATGGATTTTGTGAAGCGTTTTAAAAATAGGTGAGTAGAGCAACCTAACTAGTCGGGTAGTTTATTGGTAGTGTACTTATTAGTTCCGATTTCAGCCGCGAGCAGACTTTTCTTGCGAGCATTCTAAAGTAAAGTTTGACAAGATCTCAACTTAACCAGTCAACCTCGCTTCCACCTCGCTGACTGGCTAATATTCTTACCACGGCATGAGGTATTCTCACACAGTTTGTGTCTTTGAAAAGACTGTCGCTATTACCTGAAATCTTTTCATAGGTCAAAGTCAAAGTCAAATAATTTATTTTAATTAGGCACACAAAAGGCTCTTTAGAATGCCAAAATTTACAAAAAAAAATATTGATTCTAGTCGCCCCTTCCAAAAGTTTTCGTATGGAGAAGAATGGACAAGAAACTCCATCGTTACTCTTTTAAAATGTTTTCACAATATTTTTTATACGTTAATGTGTACATACTCGTATAATTATATGTGAAGACGATGGAATGGAAGTCTCGTTCGTGTGCTGATCTAAAGATTCTCGATATTGAATCAGGTGTCAGGTATTAATATTAGTGAATATTGATGAGCACGAAATGTAGATAACAATGCACATCATTATTGACCTAAGGAACCTGATTGAGGTTTACCTGCACACTCAATAATTCTTTATACCTCATATACGCATCAATTTCCTTTAGAGATTCAGAAAATTTCTCGTCCAATACCTTATTGAATAGATATTCTTACATTTGAGTGATACTGAGGAATATTGTTTTATTTCGTATCCCGGGAGGAGCATCGGCTATTCGCTATAAAAGGTTCCTTATTTATTTTCCTGTGGCGTTATTTCTTTGTGCAAAATTTCATCAGCACCTGTCACACGTCTGCAATAAGATTGGGTTACAAACAAAGTACTGGAGAGTTTTGAAGGTTTTTTTTATATGAAAAGGAATGGAGGATTTCTATGTTTTTTGTTGGTATATTGGTGTGTGCTAGCTGACATAAAGCAAATAATTTAATTTAATGTTTTGTGTCGCGTAATGTAAATTATTCTGCATGTACTAAGTTTTTCTAACTGAACAGACAGCTGTGCTCCTGGGTAGTTTGTTGCACACTTCTTCTTCCCAGCTAAAGCTCTAGGAAGTGGTGAAGGGCGGGCGTTTTTGGGGGACTGTCTTATGTAATTTTGACGTTCGAAAAGTGCTGATTCTCAGCCTAGTTTGAATAAATTACTTTTGAATTTTGAATTTGAATGATGGATTTATTTATATGGCCCGAAACTAGATAACAGATTTCTCAGAGAGAAATTGACGCTGTAATTAAGTCTTTACAAAAACTATTTATGGGTGCTTTAAAACCTGATAGTGAGTACTATTTTCAGATTTTATTACTTTTAAAAAGTTTTAAAATAAAACCCACTTCTAAAGTATTACATAAAACTCAAGGCAATAGTCATAAATAGTTAAAAACATATACATTTAGTAATATAGACCCTATTTCAGAAGTGCACATATAAAAATTTACATAATTTTCGAATGAAATCACTAGCTACATTCCATTGTATGTTATACACTTAACTTATTAAAGCAACAGAGCTTCAAAAGCTTACCAATTTCACGCGAACAGTAATCCATACTGACCTAAATAGACGCCCTTCGCGTTCTACCCTTTGGAGTTTTGTAATTACGGAAAATGATGCAACAACATGCAGAGCACACTGATGGTGCTTCCATCCGCATATAGAAAGGCCGAATTAAAATATAGGTACTGCAGATTAATATTTCTGTATTTCTGTGCTAGGTCTTATACAGGGCGATTGGAAGCTGGGTGCAAAGCTTTAAGGCGAAGATAGTACAGACAATTTAGAACCATTTAAGCTATGGTTATCTTAGACGAAGTCTTACTATTTTTTTTAAGGTTATAAGGTTTACAAAAAGTAATTTATGAATTTTAATTATTTTTTTTGTAAACTTAAAATGTCTGTAAACAAAATGTAGCGACAAAGAAGCCTAAAACTTGTTTTGCTAGATTGCTTTCTCATTACTTTAATTAAATAAAATAAAAATTAATTCATTTATCATTATTTTGGCCGTAAGCAGTTTAGTAAAATTTTTGGGAATATTCGAAAAAAAACATACATAATTAGGTTAAAAAAAACTGGTAAGACTTCGTCTAAGACAACCATGACTTAAATGGTTCTAAATTGTCTGTACTATCTTCGCCTTAAAGCTTTGCACCCAGCTTCCAATCACCCTGTATAACACCTGAAAAATGCTAAAGTATGAATCCGGATTTACAATTATTGTTGAGCAGGATTAAGTATGCAATTTGGCAGTTTGGGAGCAATGGCGGCCCAGTAGAAACAGCCGTGACTTACTGGTTGTAGATCGTAGGTTCGAACCCAGGCAGGCACTTCACTAAGTTAATTATATGCCATCATCACCATTGGTAAAATTGTAAAGGATAAAATCGTGAGAAAATAAAAAAGGACATGTGACATCTACCAACCAGCACTGGACTTACGCGGTGTAGTACGGCCCACTCCCTCTCACAGAAAGACCTGCCGGTCTATTCTGTAATAATCTCACGGTGAAAACTTAGGTGAAGTGAACGTGAAGTGAGCTGTCATTCCACCTGCTGCTAGGGACTAACAGCTCACTCCGAGCTCACTTCATCTAAGTTTAGCACTGCTGCAGTGCTATTCTGTAACCATCTCACCATTAAAACTTAGATGAATGAACTTAGTGAAAACTCGACTGTTTCCCAGCAGTGGGAATGCTATAGGCTGATTATGCTATGCCTATGCTGGCAGTATCAATCATTATTAAGTTTTTTTGTTTTTTTTAATTTTCCTTTTTGTGTTTGATCATCGTTCTAAAACAAGTACCTTTAAAAAGTCAAAGATTAAGACTTCTACGAAAACCTACATAGTTATGTTCTTACTATTAGTAGTCTTGCATGTAAAAAACACGACTATCTAGTGATAGTCAGGCTCTAAACAGCGCGGACGGTGAGCAATGGGTAGCTCGCCGTCCGATATGGACCAGTCTCGGGTCGACAGCGCGTTGTGTTCTACGCGCGCCTCAAAGAGATGTCAGCAAATGAAGGGGTCCGATGAGACCGATGCCTGCCGGGGTTGCGGGAAATTTCAAAAGGGATACCGTGGCTCCTGCCAAGTACAGGCAACTGAAGGAACTGACTAAAACCCACCCTTGGGTGGGTTTTAGTCAGTAAGAGTCTGACACGCCCTCCCGCTCCGCCTGGAGCGGGAGAAGTTATTTGATAATTTCCCAACTGACAAAAAAACAGGCTCTAAACAATTAGCAAGTCGTGTTAGTACTTCTACTTTACTGAAAAGTATTAAACTTCTTCGTAAAACTTTTGGTTTTCAGTCAAAGTTTTAATTTTAACGTTGAAACTGCTTGAAAACTTCATCATAACCCAAGTTAAACTAGTATGTATCTACACCTCAAACCTCGCTTATCGGCCCGATATCATGTTCGGTATCGAAACTGTTAGGTAAATTGCAGTACATACATTATTATCTACATACCTTGTATAGCGTGTAGCTGGATGAGTTGATTCTGATGATCCAAGTTTTGTTCTTTCAAATTAAAATGTTTTTCGGTGCAACTTGTGAGCAGCTGCGACTTCTCTTCGTTCTTGTACTTACTTATTTTTCTGTTTGTTATCCTATCATTCTGTTGTATTAAGAATTAATCGTAATAAAAAAGTAATAATGTCGAATTGATTGAGATGAATAAACAGGGAAAACTGCTCTAAGCTGTTATGCCAGCTAGTCAAACACAAAATGAGTAATTAATAAATTATTTAACACTTTCCTTTGTGTTATCCTCAAGTCAATTAATAAAGGATAAAAAATAAACAAGTGATTGGCTGCTAACAGTTCAAAATCAAATCTGACGACCATTCAATTTATTCCTAACATTTTCTTATCATTCCCTAACGAGGACAATATGAAACCATAAACAATTCAACTCACGCCGGACACCGTTTAAAAGTACAGTCGAGGATAAAACTAGGAATCAAATTATTCTACCAGCCAGTACGTCGTGTCCCTTCCACTTCAGGCTAGAATAAGTTCATTTGAACCTAATAACATTCAATTGTTTCCAAGTTCTGTCCTGTTTTGGTTGGACTCTTTGGACTGGCGCCAGTGGGTGGTAGTGCAAAGTTGAAGACTCGACCGCATCTTGAATATCGATCGAAGTTATGCAACAACAGATGGTGGCAACTACCTTGTCAGTAATGACAATTGTTAGACACTTTTTGTAGGGGAATGACTTGCTTCTTCATAGTTATGATTGTGAGATATTTTGTTGTAAGTACTAACTAGTGGGAGTAGATTTAGTTTTACTGCTTTTGCAATAGTGGCTATAATATAAATATAAATATGGACAGTATGGAAACTAGGCCTATTTGTTGAAATAATTACGAGTACCTACGATCCATTTTTAAAATGATCGCGACCAGCTCTCGCCTAGATATGGCACCCGCAACTGACAGCACCGCGATGATCGCTTGGGGTCTCTTCAATGAGCGCGTCTGTGTGAGTGTGCCGTTTCGAACGTTTACTACGTAGTTTCTATACTGTCCGTATTTATTCTGTGTAAATAATAATGCCGTATTTAGTGTAGTTTGATAATCATCCTTCGTTATAATTAACAATCCTTTTTCGAGATCCATACAAGAAACTAATTCTAAAATGACCACTACGTCAACTGGAGTTAAATGATTTTACTATAATTTATTTCACACTTGATGTCTTGGCGATAAAACAGACAGTTATTATGAGAATTAAAAAAAAAAAAAAGGAAATTGAAAGGGAAGGGAATGATTGAAAATGTTTTCAGTCTCTTCGGGAATCGAGTAGGTTCATCTCGATTATCAACGATCTCGATTCGATATAAAGCGTCAATCGATCGGGCCAACGTCCGTGGTAGACGAAGACGTAACTTGCAGTAAACAAGTTTTCAAACTTGCCATGTTTGAACCCAGTTTGTCGAATATAAAGCGGAAAAAGAGATTTCTTTGTGTGAACGATTTGATCGGGAAGATACAAGTAGAATTGAGACACGACTGCATTTGGGGGGTTGATTTTTAGTGTCTATAGTAACATTTGAAACTCCACTTTTTCCTCAACATGTGTTCGAATTTTAAACGCATTGCTACTGCAGGAAAGTGAGATCTATGCCATTTGTAGTTTGCATGTAATTAGTAGAATGATTTAAATATTTAAACTTTTCGCACTTAAAAAGGTAAAAAGGGCGGACGTAATGCCTTAAGGCATTCTCTAACAGTCAACCAAGGGTGAAGAGATTAGATGGCAGGTGCTCTATTTGAGAGGACCAAAAATTTTTTTTAATTCAAAATATATCATAATGCTTATACATACATACATAAACTCACGCCTTCTTCCCATGGGGTAGGCAGAAACTATAGAACGGCACCTGCTACGATCCTTAAATACTCCTTTTGTCTCGTTTACGTTCATACATCTGGGTCATGCACGCACGCCGCACCTGTCCTTTCTCAAGAAGATTATCAATAAGGTCACTATATGTCCTCCTAGGTCGTCCTTTAAATGCATTATAACTAAAATAGGTACAACAGTAAATACATACACATACATACATATCTACTATAATATATACCTATATTTTATATACATATATACAAATTCAAGGGAGGGTGGTAATAAGATAACTCTACTCTGAATAACTCTGCAATTTCTGCTTAAATGCATACCGACTGCTGGCCGTCCTGGCATCAAGAAGAAGCGCATTCCAAAGAAGAAAGGACTGAATATGAAAGAAATAATGAACAAAGTCAGAAGTATGACAAGGACAGAGTAGGAGAAGATTGTTAGAAGAACGCAGATTCTTTGGGCAGATTTCACCAATGAAACTGAACGCGATCAGCATTTCTAAAACGCATTCAAGATCTGTCAGTGTCAAAATTGTTATGGAACATTGTACATTGACAGCTCTTGAACGCGTTCAATTTCATTGGTGAAATCCGCACTTAGTGTCAAGAACATAGATATTGGAAGTGAGACACAAGATAAGAAGGAGGAGTCCTTCTTATCTTGTTAATCATGGAATAAGGTCCAATATCTATGGAGAGTTGAAAACGTAACGAACGTAGTATGTACTATACATATAAGCTTCTTGGTAGTTCGATAAACAAAAGTAACTCTATACACTCTAAATATAGGCACTCTATACACAACCATATAAATATTTAATTGGACATGTAAAGTCTGTTAAAGAGTTATTTGATTTCCTATCTGATTGATCGATTTTGTGATAAAGAACATTTATTTCAAGCCCTAACTATGCGTTTTGTAGAATTATTATTATAAAAAAATATCATGTTTTGAGTTTTAGTTTACATGATACGGACGGATTATGAACAAACTGAAACATACTTATGAAGTTAGGAAATGGCCATGACGTAGTTTGGAAGTAAAGCTATAGGTAACAATACAACTGTTGCTAATAAATAGAAAATAAACAAATGCCCATAGTTAGCTTACCGTTCAAAACAATATCAGATGATTTACAACACCGTAATGCGCCTTTGGGCGAAGTGAAGAAGCGTCTTTGACAGAGCCAGGGCGGGGCAAAAATAATGAAGACAAAGGGGGGTTATTATGGAGAAATGGCAGGCGCCTTCAATTTCCCTGCCTCGGCCAACTTGATTTAATAAATTAAAACACAAAATGAGATTTGAACACAACGATAACAAACATTGAAGATAGAATATTAAAGATGCTTACATAATTATTATTTTTTTCTGTTTTTACCGACTTTGGGAAGAAGCTTCTCAGTTCGTTTGTTTTTTGAAGCGTTTTTGTAAAGACGAGATATTCGTCTGGCAGTTCCCATAGGTGATTTTATTCATATTTTACCGATGAAATTCATGAAGATAAATACAACACACATCTTTTTTTACCAAATTTTAAATAACTCAACTATCAAAACAAAACTGTTTCACTTTACTGTTGAAAACTGAAATTTTTACGACATAAAACTTTCTGTTCGACGATATAACTGCATTCCAAGCCACAGGATCAAAGGAATCAAAATCTAGTTAGGTTCACTACGGTTTCTTTCCTATCGGGAGCTATAGCTCCAAGCTCAGTTGAAACACAGCCGAGTGAATATAACGACATTTTTTTCATCTGTTTTATTTCATTTCGTCCGAAGACGCCGCTTAGTAATTGGAGACAATAACTTCGAAAACCTTTGCCTCGACTCCCCGAATAACTCAATTATGTAAATCGGTTTGGAAATATCTTCGAATCTACGTACGATTTTTAGAGTTTTTATTTTAAGCAGGTATTTTTTTGGGATCTGGCTTTGTTTCTATGCCAAATCCCTATGGTATTCCATGGTATATGGTTTTAGGGATATTCTAAGTCATAGGTCTCGAGTTCGAACCCAAGGCACGCACCTTTGAAGTATCGGATTCATGTGCGTATTGTAGAATTATTACTTGCTTTAAAAACGGTGAAGGAAAATATCGTGAGGAAACCGACATGCCTTTTTTTTTTTTTTTGGGTGGGAAATCATCAAATGACTCCTCCCGCTCTGGGTGGAGCGGGAGGGCGTGTCAGACTCTTACTGACTAAAACCCACCCGTGTTCCTTCTGTTGCCTGTGCAATCCCAGGGGGCCACGGAATCCCTTTCGGACTTTCCCGCAACCCCGCCAGGCAATGGTCTCATCGGACCCCTTCACCTGCTGACATCTCTTTGAGGCGCGCGTGGAACACAACGCGCCGTCGACAAGCCTGAAAGATATTTCTCGACGGCATGTGAAGCCAAGTCAGAGACCCATGGGTGGCTTAAAACTCTGACACCAGGTTAGTCACTAACCACACGAAAAGAAGAAGAAGGGATATTAATTAGTGACCTTACATGTGGTTTTAAAATTCATATTGCTAGCATCGCTGCATGCAAGCAACACTTCAAGGATAAGTGAATATGGTGATCTCCATGTGGAAAGGGGAATATAGATAATATCCACGGGAAATATGGATAACAGACCGTACTTAATATGTTTAGGAGAGCTACCCTAGTATTTGCAATGGCTTTTATTGTGACAGTTCAATCCAATCCAATTAGGGGGAAAACTCCAGATCCCAGATCAAGGAAAGTGAAGGAAGGAATCTTTGGTGAAATTAATAAAAATGGTTTCGTTAGTTCAGCCTTAAAAACGTAGCAGACAGATTCACGTTACATTTTTAACATTAGACTGGACAATTCTATTTCAATCAATTTCATCCCACACAAAGTTGAATGTATCGGAAAACGTTACTGAGTTGACTAATCGGGACGCTAGCACCGCCTAGCGGCAAGGTCTACAACGTAACGCTCGGACCCGCCGGAGCTAAGCTGGAGTACATCGGTGGCGGTCAAGCAGTGAAGATGTTTAGAAACTGTCACGCATTCCGAATAGTTGTATCGTGAACCGACAGTGTGTGAATTGCTAGTGTGATTAATTTGATCCTGAATTATAATTTGATCTGAACTGCAAACGGTTTATCTATTCCGCAATAATCAACACTACCCACAGTAGTTAAAGTATGGCTGATAATAACGAAATAGAAGCGTACCCTCCTCCGTTAAATATATTCACAATGTAACTAGCTTGTTAGGTAGACTGTAAAGGCGTCGTCTCGTCTCGTTTTGTTAAAGAAAATGTCAATGACAGGAATATGACTAGACTTATAAACCGTTTTGTGTAAAGTTGGAAAGTATTACTTACACGCGTTTTGTGAATTGTTTCAAACTCAAACCATTTATTTCAATTAAACCATTTACAGACACTTTTGAACTGTCAAGGGGTCGTTCAGTCAAAAATATGAAGCTAGTTGCCCATTCCAAAGCGTAGTAGGTAGGTACCTATGGAGAAGAACGGGCAAGAAACTCCACGGACCCTCTTTTAAATCAAAAATTTGATACAAAATATTGGTTACATCATTCATGTTGAAATTATGCATGTGAGAACAATGTAGAAAGACGTGCACGTTCGTAAAAGCGTCCGTAATAAAAAGAAAAAAATAGAGAATCATTCAAAAACTTAAAATAAATTAAAATAAGCCATGGCAGCTAAGAGATGACCAGTCCCAACTGACGGCGCCCGTTCACGAACTTGACGCATGGATCAGCACCATTCAGCTCAACCATTTTGAAGGGAGCTAAATGATCCAACGCACACGTTTAGAAAATAAACAAAGAAAGAAAGAGTAATATTTTATTTGGGACACGCACATGAAATACAAACTGTTAACAAAAGGAGTACCTAAAACTCTAAAATATAACATACCTACTTTTAAAAATAAAAATAAACAGGTAGTTTTATTGTCCTTCAAATTATTTCTATATTACCGTATTAATTGACCATCTGGCATCCCCTTGTAGGATTCTTAGATTTAGTAAATACAATCAACAAAAGAAACGTTTTCTACCATAGATCGAACGTTTACAATTTAGTAGCTGTGCCCCGCAGTTTCATCCGCATAAATCGTGATCCTGCAAATATATCGGGATACAAAGTATGCTATGTCCTAACCCTGGCCATGGTCTACCCATGTGCCAATTTCATCAAAATCTGTTCAGTCGTTTTAGCGTGAAAGCGTAACAAATAAACAAACAAACTCATTTTTGCATTTATAATAGTACTAGCTGCGCCCCGCGGTTTCACCCAGATAAGTTTCGATCCCGTGGGAATATCGGGATAAAAAGTACTCTATGTATTAATCCAGGTTATAAACTATCGGTGTGCCAAATTTTATCCAAATCCGTTCCGTAGTTTTAACGTGAAGAAGAGACAAACATACACACTCACAAACTTTCGCTTTTATAATATTTGTAGGGTATACATATTAAAGTAATCAGAACTTCGTCGTATGTTCGACTCTCAGAATATCTCAGTAGGTACACTATAAATATGTTTGGAAGAGTGTAAAAAAAGTGTAATGGAGTTGTGTTGTCGTGCGTGGGACGGCAAGACAGGCGCAAATCGGTTTCGATAAATAATGCAAGGCACTTTTAGGTGTCTTTAAAGCTTAGTGACGAAGACAATGGATATGCTGTGAGCTTCTTTTCTTTCTTTTTCGTGTGGTTAGTGGCTAAGTTAGTGTCAGAGTTTTTATGCCGCCCATGGGCCTCTGACTTGGCTTCACATGCCGTCGAGGAATTTCTCTCAGGGATGGCAGACATGGCAGCAAACGGTGAAGGAAAACATCGTGAGAAAACCACTCACGATGTTTTCCTTCACCGTTTTTTAAGCAAGTGATAATTATACAATACGTACATGAATCCGAAAATTCAGAGATACATGCCTTGGATTCGAACTCGAGACCTATGATAATATAAGTCTTATTTTAATTGTACCTAGATTTTATCATCAGCTAGAAGACTAGCACCGCTTTTAGCCTTGACCCACTAAAAGCGTTAGTTAACCTTAACCGATATGTTTATTAGACGAATCATCTATTTCTGCTGTTGCTTGTATAAATCTCGTGTTAGTAGTATCCCAATTTATATCTACAAACACGATAACTGCGTAAGAATAAATATACCATCAATACAGATTTGTTTATCTCGAGATTCTGAGTAACTCTCTATAAATGCGTAGATAAGTCTTTTTAAGTGTTATGGCGTATGTATGCAGGCAATCGGGCTGGGGGTCTACAGTAGGCCATTAAGTACAACATGCCTACTAATGTCATACTTACTGCTGTGAATGAGTATCCCATAATCACCATGGTAGACATTTTGCTGATCGTCTTTTGTTATTGTTAGGAGTGATCGGTAGATAGTTCAACTTATCTGTGCGCCCGGCGCCATGTGTGCGTGCGCTGTAATTGTACAGCTTTAAGTTGTGTGGCAGTGACGCGGCAGTCGTCGTCCGAGCGCAACACTAATGAAAGCTGTATAATTACAAGCGCACGCACACATAACGCCACGCGCACAGATGAGTTGAACTATCTGTACTCGGCTACAGTACTTTCGCAGTTATTTTACCTTTTCAATTCAGTTAAATTCAATTCAATTATTTAATTCGGAAAAAAACATATTGTATTAACTTAGAAACTATGTTAATAGCATTAAAATCACAACCAATATACGATGAAAAACAAAAATTAAATTAAAATCAATATTAAAATCAGAATTCAATTAGATTAAGTAAATCAAAATTAAATTAAATCAAAATCAAATTAAATCAAAATTAAACTAAAACACGACCATAAACTTATCTTCTACATCAAAATCAATTAAATATCTTTCCTCAGACCGGGCCCGCCGGTATGTCTACGGGACCAGTGCATCAGAAAAGGGCAGTCTGGCCTCTTCACAATAACCTTCAGGATGCTATTGGAGCTTCCACGTATCCTACGCATTAGGGATGCCGTTCTTTTGCGCATCATAGCCTCAAATCTATCTATGCCTGCCTCGGCAAACATTCCCGACGCACTACAGAATCGCTGAAGCCCCAGCAACACCCTAAAAGCATTATTATACTGAATGGCATTGTAGGTTCTCTGCGTATACCTGACCCACAGGCTGCAAGTGTAAAACGTCTGTCAGTATGCCTTAAACAGCGTAATTTTCACGTCTTTAGTACACATAACAAACCTGCGGGCCAGCATATTACATCGAACCGACAACGCCTACCCAACAGCGACCTTATTATAACGGCAATAACAACCACTGTGATTTTGGCAGACTTGTATTAGTGGTATCAAACTGACAGTTGCAGCCACCTTATTGAAATGACAATAAGATTACTGTGATTTTGACTTTGATTCAAATTTAGCGTTAAAAGAACTGTACAATCCTTGAGACGCATTTTTCAACAGTAATGTTAACAACATCGAGATTTGGTAAAAAATCCTATCCTATTCGAAAACTATCTCCAAAATATGATTCTGACAACACCCACGAAATAGCGCTACTCCATCCAACGCGATTTATAGTCATATGTCAGACCAGTCATAAGTCAAAGCAGTCATAAGTCGTAATTAGTCAGGGTCGCGACCCGCGGGTGGCTCGCAATTAATCAATTATTTCACTTCATTAGCCCACTCGGATTGGGCTCATCCCTGATGGGTAACGGGGTAAATTTTAGCCGTGACACGCTGGATTAATTAAATTGTGAGTTTAACAGTTTGTATTTTGAATTTCAACGGTTTAAAGGAGAAAATTGGTAACAAAATGTTGAGAAGAGTTGGGCCTGCTGCATAGACATAGAAAACGCGTGCTTGTCAAGCAATTTTAACCGTTTAGGGACCCTTTTAGGACTTTGCGACCGAATTCGGTTGTAAAGCGATCGCTATTTATGTTGAAACTGTAGTCCCTGATTTCACTAATGAAACTGAATGCGATCAGTACATCTAAACTGCGTTCAAGAGGTAACACTGCCAGTTATCAATGTTGGCATTGTTTTTTATTTTGTTGTTGTTGAATAGGTACTGAAACAGACAGCTCTTGAATACGGTTCAGATGGTCTGATCGCGTTTAGTTTCATTGATACAATTCACCCTAAGTCTGTTAGTCGTTAGTCTAAGCTACTAGAATCAAACTATGATATATCGTTATAATTTATTATTATTGGTATTGAGCACTTTCATATAAATTTAAAAAACATAACCGCTGTCAGTGGTCGGAGCTGACCCTCGAATCCTTTTTCTATATTATAAATAAGAAATAGTGTTTATCTCTAAAATATGCCATACCTTAACAAATATTTGTGGAGCATAATCAACATATAACGATTCTCCTGTCTGTGAGAGGGAGTGGGGAGTAATTCACCACGCGGGCCCAGTGCGGGTTGGTGGATGTCACATGTTTTCGAATTCGTGGAGGTAGGATAAAAAAAGCCGGGAAGGTTCAAATCTCTACAGTAGAACGTTACCGTGATCTCTGTCTGATATGTTCGTTAAATTCAAAGAATGGTTGTTTTTTTTTGTATATATCCAGCTGCAATCAGCTCAATCCATTAATTACGCGCAGTTATTGTGTTTCCCAAGAGTAAATTAACATTGGCTATTCTATCGCAACTGAAATATTTGACTTGTTTTTCTCATTCTCATTAGCAAATAATAATATGCCGGCGTTCCTGTGATATATTCAGTTTTACGAAAGTCTGAACCTGCGAGACAGATTTATAAATCTGTTTTACAAAACAGGCAATTTTTTTAAACAAAAAGCAAAATCCTTCATTGATAAAATAAGCATACCTATTACATTAAGTACAAAACTATGTAATAATGTTGGAAACAATGTTGCATGCTGTAACAGCCAACTAGCATGTAGGTAATTAAATTAATGAATTAATCAGTTAATGGGCGGCGGCGGTATGAATATGATTTCGTAACCTATGTGGGATATTAACTGTTAGGAAAGTACTTCCAGGGTTATTTTGAAGTTGTCGGTTGCTAGGCGACACGTGACTGGTGCCTTTGATATCGCACGCATATATATTTTGTAAAAACCTTTTTTATTCGTCTATGGTAAAAACCAAATTCCACTGTGTTTACTTTGTTTTTATATGGTAGCAGAGCGTGGTTTCAACCCACGGACCTCCGGCTCAATACGGGCCCAGTGAACAATTAAATATTACCTTGTTAATTCATGTTGTGAAACAGGATATAAAAGTTGTTAATATTGTGATGTATGGTATTTTATTTTATTGGTTCAGTATACTGTTCGTTGAGGTAGGGTTTTGAGTCTCTCAGCTGATATTTATCATAGGTTTCTATTGCAAAAAAATACAAGTACCTACTCAGTTAGAAAGCCATGGAAATTCTATTAGGTAAATACAATTGGGAATGTCAGACTTGAGAGTAACGTCTTTTCGCTGGACGAATTCAAAAAACTGTTCAAATGTAGACATAACGTTTTTTTTTTAATTTGTTCAGTCCTAAACATTCAGCAACAAGGACCATTTTACAACATGCATTCCTATTTTACGTTATTATTTCGTACTCAGCTCTTTCCTTGACAACAAAGATTATCATCACAAAATTTATTTGGAGGAACAAAAAGATTGGTAAAAACGTGGCGCCAAAAAGTTTCTGTAATTGTAACGCATTTTTTGTGCTCCTCACAACATTTTCCGCGTTTCAACTCCCATCTTACCTATAAAGTGTCCCATAAAAAAATCAAGAATATGCTGAGAATTCTCCCTTAATCTTAAGTTACTTAAGTAAAGCCAAATCTTGTCTCTTATTAAACATTTTTTTTGTATAAAACTGTTGCTTAAGTTCTTGTTTTCTTTGTTGGGACTCCCCCATAGGCTTGTACATACTATGGTGAACAGTAAAGGAAGCTAGGGAGTTTTTTTTTTGTATATTTACCTTTTTATTTAATTTATTATGGCACTCTAATGACTAGTTCACATAAACATTAACAATGTCTGTCAAGTCTAAATGTAGGTTTAAGTACATCAGCGAACATGTCACTTAAAGGTATGCTCAGCACTTACACAGGTTTCCTATTTATAATAAAAATGATAATACAATTAATAAATCAAACAAAATAATTATTATAGTAATTAGATAGTTTAAGTTGGAACAATAAAGTGCAGAGCAATATAATATGAATGATGAAATTCAACAAGATATCTTTAATACTTTATAGAGTCCAACCTTAGTAGACTGTGTGATTGACTAAGGTTGGATAGCTGCATCCTTGACCCATAGGGGTAAGTAGAAACTACAACCTTTAGCAGTTCACAGCTAGAAATAGCTCACAAATCGAAAGCTCTGTATCTAGATTCTCGGCTAGTGTCATACAGCTGCTATCAGCCGCCATGCGAAGATCGCCTCTATCCTCCGTTTGTTTATGCAAAAGCTAAAGGCATTTTAAATGTCTATCAAATCATTTGTCAATCTGTTGTTCCACGTTTTTCCGCTGGCTCTACGGAAAAAAAAGTTAACTTATATTCGACTAAAGACATAAATGTCCACTGCCAATGAACGGACAAAGGGGAAATTGTCTTAATCACGCCGTTGGCAGTTTGTTGTTATTAGCAGACACGGAAACACATCCCATCTTCTTGACATATTTCCCCTCGTTCCTTTTTACGACCAGGGTTTGGGCAAGTTGTATTGTTTGTGGAGCATCACGCTTATATTAGTAGTAAAGAAGTTAATAATACAGATACACCCTTAGTTAATTGATTCAGGCGTGACTTTGCGGAAATCCATTATAAAATACAATAGAAGATGTATATTTAGTAAAATAATCCGCTTAACTGTTCTTAAAGAGTCATAAAGAACCCTGTAAAAATTGACACGTGTTTCAGCTCTCAACGAGGTATCCCCAGGATGACGATTGACTTGTTGCGAACCTGGACACGACGTGTTGCCAAGTTAAGGAATACGTCAACTATTGTATTAGATACCTCCTTATTAATAAACGCGAGTTAAGTTAGACCTTACAGCTAGTATAAACTTCAGATTAATCATTCATTTCTCGAGGTGTAAGTTTGCCAAGTTTGGTTATACTCCGCGTTTATTAATAAGGAGGTATTGTTTTATTATTCTGTTCAATTATTTAAATACTGCCCGTATTTAAATAACTGAGCAGAGGAATAGATTAGGCCAATACTGTTTTCTAATTTAGGTCGAATTGCCTATCAATGAAATCACGAATGAAATCTACTTTATTAATACATAACTTTCCCGCCAAAATGTAATTTCTCGCGCATACTTTGTGGTTGCAATAATTTATTTGAAGTATGCAAAGGTTTCGAAACCATACAGCCTGTGCGTATGTTTTTTTTTACGGTTGATGTGAAGGAAAGGTATCACAAATTCAGCCTACTTATTTTGAAACTATTCCAAACAATAAAATATTAGTAGGTAAAATACAAACTACGTTCTATATTCTTGTTTGTTTACGGGATTTCAAGTGAACTCTGGTAGGGTCTAGGTGTAAATAGGGTAGGGAACCGTTGACCTACTTACAATTCCTTTCGCCGTAGGGGCGATATCAACGATGTCTGTAAATGACAAGCAACTGAATTAAATGATAAGTCTTGTGTGGAGATACTCTGGTGATGTTTCCGACATGTTCGTTGGCCCGGAAATTGTATTTTCTTCTTCTAAGAATACTTATATTTTGTGCTTAAGTTAGTGCTGTTCGTGACGGTCGATTTTAGAGGAGGTTTAACATAAGTTTTGTATTATAATTATTAAATCAGTTATGAGCAGTCGAATTAAACTTTTCCGTTAAGAGGGAACAGGGCCCGCGATTCTCCATACAAACGTATTCCCCGATTTTCTTCCTGAATAATGCCTCTAGAGCTGTATTTTTTTTTTTATAAAATCAGGGTCTCTATAGGCATGTCCCTGTCATTTCCTTTTTTTCAGCAATTAATAAGTAAGGAAACTATGACCCTCCAAAAATTAAAAAAATGCCCCATTTTTACCGCCGTGATTAGAGGACTACCACACTAATTCGGAAAAGTTTTTAGCATAAAAGAAAATAATAGAAACCTAGACTTACTCTTTCTTAAAATTTTAATGTAAAAATTATTAAATCGGCTAAGTTTTCGAGGAGAAAAAAGGAGAATGCCAAACGTCGTATTCGTCAAAAAATTTGTGATATCATCTCGGTCTGAGCTGCAGTTGTTTTTTTAACTTGGTTTTTCGGGCGCAGCGCGACGGCAATAGTTTCTTCAAATACCTATTTTTCAAATTCCTCGCAGCCCCTGTTCCCTCTTAAGTGTATGTTTGTTTATAAAGACCATTTTTTTTTTTAACAAAAACGATAATTTTGACAAAGATTGCTTTTATTGAAAAAAATGTTTTTACATTTAAAAAAAGTTGAAGCACAGGTTTTTTTTTCTTTTAATATGGTCTCCACGTGCCCACGTTATTACTTATTACTCCATGTTATTACAGATTTTAATCGGTTCCGCATAGGTATATCTGATTAGGGTTATTAAACGGTCTTGCGGAATACTGTTCCATTCTTGTGAAATTGCTGTTCTTAGTGCTGCCACTGCTGTGGGCACAGAATTTCTCGCATATACAGCTTTTTTTAAACTGTCCCAAACATGCTCAATGGGATTAAGATCTGGGCTGCGTGCTGGCCAATTCATGGTACGTATCCCAACCTCTTCGCAATATTGTCGAACTTGTGCAACGGCGTGGGGTCGGGTATTATCTTGCATTAGAGTAAAATTTTCGCCTATTAATCCCATGTAAGGTACCACATGAGCTTCTAAAACCTCAGCGGTGTGCCGTCAAACCTACTCTTCTACCGTTTTGAGGAACCATGTCGATGAACACAATTTCCGTTCACCCGATCATCGAAATGCCACCCCACACCATACACGAACCGCCTCCAAAAGGAACACGGTCCTCAATGCAACTTTGAGTATATCTCTCCCCACGTTTTCGATGGTCTTCTGCGACCGTCGGCACCATTTAAACATGTCCTACACTCATCGGTAAACAATACGGAGGCCCGTTGCTCTTCAGTTCAATTAAGATGTTCACGCGCAAATCTTAAACGAGCTTGTCTGTGAGCTGCAGACAGCTTTGGACCATTTGCTGGTCTAAAAGGGGTGATTGCAGCTTCCTTAAGCCTCCTTCTTATTGTTGGTGCACTCACGTTTACTACACGCACTTCATTCGGCTCAGTTTTGATGTTTACTGACGTGAGGAAACGATTTCGTAGGGAAGTTGAAACAATAAATCGATCGTCATCGTCATCGACCGGTGGTTGCTCGAGTTCTGCCTGTACCGGGTCTCCTTTTGTAAGAACCGGTCTCTACAAACCTTCAATATTACTATAGAAACCGTAGACTGGTTTAAATTTAAATTTCTAGCAATCGTTCGTTGATCCAAGCCTTCCCGGACCAATGCATGATTTGAGCGCAAGCCGCTCAGACGAAGTAGCCATATTTATGATTACTAAACTTTTGTTGAGTTAAAAAGACTCAATCAATACTATTGATAACAATAATTTAAACCGCAAATGAAAAAAAAAAAAAACAAACTTTAGTAATAACACACGAATTTGAGACTATGCATACATTTTATTTTCCCGGCTATAATTTTAAAATTTACGACAGTTCTATTTTTAAATTTTGTGTTTTTTTAATGATTAATGGATATTCTCGAGATTTTCATTTAGTTTAATCTAAAAAGTTTGCATACTTATCAAAAATATTACTTAATTCGAAAGAAATCCTGAGCTTTGATGCAGTTTATGAGTCGTCAGTGTAGTTACAGAACTATAATCATTAGAATCATTATTACATCTCTCTAACTTTAGATTTGTTCCATAAGAATTAATCTCTTAATGGAAAAAATCATATGAAACCAATCTAACTTAGAGAGATGTATCTAATTATTGATGATTTGAATTTTGTGGGTTACCATTGCGGATCCTCTGACTGCCTCGTTGGTCCAGTGGTTGCAAGCGCTATTGCTGAGCATGAGATCTTGGGTTCGATTCTCGGGTCGTGCAATATCTGTTTCTCAGCAGTAGACTGGAGTTTAGATTTGTGCCTGGTTGATGGCAATAGGCTTGCCCCTTATTAAATGGGACTTAAATATAACTGGCAAAACTACTATAGGTACACCTCTGCCCAGCCTCTGGGAAATCAAAGGTGTTGTTATGTCATTAATTTATACATTTTCGCGGAGGTTACTTGGAAACGCCAAGCAGGGTAAAATCTCTAAAGTACACATACTTTCTTTATTTAGCGTAACAATAACAACAAGCTTTATTTTTAGCTTGAGAACTTATGTTAGATACCTATTTTCTTGCAAATAATAGTTATTTATGCAACTGTTGTATAATAATTAGGTATTAAAACACTCATGTGATACTATTAGCACACTCGGCTTCGCTTCGTGTGGTAAACCCACATTCGTGTTTTAATACCTAATTATGTACAGTTGCTTATAAGACTTTTATCTACCCCTTGTTATGAATCCTCTATAAAACGTTCTGGAACCATAGGGTGTTGTACACTGTTGTAAGAACTCTATGTAAATTCATGGAAAGTTTAATTGCTGAGTATCTAATACCTACAAACAAACTATGTATAGGACAAACAAACAAAAAAAAGAAAAAAAAAACGAAACAAAGTACTTAAAAAAAATTGCAATATTAATAGGTATTGAACACAAATGGCGGGATACGACGTTAATTCGAATAACCAAAAGTTATTTTTTTAAATTATGTCGCTATGGTAGTGAAACGCGAAGCATGACAATGTTCTTTTTTTGAAAAGGAGATGCATAATGAAATTCAGTACAACATTATAACTCCCGTTTGGATGCTATTATGGTTACTATGACACTGGGTCTTTTAATGTTGGCAATAAGCTAACTGTTTCAGAAAGTTTTATAGAGAATTTATAGCATGGGCGTAGATAAATATATATATCATTCATTCATTGATTCATTCATTCATTCACAACAGTGGAGCCACTTGACAAATAAATTCCTTTGTCAGGAGATGTCAATAACACACAAGTATTTTATTTGACTTAGATCCCCGCGATTTCTGAGAACCTATTACATCTGCTGTCGAATTCCATATTAGCTTTTGTGATTGGTAAAAAACAAGCAATACCAATCATATATAAGTCTATATATAGTTAATGGAAAGTTACAATAAACTGGAGGGTAGTCGCTTTTGTAAAAATAAACCACACTTCCGTACTCCTAAAGCCACCGTGCATTTTCATAAATACCTATAACATCACGCTTTGTTTTCCTAAGGGTTGGGGATGAGGTGAACCTATAGTACACCTACGTTTCGCCAGTTATGTTTAAGTCCCATGTAATAGGGGGCGAGCCTATTGCCATAAACCGGGCACAAATCCAGACTTCGGGCTAACTGCTACTGAGAAATTCCAGATAGAAAAACCCAATAACACTTTGCTGGACCTGTGAATCGAACCCAGGACCATATGCTCAGCAGTAGTGCTTGCGACCACTAGACCAACGAGGCAGTCAATCATTGGTCATGATTTTGGGGTCATCATTGTTCCGAATTTGAATTAACGACCATTTAAAAATATATGACATATACCGATAGAAAGAATATACGTAAACGAGGCAAGAAGAGTATTTAAGGATCGTATAGCAGGTGGTGTTTTGTAGTTGGGAAGAAGGCGTGAGTATGTATGTATGTATTATAGACTTTTATACAAAAAAAATAAGGTGGCTCGATTAAGGAGTCTGTGTATTTTCGCAAATGCCACAAAATCACACAATAAGGCTAATATCAGACTAAGACACCATGGCGGCGCAACCATGGTCGTGCTGCCAGCAAAATATACATTGCTTTACGGTGGGTATCTGAGCAGGCGTCCGATCGGCTGCCTAACCAACTCAGACCAAATAAAAAACCAACAAATAGCGCTGCGAACAATACAGTGAAGCATGCCAAAACTACACCACCGCTCTGAGCATACACGCTCACATACACACATTTACAATCAAACTACACTTCTCTAAGTGCACACATGTTTACGAAACTGGCGTCACGTCATTGCTGACAGCGGTTTTTTATTTGGTCTGAGGGAACCAACCATATTTTTTTTGGCAGTGGGACCATGGTTGCGCGGCCACTGGTATCCTAGTGAGATAGGGCACTAAGAACTTCGTTCACATGGCCTCTTCCTCCATTAGTCCACCGACCATTCTTTTATCAAGTTACCAAGTCTAATATTTAATTAAATATAGCAGGCAGCTGGCTAATAAGCCGAAATAAAGCCTACTTAGGGAAATTAAAACCTTTCCTCTTTGGCTCGACACTTCGCCCCAAACCTGGCACAAATCGACGTTACACATTTTATCCAATTAGTGGGAAAGGGATAGTCTGTGAAGGAAATAATGGAGCATAACTTTGAAAAAAGACAAAGGAAATTGTAACCCCTTATCCCGCCGACAGAAATATACCTATTGGTTTATGGCAGATATGTGTTTGGCCTGTATCCATTTTACCATTTGATTACCAGGTCGGGCAGATTTTATTGGGTTTTTCAACCAGCATTTTCTCATTAGCTGCCCGAAGTCATTGTCAGTATGAAGCACTGGGCAAATGAGAAAAGATGTACTACTTACATACATCTGCCTACGTCTTCGAATTATACACGCGTGATGTCGTGATGTCTGTATTACCCTACAGGCGTTTTTATTTCCCAAAGATCCCAAAAAAATGGAGAATCCAAAAGTGAACGCCTCACAGACATAAACATATGTTGACGATACGTTTTAAAGATTAATCTATTGTGTATGGCGACTCAATTTAAAAAAAAAAATATTATACCTGTAACCTATCAAGTTATATCTTTATAAAAATATATTATGAATCTTATAATGTCAGGTCTCTAGTTTAATAAACTTCCCCACTAATATGAATTCCATGTATTTTTGAGAGTATTATATAATAACGATTTTATGTTGTAAAATTTTGACAAGGCGACATATCGAGAGTAGAGTACTCTCACACGCTGAAGCGTTCTGAACGTGCAAAAGTTTGTAGCGGTTGCCACATACGAACTACGCATCAAAGACATGACGTCACACAAATCCTGCATCGCGCAATTAGAGTTTACCGCGCGAACGACATATATGTATAACATCCATCCGACATCAACATTAGGGCAGTCAGCCCGCCTGACACAACACCCGTCTGGTCGGAGGATCCTCCCTTTTCTATGGTGGATGAGTGAACTTTACACCCTGTTCTTCATGCCCCTAAAAGTTCGCACATAAAACATGCACAGAGCAACTGATTCGAACTAAAAGCACCTACACTGATTTTCGCCTCCCTGATCAAGCTTTAGTAAGCTCAATTTAGTTCCCCTCAGATCATAGTCAACCACTACCACAGAGTCAATCTCTGGAGAGGCTAATAGGATTAATACAAATTGGGACAGATTGGTAGCATTCAATCTGTGAAGAGCCCGAGAACACAATGCAATAATACTGGTAAATATGGCTCGACCAATACCGCTCACGGTCCTCCTATACAAACGGAATAAATAGTGATAGGGCTGGGGTATAAATAAGGCAAGGTATAGAACGGTTATTGGTGCTTGATTATTAAGTAAAATGGTAATGCGTGTATGACCAGATGTATGAACGTAAACGAAACATAACAAGTACATAGAATACGGGTGATGGTGGATAGTGGTACTTTATTAGAAGACTAGCTTCTGTCCGTGACTTATTCATTCTTTCTGACTTTTTTAGGGTTCCGTACCCAAATTGTGAAACGGGACCCTGCTACTAAGACTCCGCTGTCCGTCTGTCACCAGGCTGTATCTCATGAACCGTGATAGTTAGATAGTTGAAATTTTCACAGATGATGTATTTCTGTTGCCGCTATAATAATAAATACCAAAAACAGAATAAAATAAATATTTAAGTGGGGCTCCCATACAACAGACATGTTTTTTTTTGCCGTTTTTATAGATAATGGTACAGAACCCTTCGTGCGCGAGTCCGACTCGCACCTGGCCGGTTTTTTCTTTTTGCTCGGCTCCTAAGAATCCTAGCCTATAGCCTTCCTCAAAAATTGGGCTATCACATGCAAAAATAATCTGTGAAGGTACCATTCCGTACCCGACCGCTGCAGTCATGATTGCGAACCCGACCGCAGGCAACAACAGCCGTATTCCAGTTGGTAGATAGAAGATAGAAAGACGTGTTATCGCTTGAGCGTTAGCGGCACTACTGGGGCCCAAGTCTGCTATTTTTATAAATTCGTCATTCCAAAAATCATCGTCATTTTGCTAAAAGTTCGTAATCTGCTAAATTCATAATGGTCGATCATTGGTTGATCATTGTATTCCACAAACACGATACTCGTAACGAATTAAAAAGAAATGACTGCACAATGACGTTCTCATGGTAGGTCACTGATCAAAGGAACTGTCAAAATTTTAGCAGATTACCGCATAAGTCAGTCATTAATTTTTCATTATGTACGAGATTACCAATAGATGCCATTTCTTTCAATGGAGTGTCAGTGGCTGACCATTGGAAAGTCATAATGACGCCAATTATGTTAGTAGATTACCAAACTTGTCAAAATCAACAATTATGAAATCAATGATAGACTGTTCTGACACTATTGCAATAGACTTGAGGCCCTGGTCTGCGGTAGGGCTGCACGAGTCGCCTGTCACTCGCCCGTAGCTGCCAACGACGTGTCGCTAGCTACGGAAGGTATTTCATAGGAATTCATAGATACCAGTCGTGTCACAGCGACACGTCGCCTGCAGTTGCCTCCTGCGGTCGGGTACGGAATGGTACCTTTAATCCGACTGGTAATTCCAGAGATTAGCGTGTTCAAATACACACGCACACTTGTCGCACTTATCTTTCCCTGTTGAAAGATAAGTGGGCGTGTACAGATTGTTTATTTTACGTATCAATTTAATATTTTTTGTGAATATTTTATTATAAAAAAAAGCATTATGTTTTTAAATGTTTTTTTTTTTCATTTATGGACGTTGTACTATTAATTCCGGGTAAACGGGAACGTCTTTCGTTAATTAACATACTGTATAATCGTTACAGTATAAAGGACGTACTTACTTTAATGTTTCGATATGCTGATGTTTGAATTTATGCTGTCTAACCTCATAACTTCTTGTTTTATTGCTTACAATCATTATGTTTATAGGGGTCTGGTATAGGCAGGATTATTTACTGCTGGTTAATGTCGGTACTTCCTGGTCATGGTAATTAGAGAATATGTACTGGTGCTGTCTCTATACCGTGACTGGTGATTAGGGCTATCAGGTTGTTATTGAGAAAAGGCCAATAATTTACATTTACAGCAAGGATATAAAAGGCTTATACAATAAAAATTGATTTAAAAAGTACCGATCAATCCCCGCCCATTTTGTAACGTTATAACTGTCAAGCCACGCGGTTTGACATAAACGCGCATGCCACGTCACTTTTGACATAGATTTTTTAAAATTCTGTGTTGTATATTATATGTTGAATGATACCGGGATAAAAAGTATTCTATGTCCTAATCCAGGTCATGGTCTACCCATGTGCTAAATTTCATACAAATCCGTTCAGCCGTTTTAGCGTGAAAGCTTGACAAACAAACAAAGAAACTCACTTTCGCATTTATAATATTATAAGTTTGGATTAGGATAGGATAAAATTTCCAAACGAGAAATAATCTGCTTAAAAAAAAAACATTACTTTAACAATTCAAGAATTGAAATTATCTCAGCCAGAAAATTCTTCTCACAAAGTTCTAAGTTTAATCGCAACAAAAAAGTAAAACAGATGCGACGCCCACAGACAGCGAAAAAGGACGAAAATAACCGATCAGAACTCAATTTACGGCAAAATGAAAGAAGACACTTGATTCCAATCCAATCATGATACGATGTAAGTCGACGCGCGCACACTTACCCGTAGCGATTGTCTACACCGCCGTCGCGTCGTTTAAAGACTCTCCCATACAGGTGCGATTTCACATGCGACATGCCATTCATTGAGACTTCAAACACTACCATTTATGGAAAGATCAATCTGAACGGATGAGCTTACGGCAGATCGAATCGAACTCATCAGTGTAAATTATTCGCTTCAGGAAGTTGTCTGGCCAAACTTCGTAGGCGTGTAGATCAGCATCACAGGGTATAGATTTTAATTAGGCCAGATGGATCTGAAGGTACCACGGACCATGTGTAAAGCCTTTAGACACCGCGGTTCCTTCTTAAGAAGCACCACAAGTAACGCATGTGCGTGCTAGGGATATAATGTCTACCGCGAAGTCTTCTTATCGCGAAGTCGCGACGTGCCTGTTTGAACGACTCTTAAATGCTTTCTTCGCGTTCTGCTATTATTGTCAGTGTTATTGGAAGATAACGTTTGTTGTAACCATTACGGGGTTTTGGAGTAGTCGTTGACAATGATTTGAACTTTTATCGATGTTACGCATACCGGTTTTGTGGACAAGAAAGTAAGTGTTAACTGTTTGTGTATTGAAAGAGGAGTAAAACTGTTTTATAAAGAGACATGGGCAGAATCTGCCTTCATAGTTGCTCACTTTTAATATCAAAATATCATTTGCTACAAGCAAGTGGGTACCAACCAAAGGGTGGTTAGAGGAAATCTCAGTCTGAGCTTTATCCACACCAAAGTGGAGTTTTCCTAGCAAAATGTTAATTCAGGATAAATTTCCCTCTGCGTCTTTCGAGAATATAATAAAACGTACGAGCTATTTATCTCTCGGTCGTATGCATAGGATAAACTCTGTTGTAGATAGTCTTATACAGGGTGTTTGGCAGAACGTTGAACATACGAAAATGGTGGATAGATTGGGTCATCTGCTACTTACTCAGCCCTAATTTAATTGGCCCTGGACCCCAGGATATTAAAAAAAATTTTTTTTTGCTTTCTTCTAGTTTCACCACTTTCTTAACTTTAGAGTGTATTTTTTATCACAAATGGATAAAACAGGCATTTTTTTTTATCGTTAATGTTGGTAGATTCTTATAAAACTATTGCTTTATTCAGATGTTAGCTAGAAAAAAAGTTATAAGTCCTCAAACTTACAGAAATATGTAAAAAAATACTTGAAACTAAATTTCAACTTGCATTTAAAAAAAAAAAAATGGGTTGAGTAAGTAGCAGATGACCCCACCTATCCACCATTTTCGTATGTTCAACGTTCTGCCAAACACCCTGTATAATCATTCTCGCATTAGACTACGGAAATTATTGTAGGTAACCAAACCTGTATCACTTTGAAATATTAGTCACAAAGTTACAGGTTGTGTTCCACTTTGAAATTGTAATGTTGTTATTTCCCAAATGATGCATTTCTGAACGGAATTCTGTGTGGAACGGAGACAGATCCGGAGATTTCGAATATAAATTCAAAGCAAATTCCGAACGGGGTGTCAACTCTATTTGCTTCGGCTTCTTAGCAACGCACCGGGATGGCAACTGCGGCTTTTCCGAAAATCTGTTTTTCTTTTGGGGTTGACTTTTTCTGAGACCTGCTAATTCTAAAAATTAGAGGAGTTTATTTTTCCAAAGATACCTAATTCCTTTTTTTTGCCAAAGACTTAGCTTTTTAATATACATTGTAATTGAATCAATTAATTTTCACGGCCCTCTCCTTAAGACCTAGGCCAAACGTTTTTTGATATTCGGATAGCTCATGACCTAAGGAGGTGAATTAAAAAAGTTAAAAAAAAACGCGGACTTTTGCGGGTTAAAGTTAGTTGACATTTAACGTGGCAATGCCTTTTGGTTACCTACTTTTCCTGTTGACAGCGATGCAGACAAATTTTGTGATGCCATATGATTTTTCCTCTCCCTTTTTTATATACTTGTACATATTATTGTTATTTTAAGACTCTTGGCTTTTATATTATGTTTGTTATTATCTTCGAAATTGTATAATTATCAGTTGCTACAAAAACGGTGAAGGAAAACAACCGTGAGGAAACCGGCATGTCTGAGAGATATTTCTCGACGGCATGTAAAGCCAAGTCAGAGGACCATGGGTGGTTTTAAAACTCTGACACCAGGTTCGCCACTAACCACACGAAAAGAAGTTCTTCGAAATTGAAATTTTAGTTAAAAAAAAATCTATAATTTACACGTCTAATGTTGATATGTGAAAACATATTGTGTGATGTGTGTGTATGATATGTGTGTGTGTGTGTGGTGTATGTGTTATGCGTGTTGTGTTTGAAATGTTAGGCGCTGTCTTGAATTTTTTTTATAATCACCAGAATAAAAATAAATATTTACACTGTAACGAAATTACGAAAACAATTTTTCATACACGAATTTCAAAGTGATATTTACTCAATAACGTCGACGTGTCAGGTGAACTTTTTGTTCACGATTTCGTTTAGCTCTGAACAACGTAGCGTTTTGAACGTTTTGTTTGATATTTTTTTACGTCCATAATTAAGTTATGGTGGACGCCGTGTCGATGTGTAAAAGGTTATTTTTCCATATAAATACATTCGGTTTTTTTTAAACATCCCAATCGCGACGGGAATCCATGAGATATTTGAGCCTTATGTTCAGCGTCATTTTATTTTTTTGGAAAAATTATAAAGGTATTAAGTATTTTCTTATCAAATGTCTAAAATCTGTATAAAAATCAATGTCTCATTCCATCTGCCTTTCAAAACCCTAGCAACAGAAACCATTCACACACAAGATAGCCCCATTATCAACACAAAACCTATCCAGGGATACATAACTGAGGAAACAGGCTGTTAATAGGACTGTTCAACTAGCCAGCGGGATAAACGGACCTTAATTACGGCCAGGGGCGGCGGGGGCCGAAGAAATGGATGGCCTCCGGTTCCGCAGCCCTTAAGTTCGGTAATTTCAGTTAGCAGCAAATGGGGGGAACTTGGACGTGCCTAATGTAGGATTGGGGACACTCCATGTGACCGGAATATACCTAAATCGATTTGGAGGATGATTAAGTGACCTTACGTTGGGGACTTTTTTGTTTACCTATTGATTTTGATCGTGGCTGTGTCAACTGCTCAATATGGGCAAACCTCTTCTAAAAAGATTGAAAAATAGATCTGTACTTACACGTATAATCATGAATGCTTTCTACTTCAAAGCTCTTGACTGTGCAGCACTTTCTGACTATTTATTCCATTTAGATAAAATTATAATATTTTTAGATTCTTTGTATATTTAACGGCTTCACGAATTTGAGTCGGCATGAGTTGTTACTGCCACAATCACAACTATCATCAGACCATTTCACCTATTACAAATAAAATAAAGTTTATTACTATGTTGAAATATGATCGCATCATTTATAACAGTACCACTACGATAAAACTGACTACCTACGAGTAAAAAATGAACTGGTAAAACGAAAACGATTTTAACACTCCCGATAATATCACGACGTCCGGAACACGTACAGTTTAATATTTTAACTTACGTGACTCCTGTTATTTACTGAAACTGATTCTTTTATTACATATTATTTATTACAAATGTAGTTAAGTAACTCTGTAATCGGCATTTTGTTTTTGTTATGTTTTTGTTGTCATTTGACAATGTCGCAACCACAGATTATGTAATGTCGCAACAGTAATTACGCAATATTTTCTTTGGTCCGAGGCCTTGACATCAACCAATGAACAACATTTCAAAACGTTTTTTTTTTTTTTTTTGATGGTTGAATACGAGGCTTTTGGCTACCTTTGTATTTTTGTATAATTTTTCTTTTTTTTCTTTTGTTATAATGTGCGTTTCGTTTGTGCAGAATAAACATATTTTCTTTCTTTCTTTCTTCTTCTTTTTAAAGCCTGCTGGTTAGTGAGCAACTATTTGTTGCAAAATATTTGTTGTTTGTTTGATCAACATGTTTTTGGCAACGCGCGGATTTTGTTCAGCGAAGGTGTCGTTGAGACTTTGCCCGTATTTTTACGAGTATTCCACTTATAGTACCGATTTGAACGACACCTGACCGAATTTCACCTAAGTTAATCCACGTACGGCACCAAAACAAAATTTTGTTACGTGCAGTTTTGTTATTTGTGTGGCGTAACTTTATTTTGATCTTCGCGTCACGAGAATAGCTGATGTCATTGTGAAAAGATAAGTCAATAAGCAATATTAGTAGTGGGCCGTTTAGAATGTGCTGGACGAAGTATCGTATCGGAAAATATCCAACCTTATTGTGCCAGCGTTGCGCGACATTGTGCCACATTCTATATTCAAATTCTTAAAACGTCATCTATTGTCTCGTGGTTTGGTTTTAATGTAACATCTTACTAAATGCGTATTTTTCTTTTTCACAAAACGTTGTCTACCAAGAAAAATATATTTGAAAAGTTTCCTGTCGTAAGCCACGTCTTAATTATTTTACAACAATGGTCGACTGTTTTAACTAACTCTTTGTGTTTACAGAGTAATTGCTGTTCATTTTAAGTAATAATTTTAAGTTGCCATAATTTACAAAGTTCTGGCAGCGTACCTTCATCAAGGTATTTTCTGAGGAGTTTATTTTGGCTGCGACGCTAATGTTGGGTACCTACATTTTATAAAAGAGGATTTTTTTTCAAGTGGACGTTTGTAACAATTTTATGGCCAAAGAGATACATTGATTGTACAGGAATGAAAAAGAGTTTATTCACATACATCATTTATAATTTAATCTTATTCACTTATAGTTATAGATAGTGCAATCCACGAATGACGTGCCCCACTCCGCTCCGCTCCGTACTAAAGTACAGCTTACAGTACAGTAATCGTGGAATGGGGCGCGTCGTCGTGGATTGTACTATCTGTAGGTCCGCTAAACTATCTATACATTCTTTAAATTGTATCCTGCAGATTTTAAAACAGAATACAAGTTTTTAAATATTCTCTACAGTGAGGCTTTGACAAAACATATTAAAGAGGTACTTAATTATTTTATTTTTAAAAGAGGAAAGCTAATACATTCTATGGAAATGACCTTCATTCCTCGCCTTGAATGCCTTCTTCACATAATATGTAGTTAGTGTGAAAAGTGGAAAAGAAATGTCGTTATTTTATTACTACAGGAATATGTATGTAATCAGTTTTATGTAGTTTTGTGTAGTTTTAATCAGTATATGCTTTATGTATGTACGTATTTATTGTATATCTAGATGGTACACCGCTGACTATTGTCTCTCCTATTACCTTTAATCCATCCAAAGGTTGTCTGTAAAAGATCGCTTTAAGTGATAAGACCGCCCATTGTGTCACCCTATGTAAAATTTCTAAATCCTATATTTGTCTGAAATTTTTATGGTGTACAATAAAGTGTATTCTATCTATCTAGACCTAATTTTTCAATAGTATTAGTTAAGTTAGTATATAATTTTGCAAATTTTATGTCTATACTTATATACAATATTAGGCTTAAAGTATGAAAACACCTTTGCATGTTTAAAAAAATAAATTAAAAACATAGATGTCAGCAAAAAAAAAAAATAAAAAAAATTGAACATTGAAGTGAAATCTAGACCTCCGTTAGAACCTTCCCACACATCTATGGAAAATCTGCGAGAACAGTTCGGCCTCCTTCTGCCTAGCGTTTTCGCAACTATGCTGGGGTCGGCATCCAATCTAACCAGATGCAGCTGAATACCAGTATATATATTATACATGGAGCGACTACCTATCTGACCTCCACAACCCAGTTACTAGATAATACGATACTTGGTATGATTGATTGTGAGACTTTCGGGCTTCTGACGACCCGTAACGACCGTCAAAAATCCACGAATGATAGCCGGGACCCACAGCTTTACGGGTTTTCCGAGGCACGGAGGGGTCTGGATATCATCCATCCACAGGTCAATCGCGCAATCATAGCTTAACCTGATCGATGCGACCCGTCAGGTAAAACTGGGTTACATAACTGTATTGAAAACGTTATAACACTGAATTTCCGTCGCAAAATTTCTGCTGGTGTGTCGCCTCACTACATACCTGCATATTGCACAGTATAAACCAAAAAATTGCCTCAATTAGAGCTGAGGAAAATCCCTTGAATAAACTAAAACGGTTAGGTATTTCTGTTATTAGAATGTAACGCACTATGTATTGTTATTCATGAGTGAATAGACGTAACCGTATTCACGCTCGCCATGCATTATTTATGGGATTGTTACTTTCACTCCACTTACTGAATGACTGATAGGTAAATAAGTACCTACTTACCACATCTAAGCAAACATTGTATAAATATTTCGAGAAGATAAGAAAATATAATCATAAAAACCGGCCAAGTGTCAGTCGGACTCGCACATGAAGGGTTCCGTACCGTATAAAGATTGAGAAATAAAACGACGAAAAAACCTTGTGTCTTGTAATGGTACCTTTAATTATTAACTTTATTTATTTTTATTATTTGTTGTTATACCGGCAATAGAAATACCTACGCAATCTGTGAAAATTTCAACTGTCTACCTATTACGGTTCATGAGATACAGCCTGCTGACAGACGGAGGGACAGCGGAGGCTTAGTAAAAGGGTTCCGTTTGGAACCCCTTGGGTACGGAACCCTACAAATCATCATATCTCTACATAAAAGAATTGAAAAATATATATATAATAAATATATTTCTACAGCGGGAATTATTTAGACATCTAAACCAACTAGCTGCAGTAAGCTCCTGTGAAATATTTAATGGAGTTGCTGAGCTTAGACCAGTTAGACTGCTACCTCTAAAAAACTTTTAACTCTGACTGGTAAGACTAGAACAACAACTTTGAAATAAGCGGAAAAAGTCTATAAATACTGTCGACCCAATTGTGGCAACCCTATCTAAGAAGAGTACAAAATTCAATGCAACGATCTAAGGCCGCCAACACACGGTCAGCTGTGACAGTCAGGAAGCAATTTACAGACCGCTCAAGCTGTTCATGATCCGCACATCAATCAGTCTAGCACACACAGTCGTGTGGAGCTGAAGGCTGTCAACAGTTTCAACCGAACTGGAAACCTCGGAGTTTTTCAAAATAATATTGAGTTTCCTGCAGCTTAGCTTATATGGAAGATGATTTCTCGACTCTTTATTTATAAGAGACTGAAAACAACTGCAATGAAAGAAGGTAATTAGATACGTTTATCTAAACAAGAGAAAAGATTTGTATTTTATGAATACCTAAATTCAAAACTACTGGACCGATTTTAAAAAATATTTATCTAGTAGAATGCTATATTATCATTAAGTAATTTATGGTATAATTTGTAAGATATTACGCGGGCCAAGCCGCTGGTGGAGGCTAGTTTGGTATGTAGGAATTGGAATATACACAGACTAAACAAAATAAAAACTTAATTCTAAAATAACTATGTGGAGAAAACAAATGTTATAATGAAAAAATTACAATACTCTTAAGGCGGTCTACACACGAACAGTCGTTACAGTCAGTCTGTTTATGACACACATACACAGTCGTGTGTAGCTGAAGGGTGTCAACTACTATAATTTTTTTATTAAGTTTTTATCTGCCCCCCACGGTTTCTCCCGCATAAGTCTCGATCCCGTAAGAATAACGGGTTCAAAAGTACTTTATGTTCTAACCCAGGTCATGGCTGGTTAATGTCAGTACTTCCTGGTCACGGGTCACGGTAATTAGAGAATATGTACTGGTGCTGTCTTTATATCGAGACCGATGATTAGGGTTATCAGCTTGTTATTGAGAAAAGACCTATAGTTTACATTTACAGCAAGGATATAAAAGGCTTATATAATAGAAATTGATTTAAAGAAGTACCGATCAAGCCCCGCCCATTTTGTAATGATAACATTACAAAATGGGCGGGGCTTGATCGGTCAAGCCCCGCGGTTTGACAGAGACGCGCGTGCCGCCTCACTTTTGACATTGATTTTTTAAATTTCTATGTTTTATATTATATTTTGAATGATTTAGTTGACACGGATATACCGTTAGGCCATAAAAACCCGGCGCCCGGTCGGAAAGTATCCCACAAGAACGTACTACCGGGATAAAAGTATACTATGTCCTAATCCAGGTCATGGTCTACCCATGTGCCAAATTTCATCCAAATCCGTTCAGCCGTTTTAGCGTGAAAGCGTAACAAATAAACAAACAAACTCAGTTTCACATTTATAATATTACCTATAAACGAGTATAGTTAAGATATCGTGCTTCATACACTAAGGTTAGACATAGATAAATACAGATGGTTCACTCCGCATTTATAAGGTATGAAGCTACAAGTAGGTAGGCGCCGGGCTCGACTTGTCGAATTCAGTGTAACGTAGTCAGAAGATATAAAAGTTACGCGATAGAAAGAGAGGCAACTTCTAGGTGAATAAAACTGTAGTTAATTAGCGCTGTGCGACCTGAATTGCACTTTATTGTGTCGTCGGAAGAGTCGCTTTTTATTTAAATGATTTTGGGGAATGAACCATCTGTACTTATCTGTTGCTTAGATAGAGATTGGTTTCTAGACGTTTTAACATCAAAATAAAATAAATCGACTTTGTCGTGACCATCATTGTAGTTACTTATTTGATGGTAAAGAAAAAGATTTACTTACAGCTTGGCAAAAGGAGTCTGGAAAAATGAGGGCGCCACTATCGCATTTAGGTAACTTCGAATGGAAAGCGTTATTTGTTGCGCATTTATTTATTTACGTAAAATATTTAGTTCCCCATGTCACCACGTCAGACTCTTGTCGACTCGACTTTACAAAATGATTTAATTTCAATAGATATAATTATTTAAGTATAAAACGCATATTAATTTCTCTAAGTCCTACGGGTGTCTACACACGGGCTTTACTTGACTTTAGTTGTGTCTGTCAGTATGTTTATAATCTGCACATCAATCACTCCAACACACACATTCGTGTGCAGCTGAAGGCTGTCAACAGTTTCAACCCTCCCTGGCAATCTCGAAGTTTTTAATAAGTTGAAGATTGAAAGTTGGTTTCTCGGCTGTCTCTTGATCTCACATTAATATTAGACTAAAAGCTCCCAGCATTTGAGAACACGGGCTAGGTAGACCAAATTATGGACTTAATTTCAATAAACATGTGAACCAAATTGAATTCAGTCTTAGGCTGCCTACACACGGTCAGTTGTGACAGTCAGTTTATGATCCACACTTCAATCACTCTAGCAGACACAATCATGTGGAACTGCTGTCAGTTGTTTTAACCCTTGTAGTTGGAAAATATCGTGAGGTGAAAACGTCACTACGCAGACAACAAATTCGAGACTGACATGGAGGCTTGTGTTAGAGAAAATTGAAAAAAACTACATAGTCACTTTAGGAAGTTGTCAGTTTTTTCAATTTACTTACTATCACAATAATTCGAAGGTGATCTAAATACAGGATGTTTGGCAGAACGTTGAACATACGACAATGGTGGATAGGTGGGTTCATCTGCTACTTACTCAACCCATTTTTTTTTTTTTAAATGCAAGTTGAAATTTAGTTTCAAGTATTTTTTTACATATTTCTGTAAGTTTGAGGACTTATAACTTTTTTTCTAGCTAACATCTGAATAAAGCAATAGTTTTATAACAATCTACCAACATTAACGATAAAAAAAAAATGCCTGTTTTATCCATTTGTGATAAAAAATACACTCTAAAGTTAAGAAAGTGGTGAAACTAGAAGAAAGCAAAAAAATTTTTTTTTTAATATCCTGGGGTCCAGGGCCAATTAAATTAGGGCTGAGTAAGTAGCAGATGACCCAATCTATCCACCATTTTCGTATGTTCAACGTTCTGCCAAACACCCTGTATATTTTCGCAGAATTTGTAACAGTAAGTACTTAAAAGTGAATTTCATGGGCTACCTTAACGCTTTCACGTTAACTGACTTTTATATCTACAGCCCAATGTAGTTAGCCATCAATCCAGTCGTATTTATAAAACTTCAACGGCGCATTAGATCGATTTTATTAGAACAACCCCATGTGTGCTTAGCCTTGAAATAATTGTTACGTCATTGGCTTATCGGTATCATTACTTATTCAGATACAAAATGCAGCATAAATAAACATAATTCATATTTACTTATTTACACACAGTATTAGTATACTAGTAGTTATTAGAATTAAGTATGGTGTATGTAACTTTTTTTTCTTATCGAAAGTCACGAACTAAGACATAAATATTTTAAGAATTCTAAGCTTATGCTGAGACGTAAGCCGCGAGCGCATGCTGGCCTGCGACGCAGCTACACGCGTCATAGCTAGTACAAACAATAGACGTATGGTAAAAAACATGTGACGACCAGCGTGGGAAAGAGATGGAGCTAGACGGCCTGTATAGCTCCACTTCTTTCTCGCACTGACGTAACATCAAAATAATACTGCTAAAAGAGGTGGTGGTTGGCCTCCTGCACGCGTCGCGCAGAAAACTGTGCCGGTACTACTACAACACGCAGAGCAGGACAGATACGTGTTTGCGTGGCACGCACCTGCGCCGCAGCGTACGCAGCTCTCAGTACGTTCATGCATTCCAAAATCTGCTCTGCCCTGCGCTGCGTGGACCTGCGGCAACTGCGTCTCAGTATACGCTTAGCCTAACTGACGGGCTTACCTACCTACTACCCAAGGTGCGCCAATCGTAAATTTAAGTAACACTCATGTTGACTATAATTTGCATCTTAAAATCCATTAAAATGACGTATCTCCATCCTTTTTCCCCATCGTAAAAAGTTGTATGACATAACGGTCCAGATTGAAGGTACCTGCCTAGCTATATAAAATACGTACGAAGTAGGAGTTCATAAAGACGGGGAGGCGCCAGTGAGCCATGCAATATGTTAAGCGCTGTTCTCATAAAATGATATTGTGTCCCGCAATCCAGTTCGTTCGGTAATGAAGCGTAGCGTGCGTGCTCATTATTATATTTTGTGAAGCACTTGTGTGTGGCAGTGCACTGTTAGTAGAGTAGAGTGAAATTTACTTAATTAAATATCCAATTCAAGGTGTTTTGTGGAAGAAAACACCAAACAATCAGAGGGTCAAGTGGATAATTTCATATCTTTTCTTTTTCTTTAGTCAAGCCTTTGTTCAGCCGTGCTTACCTAAGTATTGAAGAAAAATTTAACATACGAGTACCTATTTGTTTGACAACTACAATTCCAAAATTAATCTCGAATTTCTAACTTAGGAATCTGGAATCTCTTCTGTACGACAGTGTACAATCTTTTACACGCAATCACTCATGTATGACAGTGTACGAGCAAGCCCTTGTATGAGACTGAATTAGAAATAAATTACGGAATTCTTTAACCATAAAATTCACGCTCTATAAATTCTTAAGGACATTATTTTCTTCTTAATTCTGTCGTCGCGTTATTCATAGTTTACTGACTTTTGTATAACATCCTGAATGTGTTTGATTTTTTCGAGATTTTTGGCGTGTAAAAAGATGAAAAACAAGCCAATTTGTTTTGAAAAACTAACTAACTGAGATCATCGGAAAACTTGAGACTAGAGATGCCGATGCATTCAACCAGCTTTTATGACAAATCTTTTACAGTTCAAGCAGTACGGTTATGGAATGCCTTGCCCGTGTCAATAAGGCGAGCTCAATCCTTGTCCACTTTTAAAACTCTGGTAAAAAAACACTTCCTCTCTCCTTAAACATCATCATTACATTTAGTTCCTTGCTCTTGTTTCATGTTTATAGATTTATATATTTATATGAATAAGTTTATGCTTTATGTATGTATGTACATATTTATTGTATATGTAGATAGTACACCGCTGACTACCTGCAGTATTGTCTCTCCTATTACCTTTAATCCATCCAAAGGTTGTCTGTAAATGATCGCTTTAAGCGATAAGACCGCCCATTGTGTCACCCTATGTAAAATTTCTAAATTTATGTCTGTGATTTTTATGGTGTACAATAAAGAGTATTCTATCTATCTATCTATATATATAACTTTTTTAAATGTGGCTAGCATTTAAAAAATAAAATGGTTGACAATATGACTAAAGTAAGTTTAAGTATTTTCATGAACCGGTAAAGTCCCAACCATCGCTTATAAATGACAGTAACGGACCCGACCGTCAAGCCAGCCAGGGTTGACAGTTATAACATTACAAAAGTGGCTGTGCTGTAGGTTCCCCGGAATTTTAGTCGAGCAATTTTGAGACGTGTTCAGCGTTCTGTTTAGCGAGCGCGCTGCTTAAAATATTTATCCTGCTTCGATCCTTAGATACTACTTTTGCTTCGTTTACGTTCATACATCTGGTCATACAAGCACACCGGTTCGGTGAAAGGAATCCAGTATTTTATGCTAACGTGATAGGAAATACTCGTAACGAAATTGACTCTAAAATTAGCTGCAGGAACAACCGTGGTCATTTTTCATCTCTAAGAAGCTTTGTTTTTGCGTTGCCCTAAAGCAGTGGTCAG
This sequence comes from Xanthia togata, assembly GCA_963853775.1. Taxonomy (NCBI): domain Eukaryota; kingdom Metazoa; phylum Arthropoda; class Insecta; order Lepidoptera; family Noctuidae; genus Xanthia; species Xanthia togata. The sequence continues at coordinate 10,096,893 of OY970805.1, forward strand.
CAAACTCACTAGTCAATAGGGCCAAATATCAATACTACGTCGACTAAGATTTCTCATGAGAGCCAATCATTTCTGTGTCCAAACTGTCCCAATACACTTTTCTTAATCCTTAAAATTCCCATCCTCTTTCACTCCACAACGCTTCCTACAATTAGCTTACTAAGAAGTAGGATGCCTTCACCATCATTGTCATCATATGATGAAGGCGTTTTACTTATTGACAAGTTAACATAGGATAACTTTGACAGTAACAGTAAATGATTAATTTTCGATGCCCTGTTAATTTTTTGTGAAAATATTTGGGAAATAAATCTTTGAAATAGTTTGAATTTTGAATAAAACTTTATATCTTCCTTACATATTTAAAGTTGAATACTATCAGTGTCTCATATGAAGACATGTGACCCCTTGGCACTGCATCAAGCCTCGTGCAGACTGGCGCAACGCAACAGGGCGACGCGACTCTAAGAAAAACAATTTCTAATAAAACTTCACAGTAGAACAATTACCGGTGTCGCGTCGCACCAGGCTGCACGAGGCTTTAAATGTGAAAATTATTCCAGTGATAAAAGCGTAATAAGATAAAATTCACACATCCACACAGGTACTTAAAATTCATGTCTCAAACCAACCACACTGACACATAAACAACCCCACATTAGCTCATATAAAATCGCAAAATTAAAAAAAAACAGACCACCAGTACCAGGCAATCATAAAAATTAAGTTTACGATGTACCCGCGCGCGTCAATATAACGGCCCATAAAGACGGCCGAACGCCCGGCCAGCGTTTAATTACTCGTCCCAATGATGTGCCTGACAAATTGCTGACAAGCTGAGTGCGGCATATTGTTGTTATGTGGTCCGCTTCCTCCGTTTCTATTAACTGCTGGATCGATTTATGTTGCTTTGTTGTACATGGTCATTGTTTAGATATTTTTGGGTCAATTTATTGGGCTTTGATTGGATTGGTGTGGCAGTCTCGGGTGTTGTAAAGGGGAGTAACGACATTATCCTCCTTTTGAACTTCGCCGCAGCCGGGCATAAATCGAGGGTTTTTAAGGTTGTAATTGAACTAGGTAGCTACCATTTCTTCAGAAGCTTTGTCCCATATAGATAAAAAACTTGATTTAACTTTTACGGCACCCTAATTGAATAACACACGATCAATCAAAATCTGTTTCATTTTGACAGTTCAACAACATTCATTGCGTTATTTACATTGTTGAGCAGACAAATTTTTCGAAGATATGAAGCAATGGTTTAGTAATTTCCTTCAATAAGATTCAGATTATGATTGCCCGTGTGTTACGCAATCACTGCACCCTGATTGCGTTCACAGAATAATATGTTGTTCGATTTAATATCTGAACCAAATTTCTAGCCAAAAGGCCTAGTAATTACCGGCTTAGCCAATCGCCCATGAACGTTATAATTATGCCGGTCATACACATTAGCGGTGGACCGTGCCCGTTTTGATCGTCAATTACATTGTTTTGTTTTCCCTTCGTTTCCAGATAACTGTGATTATTAACGACCACACCCCACTCTCTTTTTTTCAAGAAGAAATATATTCAGAAAAGGCTCCCCCCCTATTACATGGGGCTCAAAGATAACTGGCGAAATGTGGTGTTACAGGCACGATGTTATGTTATGTGTTAGGTATGTTAACATATTCAGCTTTTATATTATTTTCCAGATTTTTCGGCACCCTCAAGTCAAATGGATAGTACAATGACTTACAATATCTTGTTTAGAGTTCATTTTCCTTTGTAGAATATATATTATATAGTCTGTTCCAACAGTATAATTATGTATAACATAATGTGGATGTCAATTTGTAACAACACTTACAAATTGAGTGCTTTAATTTGATCATGTGAATACTTAAACCCGAAATTCGAATTTTTAATTACCTTATAGATGTTTTTAATTTGACAATTGAGGTTCATTTTATAACCTAACTTTCGTCAATGATTTTAGGGTTCCGTACCCAAAGGGTGAAACGGGACCCTATTAGTAAGACTCCGCTGTCCGTCTGTCACCAGGCTGTATCTCATGAACCATGACAGTTAGATAGTTGAAATTTTCACAGATTATGTATTTCTGTTGCCGCTATAGCAACAAATACTAAAAACAGAATAAAATAAATATTTAAGAGGGTTCCCATACAACAAACGTGATTTTTTGCCGTTTTTATAGATAATGTACGGAACCCTTTGTGCGCGAGTCCCACGCGCACTTGGCCGATTTTTTGATTACAATTTAATAATGTTATTCAAACAATAAATTGTTCGAAAACTGGGTTGAGTTTAAAAGTTAAAACCTTCTAAATACAGACGAATTTGTTACTAATTCCCTATAGTGAATGCTTAAGAATTTAAACTTAACATGCTCACTGACATCGAATACCTTTGGGACAGACTATATGAGGTCAATGGAATAGACACGGCACTACTCAAACTAGCCCCTATTGGAGCCTGTAGCACACTCGTCTTTCTGACACAAAGTCGGCTTGGGTGAAGGAAACTAACATAGTATTCGAATGGCTACTGCGGTGTGCTGACGTACGAGTGCAATCGATTCAGCGAACACATGGAAACTTGCTTACTGACACAGCCACGATTCAATTCCAATGTTTTGTTAATCTAAGATCGATGCACTTTCTGACCGTTACAGACTGTAATAACTTAAGCAGGTGTGCTTTTTAACTTTGTAACCCCGCTTTAAATTGTAGCTTCTAAGTTACATTTTTGAACAGTGATTGAGAGGCGGCACATTTGATGCAATAGATTACTTCTGATAGCCGAAGCCATTAGTGTTTTCAAATCTAAGCTGTATTATACACACCAATTGACCATCCATTGCATCATACATTTTATACCGTTTTACCACTACATAATGTAGGTAACAAGGCCTTTCAAAACAATTTAGAGCTAGTATATCTGTGTAATACTATTGTGTTACTAGTTTAAAGTGGTGGTGGGTAATAGAGTGATCCCAGTTGATCCCCCCTTTTGTGAAATCTGTGAGACAATGCAGGGATGAAAAGCGGACGCAGTTGTTCCACGAGCAATGTGAACGCTTTGCAGTGAATGGGAGTACTCTGGTGTGTTTCAGTTGATAGGATTAGCATTTTGTGTCACTGCATTGATGCACTGGAAAAAAAACAAATGAACGCTACCTTATACGGATAGACCGATCTGCGGGATAATTGCGTATCATACTAACTATGCCATATATTTCATTTTGACTATTCGATACAAATTTTGACTATAAAACAAAAACTTATTTACTTTTTCAAGCAGACGATTCTCTCACTTTTGAATTTGTAAAAGTCATTTATTTAAACTAGGCTGAGAATCAGCACTTTTCGAACGTTAAAATTAGATAAGACAGTCCCCCAAAACGCCCACCCTTCACCACTTCCTAGTGATTTGGCTGGGAAGAAGATGTGGCGCGACAAACTCCCCAGCAGCACAGCTGTCTGTTCAGTTAGATATGAAGCAATTGATTAGGAATTTCCTACAAAGTCCTTCGGAATGTGTAAGAAAGTGTGTTACGCAATTAGGTAGGTTGCTGTGCAGACGAACCAGCGCCAGATCCTGACCGTATGCACAAGTTACATACACGAAACAATCTCATGAATTTAAACAATTTGCTTCAAGGAGTAATCACTCCGGCCGACGTATCTTGAGGCTGTAACAATCACACACGGTACGCATTTTGATGAGATCCCACGGACCTGAAAGTTGATCTGACCATGTATGTAGCCGCGACAATTCATTTGAGCACGGCCTGTAGATGTTGTTCAATTTGCAGTTAAGAGACAGTCATTTCAGAGCCAAGACGTTTCTGAACCAGCTGTACTTTACTGCCTTGCTTCCAGAAGCACGACAATAAGTACTTTCTGGAGTACTAAAACATCGCGTACTGGTGGCATTAAAATTGTTTGCCTTGTAAGGAAGTAGATTTCAGATATTATCATTCTTTATTGCGCACTCTGTGAGCTTTGGTAACAATCGAGTTATAGTATGACAAATTGCTGCACCCATTATACGCTATTACATTACTACCTACTTTACTTCTATTGCATAGTTCACGTTTACGACTAGAATATACTGATTAAGCATTGAAGATAATTAATGTAACATCCAGTTGTGCCGAGAGTTAAAGGTTTCCTATGTTTTTGACGTTCAAAAATGCTTTTTAATGACCTTCTCCAAATAAATTATATGACTTTGATAGCCGGCAATATTATTTTTTATTTTTATTACCGCACTAAGCGATGACATTCGCTCCATAAAATACTGGTATTCAGCTGCATCCGTTTAGACTGGAAGCCGACCCCAACATAATTGAAAAAAGGCTAGGCAGATTGATTGATTCGTTTGATGGCTATACAGTGTCGCCCATGGGCATGTGACCGCCCGTATTTTTCTGAACATTCATGAAAAAATATTGAAAACTAACTTTAAAAGGCCCGGTCTGTCTTTAATATTTTTCATGTTATTCAATTTTATTTTATTTTATTTTTAAATCATACGGGGGTTTTATGGCCACACACTTTTTTTTTAAAGTCGCTTCACCTCCCTTTATTTTTTCATAGTCCACAAATTTTAATAAAAAATGTTAGTTAATCCAATAAAATAACTCAAATAATAAACACAATCAAAAAACGCTACTAAAAAAACAATAACAAAAACATTAATATTCAGAAAAATATGGGTGGTCATATGGCCATGGACCGCATTGTATAATATACATAGCTATGAACAGAACAGCAAGCGAAAATAAAGCTTCGTGCAGACTAGCGCGACGCGACACCGACTATTGTTATACCGTGAAGTTTTCGTGGAATTTGTATTGTTCGAGTCGCGTCGCGCCGTCACGTAGCGCTGGTCTGAACGAGGCTTAAATCTTCTTCCTTTTACCCGTTAGTGTCAGTCAGTGTTCTAAGGTGCACTTACTAAGAATGTGTTCAGTTTACTACTCCACAGAGAAACATAAACTTTACAATATTAACAAATATTTTCTCCCGAATCCCACATCTGGGATGCAGAATTATACTCATAAGTTGAACTAACGCAACAAGCTCTCGAAATAAATTGATATTTGCAAATAACATTTTGAAATTCATGGAGTTGGTAAATAAGCTTACATTAGCACTGTGGTTGTATGTACTAAATAGGGATAGAGAATATCGTTACGAATAAAGCTTTTTGCAGACTAGCGCGACGCGACACCGGCTATTGTTATACCGTGAAGTTTTCTTAGGAATTGTATTGTTCGAGTTGCGTCGCGCTGGTCTGCACGAGCCTTAAGTGAATATTTTCGACGACATTATATGTACATACGTAGGTAGTTAGGTATTTGATTTTGGTTTATATATGTAACACATGAAGAAAGAAAAGAAAGACCAAATATATATTTGGACTCAGTTAATAACAAAATAAAAAGTGAAAATAATCATAAAGCAATAATAGTGTGTGCCTCACGGCTGCGTCAAAAAGGTTCATTTCAGCATTAATTCCCGACAAATGTTGTTTGACGCTGGTTTTCTAATGAACCCTTCATCAGTTTGTATTCGTCGTACGTGCAGCGCTCGGCGATCTCAGTTCGCACGTAACCACCGTAAGGCATACACGCGCTCCCAACCTATTAACTACCCCATGTAATATTTGTAACGAGTTTAATAAGTAAAGTGATATTCGAATTCTGCAGCATTTCATTTCTCTCCGTACACACTTACCGAAAAGTCAACACACGCACACACACACAAAAAGAACTTCACCTAGCTAGGCATCCTGTAAGTCTAAATTTAGTGCACAGTCACAGTTATTTGAATAAAAATAACACAAATGCGTAAGAAACTTTATTCCTACCACGACACCTCTCGACTGTTTTATAAACTCACTAGGTGCACCCGCAATTTCACCTGCATAAGTCTCGATCCCGTGGGAATATCGGAATAAAAAGTATTTTATGTAACCCAGGTCATGGTCTAGCCATGTGCCGAATTTCATTCAAATCCGTTTAGCCCTTTTAGCGAGAAAGCGTAAAAAACAAAAAAACAAAAAATACTTTCGCATTTATAATTATATATATATACTAGCTGCGCCCCGCGTTTTACCCGCGTAAGTCCCGATCCCGTAGGAATATCGGGATTAAAAGTATCCTATGTCCTATTCCAGGTCATGGTCTACCCGTGTGCCAAAATCCAAATCCGTTCAGACGTTTTAGCGTGAAAGCGAAACAAACAAACCTACTTTCACATTTATAATATTAGATAAGATTTAGGATTATACAGTATCCCGTTCCAAATATCCAATATCATTAATATTACTGAAATATAAAATAACAAAAGACAAATAATAACACACGATACATAATAATTAGAATAAAATTTAATAAAATAATAAGGTAAATTGAGTTACGAGGTGGCAGGATCGCGAATGAATGGAATGATTGATTGAATGAACGAGTGGACTTTGGGGAGCTCGGTCATTTCCACAGTGTTATTACCCGTGCATAATCGTGAGGAAAATTAACGATGAATTTTATGAAAGCTGTCAAATATTTTATACGTATTTTGTGTAATGATGCTTGATATTTAAAACGGATGGATCTTCAATTGAGCTTATTCTTGTTGAAAATTTTATGACTGATTTTATGGCTTTTGCTTTGAAAGGAGGAAAGTGAAACAATATCGTTTATGAAGCTATTTTCTTCGCCTTAACTTTAACATAAGTCAGCGTGCTGTACTGTACTGCTGTGCTGTACTGCTGTACTGTATTCTTAAAGTGTCTGGGGCTAGTATAGTAGTTGGAAAAAAATCTACTTAGGTAAAGAAAGAAAATTCGTTTATTTGCGGTAAACATGACGCATAGAAAGAACAAAAACACGAAAATAACAATTTGGGGGAAAATATGCGTCACATCCACGAAAAACAGCCCTCGGTCAGCATAATGCTGCGAGACAGAGCTCCAGCGCTGGTTTTCAGCGACAGCCGGCGTTGACGTGAAGGGTTGAGTTACCTATAGCTTGAAAAAAATACACACACGCATAATAGCTGTACGCACAGATGCACCGATAAATGAAACCGCCGAACCACTTTCAAAACTGCGTCATTTAACCGTTCAAAATCCAATTGATATCGCCACACACACAACACACAACTCTATTACACACGAGCCAAAAAAACAATCAGAACCACTTTCAAACAAATCTAGCAGCAAAACGATTTACAAAAATAAAAACGCATCAAGTGTGCCAACACGTTTCGTGTCCGTTTTACACTAGACTAGGACCATCCATCATTTTTACCCTGTTCGACACTGGTGTCAAACTAAAACTCGACCACATCGGTAAGTTCCCGTCTGAATTTTCCCACTGGCTCTCCTGTTTACAAAAGCCACAAATATTTGACGAACTCCTGCCGAAAATGTTAGGCAGGCCCTCATAATTACGAAATTAGTTGTGTGTTTACTTCACTGGCAATTTTATTTTTGAGGGTCAATGGTTTGGTTTTGGCTATTTTTAGAACTTGTTCGTGAAATAAATATTGTTGTGTTGTTGAAACAGTTAACAGTTTAAAATGTATTTGAACAAAAATTCCTTTTTCATGTGGTGTTAAGTTCAGATTGCTGTCAAAACTCGTATGACTAAATACTCATATTTTACTTAACACCTTAATTAGGATAATAGTTCTAGTAGTACTATTAGATCTACTTACAGCTAAGAGTACCAATTTGTGAGTATAGGTACGCAGGCTATAAAATATTTTACGGAAAGCTTCAAGCGCAGAAGTTAGCCCATCTATGTATTTTTAGTCATGCTCTGAAAAAAACTAAAATCTGACGTAACATATTAATCAAATATTCCTTTACCCTGACAATATAACAGTACAGCAGAAAACTGAGCCAAACATGTAAAAAATATGAACTAAAAAAAAAGCCTGGTGTCGACATTTGTTACAACTACTACACGACAATAGCCTTATTTGTATTTATCTTTCCCACGGTAGACTTCCAGCAAAATATACAGACTGAAACATCTCTATCTAATCTCGGTGAGTCGAAACCTGAGCCTCAATTTGCAAAAAGGTAGAAGTTTCCTCTCCATTTCGTCGCTTCATAACATCATGGCGGGAGACAGAGCTTATTTGTTCCGCGAAATATGTATGAAGAATAAAGGTTTGCTTACACACTTGTGGATTTAATTTCAAAGAAAATTTTAGGATTTTTTTTGGCTGGCTCTACTCACTAAGTTATCGGTAGCCGAATAGGATGTGCCTCTGTCAATTGCTTTGTTATTATTTTATTTATTTATTTCAATCAACTTTGGATCATATGTACAATTATACAGAAATAAAAATTATAAAATCATCAACACAATTAAAATCAACATCACAATTAAAATTAAAATTTTAACAAAATTAAATCAAATTAAAATCAAACGGACACAAAGCAACTCGTAGTTAATAATTGTGATATATTTGTAATAGTGGGTATTTAGATTTAAGTTCTTGTTAGTCGCAGGCGGCGCGCCAGTCTCCGAATATACGTCTATCAGTGAAGTCTATGTTTCATTGTTCTTCCGATACATCCAGTAGTTCCTATATTCTTCAGTGGCGACGAGTATAATAATCCTACGCGTGATTCGTGTAATAAATAAATAGAATAGGAACGGCAATACCAAATTAAACAGAAATGTCGATCGGTAAAATTGCCGAGTTCAAAGTCCACAGTGACGATTGGCGGTTGTACGTGGAACGTTTGGAACAATATTTTTTAGTAAACAAGATTCCTAACGAATTACAAGTGCCTACTTTAATAACAGTGATGGGGGCGGAGAGTTATGAACTTCTGGTTAATTTGTGTACGCCGGTTAAACCAAAAAGCAAAACGTTAACACAAATCGTTGACGTCATGGAAAAACACTTGCAACCAAAGCCAAGTGAGTTAGCAGAGCGATACAAGTTTCGACATAGGAAACAGAAAGAAGGTGAAATTATATCGGAATACGCGGCTATCTTGAAAAAGATGTCCAAAACATGCGAATTTGGGTCCTGGCTGGAAGAAAGCTTGAGAGATCAGCTAGTGTGTGGCATAACAAATGAAACCATACGACAGCGATTGTTCGCCGAAAGCAATCTGGATTTCGGGAAAGCGTATAAGTTGGCAGTTAGCATGGAGGCAGCAGAAAAAGACGCAGCAGCCGTCGAAGGACAGAGCGGGTCGAGAAGCGAGGGTGCATCCACGACGTCGGTGACGTGTCAAGCGATGTCAGCGGGCTCGCGGCGGAAGGGTACGCCGGTGGTGGCCACTCGTGACGTCCGCGGAGCGACAACACCGTTCGATACGTTTAGCGGACGGGGGCGCGGCGCACGCGCATGGGCAGCGCCCGCAACCATGAAGCTGGGTGAGCGCGCGCAGCAACAGCAGTGTCGAGTGTGCGGAGGGCGTCACGACGCAAGCAAGTGCAAGTTTGGACGTTATGTTTGCCGAGTTTGTAACCAAGTAGGACATTTGCGACGTATGTGTCCAAATTTATCGGAACACCACAACGTGGATATGGACGCGCTTCAAATTAGAAATTCCAATGGAAGCGATGGCGCGGAGAGCGATGAGGTAATATTTGTAGATATGTGTAAATTATCAGCGACGCAGTGTAGTCCTATTTATGTCGAATTGAATGTAAATGGTATTGACATTAAAATGGAATGTGACACCGGCAGTGCGGTGTCATGCATAAGCTGGAAGTGTTATAGTAGATTGTTTAATGATGTAAAACTTAAGCCTAGTAATTTAACACTAAGGTATTATACCGGCGAGTTAGTAAAACCCCTTGGAGTTATACAACCATTAGTGAAATATAAAAATGGGCATAAGCAATTAGATTTATATGTTGTTGAGAATGGCAAAACACTTCTATTGGGCCGTCAGTGGATGGCAGAACTAAAAATACAATTACCTACCATAACCTATGATTGTAATAGTAATGATGTTGTGAGGTACAAAAACAATGTATTTGATGTGGCTGCTTTCAGTACCAAATACTGTGAAGTGTTCGCGGACGGCCTGGGCCGGTTCACCGGCGGCACGGTGACCGTGTGCGTGCGTGAGGGGGCGCGACCGGTGTTCATGCGAGCGCGCCCGCTGGCGTACGCGCTGCGCGAGCCGGTGGAGCGTGCGCTAGACCAGTTGCAGCGGGACGGCATTCTCTCTCCTGTGGAGCGTTCTGACTGGGCAACACCCATCGTACCGGTCGTCAAGAAGGACGGTAACATTAGAATTTGTGCAGATTACAAGTTAACCTTAAACAAAGTTATAGAAGTTGATCGTTATCCGTTACCCAGAGTAGAGGAAGTACTACTTCGTTTGAAGGGTGGCCAGCATTTCAGTAAAATTGACCTTTCGCAGGCATACGCTCAATTTGAGCTGGATGAAACAAAAAAATATACAGTGATAAACACACATAAAGGATTATTTATGTATAATAGGCTAGTATACGGGTTAGCATCCAGTCCGGGCATTTTTCAAAGACATTTAGAGCAAATGTTTGCAGATTTACCACATGTGGGGGTGTTTTTGGATGACATTATAATAACGGGTCCCACCAACGAAGCACACATGGGTAACTTATACAAAGTATTTGATCGCTTGAACAAATACGGGCTCAGAGTAAAAAAAGAAAAATGTGTATTTTTTGCTGAATCAGTTAACTATCTAGGTCACACGATTAGTAAAGAAGGGGTTCACACGTGCCCAGATAAAGTAAAAGCTATAGTTAAAACTCCAGCTCCGACGAATATTTCTGAGCTAAGAGCTTTTATTGGTATGGTGATGTACTATGGGAAATTTATAAGAAATGTAAGTACAATTCAAGCGCCTTTGTATAAGTTGCTTAAAGCAGGAACCCCGTATAGCTGGAATAGAGAATGTGAAGATGCGTTCAATAAAGTAAAGCATTTATTAACATGCAGTGAAGTGCTAATGCATTACACACCGGAGTTACCAATAATTTTAACAACAGACGCGAGCAGTGTAGGCATAGGAGCTGTGATATCGCACACAACGGCAAGGGGCGAGCGCCCCGTGGCGTATGCATCACGCGCGCTCACGCAAGCCGAGCGGTCCTACTCACAAATAGATCGAGAGGCACTCTCTATTGTGTTCGGAGTTCGTAAATTTCATCAATATCTGTATGGTCGTAAATTTATATTAAGAACCGATCACAAGCCTCTCACTTACATTTTTGGAGATAAAGTCGGTATTCCGGTGATGGCCGCGTCTAGGTTACAGCGTTGGGCGGTGTTATTGGCTGGGTATACCTATGACATTGAATATGTTTCTTCGAGTAAGAATTGTGCCGACGCATTATCACGACTGCCGTACCAAGGTTGTAAAGAAAATGTAACATTACAAAAAGAAAATACTTATGTAAATTTCGTTGAAAATTTTTTACCAATTACGAGCCAAGACGTTAAGAAAGCGACGGCTGTAGATAAAGTGTTAAGTAGGGTTTTGGGTTACATACAATCCGGGTGGCCTTCAACCTGTGTAGATGCAGAAAATATCAAACCATACTTTATGAGGCGTAATGAGTTATATACAGAGTGTGGTTGTATTATGTGGGGTTATCGTATGGTTATACCATTTTCGTTGCAGAATACTGTTTTAAAACAACTTCATAGCAGTCACATGGGGATCGTAAAAACAAAAAGCATGGCACGTAGCTATGTATGGTGGCCTAATATTGACGCAGCCGTGGAAGCATTATGTAAGCAATGTGAGACTTGTGCAGCGGAGGCGGACGCGCCGCCGCGGGCCCCGATACAGCCGTGGCAGTATCACGCGCGCCCCTGGACAAGGGTTCACATTGATTTCCTAGGGCCATATAAAGGTTTTACTTTCCTGGTTATTATTGATTCTTCTACAAAATGGTTAGAAGTGTTTGAGATGACTCGAACTAATGCATCAAATGTTATAAAGGTTTTAAGAGTTACATTTGCAAGGTTTGGTTTGCCAGAGGAATTAGTATCTGATCAGGGGCCACCATTCACTAGTATAGAGTTTAAAACATTCTTAAAAAACAACGGCATTAAACAGTATTTTTCACCAGCCTACCACCCATCATCAAACGGGGCTGCGGAGAATGCAGTCAAGCTTTGCAAACGGGCTATTAAGAAAGCGCATAGGGATTGTGTAGATGTCGACACCGCACTACAAACGTTTCTGCTAGCATACCGGAACACCGTGCACAGCACTACCGGGGAAACCCCGGCTATGCTGTTACAGAGACGTCCATTACGCTCCAGACTTGATTTACTGCGTACCAACCAGGTCACCAAAGATAGAGTCCATGAAGCGCACAGACGGCAAGTGGAGTTCGCGGGGGGGACAGACCGCAGTTTCAGGGAGGGTGACTCAGTTTGGGCTCGTGAATATGGTGTTAGTGACAGGTGGGTGAAAGGAACCGTGGAACGGGTAGACAGTGCCCGTAGATACTCTGTGGTAAAGGATAATGGTCAATCACTAAAAAGACATGTAGATCAAATGCGCCGCAGGTCACGCTTATCTGATGTTGCCTGTCCAGAGACTGAGGACAATACAGATCATGGGGGAGAGAGTGTGGTCGAGCCACTTAGCGAGGGGTTAGAACGGGTAGCAGAGGTAGTCTCACCAGAGGCGACTACTAGGAATAAGGGAGAAGGTTCAAATCCGGACATTAATACCCCTAAAGATTCTCTGGTTAATTTACAACCACAATCACCGCCGCCGGAGAATCGTTACTCTAAGCGAACACGTAAACCAGTAGACAGATTTAAAATTGTGTAACTAATCCAGAAACATTTATCAGTTACATCAGATTGATATTGATGGTATTTTAATGTTGTATTAAGTAGTTGTTTATTATTGTGTTATTAATATTATTTAGATTTACTGTTGTATTGTGGTGGAGGTGTGATATATTTGTAATAGTGGGTATTTAGATTTAAGTTCTTGTTAGTCGCAGGCGGCGCGCCAGTCTCCGAATATACGTCTATCAGTGAAGTCTATGTTTCATTGTTCTTCCGATACATCCAGTAGTTCCTATATTCTTCAATAATTAATTGTCATTGGAATATTAACGACTACTATAATTTTACTAAACAACAGAACTTGCCTACTAAATTAAAAAATACCAGCTTACGAGTATCCATGTTACATCGTTTTACAATATTCATTACTTCAAGAAAATTCCTAGAATTTTTCTTTCTTTTTAAATGTTAAACAATAAAAAGTTAAATTCTGGCCTTCACCGACGAAAAAAAGAAGTGAATGTTACCAAAAAAAGAAAACAAGATAATATTTTTTTTAATGGCGTTTCCCAATTATTTTGACTCAAAGTGGCCAGTATTTTGAATTAATTCTAATAAAAAGGTCGTTTTGGAAAAACGAAAGAGTCACAAAAATAAATCCTTATAAGATTGGAACCGTATAACTGAGCCTTACGAACAGAGACATAAAAAGATAAATGCGAATGAAGATGCAGTGGAATGAAGAAAAATAACGTATGGATGTGAGGGAGGGAACAAAATTGTTATCTCGTTAATGTACGCGGGTGACATCACCGCTTTTATATCTGTTAAAAATTGAAGTACTACTGAAAACATTTTCGTAATGACTGTACTCTTTGCTGATTGAAATTTCGTGTAAAATGAATTTAAAATTGTTTCTTTTTCGCCATGCAATTGTTTTTAAATTTAAAATAAAAGGAGAGGTTCGTATTGTACCGAATTAACAGACTGAAATGCATGTTGTTTTTATTGTAAACTCCTGTTCATTCCAAAGACGTCGGTTGTCGGCAACTCTCATCCAGCCAAAGACCGTAACAGAACATAATTCTAGCCCCAAAAATGAACATCCCAAACCTACATCAAACTAATTCGACGTAAACTATCTAGCTAATTTGGCCACAGAGGCTTGAAGCAATTCTTCTAAATGGCCACATAACATCTTGGAATGTTCCATACCGTTTGGCCATCAGTCACTGTCCGCGTGCTCTGAATAGTTGATGCCTGCCGTATCGCCCACCTGCAACCTTTATAACGTGGCTTCAGAGAAGCTGGATGGACCGAGATTGTTAGAAAAATGAGGAGTTATGAGAGAGGATATTTTTCGAAAAGTTGTATGCAACGTTTTCTTGATTTTTAAAGAGGAATTTTGTAGGATATTCTGGTAACCACTATTATGTCCTCTGGGATAACTGCGACCACTTTTCGACCTTATTGCCGAAGTAATAAGGTCGAAAAGTGGTCAACCACCAGTGTCCGCGATGGTACCTACTTGCTTTAGATGTACAAAACCTAATATTAAACATTAGACAATTTCTAGTAGTATTAAGGATCAAATTCAAAAAGCACATATTCGTTTGTGTAAAATTGACAGGTGTCAAGAACACATTCTCTCGACGACGGCCGGACTGTAAGGCCTTTTATAAATCAGTCATAATTTAAATATCTACTCAGTTTCGATTATTCTATGATGATTTTTAAAGGATCACAGAATGCTTGCTCGGAGTATAAAAAACGACTTTCTAAGACCAGGCAAGAATGACTCTCAATGGCTTATGTTAGTACGAGCGAATAGGAATAAAATCACCGACTACAGCATACACATCAGACAAAACTATGGTATTAACTTCATCTAACTGTCACATTAGGCAGCCCGCCAAAAAGTAATCGTGACTTTTGCATTACATTTTATAAAATGGTGCGGTTAATATTATCTTTTCAACTCAATATTTTATGATAATAGTCTGTTGTAAACCAGCTCGGCTTTGTTTTTTTTATCCGTGTTTGAATAAAAATATATCCCTCGCACTCGCCCACCACTACTTCTCCACCGAATTTAATACGCGCCTTCAGTCATGTTGTGACGTATGTTCGTGCCATAGACAAGTGCGATTCATTCAAGTCAACCGCTACGAAACCGAGTGTCTTTGAACTGATGAATGAAGCTGGGTGTAGGCGGAGAGTGGGAGCTAACGGTACAGTTGCATCCAAGTTTTACTGGAAGAGGCAAGTTTAGATTGCGTGCGGGTTTTATAAAGCTGTCGACACTGGAAGTGTTTTAACTTGAATTTTAAACTAAGAATAATAGAACAGCGGGGAATAGCGCGGAGATCGATATTTGAAATCAGGGTAGAAAAAAAGGTCAAGCGTTCTGAGATTGACACTCGCGTTCTATGTCGTTTCTCCGAAAACATTCGAAACTCAAAGAGAAGTTGTCGAAACGTCATCGAGTCGAGATTTTTGACAATAGGTACTTTGAGTGACGTTGAGTGGAGTTGAAGATTTTTTTGTGGAAATGACTTAGAAAACGGGGATGAAATTCATTTGGTATTTTGAGAGCTATGTCTTGTTTAGATATAAATAGTTTTGCGATCTCGGTCTTGTTTTATTTTGCTATCTGTTATGACGTTCTAATCTTATTTTAATTTGCATTATTCTTGCTAGAAAACTGAGTATTTTAAATACATGGCGGCTCATTTTAAACTGAAAATCCATTTCCTGTACCTACCTATCTACTGTTAATTAGTCGGTGAGGGTGGGATATAATTACCGGTGATTTAACGATAAGGGATTAATATCTTAATTAATTCAATATAACCTACCTGCTATACTATTCTCCATAGTGTAACAAGTCTTCGGAAATTAGTTTAGTAAATATTAAAGTTAGGGTTATGCTATATTTTTCTTTTAGTTAGACTGAGAAAAAATAAAAAAAATAAAAATAACTCAAAATCAAAAGTCATTTATTCAAACTAGGCTGAGAATCAGCGCTTTGATAACGTTAACATTACTTAAGACAACCCCCCGAAAAGCCCACCGTCACCACTTCCTAGTGCTTTAACTTGGAAGAAGTGGTGCAACAAATTCCCCAGCAGCAGAACTGTCTGTTCAGTAAGTCCCTAGTTATAACAGGCACCCAAGGCGAGCGTTTTGTACGCTGTTCTTTGGGCGCTCAATAAAATTGTATGAACGAATTACATCAAGCGCTGCCGTCTAAGGGCGCGCGTCATACGCGCGTCGGACGGGTGGACGCAGGTTCCTTTTACTATTTTTACTTCTCGTTTTCTCTGCATCAGTAATAAAAGTAAGAGATACACAGTTATACTGAGCATGTTGAGGGTTCAAAAGTTACAAAAAAATGTGGAAATCTTGTTGCGTTTGATGAGCGCTCAAAACGCAGCGTACCTACTGAGCACAAGATCGGACGCTTGTTGTATCTAGCCCCGACGTATTTAGAAGTGTCCTTACTTAATTTGATAGCTTAATTTTGTTTATTAGATGTTTATGTCTACGCACCCACGATACAAGTTCGAGGCAACTTTTCATATAAAAATGTCACCTTCACCGGGCTAAAACTACCCCTAAACCAAATACATTGTTTATTCTGAGCCCCAAAACCCATAAAGTTTGATATATTGTACGGTTATCAGGATATTAAAGTTTATGCCTCTTAAAGATATTAATAGCCCCTCTGTGCGACAACAATGCTCTCTAAATACCAAGTAAAGGGCAAGCCCCATGTGGGACAAGTGCCTTGACATCGCTACACATGGCAGATTTTTTTTTTGCAAAAAATGGTGTGTTTATCATTACATGTTCTATGTTCTATGTTATGGGGTTTGGTTTCGCACTCAGTCCGTCAGGTGAACCATTGTGCGTGGGCCTTAGCGGCTGTTTGGGGGGTTATTCCAACCAGCCCACCTCACTCTAGAAGGTAATTAGGTCTCCTGGTTTGTCTAGAACATCTGTGTATGATCTGGGTAACCCGAGGGTGTCTGTTCTGATCTGGGTAACGCCCGTGCATTCAAAGAGCACGTGCGCAACGGTCTCCTCAGGCTCCATGCACGCCCTGCACAGAGGACTGTCCGTTATGCCTATTGTGTGGAAGTGTTTATTTAGCGAGCAGTATCCCGTGATGGTCCCTGGCACCAGGCGCAGGCCGTTCCTGTTGTTGTCTTGTTTATCATACATATATACATCGCTCTTTTAATACAGAAGCCAGCCTAAACCAGGTCATGAAGCATGAAATTTTGCACTAGAGTTCTTTTTGCAGCGAAACAGAGCAGTAAAGATGGATTTCTGAAAATATTTACAAACAAACTTGTATCCCTTATTTAACTCCCTAAAGGGGTTGAATAGGCGATTAATTGGGGGTGGGATAGGAGGGGTTTGCGTCGAAACACAACTAAACTAAGTAAACTTTCATCCCTTATTTAACCCCTTTAGGGGGTTAAAGGGGTTAAATAGAGGATGACAGTCTGTATGGAAGTACGTAATTTTTTACCGATGGGAGATCCCATCACGGCTTGTGTAGAAGAAAGAGCATAAATCAGCCTCTATACGATTAACGTTGCATTTAAAGTATCTCCATCGGTTTCTGGGCAGCCAATTAACCTTGCTGACTATCTATGTGACCAAGGCAGTCAAAGAAAATTAAATATAGTAGCTATGTTAAATCTCAGTGAGCAGTGGTGGCCCAGTGATAACGGCTGCGACTAACGAGTTGTAGGTCGTAGGTTCGAACCCAGACAGGCGTATTACCTTATGTAAATTATTTCATCACCACTGCTCTCAGAACGGTGAAGGAAAACATCGTGAGGAAACTGGCATGTCCTAGAACCAAAAACTCAAAGACATGTGACATCTACCAACCCGCACTTGGTCCGAGTGGTGGATTACGGCCCACTCCCTCTCACAGAGGAGGCCTGTTTCCCAGCAGGCTTTGTGGGAACATTATAGGCTGATCATGGATCTTAAATCTCAATGGAGACAGTCAACTTAGATATCAACGTGATAAAAAATATCGGACCCAGTATGGAGTATTGTGGTAATGTGCACAGGAGACAATTGGGACCTATATGCATCTTCCCTTGGGTAATTTTTACCTGAGGAATTTGTCTGTGACAAGTTCGGTCTAAACAAATAATTATCGACCGATTCCGACATTCCGATTGCGAGAATTATGTCAAAGGCAGGCGAACAGCTCCCCCATCCGAGTAATGTTATAGATGTTAAGGGCACTCGTGCGCTGTCTAATGATCGCACGTTTTGTTCCTTTGAGCGAAACCGATATAGTTCAATGGTAGAATTCGCTTATTATTCGACATTATGAATAATTGGAGCGATTAAAAGAAAACCCTAATATCCGACCAACTTAATTTTTATAAAATAATTTAAAAAGCAAAAGGAGTGAGTTAGGATCGTAACAATGGCGTTCTTTCTTCTTTCTTTTTTTAAAAAACGTTGCCCCACACTAGGTATTTCTCCTGTATCGTGGGTGCGTTTACAAACATTTAAACTCACATACACAAACAGCCAGACCCGGAACAACTACTTGTAGGTCATACAAATATTTATTCCGTGCGGGAATCGAACCCGCGGCACGCAGCGCAGCAGCCAATCGCTTAACCACTGCGCCAACCATGCCGTTCTGTAGTCTCTGCCCCATGGAAAAAAAGCTTACGCTATAATAGTAATTTTGTGTTAAATGGCACCGCACTATCTACCGCGCAACCCCCACCATAGCACGTATATCTTATTTATTAGTCGTCACACACTCTTATAATGCAATTTAAAATTTTGTATGTGTCACATGTGCAGAGATTTAAAACTTATTACGTCGGCAGAACGAGCTTGTCACACAAAATTGATATTTGAACGCTCGACACGAGCGGGGCCCGCGCTAAGTTTTATTATAATTCCTATCTGCTTCACTTGATGATAGGGGTATAAAGAAGTACTTAATTTCATGCTGTTTAGGAATAATATGGGAGTGGAAGGCAGACGCGTTTTTTTATGCAGGGACTCAATCCCTAACTTAATATTATAAACGTGAAAGTGTGTTTGTTTGTTACGCTGTCACTCTGAAACGGCTGAACCGATTTGGTTGAAATTTGGCAAATAGGTAGACCATGACTTAGGTTAAGACATAGGATAGTTTTAGCCCGACATTCTTACGGGATCAAGACTTATACGGGTGAAACCGCGAGGCACAGCTAGTACTACAATAAATTCATGTTTGTATGACTAATTAATGACGTTCCCAGACTACAAAGAAATATTCAATCAAATGCATAATATCCAATCAGTCTCTAATCGGCTGATTGGTAAAACCCTTAGTCAGCCCATCACTACTAATGAGAATCTAAAAAAGTATTTTTTTTATTACTACGCCTCCAATGTCCGTCTGTCTGCGGGCTGTATCTCATGAACCGTAATTGGTTGACAATTGAAATTTCCACTTATTGTGTATTTCTAATGCCGCTATAACAACAAATAATAAAAATAAAATAAGGTTAAAAATTAAAGGGGGTCCACATACAACGAAACGTTTTTTACTAAAATAAAAATAAAAACCTAGTACATAATAATATACGGTGGTAAGGAATACTTCGAGTCCGACTCACCTTTGGACAATTTTTTTGGATTTAGTTACCTATTTTATGGTTTCAAAATATTCCTAAGCACTATAGTATTGCCAATTTTTTCATATGATTTCCATATCGTCGTCCATGGTATAAACAAACATCATCATGTGGATATGACTGTATAAATTGGGTTTCCTATAGACGCATTACCTAGATAAGAAAAAAATATACCTAACCTATGAATCATTTATTTTTGTAACATAAGTGTGTACCAATACCAATGACAGACCGAGGCACTTGTTTCACAAACTGCGGCCGGCTTAGACGTATATTAAACGGACAATTAGAGAAAGCTCGATAGCCTAACAAAAAGACTTACAAAAAGTCTGGTGTTTGTGCTCCACTTAAGAGAAAAGTACAAAGTAACAAGTCGTTAATGTCGCCCGGGAGACATATTACTGTTGCACTGTTTTATAGACGATAGGGCTGGGACAAAGCTTTTGCATTGTGGCAATTGTAATGCAATATCAATTTAAAGATATTCGTACTTTATTTGTACGTGTATGTAGTTGTGCTTTGGAGTTAATTGCAAATGATACTGTCCCTACTATCATAATTACTACAAAATAACTGGTAAAATTATATTTCAGAACATAAATACGTAGACCCACTAAAAAAAATTAAACTGCCCGGTGGTCGCCACTTACAGGGCAAAGTACTTCGGTAACCCAGGTACCTAACGCGAGATTGCCTGTAACACCAAGGCGTTGCTGGCCTTCTTTGAGGAGCTGGGGTGGATCGAATAACCAATTTTTCCCACCTGTACGCAAAATACGCGCTTTGACGTGGAGTTGCGGAAACCAGCCCGTTATACCTTACCTTACCTTACCTTACGTAGTCCCACAAAACAAAGTCATCAGTTTTAAAAAGTTGGTGAAATTCTACAACTCTATATACCCATCGAGGAAAACAGGCTTGATGTTATGTTCTGTATCTATCCAAATGTTAGAACCCACTTCAAAAGACATGACAACTAAAACTATCAACGAATTAAAATCATAATTTCTCTCGACGTAGCAAAAGTGCTACGAGGCTACGCGGCTACGCGCTACGACCGTAGCATAGCGATGGGTAGTAATCAAACTAACCGTTTGCGTTTCGACACTACCGTCTGAATTTTAAAACCACTTTTTTATTTTGTACATTTACTCTCCAGTTTGTTTAGAATAAAAAAAATATATAAAAAACGATGCACAAATGTATGTTTTTTTTATTTCAACCGTTTAGCCAATATTTATTTTCGGTGTAGTTGCGCAAAGAGTGGAATCTTTCGAGATAAATTCAATTAACAACTCGGTGAGATATATTCATATTTGGAAAATCACCACGCGTGGTTAATGGGTTGGTGACAGCAGTATAATGTTATTTTAAAACTTATCTCATTGAGCATTAAGTCTACTTTATCAAGGCACATGTAACTGCTGAATACCTTAAAGTCAATCTGCCTAGTCTTTTCCCAACTATTTTAGCTTCTAGTCTAACTGGATGCAGCTGAATACCAGCATTTTATATGCAGCGATTGCCTATCTGACCTCCACAACCCAGTTACTGGGTAATACGATACCCCTTGTTAATACCGGTTGTAAAATGTTTGGGCTTTAGACTACCCGTAACGACAGTCAAACATCTACGAATGACAGCCGGGACCAACTGTTAACGTGTTTTCCGAGGCACGGAGAGGTATCGCATGTAATGGATCGTCACCAATCTACGAAACGACCGTGGAAGGCGTGGCTTAATCTTCGATTATTATTATTATTTCCTTTATTTCATTAATATACTTATCAACTACATTTAAATGTTAGAATATAAAAAAACATTTAAAAATTGTATCGCAACCGGTGTATCCGGAATAAGGTCCAAGCTACCGGTGGTCAGGGCTCAATTATTATTATGTTGTTTATATTAAAAATAGTACATTACTGTAGCGGTCTATAATGACTAATTTGCTGGTCGCGCTGATGATGGCCGACAGCGCAGCTCCAGACCGACACAGCGCGGTCAGCGTGCAGCACTTGATAGACGAGCTGAGATAAAGGCCGAGGCCGTAGGTCGAGGCCTTTACAGCGAGGACAGCAAGGGCTGCAATAATGGCCAAGCTGGAAGGCCTAGAGCGTAGCTAGGCTAGCTCGAGGCATTCATAGCGTGACCAGCGAAGCAGTCATAGTGGGCCAAGGCTTGAGTGCTTTACTCAAAAATGCAAGTAGGTACCTAATCTAAATAAAACCAGCAAGTAATTTCAATAAAATATATATTAATTAACTAGAAATTTAATTAAAATGACAATTATGAAAAGTAGTTACTAAAATTCAACACCGACATTTTTGTATTTTTTTTTTGTACTTCTTTGTTTTTTTTTTAACAATGGTAGTTGGAACTATACAGCCAAATATGGAATAAAATCTTTTTTTACCTATCTCTATAAATACAAACAGCTGTGTTTTAAATAAAATCTTTTTGCATTTCATTTTTTTAAACGTTGAAACGTCAAAATAGCTAAATAAATTCTATTGGTTCATTGTTAGTTTAAAAAAAAAAAACTGCTGACGACTGATTTTTTATTTTAAAAACGATCCTATGTTTTCTTTTATACATTTTATTATGAGTGTTTTTTTTTAATGGGATTCGGTGTTTCAATTTAATTATTTTTTTGGTTCAAAGTCGTCACGGTTTCGATTCCCAGACGAATTCAAACAAAGCGTAGTGTTAAATTAGTTTTTTTACGCTACAAAATGTTTATTATTTTTATTATTATTTAGCCAGGACCTCCTCTTGATACCTTATAGTACAAAATCTAATTGAATCATCTATTCATCGCATGTTGACATGTTTTCTTTGAAAATGTTACACATGTAAGTGTATTGGCAAGTTACACCTTCTTAACACTCCATAAATGTAGATTGTAACTTGCAAATTCGATTGATATGCAAAATTGTTGTCTGTAGCTAAGGAGAGAAGAAATAATTTAAATAATATGAAGTTGTTTAGTATACAGGGGAATTTGCTTCACAAATGTATCTTCAGATATTTTATCTTTATTTTACACTTAGTACCCGCAAGATAAAAATTCACGTTGTATTGATATTCCTTTTTTTACTGTTATATTATGTCTGTTTTGATAAGCCGATCGTTGCTATTAAACATTTTCTTATAGTGTCGTAAGTACAAAGCAGCAATTCTTTTTCAGATTTTTTGTAATGTTAATTGGGTAATATTTTTAAGGGTTCAATATCCAATACGTATAATAATTTGATGAATTTTTCATTTAGAACCTACTTAGCTAACAGTGGATTATTTAAAAAAAATATTCCATTGTGCGCTGACGATATTATTGTGGACATCCATGCGTGTCCACATCAATAAAAAAAAAAACGATATACAATGTCGATATTATTGTGGACAGAAATTTAAAAGCGTCTACATATAATATATTTCCATACATATGACATCCCTGTGTTATCGTGATGCCGTCCACGATAATATCGTCATGGTAGAAATTATGAAAACGCCCATTGTGTTTCGAGTCACCCGTTAACCCCTTTACATTAAAAATACACTGGATCGCAAAAATTCCGGGTCGCTAATAAATAAATAAATGGCGTGATAGTTTCTTAAATACATAAGACTAATTTGCGAAACTATAGTATATTGTAGATGACTGATTAATATATAATAAAATGTGTAACACGTTTTGTACACTATATAACTTTTATTAAATACTAAAAAATAAGAAAATTTCGCTTCTAACTTATGACAACAAAAATACACTTCGCAGTAAATCTTAAAAAATTAAAGTTTTTTTGTCAATTTAATATTTTGTATTTCCTTCACGAGCCCGTATCACTTCATTAAGATGATGTGGCATGCTGTAAACCAAATTTTTTATACGTTTTTGGTCTATGTTTGCCCATTCTTCTACTAGCGCATTTCTTAACTCGTGTAAGGTACCTATCGGGAGCAGGAGAGCGTTGTCTCACGCATCTCCCGAGCTCGTCCCATGCATGTTTTATGGGATTTAAGTCTGGGCTGCAAGTTGGCCACTCCATGCAAGTAATACCGACGCGACGTCTTGAATATACATACTGACCAAACGAGCAGTATGTGGTCGCGCATTATCGTGCATAAAAATGGAATTTGCACCCATATTCACCAAAACACGCTTGATAATACCGTTCTCTTGGTCGTCTAAATACTCTGCGTCTCCCTATAAAAATGGAATTTGCACCCATATTCACCAAAACACGCTTGATAATACCGTTCTCTGCGTCTCCCTTAGTGTGTAAATAAACAAAATCTGGACTCATCGTAAAACATAACCTTGGACCAATCTTGATCTGTCCATCGAATGTGTTCTCCAGCAAACCGTAACCTGACAACTCGATGTTCTCTGAGCAGTTTGGGGCCGTTTGCTGGTCTATAAGGCTTTATATCAGCTTCACAAAGACGTCGCAGAATCGTATCAGAGCTCATATTGTTGGAGTGAATTTCTTGAAGACTGTTTCGGACCTGAACAACCGTGAGATGTCGATTTCTTAACATGATTTCACAATGAATCGGTCTTCTCGTGTAACTGTGGTGCACAACTTTGCACCTTGGCCTGCCAGTTCCTGGTCTCCTGATGTTCATGCCGGTCTCTTGAAATCGCTGGAGTACTCTTTGGACCGTTGATAAAGATACTCCTACTGTTCTAGCAGTGCTACGCTGACTTCTTCCTTCTTGTACCATGATAATAATCCATGTACATTCTCCTGAAGAATGTACACGGATGTTAACAACATGATATTGCAGTGAATACTCTGATCAATCCAAGGAATCATTTGACAGCTCACTTTGAAACAAAAGTAGAAAAATGTTAAATTAAAAAAAAAACAAAGAGCGTTTTTTTAATCTGTTACTTGTACAAATGAAACCTCTCTAGAGATTAAGAACAAGCATTAGTAACCTGCTTACTACATATTATTTATTCTAGCGATCTAGGTACGTAATTTATGGAGATATCACGGTTTTTATTAGCGACCCGGAATTTTTGCGATCCAGTGTATTATTTAAAATATTCGTTTCACTTGACAAATTGATACAGCAAACTTTATTCTAGTATTCCGTACCAAGTATGAAACAGACTACGTCATATTAATACTGTATTTTTACGAGAAATCCAAAGGAAGCACATTTCACTATTAAAAATACTTTTTAAATCAACAGACACGTCTGGAAAGTTTTTATGACCACAAAAGTATAGTATTACACTTCTGCCAACCGAGGAATCCAGGCCAAGCACTCGTATTTTAAATGAGAACATCACGCGTTCTTGAGAACAGTCTCTTTTATTCACGCCATTATTAATATAAAGTTTGTTATTTTCGTGCATGCATTACATTAAATACTACAAGTTGCAACTTTCACATTGTTGGGTCTAAGGGGTGCTATAAACGTGTTCGGGTCGACACATTCGATTAGGCAGTATTTGTTCAAAAACTAAGTAGACCCGAAGCAGTTACTACACATATTCGGGTTTCATTCGGCTCGTATTAATTTATTTATTTATTAACACTTCAAGCACATAAATGTACAGAGGCGGACTTAATGCCACAGGCATTTTCTACCAGTCAACCTTTGGGTGATGCAGAGACAAACTGTGGTAGGTGCAATAGCGAGAATTGAGGAAAAAAATATTTATTTAAATATAAAGATATACATATATACCTATTAAAACTATAAATATAATAAATACACCTAATTATATATAAATATAAGCACAAATAAGACAAACAATGGGAAAACATTACCGTTGTGATGATACTGCCAGCTTCTTGCGAATGTGCTCGCGAACTTTAATTTTAAAAGATAGTCGGTTTTTCGCCATCCTGATTTCCAGGGGGAGAGCATTCCACAGAGAGATAGACTGAATGAAGAAGGAAGAGTGAATGAAGTCTGTGCGGTGAGTGGGACATTGAAGAAGACGATTGTGAGATGAACGTAGATTTCTATTGTGGTTGGCGCAAATGTACTGAAAGTGGGGAGCCAAATAACTAGGGGAAGAGGGAGAGTCAAGAAATGAAAACAAGGTGGTCAGCGCCCTTTGCTCTCTGCGCTGGCGTATGGGCAACCACCTTAGAAGCGACCGATGCGCAGAGACATGATCATATTTACGAAGATTGAAAACGAATCGAATGCAGTTATTGAGAAGACGGTCAAGTTTATCGAGGAGATCTGCATTCAGGTCATAGTAGCACACATCACCATAATCGATGATAGGGAAGATTAAGGACTGCACAAGCATTGTCTTCGTACTCGATGGTAATAAATTATTCAATCGGTACAGAGCCCGCAGCGTTCCAGTAACCTTCTGGCTTACCCTAGCGACTTGAGTACGCCAGTTCAGAGTATTATCAATGTGCAAGCCTAAGTCCTTCACGTCAGTGCTAAAAGGAACGATCGTACCATTGAAAAGAACTGGCGGCAAGGTTGTACCGTCCACCTTGCTTATACCGCGAGGACTGCCAATGATGATCGCTTGACACTTTGTAGGGTTTACGGCTACACCAAATCTATCAGCCCAGGTTTTTATGGCTATCAAGTCCCTGTTTAATCTGTCGATAGCGTCAGGTAGTTCATCAACCCTTCCCTGACAGTACAACTGCAAGTCGTCCGCATACAGATGATACGCACACTGAAGCTCGGAAGTTATAAGATTAATAAAAATAGAAAACAGAAGAGGAGAAAGTATACCGCCTTGAGGAACGCCAGTTTCCAAATCACACCAGCCTGAAGAAGAATCCCCAACATGAATAGATTGCTGACGTTCCTGAAGGTAAGAGGAGAACCATTCCAGAGCTTCGGGAGAGACCATAAGATGTGACAAAATGGCTAACAGGATGTCGTGACTGACGGTATTAAAGGCATTCGAGAAATCAACCAACACTAGAGCAGTAACTTTGGTTTCTTCCAGTCCTGCCCTTATATCGCCAGTCACTTTAAGGAGGGCGGAAATAGTGCTGTGCCCAGGCCTGAACCCAGATTGAAGAGGGCTAATGAGTGAGTGGCGATGAACAAAGTTGGAGAATTGTTTGTGGACACAGGCCTCAAGCACTTTGGATAGGAAGGGAAGGATAGAAATTGGACGAAAGTCAGTAGGAAGAGAGGGATTGGAAACCTTAGGTAGTGGACGAACATAGGCTTTGCGCCACAGGAAAGGGAATACTCCGGTGTATAGGGAAAAATTTATAATATGGGTAATCGCGGGCAGGAGATGATCCAGAATAGTAATGATCATACCACGGGTGATATTGTCACATCCCACCGCTTTTGATTTGATGGAGAGAATTATCTTTCTGATCTCTCCCGGTTCGACTGGAATAAAACTGAAAAGATTAATATGAGGACGCGTTAGACCAGAAATAAGAGACAGAGTTTGCTGCTTGGTTAGACGATCCATGGTGGAAACAGTGGAGAAATGTCGGTTAAGATCATCTAAGTCAATTGAATTAGGAAGGTCTAAATGTCGCGATTTGCCGATACCAAGAGTTCCAAGAAATTTCCAAATATCGGCAGAAGAGGAAGAACTAATAGTATCAAGAATATGGCGGCGCTTAGCATTGCGTATCATCTGATTGCATCTATTCCTTGCAGCCTTGAATAATGTCCAGTTCTCATCAGTACGATCCCTTTTAAATTTACGGAACGCGCGATCCCTACGTCGCATTGCCATCTGTATGCCTCTTGTCATCCATGGTGCAGGTGGGCGTTTTAGCTTAATTTTTTTGACGGGAGCATGGATGTTATACAGGTTGAGTACAACATCATTGAAGAAGGCAACCTTGTCATTAACCGAAGTGGCTTCCGTCAAAGGGTCCCAATCGACCACAGATGCATCTTCATTGAGTTTATCGACATTCATCCGAGCAAAACAGCGCCTGTACAGAACCTTGGGTTTAGATTTGGGAGGTTTCAGGATATAGGAAAGGAAAATCATGTCGTGATGAGAAAAGCCAGGAGCGTCATGTTGACCATGGGAGGAAACGAGGGAAGGATTCGAGGTGAGCATCAAGTCAAGCCAGGTGTCATCGCCGACAGTGTTATGATGAGTAGGTTTGAGCGGCAACACGTGCAGACTGGCTGACTCGATAAGATGGAGAAGCTTACGGGATCGAGGGGAATTTTGGGCAAGAAGGTTTGTATTGAAATCACCCATGATGATGTGATGTGCATACTCCGAACCCAAGGATTCAAGTACTGATTCATCGGCTCCGTTCGGCATATACCCTAGCTGAATCATGTTTGAGTCGGCTCGGCACAATTCGAGCTAAGTCGAGAGGATTTTCCCTGAAAATTATTTTGCCGCCCGGTTGTCCCAAACCACATATACCAACCCGAACAACTATGTAGCAGCCCTAATATTTTGATCGCAATTGTATTTTTTTTAGTTTCATTTAATTTCTGTGGTAGATATTGCAAGGGTTTATTTGTCTTTTAGTGTAGGTACATAGCGTGTGTGTAGGTAATAATAAATGTTCTTACTACATGGTTTTATTTACAGTGTGTGCATGAAACTTCGTGGAAAATATAAAGTTATTCAAAGCAATCGTAACAAGCGTGCATGCAACGCTCTCATGCTTGTGTTGTCTTCCATATGAATAAAACAGCGGTGCCTGTGACTTTGATATGACGTTATGAATATAACGTTTACACATTCACATACGTAGGTACATTCAGCCTCAAAAAGATGAGACTCATCGACAAGAACTTATTTGATTGTTTATAAAAGGCTATACGTCGGGTCGTCAATATCAGAAGAGGTCTTATTGTCTCTTATGCGTAGGTATGCGGGCGAGAAGATGTAGGTAAATGAAAGTCAATCTATATAAATTTAAAAGAAAGTCGTGTTAGTCACTATTTATAACAAGAACTGCTGGACCGATTTCGCTAATTCTTTTTTTGGTTGTGTTTGTTATTGTCAGGAGGTTTGAGATTGGGTAGGTAGGGTAGGTAGGGTAGGTAGGGTAGGTAGGGTAGGTAGGGTAGGTAGGGTAGGTAGGGTAGGTAGGGTAGGTAGGGTAGGTAGGGTAGGTAGGGTAGGTAGGGTAGGTAGGGTAGGTAGGGTAGGTAGGGTAGGTAGGGTAGGTAGGGTAGGTAGGGTAGGTAGGGTAGGTAGGGTAGGTAGGGTAGGTAGGGTAGGTAGGGTAGGTAGGGTAGGTAGGGTAGGTAGGGTAGGTAGGGTAGGTAGGGTAGGTAGGGTAGGTAGGGTAGGTAGGGTAGGTAGGGTAGGTAGGGTAGGTAGGGTAGGTAGGGTAGGCAGGGTAGGCAGGGTAGGTAGGGTAGGTAGGGTAGGTAGGGTAGGTAGGGTAGGTAGGGTAGGTAGGGTAGGTAGGGTAGGTAGGGTAGGTAGGGTAGGTAGGGTAGGTAGGGTAGGTAGGGTAGGAGCTACTAATTTTAATAAATAATCACAAGTCTCTGAACTAGGGATGTTACGGAGCTCTGATTCCGATTCCGATAAGTCGGAACTTCCGATTTTTTTTGAACCTCCGATTCCGATTCCTGTTCCGAAACTTTAAAATCGGAGGTAATCGGAGGTCGATGCCTTGTGACGGGGGCATGCGGCCGCGGTCAACGCGTATAAACCTGTTTATACTTGTCATACGGGGATAGCCCCTCGTACGTAACGTGCTTTCTGTCGATTACTTGTTCATTTGTTATTGTTTCGCATTTGGGATTAGGTCATTCTCACACATTCTCTTCTTCAGCATCCGCCTCCGATTCCGATTCCGATTCCGGTTCCGATTCCGATATATCAAATCTAAAACCTCCGATTCCGATTCAGGTTTCGATATCATCACATCCGTTACATCCCTGCTCTGAACACATTAGGGAATGTACGATAATGTAAAGGACGTTCTACCGAGTACTTGAGGCGCGAGCGCAAATCAATCGATTCACTGCATTGCAAGGTCACACTGATCACCAAAATCACAGTCGCTATTAATCAATACCGGCTTCAATCGATCTCCGCCATCTTCCTTTATTTTTTGGGGTTACGTCAAGTTGACAGCTGTCATAGTCGTTCTAAAATCAACTCTGTAAGTTTGCTACCCAATATATTTTGTGCGTAACATTGAAATAATATTATGTTACAAAGATTGTAGACAATTAAATGAATTCTTGGTGATGAAAACAACTTTCTGAGGCTGAACCGACATATTAGGTATGTACTCGTATGTTTGAGTTAAGGTACACAAAGTGTATGTGGGAGTTATTATTTTAATATTGTACACAATCACGTTTGTACATTATCATTCCGTCTCCAAAACCAAATTAAACCTTCGGTAGTAGTTCCCGTCTGTCTGCACAGAAATAAAAATAGACAGCTCAAACAGCAAAGCAAAAGAATACCAGAGCTCAGTTAATTCAACTGGTTTGCGGAAAGCCTGCAGGCATCGTATAAAAATACAGAACATCATGAAAACGATAATATTTTATTCACGACGTTTCTGGAACGTTTTTAATTTATGAAATTAAGATTTCCCGAGAGTCTGTGCTTCGAAGCGCGGATATATTATATTCGGTAGATATGTTTTAGTTTTATGTTGTACTAGAGTGGTTTTTCATGTTAGGAGGTACCATGGAAGGAGGTACATGCATGCATGTTTGAGCAAGGTAATAAAACTGAAAAATAATGATTTATTCGTTTTCATTTGTTTCGCAACAATGCTAAAATCTCGAGCTACTTTATTGGAATCACTGGGCTTTAAACGCAGGCCACACTGGGAGCGAAGCGAAGTTCGCTTAGCTTCGTTCATGTAGCTGCCGCGTCTATTCATACTTCGGTTCATGGTTAGCGGAATGAACCGATTTTTTTTTATTTTACGATGGGTTTGTTCTTGACTCAAGTCTAGGTCAGAGGTGACAGAGACAAAGTCGACGGTGGAGTGAGCTTACCCAGAAGAAGCCTGTTCACTCTTACTTTGAATAGATTCGGGTTGTATGCGTTCGGAAACACAGACGCTGGCAGAGAGTTCCACTCCTTTGCTGTGTGCATTATAAAAGATTTTTGAAAACGCTTAGTGCGCTTACCGATGAATGCAAACATGCGGTATGGCTTCATGCGCGAAGCTAAACGAACTTCGCTTCGTTCCCAGTGTGGCCTGCGCTTTACATTCTGCAGTAGACAAAGAGCTCACATAAGAAGGCTGCATACTACAAAGCTCATGTATGTACTTAGAATATCACTAAACAGACCGCAATAGGATTGGCTTAAGACGATTTCTACGAAAACCCTGTTCATCATGAGAGAGAGCAACGTACGGTAAATTATTATTTTCCAATGTTGTGGCCACATCTGCGTTTATCGTGACAAAACAATGCGTGCCGAAGCTTCGTATGTTTTACTCGCTATAAACGTATCGCGCTAATGCGGTGGTCACATTGGCGGCTTCGCCACGTTTATTATGTTTCGCCACCCGGGTGATAATAGCTACGCAGCCCGAACTATCGCGACGATAAACGATAATTGTTAGTCACATCTGAGTGTATCGTATCACTGTGCGAAGCTTCGTCACGATAGACGCAAATGCGGCTGCAGCATAACATTATTTACAATGTGCAAACTAGTATTCTCATTTAGTTTTGCAACTTAGCTGAATCATACTTTTTATCATCATCATCATAGTGATCTTCCTGCCCTTGTCTCATGGTACTTGGGGTTGGCGCACCACGTTTTCTTCTTCCATTTTCCCCTGTCAACCGTCACGCTATCATGCACTCCCTTCTCTTTCATATCATTCCTCACACAGTCCATCTATCTTTTCTTTGGCCTTCCTCTCCCTCTCCATATATCATGTTTCCTGTACAGAGTCAAAATAAATTACCTAGCAAAACTCCGCTGACGTGATTGGTATCCAAATCTAAACACATTAAAAAATTAAAAATTATTTTATGTTTTAAAATTTTTTTTTTTTATTGTCCTTGATACATTTTTTTTGTTGTATGTATCGTCGTTGACCCTAAAGATACTTTTTTTTAATGTTATCGTTTTTAGATATATCGTTGGTACCTATTAAGTCTGCGTAGTTTCGGTATTTTGACCTTGTATTATTGGGTCCATGACATAATTGCTTCCCTTGGACCATTCTTGCAGTCTTTTCCTTGTAAAACAATCATAATCCGAAAATATATATATATATTTTCGGATTATGATTGTATATATATATATATTTTTTTTTCGGATTATAATTGTTTTAAGTATACAGGGTGTTTGGCAGAACGTTGAACATACGAAAATGGTGGATAGATTGGGTCATCTGCTACTTACTCAGCCCTAATTTAATTGGCCCTGGACCCAGGATATTAAAAAAAAATTTTTTTTGCTTTCTTCTAGTTTCACCACTTTCTTAACTTTAGAGTGTATTTTTTATCACAAATGGATAAAACAGGCATTTTTTTTTATCGTTAATGTTGGTAGATTCTTATAAAACTATTGCTTTATTCAGATGTTAGCTAGAAAAAAAGTTATGAGTCCTCAAACTTACAGAAATATGTAAAAAAATACTTGAAACTAAATTTCAACTTGCATTTGAAAAAAAAAAAATGGGTTGAGTAAGTAGCAGATGACCCCACCTATCCACCATTTTCGTATGTTCAACGTTCTGCCAAATATCTGTATATAAATTATATACTATATAGTATATATGTATTTAAGTACAAAGCTCATTATGCTCATTACTCGCTATTATTATTATTATATTATACTATTATTGCTTGTTTGTTTTTTACGCTTTCACGCTGAAACGGTTGAGCAGATTGGGTAGACTATGACCTAGATTAGGACATAGAGATACTATTTATCCCGATATTCCCATGGAATCGAGATTTACGCAGACGAAACCGCGGGGCGCAGCTAGTTCTAATGATAATTTTGTGAATCTTTTCTATTAAGCGAAGTATTATTTCTCCCATGTTGTTACCCTAAAGATGGTAGAGTTTTGGCTCCCATTAGAAGGGATTCGGGTATCAACGTGTAACCCGACTTGGAATCATTGCCATAGGATTCCAAGTCGTTATTAATTCAATTACCATCAGGAATAATTATATCATTTGAAATCGATCCCATGAGAGCAGGTAACAAGAAATCAACATAGTATAGATAATGCAATCCACGACGACGCGCCCTACTCCGCTCCGCTCCGTATTAAAGTACAGCTTACAGTACAGTGATCGCGGAGTGGGTCGCGTCGTCATGGATTGCACTATCTGTAAAGCTTACCATACTATACCTAGTTAGCTGGTTGCATCTTTCCCCTCTAGAGAATAGTCCATAATTACTATACGCAATCATTGATTCTCCACGACCAGTTTTTTCATCCATCGTGACTTTAAATAGATTTTGCTGAATAGAAAAATAATATAAACTTTGAAATATAAGTATCTACATAATGTTTGTATAATTTCATTGTTTACAATTTTAAGCACATACCAACCTACTAACGTTAGATCTGCACATAAGACTTATGATAGGTATATTTTTATCACATGGGAATATAATATATTTGTGTGTAACACGCTACTTATTAAATAGTCTAAATATAATAATCAATACAATACCTTTTAGTGTTATGACGATACGGTTTTGATACTGGGGAACGTCTATCAGAATCGGTATTGAAACCAAATGCCTACTTAATAACGCCCAAATCACAGTTTGACTTAACTGCGAGACGCAAGTCTTGCAGGCTTAGTCTTGTTCTTGCTAAAATCTTGCAGGGGTCAGTCTTGGGCTTGGTCTTGGCCTTGCGAAAATGCAAGACCGAGTAGGTAAATGCGAAATTGAGTCGTTTTGTTTGTTACGCTTTCACGCTAAAACGGCTGAACAGATTTGAATGAAATTTCGCACATGGGTAGACCATGACCTGGATTAGGATAAAAGTTACCTTTTATCCCGATATTCTCACGGGATTGAGACTTACTTACAAACTTATAAACTGTGAACTCGCTGTCTCATTGGTGTGCATTCAAGCATGACACATATGTACCCCTTACCTCTTAAGGTAGATGAGACGATGCTTCAAAATGGAAAATATTGATGGTCTACGTTAAATTAGAACATCCTGTGAAGCGTAATTTTATTTGCGCTGAAAACATTTCGTTTTGTAGGTATTTATGAAACAATAACTGAATTTTATTATAGCCTAAAATTGGTGAAACGGCGGTTTCATTTAATTTATAATTTATCAAGTACCTAATTAATTATGTTTGGACATTATTTTAAACTATGATTAAATACAAATTTCCATTAATAGCGGCACTTTATCGTGTGAATAAATTATTTTGTCTCAAAGAAATATGTAATATATAAAAAAACGTACAAATTTTCAGTCAAATACTTATGTTGAATTTAAAGGATTTTTTTAAAAGAAACCGTAAATTTAAAATGATCCAACCTCCCCTTATTAAATAATAATGATGTATAATGTGTTTCGTATAATACTTTAATAGCGCGTAAGTAATACAATTACATTGTTAACTCATGTGTCTCGGAACGACGGTAATGTCTCGATTACATTAGTCGATTACTCGGTTGG
The DNA here is from genome assembly GCA_963853775.1 of Xanthia togata. NCBI lineage: Eukaryota > Metazoa > Arthropoda > Insecta > Lepidoptera > Noctuidae > Xanthia > Xanthia togata. The sequence continues at coordinate 10,130,952 of OY970805.1, forward strand.
TATGATCGCTATTCAGGGTAACTATTAATTTTAATAATGTAACCTTTTATACTTTTAAGTTATTAGTAATAAAGGGTAAGTAGTAAATAGTGCCTTATTTTGGAAAGTTAAGCGTGGACTACGTTCCCTGCTGAAAAGTTGTGAGATGTTGGAAACAAGCGATGTTTTTTATATGACAGATTTTCTTCATTTATTATTGATATTTGACATGTTATAACATGTCGTTTTTACACTATCGGGACGTTTATCAATGTCAGTATAGGTGAGATAAATCCGATCCCAAATAAATTAGGATAGTGGGAGCAGGATGATGACCGTCTTTCTCCAAGAAAGGGGTTTTATATTAATTTTTATAGGCATTTTATCGTTGATGACAGCCATGGTCCTAGCAAGTGAAGCGGGACGCGGGTAATAACAAATGACACGCACCTGGGCCTCAAGTCTGCTATTACAATAGTGTCAGAATGGTCTATCATTGATTTCATAATTGTTGATTTTGACAAGTTTGGTAATCTACTACTTAACATGTTGGCGTCATTATGACTTTCCAATGGTCAGCCACTGACACTCCATTGAAAGAAATGGCATCTATTGGTAATCTCGTACATAATGAAAAATTAATGACTGACTTAGGTGGTATTCTGCTAAAATTGTGACAGATCCTTTGATCAGTGACCTACCACGAGAACGTCATTGTGCAGTCATTTCTTTTAATTCGTTACGAGTATCGTGTTTGTGGAATACAATGATCAACCAATGATCGACCATTATGAATTTAGCAGATTACGAACTTTTTGCAAAATTACTATGGGATCGTGTTGGAATGACGAATTTATAAAAATAGCAGACTTGGGCCCCTGAACGCAAGGTATTGCGTTGGCAAAAATAATTAAATTTATACTATCGTAATTATAATGAACTTTAATAGTAGTTTATGAAACTGTTTCATAATGAGGGGTATTTAAACTTGAGTGTGTGTTTAAACACCGTGCACAGACACACACAGTTAGATAGTATCTACCTTAGTGACATTTCAATTTACTAGGAATTTTTGGCAAAAATTGTAAGGTATAATGACCCTTTAACGAGGTCTTCTATACAAGATGTCTGTACCTAACCTGCACAAGCTTTGGCACTTGCCTAGGTTATTATTATTATTATTATTATGTATTGTGTAAACGGGAAGGCCACATTGTTCGTAAAACAGATGTCCGATGGGGTCGAAAGGACTGCGTTAATAAGTCACCGCTTTTCTAAAGTATTTAAATTCTTAACCCTGTTATTGTAGTCGTCTACATAAAGGCACGGGGCCTTTAGTACTCTTCAGATCCACTAAAACCTAACGTTATCATACATTTTATCTACCAACACATTAGTATGCGTACTCACTCAAGTCCTTGACTCTATATGACTAAACTAAACTCAGTTATAATAAACGTGACTAGCCTGACTTAGAAACTTTTTGATTATTCCGACTGCTTGAATGTCAAATTAATGTTAATTCGAGGCCTTTATAATGTAGAATAATTCGTTGCTTCATCATAATTGGAAGTTAGATGTGTGAAAACTTTAGGTGTCGGTTATAAATTATTATTTCACGTCAAATAGTCTGTTAGTGCTAAAAACCGGTCAAGTGGGAGTCGAACTCGCGCACAAAGGGTTCCGTACCATTATCTATAAAAACGGCCCAAAAATCATGTCTGTTTTGTATCAGAGCTCCCCTTAAATATTTATTTTATTCTGTTTTTAGTATTTTTTAACCCTTTATAGCGGCAACAGAAATACATCATCTGTGAAAATTTCAACAGTCTAACTATCACGGTTCATGAGATAAGTCTGGTAATAGACGGACGGACAGCGAAGTCTTAGTAATATGGTCCCGTTTTTACCCGTTGGGTATGGAACTCTAAAAAAACATAGACAATCATGGGGACTGCCGACAGAAGTGAAAACTTAAAACTATTAAACAGTGTTTTAAAAAACAATACGTCATACTCATAGCTACAGATAAACTGTTACCATTTGCATATTGATGACGCGAACCCATAACATTTTCCTCTGCCAAAAATAGCTCACTGCGCCTAAAGAAGTTATCACTTCAAAAACACACAAAATACCATTATAGTGGTGCCGATTCTCTTGTAAGAAATGTGTCTAAACTAGACTAAAAATCACAAAAATTTAGTTTACTCCTGTCAAACGATGATTTCCCATTCTGAAATAGACTAAAGTGGCACAACTTAACTACATTTTAGTTTGACAGCACTAAGATTGTACTGAGATTTTAATTTAGTGAAAATGATAATTTTGCTATTCTGAATTTGACGTTTTTCACGTAAAATTTTAATTGTCTAACTAATTCTGACCATTTTTAATCGCCTCTGAAAATGGTGTGGAATATTATTAGTTGTTATGAACTAAAATTCACACGAACATCTCGACTTCGGGTGCAAAAACAATACTGTACTGGATTTTTTTATTTCCTTTTGCTTATATCTCAAAAATAGTGTGTCCTATCGCAAAAATAATGAAAATTGCGACCCCGTTAATAAGACCGTTTATAAGATTTTAGACGCCTAATACTCAACACGTAGGTAATTTTTTTTTCCACATAAAACGTGAAAAATTCCTTATAAAACACGTCGAGGCTGCCCCCAATGCGCGCCTCCGGCTCTAAAAAATGACGGGGTAGGACAAACAAGTATGTACCACGTGGAGTCGTAATTGTCAAATTCGATTTAGTTGTGTCAAAATAATTTTTAAATCTAGAGACTTTTTACTACAGAATAGCTATATGATTCTCATAGCCAAAAGTAAGGAATTTAGTGATAGTTTAGCTAATTTAGTGCGGTGTACAAGAGAATCGGCACCATTGTATACTTATCGAGACAGTTAATTTATTTCTATCTATATTACTATATAAGGGTATGTACAAGCTGAAAACTTACCACATGTCCATCTTTTTAAGAAACTTATAAGTACCTTATTTATTATCTCAATACCCCTCGTATTGAACCTACATGGGTACTGTGGTACTGTAGGACTCAAAGCGATCAGCTGTTGCGCCTTAAAAGCCCCGATAAAAGCATTCCTTTCTCCCTTTGTTTTGTTTCCCTTTTATTTATAAAAAAGCTACAATCCGAAAAGAATAGCAATGAAATCATTTCCTTTGCGCACTGATCAAAGAAATACATTCCCGGTTCACTGGAACGTCACTAATGTGACAGTAAAATAGTGTTGTACAGTCTTCATTCACGATCATCTTTATACATGAATTTGAATTTTATTGCTCCGTCTAACGAGCAATAAAATTAAGGATTTTTTTGCCATCGGTTAAATAATAAAAATTATTTATTTTCCCGAAAATACAGGTTTTACTATTTGTAAAAATTTGTGGTTTATGTACAGTCTACATGTTGCCTGTATATGCATGCGTTGTACATTAATAATACCTATACTTTGGAACTTTGGTACATTACAACGAATATGTAGGTACTAATATAAATTATAAGACACACTACAAAACTGTAAAATATGTTCTAATTGAAATTACAAAACAACCCTAACATAACAATTTTTGTTTACCTATTACATTTTATTAACATTTATTTACCAAAAAAATATTTTTTTCTGTTGCATAAATTCTTGTAATATTATGGAAAAACAATTTTCTATTAGCCATCAAATCATTGAGAGAAAAATGCTTTATTCACGCCAAACAACTGATCAAGTATCTAAAATATTGGAGTCAACGTAAGTACCTACTCTAATAATGGAGACAAAATTTACCGGTGCTATTTTGTCGTTTCCATTCTAATCTTGAATGAACAAAGAAAATAAGAAAAGGAGGAGAAAGAATCGGCATTGATTTTTTTTACAAAAATAATAATTATTCCCTTTTTACATGAAAAAAAAACACATCAATAAGGAAAAATATATTATTTTTCCCTTTATGATGCCGATTCGTTCCCCTCCTTTTTTATATACAATCTGCCTAGCTTTTTCCCAACTAATATAGTTGGGAGTAGGAGTATTTGTGTTAGTAGGTGGTAAATAATGCTTTGTCTTATCGAAATCAAAAAAAAAGCTCATCCAAAAATTGTCGGATCAGAACTTTCCGAAGACCGTTATAGGGCTGTGTTTTCTGCCTCAAATACGTCTCGAAAGAACTCTATTGTGCCCAGAATGTGGCGACTCTGTGTATTTTGAGCCTATTTATCATTGGCATTCTTTGGGCTCCTAATTCGGGAGGAACATTAAAATTGAATTCAGTATACGAGTACTTATGTTTTCTAAAAGTCATCGTTGGCCTAGTCTTTTTCCAACTATTTTGGGGTCGGCTTCCAGTCTAACCGGATGCAGCTGAATACCAGTATTTTACATGGAGCGACTGCCTATCTGACCTCCACAACCCAGTTACTGGGTAACACGATTCCCCTTGGTAAGACTGGTTGTCAGACTTTCAGGCTTATGACGACTGTCAAAGATACAAGAATGACAGCCGGGGACAACATGGCTTAACGTGCTTTCCGAGGCACGGAGTGGTCGCGGTATGTTAAGATGGTCACCCATCCATGGACTGACGGCGGCAACCTGATCGATCGACCCGTGCGGCTGTTATTACTTAGCCAAGAGCCCTTCCTTTTTTGTATACATATACTTAAATACACTAGATATTTAATGGAAAGCTTAATATTGCTAACGCTGCGTAGTTGCAAACTATTCTGTTCAGTAAAGTAGGTAAATTAAATAACGTCGAAGTGTCGTAGGTGAAAATATAATAAAATTATCCGAAGAAAATTTTCATACCAACATTGCAAACCGTTTACCTTTTAAACGATCGCTGTCATAAAGTAGTTTGCTGTCTGAAAGGTTTTATCGATTATTCCGCTTTAGTTCTTTAAAGACCTATTTATTTCAACTGAACTTGATACGCTGTCCTTGATTTGGATTTCAATAGGGCACTATAATATTAGGGGTTAAAGTATGAAATTGCCGATTTGTACTGAAAAATTGATTACTGAAATATTTATTTAATCAAAATAATTACCATTATTATCCATAAATTGCTGATCTAATAGGAAGGTAATTTATGCCTTTGCGATAGAACTCTCGTGATCTAGATTCAACAGAAGAAAACTTTTTATCACGTAGAATTTTTTTTTTTTAGTTTATCCATTACAAACAAACATACTTACAAACTATACAAAAATTCAAATATTTTCTCTTTATAATATTAGTTTCATTAGATTTATATCATAATTACCAAAATCTCCTTCCTTATAATATAAAGCATCAGTTTTTATACAAATGTACAAACAAACATAAAACAAATCTGTAATATCCCACGAACGATTTACGCGAAAATCCTAAAAAAAGAGGTGTACTCTGAAACCTCAATATCTCCATGTCTATTGCGAGTTATCTCGCACGATTGTGACATATCCTTAGAGAGGCGGTGTGATTTAAAATACAGGGGACAGATCCCAAGGGTAAGTCTCCACACCTCGTACAAGGATTGTGAGGAGAAAAAGTCTATTTGGTGTCGCGTATGTATGATTTCCAATCGAGTTGTGAATTGTCTCTATTGTTTTGTATTGCTTGTAAGATTTTTTTCATCCCACCATCTCGGAAAGAGTATTTTTAATCTTCAGTATCTGAGTGGGAAAGCCGTTTTTATTCTCTAGAGGATAAAGTAAATTGAATTTAGAACATCGTGTGCACTAAGTTTGTGAATTAAAAAAAACATTAAACCTATTTACTGCTACCTCTATGGTGCCGAATATATCATACAACTTTTTTTTAATTTGTTAAAAACTCAGACTCGGAACCTTCTTGGTGTTCTTTTTTCAATTTGCTTTGTACGCGGTTCTTTACGCGGCATTTTTTCACGTCATTGTTAAACCTTAGGTATATTAAAAACAAGAAACTTGAAAACAAGTGAAAAAACTAAAATGAGTGATTCTAGCGACGAGGAAGTTTGCTTGACGCCAACAGAATTGACTGAAACTGTTAATAATGCGCAAATGAGCTTTCTCCCTCAACAATCACGCGAGAAGTATTTAAAACAGTACGATATGTTCAACACGTGGCGACTAGCAAAAGGAGCCAAAACTTTCTCAGAAAACGTTTTGCTGGCATATTTTATAGAATTATCCGAGAACAAGAAAGCAAGCACTCTATGGAGTACGTATTCGATGCTAAAAGCAACAATAAAGATGAAAAAAGACAAACATATCGATACCTATCCTAAATTAGTGGCATTTTTAAAAAGAGCCTCATCTGGTCATCAACCAAAAAAATCTAAGGTTTTCACAGTATCTGATATTGAAAAGTTTCTTAACGAAGCACCCGATTCCGTATATTTGGCGGCAAAAGTAAGTCAGTTGCACATTCAGTATCTACTTAAGTATATTAATCTCAATTAAATAGTATACTTAGTAGATGTTGATAGGCATAATTATGCGTTCATATCAATTTTATTCATTTATCTACTACAATACTCTTTACGTTACAGGTTGTTCTTATTATTGGAATAAACGGAGCATGTCGAACTAATGAACTAACACAACTTAATGTCAAAAACATTGAGAAACATTCAGATGACTTACTATTAATTAATTTACCCAATACAAAGACAAAAAGAGACCGCAACTTCGTCATTCGCAAGGAATACGTAACGATTGTTGAGAAATATCAAGCCTTACGCCCGCCTAACACTCCAATCAATCGATTTTTTCTACAGTATCGCAATGGAAAGTGTGTTAGACAGCCTATGGGTACTAATAAAATTGGCAGTATCCCACGAGAAATAGCAACATTTCTTGAACTTCCAGAACCCCTGTTGTACACGGGTCATTGTTTCCGACGAACTTTAGCCACACTTTTGGCTGATTCCGGAGCTGATCTGCTGTCCCTTAAGCGCCACGGAGGCTGGAAGTCCAATGCAGTTGTAGAGGGATACATAGAGGATTCCATCCAAAATAAGTCTAAAATATGTGAAGGCATCGTAGGAGCCATTACACTGAAAGAGCCTCAATCGGATCCTTGTACTGGCCCTTCTACATCAAAAATAAGCCGTTATGAAACACCTAACCATCTCCCTCTCTCTCCAACATTCACGCCAAGGGAATCCGATGAATCGGTACAACTATTAAGTATGACAGATAGTTTACCGAAAAACAGTACACAAGTGACTAACACCAATATTACAGTACCAAACAAAAATATTACACTCAATTTAAATAACTGTAGCAACGTTACTTTAAAATTTTCTTAATTATACCTTAGTATTATTTTGTTATAATTTAAAGATTATTCTGTAATACTTACCTGTCATAATGTAGTAATTAATACCTAAACTGAAATAAAAGTGTACCTATCTTGTGATTGTAAACGTTTTTTTTTTGCATTTAGTCATTTCCTCGCTGAGGTGGAATGAAAAGTTACGTGTTGCACTCGAGTGCAAAGATTTTTCACCTCGTGCTCTTTTGATTCCCTCGCTAACGCTCAGGATTCTAATTTTGAATCACTCGCTGCGCTCGTGATTCAATTTTAGAATCCTTCGCTTGCTCGGTCATCAAAATTGAACACGCGGTTAAAAAGCAACTTTGCACTCTTGTATAACAAATAACTATTTTTCTTTTATGTCAATTGCTCGTTTAGTAGAAAATATTACCAGCCAGCACAATAAAATTGTTGGTAGCACTTTAGTATTAAAACCTCCTATACTCTTTTAATTAATATCCAATTAGGTATTAGGTTTATCAGATTTAAAAACAAAATTCCTAATGATGAAGCATTAATTAAAAAAATCCAGAATTTTTACCATGGCAACATACATAACTCAATGCTCTGCAAAAAAACAAAAAATAACAAACATGTAACTCTAAACCTCCACAGATGAGGATTACGGGATTCGGCCAGTACTTAAATGTAATATTCTGACGCATTGGCCTTTTTAATGAGACCGTAAAGCATCGTTAGTTTAATTCTCGCTATGCGGTGGTGTTATCGATACCTCGCCTAGAGTGCAGAGCTCCTCATTATTCGTTTTTTCGAGGAAGCGGCGGGAAGCGACCGGTACAGCGGCTAAAGCGCTTAATTGTAGGGCACTTCACAGTGTCTCTGATTTTTATAATGATCCGTTTTTGATACTGATATTTAATTAAGGATCTGATGATAGTTTTTTTTTTATATTATACCTAAAATATTAGTTTATTAATTTTAATGCTTATGTAATTTATATTTTATATGTAATTTAATTATTAATTTATCTTTTCAGGTAAGTCTTCATTACTGTCACCGGGATTTTTTATGTGAGTTAATAGTACTTATTATTACCATGTAAGTAGTTCAAATCAATTCAAAACTTGCAACACTATTTTAATTATGTAATCTCCATTCTACCAAACCATTCGATAGACAACAAAAAATTATAAATTTCCGAACACAAAAACAGCCATAAACAGTTAATCGAACTATTTTTCACTAACCCGCTCACCCAGACTTGGCGAGGAATTTCATTATTCTAGACTCAGAAAGTGAAAATCGGCAACAACAGACGTCATGTTTACTAGGTTTGCACCGTAGAACAATTATGTACTCCATACGGCCTTATAGCGAGCGTGAGGCCAATTTGGAAGCCAGCCAATGAGAGCACGTTCTCGATAACTGAATATGCAAGTGGACACAACTGACATTAGGGCTGTCAGTGACGTCGTGTTCTACGTAACTGAATCACGTTTAGGGAGCTTTACGTTCGCCAATTTTTTGTGGTAGTAAAAAGGATTTTAGAAAAGGTTGGTATCATTGCCGCCATAGCAGGTATGAAGAATTAGGGACATGAGACGATAAAATCTGGTATTTCAGATGACCATTAGGTGGCAGTGGTCACTTACCATCGGTTGTTCCGCCTATCTGTGGAGATACCACTCGATTACATAAAAATACTCCATCGACTAATTTAGTTTGAATTTCCACAACCCACAACTGTTCTGAAGAAACTTGGCCTTTAAATAGTAGCTACATACTTAGACATTTTAGATCTAGTTCAGAAGGTATCAAACTAAAATTAAAGCTACTCCCACGATTGCTTTGTATTCTACAAACAAATATTCAAACTTAATTTCACCAGTCTAATCTTGCGAGCTACAATGGTATTTAACCTAAACCAAAATACTAAGAGTTGAATTCCACAGTTATCTGAAGAGATATTTGTAAGTTATTCAGTATTTATAAAACAAATTCCAATCCCATAAAGTCCCGAACAGTCGTAGGTACTAAGAGCTTCTCCTCCACATTTATTATGCGCACGGCCAAAGTGTGGAACTCTCTGCTTGCGTCTGTGTTTACTTCTACATATAACCCATCAGACTTCACAGCAAGAGTGAACAGGCATCTTCTGGGCACGTTTATTCCATCGTAGACCTCATTCAGGCGATATCGAGGTCAAGAGCTGGCCCATAAGTCACAAACATCTAGTAATGGTAAAAGAAATCCTATTTGTCCTAACCTTGTTTTGTTTCTACATTTGTGCTACAATTTCGGCACAATAAAGTTAGGCGAAGTCCAAACTTATGCACTTAGGAGTAACTGCCGTGCAATGGGCGGGAGGATGCTAACTTCGGACATGTTAGTACAAATGTCACCTGAGCACGATTACAATTAGCTGCTCTCGGCGCCTGAGAGTATGGAGAACACAAATAGAGCGTTTATTTATCATATAAATCGGTTGCCGAGAATTGTTAGACACATTTGGAATGTGTCGGGAGGTGTAAAGAAACGGGATCAGATTTTAATAATTTATTCATCACGCACAAATGCCGTAACGTGTTAGACTTGTCAGTCCTTTTTTCTATTACTTTGGCGTACAAAGTTTTAACTTGTGTAATTTACTTGGTAACTGCAACTATCTTTATCGACAGCTGCAAACGAACCTCCTTACTAATAAACGTTATATAGCATCTGTGTAGTTACACGACGCTCTGTCTTCTTCTTTCGAATATCAAATTATTGACGACTGAAAGAGAGAAAACGGTGTGTAACTATTTACCTGATGTAATACGTTTATTAGTAAGGAAGTAAGTATCTAAACATGTTACCTAAACCTAGATTTTCGACCAACTTGAAACTAAATTGACTACCATATTGCGCGCTGCTCACTTTAGCAGGTCACGCTTCCGTAAAGGTGCTGTATGTAGCTTGTCTAATTGATACTCTAAGGTAGTAACTATTGTCTCTTGATTTCTGAACTGGAGCAAACTCCGGGCAATAGTTATTAGCTGAGTACATACATTTAGTAGATGTCTCCGAGGCTCCAATTTATAGATGCTTGCTTGCCGAACTTAAGATTGTTGTCTGAATTTGAGTAAGTGATAGTTTGATTTGTATGTCGTTTGGCCCCGTTTTGGTTTAGAGGTTTATCTAAAATCTGTGACAGTTTACCGAGATTTCATGATTTATGGAGGATCCAGGATATTGTAGGTCTTGGTAATATGAAAAGCTGTGATTTTCTGTCGTGGGTATTTTCTAAATTCTAATTCTATTTTGCTAGGTTCTGGTATGCATCTTTGGTGTGACGTAATGTACCTTTCCTAACCTCTGGGGCCCTACCACCATCTCTTTTAGCAGTATTATTTTAATGTTACTTGAGCGTGGGAAAGAGATGGAGCTAGACGTCCTGTATAGCCACTTTTTTCTCGCACTGAAGTAACATTAAAGTAATACTGCATAAAGAGGTGGTGGTTAGCCCCCTGATTCTTTACTTTGTATTCAATTGGAATAACTACTCTCCACGGTATCCGGTGACAGCGACCCAGACTAATTTTCCTTCCTTCTTTTCCTCACAAGGGTACCAGGAATATGAATAAAACACCGCAGGATACCATTCACCAGAAATGGTCATCGTATTAGTGGTTCAGCAGTTCGTCTTGGACGTGGTACGACAGCGGTTGGCTGTTTTACATACTTGCTTCTGCCAGCGACTTCGTCCGTGACCTTCCCGAAGAATTGGGCTATTCAATGCAAAAATATTGTTTTCTTATCGACTGGTAGTTTTGGAGATTACCCCCTACATACAAGCTACAAACGGTGAAGGAAAACATCGTGAGGAAACCGGCATGCCTGAGAGATATTTCTCGACGGCATGCGAAGCCAAGTCAGAGGCCCATGGGCGGCTTTAAAACTCTGACACCAGGTTAGTTACTTACTAACCACACGAAAAAAAGAAGATACAAGCTTACAGAGAAACAAACAAATTTTACCTCTTTATAATATTATAGTATAGACGATACCAGAATGATTTATGCTCTGTGGCTAAAGCTGGGAACAAATGATCGGACGCGTCCGTAAGCCGCGGTAGACAGCCGCGGCTTATTTTTGTAAGTCACGGATGGTCACGGACGTGACCTTGGGCCGTCCTTGAGCTCTCGGACGTCTGATAGAAATCTGGCCGACTGGAGCTGGGAACAACGTGCACACTCATCGGTCGCGACAGTCAGCCACGGCTTACGGACGCTCCCGATCATTTTTTCCCAGCTGGATGGTCACATCTTCTGTCATCATGAGACAGCCGCATTGCAACCGAAGAATCGAAATCGAAGCGACGGTCTGCCAGAGTGACAGTCATCAGCCAGTCTCACTCATATCCGACCTCTTCGATGATTCCAGTAACTTGTAACAAAACTAGACGTCGCCACTTCTGCGCCGTCAAATATATTAAAGGTGACAATATTTCGTACCTACAATAAAGGCAAAATATTTGCGTTCGTAAAATAGAAAACAAACCAATAAAAAGTACAAAAACCTATTACACATGAATCGTTATATTTGCTAATATTTGACATAGTTTAGGTATTTCAGCCTGAAAATATTCCAACTGTGGATTTGTTAGGCTGGGACTCAGCTCTGGGGGTTGGCTTAACGCGACAGTCAATCTTTTGAATTTATTTTATTTATTCGCCTGTCCGCCAAACGGTGGGCATTTTGTATTTTTATCTAGGCCTCTGTTGGAAATAAAATCACATTATTTGTTAGAGTTTTGTTAGAATATTTTCATTTTTTTTATGCACAACTGGAGTTTTTGTAGAACTTATAGATAATAGGCAACGGAACGTAAACGAGGTAAAAGGAGTATGTAAGGATCATAGTAGGTGGCGTTCTTTAGTTTCTGCCTATCCCCTTGGGAAGAAGGCGTGAGTTTATGTACGTGTTATAGATAATAGGTGTTTTCGTTAAAATGCTTCTTTATTCGTTTCACATGCATAATAGCATTTAAACCTGATAACATTTATGATTTTAGAGTTACATTATTTGTAGCTCCAATAATGATTAAAAAGTCGAATATACCAAACTTTTGTCTTTACAAAAGAGAGCTTTATCAAATATATAATTGCTGCAAATTCAATTGTCAAAGCGTATATGATATGCCGTATAAGCTTCAAAAGGGATATTGTAATTTCTTTATAATCGTTTATAATTTATCATCGTTAGGCGGGGCTCCACTTTTTATCACAGCCAGAAAATTCTACACTTGTTTGCCTCGATAGTACCTTTGTATCCTGTCGACCACAGCTGCTTAAAAGGGTGCTCTCGTATAAAAATTAGAATGGAATTTACCCTACCATTTATACATAGATACATAATTGCTTCGCCACATTTGTATATTCCCTTTAAGCAAATATTGTTTCCATTTTTTAAGGCTCACTACTTAATAGCAACAATCTATAACTATACCTACATATAATAAAATAGTAACGAAGTGAAAACTATACATTGAGTATATTCGAAAAAAGTTCGAGATGTGGGAAAATTTGGCACAGATAGTTTATAAGCTGGATTAACGTTAATTATACTTTTAATCCCGGTAGTACGTTCCCGTGGGATACTTTCCATTATCAATGCCAGCGTGGCCGCGGACAAAAACTAGTACAAAATACGAGAGAAATGCACTTTTCGTAACACCATGATTTTGTTATGCAACAGTAAAGTTACTAGTCATCAATAGTATTGCAAAATTATCTTGACCCACTTAATGTTGTTAATCTGTGGCATCCCCTACAAATTCATGTGACGCAAGCCATATAATATGGGGCGATGCGCGGTCGTGCGTCGCCGCGTCGTGGTGTGGCGAGCTTCCAGCGCCGACGACATACTGCACACATTACTGTCGAAGACACACTTGCTGTGATCATTTGAGGCCTCTTGGCTCGCTGTATGTTGCTTAGAATGTCCGTAAAAATCTGAGAGCAACCGAGAATATTGTTTTTGGCTTTCGTTCCGGTCGTTTACGTACTCATTTTAGTAGGCTGTGTGTTGCTTGAATTTGTTTTTTTTTTTTGAGATTAGTGTAATTCATATTTGGCTAGAGGTGAAGTCATTTTTGAGCGTAAAATATTATAAGCAAGCAGCATATTAAAAAAATTATTAAACAACTGAGATTTTAGAATCTTTATTAAACAGGCCTTTGACAGTTGAGTGTAGATAGTAGAACTTAAAATTGGATAGATCTTTTTCTTTGATCCAAGTTAAAAATTAAAACTATGACACTCTCACGCGATAAATATTCGTCATAAATATAAAAACGCAGTTAAAGTTACAATAACTTTTCTGCCCTGTCTGACGGATATTTCTTTAAAATATTCAGAGTTTTTAACACGTTCAACCGAAAACCACAATGTATCGCGTTTGGTTTAATATTTGACGAGAAATGAGGTTATACCTAACCGTATATTCCGAACGAAACATTATTTACACAGACTAGAACTAATAGGGCTATTCAAAGCACTAATTTAGGAAATTCAATGAAGAGTTTGGAGTATCCTTTCCACTGTGGAATATTTATGTGAATAAAATTCAGTGAGTGTGGGGCTGTTTCAGTAAAATTGTCTGAAACCACGTGCTGACTGTTATCACAGTCTCTGAATCTCCATTTAGGAATGTAATGCCGTAGAATTAAACAGGTGATGACTGTACAGGTAAAAGTATGTTTCATGATAAAGGAATTATAGTGGTAGGAATTTATAATTAATAAACTCAAACTCAAAGCATTTATTTCAATTAAACCCTTTACAGGCACTTTTGAATTGTCAAAGAGTCAGTTAGTCAGAAAGTTGAAGCTAGTTGCCCATTCCAAAACGTAGATCTCTATGGAGAAGAACGGGCAAGAAACTCCAAGGACACTCTTTTAAATATAGAAATTACAAAATCCTGGGTACATTACTCTTGTTGATTCTATATGTGAGAACAATGTAAAAAAAAATATAAAAATCAAAAACGATTAAAAATAAGCCCTGGCAGATAAGAAATATAATAGTGAATCAACAGCCAACTGCCTGTTGGCTGTTGATGGGTGTGTTAAACTGATTCCATGCCATAGCTGAGGAGAATTGAAGCCAGCCTTTAAGCAGGTGTTGGCTTAAATAAGAATGGAACTGGTTATTTGAGGTTCCGATAAGTATCTCCAGTATCGTCCTGATTTTCTTTCGAACTTAAACGTAGGGAAATTGAAGAAAATAAATCATAAACGATTCCTGACTCCTTTTTAAGTTAACTGTGCTCAATATTGTAATGAGATATTTTATTATAATTAAATAGAAGATTCAATGGTTTTTTTTTAACGGAACACAACCTAAATGAAAAATCTTCATGGAATGAAGGTATCTATAAATAGAAATTGTCAAATCGTTTTCATATTCGTACATTTTTGTCACTTCAGTTAAATAGATTACATAATTTAAATTCAAAATTGATGTCTCGTCGCAGATATTAAATTTTTGTGCTATATTGGAAAGTTTCACGTCATGTAACGTACTAGAAACACGTAAAGAAGAGGATTTTCCGAAGAAGTTAAATATGTGACGGTTTTGAACATAAGGTGACCTGGAAAAATTCCTTCAATAATAGTGCATTTTTATGTGGAAAGACACTGTCATTTTGCTTGCACTGATTAATTTTACGATATAATTATGCTTTGAAAGCAGCATGTCCGAGTTACCCTTTTATATTTCATGTAATAAAGCCATGAGGGACCGTGGCGTTTCTTGCCGGCTCTTTTCCATAGGAAACGACCAATTGCAACCGTGCACCTAGCTTCTGACGTTTCATAAGTGCCCATGTAAAAATAAATGTGTGAAATTAATTATTTTTCACCTCAGCAACTCAAACAAGCAGGTTTTGCTGCATTGCTGACTAAAAACAGTGAGCAAAATTTGATTTTGCTGCGAGCGTGAGACAAAGTAACTTTTTTTTTTTTTTTTAATTACGATAACAGTGTTGGGTTTACTCACAAAATTCTAAAGATTTGAACTTCAATTAGTTTTGTCTCTTTCACTTCGATCCGAAAAAAGCGAGAGATAGAAACAAGTCGATTTGAAGTTCGATTTCAAAATTCCATAACTAGTAGGCCCAAAAATGAAACAAACAATAAAACGTTCGGAGACACATAAAGCCTTAAAATTGCAAATCATCTGTTAAGGTTTTATTTGAATTCTGATTTATTAAATTATTTGGAACGCAGTTCTTTAAGCGGCTTGCGGTATAAGAGTGCACTGGAAGAAATCGTCACGCGAAAAGACGCTTGTGACTGTCTTCTTCTAATTCAAAGAGAAAGAAAGACGGAGAGAGATAGAAAGTGTGAATTTGGTCAAAATGAAAATCCAAGATGGCGGTTGCGAAAATTTTCACATTTTTCATAATGGGTGACGTTTTCATAGTTTTTAAGGGTGCTAAAGCCGATCGTGAGGTCAAAATGTAAATCCAAGATGGCGGCTGCGAACAATTTCAAATTTTTCTTCATGGGTATCGTTTCTATGGTTTTCAAGGTTGATAAAGCTGATTGTGAAGTCAAAATGTAAATCTAAGATGGCGGCTGCAAAAATCTTAAAATTTTTCTTCATGTGTGTCGTTTCTATGGTTTTCAAGGTTAAGGGAAATTATCAAATAACCTCTCCCGCTCTGCGTAGAGCGGGCGTGTCAGACTAAGGGTTAAGGGAAATTATAAAATAACCTCTCCCGCTCTGCTAAGAGCGGGCGTGTCAGACTAAGGGTTAAGGGAAATTATAAAATAACCTCTCCCGCTCTGCTAAGAGCGGGCGTGTCAGACTAAGGGTTAAGGGAAATTATAAAATAACCTCTCCCGCTCTGCGTAGAGCGGGCGTGTCAGACTAAGGGTTAAGGGAAATTATAAAATAACCTCTCCCGCTCTGCGTAGAGCGGGCGTGTCAGACTAAGGGTTAAGGGAAATTATAAAATAACCTCTCCCGCTCTGCGTAGAGCGGGCGTGTCAGACTAAGGGTTAAGGGAAATTATAAAATAACCTCTCCCGCTCTGCTAAGAGCGGGCGTGTCAGACTAAGGGTTAAGGGAAATTATAAAATAACCTCTCCCGCTCTGCTAAGAGCGGGCGTGTCAGACTAAGGGTTAAGGGAAATTATAAAATAACCTCTCCCGCTCTGCTAAGAGCGGGCGTGTCAGACTAAGGGTTAACCGTGTTCCTTCAGTGTCTGTGTGTTTCCAGGGGACACGGTATCCCTTTCGGACTTTCCCGCAACCCCGGCAGGCATCGGTCCTAGCGGACCCTTTCAGTTGCTGACATCTCTTTGAGGCGCGCGTGGAACACAACGCGCCGCCGACCCGGACCTGGTCCTTATCGGACGGCGAGCTACCCATTGCTCACCGTCCGCAAGCCCGCACCAACGGTGGCCAGGAATCGGCCTGCGATTCCCGACGCCCAGGGCGTTTCTTGCGGTGGCTAGCCTAATAAAGCCATGAGGGACCGTGGCGTTTCTTGCCGGCTCTTTTCCATAGGAAACGACCAATTGCAACCGTGCACCTAGCTTCTAACGTTTCATAAGTGCCCATGTAAAAATAAATGTGTGAAATAAATTATTTTTCACCTCAGCAACTCAAACAAGCAGGTTTTGCTGCATTGCTGTCTAAAAACAGTGAGCAAAATTTTATTTTGCTGCGAGCGTGAGACAAAGTAACTTTTTAATTTTTTTTTAAATTACGATAACAGTGTTGGGTTTACTCACAAAATTCTAAAGATTTGAACTTCAATTAGTTTTGTCTCTTTCACTTCGATCCGAAAAAAGCGAGAGATAGAAACAAGTCGATTTGAAGTTCGATTTCAAAATTCCATACCTACCTACTAGACCCAAAAAAGAAACAAACAATAAAACGTTCGGAGACACATAAAGCCTTAAAATTGCAAATCATCTGTTAAGGTTTTATTTGAATTCTGATTTATTAAATTATTTGGAACGAAGTTCTTTAAGCGGCTTGCGGTATAAGAGTGCACTGGAAGAAATCGTCACGCGAAAAGACGCTTGTGACTGTCTTCTTCTAATTCAAAGAGAAAGAAAGACGGAGAGAGATAGAAAGTGTGAATTTGGTCAAAATGAAAATCCAAGATGGCGGTTGCGAAAATTTTCACATTTTTCATAATGGGTGACGTTTTCATAGTTTTTAAGGGTGCTAAAGCCGATCGTGAGGTCAAAATGTAAATCCAAGATGGCGGCTGCGAACAATTTCAAATTTTTCTTCATGGGTATCGTTTCTATGGTTTTCAAGGTTGATAAAGCTGATTGTGAAGTCAAAATGTAAATCTAAGATGGCGGCTGCAAAAATTTTAAAATTTTTCTTCATGTGTGTCGTTTCTATGGTTTTCAAGGTTAAGGGAAATTATCAAATAACCTCTCCCGCTCTGCGTAGAGCGGGCGTGTCAGACTAAGGGTTAAGGGAAATTATAAAATAACCTCTCCCGCTCTGCGTAGAGCGGGCGTGTCAGACTAAGGGTTAAGGGAAATTATAAAATAACCTCTCCCGCTCTGCTAAGAGCGGGCGTGTCAGACTAAGGGTTAAGGGAAATTATAAAATAACCTCTCCCGCTCTGCTAAGAGCGGGCGTGTCAGACTAAGGGTTAAGGGAAATTATAAAATAACCTCTCCCGCTCTGCTAAGAGCGGGCGTGTCAGACTAAGGGTTAACCGTGTTCCTTCAGTGTCTGTGTGTTTCCAGGGGACACGGTATCCCTTTCGGACTTTCCCGCAACCCCGGCAGGCATCGGTCCTAGCGGACCCTTTCAGTTGCTGACATCTCTTTGAGGCGCGCGTGGAACACAACGCGCCGCCGACCCGGACCTGGTCCTTATCGGACGGCGAGCTACCCATTGCTCACCGTCCGCAAGCCCGCACCAACGGTGGCCAGGAATCGGCCTGCGATTCCCGACGCCCAGGGCGTTTCTTGCGGCGGCTAGGGACGTGAGGGCGCGAAATTTGCCTGGCGGTGTACTTACACCGTGATCTGCATACATCACCTTGTCAATTTTAATGAGATCGTGTTCATCATAACATCACGTCTGTATTCCACGAAGGGTTGTGCAGAGGTATATAATAGTGTTCTCAAACTCAAAGCATTTACTTAAATTAAACCATTTACAGGCACTTTTGAATTTTCAAGGAGTCTGTCGATCAGAAATATGATGAAGAAGTTGCCATCATTATAACTAAATAGTTCATTAGAGATCGAAATTTTTCATCGAAAGTTTATCAAAACCTAAAAATCTAGAGAATTGCGCTGTTATTTTCAGGAAACCGACCGTAAAAATATACCACCCTTTTCTCAGGCCATATATCAACGATCAAAATCTTATTTACGTCCAAAAGCAGTTGGAAGCAAACCACGAGGCAGCCGATAGTACATAAAACTTGCTAACGTCATCTTGGCAAGCAGCACCATCTGTTCGGGCAATTTGGCAAACTTTAAAACCAATACACCGTAATTCCTGCGAAATGGGACCTGTTGGAGCTATTAGATATGCGAAGCAATTGCCAGATTCAACAAATAAGGAAAGGGTTTTGTTTACATTGGACAGGCTTGTTTTTGACTACAAAATCACCTGATGCATTGCCAAAGCAACCTAGAGAGAGCTCTAGTCCTGCACTTCAGTGATAAAGCCCCACTCTTTTGTACCTACTTATTTATTTATTTAGCCATTTATGTACACACATAAATAAACAGACGATGAAAAGAACAGAAAAATACGTACAAAGGTGATGCTTATTTCTAAAGAAATCTCTTCCAGCATACCTGCGATAGGACAGAGGGTAGAAAGAGATGTAGACACCGTGTGTAAGAGTACAGAGAAAGTAAAATACATAAAATCAAAACAATTCACTCAATAAAATAAAACAAATTATATGACAATATACTCACGAACATACATACATACATACAATCATACATACTACAATCATCAATCATATATACTTATTATGCGCTTCTGTTGGTATTTTATTGTTCTAGGATGAAATAGTAGTAAACTCTAATTTTAAATATGCAGATCGAAACGACAGCTGCGATCGACCTGTTTTTAAAAATAACACGATAAATAATTAATATACAGAGACAACACGACGACAGTGAAGGTTCTCCTGCAGAGAATAATTCCGTGGTCCTAACACCTAATAGGTACCTAGTAAATAATCGAGTTACTCTCACGAAGGAGTGACTAGATTATTTACTAGGTTATTTTTATGTCGACACCAAATGTAATTTTAGTATCAAATTAAAAATCAGAGTATATGTGATGATAGGAAAAGTATCGTCGTGTATCTTTTTAAGTACAGTATAATAAAGTAACAGTATTATTTATCGGGAGTGACCTTGAAATAATTACCTACGGCCGATAGGTAAATTAACCTTCCAAGTCCGTGCGTAACTGCCGCGCACTGGATAGTGTTGTGTATTGATATACACTGAGATTTCAAAGCACGTCGTTTCGGCCGTTTTCTATGAAGATTTAATTAATACTGTTACTTTATTATACTGTGGTATAGTGTCTATTTACAATTATATAATGTGTACCTATATCTACTTGCTATATTACACGACTTTATTTAAGTGAATTGATGATTATAAACGATTGTGAGGCATCGATGTTCTTTGAAAAGTTTGATCAGCAATTTCATTCATCACATTTTTTAACTTCTTCTCCATTCCTCCTACAACAACGTTCAAACTCGAGACTCTAAAAATAAAAATCGGAACAACTTTTCCTCGATCAAAAGTTTAACGTTTCCTATTTTCAGAGCCCGGATATAGGTTACAGAAAAAATATGAGAGCTTCAAATTGTTAAGGGTTTTATTAAACGAAGGCTTTAAGAATCAATCGGCTAGAACATTCCACCTGTTTTTACTGGAATTTAGATCCGTGCGTAAACAATGGAAGGGTGAAATTACAGTGTTAGTGAGTAGGCTGTTTGTAGAATGTTCACACAATCCCCAGTACTTATTGAATTAGTGGTATCTTCCGCGTTTAAAGCTTTGTTTTTGTTGAAATTTTCGTGTTAATTGAATGAGCTTCTTTGATTCCTTATAAGGAAAGCGTAGCTCGGTAACAGAAAAGTGAGAACAAGTAATTTACCGTAAAATATATAATTTAACAGGATTACCCTTACAAATACAAAAAGTCGATTGAAAGTAACCTTTAGCTCGATATCTCTTTTTATGGCTCTAGTCATAGAAAAACGGAGATCAAATCCAAATTGAACTACAAAAGACAAAATCAGCGATCAAATTAGCCAATCTAACCAGTGATGGTTGTAAACGGGACAACGGACTCCCTCTTGACCTGAAGTCCCTTAATCCCCTTTACCGGGTTCCACAAAGTAACTAACACGTAGGTACTACATAACGTAAACAAAACAAGTTTACATTCATAAACTCTTAAGGCGACAGTATACAACTTTTAATGATTTTATACTGAAGATCACGTATCATCATCAGTAGTGTTAATGATTCGAAAAAAAAATGTTAAATTAAAGCATTTTCTTAATAGCTCAATCTGTGAATATTTTAGGTTATGTTTATATTACATAGTGTAATTAGTTTGTAAAGTTATATGTTTAACGCGGATAAAAACTTTGAATCACGCAAAAACTACCACGCATATTTTTCTGATACCTTCACCATTTTAAAAATAATTTATTTATTTATCTTTTAGTATACGTGTTTTATTAAAATACATTTTGATAAATGCATAATAAATTAATAATGCGTCTAATTTGGGACAGCGCTCCTTGATGGGCGAGTCCTGTTACTGGCTGGACGTACGATACGATGCGTGAGCTCAGCACAGAACACGCAAGCCACTCAAGTCCACTGGCATATATCGGCGTCTTAATATGGCGGGTGATAAAGGTCACTCGAAGTCTCTCCGTGGAGAGAAAAAACTCGGGAACTTACAACTTAATAGTGGCTAGACTAATGGACGAGTTGACTATACAGGGTCAAATTGAATAACCTAGCAAAACTCTGCAGACTTGATGGGTTTAGATATACACAATCCCCATACAATACTAATTACGTGAAGTTAACAAAAAAAAACTGTCTTTTTAAAACTGATATTTCAAGTAACTACACTAAATACGGTCGATGACCCCACAAAAATACATTAAACTAGCTGCGTCCCGCGGTTTACCCGCATAAGTCTAGAATCCGTTGGAATATCGGGATAAAAAGTATTATAAATATCCTAACTCAGGTCATGGTCTACCCATGTGCCAAATTTAATCCACATGCGTTCAGCCGTTTTAGCGTGAAAGCGTAACAAACAAACATACAAAAATCTAATCTTTTCTCTTTATAATATTATAAGTTTAGGTAGATTTTATGTTTTTTGTTTTTAAGATATCGAATCGCATCACGACTGCGGCGTTTCACTAGATAATTTTATGTGACCCTGTATATTACAATAACTTTTACATCTAGTGCTGTGACTACGTCGTACGTACGGTGTAAACGTCATTAATTTTAGAGTAGGTAGGTACATTCATTTCAGTCATTCGTTTTCAATAAAAAAAGTCAGAGGCCCACTTGAGGAGAACACTTTCTTACCAGGGGTTTCATTTTGACAGTGCAACAACATTCATTGCGTTATTTATGTTGTTGAGCAGACTTTTTCGAACATATGAAGCAATGGATTAGTAATATCCTTTAAAATAAAATCATTGATATTGTGATTGATACTGTTTTATGCAATTAGGATACAGGTTAGTCACTAACAACACGAAAAATAATGAGTAAAATAAGTTTTGGTTTAAGAAATATTGAGGTACCCTATGTAAATTCATGAGCATTGAGAATTTATATTGATGATCTATTGCCCAACTCAACCTGTAAGTGGGTACACAGGATGATTTTTAAGAGGAAACTGAACAGTACCATAATAGATACTACGTAGTTTTTTTATTTTATTATTTAACCTAAGTTTGGGACGACTTAGGTTAAATAAAAAAAACGGGTTGCACTCCGGGAGTGCCGGCAGAAGTGAAAACTTGAATATTAACGGTAGAAAGAGAGGGGATATTTCCTCTCCTACGCTGCACTGGTCTACTGTCCCTCCATCTTACGAATTTTCGATCAGGTCACGTGTCCTGATGCGAGTTTGACATTTTTTACCCATCACAAAAAAGTGCACAACGCTGCTAAAGTAGTTTTCACTTCAATAAAACTTGTTTTTTTCCCCATAGTTGTGCAATATTCTTTGTGTTTTGTCTTCTCGGGCCATTTGCTCAGGAAAGAGTCCAAAACGTCACGCCATCGTTTCTTAGGCCAGCCTCGGTGTCTCGCCGTTTTCAGGCACATAAAATCTGCCTAGCCTTTTCCTAACTATGTTTGTGTCGGCTTCCAGCCTAACCGGCTGCAGCTGAATACCAGTATTTTACATTGAGCGACAGCCTATCTGACCTCCACAACCCAGTTACTGGGTAACTCGATACCCCTTGGTAAGACTGGTTGTCAGACTTTCGGGCTTCTGACGACCCGTAACGACTGTCGAAGATCCAAGCATGACAGCCGGAACCAATGGTTTAACGTGCTTTCCGAGACACGGAGAGATCGCGGTATGTTAAGATGGTCACCCATCCACGGACTGACCGCGGCATTCGTAGTAGCTTAACCTGATCGATCGACCCTTGGGGCTGTTATTACTTAGCCACGAGCCCTTCATCAGGCTCATTCAATAAAATGAGGTTAAAATTAACATGAGTAAAAAAACATAGATAACAATTATGTGGATGAAAACAATCGTACTAAGGTAAAAGAAGATGAGCTTCTATTAGCGAAAAATAAAAAATTAAATACGCAAAAATAAAAATAATAATACGCGAAAGAAAATCAACGATTCATTGCGGAAAAAAACGAAGAGGCTAAAAGACCTATTGTTCGGGTAATTACCTATACTTAATGCAAAACGGTTTTGGGAAACTGAAATTTCCTCCCTAGACGGTTTTATTTGTCGTGGGAATATTTTTAATGTTCTTGACTAAGAATTATGTTGGCGGCAAAAGACAAAGTGTTTTGTAAAGTTTATTTATGTACTTTAAAATGCTTTAAGACTTTGTGTTCTGGCTTCTTGTGTTTTAAATTCTATGAATTTTAAAGTAAGCAAAAATAAACGACTCCGGAAAAAATACTCTGAGGATATTCTTAATTTTATTTGACCTCTGCTTTCCGATATCTGAGGTTTAAGGCGTGTGAATAATAGTTACTAATAAGGACTAATAAGGTATGATCTTCATTGAAAGTTTAATTTAACTAGAGGTCGGTACCTCTTCAATGGACCTATTAGATATTGATAGATATTGAAACTATTAGATAACGTAGGTACATCCATGCTATTTTAACTTAGATCAGCAATTTCACCTTTAAACCGTGTATGTTTTCATGATAATCGAGAAATTCAATTACGTAGCTGTGCTAGATTATTAAGGCTGTAACTGAATACTTGTGCCTAACAATACAGCTTTTAGTGTTGCTCTCATCATTATCGACGCGTAGATAAAGTGTTTTTGCTATACTGACGACTCTATTCAGTAGTGATGTGCATTCGATAATTGGGGTTTATCGGTTATCGACTATCGCACGATTACCGTTACAAAACAAAAATATTATACCATAGCTACTTATGTAATAAATCATCCGTAGCAGCTGAAACCTAAAACACTATTTAACAGCGATTTATGAAATGTTACACGAGCTTTAACAATAATTATCAATAAGCGGCTGTAATATGAAACGGTAAACGTTGTGGCTGAACTGTTCACAATGAAATATTATTTGATATCACGTATATTTTGTGACAAAATATGAAACAACGTGTAATTCAGCGGTTCGTTGGGCTTATGGAACTATGTTTACACTTTATTTAACCTACATAAGTATTTACATTTCCCTACAAGCGAGGAATTCTTTATAAATGTTGGTTATGAAAGCACGCATGGAATAATAATTAATAATAAAAAAACGTGATGTAATTCAGAATTTATTTAATAATGTACCCTCATTTAAAATTCTTGTTTTCAGATCAATAAGCCTAGCCTTTTCCCAACTTTATTGGGAGTCGACACTGGTTCAATTGCCAAGAAGGAAAAAAACAAACTATATTGTGGTCGGCCGAATACCTTCATAATACGATACCTCTTTGTAAGACTGGTTGTCAGACTTTCCGGCTTCTGACAACCCGTAACTACTGTCAAAGATCCACGAATGACAGCCGGGACCAATGGCTTCACGTGCTTTCCGAGGCACGGAGAAGTTTCAGTATGTTAAGATGGTCACCCATCCACAGGCTAACCCCGGCAAGCGTAGCTTAATCTGATGGATCAAACCGTGTGGCAGTTATTACTTAGCCACAAGCTCGTCAGATACTCAACTGTTTATTGCAAAAGAAATTAAAGTTTATCGATAGCCAAAAAAATATTTTCGCAACGCTATGTCGCCACTAAGAGATCTCAACATTAATGTGAAGAATATCTAGTTATCGAGCACAGAAAGGGTTGTATATGGGGTGTTAATTGGCACAACTAATAGTAATATATTGGGTGCCGATTGAGAGAATTTAGATTAACCAATTTTGGTTTAAACGTCGTACTTAACTTGAACCTTAATGCGCTAAGGTAGGTACCACGAAATTCGAAATTCCCAAAAAAAGGTCCTGTTCTTACGTTTTTTGCAATTTACCGGTCAGTATCAGGTTGTCAGAGAAACGAAATCCCGAATAAACATAACAGCCTTTTTAGGGTTCCGTAGTCAACAAGTAACCCATATAGTTTCACCGTGTCCGTCTGTCCGCGGCTTAGCTCAGATACTGTTAGTACTAGAAAGCTGTAATTTGGCATGGGTATACATATTAATCACGCCGACAATTTGGTGAAAACACGTAAAGTGGAGATGGTTTTTTTTCTCGTCTATCCCATAAAGTGTCGTTAAAAAGGTCGTTCCAAAATACCGTCGTTTGAGTTTGTGAAAACAATTTATGGATTCAGGATCCGTTTGCGAATATTTTTTATTAGAGTCAAGTGTGCTCCCCCCCCCCCCCGGTCCTGCCAGCTAATTGATCGATTCTGATATGTGGAAAAATTCACAGCATTATTACCTATAATATATAACGAAATTAAAAGGAAAGCTATCACAGCTAATTAGGCTCTACAACTTAACGAGTAATATTCAACCAACTTACATATGCAGTTGAAAAAACATGTTCTCCCATACATTCCATATGGCAGAACATGTTTTTCTACTACAATGTTAAGTTTGTTTTTGGGATATATTCATCCCATCTACGGAACCCTTCACTGTGCGTGGTCCGACATGCACTTGGCCGGTGTTTTATACTACCAAACTTAGTTGCTCTGAAAAATAATCTCCACAGTAACAACTTCCTTAGCTTGACGTTTTAAACTAAAGTATAATATTTACAATTTTTCCGTCACCACAAGCAACATGGTTGCAGAATATCAGTTTCATCTTTGCCCGACTTTAGTAGCATGACAGGAGCGCAGGACAGTTTAGATGAATTTATTTATGTACCTACTTTGCTTTAAATAAGATACGTCTAAATAAGCACAAGTTAAATTACCTACTTAACTTTAAAATCACCAATTAATTAAAATATTATTCGAAATTGCCTCGTTGGTCTAGTAGTCGCAGAGGTCCTGGGTTCGATTCCCAGCTCGGGTGAAGTGTTATTGGGTTTTCCATCTGGAAATTTTCAGTAGCAGCCCAAAGTCTGGATTTGTGCCCGGCCCGGAGAATACAAACGATGTTACAAATTTTATTCGATAAGTAGGTAGTAGAAGGTGTATTTTTGTTGGCACAGCAAAATTTAATGCTGAAAAATAAACCAAAAACAAATACAAACAAAAATGTAACTATCATGAACATGAAAGACCACCTTATACAATTTTTAAACATAAACGTTGCGTACGGACGCGCCCTAGAGACTCGCCCTGCGTTCGCACGAAAACTTTTTAATAATCTAGTGGTTACATTAATTCCATTCTCAATGTGTCCGAAGTGTCCCCAAAAGGCTGTAGCAATTGTGTTGAGAATTCTGTTGATTTTACTTCTTTCTTTACTGAATGAAAGGTGACAGAATAACGTTGTAGTGAGGTAAACAGTGTAAGTTTGACGGCATGATAGCCGTATCGCGGTGTAAACAGAGTATCAGGGACACGCGAGTTTTAGGACGTTTGTCACGCGATTGTTACGTACCTAGAACTATATTATTCACCAACGTTGGAGTGTGGTAAGTGATGAGAGGCTTATGGTAGCGATTTGGAAGGTAAATGTTTTGTTCCGCTTTATCCTACCCGCGCCGCGGTGAGAATTAATACACGGGCCTGTGAATAACATCGTAGGTATTTTTGGGACCTTATGAGTGTTGTGGTTGGAGGAGTGTAAATAAAATTCCAGTGGTCAGGATAAAGTCTATTCAGGTGACCATGAATATTAAGCACAGTGACGCTTCTTACATAAGTTATACAGAACACAAGTAACTGCCACGGTGCTGGGAAAACGACTGGCCGGGTCCTTAAATCTATGAGTGGGGAACTTTGCATTTTACATTACTAGCATTATTGTTATTACTTAGTCACTACAGTTATCATAAAAAAGTTTACGAGATACCTGCGCTACAGATCACAGACTTGTGATCGCAAAGCTGATTATCCTCAAAGGCTCTGCCACTTCAAGATGAGCTCCTTGGAGCAACGAAGGAGTTGCTCAGATTTAATTTTCCTTTATAAGACCCTTCATAATTTGGCGAATGTACCGGAGTTGGTTTCGGAGATCAATGTAAATGTGCCCCGCCGTACCTCATACAGATCCAATTTTAAAACAGATACATTTCAAATGCCTAAAAATAGAACTAATCTTGGCCGTTCAGCTCCTTTATACCGATTTTTGTCTAGCTACAATAAGCTGTGCACGCGTACCAACAACTTAGACATATTTTCGAACAGTCTGAATGAATTCAAACGATACGTCCTCAGTTCTTAATCGATTTCTTTGACTAATTTTGTTACAAAATGTTAATTTGGGTATTTGAGTGACTCCATTCTAGATAATTAATATTGTACAATTTAATTTAATTTTTGAACTCTAATTTTAATCTATTCTATTCTTTTAATTTTAATTGTAATTAATGTAATGCGTCCTAATTTATTTGTTATTTTTATTGTTTTAATTTATAATTGTTTTTCTAATTTAATTGATGTTTTTTCTTTAATTATTCTGAATTTTAATTTAACTACATTTTAAACTCAATGCAAATTTTGTAAATTTAATTTTGTTATTATCATAATTCGATTTTAGTTTTATTATTGATTATACAAGTGCTGTGCACACCTATAAGTGACGAATTCACCGCAAAACTGTTAAAATAGAATATATTTAATGTAATTATTTAGTGAATAAGTCGTTGGTGTGTCAATAAATAAATAAATAAATAAATAAATAAATAAATAACGTGGTGAAATTCGAATAGGTTTCGAGATTGTATCGAAAGCTTTGTAATTCTATTTTCTTTTACGGCATCGACAGATGTACTAATTACCTTAACGGAGAAAATATATATTTGACATAGAGAGATGATTCTGTATTTATCTAACTATAATATTCATCGCAAGGTGCCAGCTAAGCATCCTCGTACATCATGTAATTTTATAAAAAACTGAAATCCCACTAAAAAAAAACACTACGAATTCCGTACAACCTAACATAAAAAAAAACAATTACTTTTACTCGTAACACAAGAAGTAAAAATAAAATTACTGTGCAGTCATTGATTGAAAGATTTTACACGGGCACGTCAAAAAACAATATTGGTTGAGTGAGCACAGCTGTTCAATAATTTACCGGAGGATTTAAAGAATTGTATATATAAACAATGAAATTTAACTTAAGAAATATGTATGTATGTAACGTCACCAACACCCCAGAAGCAAATAAAATAATTATAATCACTTAAATGAGAGTTCGAGTTTAAGTGAAATGAGAAATTAATTCGTTAGACCTAATGCTGCGGCCGCATAAGCGTATATCGTGACGAAGTTTCGCACATTGATACGCTACACTCAGATGTGGCCAACCATTATCGGTTATCGTCGCGATAGTTCGGGCTGCGTAGCACTTATCGCCCGGGAGACAAAGACGCGACAACCTTCAGGATTATTTGATCAAACGATCTCTTTATAACACTAGTAGACAGTGACCTTAATAATGAACTCTTTACAGTTCACAATAACTATATAATGATGATGGAATAAAATTTAAGCTGCATTTAAGTTTAAGCTAGAGGTAAAGAAGCGAATAAAGCTAAGCTGCTGTAAAGAGCTTAGTTCGCGTTATGCTGCTTCTAGAACTCACGATTTAACTAAAGAAAATGTTGTTCAGTGCACATTTTAAGTTAATTTTCATAACTTGCACAAAGTAAAAGGTAATATTTCAATGAGAAATGCTTTTATTGCACAATTGCACATTTTTTTGTTTAGTGGTGGGTCTGTTTTTATTTAATTTAAACTGCAAACTAAACTTAATTAAATAATCAGTTGTAATAATTGGTTCCTCCCGAAACATAATTAAATTAACTAAATCATTTGCAAAAGTACTGCAAATAAAATTTGTGTTTATCAATTATTTCATGTACTGTTTTGGTGCCGAGTAACCAATTACATTTTCATTATTAAACATTTTCAGAATCCGCCACCTCCTCAATACTAGTCTTCTTTGTAGCGTGTCAGTGTTGTGATTATAACCTCATTGTCTATGTCAAGTAGACTTTTTGTTCTTTTTAAACAGTTGTCAATAAACTGATGTCTTAGCATGTGCAAAAATGTCCGAATAAAATTAATTTTCTTTTCTCCATTTGTATATATTGAACACCCTCTCATATCAGGTTATGGGACCAGCAGACCTACTCAAGTAAGGTTTTTTGATTCATTTCGAGACAAAAGTTATTTTTAGTAAGAAGAAAAAAAAAAAACGATCGGCAGACCGGCACATTTTTTTTTCTTTTCCATGAGTTTTTTCTATCTGGTTTAAACTAATTAAAAATGACCAGCGAAGCACATAGTTCGACAGGAATTCCAATCGAAAAGCTGCAGGGCATGGAAAATTATAATAACTGGAAATTTTCCATGAAGATGCTCCTGATGCACGAGGACCTACTTGAATGTATCGAGTCCACCGACGGAAGCAAAGATATTAGAAAGAATCAGCGCGCGCTTGCTAAAATTTGTCTATCAGTGAAAACCAATGCTTTTTCGCTTGTGCGTAACGCAAAATCAGCTTATGAAGCATGGACAAGTTTACAAAAGGCTTATGAGGACAAGGGTCTGTGCAGACGCTTAGGATTACTGCGATTGCTTTTTGGAACTAAGCTCGAAGAGAATGCTTGTAACATGGAAACTTACATTACGAAAATAACAGAAATTGCACAACAATTGAATGACATAGGTTCTCCACTAGACGATGACTTCATAGCAGTCATCATGTTGAGCGGACTGACATCCGATTACGACCCGCTCATTATGGCGTTGGAGAATTCCAGTGACAAGCTTGTAAGTGAAACAGTAAAAACGAAATTATTACAGGAGTTTTACAGAAGAGATGATAAGACAGAGACTGCATCGGCTTTGACTACCATTAAGAAGATCAAATGTTACCGATGTAAGAAACCAGGACACACAAAGAAGAATTGCCCGAAGAATGCTGCTTCTACGACTCCAGTGAGTAATGTCAAGGATAAGAAGAAGGTGTTATTGTCAGCATTGTCGGTAAATCTCAAGAAGGATGTCTGGTACGTGGACTCTGGTGCAACCAACCATATGTGCAACGACAAGAGTGTTATGTTGGAGTTCAAATCAACTAAGGACCTCTCTGTGAACATTGCAAATGGTGATCAATTATGTACTGCAGGATTAGGTAAAGTTAGAATTAAGTTAGACGGCGTTTTTAGAACAATAACTAATGTTTATTTGGTTCCTCAACTGTCAACTAACCTTTTATCAGTGAGTGAGTTAACAAGGAAAGGTTATAAAGTCAATTTTAATTCTAAAACCTGTAGAATAATGGACGGGCATGAAATCATAGCTACTGCTAGTTATGTGAATGGTATTTTTCAATTAGATTCTTTAGGGAATAGCAGCAGAGCTGATGTTGGAGTGCAGCCTCAATGCATGGTGTCTGACAGCAGCAGTAAAACACTACTGGACTGTGATGTGTCAGAGCAAGAGCAGAGCAGTTTGGTGTCACAGGAAGTATGGCATCGCAGGCTGGGGCACCTCAACGCTAGGAGCATGAATGTCATGAGACAAGGTATGGTCTTTGGTATTAAATATGATAGTACTCGTTTTCAATCATGTATTGCCTGTATTAAAGGAAAACTTACAAAATTAGCTTTTCCAAAAGTGTCTCATAGTAGGTCTAAGGAGATTTTAGGCTTAATACATACAGATTTATGTGGTCCAATGCAAAATAAGTCATTTGGTGGTGCTTGTTATTTTCTTACTTTCATTGATGACTGTTCAAGAAAAACATTCATTTATTTTTTGAAAACAAAGAGTGAAGTTTTTGAAAAGTTTAAAATATTCAAAAAGCTTGTTGAAAATGAAACTGATAAGAAAATAAAATGTATTCGTAGCGACAACGGTGGCGAATATATTAATAAAAAATTTCAGCAGTTTCTGCAAGGAATCCGTCACCAAACGACTGTCCCGCATTGTAGTCAACAGAATGGTGTGGCAGAAAGAGCAAACCGTACCATCATGGACAAAGCTCGCTGCATGTTGGAAGATGCTGGTCTTGACAAACGTTTTTGGGCAGAGGCCGTAAACACTTCAGTGTATTTGAAGAACCGCTCACCCACAAAAGCTGTCATGGGCATGACACCACTGGAGAAATGGACTAACACAAAGACAAACGTAAGTCATCTTCGTACATTTGGTTGTTTGGCTTATGCTTTGACTTCAAATCACAAGAAACTGGATTCGAGGGCAAAGGAATATATATTTGTAGGTTACTGCAACGATACAAAGGGTTACAGACTCATTGATCCGGAGAACCCTGAGCATTGCATTAGAGCACGCCATGTGAGGTTCTTAGAAGATCGTTTCTGGAAAAAGGATCTGTCAGATGATGATGCTAACCAAGTGGTTCATGTTGTTTCGCATACAGAACAGACATGTAGATCAGACGAAAACACTGGGGATGAAAGTCCACAGGGTGTGTCTGAAAATTGTCCTTCTGATGACAGAAATAGGAACAGGGACACAGTATTTAGTATCAATGACAGTAGAATTTCATCTGAAGCAGATAACTCGTCGGATGAAACCTATATTCCAGGGAGTTCAAGTGAAGACTCGACGTCTACAGACTTCACTGATGCTGTAAATGAAGATCTTTATGCACATCTGGTAGGTCAACAGTACAGGGATCTTGGCGATCCGGAGACTGTTAAGGAAGCACTTGGTGGCAATGAAGCTAAAGAATGGAAGGAAGCCATGGAAGATGAGTATAAATCGTTTATCACCAATAAAGTCTGGCGCCTTGTGGATCTACCTAAAGATCAAAAAGCAATAAAATGCAAATGGATCTTTAAGAAAAAGAGGAATTTAGATGGCAGTCTCCTCAAATACAAGGCACGGCTGGTGGCTAAGGGATGCACTCAAAGGTATGGCATTGACTATGATGAAACTTTTTCGCCTGTCGTCCGTTACTCTACTATCCGTTTGTTGTTAGCACTAGCTGCAGAATATGATCTGGAAATAAATCACCTAGACGTCAAAACAGCCTTTTTGAATGGTGATCTTAAAGAGCATGTGCTAATAGAACAACCACAAGGTTTCGTAAAGAAAGGACAAGAACATAAGGTGTATAAGTTGGAAAAAGCCGTTTATGGATTAAAACAGGCTGCAAAGTCATGGTATGAAAAGATTAATGGAGTATTAATAAACAAACTCCATTTCAATAGGATGCCTTCAGAACCATGTGTCTATTATAAAGGACAAAAGGGGGAAATGGTTATAATTGCTCTTTATGTCGACGACATTATGTTATTTTCTTCACCAATATCCAAAGAAAGAGATATAATGAAAGAAAAACTCATGTCAGAGTTTGAGATGAAGGATTTGGGACCTGCTCATCAAATATTAGGCATGAGAGTATGCAGGAATAAGGAATCGATTACTTTAGATCAGTCACATTATATTGAAACTGTTCTACGTAAATTTAATATGACTGAATGCAAACCGTCTCCGACCCCTATGGAAGTAGGATCGAAACTGAAGAAAAGTGAAGTCAAGGATACTCGTTTC
Source organism: Xanthia togata (assembly GCA_963853775.1). NCBI lineage: Eukaryota > Metazoa > Arthropoda > Insecta > Lepidoptera > Noctuidae > Xanthia > Xanthia togata. Next base: position 10,163,607 of record OY970805.1, read on the forward strand.
GACTACAGAAATCTCATAGGGTGCTTAATGTATATTTCAGTTTGTTCCAGACCAGATATCTCGCATGCAATAGGTGTTTTGAGCCAATTTAACGAATGTTTCGATGAAACACATTGGAAAGCTGCGAAAAGGGTCCTGCGATACCTCAAAGGTACAAGTCATTACTTTCTTAAGTATGTTAAGAGCGGATTGGTCATAAATGGCTACACGGATGCTGATTGGGCATCCAATGAGGTTGACCGTCGTTCATATACAGGGTATGTATTTAAATTAGGTGATTCTATTATATCTTGGGAAAGCCGTAAGCAGAGGACTGTGGCTCTCTCGAGTACTGAAGCAGAGTACATGGCTATTTCAGATGCTTGCAAAGAAGCGTTGTTTTTACGTACTTTCTTGAATGAATGTCTTCAAGTTCATTGTAAGGTAAATTTATACAATGACAATCAGTCGGCACAAAAACTATGCTCTAACTCAATGTTTCATGCTCGTACCAAGCATATAGATATAAGACACCATTTTATAAGGGATATTGTAATTAATCAACTAATTAATGTCTGTTATATGCCTACAGGTGACATGGTAGCTGACTTGCTCACTAAACCGCTGAATAAAGAGAAACATGTTAAGTTCTGTTTGTCTCTTTTATCAGTGTAATATTGTTATTCTAATTATTACTATGTAATGTAATATTTCTCATAATATTTTAGTAATAATTAACTAGTTACATTTGTGTTTTTATAAGACAATAGTTTAAGGGGTAGTGTTGTGATTATAACCTCATTGTCTATGTCAAGTAGACTTTTTGTTCTTTTTAAACAGTTGTCAATAAACTGATGTCTTAGCATGTGCAAAAATGTCCGAATAAAATTAATTTTCTTTTCTCCATTTGTATATATTGAACACCCTCTCATATCAGTCAGTGGCAATTGAAAAATAGTCGACCCAGAGTTCGGCTACCGTAGTTTGGTACCTTCAGTAGCGTCCATCAGCTCCTGTAACGTGCTGGCAACAGGACATTATGTAAGACAGGATATTAAGTGCCCCATTGTTTGTGGAACAGCACCAAATTTTCACTCCAGGGCGGAATCATCTGTGAATCTCCACCTGAGCAGATGTTCCCGGCCTATCCGAGTCCAGAATCTATTCAAAGACTTCCCTTACCTGTAAGTCTTTTAATACAAGGCAACACATGTCCAGGTGAGATTTTCAATACTCTTTGTCTATACGCTGTAGGTTAAAAATAATTATTACTTTTATATAAGCTAGCAACAAGTGTATCTATAACGATTGATTTAGCTTAATTAATTTTCATGCCTTAGTTTCGGGACTTTCGGGACTAAATACAATTCAATTTGCCTAGCCTTTTCCCAAGTCTGCTGGGGTCGGCTTCCAGTCTAACCGACAGCAGCTGAATACCAGACTTTTTTCGGCACTAAATACAATTAAAACTCCTTAAAATAAATAACAATATATTATAACAAGTGTAAGCAATACGCAATACCTACGTAAGACTAAGTTAGAATCATTTCATGAAACTCAATTTTATTTCCATCATAAAGTTATATATGGTGGGAGGGTAATTCTAAATTCATTGCGTCGTCAACGCTTCAATCAGAATATTATACATCAGTATACTCGCTTTTCTACCAAATAATTTTGTTTTTCTTCTTTTCGTGTGGTGACTAACCTGGTGTCAGAGTTTTAAAGCCACCCTCTGACTTGGCTTCACATGCTATCGAGAATTTTATAGGCATTTATCGTTTCCTTTCGTATTTTTAGCTGAATTAGTAAGATTGTAAAAATAATATCTAAGTAGGAAAATAAGTATTTAGCACCAATATCAGGACTGACCGGTCATGGCCAAACTGTATCCGTTAAGAAAGATCACTCACATAAGCCATATGATGAACGAATCTGAAACTAATTGAAAATGTGTAAAACACAAGAAGTATTTCCTCAGAAAATTTTAGTTATTAGGTACAATGGCTCGCAAGGCTTACACAAGAGCATACAATTTTGACGCACCTCTCTCTACCACTATCATAGGAGTCTGGAAACAAAGATAAGTTGTCACTCATTAAAACTATACCGTTCGCATGTTATATACTTATCCTAGTTATACATGGAAACCTATTATTAGCCATACAATACTATAATAAACATACTCTTTTACGTACCTATTATATATATCGCTGTTGCTTGCCTAAATAAAGAAAATAAAATAAATGTTTTCACAAATTCAGAGGTGGTGCCGTAATTCAATCTGCCTAGCCTTTTCCCAACAAACAACATTGGGATCGGCTTCCAGTCTAACTGGATGCTGTTGAATACCAGTAATTTACATGGAGCGACTGCCTATCTGACCTCCACAACCCAGTTACTGGGTGATACGATACCCCTTGGTAAGACTGGTTGTCAGACTTGCGGGCTTCTAACGACCCGTAACGACTGTCAAAGATCCACGAATGACAGCCGGGACTAGCGGCTTAACGTGCTTTCCGAGGCACGGAGGAGTCTCGGTATGTAAAGATGGTCACCCGTCCACAAACAAACCCCGGCAAACGTAGCTTACCCTGATGGATCGACCCATGTGGCTGTTCTTACTTAGCCATGAGCTCCTCTATTATGTAATATAATCGTAATTACTGTTATTATATCCAAAAACACATCCTCCACCTCTTGTAACTTACACCAGACCGACCGATTAATTCAGTTACAAATGAGTGCAGTACAACAAGCAGAACACACAAAAGTATGTTTGTACGTACACCACTGTTTCGCGTCGTCGCGCGTCGACTGTACTCGCATTGTGTAAATGTGTCGCCGACAAGTTTGTACGACGCCTACTTTTTTATGCTTTTTCTCCCATTTTCCGCTGAATGTTCTGCGTTTTGTTTATTAAACATGTTTTTATGATAAAGTGGACTGTTGTTTGCGGTTTATAGAGTTTGTCGGGTTGGATGATGTTAATTTTCTATACAGTACAGTGTGTGTACAGTAAATTATTTGGAACAACTCAAGTTTACAATTTACAAAGAAAAACGAAGATAGCCACAAAAGTAAAATATACAAAGACATTGTTCCAGAGTAGATGATGGTTCTGTGAACTTTTGATGAATTATTGCTAGATTGTTATTTGTTTGTTATCTCTTGTAGTATCATTATCCCCGGTAGCACACCTCCATTACGAAACCATAGCAGCGAAACCACGGTAGTTAAATTCATAGACTCGCGTCATTTTCCGCTACTCGAATGAATTGAACTATTGCGGTTTCGCTGCTATGGTTTTGCGGCGGAGGTATGCTATCGGCGTAAACGCTATAGGAATCTATCTAGATTACTGCCTAATTTGTGCAGGCCGTAGTAGGCAAGAAGATTTCGTAAAATAGCGTGTTTAAAACACCGACAAATTGGTACATTTCATTTCTCTACATAAAATCGTTACTAATAACTATGTAAATACCAACCGTCACCTATATCACCATAGAATTAGCAATACTTTTGTGGTTTTTTTTGGTCAGTACCTTAAAGTACTCGTTTAAAGTGCCATGACGCAATAAAATCTATGGAAATGAAGTCCCGGCGGAACACTAACTATAAACTAACACCATGTCCCGTACGCAGCTGTCCAATTAACTTGATAATTGCTAAGCCATCAAGTTTTATCATTTGACCATTAAAGCTTGTAAACTAAATTGCTAGTAGGTACCAGCTTAAAACCTATTTATTATGTATTTATTGCACCCAACTAACACGTTATTAGTTTATACTGTACATGTATCGCTAAGAAATAAAGATACAACATTCATCATATCATCTTGAAATGGAAAATTTTAAACTATCCGGACGACTAGGGTCCGGATGGTTTCGAATTTTCCATTTTTGTCCAAGACAAGTATTTAATATTATCATAGCATCTATTAGTTATGTGTCGTATAAATAAGTGATATTCATGGGGATTATATGAAATCCCTACGATACATAGAAACATTGTTTTTAAACAAATAGGAACCTACTGATGAGAGCAGTGGTAGCCCAGCGAGAGCAGTGGTAGCCCAGCGAGAGCAGTGGTAGCCCAGCGAGAGCAGTTGTGGCCCAGTGGTAGTGGCCGCGACTTTCGAGTAGGTTCGAACCCTGACAGGCTCCTTGCTCTATTTAAATGATTTAATTACCACTGTTCTCAAAACGTTGAAGGAAAACATCGTGAGATAGCCGGCAAGTCCTAGAACAAAAAAATCGAGGACTGTGTAGCGCTGTCCTCAAGAGCCCACCTCAGACATTAAACCTACATGGTGCTCATATGATCTACCAATGGACTTCAACACAGTCTTTGACGCTCTTTGAGTTTTTTTCGATGTTTCTTCTCAGAGTAGACAGGAAACACCGAGCTCGTCCAATTATAGTAAAAAAATAAAATAATTTGTGTTATTTTTAAACAATTTACCGATTAAATACATTTATATTTTTACCCGACTGCGGCGAAGCCCAAAAGGTTATGTGTGTGTGGAAGGTTATGTGTTTGACCTGTACGTAAGTATGTATGTCAGTTTCTTTGTTCCCTCGTAACTCCTAAACGAATTAACGGATTTTGATAACGGCGGGACCCATCCATTTTTATATTTTCAGACTCAAATGGGTCCGCCTGCTTCCAACTTTTATTTTATTTAAAATGGACTTGTTTTTAGTTTTTTTTTTTTTTAATTTAAGTCTTTTAACGTAGTCGGGTTTTTTAGTTTGTTTAATTACTTTTTACAAAAAAAACTGAAAGCTATTTGTCTCACGTACAATTTAATTCTATTCAACTAATCCATATAAATATCCTTCTAGTTACATAAAGGGATACAAAAGATTTAGGTTGAGGTTATCAATAGGGTGGGCCAGGTGAAGTGGGTAGAAAATGTCACGGGTGATGGAGAGGCGAAGGAAGTAAGGTCGAGCTCAATACATACGCTGAAGTAATGGGGTATGTAGAGTAGTGGGACGCGATCCAGCTTGTGATTGGCTGGAGAAATAGATTATTCTAAATTTGAATGATAGTTAATGCGAGTTTAATGTGGTCAATCAATGGGTTGAGTAGGTACTTTTGCGATGTTTATGATGATTAACGAACCCTTAATATTTTAATTCATATTACGCAAATTTATTTTGAATTAAAAAAGTTAGTTTGTTTCATACCTTGGTTACAAGGTTGGTCGAAATTAAATTACCTCATTAATTTAATCCTATTACTTTTTATTACGAGTAAAACCGTACCTAATCATTTTCTTTGTAAATCTGATATTATAATTAAACTGGCAGCTGCTAAGGAATTATTAAAACTAACACTAATTACTTACGTGTAGGCATTTCGCCTCCCTTTCTCCTTCATTATTGGGGACATTACTGACATCAACGGACAAGGAAAGACATCGTAAGGAAACCTGGACTTCTAGTTAACATAAGTCTGAAATTGCCAACCTGTTTTGAGCAAGCGTGGTATTCAATGCAGTAGGACAGTAACAGGCTGGTATTATTATTAAAAGGAGTGTTATTTTTGTGTGGTGTTAAATGTATTCTAAAATTGTACACCTCAAAAGATTTTTAATTATTTTATTAATAATGGGTTTTTATCCACACGGATTCGTCAACCAACTATACATTTGTAATTATACTATATTTATGTACACTACTATCCACCACCACTATACATAAATGCTATGAGATACTCGTAGAAAAGAGAATCAATGCCTAGACTTCTGCATTAATAAATAAAATAAAAATACAATATTATACCGTAAACAAGTCGACGGTGTTTTGCTGAAATCGCTCACAATTACCTATTATCCGACAAAATTGCCTTCATTATATAAGACTTGCGACGTCACGAAGGTTCGGCCAAATGTGGGTCGCTGGGTGACTGAGAAACATTGAGTCTGATACTGGTAGGTATATATGAATATCCCAATGATATTAGAAGTAAAAAGACGTAGATACGAGTAGGTTACCTACCTAACATTCTATCTTCAAAAACGGCACTATGTCACACTATTATATGACACGTGGAAGTAGGATGGCATGTCGTAATTATCGGGAGCGAAAAAGAGACAAAACGAAGAAAATGTGGCTAATTAGCTAACTTTTGACGTGCCACTTGCGGAACGTTTATAACCTAACTACCTATTTTTACATAGGATATATTATAAAGTGCGAAAGTGAGTTTGTTTGTTACGCTTTCACGCTAAAATGGCTTAACGGATTTAAATTAAATTTGGCACATGGGTATTGGGTAGACCATAACCTGGGTTACGACTTTATATCCCGATATTCCCACGGGATCGAGATTTATGCGGGGGTGGAACCGTGGGGCGCAACTAGCAACATTATAAATGTGACAGTTTGTATGTTTAGATGTTTTGTTGACTGATTTGGATGAAACATGTCACACATATAGTTTATAAGTTAACATGTTACATAGAATACCGGAGTACTACGTTCCCGCGGTATAATTTCCGATATACAAGCGGGTGAAGTCGCAAGCACAGGAACCAGCCAGCCGATTCTGTAAAAATCTCACCGTGAAAACTTGGGTGAAGTGAGTTTGTTTTTGCTTGGAATTGACACTATTGACAGCTCACTCCACGCTCACTTCACCGAAGTTTGCACGGTGAGATTTTTACAGAATAGCACTGCAGCCGGTCTATTCTGTAATAATCTCACTGCGAAAACTTAAGTGAAGTGAGCTGTCATTCAACTTGATGCTACAGCCGGTCTATTCTGTAATAATCTCACGGTGAAAACTTAGGTAAAGTGAACGTGAAGTGAGCTGTCATTCCACCTGTGCTATTCTGTAACCATCTCACCGTGAAAATTTAGATGCAGTGAGCTGTCAGTCCCTAGCAGCAGGTGGAATGACAGCTCACTCCGAGCTCACTTCACCTAAGTTTTCATGGTGAGATGGTTACATAATAGCACTGCAGGTCAGTACCTAGTAGCAGGTAGAATGACATCTCACTTCACGTTCACTTCACCTAAATTTTATCCGTGAGATTATTACAGAATAGACCGACTGGTCATAGAAGTATGATAAAGGAAGATTCGTAAGCTCTCACTCTTCTCTATCAAGTACTTCTTATTCACCCTCTAACCAAATATACTCTTCTACAAAAATTTTGAATAGTAAATCGTACTTAAAGGATTTACCAGTCTGTGAGTAATGTTCACTATGCACGGAATATTTCCTACATGCATTCTCTCTTGGTTCAATGTTTACTGTAGTAATGGACATGTTCATTCATTTTATTCGATTAATATCAGTGTGTATAATTTATAATTACGCTTCTGTAACTCAAGAGTTCGGAATCGTGTTTTCAGTTTTAAATGAATGGCGTAGGTAAACGGTTGATTGTTGTTATATGACACTTTATTTATGGAATTAAAACTTTTAATGATTTAATGTAATTATTAACACATCAAGAAAATGATACCCATTCAACATTCAGCAACAATAGCCCAAAGATTAACACGTCAGATGTGCGAGTGCGTGGTAGTGAGTTTGAATTTATATAATGTTTAGCTTTGTTCAATGAGTTTTAAGGAGGAATAAGTGGTAAAATAAATCTTTCTAACCTTTTCCCAATTATGTTGGGGTCGGCTTCCAGTCTAACCGGGTGTAGCTCAATTCCTTGTATGTATTTAACATGGAGCGGCTGCCTATCTGACCTCCGCAACCCAGTTACTGGGTAACACGGTACCTCAGGACTAGGTAGGCAATTTTAGGTAAATGCTATAGTTGGGGGTATATTTGATCCAAAAATTTAATAGCGTTTCTATCTTCTTATCCTTCTAACGAGTATATGCCAGATTGTTAGAAATAATCTTATAACAAACAATTTCGAATGTCTAAATCTGTTACGTATAAATGTAGATTTTTTATGTTACTACCCGGCTTATAACCCGAAAAAGTTCTCGTAGCAACAACGCCTACTCTACACAGTCGAATGTGGAAGTATGTAGGTATATTAAAATCTATGTAATTTTTCCTCGGCGCGAGATCCCCAAGTAGAATATTAATATAATAGCAAGAAGATCCACGAAACATTGACCTGAAACGACATTGATCTGAAACGTGGCCGCTCACAATTGGGCCTTATCAGAAGGCTAAGGCCTCATTTACGGAGACGCGGGGCGTCGCGCGTAGCGTTGTGCGGCGCGGCCCGCACTGAATTCAAACATATGGCGTTGTATGAGTGCGTTTACAGAGAAGCGATTTTAGACGCGTTTGCTTGAAATGGATTTAAATGGTTCGTTTTTTGCAGCCGAGCCCGCGGCTGACACCGCCGCGTCTCACGCTGCGTTTATCGCGGCGGCGCACGCAGCGGCAATTCTCGACTAGCGATGCCCGCGGCGGAATCTTCTCCCAGTCAAACTAGTCGGTTTGATTGAGTATCCCGCGTGCGCCGCAGCGTTGCCCGCCGCGTGCTTTGCTACACGCTTGAGGATTCGCCGCGGGCGCAGCGGCGGGCACCGCCACGCTTCCCGCCCCGCATTTCTATGAAAAACGTCTTATATTGCCATACGTTTGTGTTGATAAGTGCCGCTTGACGCGCCGCCGCTCCGTAAACAGAAAAATCGTACGACGCGCCGCGAGACGCCCCGCGTCTCCATAAATGAGGCCTTAATGTCACCCAAACGGTAAAGGAGAGGGCTATGCTTGGAGTTTCCCTACGTGATCGTATCAGAAATGAACTGATCCGCAGGAGAACCAACGTAACAGACATAGACCGATGAATTGTCACACTTAAGTGGCGATGGGTAGGGCACATTGCTCGCAGAACGACGAGAAAAGGTTCTGGGTAGGCGACCGCATACCGTAGACGTAGCGTCGGAAGGCCTGGAACGATGACGTTGTGAAGGCCGCAGAAAACCAGGATGCGGGAGGCACAGAATCGGTCGAAGTGGCGCTGGTTGGGAGGCCTATATCCAGCAGTGGACGTCTTTTGGCTGATGAATAAGATCTGGCTATATAGATAATTCTTACGATCAAAAATAGTACGTACATACAACGCTCTTAACAAATGTGAACAATAGAAACATTTATTATAATATGGATGCTGATTTGTCCGTGTAACTTACCTGAACATGCACGCTAAGAATTAATGGAAAGACAAAAAGAAAGCCAAGCCAAGCCAGTCTTACCAAGACGTATCGTGTTATCCAGTAAGTAACTAGGTGGTGGAGGATAGATATGCGGTCGCTCCAAGTAAAGTACTGGGCCTCAAGTCTGCTATCACAGTAGTGTCAGAATGGTATAACATTGATTTCATAATTGTTGATTTTGACAAGTTTGGTAATCTACTAACATATTGGCGTTATTATGGCTATCCAATAGTCAGCCACTGACACTCCATTGAAAGAAATGGCATCTATTGGTAATCTCGTACATAATGAAAAATACATGACTTAGGCGGTAATCTGCTAAAATTTTGACAGTTCCTTTGATCAGTGACCTACCATTAAAACGTCATTGTGCAATCATTTCTTTTAATTCGTTAAGAGTATCGTGTTTGTGGAATACAATGACCAACCAATGATCGACAATTATGAATTTAGCAGCTTACGAACTTTTAGCAAAATGACAATGGAATCGTGTTGGAATGACGAATTTATAAAAATAGCAGACTTGGGCCCCTGGTATTCAGCAGCATCTGGTTAGACTGGAAGCTGACCCTAACCTAGTTGGGAAAAAGCTAGGTAGATGATGAAAAACAGTAAGCAATGATCTATGAACGAAAATTGGGAAAAGGCTAGGTAGATGACGAAAAACAGTAAGCAATGATCTATAAACGAAAATTACCTATTTCTTAATATCAGGATTTTTATCAGTGTAGCATATACTGTCCCCACTGCTGTGGCCTCCTCTCGGCGAGAAGGAGGAGCCGTAATCCACCACGCGCGCCCAATGCGGGTTAGTACATTATCACGTCTTCGATTTTTTGGTTCTAGGACATGCCGGTTTCCTCACGATGTTTTCCTTCACCGTTTTGAGAGCAGTGGTGACGAAATAATTTACACAAAGTAAAGCGTTTGTCTAAGTTAAGTGGCAAATCGTAAGTCTTCTAACAAGTGTAAGGAAAATTACTGCTCCAAAGATATGAACCGATGTTAGAATACCAGACATTTAATGCACTTTGACTGCTGCAGATAAGACAAATTGTTTTTTTTTTGTGTTTTGAATACATTTCAGTCGAAATTGCAACGAAAACCTACATTATCTACGATGTAATTATTCGTATTTTGTCTCCATGTTTTTTCCATGGGCTTATTTGGTCCGCCACCTACCTTCGGGAGGTAATTCTCAAAGATTACTCGGAGGTCCTTAAGAGATTTCCGGCTTACACGACTTCGCTTCACCTTCTTAGTGAACTTTGCCACTTTGCAATGAAAACGCGAAGGAGAGCACTTTGTGAGAATAACTTAATATTTACCAATAAGTAAGTAGGTTACTCTACTAACAGCCAGTTGCAGAAACGAACTTTAACTTTTAAAGCTGTCATTAAATCTTCCATTAACTTGTTTCAAGTTAATGGAAGATTTCATTAGACATTAGACTCGAATTTCATGTTTCTTTATTGAAATTAATGAAATCATTTGCGTTAATGATCTACCTATTACGTAATGGGGCATTATTGTTTTTCGTTGTGCAACTGGGTGTACAGATAGTGTAATCCACGACGACGCGCGCCACTCCGCAACTGTAAGCTGTACTTTAGTACGGAGCGGAGCGGATTGGGGCGCGTCGTCGTGGATTGCACTATGTATATCTCAAGTTAAGCTAGGTCGGTCAGACCCCCAGGATTGAATTCGGTGTCGTGTAAAGTGTCGGACTTTTGTTGAAATCGGTTCAGTAGTTTAGGCTGTACAAGGGAAGAAACTTACTTACATAATCCTTACTCTCTCTCAGTCAGGTAAAAAATGGGTAATATTTACCTTCCCGCACCTGAATTTTTATTTTTTTTATAGATAGGTATTAAAGCATGAAATTAACCACATTCTATCTTCCAAATCATTTAAGGACATACATTACAGGACCTACAATCCTGCCTACCGGGGAATACAGGCTTACATTCATAAACCCAACGTTGAATGAAAGTATTTATAGACGGCGAGACTCGATAAAATGAAGCACTACCTTATAATATCGGTAGTACCAGGAATTTTGTCTGGGGCATGGCATATCTGTTGCATTTATTCCTGGAATTCCTCCTTCCCTTCCGGGAAGGTAGACGCGTAAATTTGTCCTACATTTCAATAAAATTTTGCCGTATGAAAACAATTTTACTGGCAGCTTTTTGAATGGACGGTTTACCTACAGATAATTGGTTTAAAAAAATCCGATATGTAGGCAGTTATGTAAGTTTTAACATGACATCACATTTTAACGACGACTATATAAACAAAGATTTAAATCGTAGATTGGCCCTGCTGCGTCAAAAGATGATCACGTTTCTGTTTCGCTTTGACACTTCAGACAAACACAATGTCGCAGACACTTGATTGCACTCTGTATGGACACTTTTACGTCCGATTTAGTACGGTGGAGGTAAATCGTAAATTTAAATCTTTGGATATAGGTAAAGGTCAAATGTTACAGGTTGTTTGTTCTTTCTTTTCTTCTTTTTTTTTCTTTAAAAAAAAAGTGATCTTTCATTTCTTCGTAGCATAAGGTCCAGTTGGAAACCAGCGTCAGACTCTAGTTGTCTGGCGTTTATGCTGAACTGGCCCTATTTGGTGCAGCCGTGGTTATTTTTATTTTTTTCTGTTTTTGTGTGAATATTATGTGCCTTAATCTGAGTCAAATAAATTTATTTTCTTTCTTTCTTTTCTTTTTCTTCATGTTTGACATCGCGGTGAAGAAATTAGAAATCTCTCTACAATCTATCATTTTTACGGTGAGTAAGCTACGCGTGTGTTGTTGAGCTGGGAATCAGCCCAAAACCTTACACTGCAAGATGTATTGTAATCTTGGAGTGTAGGGTTTTGGGCTGATTCCCAGGATTCAAATAAATATTTTCCTTACCCAATCAAAGCCTTCTCACCAAAAAAAGACACCAAATCAATATACTTTTCCAATCCGACCCTACCTTAACCGAACTATGTTAAGCCGAGGTACAGTTGGCAGCAAAGGTTGGCAGCGGCTTACGATAATGGAACACATAGTATCCTACATTAATTACTTAGTCGAGCCGAACATTCCTGACAACGCAAGCCCGTAGGTATTTTTATAGATTAACTCCTGAATCTATTCACGGACGTAAGAGTATTTTTGTTAGTTATTTACGACTTATTTGAGGAGATTTATCGAATATAAATATCATGTTTGTTATAAACCTGTTATTGTCCACTAATGTATAATATTAATTACGGCTTCAGCAGTCCACAGCTGTTTACATTATTTACAATACGTACGCCAACAGTATACATATATAAATATAAAAATAGTTAATAAAAGTTATAGGTTAGTTCTTATAAAAAGATAGGCAATAAACGTTGGTGATTGTATTAATATTCAGTTTAAAGGCTGACGCAGAAAGAGGCGACGCGACGGCGCGAAGCGACAACGGTAGAGCAATTTCTGTGAAGTTTCATAGAAATTGTTCCACCAGAGTCGCGTCGCGTCGTCGCGTCGCGCTTGTCTGCGGAAGCGTTTAGACTTGTAAAGCTTTCAGTTCAGGTTTGTCGTTTGTCTCAAGGTAGGCATCCCAACTACTAGGCCTGGTATTGCAGATGTGTAATGCACCAGGGACTACATATCGTCGTCAAGTGCACAATTATATGCTTGAAAAAATTTCCCTGTTTATTTGATGAGTTACTAACTCTTCTATTATGGCGCGGGATTTAAACCCGTATTTTTATAAATGAGAATGTTGGAATTTTTGTTACTTACACCCAGTTTTGCTCAAAGACAAACATTAATGCCCCAATACGTCATGGATCATTAGCGGTAATGAATTCATTTATTTAATCAAGGAACCATGAACCACAACCTAATGGTTTGGCACGCGATGATGGCAAGAGACCGGACGGCATGTCTTTATTTCCATGGAAGGTGGGTAGGCCTTTAATGTGGGACGCAACGTGTGTTGATACTCTTGCGCCATCCCATCTTCCTGGCTCAGCGTGCTGTGCTGGCGTTGCCACTGCGGCTGCAGAAAACCTCAAGCGGCGAAAGTCTAGTAACCTCATAGGCCGTGGGGTCCGAGTGCTCATGGTCTATTCACTGAAATCTCTAAACGACTGGTTGACACTTCTCGTGACCCAAAGGCTGGTTTTTACCTTGGCTAAGCATTGCCATACAACGTGGCAATGCGGCCAGTCTCTTGGGCACACTACCAGTCGACAGCGATGCGGATGAATTTTTCGACGCTATATTTTAGTTTGCATAATATTAATTTACTGTTGTTTTTATTAAAACCCACATTAGCTACTAAGATTACTTGTTAAAAATAAAAAGATAGAAACCATTAAAATCGAATCTAATGTTGCTTTCTGCAACAAGTTAATATAAGATTAGTATTTAATGACAGCTTTAAAGTTAAAGTTCGTTTCTGCAACTGGCTGTAAATGTAGTCGAAATGTCTAAATTTTCTGCTGAAAGGTGCACAGACACAGTCTGATCTACCAATTACAGTATTTGTATCCCAGTAATTGTAAGTTGAAAAGGATATGCTGAGATGGTATGGTCATGTTGAGAGGATGAAAAAAAGGCGACTAACAAAATGTAATTACAAGGCAGATGTGACTGGAAATGCCGGGAGGGGACGGCCTAGGAGGACATATACTGACCTAATTGGTGATGTTCTTCAGAAAGGACAGGTGCGTAGTACTCGCAACCGGCATGCGTGTATGACCAGATGTATGAACGTAAACGAGGCAAAAGGAGTATGTAAGGATCGTAGCAGGTGGCGTTCTGTAGTTTCTGCCTACCCCTATGTGAAGAAGGCGTGAGTTTATGTACCTATGTATGTATTTGTAAGTCCCAGTGCTTCCCAAGGGATAGGCAAATAAGAATTTGTATCCAATTCTAAAACCCACGAAATAGAAATCTCATAAAAGCTAATGTTAAAAACAAAAATATCATTCAAATATTTATATTCTAACATTTTCTCTGTGATCCTCTTATCCCAAGAAAGGATAATAATAGGGGTAATACAAATATGAACCCGACTCAATAATGAAGAGGGCAGGAAGTTGGTGTCCACGATATATTATTTACCTATTGTCCGGTACTCCGGTGAAGGGATAAAGGACACGATTTGTGTATGGGTAATTTTCTAGAACTGTGTCTGTTGGAGTATAATACATTTTATGGAATGGAAAATTACGTTGGGAAGGTTCTATTATTTTGAGAAGAAAGATCACTGTGGCCTACAGAGTCTTATAACTTTAGCTTTTTGACTTTTATCATTTTAACACGTTTCTGCGAATTCTGTCTACTTATGAGTGTTAAAAAAACTAAAGGTAGGCAGTATTTACTATCAAAACTTAAATATACGAGTAACTACTTGATAATAGCCTCTTGCTCGGTGATGTTAGTGATAATGTCTGAGAAGAAGAGGAGAAAAGTGGAATAAAAGTCGAAAGAACGACCTTCACCTACATACATGTCGTGGAAAGCATTAAACATAGACCACTCTGCACCTTCATCTATTCAGAGGGTTAGTTGAGGTAGCTAATAAAATGCTGCTGAACTCCTGTAATATTGTTTTGGCGTATTTTTCGTATTATAGTCAATAACTATTCGTCTTGCTGTAACTTCAACAAATCACAATTTATAGGGTGTTTGGTGCATCGTGTGCCAAATTGAAATGGTCGACTGAAGGGATCATCTGCTATCCTTTCAGACCACTATAGTTTTTTTTAAATCGTTTTTATTATTTTATTTAAAAAAAGACCCAAATTTTACATTAAAATTTTAAAAAAATTATAAGGCGTATACTGAAATTTAATTTAATTTTGATGTGTATTTAGATTACTTTTAAATGCAAAATTAGTGACTTTAGTCACAAATTTTGGTTTAATTTTTCTATTTTAAATTAGTGACTAATGTCACTAATTTTGTATTTAAAAGTAATCTAATCGATAGCAGATGACCCTTTCAGTCGACCATTTCAATTTGGCACACGATGCACCAAACACCCTGTATACAAACAATTTCTCAAAATACATGTTGATAAAAAAATCAACCTTTTTTTTTCGGAAGAAATTTATGCCGTTATTTTCCGGCGCGATAGTGTCTGGTCTGTCGTCGTACTAATTAGACGAAGCCACTTCACCCGAGGGCCCTCGCTCTAAGGCAAAAGAGTTTCTTTGCGGGAGTAGACCGACGCGGTCTACTTAATTTACATGCATTCTACCATCTATGCTGAGATCGAAATGAATGAGGAAGTGAGTTAACTACCGCATAAATGTGTGGAGTGGATTGAGAAATCTGAGTTGTGCGAGCTCCATTTGAGATTTTGTTTTAGAAATCAAATTGGAAATAGCTAAATATTTTCAGTATTTGCACATGTTCGTCTTGTTTTACATATCCAAAGACAATTTAGTATTTTTTTCTTATAATCAAGGTTTATATTTCTCTAGTAAGGTTAGTAGGTAACTAACTCATTTCGACACAAGGATGTCTACAAAAATACCAAAAATGTTATGTAAAAAAATCCTCTCTCTCTCTTCAGTTAAATCAAACTCAAACACACAACCTTTTAGAACGTGTAGCTACTATCTCTGTTTTACCTACAGCAGATAAGAGGATGACACATCAATTCCCCTACTGAAACGTTGTTTGATAAAGCAACACCCTGTTAATGGCGTTAGCTGATTAACTTGGGGGATTGCGAAGAGGAAGATGACATCCGCGAGTGTGACACGGCTTTATTACATTATTTTACTTAATTATCTATATCTCATATCATACAAATGTACTATAAATAAGTAATTTTTCGCGTCTGTCTGTGTTACTGGGTTGTTCTTCTAAACTACGAAACTAATTTTGATGCGGTTTTCACTATCAGTTATAGAATTTATTCCGGAAGAGGTATGTGTGTAATTCACATTATTATACACATAATAAAGGAATCATGATTTTTTGTCACGTCATAAAAACGTACGAAGCAGGGGCGGGTCGCTAGTACATACTATAAAAAAGTCGCTTTTAATGTCTGTCTATCACCGCTAAGATATTCCAAACTACACAATGGATTCTGATGCGGTTTTAACAATCATTTTTAGATCATTTATTTGAATTCCGCGTAAGGTTTATATGTGTAACACGGTTTTACGTAGCTAAGTTTTATATATTTACGTTTCACATAAAATGTTTCCCATATTTTCGTTTTTTTTAAATAATAAATATGCAGAGTACTTACTTTGAAGATTTTGAAATCATTGATTATTGTTTCACATAAAGTTTTATGTTAGAACAATCATATCATAAAATAAAAAATCAAATATTCTTTACTATTTAGGGCACAAAAAAGGTGCATTAGAGCCATGTGAGGTCTGAAAACAGACGACAGCTGTGCACCGTACTTTAAATCATTAAAAATACTAACGCTACCGGTGTTATACATATTAAAAATTAGTATCTTTGTCAAAACTTTAGGAGTATGAGGAACAGGGTGTAAAGTTGGCTCATCCACCATAGAAAAGGGAGGATCCTCCAACCAGACGGGTGTTGTGTCTGGCGGGCCGACTGCCCGACTGTTGATGTCGGATAGTCTTATCTATATCGTTCGCGCGGTAAACTCTAATTGCGCGATGCAGGATTTGTGTGACGTCATGTCTTTGATGAGTAGTTAGTATGTGGCGGTGTAACCGCTACATCACTCCCCTCCGGAGACCGGAGGTCGATAGTGGGCTGAGTCTTGTATCTTGCGATGCTTCACAGTACCAGCTAAGGTTCCAGTGAGTCGGAACCGGGTGCCGCACAGTTCGCGGTGAGTCGGAACTGTCTACGGTGATTGCGGCGGTTGTGGTGATTGAGGTGATTGCGGTGATTGAGGTGATAGCGGTGATTGCGCTGATTGAGATGATTGCGTTGATTCCCCAGTGAGTCGGGGTGATGAGGTTGAGGGTGATGACCAGGAATGAGCGTTCGCTGCATGCTGGTGGTCAGGATACCCGTTGAAGCCGAGGGTGCTGGCTGTCTGTGTGACTCGCCTCACGAAAGCTTGCGGGAGTGATGATGATGACGTCACGCTGAGGTAGTTGCACGAAGGCTGCGTTGACGTTCATACTCGGGATCACCAATTTAGGGGCATGAGGAACAGGGTGTAAAGTTCACTCATCCACCATAGAAAAGGGAGGATCCTCCAACCAGACGGGTGTTGTGTCTGGCGGGCCGACTGCCCGACTGTTGATGTCGGATAGTCTTATCTATGTCGTTCGCGCGGTAAACTCTAATTGCGCGATGCAGGATTTGTGTGACGTCATGCCTTTGATGCGTAGTTCGTATGTGGCGGTGTAACCGCTACAAAACAAATCCCAACCTTTTTGAAAAAATAACAATGGTACGAAATGTTCCAATTCGTAGGCAGTACAAAAATGCCTTGAGTAATTATAAATTATGTAAAACTGCATTACTAACAAAAAGTGTCCTTGTTATGGCTCCACGCATTTATAATAAAATTCCAGATACAATAAAAGATTTAAATTTCACACAATTTATGAAAAAAATGAAATTGTTCTTAATTTATAAAATGCTATTATACTATTGACGAATACTTAAATGACGAATTAATTTAGAATTACAAACATTGAGGTTTTGAGATAAATTGAGACAAATATTAATATTGACAATATCTTTGACATTTTAATTATTTTGACATGAATTTTTGACATTTTAATAATTCCTCATTTAGATCTGACATTAAGTATTATGTAACTGTTCAATTTATTTTCTTTTGTAATACTATAAAATTATTATTAATGATTTTCAAATGTTTGAGTAAATAATTTATATTCCTCTGGCACACCATATTTGTACGCCTCCTGGCATAGCATACTTAGCGCTCTGTTTACTAAACATAAGACCTGTACTTTTTATTACCTATGTTATCAAATAAATTATGATTTGATTTGATTTATCCTTATATTGTTTATTTTGTAGATACTAAGTATTAAAGGGTTGTCACTTTCATTTCAGTCCAATAATTTACAGGTAAAGTATCGTTTTTATTTATACTAATATTAATATATATTATACACTCTTTCTGAGGTAATTTCTGTTGGGGTTCTCAGTTCTAACCAAACCTACTGCTTGCATGCTGCAAGCCAGCATGCAGCGTGCAAGCAAGCATGCGGCATGCAAACAAGCATGCAACATGCAAGCGAGCATGCAACATGCAGCAGGCATGGTTTCTGTCACGGCTCCGGCGCTGTGTGTCTACGCGGATTTAAATTAGAGCAGACAAGACTACGTGCAGTCGGTTTTGCAGCGATTCGTTTCTGTCACTAACTTTTGTAGCACAACATATTATATTTAATTATTTATAAATTATGGATAGCATAACGTCTATTTTTATACATTTTCGTTGATAAAATACCATGCAAAAATAAACCGAACAAATAATATTCGTTAAAAATAATTCTACTGTTTGAAAAGTTTGTTAAACAAAAAAATGTGATTAAAAATTAATTGAATCGTTTTTCTGTGAAATATCTTTCATTCAAGTATTTGAAAAAATAATATTCGAAATAAAAATACAAGGACCAAATATTGTAATATGAAACATTTTCTGGGAATCGAAATTCTATGAAATTTCTGTCTGCGAAACAAGGGAACACCGTGTAACACATTAATAAATAAATAAGCAATTTTATTTTTTACTGTGTATTTATAGATAGATAAATATATTCAAAAATCTTAGTGACAAAACACAATCGTAATTGAAACTATTTATAGTATTCTAATTAAATACACGCTTTGTAAAGCGTCAGCCTGTAAATGGAATGTAGCTGATTAACTGTAGGGTGCTGGGTGGATTCCAGGGGTGGAAGGGGGGTTATGTGGATGACACAAGTCAAAACTAAACCACAGCACAATTTATGAAGGTAAACTACCTATTCAAGAATATTGTATAACGTTTTTGTGTTCAGGTTCGTTTACGGATATCTAATGCTGCTTTCTCTCAGGCTAGATCGTGCTAGGCCAGGCTGACAGGCCGTGGGAACCGTCGATCCGATGAGGCCTGTGGTGGGAATGCTTGTCGCAGGAAGCGACAGGCCTCAAAAGACATGGCCACGTGCCAGGCCGCGACAGGCCTCGACAGGCCGTGGGCCCACGGCTTTAAATTAAAACGTAATTTTATGTGTGTATTTTATGATACATTCGCTAGATATGTTATTTTTTATCGGATTATTCTCAAATGGCACAGGTGTACACTCACATTTAGCCAGTTATGTTTAAAGCCCATGGAATAGGGGGCGAACCTATTGCCATCAAACGGGTACAAATTCAGACTTCGGGCTGCTCCTGAGGTACACCTCTGCCTATCCTTTCGGGGATTACAGGCCTGATTATGAAATGAAAAATATTTTTATATCAAAGCATCACTACATAAGTAAATATCATCATCATCTTTCTGCCCTTATCCCATGTTACTTGGGGTCGGCGCAACACGTTTTCTTCTTCCATTCTCCCCTGTCAACCGTCACGCAATCATTTACACCTTTTTCCTTCATATCACTCCTCACACAGTCCATCCATCGTTTCTTTGGTCTTCCTCTCCCTCTCCATCCCTCAACATTTATATTCATCACTCTTTTAGTCACATGCGATTCTTACTTAAAACAAATGAAAACCTTAAAGAGCTGCCCCAATATTAATAACTTCGGAACAGAATGTTTCGTAACGTTTTACTGGAAATTTTATTAATGTTTTTATTCTCTCGCTATTGTGGACGTTTACGCGACACTTAGGTTATTAACTGTCATAATGTCAGATAAAAAAACATTAACACTTTGAAGAAGCTAATTTGTACTATCCGAATTCTAGCGTCTGAAGCTAGTAGCTCCAAAGAATGTAAGTTTATTATATTATTATATTTTTATTTGAACGACTAATTCATTAGCAAAATTGAAAACAAATTAAAAGAATAAACATTGTCATGAGATAAAATTCACCACCCTATATACCTACCTACTCGTGGCTAAGTAACGCTTGCCGCTGTTGATCCGTGGATGACCATCTTTACATGCCGAGACTCCCCCGTGCCTCGAAAAGCATGTTAAACCGTTGGTCCCGGCTGTCATTAGTAGATCTTTGACAGTCGTTACGGGTAGTCAGAACTGAAAGTCTGACAACCAGTCTTACCAACGGGTATCGTATTACCCAGTTACTAGGGTCATGTATGCAATCGTTTCATGTAAAATACTGGTATTCAGCTGCATCTGGTTAGACTGGAAGCTGACCCCAACATTGTTGGGAAAAGGCTAGGCAGATATTTGATACTATAAATCAACCATACCTACACATTAAACCAAAACTACACAAAAACCAAAAAGAAATGCGAAAGAAAATGGTTCCATTTTTGATCGACAGAGATTCAATTTCGAAAGATGATACCTAAGTGGTTTCTAGGAAAATGTTCCCTTATAATAATCTCATTTTAATTCGACGCTTAAGGCGCGTCGTTACTTATTTATTCAAGAGTGGGGGTGGCTGTCCTGTCCCATAATTTTGGATGTTACGACTTTATGCCTCTTGGGCTGTCCGTCGAGTTCCCTCAATCCCTGTGAGTTATAGGGAAGCTAAGCTAACGGGTTGAGTGGCAATAAGCTGAAAAATATTGGCTTTGTACCCTTTGGATTTCCTGGGCGAAACGAAATTTTATATATTTTATTAGCGGTTACACCGCCACATACGAACTACGCATCAAAGACAATATGACGTCACAAAAATCCTGCATCGCGCAATTAGAGTTAGCCGCGCGAACGACATATATTAGACTATCCGACATCTACAGTTAGGCAGTTACCCGCCGACACAACACCCGTCTGGTTGGAGGATCCTTCCTTTTCTATGGTGGATGAGTGAACTTTACACCCTGTTTTTCATACCACTAAAAGACTAGTAGTGGTTTTGCTTTAGTTAGATGAAACAGACTGGACTAGGTGGAAAACAGGTGGTTATGGCGCAACCTAGGAGAGTCTTATGTCCAGCTGTGGACAGCGATAGTTTGAGTTCATGGGAGTGTCTCGAGATGGTAAAGCAAAACTACATATTTTGATGAAATTTGGCAGATAGGAAGCTAGATTCCCAGAGAAGGACATACGATAATTTTCGCACCACTTAATCCAAAACTCGCTCATCCAAACAGCTGCTTCAAAATATAACCAGTTAAAGTTCGCGTAGTATTTAGTATTTATTTAACACTTAACACGAGGAGTAATATCAGGTGGAGTGGCCATGCCGTTGACGCAAAAGTATGGCGCTAATGACTCTCTACTACAAACATGAAACAACTGGGAATATTACTCGCACCGTTTTAAATTACTTGTTCCTAATTGGCACCTGGGTTTATAAAAACTCGTAATGTTTGTTTTAAATTTTTATCGTCACCTTTTTTTATTTAGTGGTTGGTTGCTTTGCTTATAGAAATCAGAAATGTTACAGAGCTTCGATTTCGACTCTAAAAGGTCGGAATTTCCGATGAATTAATATTACATCTCCGACTCTGACTTCGGCTCCGATAGTTTTGAATCAGAAGTTTACGGAAGATCGAAACGCAGCGATGCACGTGACTAGAGCGCGTACAAACAACTTTTAACTTGTCACCCGGATAATTTTTCGAAGTCTCAGTTTATTAAGTAGTTTAATTGTTATGTAAGTTTTTTTTTTTTTTTTTTTTCTATTTATTTAAGGAATTTTTATACATAATGTACATGTCAATTCCATCGTAACCTAAGTTAAACTAAAATACATCTACTTACTAATTATGGCTTACGACTAAATAACATAAACAGTGCTTTAGCGGCTTCAGACAAAGGAGAGGACAACATTTCGTGGAACATACCCACATTGGTTCTGCTCAAATAGAGTGTTCTTATAAAGATCTCTCTATCCGTCTCGTAACGGACACATTCCACCAACAGGTGATGCACGTCTTCAACTACACCGCACACATCACAATTTGGAGAATCTGATTTCCTCATCATATGTGCGAACTTGTTCAGTGGAACGTGACCAGATCTTAACCTGAACGCTGTTACTATCAAAGATCTACTCAAATTCACATTAATGAGCCATGGTATTCGAGGAGGTTCACATTGTATTGTTTTATACCAAATTCCTTTTTCCAAAGATCTCTCATTAAAATATTCCATCCAGTTTTTGTGGCAGTACTTTTTGTATTTAGGCAAGAACTCCGTATAATTTGGCAAACTTAGAACCTCTTTTCCATTTACTGCTGCTTTTCTCGCCAACATGTCAGCCTCCTCGTTACCTCTGATGCCAATATGTGATGGAATCCATTGCAATTTTAACTGAATGCCCTTTAGATTGTTTTCATAAATTTCAGCGAGAATGTCATAAGCTATCGATGTACCTCTGCCACCAGAGGCGCATCGAGCTATATGACATAAGGCGCTTCTACTATCGGAACAAATTAGGACTTTATTCTGTTGAATTGATCGAGAGTACAAAAGTGCTTCTAAAATTGCTATGAGTTCCATCGACATAACTGAAAATTCGTAGGTTGATTTAAAACAATTATTGTAAGAGGAATGATTTGCTACATGAGGATCATAAAAAGCGGCACCGCGACCACTTGCACTTCTTGAGCCATCAGTAAATATTACATACCAACCGTCGTATTTATCTCTTAACTCGGATATAACATCGTATTTTAAAACATTATAATCGTGGTTTTTTTTTGCGTCAAGTATACTGTCTAAGTGAAATTCGAATACATTATTGACATTGATGTTAGTCACCCATGTTTTAAGAGAAAACATTCTTAACGGTGATGACGATGACATAATCTCGTTTTTCATCAAATTATAAATGTCTACAAGTTGAGGTGTTTTTTTCCTGCTCCAATAGCTATTATTACATAGGGAACTTAGTTCGGATAGTAAATCAACAGTAACATTGTCAGACTGAGAGAAAGCTTTCAAACAAAATTTGCATGCTAAATATTTTCTACGTAAATGCAGAGGAGGTACGCAAAGCTCCGACTCCATTACATGTATGGGTGTGCTTCTTATGAAACCACCCATAATCCGTAATGCTTGGTTCTGAACTTTGTCCAGCTTATAAGTATTGATCTTACAACTATTATCGAACAAGAAGGAACTATAATCTATTCTGCTTCTAATTAAAGAAATGTAAAGTTTACGCAAATGTTTTGGATGCACCCCCCATGTCGACCCAGCCAAGACTTTAAGCAAATTAAGATGCCTTTGTGTCTTTTGGTAGCATTCATTAATTTGTTTACCCCATCTTAAACAACTATCAAGCCAAAAACCTAAATACTTATACGATATGACTAATTCTAGAGGATTGTTATTAATTAAGATCGGTAACTGGAGATTTTTCCGTCCTCTGTTAAATAAACATAATTTGGTTTTAGTAGTCGACAGTGTCAACCCCAACTGATTCAATATAATAACTATAGCGTTGAGTGCATTCTGAATATTATTTACACTTTCTGTCATGTTTTTATTACAATTATACAAAACAAAATCGTCAGCGTACTGGCAAATAAAGATATTGTTTATTGTTTTACTGATTTTAATTGTAGCTATATTAAAAAGTATGGGAGACATAGGGTCACCTTGTGCGAGGCCCCTGCTGGCATATCTCATAATAAATTTATTCTCGTCAAGCTCATCCTTAATTTTTAAGTGTCTCTCCGTCAAAAAATTCCATAAATATAAACATACCCTATTACCCACCCCTATTTCATCAAGATTTACTATTAGTTCATTAATCAGTATATTATTATAAGCATTCTCAATATCCAAAAAACATGCCAGTGTTGGGGAATTATTCGAAAACCCTATTTGTATTTGTGTTACAAGGCGAACTAAATTATCATAACAAGACTGTCCCTTCCTGAATCCAGTCGTAAAAGGTGTTAGTAGTCTATTCTTTTCTACATACCACTCCAAACGCTTCGTTATCATACCATGTAAAATTTTGCAAACACATGACATCAAGGAGATTGGACGAAGCTTAACATCATTGCTTGACGGGTTTTCTCTCTTTGGTATTGGCACAATTCGGATGTCACGCCATTGGACAGGGATCTCTCCAGTTACAAAAATAATGTTGTATAATTTTAATAAATGTTGTTTGGCACCTAGCGGTAAGTGGTAAATCATTGAGTATGTTATCCCATCGTCAACCGTAGCGGTATCTCTTTTTTTTAAACAGTTATACATTTCTTGAATTTTAAAGGGGTTTTCTAATATATCATTAACTGATCGTATCTCTGGTGAGCATGGATTCACATAATCAGGAGCTAAGCTATTTAAAAGAACTTCTTTATTATCGTCAGAAATATACGTCACAGGTGACCGACGTCCCTTTAACCATCCCAGTTGTTTCCACATTTCCGATATAGATGTTGATTCATTAATGTCGTCACAGCATTTCTGCCAATTTTGACTCCTAGCTCGCTGAATAGCTAATTTGGTGTTCAAACTAATGTGTTCTAGTGTGTTGAGATTTGATGGAGTAGGATTACTCCTAAACTGGCTAAGAGCTAACCTACGTTGAGCAATAAGTTTAGAAAGTGATTGATTCCAATATGGCTGGGGCCGAAAATTTCTACTAGGGTTATTAAATTCTTTGGTCATCGGAATGTAAAGATCCGCTGCACTATTAAGTTTTTTAATGAAATTATTATACTCCATTTGAACATTACTAACTTCGCTATTATAAGTTGAAAAGTAATAATTTTCTAAGTATTTTTTATAATCAATCCAGTTTGCAAATTTAAAATTACGTTTTTTATGTACTCGTTGGATATCTTTAAAATTAAATTTCATTTTAATCATCAGGTGGTCACTTCCAAGATTATCATTCGTAACTTGCCAATCACAACACATAGCTATGTCACTCGACACAAATGAAATATCTGGAGAAGTTTGTTGAACAACATTGTTAACCAATTTCACTCTAGTTGAATGACCGTTATTTAACGAAACAAAATGTTCCAAAGTTGCATCATATATTTGTCCACCTCTAGAGTCATTTCTATTCGACCAATTGGTATGGTGAGCATTAAAGTCACCTGCTATTAGACAATTGTGTTTAAAAGTTGAAAAAAGGTTATCCCAGTCGGATTGGATAGTATGTACTGAAGGGGGACAATACACTAACATTAAATACTTAATTTCACTACAGTTTAATAATCTAATACACACCACTTCTATGCCACGGTTAACATAATTTAAACTACACTCTTGAACTTTAATTGACTTATGCACCATGATAACAACACCTCCATATCCGTCATCTCGGTCTTTACGATGTAGATGGTAACCACTTACGTGTAAACTAGAATCAGGTTCCAACCAAGTCTCGCTTATCAGAGCTATGTGAATTTTATTGTAAGGCAGCAAAAGTTTTAATTCTGTAAGTTTTGGTCTTAAGCTTTGCGCATTCCACTGCATTATATTTAAGCCAAATACTTTTTGTACATTAGCCATGGGTAAATAATGAAATTAATTTCGTAAATACCTCTTGTTTTTGCACTAATTCAAAAATATATTCTATGCACTCTTTCACTACATAACTACAAAGCATTTTTATTTTATCTTCGAAATCGATATTTAAAAGGTAAATATCTTTTATTTTACTCACAAAACTCCTAAAAATAGTATTTTCTTGTCTTCTCATTCTCGGTTGTCGGTCGGCTGTCGTTCTTGATTTGCTCGTGCTCATTTCAGAATCAGGTTCTGCTTTAGAAGAATTTTCTTTTTCCCTAATATTGTTCTGATTGTTGTAACACTTTTTCTTCTTTTTCTCTTTTTTTTTTTTAAATTGTGATTCTGAGCAGTCTGTGCGCTTTTCTTCGTCTTCTGAAGTGTCAGTTTCATGTGCCTTATCATCCAATACTAATGCCTCAAATGAATTGTTTGCAATCGCCTCCTTGTATGATTTTGATTGTCCTAACGTTTTGTTCTCCCTTGAAGTTGTAGTTGACATAAAATCAATCATCTGGGTCATTTCAGGTTCCTCCATTTGCGATTTTCTATTCTTCAACCATACTGATAGGGCTTTTCGATAGGTACAGTTTTCAGTAGACATAATTTTCCTGATTGCTTTTTCTTTGGCGAATATAGGGCAAGATTTATCGAGGGCCATATGAGCGCCCTTACAATTGGTGCATTTAAAGTCCGTTACTTCACAGTTATCGTGTTGGCCGTTACATTTTGGACATACAATTTTTTTGGTAGGACAGTATCTTATTAGGTGACCGAACTTCCAGCATCCTGAGCATTGCGTCACAGGAAATGTATATGGTTCCACTTTGAACCGACACCCATACCCATATACGTATGAGGGTAAAGTGGAACCTTTAAAGCATACCCGTATAGTACTGCTATCTGTCCATTTATTTGAATCATCTAATCGTTTTAATCTTTTTATCGATATTATCTCATGATCACACTTCAAATTGTCACCAATCTCCTTCTCCTCAATTTCTATATCTATGTCTCGCAAAACACCATATGTTAAATTTATTTCATCGATTAGTTGGCACCTGTATCCTAAAGTAATAATTTTTTCACAGCTAACTAATTTCCTTGCACTTTCTTTGTTTTCAAACTGAATCAAAACCTTATAAGGGCTTTTGTATTGAATTCTTAAAATATTTGGGATATTTTCCGCTCTCAATAGCTTTGCCATTCCAAATTGTTTGGGTAATATTTCTTTTGATATAACCATAACCATAGCTATTTCTTTTTGCGCTTCCAAGCTTGGGCCAGTCTGCCCCTTCTCCTTTCTTCTATCTGTGTTGTTAGACAGACTTTCCGTCAACCGTTTTTTGCCTTTTCTAACTGTGATAAAGCCCTCATCTTCTTCTATTATCTCATCACTTTCTTCTCTTGCCCTTTTTTCAGGGTTTTTTTGACTTAAACTTGTATCATCTTCATTTCCTTTGTGTATTTCTGCATTTACTTGTTGCTCGCTACTTAAAATCTCCTCTTCCATAACATCACTCCCACTGGAGTCGCAAAACTCCAAATTCTCCTCTTCTTTATTCATCGTACGAACATTTAATAAACTATAATTGTAGGTAGATGTAAAAAAAAATGTAGCTACAAACGCGGGACTCGCTATCTGCGCGTGCGCTCACGATCGCGTCTCGCGCGTAACTGTTATGTAAGTTAATATCAATATGAACCCAAAAAAAGTGTTATATGGAACATCTTTCTTCTATCTCCGCCTCCGACTCAGGCTCCGGTTCCGACCCGACTCCGGTTCCGACTCCGATCAATCTAATTAAAACCTCCGACTCCGGCTCCGGTTTCGGTAAAACAACCTCCGTAACATCTCTAATAGTAATAGCTATACGATTATTGTAGAACAGCTATTTTATTTTTGTAAGCCATTGGGCTCCCATCAAAGGGGGAACAGTCTTACAAAACAATTTATTACGTCTTAAAAAGTCATCAAAAAGTTAATTAAGTATACCAACATTACAAAGATCCTTCCACGCTGCTTATTCCTGTTGACCCTTCCAACTTAGCTAAAAGTGATAATAGGTTAATTTAAAACCTTTTTATACATAGTCCAGATCCGGTACATTTTGTGTAACAGCTGTACATTTAACCTCTTTTCAACTTCTATATCCAGCCTCATTCCAAGTCCCAAGTTGTACCCCAATCCTCAGCCTCTTGACCCGGCCGACTTAAAAATCCCGCAACTTACGCGGGATCTCCACCGACTGCGAGTACAAAGAAAAAAAAAGAATGTTAAAACGGCACTTTATTGCACTTATATGAAAGCAAGTTGGTTCCTGCAATTCCTCAATGTGACAACTACACGATATAAAATAAAGAAAAATACTTTTTCACAAAAATAAACTTCTAAACCGACTTCCGAAAAAAACACTACAAAGTGAAAAATAACTTTGATTTCGGAAGTTGTGTCTTTGGGGTTTCATTTTCGTTTTTTTACCACCGACTTCAAAGTAATTTTTCACTTTATAGTGTTTTTTTTGGAAGTCGGTTTTATTTTTTGTGAAAAAGTCTTTATTTTTCACTTTTTAGTTGTGGTACCTACACAAAACCCCCACAAAAAATTGAATACCCATTACCTGCTATGTAAATTACAGTGACAGGAACTATTATATCATCATCCACATATACTAAATGGGAAAAATACGTATTATTGATACTAACTCAAAAACACCTCATCAGATCTTGAACAAATTAAAAAATTTAAAAAAAGTATGAAGTATGCCCTACCAAACAAAAAAAGAATCATCAAAATCAATTCATAATTGGCGGAGTAATCGCGTAACAAACATACAAAAAAAAAAAAAAAAAAACATACAACCGAATTGAGAACCTCCTCCTTTTTGAAGTCGGTTGAAAATGTAAGGTCAAGGAGCGATAAAGTTTCAAGCCCATAGCCGCCTGCAGGCACCAGCAGGCGACGTGCTGCCGACCCGCTACTGGTTTCTATGTATTTCTTTGAAATCGACGTGACACTAGCTACGGAATTGTTCCTTAAAGGCTCGTGCAGAATAGCGTGACTTGTCGCGCGACGCGACAGCGGTAATTGTTCTACCGTGAAGTTTTCTTAGAGTCGCGTCACGCTGTCGCATCGCACCGGTCTACACGACGCTTAATGCTATTTTCAAACAAATTTCTTATCTACCATAGCGGGCGCATGATACCTTTTCGAACAGTAATTTTCTTTAAAAACGGCAATAACGTAGTCGGAGTTGGAGAATAATAAGGTTCAGACAAAACTTAACCTTGTGCTTTCTTACTTAACCATGTTTATTCCTTGACTGTACGTTATATAACATCTTGAGGTATTGAGAACAAAAGAATATTAATGAACAACCAAAAATTAAGGTTTTGTTTCTCGTTTTAACATCAGAAGACTGTTACGTAAATTATTATCCGTATTGTTTTGTTTCTAATTATGACCTACAATTGTATGCTTAAGCGAATTTTTTGAGGACAAAATCGTAACAAACAACAATTCTAAACTACAGTTTAACTCCACGATTTCCGCAAATAGGTACCTACCTATATAAGATTTCCCCTAATGCAGTCCCGAGGTACTTAACCTACATGAATAAACTTTCTTCTGGTTTAGAGATAGACAAATTCAGCTCAAATAAGATCCATAGAGGACATTTATTCATGGAAAACTATTTTTTTTTTCAATTATCGTCAGCGATGATTCGTGAGGAATAATAAAGGCTAACCTTTTCTTCGGCAAGAAGCCATCAATTCGGCGGACCCGTTGAAACAATAGGAGCAAAAAATACTTGGTCCAGTTCTCAGATGGAATGATTGATTGCGGGGTACGGGGGCGGTACGATATCAGATCATATCTCCCGGGTAGATTTGTTATGTCTACTGTAAAGCTGTGCATACAACGGGCAATTTTTCCATCGATTATTGCCCGGCAACAATTGGTGGAACAAGTGGAGCAATCAATCTGGTTTAATTCCGAAAATTGCTTCGATGGTTTCGGCAATGTTTCCTTTAATTGCTCCATAATTCTGTACTGGTAATTAATGTATTGCCTATCTATAGTTTATTCAGTTGCTATGGAGCAATATGGTATGGCAGTTGGTCAATGAATCAATTCAACTTTTTTATAAATGTAGACCTTCAAAAGTGCCTTATAATGGCCTATTTGAAATAAATGATTTGACTTCGGTCTAACAACGATTACTACATTGGAATCGCAATAAATTGTTTCACGATCACGACGTCACATGTGAACAAGATTGCCCAAGCCTGAGCAATCTAAGTGGCCCATGTAACCACTCCCTTAGACCTAGCACCGTGGAAACATAAATCATATAAATCAACCTAGGTTATCCGTAGATCACATACCTATTATAATATTGTAACTCGTTTATTGAACGTTTATTGTTTGTATACCGTTTGTTGAACCGTTTAAAGAACTCCCTAGGGAACAATAAATAGAGCTATCAAACTTATACCGTTGGAGGCTATTTTGCTTAATTTACACTTAAGGGTTTTAGGCAATAATTTATAAATAGGTTGGCATAAACTATAAAGAGTATGTATATAGGCTTGCGCAGCGTTTAAATAACTAGGGATGTTACTTCAATAGTCAGATAACTTCTAATTATAATTCTGTAAACAAATATTAGGGGTGCGTATTTGTTTTTGGTATCATTAAACCTGGTACTGATAACCTGAACATTTGAATTATGTGGGCTACTTCAGCATTAAAATCGCCCTCCAGATTGTGGTTCAGATTGCCCAAAAGACACAATTTGCAGATTTTTCGTCACACAAGGTGCAGAACTGACCCTATTTTCCTCTTTTCCAAACGTGGAAAGTAGATCTAATAACCTTCACCAATATCAATACCCTAATATTTTTCCTTGAACTTCCACATTTTTCAATAAGCGCCCTACTGGCACCGGCTCGTAGATAGTGAGTGGCATATCTAATCGATTCCTATTCATCGTGCGCGCGTATCGATTGTGCGTTTAATAAAGCTGTGTAATCGAGCGCTTTCCCGTGTCGGTGAGCGTGATCTGTTGCTATAAGTGACGGTAGCCAGGATTCTGATGTTCACCTAATAAAGAGGGAGACCTACTTTCTATATTTAAAACAGTATCCTTTTAGTTTCTTGCCCGTTCTTCTCCATAGAGAACTACGTTTTGGGATGGATAACTAGCGTCAACTTTCAGACTAACTGAACAACTCTTTGACAATTCAAAAGTGCCTGTAAATGGTTTAATTGAAAAAAATACTTTGAGTTTGAAAACAAGTCGGATATACCCGTTTACGGATTGATGATGTCTTAATACAACTGGTAGTATATTTATTTATTTATTTATTTATTGACACACCAACGACTTATTCACTAAATAATTACATTAAATATATTCTATTTTAACAGTTTTGCGGTGAATTCGTCACTTATAGGTGTGCACAGCACTTGTATAATCAATAATAAAACTAAAATCGAATTATGATAATAACAAAATTAAATTTACAAAATTTGCATTGAGTTTAAAATGTAGTTAAATTAAAATTCAGAATAATTAAAGAAAAAACATCAATTAAATTAGAAAAACAATTATAAATTAAAACAATAAAAATAACAAATAAATTAGGACGCATTACATTAATTACAATTAAAATTAAAAGAATAGAATAGATTAAAATTAGAGTTCAAAAATTAAATTAAATTGTACAATATTAATTATCTAGAATGGAGTCACTCAAATACCCAAATTAACATTTTGTAACAAAATTAGTCAAAGAAATCGATTAAGAACTGAGGACGTATCGTTTGAATTCATTCAGACTGTTCGAAAATATGTCTAAGTTGTTGGTACGCGTGCACAGCTTATTGTAGCTAGACAAAAATCGGTATAAAGGAGCTGAACGGCCAAGATTAGTTCTATTTTTAGGCAGTTGAAATGTATCTGTTTTAAAATTGGATCTGTATGAGGTACGGCGGGGCACATTTACATTGATCTCCGAAACCAACTCCGGTACATTCGCCAAATTATGAAGGGTCTTATAAAGGAAAATTAAATCTGAGCAACTCCTTCGTTGCTCCAAGGAGCTCATCTTGAAGTAGTAGTAGTATATCTACATGATGCGTAATTACTTTTAAAATGTACTACAAGCATCACTTCTCTTTTGGTGCATAGACTGCTTCCTATACAATTTTGCCCAGTGTCCTTTTACAAAATGACTTGAGGTAGGTAGGTAATCTTGTTATTTTGTATCAAGAATGAGTTCAATAAACACGCATAATTTCCTTATTTTTTTATTTCGTACTTTTATTAGATAAATTACCCTCGGCTTATTCCTGGTTAAAATATTATTGTAGAAAAATAAAACTGTGGAGTGCGACTTCGGTCAGTCTCTGTGATTAAGTTGCTAAATAAAACCATTAGTGTTGTAACCTTGTTGTTTTTTTCTTTTTATAAAGTATAACGGTGATACTTTATTCACATTACAATCTAGCCTTTATGTTACTAAGTAATACTTTTTTTTTTTTTTGTGTTGGAAATCATCAAATGACTCCTCCCGCTCTGGGTGGAGCGGGAAGGCGTGTCAGACTCTTACTGACTAAAACCCACCCGTGTTCCTTCTGTTGCCTGTGCAATGCCACCCCTGGCAAAGGGATACCGTGGCCCCCGCCACGGTATCCCTTTCGGACATTCCCGCAACCCCGGCAGGCAATGGTCTCATCGGACCCCTTCACTCGCTGACATCTCTTTGAGGCGCGCGTGGAACACAACGCGCACGCCGTCCTTACCGGACGGCGAGCTACCCATTGCTCACTAAATAATACTAACAATAATATTATAAATACGAAAGTGAGTTTTTTTTTTGTTTGTTAGGCTTTCACGCTAAAACGGCTGAACGGATTTGTATGAAATTTGGCACATGGGTAAACCATGAACTGGATTGGGACAAAGGATACTTATTACCTTGATATTCCCACGGGATTGAGACTTACGTGGGTGAAACCGCGGGGCGCAACTAGTATTATAATAAAGAGAAAAGATTACATTTTTGTAAGTTTGTTTGTTTCGCTTTCACGCTAAAACGGCTGAACGGATTTAGATGAACTTTGGCACATGAGTAGACTAAATCCTGGAATAGGACATAGAATACTTTTTACCTGGATATTCCCACAGGATCGAGACTTATGCGAGTGAAACCACGGGACGCAGTCAGTATTAATCGCAACAAGTTAAAAACATCTGATTCTAAACTCTCATTTCTTACAAGACTTAACAAGACTGTGACAGACAGCGATGCACTAGACCAGCACACCAAAATGTCCATAATCAATACCAAGCAAATTGGTTAGTAAGTAATTCCAATTACGCTTTAATTAGCTTACAGGAGCTTCCTATTTCCTAGCCGCCATTTTGGACAAACACTGTGCCATTAGCCTTATGTCAATTTACGCCACTGATAATACAATCAGCAATCACATAACCATGAGTGCTATAATGTACATGTTATGCAAAATCTAATATAATCGGTTACTGTTAAAAGCCTCCTGACAGTCTGTAAATTGAGTTTTTTTCCGAAATCCATTAAACATGCTTTTATACATATCTAACAGAGATATGTCTCTTGTCCATTTATGATAATTATATACATACATACATATATAACCTCGCACATTTTTCCCATGAGGGTAAGCAGAAACTGCAGAACGCCAGGGTGCTCACTGCTATGTAGGTACGGTCCTTACTTATTTACTCCTTTTGCTTCATTTTGCGTTTATACACGGTCATATCATATCATTCATCCTAACTAATATTATAAATGCGAAAGTGAGTTTGTTTGTTTTTTACGCGTTCACGCTAAAACGGCTGCACAGATTTGGATGAAATTTGGCACATGGGTAGACCATGAACTGGATTAGGACATAGGATACAAAAGTGAACCGAAGGGCGGGCGTTTTTTGGGGGACTGTCTTATGTAATTTTGTCGATCGAAAAGTGTTTATTTATTTATTTCATTTAGGGACAATAAACAGCAGTGTATTAATAAGTAAACAAGTTCGAACTTAATAATAGATGTAATAAGTGCTCTAGTCACAACGTTATCCACATATTAGTAAACAGATCTACTAGTTGTTAAATAAACTATATAAGAATAAACAGAGTAACATTAAACATTACTTAATTATTAGGGTTCTGATCACTTAAAATAGTAACGATTTCGTGTTGATTCTCAGCCTAGTTTGAATAAGTGACTTTTGAATTTTGATACTTTTTTATCCTGATATTCCCACGGGATCGAGAGACACGCGGATTAAACTGCGGGGCTAGATAGTAACCAATAAAAAAAAATACTATTTAAAATACTTATTATATGACTATAAGACCAACAACCCGACGATGATGGAGATGGCGTAAACTGTTATTTTAGGCTTTTCTGTTTTTTTGTGAATATTGTGTGGGGCAAATAATATTTTTTTTTATCACATCTATTCCAAAAAAGCTAGTTATTCTTCGTAAATAGGGACCAAAATACCTTTAATCCCTAGGGGCGAAAAGTGATTTAATGAATTTGGAATGTGGGTTTTGTTAGTAAATTTCCAATCACCAAAGAGATCAATCAGGAACATTGTATGAACAAGTAACAGGCCGGCAAGAGAGAGAAAGTGTGAATTTGGTTATAATTAAAATCCAAGATGGCGGCTGCGATTTTTTTTAAATTTTCGTTTTCGGTGTCGTTTTCATTGTTTTCGAGGGTGCTAAAGCTGATTCAAAATGTAAATCCAAGATGGTAGCTGCGAAAATTTTGAATGAACCCAGGTGTGTAGTTAACCCACAGGCTGCACGTGTAAAGTGTTTGGCAGTAAGACTTAAAAAGAATCACTTTCCAACCTGAGGGCCAACATAATATTACACCGGACCGCCAACGCCTTACACTATAAACTACAAAAAAAAAATATTACCCGAGTTGTGCAAAATACCGAATAATTTAAAACTCGTAAAACAATAAGACCGAACCAAACTCTCGACGAAACAGCTAAAGTAATCAGACGTTCTAATCGCTCAAACGTCTATTTGTACAATACGCAGGAGCTTTAGGTAATGCCTACTGAAATCTAAACACAAACCAGTCTGGTCTCAACGTAATCTGTTTCACAGTACCATTGTAGGCAGTTAATTGAGAATTATCTTAACAAAGCGTTTTAGGATTTATTATGAGATTTAATTCTAATTGAGAAATATTTAACTGATCCTCAAGCACTTATTGACCTTCTAATGATGCATAGTTTTTTTTAATAATAGCCTCTTTTAACTTCCTGGCCTTTTCTCACCGTTGGTCGCAGTAACCCCGACCAAACGGGTTAGGTTGGAACTGTGACCAACCACGCGCGAGCCGAGTTGGTCACAGTAACTAAGCTAGGGCACCTTGACGAAACCGAGCGCTACATCCAAGTTGGTCGCAGTTACTTGACTATTTAGTATGTTTAGGACTCCAAAACAGGAATTATTTGGGTTACACATAAAGAGGCGCAATCGTTATATTAGAGTGTTCAATAATATTTTTAGGAGCACAAAATGGGAATTATGAGAGGCTTGCCTTTCCATTTTCAATCATAACATTTTGAAAGTCGTGAAATTTTTAATCTACTTACAGAGTTTCAGTACAAAGCCTGGCAAGTACCTACTACATACTAAAAAGGATTAATCAATTTTTTTTAAGTCGTAAGATCGACGCAATGTTAGTAAATTAGTAAATACATACATACATATATACTTCTGAGAGTCTACATGTCCTTTCCATGTAGTAGGTAAAGATAACAATAGACGGTTATTCTATAGTAGCATTGTTCTTATAAATCTTTATTTTTGACTTCCTTTTTGGTTGCAAGCGCTACTGCTGAGCAAGTAGACATGGGCAATGTGGCATTGGGTTTTTAAATCTGGAATTTCTCAGTAGCAGCTCATAGTCTGGATTTGTGCCCGGCTGATGGCAATAGGCTCTCCATACATGGGAGTTAACATAACTGACGAAATCTCTGCCCTGCACTTTGAGGCAACAAAGCGTGATGTTATGTTATGGTATCTATATTCCTCCAATGACCAGTAGGTATATTGAACGTTAGGGAATATTGTTTCAAAGTCTATTAGTTGTTATGACAACATGTTACGCAGATGGATTTAGTTCTATCATAGGCAAAGATTTGCACTGACCATACTATGTCCACACCGAGAAGAGTGAGCCCACACATACCGTATACATCGTATCCATGGCAGCATTCAATACGCATTGAGTGTGTCAGAGGTGTCAAAACAGAAACGCGATCATCTTTTGACAGATAGCGCGAATCTAACGATTTAAATATTTGATTATAGGTATCTTTGTTAGCAGACAAGACGGTGCTGCTTCTAAACTATTTTACATAATATCTAAAACACCTACACCTACGGTAAAGGCCCTTAAATCTCTATTCGTTAAATCTTTTGAGAAACAATCAAATTCAATCCCACACACTTCGCTTTGAGAGTAGCAAGCCAGGGATTTAACAATAGCATACAAAGAGAATACTGAACAATTACGGTCTTACATCAAGGTCTTCAGGGAATTCTTAACTGACTTAACAACCTGGAAAAGAAGTTTCAGGAATTTCTGCTTTAACGTCCGCGAAATAAGGATGAAAAATAATAAACATCATAAGATCAAGCTTACATTCCCGATAGAGTTAGACAGAAGTGTTAC
Source organism: Xanthia togata (assembly GCA_963853775.1). NCBI lineage: Eukaryota > Metazoa > Arthropoda > Insecta > Lepidoptera > Noctuidae > Xanthia > Xanthia togata. The sequence continues at coordinate 10,200,051 of OY970805.1, forward strand.
TGCTTTCGTACATTGCACCAGTTATATAAGTAGGTATTAATAATGTAGAGACGGCGATCCTATTGCCATTTACCGGGCACTAATCCTGACTGCCAGTTAGAAATTCTTAATATAAAAATCTGTAACACATAAGTACCCGCAAAATTTGTTTGAATAATTTAAAGCAAAAACATATAAGTAACTACCTCATAAAACATTCATCCAGCCTTTATAAACCTGCCACTAACTAGCTACAAAGCAGGCAAGTCCCTTCCAATTACTGGACATATCAAATTACTGAGCCATTCAGTCAATCAGTCATCATAACAAGCCGTAAAAGCCTGCCGTTAACCGTGAGCGCCCCCTATAAACCGGTACAATGAACAATATTGATGTTTACGCACGGTTTTACTTTTTATAAGGCAAAGTCATATTAATTGTACTAGTGTTTGATAAAATTGTAAAAAAAGCCTTAAGCAATTTCGCTTAATTTTTTATAGCTTAACTTTTTCGGGTCAGCACAACCGGTACCCTAATTACGTAATGCAAAATCAATCGGAATCTGAATCGTTTTGAAACAGATTGCTAATCCATTGCTCCGTAAGTTCGAAAAAAAAACTGCAGAGCTACGTAAATAACGTAATGAATGTTGTTGAACTGCTGTCAAAATGAAACAGATTTGTCATTATCGTTTACGAAAATATGTTGCGTAATTAGAAAGCCGGAGGCCAAATGTAAATTCGATTGGCTTTTGTTTTAGAATAAGTGACACGTTTTATATAGTTTATAGGAGAATAACAAATTAGGTATCTAGTTACCTATTCTTAATTATATCTCCCAGTCAACACCTACAAAAAGAAATGGCTAGGGTGAACGAAAAAGCCAAAAGGGTTACAGTAATTTTTAGAAATATTTTGTGTTTTTGTCTATTTATTCATTTATCAGTTATTTTATCACTCTTGTTTACTGGGTATTAACGATAGAAAGAAAGTATGTAGGTAAGTGATCTAATTTTATAAAGTGAAAGTATGACAAATTGTTTCAAAAATGTCACTACAATTCACAATCTCCATTTTCAACGATTCGGAACGGTTATTAAAATAGGGTCCTGAAATAATCCTTTAATCGGTCCAATACAACACCCGCTGTAACAGAAAAAATGTATACCTAATTAAAAAGCACTTAATTAATAGAATATTTTATATCTAATTCCCGGAATCTGTGACTGAGCTAACTGATTTTAAATTATCGTAGACTGAAAACGCAGAGCTTATTTTTCAACCGACTTCAAAAAGGAGGAGGTTCTCAATTCGGTTGTATTTTTTTTTTGTATGTTTGTTACGCGATTACTCCGCCAATTATGATTTGATTTTGATGATTCTTTTTTTGTTTGGTAGGGCATACTTCAGAAGTGGTCCCGTATAAATTTGGTCATGATTTGATGAGGGGTTTTTGAGTTAGCTTCAATAATACGTATTTTTCCCATCTAGTATATGTGGATGATATTCTAATAGTTCCTATCACTGTAATTTACATAGCAGGTAATGGGTATTCAAATTTTTGTGAGGGTTTTGTGTAGGTACCACAACAAAACAGTGAAAAATAAAAACTTTTTCACAAAAAATAAAACCGACTTCCAAAAAAAAACACTACAAAGTGAAAAATAACTTTGATTTCGGAAGTCGGTGGCAAAAAAACGAAAATAAAAAACCAAAGACACCGACTTCCGAAATCAAAGTTATTTTTCACTTTGTAGTGTTTTTTTTTGGAAGTCGGTTTTATTTTTTGTGAAAAAGTTTTTTTATAATTACACTCTGAATTGCCAGTTGGCTTAGATAAAATTTTAAGAAAATGAATTTAGAAGCGATTATTTATTCCCCTTGCCAACGAACGTAGGTAGATATTCAGATTTTCGCCAATATACATATTATGACGAGTTCTTTTAAAAATTATTTAAATTGATTTATTCCAACATCAATTGTATGCAATATAATGACGTAAAGGAATTAAGACGAACCAATCTGAATTCTTATAAAGTTATCAAACTGAATATTCCAAAACACAAGTAGTTAGTTAGGTATATTGTGTGCTTATAGCGCCATCTATTGTCGAGTAGCGAATAGCTTAGCACAAAAGCTCAAAAGGTTTTGTTAGTTCCAGTGTCTGCCGTAAAAACCTAGTGTCACTTCATGTAATAGTACCGTATAGCTCCACTGGGAACATACAGTTTCAGAACATAAAGGTAGGCACAATAAGTAACTGAAATTAATATGAGTCTCTAGTTTTTTTTTTTTTTTTATTGAAAACATTTACAGTTGTTAAGTAGATACTAAGTAAATACCTAATATTATAGATAACTAATGAAATCACAACAAATAATTATTGTTGTAATCATCCACAACACGAAAACGAAGAGTCCTATTAGATTTTTTACGCAAATTTATGATTTTTGATGCTGCACGCTGTAATTTTTAGCAACAGTACCTATCTAAAATATTTTAATTGTTTGAGTATGAATTACGATATTGCCATTCTCTTTCTTGTAGGTTGGAGCTACACAATTGAATTTTTCTTTTCGTGTAATTTACTATAAATATTTTTTGAACTCAGTTTACAAGAAAAACCGTTGGCGGTGGAACTTTGACGCTCAAATTCACATTGTTTCATTCAATTCTAATAAAAGCTAACATTACTATAAAATAAGTTGAAATGTTTTACTTGTTTATTGAAGTTCTAGTATTTTTTTAAATTCCTTGAGTTTTCACGGAAAAGTTTCACCCGCATAAGTCTCGATCCCGTGCGAATATTGGGGTAGAAAGTATGTCCTAACCCGGGTCATGGTCTACCCATGTGCCATATTTCATCCAAATCCATTCAGCCGTTTTAGCGTGAAAGCGTAACAAACAAACGTACAAAAAATCAAATCTTTTCTCTTTATTATAATGTATTAGTTTAGATTTTATCAAATAAAGTAATATGATAAAGAACTTATAACTACAGTGAATACGTTTCATTAGTTTTCGATACTCTAATAGTAAGATAAAATTAAAGAAATATGTTCCGCGTCAATTCAGCAAATTAGACTAAAAGAATGAGTATATCCAAGTTAGAAGAAAAAGATTCATAATCATATAATTAAAATGTCTTACTGCTGGTGAAAATTACAGCGTCAAAAATCATGAATTTGCGTAAAAAATGTAATAGGCTCTTAACCTAAAATACATTTCCATTTCTTAACTTTCATTACTTATTATTTTTCATTCTAAAGTCCTTGTTATATAAAAAAGCCGGATGTCGACAACACAATACAAGAAACATACCTACCTAGATATACAATCGTACGATTGTTAGTAGCTTTACAAAGAAGCCATTTTCTTTTGTGTCGGTCACAAAGGGCAGTGTTCAAGGGCGCCCCGAAGGCTGTATGTTTGTTTAGCGACCGATATTGCGGATTAGGTCGTGATCCACATTTTGCCCGCTCACCTGAAGTGTCTATAGAAAACGTAACATTGAAAGTACCGGGCTGACTGTTGTTGTAGTTCTGCTGGCTGCCGGTAGATGGCGCTGTTCATTTTCCGCGTGTAAAATACTGAAATGGTAGAAGTTTCCTTTTTAATAATATTATGTCAATTAAATATAAAATAATTGCCAGATAGTTCCATAAACTTTTATTTTAAACAAAAACTATTGTCAATTAGCGGCCATAGACAAGGCTTCGGTAATAACTTTAGGTAAGTAGGTTGGTACATTATGATAAGATTTTCCAATTTTATACAGACATTTAATAAAAATTTCAATCACCACTATTTAATAACAATGCCAGAATATTTTAATCTAGTTATAGTATAAAATGTTTTTTTTTTAAAGGAAATTTACCAGACTTGTGCCATATTTTTCCTTTACTATGGGATCAACTTTCAATCTTCCATGACCATACAAGAAAATATGAACTGTCTGGTACACGGAGCGACTGCCAGACTTCAGCGGTAGTCGTTCTTGCCAAAATCAACACTCATACAATTTCTTGATAATTTTATATCCTAAAGTAAGTGGGTTGGTCCGACTTTCAGGCTTCAAATGAGACAAGCTATATAACAACTGTCTACCGATTGTCGTAAGATCCTTGACATCCTGGTTAATGATATACATTTAGGTATCTGGGTTATAATTTTTATTATACCTACTCCTTTATCTTATAATTAAGTCTATATGGCATGCACTAAAGTTTAAAGGTTGTAAAAGTAACATTACAATCCATTCGAAGAGATTTCGATTGATGAAAGTATTATGCGCGCCATTCGTTTTCCCCACCGCACTCATTTACTTAATACGTCTTAAACGGCACATCAGTGCGGTACGCAAATTCTTAACTTAATTTAGCTTAAAGCCTGAAAGCTGTGCGTTTTATTTTAAAATAGACCTGCTTTTTTGTTACAAATAATTGAGCCTAGATTCTAATAAAAGAAGTAAGAAACCTATTATTTTTGGAAACTGCATTGACACACTCTTTACCATTGTTCTATTTTATCTGTTACAAATTGAGTTATGTCACTTATGTCCCTACATATAACATAAAGCCATTTCGGAATGTAAACAATAAGTACATAAATAAATTATAACTGTAACATTTAATATAGGTATGTATTAGATACATGAATAATATGATAGGATTACCTTTCCAATCACATTATTCAATTTCCTTCTCCAAACCAATTCATTAGTAGGTAAGTACTCCAGCAAAATGCCTATCCCAATTCTTACAGACAGTACTAAACCACGAAAATGAAATTTATAGCTCTGTTATCTCAAGAGTATAATTTTTTACGCAAGAGTTTCAGTGGGCGCAAATTTTGAAATCGGGTGAGCAACTTATGCTCCTTTGAGTTTGTTTACCCTAACATGGATACGGAATATATGATTATCCCGCAAGCTTAGTATAATTGCGATCAGCTGGACAGGAACGCACAAATGTCAAAGTTAGAGTAGGACGCGGGAGGAAAGGGGTCGGCGGTTCAGGTGCGGGGCGCGGCGGCGCACCGGCCGCCCGCCTCGACCAGTGCTCGCCCGGCCCCCATCCCGCGCGCATGTCCCCACGACATATCCCTTCAATACAATTTCCACACAACGCGACTCCGTTACATAAGAACCCCCGAAGGGCACATTAAAAACCTCATAGTGTTAAGGCTTCTTTCTGTGATCAATAAATTTTAGCACATTTTACACGCGTAGTTTAGGTTAGCGTTACGTAAGCCGCCGCCGTCCACGAAGCTTCGCTTGCCTCCGCTTTATTGTGATATTCGGTTGTGATATATTCCTTTAGGCTAGCTTTTTGCTCGTAGGTAGTATCATAGGCTAGTGATTTGTTGTTAATATTGCACTGTTAAGTTTGATAGTGTAACGGAGTCGTGCACGTCTAAGCCGCCGTTTTGACGTAGTGGAAATTGGATCCTTTTGGTCCCGTCATCCAGTTACTTGTTGATTGTGTTTTTTCCTGTCCGGTTTCTTGTTCCCGTGTTCCTGGGCGCATGGTGAGCACTGGGTGGGTATTCGGTCGGTGTTCGCGCGGTACTTGTTGATCGCGGGGTGATAATGCGCGCGTAGCGCTCCCGAGTGTGGCTCGTCACGGATTCGCGCGGCTGGTGGCGGCCCGCCACGCCATCTGGCGGCTGCGGCGCTCCGGCTCGCAGCCGGCGCAAGAGAACAATGACCATGAACAGACCAACCATCTGTACGTTTCTTCCTCTATCTCAATTCTCAATGTCTGTCTTGCAAGCTTCTGTAACCATGATCCATCATTGCCTTCACTGTGTTTATTTTTTTTATTTCAACCTCTTTTATGTACTTATTCATTTTAGTAAAGTTTCAAAGGGAACTAACTCTATTCCTTAAAGCGACGCTTATGTTTGAAGCTCAAAGAGCGCCTACTCATTTTATAAAAGTGGGTAAATAGCAAAGCGTCTGTGCAAAGAGTCCGGTCAGACCTATTTCCGCGGTGACTCTTTCACATGTTTGTTTTGCTCCGGCTGCCAGCTGCTCACCCGCTTTACATTTCCAGTTTTCACATTTCCCATTTCACGTTGGAGTTGCGGTACCAGTCTGTTGTATGCATCGTCAGCCTTATTGCAATGCCTGCTATAATAAATGTTACTCCCACAAATTGTTGTTTTATTTTGCATTTTGATGTCTGCCACCTCAGCAGTGTTGGGTACCCATTTGTGCTTATTGTAGCTTTATGTATAGAACCGTGCGATCGATATTTAGATGAAGTAAGTATTATGTAGACGCACGTTGATCAATGTTACATATTCAGTATGGTATACACGTTCATCAAATTCACTCATGCCCCAGTCGATTTTGTTACGTAATGGCGCCCGACGTGGGACTATTTTGTACTACTTTTTGACTCAATGTTTTATATTAATGCTTTGCTGGGAAATAAAATAATGGCTACAGCATTTTTATCAGACATAATATTAAAAGAAAAATATAAACACGGTATAAAGAAGTCACTTTATTACTATTTTTATAGCAATACGTTGTTTCCTAGGCGAATATTGTATGCTTTTAATACGATGAACTAATTCAACTTTTAATTGATATCTATAAATAGCATACCAACTAATATATTAATGTAATTATCTAAATGGGTTTGTACATAATTACAAATCGGAATGTTGTCACCAAATCTAAGAACAAAGCGTAAAGAATAATCAATTTTAAAATTGAGTTACAACCTCATTCCCATCCACTGCAGCCAAATACAAAGAGAAGAGAAAATAGGCCAAAGGCTGTTATTACAATAAGATGCAACACGACATCGGCGTTACTTTCGAGCCAAAAAGTGTAATGTAATAAAAGTAAGTCCTTGTCCTGACCTTGACCAGAAACTTCAACTGAACGCGTTTGTATTACGAGTTTTCGGATATCGCGATGTGACTCGCATGAGTTGCAAATACTTCAGAGTGATAGATTCAATAAATGTACTGAATCCGTAATGGCGCAGCAGCATGGGACAAGGTAAATGTTATTAAAATTAGCAAAGTCGATTGTGTCATTGTGTTAACTCTTATTATTTGGCCAGGTAAAGTGATTCATGCATCTATTAATAATAGATAAGGTCACTGTTAGTCCCAAAAAATAAACACTGATCTGTTAGCTAAAAATAACTGACCCGCGATATCTCGTGGGCGTCGTAAACAACGGCTATATTGGATTGAAAGCGTTTAGAATAAGGCACATTCGAATATTGTGATATAACTCAGATCAGTTGAGAATTTATTTATTGTGATTAATTCAGTATCTACTTTCTATTTAAATGAGCATTTTGTATTGAATATAAAAATGGCACTCAACAGGGACTCTAAAAATAATGTAGGTACTTAACTTTGTCAAGGGAAAATCTATTACTCTACCACAAATAACATATATCTACTAATGGACATCTACTGTCTCATGATTGAATTATTATAATCGAGAGTATGGTCCGTTGACGCTTTCACTCGGCTAAAAATAGAAGTAACCTCATCTTTCGGTCTTAGAAGGCGGCTAGGACAATTTTCTAAATCTAGTCTACGGCTATGAATGCGTGAAATTGATATCTAAATTTAGATTCGACTAGAAGTTTAACAGAAACTCGCATGAGTTTCACATACTAAATAAAATGGAGTTTAAGCTTCGTGTGAATCAGTAATGGCGCCCAGCGTGGGCCAGCAAAGTTTGGATCGATATTTTTCAATTAAGTTGTTTAAGAAATAATGAAAAAAAAACCAGAGCACGAAGGGTTCCGTACTTATCTATAAAAATGGCAAAAAAAAAACATGTCTGTTGTATGTCCCTTTAAAATTTATTTTCTTTTCTATTTAGTATTTGTTGTTAAAGCGACAACAGAAATACATCATCTGTGAAAATTTCAACTGTCTAACTATCACTATTCATGAGATTAACAGAACATCATGAGATACAGCCTGGTTACAGACGGACGGACGGACAGCGAAGTCTTAGTAATAGGGTTCCGTTTTTACCTTTTGGGTACGGAACCCTAAAAAGAAAAGTTCTTAGTAGCTCAAGCCTATTACAAAATAAAATTACTTAAACGGCTGGTAAGTTTAAATTAATAAACATTCACCAATGTTTGTTTTTGTCTAAAAATAAAACAGATTCCATTTCTCGTGGGCTAGAACGCTTATGAGAAAATGGATCTGTTTTATTTAAAGGACAAGGGATTCTATCAATATTTAAATTGGTTTGGATCATTCATGCTTAGATTACCAATCCACTTTAAATACTCTACGGCACAGTTTTGCAGGGATACGCCAATATTCATCTAAAAAGGTTTTTTCTGACCAAATATGTTTTCTCTTCCCACTCATAATATGGTCTTTAATAATATATGAATACTCCAAAGCCTACTCAATGATCACAAGTTTGGAACTTGGATTTAAAATGTTTTGCAGTACTTATTGTTAGGTGGCGTCTACTTTAATATATTTTGGCAATAGCAACAAGCCTGAAAGGAATAGTAATGACGCGATACTTAACCCAGTTCTTGCAGCTTCGATATTAATTCCTTCAATGTCCGTAGCCGAATGAATATTATGGCCAAATTCTAATTCAAAACTCACTTGTTGAAGCCTTAGTATAATAAAACCATTTGAATCTGATGCCAGTTTTTGGATTTATACATGGTTCTCAGAATATCTGCTCTAGTATCAAAATTCAAAGAACAAATCCATTGGGAAAACCAACCTAAATCCTTTCTAATACTCTGTATATTTACTGCGTTGTAAAACATGAAAGTAGTTAAGTCACAATTTTAATATCAAAGCAATTTATAAAAGAAGAATATAAATGTATTTGTAAGTGAAAAATAAACGGCAGTTTATTTTAATTGCTTGTTGGGAGACCTTTAAAGAGATAATGAACAATGCTGCCTTACATTATAAAGCTGAGCTAAAGAAATAACATCTCCTCCGAGACACTGACAGGACATGATATCATCAGCTCATTAGGAACGCGTTATCTTATCTTGTAATCGGGAGCCTGCTAACTACGGAGATTTGTAATAGAGTAGCTTATTGATAATGAGGATAATTGTGATACAATATGGGCTCTTACTCTTTTACATATGTACATAATATGGCAGAACATGGTTACATTAGCACTTTTAGAACTTATGGATACATTTGTTTTTTTTTTCCACCGCCACCTCCATTATCCTGACAGATAATTTCATACAAATGTTGTTCCAATTTATTTATTTTCTGGTAAATAGTTCCTACTGAATGAGGTTAAAATTACCATAAAGATTCGGTAAAATAGCACATAGAACGTCTATCGCCAAACAGAAAAATACCTGAAACTTTTTCATCGACGTTCTGAGTTTGTACACTCATTTTAGTGCCATAAATAACTCATAAAGCCGAGTTTATCAATACGACTACTATTCGTTAATATTAGATAACAGAAAATGGATTACATGTGTTCTCACTTCACTGTTATTATAGCTCTGGTCGATACGAGTAGCTTCAATTGGGGTAAACAATTAAGTAAGGGCGATGACATTTGGAATCGATAGTTTTATCGACTAGTGTGAATTTGAAACTTCTTAAACAGCAAAATTAGCTTTTTAGCCAGTTTTGTACATCAACAAAAGACCTCCTCCAACCTTCTACATTCCTGTCTTTTTCTGGCCACTCTGCGACATTTTCCAGCGACCTGTCTGATGTCATCATCCCACATTGTCTGTGGTCTAAGTCTCTTTCTTTGGCCGTTTTTTCATGTGTTCTCAACACATGTAATACAAAAGCAGAAACTCATAAAGACGAATTTATCACTACGACTACTATTCGTTATTATCAGATAACAGAAAATGGATTACATGTGTTCTCACTTCACTGTTCTTATAGTCACTGGTCGATACGAGTGACTTCGATTGTGACAAACAATAAAGTAAGAGCAGACATTTGGAATCGATGTTTTTTATCGACTAGTGTGAGTTTGGAACTCCTTGAACGGTAAGTGAAGTGTAAATTTAATACTTTACTTTAAAATGGAATTACTTCAGATATAAGTGTTTTCATGCTAGATTTGAAGTGTAAAGATACTACATATTTTTTAGCTGTGAATAAGAAAATATCAGGAATTTGATATGCCGCCGGATTGTAGGTCCAGTGACGGTGTAGGTGGGTGGGTTCTTAGGGGTTTATTTATAAACGTTGCTTAAAGTTAGTCGTAAGTTATGATTAGCGACTGTTTAACCATTTTTTTTTTGAAACGTTGTTTTACTTTAAGCAACTTTTATAAATAAAGGGGATAATAATAAACAATATTTTCACAGTCTCGCGTTACAAACAATACATATTTATAAACAAGCAATCAATATATAGTCACAACCATTCAAGTAATTAACTATTAATAACTAAAGTAGCTAGACTAAAAATAAACTCCCAACAATAATACAGATATTAAACACGACCGACCATCAAAACCATCAGAACCTAATAATATCAATATTTATTACACGAACATCAATATTTAATAAGCTTCTGTCAGTCAAGGCAATCCTTATGTAGGATTGATACTACAGTAGGCAATATAAAAGTTTTTATAAAAACCGTACCGTAGGCAGGACGTGGGCGGGGAGAGAAAGAAGTGGGACGAAGGAGAGGGGGGGGGGGGGTAGTATTCGCAATCGGCTCACGTTCCAGCGCACCAGCTTCAGACTTCAGCATCTAGTTAGTATGAAATACATTTTTACTTTTACGTAAGGTTCTCGTAATTGTTTTATTAATTTTCGCGTAGGTTTCTTTGTGGATGTTACTGACCTAATTTATTATACGAGAAAGAATATTTTGTCTGTATAAAGTAGCAGCTTTTAGAAAACAAGCCAATTGCCAATTATATATTTTTTTGGTTTTACTTAGCAAGCTCTCTCCAGATACAATTTATACGAACATAAAAATTAGGTAAATTGACTTCGATCGGACAGGACTGGCCAGACAAGACATTTAGATCATCCCACAGTAATTAGAATCTGTATGAGTTATTAAACGTAAATATCTAATTATACAGAAGACACTAATATTTACCATAACAATAACAGATCTGTTTACGATTATGTTTGTCTACTAACGAGATATTCACACAAACACGAGAGATATTAAGGAAAAAGATGTAAATAAATACTTTCTCTTTACGGGACCATAAGAATAATGATAGCGAATGGCCGCGATAAAACCAAAAAGTATTTATATGGGACGCATATAAGCATATAATACCCCTTTTATCGACTGATGCAAATAAGACTTAGGGACGTAATTGAAAAATGATTTGGCTACGACATCTAGGCGCGTAGGCCGCTCACGTAGCAGCGTCTACGAGCGGCGTAGCAGCGTAGCGGCGCATACAACTATATCCGGGCGTTTGAATAGAACTGAAGCACGTTTTAAATGGCACATTTTTTGTTTTCTGAATTAGTTAGTAACAACTTTTTATTGTGGTTAAAAGTTTTGAGATGAAATTAAATGAGTGTCCAGTGATATCCAAAATAATAATATGTTTATTTATTTATACACGAAATTCTTAATAGAGAAAAATACTTATAGATAAAAGAACACAAAGGTACTGCTTGTATAACAAAAATTAATTATAAGCCTAAAATTAATTTAATTTGGTGAACGCAATATTTAACAGAAAAGGTTCCAATTTAGCTATCGATTCCATATAATTTGCCCTAAATATTTTATGTCAATTTTGGTAGAACTTGAAATATGACAAGTATAATTAGGACACCTCTATAATTTTATATTGTGATCCATAGTAAGCGAGAGCGCTATACATAGCACGCGCGATATTTTATTCATATAACGTAAAAACTTTCGCGTTATGATGTTATATTATTTTGGAAGAGAACTTCGGACGCTTGAAGATTTAATACTCGCTCTTGCACATAATGAATGATTTTTTAATGGGTTCAAAATAGTTTTAATTCATATTAATAGACTTATGATTGGTTTAGTGGTCGCAACCACTACTAAGCATGAAAAGGTGTTATTGGGTTTTTCAGCTGGAATTTCTCAGTAGTAGGTAGCCTGGAGTCTGGATTTGTGCTCGATTGATGGCAATAGATTCGCCACCTGGGACTTAAACATTGCTGACGAAATGTGTGTAGGTACTATAGCTTGGTACTTCTCTGCCGAACCCTTCTGGCAGGAATACAGGCAAAATATTATGTCGTATTAAATAACATTAATTTTTAAGGGTTATCGGTAGTATTAAGTACAATAAGTGCACATAACGGTCAAATATTGGTCATCAATATTTTATGGTTAGAAAAACGCATTGTACTTACAAATTAATATTTATCCACTTACAAAAATTATTACACACAAATACACTTAGTTTTCAATAAAATTCTCAGAAGCACGCACTCGCGACCTTCAAACTTACTGCTTTAGTTTGTCCGAGATCGCTGTACTGCGTCTTAGGTATGTGCGGGGCGAGACGGGGGGCGGTCACGCCCCCCAACATGACCGCCATCATGACGCGAGTCAATTCAATTGAACTACCGTTTCGCTGCTATGGATTTGCAGCGGAGGTATGTTACCGGCGTCAGTGCAGTGCGCTGATTCGTCAACGCTCACAGTGACCCGCCGCTCATTCGTTATTGCTGCCTAGATGCACTTTTATAGGCGGTATACAGCACGAGAGCGCAAGAATGTCGGTGACGCGAATCCATGTTTATCCCCGAAATAAATTATATCTTTAAGGAGCTGTCACTTCAGCGTGCAACTTAAAAGAGTGGTATATCAATGAGTTTTTGTTCTTCGAACACATATAGTTTTAAATCCGTTCTTCGACCTGAACATACCGGTTGAAACTCAGACAGCTATATATTCTAACATTTGACTAAAAGTAAACAGTAAACCATTACTTCTCGTTCAGCAACACAAAATCATGGCAAACTTTTTGATAATATGTTTCACTTTTACATAAAATATTTTATTGGCTACCGGCCAAAAATGGGGAGAATTCATCATATTCAAATAAAACTCTTTCGTTTTACCTTCAAGATCTTTGCATGTTGATTCAACCGTAAGATAAGTCTAGAATATCGATCAATATAAAACGTGACTGCCTGGTTGTTCTAGCGGTCGACTGCTAAGCATGAAGTCGTCGGTCGGTTCGATTCCCAGGTCGGACAAAGTGTTATTAGGTTTTTATTTTGATCTGGAATTTCTCAGTAGCAACCCGGAGTCCGGATTTGTGCTCCGTTGATGGCAATAGGCTCGCCCCCTATTACATGGAACTTGAATGTAACTGGCGAAATCTGGGTGACAAATATATACACCTCTGCCTAACCCTTTGGGGAAACAAGGCGTTATGTTATGTTATAAAAAGTGGACAAGCTAACTTACGTTAGCTTATTCAAACTTAAAGCATTTATTTGTAATAAACCAATTACAGGCACTTGAATTTGAATAGGGATGATGACTAAAAAAATGTTTTTTGTCCGTAATGTAGATTATGAAAAAATAACGCACACGTATTTTTTCTTTTTTTACGTTATCAAAAGATTACGGCGATACATTGAGTTATAATGTGCCATGACGTCACTTGTATGTAGATTTTATCCATACTTGTGACGTATCAATCCCCACTCCCCAACTTTAATGCGTTGTATCTAAGTCATTTTTCATTAATATGACAAAGCAAAAAATACGTGTCTAATATTTTATTATTATCTGACTGACGGACTAAATAGAATTTCTTTTTTTTGACCCAGGCATCATCCCTATTGTATTGGGGTCGGTCATTCAGAAAAATGAAGCTAATTGCCCATTCCAAAGCGTAGTAGCTATGGAGAAGAACGGACAAGAAACTCCACGGACACTCTTTTAAATCAAAATATGGTTACAAGATATTGGTTACATTATTCATGTTGAAGTTATACATGACATAAGTGTCCGTAGAATAAATAAAAAAAACAATTGAAAAGTAATATTAAATTAATATATTATGACAACGATGGCATTCTAGCATTTACAATGTGAACGGTCTAAGGAGTATTTGCTTGGCAGACGGGCATGGTGATCACCTTGTTGTTAATAACTGACAGGAGACCACCGCTATACATGCTTTTGGCTTATATCGAGATCCTTCGATTAAATACATAACATTTTCGACTCTTTATATTGCTATAAATAATTATCATTAATGATTATTTCTCTCTCTTTGCCTAGCTGTATCCCATTTAATTCGGGCTTGGCTCTCGACTATTTCGGTTCTGGATCGTCGATTGATGATGATTGATAAATAAAAAATGTGTAACAGTCTAGCCTATTGGTGCCTTTTCACACGTCCGGATGTCGGATTAGCGACACCATGTAACTACAGGTGCATTGAAGTATGTAGGTATAAGAATTCAGCACAGTTGGCACGTGAGAAGCTTTCATCCTTACTTATTCACCGGTTACCCAACGCTGACTTCCTAGCAACCAGAGCGTGTGAAAAGCCGCTAACTCACTATCCAGGGGCACAATAATCATGTAACCTTGGTCGTCTTCACCCCCTAATTACTGCTTATCGATGCACAGCCCACTAATTCCCTTCTAAACCTCCCTGCAATGGATCGCAAGGTTGCGTGAAAGGTGTTCCTATTGATTTAGTGATTACACGAAGGTAGTCACGCGAGTTCCGAAAGGGAAAGTAGGCCTGATGAGTTTGTTAGGCAAACTTTATTGTTACGTGTAGTGTGCACGATTGTTGGCTAACTCTTGATTAGGACGTGATATTGCTGTTTTGCTTATTCGTGGAGACAATCATGATCTCCTACTTAAGACATGTGATCGGCACAATACCCTAGATAATCACGCTACAAACCTACTGACTATCACATATGTTATTATTATTATTTAGTTTATGTCAATCGTCATCTGCCTAGCGTTTTCTAACTTTGTTGGGGTCAACTTCCAGTCTAACCGGATGCAGTTGAGTACCAGTATTTTACAAGCTCATGTCAATTTGATAGAGAAATATTAAATTTTGTAATCTTTAGAGCACTGTACAAAATGGTATAGTTGATTGCTTTTTAGTAAACATTCGTTATGTCAGCCGAAGCTGGATACCTGGCTTATCAGCATCTGATAGGGATAGATAGACGATTGTATTGGTCTCGTCTGGCATTGAGACTTAAAATCATCTCTGTAAATGCCTCTACGATACAGGACAAATCGACTCGGATTTCCTGTTTTTTTTAATTTTATTTATTTGTAGGAAGATACTCAGTTATGGTCCAGGATTTAAGCCTTATTAGTTTTGAAAGCCAAAAGGCCCTTTTTACCCGACAACGGTGAAGTCAAAAAGGGTTTATGTGTTTGACCTGTATGTATTAGGTTTATGTGTTTGGCTGAAAAGATTTTGATGAAGTCGAAGGCAATAAGGTCTTTATTGTTAAATTGAAGAAGATGAGATTGATTGAGATTGTTTATATTAATACTAGCGACCCGCTCCTGCTTCGCACGGATTTTACAACTTGACAAAACATCGAGATTTCTTAGGTAAACGTAACCTTAATATTAATTCCAATTATCACACTCAATGGTCAGCCCCTGCAAAGGTTGAAACAAACAAAATTTCTAGGGCATTACGTAACGGAGGACCTTAAAGATCATGAAGTAATCGAACGCGAGATATCGGGCTCTTGCTGTGAGAAACAATATGCTGGTTCGCAGGTTTGGTTTTTGTAGTAAGAAGGTTAAGATAACATTGTTCAAGGCTTACTGTCAGACCTTCTACACGAGCAGCCTGTGGGCCAGCTACACGCGGAAAACAATGGACGCCCTGAGGGTCCAATACAATAACAGCTTCAGAATGCTTTTGGGACTGCCGCGCTTTTGTAGTGCTTCTGGCATGTTCGCGCAGGCGCATGTTCATGACTTCAACGCAATGGTGAGGAGAAAGACGGCGTCACTATTGGAGGGAACGCGGTCAAGCCCTAATAGCATTCTGAAGATGTTAGTGGTCAAATTTGACTCACCGATAATTAATCACTTCATGCAAGTGTTGTTTGGCAGAAGTGATGCATTACAACGGTGAGATATACATTCACATTTATGTATTTAAAAATTGTGTCTTCTGTGACCTTAGTACGTAATTATAGTAACAGACTAACGTAGCTTTTTAGTTTTTTTTTGTAACTAACCAACTAACATAAATGGATTTTGAATCCATTCCATCCATTTGAATCAATTAATGTGTTATACACACAAACAAAGAAATACTCAAAATCGGTTGCGTGGTTTAGAAGAACAACGCGGACATACAGATAAACGAGAAAGCGATTTTGTTTTATAATAAGTATAGAAGTTGGATTGGAGACAGAAATAGGTCATCTTGTTTCCATTTTTTTTAGAGTTTTTGAATTGAGGCGTAGACACAAGAGACGATTATATTTGTAGGTACTTATTGCATTGCTGTATTAGATCAGGTATTTAAGTTCAGCCGTCTAATAATTTAACTTGTTAGGTAATTCGTAGAAGCGATAAAACGGTTCGTGAACACCATTTAAAATATTCATATAATGAACGTCTAATGGAAATCGTTCTTGGTAAAACCTTGAAATTCACCATGTCAAGGACCATAGAGCATAGTTTTTATTTTATAAGTATAAAGAACTTCTTTTTGCAAAGGCCTAGCCTTGATTCAAGCGATGGGTTGGTGAAAGCTGATTGTAAGTCATAAATAGTGGATGAGAAATATAAGTTTAGCTTTTTGTATGTCTTTTAGACTCTTAAAAGAATATGCCCATTATAGAGGACTGTCTGTTTTTTGTGGAAAAACACACGGATTTAGCTAAATAAATAATAAATTAGATTAACAAAGTTGAACATATTCATATACCTATCAGTTAAAATATGCAGGTAAATATTTCAAAAAAGATCCAGGAACATAACGGCCGTGACCCAGTGTGCTGCGCCGTAGCTTGGCGCGTAGAAAAGCGAAACGTGGCACTTTGTACTTTCAAAGAACCAAAACAAAATTAAATATTAGTCTGTTCGATAGATCATCAACTGAACACTTTGATTGAAGCTAAAATTAGCCTTCTTGTACTAGTTCGTCGAAGCGCTGTCAGCCGATACAAATGGTTACTCATCAATTATTCACAAGTAAAGGTTCTGCCGTGTTTAAGACAAGTAATAAATTGGAATTTACACAACTCACACACGCACGCGTTTAGGGTGAAATAAATGACGGCCATTTTTCTATTTGATTTCTTACTCGAGGAGGGTTCATAGGAGCTAAAAGGGGAGATTTTAATAAACCTTTAAATAATGTTTACCTCAAGATGGCTTTTATAAATGATTTTTCTTGATTAGTTTGAGCGTCATATTATGAGAAAAATCTCGCCTATTACGCAAAAGAGTACACACCACACACATACATCCATATTTCGAACAGATACGAACTAGTAGGGTCCAAATATTTTGCTATTAACCGGGCACAAATACAACCCAGGCATTCTATATTCAAGCACTCACGTATTGAACCTAGGAACCCATGCTAAACTGTCGTTCTTCCAATTCAGACCCCAACGAACAATGATATCCCTTTTTAAAACTATCTAAAACAGTTAATTCAACTCTCAAATAGCTGGGTTTAGCTCTAATTTACTTACAAAAACGCATCAAAAACATCTTACATTATATACAAATAGCACAAAATAAAATAATTAAACTTCTTTTCAACTACGATTATCACACACCTACAACCGAATTATACAAACACACCAAACTAATGAGCATTCATCAACTTTACACATTCAACTCCTGCATTCTCATCAGAAAAATTCTTATCAAAACCACAACTACACACACAACAGCTATCCTTTAACATAAAAACATGCAAACACAGCCAAAGAAACCCCAACCAAATACAGACACGCCCCCCGACGCAATATGGCAGAAAAAATATAAAATACGAAGGTGTACAACTTTATAAAAATCTACTGGCGGATATCAGGAGCACATCCTCTTTTCAACCGACTTCAAAAAGGAGGAGGTTCTCAAATCGATTGCATGTTTTTTTTTATTTGTAGTTTGTTACGCGATTACTCCGCCAATTATGAATTGATTTTGATGATTATTTTTGTGTTTGGTAGGGCATACTTCAGAAGTGGTCCTATATAAATTTGGTCAAAATCTGATGAATAATACGTATTTTTCCCACCTACTAATATGTGGACGATGTTCTAATAGTTTCTGTCACTGTGGTCCTATATAAATTTGGTCAAAATCTGATGAATAATACGTATTTTTCCCACCTACTATTATGTGGACGATGTTCTAATAGTTTCTGTCACTGTAAATTACATAGCAGTAGTATTCAAATTTTTGTGGGTTTGTGTAGGTACCACAACTAAAACATGAAAAATAAAAACTTTTTACAAAAAAATAAAACCGACTTCCAAAAAAAAACACTACAAAGTGAAAAATAACTGATTTCGGAAGTCGGTGGCAAAAAATCAAAAATACAAAAAGACCGAAATCAGTTATTTTTCACTTTGTAGTGTTTTTTTTTTGGAAGTCTGTTTTATTTTTTTGTAAAAAGTTTTTATAACATATTTAAAGACAAACTCAAACAGTACGTCACTAATAAACCAAACTATTATGATAAGGACTTCGCTAGTCTTGCACACAAAATGCGACATCGTACCTACCTACATTTAGAAAAAACAAAATTATTAGCTACTGGACTACACATAGGTACCTTAGTTATGTATTTATTCACTAAGTGAACAACGTATGTTCTTTTAGTATAAATAAAGAATCTATAAACCCAAATAGCCACTACTGACAAAACTTCCAATTGCACCGTTACTCCCCAAACGTGTCATTCAGTTTCATTAGGCAGCTGACATGTCGTAAATAAACAATGAGGGAGGATGCCAATCTGACCACCGATGTAAATATACATTGTGTGACGCCAAAGTTTGTCAAAGGCGTGATGTCACACAATGAGGGCTAACGTGGAAAATCAAAACCTGAAAACAGCCAGTATTGCAGCAGGAATGCAGAATTCGTTCAACATAATCCTGTTATGAAGTTGAACTGTCAGAGACTGTTAGCTCAACAGTTACTGTTGATCTGGTGCTGTGGATTGCCAGCAAAACCAAGTTTAACTTTGATAGACAGATAGATAGAATATTCTTTATTGTACATCATAAAAATGACGGAAAATAAAAAAAATGAAATTAATGAATGAATTTAGAAATTTTACATAGGGTGACACAATGGGCGGTCTTCTTTTACAGACAACCTTTGGATGCATTAAAGGTAACAGAAGTGACAATACTGCAGGTAGTCAGCGGTGTACCATCTACATATACAATAAATACATACATACATAAACCATAAACTTATTCATATAAATATATATACTTATATAGGTACAATTGTAAACATGAAACAAGAACAAGGAACTATATGTAATGATGATGTTTAAGAAGAAAGGAAGTGATTTTTTACCAGAGTTTTAAAAGTGGACAAAGGTTGAGCACGCCTTATCGATACGGGCAAGGCATTCCATAACCGTACTGCTTGAACTGTAAAAGATTTGTCATAAAAGCTGGTGGAATGCATCGGCATCTCTAGTCTCAAGTTTTCCGATGATCTCAGATATCTATTATGTGTGTCATGTAGGAACTTGAAACGTTCTTTAAGATAGGTCAAAAACTCAAAGCATTAATTTCAATTAAACCATTTACAGGCACTTTTTAACTGTCAGGGCGTCGGTTAGTCAGAAAGATGAAGCTAGTGGCCCATTTTAAAGCGTAGTACGTTTCTATGGAGATGCATGGGTAAGAAAGTCCATGGAAACTCTTTCGAACCAAAAATATATTGTTACAAAGTATTGCTTACATCTTCCATGTTTCATTAGACAAGCTATATCTAAGAGGAAAAGAACGACTTTCCTGCAATTTAAAATAGCTCTCAAACAGTGAATATGCTTAAAATATACCACAAGATAAGTTACAGAAGTCATTCCGACGATAAGTAAATGAAAAGACTTCCCACGCAATTAATGTGCGTGACGTTTCGGCACGACTATACACGACTATATATATTATACATGACTCTATGATTCATTACGGGAACAAAACCACCATGGCTCATTGTTTTAGACCCCTCTATGTTCGTCATCCCTTGAAAACATGACGTCATCAGAAGGATCTGAACGCCTTGATAAAATAAAAGCTAAAAGATCCACTACAAAACAAAAAGGTTGTATTAGGTTAGAACACCTACGTCTATTACAAAGTGATGTCAAGATTAAGCTTCTAAAAAGGCTGCTTAGTATTCAGGGCATCAGCAAAAAAATAGGTCTCATCGAGCTTAGGACTGGCGAATGGTACCTCCAAACCCAAGCCAACCTAATTCGTTCAAAAATAAAGTCAAAAGGTCAAACTGTTTTCCCAGATCAACGATAGCAAAATCAAGAATTTATTCTCGTATCTCTATTTACGACAAAAATATGTAAACTAAACCCATTTCAAATCGTGGCCATTACTTTTCTTAAACTGCTCCCATTTTGTATTTCAAGGAGAGCATTTTACCCTGCCAATTGCAACATGACATCATGGCAGCATCTCTATCTCGTGAGATGGAATTGTCTCGACATATTATTTGTCACGACCCAGTGACATAATTCGGGACAAAGCTACAAGAGTTCTTCAAGACCTAACGACATAACTGACCCATCTAGGTCGTCTTTTTTATGCATTTTCTCTTTCACAATCTGTTTTACACATTAAATGGTGTGCCAGAAATGAGGCCTTATTTTATACAGGCTTGCATTGTCCTTGGCAACGTTTGGATAGGTCAGAGGGTACCATTAACTTACATATGGTTATTTATAACAAATTGTAAAACCACATTAAAGTTCAAACACTTATTTTAATAAAATAATACCAGTTTATTATTGTCCCACTGCATTGCAAAAGCTTCTATTCATACACAAAAAGCATGAGCATTGATCCCCACGAATACTCAAGGTGGATTGGCAATTTCAGAATTCCAACTTATATATTCGTCCAAGTTTTCTTACTATTATTTTCCATCTCCGTGTCAGTGATGTTCAAGTTTACCTTTAGAATGAAAAAATAGATTACTTCAAAAAGGTACTCGACCTTTTGCCTTCAACATTAACCACAAAAATATACCCAAAACGAAAATAACTCTCGCCTGTTTAAACCTAATACTTTGAGCTGAAAATGAAACAGCAGCGGTAACTAGGAACACAACATACAGGGTGTTTAGTGAGGCCGCGACGAGTCGCCGGCGGCGGTCGTGGTATTGACCCGTCTAAATATAGAAGCGAACGTTCTGCGAATTTAAGTGATCAAGCGATCGCTTTTATCGCTGGCGGAATGTTTACAGTCGCGTGATTAGCGAGTAGCGACACGCTGTCTCAACTACTGTGTTCCTGGCTTTATTGCTAGTGCGATTAAGATTTGATTGGTGGAGTGATAATTTAATGGACAATCAATGTTGTTGGGTTCTTGACATAGAATTTATTTGAACGAGTTTGAAAGTTAACCACGCCGTTAACTTTCAAACTCGTTCAAATAAATTCTCGTCAATCGTCATCTTGTTACAAAAGTGTGCTTTTAACTATACACAATAACATATCATAAACTCACACTGTCTTCACATGGGGTAGGCACGCATCTGCTACGATCCTTACATACTCCTTTGACTACAATAATCATAATTAAAACTGAAGTAATAATGGATACGATAAATTGCTAAAAGCTACTCTTACCGTCTCGCAGTGAAAACACAAACTAATTGCTTCGAATTAAGTTACATCGTTTTCACCCTTTTCATAAACTTAAACCCCAAACTTCCCACGCTTTAACACTTCAACCGCTACCAATAATCTTAAATGATGGCACAAATACAACCATAGAGCCTACATTGTAAGTTATTAGCCTCGTATTTGAGAGCAACGAGCGAGGCAGGCTAATAAAACCTGCTATAAACCGGAGGGAACCCTTACAATTAGGGGCGGATCGCCCACGGTATGCCGCCTCCGTTGCCGGCCGGGCTAATTTACCATGACTGTCTCGAATAAATTCTATTATTTTGTCTGATCAAACTTTTTCAATTACGATAAATCGGCTAGTGGCGTGAAACCTTTAAGCCGTTTTAGGGTTAAGTTATTATACTACCCGTGGCTCTGCCTGTAAAGTTAGTAACTTTAGAGGCTGAAAAAAATACTATGTCCTTCACTAGGAACTTGGTTATTTCAGTTTCTAATCGGCTTTCAGTTTAACTAGGTAAATAAAACAATAAATAATAATAGACAGTCTCATTTGCGTGTTTGAATTAGTCTAAAAGGTTTCTCGTGAATACTTTCACCGTTTTGCATGGAAAAATTTAGTGGATAAACTAACCATAGTAGCAGTAACATGGGCCTCGCTTCCGATTCTAGGAAAGCCTTCGCACTATCAAAATTATTGGCATTTGGCATCGGATCGATGAGCCCAATCATTCAATATGATGTTCTAACAGTATCTTTTGATCATTAGTTACTACGGTGAAAGTACGTGCTTTGACGTGGAGTCGCGGACACCAGCCCGAATTAACTACCTACTAAGTTGTATTTATTTTCACTTGATGGTTGTAAGTGATCATCCAGCGTTCCCCAGGACCCAACGGCTTACCTGGGAAAGCCTGGGTTCTGGCCTTAGAGGCTCTCGGGCTTCGACTAAGGGGGCTCCTAAGCGCATGTTTGGAGAGGGGCCAGTTCCCACTTCGTTGGAAGACGGGGAAACTGGTCCTCATCAAGAAGCCATCGTGCTGCTCAACGAGTTGGGCAAGCTCTTTGAAAGAGTCATTGCAGATCGCCTCGTTGGGCGGCTGGTGCGGGTGGGGCCGGATTTGGCGGAGTGCCAGTTTGGTTTCCGCAGGTGGCGCTCTACGGTGGACGCCATCATGCGCGTGCGAGCCCTCACGACGGGGTATGCTGTGGCCCGGGGAGGGGTCGCCAACGCCTTTAATACCCTGCCCTGGAGTTGCATCAGGGAGGCACTCCGGTATCACCGGATGCCAACCTACCTCTGTCGTGTGTTCGAGGCCTATTTGACGGACAGGGCCGTTATCTACCCCGGTCACCAAGGAGAATGGAACCGGCGAGAGATGTCGTGCGGTGTCCCAAGGGATCGGTCCTGGGGCCGCATCTGTGGGACATCGGATACGTCTGGGTGCTGCGCGCTGAATTCCCCAGCGGCGTCAGCATCGTTTGTTACGCTGACGACACGTTGCTCCTGGCGCAGGGGAGATCGCACCAGGCGGCGGCCGAGCTAGCGATACACGGGGTGCGACAATCGCAGACAGATTCCGGCAGTTGGGACTCGAGGTTGCCCTGCACAAGTCCGAGGTCATGTGTTTTCATGGTCCTCGGAACGCGCCACCGTCGGGTTCCCAAATAACGGTAGGAGGGGTTCACTCGTCCTCGACAATCGGTGGAACTTCGTGGAGCATTTCCGACGTTTGGCTCCCAGACTGGAGCGGGCCGGGGCTGCCTTGAAGCGGCTCCTGCCCAATCTAGGGGGTCCAAACGCCTCCTGCCGGAGGCTATACGCCGGGGTCATGCGGTCCATGGCCCTTTACGGGACACCGGTGTGGGCGCGTCCGTTGCGCACCGGTGTGGGGTCCAGACCAGGGCACGGAGCGAGAACACATGGGAGGCCGTCACCTCCTTCTGCGAAGCAGTAATGCTCGCGAAGGAAGAAGCGGAACGCGCAAGGGAAAGGCAAATAGCCGCCGTAGGAGGAGACGCCCCGGGCGTCGTCACCGTAGGCGCGAGCTTGCGGACGGTGAGCAAAGGGTAGCTCGCCGTCCGGTCAATTTTTCACCTTAGGGCTTATCATAATGGCACTAGGATTGCCCCATTAAGCGTAGGTAATACCGTCGAATACAGACGAATACCGTCACGATCTGGTAGTCTTTTTTAGCGATGAGTGATGAGACCAAATTAAAAACAGGTTTAAAATCTATCCAGTTCATATCTCAAATCTTCCTGTATCTCTCTATGGGTTATTCAACGTGTTCAAAGAATCAGTATTAGGTATGTCAAAATCATTGTCAAACTATTCGATCAAAGGTACGATCTGTTATCCGCCGAAACGCAGTAGATTTTACGGTAATCCTTTACCTTTTAATATTTACATAGGTACCTACTGTACAATTGTTGGTATTCCGTAATAAAAAAAAAGTGTCGGTGTTCAAATTATTAAAATAAAACTAGACTGACTGCTTACTGTGCTACTACAGTACAAAATCAATCTGCCTAGCCTTTTCCCAAATATGATGGGCTCGACTTCCAGCCTAACTGGATGCAGCTGAATACCAGTATCTTCTACAGCACAACGACTAATAATAAAGCTGTTCACGTCACACACATCCCACTTCAAAAACTCCGTATGGAATAATTTCCATGTAGGTACTTTATGCACTACGGAATGCAGCTGATGGATCGGATCGCGTCGCAAAATGCATCCATTATGTTCGATGGTCCATGGAGTACGAATACATACGAATTTTTGCAGTATTTTACGTTGCCATCAGCTTTTACGTGATTTGCATTTGAATGTTTTTGAAAGCTTGATTGAAATGTCCTTTAGGCTATAAGTCTTACCTATATGTATGTATTGTTGTTTGATCATTCAAATAATCTTACAGTGGGCCCATAAAACTAATAATTAAGAAAAAACATTTTGCTTTAATAGCTTAAGCACATCGGTTTTAATCGGTAGCCCAGCGTAACATAAATTTGTAAATAAGACAATTGTCACTAACCATTAACGTTGTGTGTTTAAGTACCTACCTAAATATTGCCAAATAAAAACTTAAATACCCGGGCTCTAATACTATATTATTATTATGTAGATATTTATTGATAAACAAAAAGGATATTTCTGTTCATCCCTTTACCTGCAACACTATAAGATCATTTCCTGAACGCCATCTGTCGGTAGCATACCGAACTAAATGACATGACTGTGCCATAATTATTATTATTAGAAACACACCACATAATGTAAAAACCTAATCGTGATTGTGCATTAGTTAATTACCTACCTACGTGGCAAGCTGCTGCGAAGTCGCCTTCGCAATTCTTTGAAAAGACCAGTACCTAATATCGAAATGGAAGTTAATTTGTACATAAACTTTCATGGTAGAAATCTTACGCCTTTATAAATTATATTTTCTACTATTTTACATCAAAAACACTTGTTAAACAGGAGCATACCTAAAAATTGCAATAACTAATAAACATTTACAACGGATTATCAATTGTCTGTGCACGTTTGAAAACACCGCAGCGCAATTTTCTTTACAAAACAATTTAAAAGGAATGCAATTTTTTTCGCTGAGTCTCACTTGTCAGCTCTTCTTTTTGATGAACTTAATTTGTACCGAATAAAAAATGTTTCCAGTACACAAGTACTTTTAGCTTTGAAGTTAAAGTAAATTTATCACTGCAAAAGCTTTTTGAAGTGCACTTAAGCGTAATAAGCACAAAAAAAGTTAGAGTAGCGGGCAACCACAGCACAGTGGCGCCATTCACTTGATTTCAGGCGGTGTTCAAGTTCCGCAACACCTAGTATCAACTGGGCAGTATAGATGGCACTGCACTTGAATATTTTAGTTTAGCTACTAGCCACTAGGTGTCGTTAATAAAAATGGTTTATGTATACCATCGTTAGTATACAAAAGCCTTTGAAATTACTTATTATACACCAACCAAACAATAAAATCACTAAAAATAAGAAATATATATCGCAACAAATACAATTTCATCGAACTTTAAAATATTTGCTCCAATTTTCAACCCTAAAATGGGGCAGTGACGCAACGGCGGCGGCGGGGTGAAAACAGCAGCTGTTTGCGAAAGTCATCGATGTCGGCACAAGATACACCCGTAAAGTGGTACAGTATCGACCCTGACCCCGAGGTCGCGTGCCTACCTGGGCCTCCAGGGTTACGTCGTGTACCAATAACTAGAGGGGCGGCTGACTTAGTTTTTATCGGGTGAAAGATTTTGCGATTTAGTTTTGAGCGCCGCAATTTCTTTATGGTTAGATAAAATCTGTTAGGAGTTAGCCTAGAATCTTTAATGTGAAACTGTCTAGCTTAGTAGATAAAGCTTTTCATTAAAGCTTTTGGAAACGAGATAATACTAACTTAGATAAATGTTGAATCACTTAGCTCCCTTCAAAATGGTCGAGCTGAATGGTGCTGATACATGCGTCATGTTCGTGAACGGGCGCCGTCAGTTGGGACTGGTCATCTCTTAGCTACCATGGATTATTTTAATTTATTTTAAATTTTTTAATGGTTCTCTGTTTTTTTTTTTTTGTTTTTAATACGGATGCTTTTACGAACGTGCACGTCTTCCTACATTGTTCTCACATGCATAGTTTCAAAATGAATGATGTAGCCAATATTTTGTATCACATTTTAGATTTAAAAGAGTGTCCGTAGAGTTTCTTGCCCGTTCTTCGCCATAGATACCTACTATGCTTTGGACAATTTAAAAGTGCCTGTAAATGGTTTAATTGAAATAAATGCTTTAAGTTTGAGTTTGAGTTTCATACTTACCTACATTTTTTTACAGTTATTTTTCAGAATAGGTTTAACGTTATCTAAGTAGAACTAATTGTATACCTCCTTATAAAGTATAAGTATCTAGTAGTCATTCCATCTTAATGAGGTAATTACCCACTAGTCAATAACTATGCAATTGATAACTCTAAGCAATTGATCATCATGAAGTCAATCGCTTACAGTTCAAAGTCAAATAATTTATTTCAATTAGGCACAAAAAAGGCACTTATGAACGTCAACATATACAAAAAAAAAAAATATAATAATTGATTCTAGTCGCCCATTCCAAAAGGTCGTTTTCGTATGGAGAAGAATGGGCAAGAAACTCCACCGTTACTCTTTTAAAATATTTTCACAATATCCTGTATACATTAATTATATAATTATATGTGAAGACGATGCACCTAGAATAAGATTACTATACCACGATAGGTAAAAAGAATGAAAAATGAAGGAATGACATAAATTAATTATGTGATAGATGCATGGTGCTCACATATTTACAAACATTGTAAAATTATACGATATTCTTAACATTTTAACAAGTACTACTCATAATAAGTCAGTGTGTGAGTTCAAGTAATCACAGAATATAAAATAATGTTTAAAAAAATAATATTATACAATTAAATTGGCAACCAGTTAGATTTTGTCTCGAGTTACCTACATAAATCGTATGAGTAGGGCATACATACTGCAGGAGATTGGCACAGTGAATAAAAGCTCGGCTTTTTAAAGGATCTATTAAGGTAAGGTAGAGTACCATTGAAGAAGTTCATATCTATACACCATAAGGACTATTTCTACTTGCAGCGCTCGGCCGCTATAGAACCGGGGCAGTAACAGATGTGGCCATCGAGTTCACGGGATTTTGTTTTCAAATTGCTTAGATATGAAGATCTTCGATAGTACCTACGTCATGTTACTATATGCTAATAAATAACAATAAATTTTCCTGGAAAAAGTCAGTCAATCAAATGTGAATCGAAAAATAATAACGATTATTATCTTTTACCTTTAACGAATGTGTTGTATGTAAAATCCAAAGCCATGCACAAAAATGATGGAATACTAGGTTCTTGCCGGTACCAACACGGAATGGTACCGCTTGAAACTCACGGGGAAAATGCACAAACTGCATGAATAAAAATATTAGCTTACTTTTTATGAAATATATAGGTAATTTATGTTTATGACAAGCCAGAAGATAATCAATAACAAAAAAAATAACCCTTAAAGAGTTCATGTTTGTCCTTGTAGTTTGCAATGGGTTACTAAACCACCACCTCCGACCGTGTACTTAAACTTATATGAATACTCATAATAAACATTTGAATCTATTTCTCCATAGGTAGGTACTCTTAAGTTTTTTTTTTTCTTTAATGGTCAACCAGCAATTGTTTAAAAAATCTAAGGTTACTGTAACAATTTCTTATAGATTAGCACCGCGTGCCCCATAAACATGCAAAACATAGGTTAATATAATTAGATATATTCGTAATTTTATTTTACCGTAACGCCGTGTCCTAATCAAAGCAATCGTTCGCGCGACTACGCGATCCTCACGTGCATTGCCCTCTGCCGTAACGACATGACGACAGGTTCGGGTTCGCCTAACAAAATTATCGCGACGGTGTGGCATGGTTTGCGCAATGATCGCTTAGGTGAGGACACGGCCTGATCAGAACACGGTAATGCTTGCCACTTTACTTTCTTAAATAGAAGATAGATAGAATATTCTTTATTATGTACACCATAAAAATTACAAATATAAAATTAAATGTAGAAATTGTACATAGGGTGACACAATGGGCGGTCTTATCGCTAAAAGCGATCTTTTACAAAGAAAAAGAAAAGAAAGAAAATACGTTTATTTGCGGTACATATGACGCAAGCAAAGGAACAAACACTAAAAACAAATTTGAGGGAAAATATGCGTCACATCCACGCAAAACGGCCATCACTCAGCATAATGCTGGGACCCTATGCGAGACAGAGCCCCAGCGCTGGTTTTCAGTGACAGCCGGCGTTGACGTGATGTTACAGACAACCTTTGGATGGACTAAAGCAAGAGGGAGAGACAATACTGCCGGAAGATTTTATGAATGAAAAAATTACCTAAATATTTGACAATATTGCCTATAAATCATATTTTACCTCCTTGATCTCATTGAATTTTGACTTATATAATTAATCTCTTTTACAACTATTGTTCAATGCACTTAAATTATTTGTCATTTTCTAATGATTAATGATTTAATTTTAATGTAATGATGACCCACCCATATTTGTACACCGGAAACGGTAGAATATTATGATCGTAATATATAATGCACATAACAATTTTATACAATATTCTGACAAATAAATGCATTATAATGTATTCAGATAGTCAGTGGTGTACCATTTACATATACAATAATACATACATACATAAAGTATATCTTACACATGTGAAAACCCTAGCAAGGGATAATACGCTCATTTTTTATATTAATCGATAATTCCATGAACTGTACCTTCGTCATATTATTCAAATCATTGCAACACGTATACAATTAATAATAAGTGAAACATTTCTATTTACCTGTAGATACTTCTTCACTTGGGGATTTTTACCTTTACGTAACAAAGAAATTATAACATTATAGTAATGCAAGCATTACAGAAAATTTTGTAAATTACGTGTGCTATCAAATTGTTTGCATCATATCGTTACCTAAGTAATAATAATTTGTTGAAATACTTACCTAACTACATTGAAATTATTATGTTTTGTAACATTTGGATTCAATGCAATTTTACTAATATTAGAACCGGCGTAGGTTTTAAAGGTATGGCGCCGGCTTAAAGTGTGCGATAAAACAGACATTCAGTATATCTGGCAACATTTTCAATTGATTCACCACGTGGCAACATTACCTAGAAATAATAATATCATTGGTATCCACGTGAATTACTTGTGGCATCATCGTCCATTAAAGTGTAGTTAGAATAGATAAGGTAAAAGGATTGTTTCAATATTAGCCCAATAAAATAGCTCTCCAATTTCAAATTTTAGCCTGGACTTTAGAGCCGTTTTGATTTTATTATAACTCGATTTTTATAACTGTGCGCTTGGAGCTGTCAAAATCATAGGTTGTTCGTATTGAATTCACCCGGCAGGTGAACTCCTTAGTGTCCCGACGCCTCATAATAATACGGTCTACACAACTTGTGTCGTCTCCACAGTTTTTTCTTATTATTCGTTAATTTGTTATTGTTATTATTTAAACCAAATACACTGTACATTTTTAACGTTGACAGGCTCACAGTTATAAAAATTGGGATATAATTATATTTTGGCTACGTAAAAAAAAAATCGCTTTTATCGAAAAAGGCCGCCCATTGCAAAATAAAAATTCGTCTTTTAAAACTTTACTTTTAAAATTCGAATGGTTCTTTAAATGGCATCCCATCTAATTAGAACTAAGTTCATTGTTCGTTTCTATTGTTCACGATGGTGAACAATAAAAATAAACATCATCACGGCTGGTTTCCCCAAAGGGTAAGGCAGAGGGTTACCCTACACATCCATTTTCGCCAGTTATGTTTAAGTCCCATATTAATAGGTAATAGGGGACGAGCCTTTGCAATTATGGTTAAAGAAATGTATTTATCAATAAAATATTACAAGGATTTCACTTACTTGAGAACATTTTGAACTTAAAATATAGTAAGTAGGATTAACTTTGACATAGAATGTTTTTCTTCTTATCTAATCATTAATTAATTACATACTCGTAACATTTCATTTCATGTGCAAACAACATTAACCGTGCACACATCCAGACTCCCGGCTGCTACTGAGATTTTTTTTATGAAAAAACCTAATGACATTTTGTCTGACCTGGGAACTGAACCCAGGACCTCATGCTCAGCAGTAGCGCTTGCGACCACTAGACCAACAAGACAGTCCCAGTTTAGTAAAAAAGTGTCTAAATATCGTAGAGTTACTCTTTTATACTGTAGTGAAAGCAAATACTGTTTTGGACTCGGGCTGCTAGAATTAAGCCTCGTTCAGACTAGCAAGACGCGACGCCGCGACGCGATTCGAACAATACCATTTCTAAGAAAACTTCACGGTATAACAATAACCGGTGTCGCATTGCGCTGTCGCGTCGCGCTACTCTGCACGAAGCTTTACGTGCGGTCCGTAATTCCAGCACACTTCCAAATGGTTTAGAATTGCAAATGTGCGCGTTAAAAGGTTCGTTCTCCGTTTCATTTGGACCTTACACTGATAACGGAAAACTGTATTCGTCCGAAAATAGATTTTATTGTGTGAAGGATAGAAGTAATTTATATATATAATTTTTTTTTTTGATGAAGTGAAAGCACGATTAGCGTTACGTAGGTATTAAGTCATTTATTTGCACAATAGTAAAATATAAACATAGTATAATAAACAAAATGACAATAAGAATGCGTGAATATATAACAATGTTAATATATCTACAACGTTGCCAGGGGCGATATTCAAATGGCTTATAGCGTGCGCATAGACTATCATTAAGCAGTACGGAAACGACCTCTCGAGTAGGAAATAGATCACAACATTAGTCTTATCTATGATAACAGCTATAATTCTTTATTATTGTATAGTAAAACTAATTGCCTATAATCTTAAGGGCAGTCTAAGAAAGGACAAGATAGGACATGGTTTGCTTTTGAAGTGTCAAGTGTTATGATATGGTCATCCGTGATGACTAGTATTCTCGGTTTTGCTTGAAAACTTAATGATAAAAGTATGCAACAACAAATAAACCAGCACTCGTAATAATTTTGCCATTCACAAAATGATACTCAGTTTAGTCAGCACCCTATTGCGTAACACACTTTCAATCACTATCTGAATGATTTTGAAGGATATCGCTAATCCATTGCTTCATATGTTCGAAAAATTGGTCTGCTCAAAAACGTCAATAACGCAATGAATGTTGTCGAACTGTCAAAACGAAAGCCATTGCTACTGTGTGCTAAGCAATTACGCCCGCAGATCTGTCTATTAAAGTCTAATTGTATTTTTCAGACGTAAAATATTGAAACGATTATAATTATTTAGTGTCACCTTTACACCCGGCGACAAACATTGGCCACTTCTAATCCCAATTAATAAAAATAGTAATCCTTCACATACCTACCTAAATGAATGCCGCGCTTTCAGCTAGTCGAGATCTCAAAAATACCAGCACATTACATATAGATTACTTATTTGATGAAACTAACATTTAGTCAGCAATAGAATTAAATAATAAATTGGAAGCGTAATTGAGAAATCGCATGCTGGATTTGATCACTGCTAATGGAGACCGGGTTACGTTCAACTCAAACGGTGTACGTATATTCCAAGAGTTATCGTCCATTTCAATAATTCATTTAAATTTTGTGGATTTGCATTATGTGACTGCCTCGTTGGTCTAGTGGTCGCAAGTGCTACTGCTGAACGTGAGGTCTTGGGTTCGATTCCGAGGTCGGGCCAAGTGTCATTGGGTTTTTCTTTCTGGAATTTCTCAGTAGCAGCCCGGAGTCTGGATTTGTGCCCGGTAGATGGCAATAGGCTCGCCCCCTATTACATGGGACTTAAACATAACTGGCGAAGGGTGTACTATAGGTACACCTCAGGCCTTCCTTTCGGGGAAACAAGGCGTGATGTTATGCTATGTTATTTTGTAGATTTTATGCAGTGTGACGATAAAACGCAAATGTTTTCTGGAGTTTAGATTAAATACTTGGATTTTAACTAACTTTTTGCGCGCGGTTTCGTCCGCGTGGAGGTCATAAATCAGCCCACGGGAACGTACTACCGGGATAAAATATATATTATGGTTTGCTATGTCCTAACCCAGATCATGCAGGTCTACCCGTGTGCCAAATCTCATCAAATCCGTTCAGCCGTTTTAGCGTGAAATCGTAGGTAACAAAGAAACTCACTTTCGCATATAATATAATATTAGTTAGTAGCTACGTTTACACGTGTTAGTTGGCAAGAACGATAAACATAAAGTTATTTCGTAAACTTGCTAAAAATTACTTAATGCTCTACAAAAAGCTACTTCGGTGTGGATGAACAAAATACAACAGTCACCTCGGCAGCCTTTCAGTCGTCAAGGGAATTCAAATCAGATGAACAAGAAACTAGCTAATCAGCTTGTGCTTAATAAGTCTTCCAAAAATACGTAGAATCGTAGCAATTAACCTTTGTAGTTTTCCTATCACAGCCTTAACCCACATTCATGTGGAAGCCAAAGGCTGCATGTTTCATTATCTTTGCCCGTCATACCGTATCAGGTTGGTAAAAGCTTTTTAGCTTGTCTATGATACGAGGTGTTTCGAAATTCAAATGATGTGATGTGTTGGTGTTAACTTTGTTATAGGTGTCGTAAATTGTATGATGTGGTTACTAGATTCTTCCACTTAATGGCGCTTGTGGACTTATGACTGTTTAATGGGTAGCTTTCATTTTATGATAGCGTAATCTTACGGGTCGGGGAAGAAAATCCCCTTTATAACTTGCTCTTTTCTCTCTCAATTCTAAAAGAAAATACAACCAATCAACCATTGGAAAATTAAATCGGTAGCTATGTCTCAAGTAATTAAGTAATGCTATTATTTATTTAAAAAACTAAGCCACTGCACACAAGTAAATCTCTTACTGATGAACAAAATATCTTTCTATTTTGAGAAAATATTTCAGTGGAAAATGCACTCAAAGAATGACTGAAATGTCTAATGTTATTAATAATTTAGAACTAGGAACACACAAGTTAATCTCAGATCTCTCGAAAAAATGTGTACGGTGGGTTAAATTCAGCATTCTAAAACTATATGTTTTCTTTTAAAAATATTCTGTCCACAAACTGAAACAACAAGCAAGCAACGGAACAGATTGAATAAATCCGTTCAAAGTCTCCAAATGTTTCGCTCAGTTGGAGTAACATTCAGAACGTGTACCACACTACAGTTACAGCTACAGAGTACAGTTTCAGACATCCTTACTGCATCACATCGATTGGATGCGACTGGAGTGAGTTTGCATCTGTAAAGGTTGTTTTAGACTAGTTGACTTAGAAAAAACGAAAAATACTTACCCCCTTATTAAACTCGGAGAAGTTATAGCAAACTTAATCCTCGAAAAATGTATGGTTCATCTGAAAGTCATTGTCAGGACACTTGAAAAAGGAGAAATGGTTTATTATTTTAACAAGTGAATATCTTAATAACTAGTGATCCAAGCAAATAAGTCTGAGTCCCTAACACAGGCTTATTTGCTTGGACACCGTTCTTGCAAAGTATATCTTAAATAAGTTATTATTTACTTCTTATATTTTTTGAGTTACAAGTCTTATATTATAATGCTTTAACTCTTACAAAGGCTAGACTCTATCACAATTTTACTAGTTGGATATGTTGTAACTTTACTCCACGTTTATTAATAAGGCGGTTAACTTCTAACTTAAGTTACACCTCCGATTTTGCATATCTAATAATAGCTGCTGAAATAGGTAATTGAGATTCTTGTTACACAAAATTTCATGTCACATTCAAGGCCGCGCCGCCGCGCCGGTTCAAATAAAAAACCTTATTTTTCGAAACGAACCGCTCTTTTTAAGTTTATGAATAACTAGCTGCGCCCCGCGGTTTCATCCGCATAAGTTTCGATCCCGTGTGAATATCGGGATAAAAAGTGTCCTATGTGTTAATCCAGGTTATAAACTATCTGTGTGACAAATTTTATCCGAATCCGTTCAGTAGTTTTAGCGTGAAGAAGAGACAAACATACACACTCACAAACTTTCGCCTTTATAATATTACTAGGATTAAGCGCTTTAAAACTTTGCATTGGATTGAGTACCTTTGCTGTCGGGAAAATACTTAACAGACTTACAGAGTGTACACACGGCTTCACATCAGGCTATACATTTCCAGTATAAGCTGAACTCACATCGTACGGAAATCCTATACAATGCGAGATCAGCATAAACTGGAAATTTATAGTTTGACAAGTTTAGTTTTTTCCCGTTGTTTGTCTTATTTGTTTTGGTATATTTATGTATAGGCGTATATATTACTTTTATAGTTTTAAATAGGTATATGTATATCTTTATCTTTAAATAAATATGTATTCCTCAATTCTCGCTATTGCGCCTACCACTGGTTTGTCTCTGCATCGCCCAAAGGTTGACTGGTAATCGCATGATGTGCTGGCGATTTCAGACAGCGCAGAAATGTGAAGCAAAGGAAAGTTTACTCTTGTAGCCATCCATATTCACACTCAAAACTTTCCTCTCGACATTTCCCTCATTCCTCCGCATCACATGCCCATACCATGACAACCGATTTCCGCATAAATTTTCCGTCACCGGTGCCATTTTCAGACTTTCTCTTATATACCTATTTCCCAATCTATTCATTTGCGTAACACCACACATCTGTCTTACCGTTCTCATATCAGATTGCTTGCATCTTGTCACATTTCAATCATCCCTTTTGTGGCCCAGCATTCTTCTCAGTGAGTCTGACATTGAAAAATACCACATCCATTACCACACACCTGCCTGGTTTTGAAAAGCAACTTAAGGGGGCTTGAGGACCCAAACGTGCCTAAGCGCAAGTTTTATATTGCCTAAAAGTATATGATCTACTGCAGTAAAGAAAATCAGAAAAATATATGATTTTCTTTAGGATATATGCTAGTCAAATAGTGTGTTGAAAACATAATACAACTAATTTGATACGATAGACAAAAATCACGAACCCACCTCTAAAAATTCTTTTAACGATTAAAATCATATTGCCATCATTGTGATTTTTTGTCAGATTATTCTACAAGCAAAGATTTTCTGTAAATAGATAATTGATTCATATGTTGCAATAAATTACCTGCGTTGTATCATCTCCCTTCTCATTCTTTTCTATGCAGTCTGACAGTGACCACGCTTTAGCTGTTGTAAGCCTCTTAAGGAACCCGCAAGTGTTCAGTCCCCCACGATATCTAGTCTCGTTGTCTAAACCTACCCTAACATTGACATTTATGCCAGTAGATACGCTCTACATGAAGTTGTACAGCCTACACGGCTGATATAATTAATAACCGTGTATCATGCAAATGCATAACTGTTAGCTACCCCACGTATTCATGTATAAGCCCCTAGTGGCTCTATAGGCTGTCCCTAGCGGCAAATCGATCAATCATTTGCTAATAATTTTCCAATTATTTGACAGTTGGTATTAATTTCATGTATCACATTTTTTTATCACTAGTAAATACAATTTTTATGACGTCAGAAAGGAAAAATAAATTGGATTTTCTAGGTGAGCACAGATCAGGAAGTCAACAGTTACAAACGAGCAACTCGTTTTCATTGAGTCACGAAAATACGGAAATTATTACGAGGAAAACTACCGCTTAAAATTCTAAAAATAGTCCCGAAACACTTTGCCAAAGAAGACAAGCCCATAAATCACAGCCGACAATACAAAACTTACAATTAATATCAACTAAAAGTAATTAATAAATTCCTGCGTACCACCGCAAAACATTCCTACTTTAGTATCATAAAGAAACCGCCCACAAAGACCGAAATTTAGGCCTGTAGCCTAAACAAGGCCTTTAATTTTGCACAACACTAACGTATATTTGTACGCAAAGCTATCTAAAACAAGGGGCGTACCCATTTCAATTCTAAATGAGATTTAGACTCAACCTAGTTAAGGCTAAAAGGCTG
Source organism: Xanthia togata (assembly GCA_963853775.1). NCBI lineage: Eukaryota > Metazoa > Arthropoda > Insecta > Lepidoptera > Noctuidae > Xanthia > Xanthia togata. The sequence goes on from OY970805.1 coordinate 10,236,469, forward strand.
CAGAACTGTGTATTCGTGCCTTGTTTCGTCAGTTAGCCTCATTGTCGAAATTAATAACAAACAAAAAAACAATGTGTGTATGGAAATGTATATTTTATACAAGTTTGTCTGTATACTTCTGCTCCGAGTCACGTCGGCCAATATCGCGTATGTTTCGAGTTTAAAGAGAGCAATATTGCTTAACGTATATTATGTTCCCAGTACATAGCTTTCCGGCACGTATTTGGGCCTATACATGGGTACCTACGTTGTGTTCTTTACCGTGACGTCATTTTAAACAAGGAAACTTTTAGGTATGTTTTTGCGTGTAACGGGTAAGGGGAACCACACAAATTCAAGCTTCAAAATAGATTTACCCAATCCATTCTTCTTCTTAGTCATTTTGTCATCCCACAGATAAACAACATAGGCTAAGTCAAGACCCCAGATTCTGTTATCTTCAAGAATATTAATCATTAGATTTGCAACACTTTTTACCCCTTGGTAGACTGGTTGTCAGACTTTCGGACTTCTGACGACCCATAACAACTGTTAAATATCTACAAATGACAGCCGGGACCAATGGATTAACGTGCTTTCCGAGGTACGGAGGGGTCTTGGTATGTAAAGATGGTCACCCATCCACGGACCAACCGCGGCAAGCGTAGCTTAACCTGATCGATCGACCCGTGCGACTGTTATTACATAACCACAAGCCGCTCAATACTTTTTACTTATAATATTCCTTATAAATCGAGTAACAAGTTGATTTAGGTACGAGTATACCTACATCTGTAAGCAGTCTTGGGATTTTCCTCGAGAGTGATGTGTGACAGAAAGTACTCTCAGTTCTAATTAAGGCAGAGTGACTTACTGCTTCAGTAACTGTTGGTGTGCTCATCAATTATGCTATTTAACATAGACTGGGACTAAGTTGGGCTAAATTATGTTGAGTAGTAGGATCAAATGGCTTTTATAGATTGACTTTGCGTATGTTTTTTTATTGATAGGGAGGGGTTTTTGTTATTGATAACATTGTCCATTCCTTACAAACTCAAACTCAACGCATTTATTTCAATTAAACCAATTACAGTCACTGGAATTGTTAAGGAATCTGACAGTCAAACAGATGAAGCTGGTTTTAGTAACTCCATACATATATTCAACCATTTCACTTGAAAGAATGTCTCTGTTGTAAATGAAAATATTGTAACGAATTACTGGTACACCATTAATGTTATAATTATAATACTGATAAATACATAGTGAGACACTGGTCCGGATTATAAGAATCGAATCTTTATCAATTTATTATAAAGGTCACTTTGAGAAATAATTAAAACACTTTTCCTCTTGGACCCATACTTTGATCTAACTATCTAACTATACATATCATACTACCATTTTGGGCAATTTGCACCAATAAAGCAGTCTAAAACCAGGTTAGGACGGAAGCGCCAGGGTAGCCCATGAAGGAAAGTCCGAAAGGGATACCGTGGCCCCTGGCAACGTACAGGCAACTGAAGGAACACGGGGGGTTTTAGTCAGTAAGAGTCCGACGCGCCCTCCCGCTCTGCCCAGAGCGGGAGAAGTTACTTGATAATTTCCCACACAATATATATATATATATACATATATTCCGCGGGCTACCTTAGCGCATCACCGCTAAGAAAATGCCCTTTCAAGTATCATAGCAATTTATAAGTTTACAAACAAAACTGCTTATTCTTGTTATTAGAACATTATTCACCGCACAAAGTGTGCGTGAAGAGATAAGTAATATAACGGGTCATAGTTTGATTGTATCCGCGTTGATAATGTTAGGCTGATCTCAACACTAATGATCGTGTTTTACATTATAATGATATTGACCCATTCACCTCATGTAAATGCATTCGATTTCCATCCTAACTGTTATCAGGTAAAGAATAGCTTTTAAAAACGTCAATTTCGTTCGGCAAAGGTTTTGCAAATCATTGCAAAGGTGTCTCATTATCACTACGTTTTGGTGATTAAAAATATGTATTTATGTTTATGGGGTCAAATTAAATTAGTAAGCGATACTAAGCAGACGTGCGGGTATCTATCAAACCTGATAAAACAAAAAAAAATATGATTAGCTTATTTTTTTGGGTCAACAACCCTACAGTAGGTAGTGTATTCACTTGAAATATCTGTTTAAAAATATGAGACAACAGATACCCATTGTCTCATATTTTTATACAGATATTTCAAATGACTACATTAAACACAATTTAAAAAAAAAAACTTATATTCTCGAGTCATATTTCAAGCCTACCTTTTTTTTTTTTTTTTTTTTTTTGGGTGGGAAATCATCAAATTACTCCCGCTCTGGGTGGAGCGGGAGGGCGTGTCAGACTCTTACTGACTAAAACCCACCCATATTCCTTCTGTTGCCTGTGCAATGCCAGGGGGCCACGGTATCCCTTTCGGACTTTCCCGCAACCCCGGCAGGCAATGGTCTCATCAGACCCCTTCACTCACTGACACTCTTTGAGGCGCGCGTGGAACACAACGCGCCGTCGACCCGGGCTTGGTCCTTACCGGACGGCGAGCTACCCATTGCTCACCGTCCGCAAGCCCGCGCCTACGGTGGCCGGGAATCGGCAATAGATTCCCGACGCCCAGGGCGTCTCCTCCTGCGGCGGCTAGGGGCGTGAGGGCGCGAAATTTGCCTCTCCCTCACGCGCTCTGCCTCCTGCTTCGCGAGCATTACTGCTTCGCAGAAGGAGGTGACGGCCTCCCATGCCCTCTCGCTCCGTACCATGGCCTGGACCAGGGCCGGACGCGAGAGATCCCCGCCACCGATCGCCTCCACGAGGACACGGCGGTGCTCTGCCCAAGCCGGGCATACCTCCACCGTATGCTCCACCGTGTCCTCCGGGCGATCCACGCAGTGATGACACCCGGGCGTCTCCTCCCGCCTTATCCGAAACAGGTACCTCCCGAAACAGCCGTGTCCGGTGAGGACCTGCGTCAGGCGGAAGGTGAGGACGCCGTGGCGCCTCTCCAGCCACTCCTCAAAGAGGGGACTTATCGCCGCAATAGTGGCGTGCCCAGCACTGGGTTGCGACAATCGCACTCTCCATGACGCCATGAGATCCCGTCGGAGCTCTGTCCGCTGTGCCGCGATTTCTCGCGGCATCGGAGTCAAGCCCCGGCGTTTCGCCTCCTCGCGCCACTCCCAAATATGCGCGAGGATTTCAAGCCTACCTAACTTACAATACCTATTAAAAGTCCTAGACCCGCTTGCACCACAAGCGTTTAACGTTAGACGCGTTTAAAACTTACTTCTGTTTCTGTCAATCGTTTGAAGATGACAGAGATAGAAACTTTGTTTTCAATTTTTGTTAGCGCAAAACGCATTGATGCAACCAGGTCATAGTTATACAATGTACTTAAACAATGAAAGAACCAAGTTTAAAGTTTACAAGAAAATATTCTACGAATAAATGTGACGCATGTTTTTTTTTTTTTTTCATGCTTTCATGATACTTCCATACTTTCATCTATACAAATAAATAAAATTTAAGTATGTGTTTGTAATCTATACAAATAAATCAAATTGGAGTATATATTATTACTTTATATATTGGTACTTATAAAAGTGTGGTTCGGTGTGTTTGTTCCGGCTAATCTCCGAAACGGCTGGGCCGATTTTGACGAGACTTTCACAGGTTATAAGGAGTACTAAAGTACGCTAAATTAATTTTAGAAGAAAAATAATAAGATCCACGCGGGCGAAGCCAGGGACAGCAGCCAGTGGTTAAATAAAAATATCTGCATGCTATTTTACAGTAGCGTTCACGATATTATAACCGGCCTTCATGCAGTATACTCTGAGGTTGGAATACATTTAGAATACATAGCTTTCAAGGCCGTGTTGCACCATGTCAGGGGCTTAACTGGGATATAGAGGGGTAGGTCAGTACAGGTTTTATTTACTGCAATGTGGAAGGAAGATACATGATGCGCTGATATGTAATAAATTAGGATAGTTAAGGGAGGGTGATGCTCTTTACTTCAAGAATTATTATTGAACTACTTGTTGTTGTAGTCTTTTCCCTTTGTTTAGACATTTATAAAAAATCTTAAAAGATAATAGGCTACCTTCGCATCATTGAGGATCTTGGGTATCAGAGGTAGTGAGTTTCAGTAGAGAGATTCCATGAAAAATTATTACTCTGACCAGTTATAAATATTTCTTCTGTGATGGATGAAACCTTCACAATTATATATTATTGTTATATGAAGGTTTCATCCACGAACACTAGTGCAAACACAAGACGGTTGACTTATGACGTCAAAAACAAATCTGACATAAGCAGCTTCGTACTCCCAGAACAAAACTTAGACACCAGTAAAGTTAGCACTAAACTTAGAAACAGTGTTACAGTTAAAACTAAGCAAGCACTTCCCTAAACTTGTTTCGCTCAGTTAGAAAGAAAGCGTACGAGATCTAAAAATATATATTAAACTTTTCATATTATCAATCTGCCTAGCCTTTTCCCAACTATATTGGGGTCGGCTTCCAGTCTAACCGGATGCAGCTGAATACCAGTATTTTACATGGAGCGACTGCCTATCTGACCTCCACAACTCAGTAACTGGGTAATACGATACCCCTTGGTAAGACTGGTTGTCAGATTTTCGGGCTTCTGACGACGACTGTCAAAGATCTACGAATGACAGCCGGGACCAACGGCTTAACGTGCTTTCCGAGGCACGGAGGAGTCTCGTTATGTCAAGCATAGCTTAACCTGATGGATTGACCCGTGCGGCAGGTGTTACTTAGCCACGAGCTCCTCAAAACACCAAAAAAACAACTTACAAACTTTACTTAACAAGCTTTTCATATTATACCGAATAAATAATTTTTGTAAAAGAAAAATAAGTTATGGCGCATCCTTCCTCTACTTACGTGGGGAACACTTGCACCACGAAACTCGTCCTCATTGCTACAACGGAAAGGCGCTGTCAATGTCCAAACTGTTACCAATTATGTGCGGTTGCTTGTACTCAAACGGGTCAAGAGTTTTCCTTCAGATTTCTTCCTCCACTTCAATATTGTGTGACACCAAACATTTTTTGGCAACATGATTAAAGATAAGTGTACTCAGTGTTATATCCTCGCTGAGGGGGCAGCTAACTGTTTTAATATTTGAGTGTTTTTTTTTAATTATTTTCTGTTAAAACTTTATACCCAACTGAGCAACTATGTATACAATAAAAAAAACATCTCGCAGTTCTCGCACATTATTAAATTCGGCAACGAGCAAAAAATATACGCCGTGCATTTTTTTCAATTAACTGTACAACAAAAATAACAATAAAACGACACACAGATATGGACACAACCGCAGTTTCAGTACAACAAAAATAATATACAATTTGTGTAAACGTCTATTTGAGCGACGGCCATTGAAAATTGAGCTGCGACGCTTCATTAGGCTTCATCTCCCATTGTTCCGAGGCCTTGTTCGCGAGGGGTTAGGGAGGCCAAGTAATTCTGGTGATTTTGAGAGGAATTCCCGGTATGAAACCTCCCCCGTTCATGCGGTGGCCATACGTCATGCCCGACACTCAGTAGCTATCCCACGGGGATGGACCGGAAACATACAGTAATCCAATCGTTGAAATTATACGCCGACCTTCGAACAGAAATATCTTACTGAAACCTATCACGAACTGTGTCGATTAGTCGGTGTTTTGGCATTAGCAAAACGTGATGTCTCATCAAGTACATCAGAAACTGTGATATTTTAGAGACGAGATCTTGATGATCTAAGGCTGTCTGCAACCTTCCCTTACTTCTAAGATATCCATGTAACCTTCTACAATTCCTCATTTTCATCCTAAAATCTTAATTCAAAAACAACAAAAGACAGCATCGCATGCACGTTTTCAGCAATCTAGAATCTTGATTGTATTAAGCATCGCCTTGGAGCCGCTTCCAAAGGTTACATTATGTAACGCCATTAACAAAGTTCCCAATGGCAATGAAACAAAATGTAACAAGTGCAAACTTCCACTAGCAATTATAAGGTAGGTTAAGTTCAGTTCGGTTCGAGCACCGAAGTTTTCCTCCGAGGGTTTTTACCGAAGCCAGGTCTTCGTATGAATAATGTGGCGTACGAGTGCCAGCGAATATTATTTGTTCGGATTTGTTTTTAAAAGAAATTGTTCCCCGTAGTGTTTCAGCTAAGCGTGGGATGAACAATTTCGCGGTATATCTCTACTGTAGCCTCAGAATTCTACGGAAATCGGTGTAGAATTCTAGGAATCGCTACATGTTGTAGTGTTAGGAGATACTGTATTCTATGTAATGTTCTTAGCCATTGTCAGTTACCGCATCCTCGGGTGGTATTACGTCATTATATCACAATCACTTTTCGGTTTTTCTTCTACATTGACAAAAAAGGTAATTTATTGCGGCGTCTTCTCGAATCGTATAATCGATGGGTTCGATAGTGATTTTTATCGTGAAAGTACGTAGACAGACAAAAACGTAGCAGAATTAATCAAAGAAATCTAGATTAATTCTCTTGGGTTTTTGTTTCTTACAACACGAACTTAGCGAAGACATTGTTTATAGCCAAAGTCTTTATAGAAATCGTTTTGTATTAAAGGTCATTTTAATGCACGTCCGTGCAAAGAAAATCCCCCAGTTTGAGTCACCCACGTGAATAAGTATGTATTGATCATAGCCCGCAGGCTGAACTGAACTAGGTTGAACGAGGGTTTCGGGCGATTGGCTTAAATTGAGAAATGCACTGCACTGTATGCATGTCGCGTACGTGAAACCGACCGCCTCTGTGGCGTTGGAAATCGATTCACTTTATCCAATTGTAATCACTTTAACTGAATTGTTCTTTTTAAAACGCTAAATCACTGAAGTTTTGTCTCGATTAATTTAGAGGAAAATGTCAATAACAGTTAAGATAAAACTATGGTTTTTCTATTAATAACTGATTAATGTTTAAGGTCAAAATGGCACCTATAAAAACTGAAATAAATAACACTCCTCGTCGTATTCTGTACTATGAAAATGTAACATATACGGACTTTTATATTTTCTTGCGTCACCTCTGTTATTAATAGTAAAAAACCGCAATAATTCTAATCCCAACTTATAATACGAGTATTATAAATGCGAAAGTGACATTGTTTGTTTGTTACGCTTTCACACTAAAACGGCTGAACGGATTTAGATCAAATTTGGCGCATGAGTAGAACATGACCAAGGCCAAGGACATAGGATACTTTTTGTCTCGATATTCTTACGGGATCGAGACTTATGCGGGTGAAATCACGGATCGCAGCTAGTACTAAATAAGTCACATAATTCTGAGAAAAAAAAAACAAAACAAACTTGTACACGTATATATTGTTGCGTTTTGTGTATACACATAATTAGTAACATGATGTTCTTTTGTTTCGCCTGAAATTGAAGGCAACAATGCGACGCTGCGTTGTATAGACAACGAACGATGTTACCGACGTACGAACGCGTTCGCTATGGTCAATATTCTTATAGTTGACAATGGCTGACTGAAGAATAAGCCGAAATATTACGTTGGAAAATGGTAAATTTAAAGTGGAAACTATGTTGTAGGAGTCTTGTTTCTAATTGTAGTTACTTTTTAAGAGAATATTCGTTAGTGTTTTAATGTTTTAAGGTGAATTACACACCTGTAGGGATCCACTTCACCGTGAAAACACGTGAAGTGAGCTCGGAGTGAGCTGTCAGTCCCTAGCAGCAGGTGGAATGACAGCTCACTTCACGCTCACTTCACTTGAGTTTTCACGGTGAGATTTTTACAGAATAGCACTACAGGTGCGTATTTGTCCCTCGACGTAAAGTTTTCTGAAAAGTTACATTGTAAATTAAATGATACCAGGATAACCTATGCAATTATTAATTCAGCACTAGCAATAATTTTTTTTTTTTTTTTTTTTTTATGCGTTATCTTGCGATCGGCTTTACAAGCCCTTAGCAGATTTTTTGTGAGTGTAATTGTCAGTGGTAAGAACTGTTCCTCCTGTGAGAAAACTGTCTTTTATTTTAATTTTAATTCTGGCTTTGTTTGGGAACAAAGTCCCATATGTGTTGCCTTTTGAGTCTTCTGTGACATAGCGGTACACATAACGCAGTTGCTAGGGTATTTGTGTGTGTTTTTATTCGGTTTTGGTATGCTAATGCTCCCTTTTCCACTTCTTCTTTGACTGTTTTCATTTCTGCGTACTCATGCAATTCGCTGATTCTGATAAACAGAGGTGCATTGGTTATCATTTTAAGGGCTTTATTCTGGAACCGTTGTAAGATTTCCACGTTGCTAAGTTTTGCTGATCCCCATAACTCAATTCCATAAGTCCAGATGGGTTTAATTATAGTTTTATAGATGAGTATCTTATTTTCCATGGTGACGTTTGATCTTCTGCCTATTAGCCAGTTGAGGTTTCTCAGCCTTATATTTAGCTCGTCACGTTTTTTTTGTATATGGGTTTTCCATGTTTGTTTCTTGTCAAGATGCATGCCTAAGTACTTTGCTGAACTTTGATGGGGAAGAACATCGTTTCCCAGTTTGATTGGGGGGCAGTTGTCTTTTCTTAAGGTAAAAGTGACATGCACTGACTTGCTTGAGCTGGCCTTGATACGCCACTTTTCCATCCATTTGCTGATTTTGTTGAGGTGACTTTGTAGAGTTAAGGACGCTACATTGGGATTTTCATGGTTGCTAAGTGCAGCGGTGTCATCTGCGAAAGTAGCAGATAGAACATTATCCGTTGTAGGTATATCTGCAGTGTACAAAAGATACAGAGTAGGGCCCAAAATGGAACCTTGTGGCACGCCGGCTTTTATGTCTTGAAAGGCAGAGTAGGCGTCGTTGATTTTAACTCGAAATATTCGATCTTCCAAGTATGACTTAAGGAGCAGGTAGAAGTTGTATGGGAGTTGGTTCTTTATTTTGAAAAGCAGTCCCAGGTGCCAAACTTTATCGAATGCTTGTTGTACGTCGAGAAAAACAGCAGAGCAGTACTGCTTTTTCTCGAGAGCTTCTCTTATTTTATTGGCGACACGGTGAACTTGTTCTATAGTGGAATGGCCAATTCTGAAACCAAACTGATGTTGAGGGATGAGATCATTTTCGGTAAGTATTCGTGTTAGCCTTCGTAGGATGATCCTCTCAAATAGTTTCGATATGGTTGGTAGTAGACTAATTGGCCTGTAAGACGATACGAGATGTGGGGGTTTGCCAGGCTTTGGAATCATGATAATCTCTGATATTTTCCATAGTAATGGAACATACGCAGTCCTAATTATGCTATTAAAAAGATGTGTTATACCGATTACAGCTTTTTTAGGGAGTTCTCGCAGGATTTCGGCTGTTATCAGGCAGAAACCAGGAGCCTTGTTTAACTCTAGGCCTTTTATTTCTTTTTGGATTTCTCTAGGTGAGCAGCTTTGCATTGGGAGAGATAGTTGTAGATCGGTTTCCAAATATTTTTGTATTTCTTTTTCAGTTTCCGCATCACCGCCATTTGGAGTAAAGGCTTCATACAGGAACTGTCCAAATGCCTCAGCCCGTTCTTTGTCCGTTCTAGCCCAAGTGTTGTTGCTCATTTTGATAGGATGTTGTGCTACCTGAGGGGCCGCCCTACTATTTTTTACCGTGTTCCAGAGTGAGTACTCATTTTTAGCTTGCGGATTAAGGTTAGCTAATTTGTTCTGCAGAGTTTCTTCTTCAATATCTTTAAGGTACTGTTTGAGGTCAGCAGCTGCTTTATTAAATGCTCTTTTATCTTCGGAATGTCGACTGTTATGCCACACTCTTCTTAGTCGTCTCTTTTCCAGAATCTTTGTTTTTATATCCTTGGGTACGTTCTTACTACCTCGTTTTTGTGTGGTAACCGGTGTACATTTCCACGCAGCTGTTTGTATAAGGTTTGTTAAGCTTACGGCATATTTTTCGACGTCTTCTTTTGTTTTGAGTGATACTTTAAGGTTCAGATTTTCATCTATGTATTCTCTGAATGCATCCCAATCCGTTTTATTAGTGTAAAGTCGCTCTTTAACTGGGTTTTCGATTAAGGTGGTACTTATTGTGGCTATCACTGGTGTGTGGTCTGAACTGCTGTCTACACAAGTCTCGACTCTTAAATAACGGTTTGACAATCCTTTATACACAAAGAAATCTAGAAGATCAGGTGTCTTATTTGGATCTGTAGGCCAATACGAAGGTTCACCTGTACTCAGTACATATAAATTATTTTTATCTATACTTCTTTTCATTTCTCGGCCTCTAGGTAGAGTTAGACGGGATCCCCAGCAAACGTTTTTAGCGTTCCAGTCGCCTCCACATATGAATCTGTGTCCAAGGGTTTTAAAGTAATTTGTGAATTCTTCTTCCTTAATGGTGTGCCTTGGAGGGCAATATACTGCTGATAATTTTATAGATCCTTGTTTGTCTTGCACCAATACTGTGGTAGCTTGTATTGACTCTGTTTTATATTCCTGAAGAATTTCGTGCTTGATGTGTTTTTTGATAATTACAGCTGTACCTGCATGAGCAGTTCCGTCCGGGTGGAATGTCGGATATATGTTGTAATTTCTTATTGTTGTGTTGTGATTTGGTGTTAAGTGTGCCTCTGATACAAGAAGTACGTCAATATTTTCATGTTCTAATAAGGTTTGTATATCATATTTGTGTTTAATCAGCCCATTTGTGTTCCAGGTTACTACTTTCAGAGTAGCCATTTCAATGGACAAGTTTGCTGATTACTGTTGTGAGAAGGTTCATCATTGTTGACATTTGATCCAGTAGTTTGTCCAGCTTTACAGCTTGTTGTGTGAGTAGCATTTCTAAGTTACTATTGTTTGTTGTGGGTTGCGTCTTCGTAGCTTCAGCATAGGATTTTGTTTCTGATTTATCATAAATTTGGTATTGTTGGGCTGGTTCTGTAGTGGTATTTGCTTGTCCTAAGTTATTTGGTTTATTTTGTGTTGTGCTGTGCTTTGTAGGGACCTTTGTTGGCTTTTGTTTAGCCATTTTTCTAGATAATATTTCTCTGTACACCGCACACCCTTTGTAATTAGCGGGGTGTTCTCCTTCACATAGCGCACAGGTGGCGGGGGTGTTCCGGTCCTTTTTAGGACAATCTGATGTTTTGTGGTCTTGTGCACACTTTACGCAGCGATAGGGTCGCATGCAGTAATTTTTAGAGTGCCCGTATTGTTGGCACCTCTGGCATTGCGGTATTGTGTTTCTTTTTTTGGGCTCTTCAATTATAACTATTTGATTACCAATGGATTTTATGGATTTGGCAGCATTGTTGTTTGGGCCAGCAACGAGATTTATAAAAAATGTCGATGTTGATATTTTTTCTGGGCCATACTTTACATTGATAATTTCTCCTTGTACTTTATTTCCGGTTTTTTCAAATTCGTCTATGATGGCAGCGTGTGGGGTTGAGTGGTGGAGCTTTTTTATTACTAGGCGGCAGCAACGTTGGTCCTTTCTATTAAAGGTATGACCTATGAGTCCATTTTCTCGGACTACAGTGATAATTTTTTTGTATGCTTCTATGTCTAGGGAATTTATTCTCAGTTGATTTTTATTTACGATTTTTAGGAAGAAGTCATCTTTATCAGCAACAGTGTTTAGTAATTCACTTAGTTTATTTACGTCTTCAATTCCATATAAGATAATCGGTGGAGGTTTGTTTGGGTGTTTCTCTTTGTATTTGGGCTCATCTTCTGTCAGATCTATCTGTAGGCCACTGTACCTATTGGTGATTTTGATTGTTTCAGGAGATGGCGACTGCGATATTTTTTTTCGCTTGTAGCTTCTAGCTGTTGGGACTCTTTGCCATTCGGGAGGACAGGGTGTGTTATCGGTGTTATTTGTTGGAGTCCGACTTTTCTGTTCTTTTGTTAAGGGGACTGTGTTGGTAGCTTCAAGCTGTGGTTTATTTCCAAGGGATTGACTTCTTGGTCTATTCATAAACAAACTAGGGTGGAAAGCTTGTTGAACAAATCGTTTTCCAGTAACATTCACTGACGTAGACGCCTGGTTACCTACATCCACGTAGTCTTCGGTAGCCAATTTCACACTCTCTGGCCCGGGTACCAGAGAGCGCCGGGGGTTAGCCGGATCGCATGACATATCGCATTCCTCATTATTAGACTTTTCCATATTTTTAAAAAGGGGTTTGGGAGATTTTTCAGCAGCACTTTCCCACGGCACTGCCGTCGCTCTTTTTTGGGGTTATTTAGTCCTCCAAGGTCTGCGAAGGCCTGACCACAGGTTATTTACCGCCGCCTGTTGCTCGGCGTTGGGCATAGCTGGTTGAGCCCTGTTACTCGTTTGGCACCACCCGGGGGGCACGTGTAGGGTGGGTCTAGGAAAAGATGGTAAGTCCTACGGACGCGAGTAACTCCACCCCCTATGAGTAGCAATAAATTAATGAAGTAGAAAAAGTTGAATAAAACAAACAAAATGTAGCTCTCGCAAATTCCTAGAAAATATTTTCCAATATAAGGAAGGAAAAGACTTCTTTGAACATTAGGTACCAAAAGTAGAACTTAATAAAAAAAACATTGATCTCTTTTTTATATAATTTTCCTTATAGCATGATTAGGTAGGTTAGGTAATAGGTAGGTAGGTATTCTTCCTCGTTGCATAGTCAAGTAATTATTGATGGATTTTTAATTGATGTAGGATTGTAATGGTAATTTACTGAAAGACAACCGATAAATAAGTTCATAGACGAACAACTTACTGTCAAACTACCTATATTAAAGGAGGCTGATGATTCTGATCAGATTGACTGGCAATAATCATTGCCAGTCAATGGCTAAACATTTTTTTATTATGTGGACATCCATATAGATACCCTCCGTTTTGTTTGAGATTTAGGGAATGAAGAAGCCGAAGAAGACTTTGAAGCCGTCTTTAGCAATACGGAACAGTGACAATCTATCAGCAGAAGTTGACTATAGACCTTCTAAATTCTAACAATTTTTATGTTTGCTAGAACTTATTTTTAGAGCTGTTTGCTTCTAAAAGGTACCTACTTAAAACTTCATCAAAAAAATAACTGTCGGCTCTCAAGCCAAGAAAACACAGAATGAACAAATTAATTCCCTTTCCATGTCAAATGTGCAATAGGAAAAGAAAAACATTTTCATTGACACATTCATTCAAACATTGACAGAAACGTATCGAATACGTGTCGTTAAACCTCTGGATATTTTTAAAACCCATGTTTAACGACTGCGCTCGAAATGCAGATGTTTATACTGATTTATTTATGTGGTTAACCCGTAATTGCGAATGAAAATACAATAAATTTAATACCTATAGGTGTGCCAGAGACGTATTTTTATACGTACTGTACATAATTAGTAACGGATTGCTACTTTAGAGCCTACAAACAACCATAATATTTAAGTATTCTTAGTTTAATGCAGATCTTAAAAACTTGAACTTTCTTACTAAAACAATTCTTCTTCTTTTCGTGTGGTTAGTAAACTAACCTAGTGTCAGAGTTTTAAAGCCGCCCACGGGCCTCACTTAAACAATTTGAAAGGGTAGATATACAGAAAATGAAACTTAATTTGTATTTTTTATTAAAAATATACTTATAATAATTTTTTTTAAGGCTGCACATTTGAATAAACTAACTATTTTTGTGAGAAAACCCTATTGCACAAATAATTTATAGCATGAATAAAATGATGTAAAGTTATAATAAATTATTAGTTTGTTTAACAATAGTCCTTTAAAAGTAATGTATTTGTTACACCTTCATAATCATTTATCTACCTATTCTATTGATATTTGTCAATCTTTTACCAAGCGTCTGCGAACTAATCTAGAAGACATTTTTAATAGGTACTTACCCATAATAAATATTTTCATTAAGTTAATTGACAAATAACACCTGAATTATTATTATCTTGCTAACACTACTTTGTTAAAGAAAATATGAAAGCTAAATATAAACCATAATAACAAAAACACAATTTAGGAATCCACTGTTTACAAAGCTGAAATTAGCAACGAAACCAAAAATACTTGGAAATATAAACTACCTACATACATCAAGATAACATCACGCTTCTATCGCCAAAGGGGCTGATAGAGGTAAAAATTCAAAAGTCATTTATTCAAACTAAGCTGAGAATCGGTGTTAAGTGGATCCACTTTCAACAGTTATGTTTAAGTTCTATAATTATTTATCGTATCTTCTTATATATTTATTTATTATAGATTACAACACAAAAAAATAAATGAAATTAATTCACTTATTAATTATTATGCCGTCAACCTGGTACAATTTCCGACACAACTTCTACTGAGCTATTGAAAAAACCCAACGTATAGTGGGATCCCAGAAACCCATACTCTGCAGTGCTCACGACCACTAGACCAACTAGTCCAAATAGTAAGCTACAATTCAGGAATCTACCGTTTACAGATCTAAAATTAGCAACGCAACCAAAATAAATGAAACTACAAACTATGTAAATAAGCATAATCCTATTATTAGCTAAACTACAATACCTATTATTAACTAAGTAGCTAGTACTACATGGAAAATCACCATAATTCTATTTAACAAACATAATAGCGAATGGCAACAGCTTTTATTCGGGATCACGTACGGAAGCCATTGGAAACTCACTGACGAACCTTACCCGAAAGATTGTGTCCCACTTTTCACGACGCCGAAAGCCGAAAGCCTGTCAAAGCCTACATTATTTCTTTTGTTTCTATCTTAGAAACAAAGTATAGAGTTCCAAGGACCTATTTTTGTAGGTACCTGTGACAATATAATACAATAATATACGTACATACCCTACTTGTAACAATAAGTTACAACACGAGAAATGTACTTTTTGTGCTATAGACAGTGGAGTAACGATAATTCGCTTGTTACTAGCGTTATTTTTATAGTCTAACTAAAGAGCTGATTTTATCAAAGTAGGCATATATAGAGATATCTTTTATCCGTGTAATAAATTGACGTCTGATAGTTTTTATATTGAAAAGCTGACAAAAATTCTAAATGAAAAATGTATTAGACATTTTATAGGCATAAAAGATCAGTCGAATTCGCCCTTAGTCCTTGTGGAAATTTCATTCGAACAACCGTTTTACTAATATTAGAACTGGAAGCATAATGCCACGTCCTTTTAAAAGCGATTAGATTCAGATTCAGATTACTTTATTTGCTCAAACATGTACCTACATACGCGATCGGTCGCTTGCATTGTCACTTTTTGTTCCGAAAACCGGAAAGCGCCCTCTATCGGCGTGACCACGCGTTCAGGATCACCGAACAAAAAGTTCGAGCGATCGACCATTCGCCCGACGATTGCTTTTAAATAGGACACGGGGAAAACCCCACTAAATTTTTCAATGCAAACCATGTAAAAACGGCAATCAAAGCCTGCCTCCTTAGTGAGATAGATCTACGAACTGAAAATCATTTCGGCAGTGAAGAGTGAAAAGAATTGTTATAAGTTCATAACTCAAATGAATATAAACAAGTCAATGAAGAATTTATGGAAAACTGTTATTGATATTCACAAATCATTCGTATTCTACCCTATTAGGAATTCTGAATCCACTCAGAAACCCGAATTAAAAGCACCTGCTTGATTTGATATTAGAGTTTACATTAAGTCATCCACTAACTGAATTATTTGACGCAATCGTTTTCATTGTAGACTGACTTAAAGTCTGTCTCCATAACCCCGAATCTCTTTGCACGAAAAACACCACTATGAACCCAAAGATCTATAATTTTCATATCGACCTCAGAAGATGACAATTCAACACGTCGCTCCCACACACGTTTTCTTACGCTTTGCAAATCTGCTATCTCACAATCGGTATACAATCCAGTAGTGGCCACTTCACCCAGTATATATTTTACAACACTCAAGGGAAGAATTCAGCTTTCTACGTGCTAAATGGCAAAACTGAACGAACTCAAATCTAAATCATTTTTAGAAACGAGATTCTGATGTGCGATTATTTAGGAGTAGGTAGATAGTAAAACTGTTTTAAAGAACTCGTTGGAGAAATTATATCGTCATTTTGCTTTTCAATTTCTGCCGAGCAGTATCGCTAAGTTTGGATTCAGTACCTAAATCAGGAACATGAGATATTTTAACTTCATCAGAAATAATTGGCAACGTCTTGGCAAATTATTTTGTTTGTTACAGATGTCTTTAACAAGTAGTATCTACACTCAATAAGGAAAACATAACAAATTAGCTTAATCGTAGATCGTTTACACATCTCTTGTGAGTGTATTGATTAGCTCTTAAACTTAATGTCGTACAAGGCTACCAAGGTATTATGTACCATACTAGGAGGAGCATTCGCCAATCTGCTAATAGCAACATAAAGGGACCACTAAACTGCTTGACAAACTGTATGATTATGAGTTATGTATCTGTCACGACACTTCATTGTAACAGTCAATCAGGGGCTCAGGTTTAGGTGTGAGAGCCTCACATATAAAACAGATGTCTCTAATAACTACGACGTTAAGGTACATTTTTATATTGATCTCATACAAAACACACGTGCGATTAATTTAGAAATAAAATGCACGCAATGATCAAAGAAAGACACAGATGTGGTTTTATATCTGACCCAAATTCTTGACAGTTTTATAAAATGGTTGCCATTATTGCTAGATATTTGAAGAAAAGCATATGTTCAGCGATTTCGATGTACCATTAATAGTAAAAGTAAACATGAAATAACTGAGCAGCTACTTATCAAGCCGCGCAAGTATCTACTTTCAATGGAGTGAAATGGAACGATAATGTATTTACGCAGTTATTTGCAAACAGCGTCTAGTTGTGTGCTGTGTACTCGTACTGCAAAGCTGGTTGCAAAGTCAACTCATTCATGCTGCTTTTTGTTGGCTCGAGCAGTATTGTGTACTCCACGATTCTCTTGTAAAATTTGCTTTCCGTTTTTCTTTACGAGTGCTCCTTACTCACTCTGCTCCTCGATTTGCAATTCAGCCTTCACACACAGATTGTCTGAACTAAAAAGAAGACTTGAGTCAAATAGGGTTTAAACCATCATGGCCCGTTTACTCCATAGTGAACTGCCACCTTCGGTGAGTTACTCCAGCTGCGAGCTATAGTCGTCAAACGACTAGGCCGACGCCGTTTACTCTGGGTTGGTAACCGCTTTTGGCAGGCAAGCGAAGCCGGCCTGGTGTAAACAAGCCTTTTTGGCAGGGACCAACTCAAGTGCCTGAAACCACCTGGTCCTTTTTTGCCTATAATAGTTTTCTTATGTTCTTAATCTTCTGTCTCCAGATGCGAGGATGGTGGAGGCGGCGCGGCGACAGGTACGGGCGGGCGCGCGGCGTCGCTGCGGCTCGCCAACGGCCGGGTTGCAGCGCAGTCGGCGGAGCAGCTGCCGCACTCGCCGGCCGACTGCGCGTCCGTGCGCATTTCCATGGACAACACCAACACCTGCTGCACCGACTCGCTCGTCACCGCCCTCGACGACGAGACATTGCTGCTCGGTAAGGAAACAATAATCTTTTGGCCTGAGTAGATCTAAAGCTTGGCTTTTCTGATAGAGATCGTTGGAGGAGTATCCTTAGAAGGCAAAACCCTTGGGGAGGGCAGCGTCACAATCACAACGCATTGCATTACAAAAATCCTCCTTCCTCACTTTCATACATTTTCAAACAACGCACACTATAGGAGGGTCACACTCCAGTTTTTTTAATGAAAATGCGTAGCGCTGCGGTCCGTTACAGCTGTGATGTGCGCTTGGTTTTAGAGAGCTTTTTTTGACAATGTATAGTTAAATAATCGTGGACACCGCTGTCTTAGGAAACCCAATCTGAGAACGTGATATGTATGGAAGGACAAGATGAAGGCCCGTCAAAATGGACAAGACCCTTTCTAATGAGGAACATGAAAGTATCATATTTGTTATCTAGATCTCCCCAAAGGGAAAGCAAATAGGATTTTGCGACAGCTAAGATTTACCATTATGCCCCGCAGAAGCTTTGTTTATATGGACAACGTACGTGTACCAACTACCTACTCAATCTAGATAATATGTCACGAGACCGCATTTCATCTTGGTCAAAGCAACTTAACGCCCTAGCCTTACCTTGCTTAAGATACGGAAGCGGATTATTGACATCGCCATTCCTCTTGTACTCTCAAGACTGTTCAGCAACACCAACGACAATAAAATTGCATTAATCAACCATGAGGGAATCTACCTTCTACAACTTATACCTCAATCTACCGGTAAAAACGTGGCAAAAACTCTCTCTTAATACGCGCAGAAGTTCTATGTTATTTAAAAACCCATTATGGAGTTACCACAGGTATTGTAGGTGATCTGTAAGTTCACAATTCGAAGGCGAACACATATTTGTTTTGAAAGAAAATTATCGGGAAGCACAGTTCGACCCCATTCGAATTTCTATTAAATTTGAACTGCATAAAAACGCATAATATACCTATGACTCATGCAGATACCTCATTGTCTCTGCTAAGCTCTGTCCCTCGCTAATACAGTCGTGATGGTATGTACCCTCTTTATTGGCTAGAAGGGCAGGCAGATTTAAATCAAGTGCCAGTGCCTGCGACCTCCCGAAGTATGCAAAGGTCGAATACGTTGGCACGTGGCTCCTTGCACAATACTAAATACTATTACTGACGTATGCAGTTCAACCCCGTACGTAATTGTCTTGACCTATTTAGTATTCTTTCTCCTGTTGATGACGTCATGACATGTGTCAGTATTTGTACAGTATTCATATTCCATTAATATGACTGTTTTGCATTAAGACAAAACATGTGTTATATTTATGTTGGAGAAAACACAGCAACCATCAGGCCTGACCACTCTTGTGATGGAGATAAAAAGAGATTTTATTTGACTATCCTGACAGCGTCTGGCTTCTGAGTTCTTAATCAACTCCTTAATGTGAGTTACTGAGCATATTTTAGGTTCTTGATGCCGTATAAAAGAAGTCAGCCTGATTGCCTGTGCGAACCTGTGTCAGTTTTTGAGCCGAACCTTGGCCAAAATGTCAAGGTGTCTTCAGACTATAAATCATGTAACATTCGACCAGAAGCTAGTAAAAAGATCAATGCAGTCCTTCTGCTTTGGTCAAAACGAGCAGATGACTTTATCCAGTCAAACAAAATATTTACATCCCACAGAGGGAGTTTAGCTGGGTGTGGTTTAGAAACTGGGACTTTGTATTACCTTACCACTATTTCATGTGTTTGACCTTTCATAAAAAACGGGATAATAGCTAATAATTCGAAATATACATTTGCGACATCAAAGTATCAATACGAGCAATGATATTATATGTAAAAAGAGGTAGATAGGTTATAAACGTTCCGCAAGTGGCACGTCAAAAGTTGGCTAATTAGCCACATTTTCTTCGTTTTGTCTCTTTTTCGCTCCCGATAATTACGACATGCCATCCTACTTCCACGTGTCATATAATAGTGTGACATAGTGCCGTTTTTGAAGATAGAATGTTAGGTAGGTAACATATCTACGTCTTTTTACTTCTAATATCATTGAATACGAGGATCAGTTTGACTGCTTCTTCATATCATTGCTGTGTTTTCAAAGACATAATGTAGAATTTAAATTTCGCAGAAAGCTAGGCGTTACTCGTTAGGTCATCCGTAGACCTAGTGAAGACTGTATTAAGTTAGTCAGAAAATGTACCTGTGAGCGATTGCGTAAGTATTTAACCTGAACAGACCCTTGTATACAGTTTCATAAGATACTGTTGAAACAGAGTAGGTATATGTATCGCTTTATGAAAACAATGACAATTCAAATTCAAATATTTTTATTTGTAGAACATAGAACATCATAAACAAAAAAGTACAGATGTTAATGTGACTTAAATGAACGCTATGACTTGTCGTCAACAGCGTACAAATACCATAAACTACATAAAAGATAGCTTGATCTCTGCGACATATGTCAAACTGTCATTTCTAGGGTAGGAATTCATTCATTAGGTCGGCATGCCCATAAAGTATGACATTGAGAGTTAGTGTCTGTATTATTATGAAATTTAAGACTTCATAAGCGTGATTTTACTGAAAGCTGTCGCAGAGATCAAGCTATATTTCATGAAGTATAATTATAACACACGCTCATGTTTTAATGCCCCTCATTATGCAACAGTTTCATAAACTACTGTTATAACGTTATTGTGCTGATAGCCTCGATGGTATACATACTCCCCATTGACGTATAAAACTCCCAACTACAATCTACTAAGAACTAGGTTGGTAACTTCCTAACAAAACATTGACAGAACGATTAGTGAGAATATAGTACGGAAACCACAGATTTCTGGGATAAATCCTTAAGGTCGTAGACACACTGCCAGGTGCTTTGCTTAGTGCTACGCTACGTACTGACTTTCTCTTAGCGAATCAACAAAGGACCACTCTGACGCTTGGTTTAGGACTAGTATTTCGAAGCTTGAAAAGTTCTGACAAAAAGCCAGACATTTGCCAAAAAGTTCGGATATTTTATATTTAAATTTTACTTTTGTCAGTAATGGACAAAAAAAGCCCTATAAAGGGCGGACAAAGTCCAAGACGGAGGGCCAAAAAGCTGGACATGTCCGGACAAATCCGGACGGATTGTAACCCACGCCACATGTCTAATTCGTCACCTTGTTCTAACTACGCTGCTTACCAAGCGTGGCATCAAACGAAGCTCCTAGCTGTGTGTCTTCGGACTTAGTGTTTAAACATAGGTAAGCTGTGTCAATAAAGGACCTGGAGACCCCCATTAATATCAATAGGTTACTGTCAGTTGCCAGCAGTAAGGTTGGTATGAAAATGCGTATCCTGTGCAAACAGATTCTATTTAGATCGAAACGAGTACAATCCTGATCACCTCAGCTCGATTGTCCCACCGATCAGTTTCTTGGCAAATTACCTTGCGGGCTCGGAGTTTCTCAGCGAAACTCACATGAGAGAAATGAAATCCCAACATCAATGACCGAAAACCAAAGAATGCAGTGGTTATGGTCGAAATAGGCTAGATAGGAGCAGTGGTGGCGCAGTGGCATCAGCCTCGACTTACGAATGGGTTTGAACCATGGCAGGCACTTTACTTTGTGTAAATAATTTCATCACAGCTGCTCTCAAAACGGTGAAGGAAAATATCGTGAGAAAACCAGCATGTCCATTGACCAAAAACACGAAGACATGTGACATCTCTACACACCCGCTCTGGGCCCGCGTGGTTGATCACAGCCCACTCCCTCTCACCGTGAGAAGGCCTGTGTCCCTGCAGTGGGGACGTTATAGGCTGATTATGATGATGAGGCTAGATGGCATAATCATCACCTTGCCATTTTGAACCAACTTCAGAAAAAGGATATCACAACACAACAAATACAATGTGTGAAATATCTTGGAAGATGGCATCAAAATCAAAGACATCATCTTTCAAAACTGTTTCATACTGGCATCTATTATATTGTCTGTTAAGTCGGTATTTTAACTCCCCCAGTCACGTTTCATAACAACCACAATTCGTCTTGATCTCTATTTTTCGTCGCTGGTCGTTTCCACTCAATCAAGGGCCTTAAGTATTTTTTCTTTGCAGGACAAAATGAACGACGATCTTTTATACTTAAGATAGCAGATACTGATTCTTTTGACTCGAGTTACCAAGACTATCAAGTCATATTTTTGCATTTGAACTTGAACAATGATTTACCTAAATTACTGAGAAAGTACAGCACGTCATTCTAGTCGGAATATTCAATTTATCTACTGATTGAAATTTAATTAATTTGCAATATTTGAACCACTTTATTATACTTACAAAATCGAATAAAAATTTACTACTTTATATATTATTATTTTTGGTTAATTTTGTCTTGTTTATTAAAATAAAATAAAGAAGTATCGTGGTTACAATACGTGGTTAAAATATTGCTAGTGAACTAAATTTCAGCCTATATAACTGACCAGGTAAAAGTAATTCGTATTCGTCACTATGGGAACCTACTCATCAGTTACTCAGCAATTTCTTGAATGAATTACCTGATTGACGTAACTACCAAAATACCCCAACGAAACATAACAAAGGCTGCATGATTCGATTACATAAGAAAGGTTACTAAAATGTTTGCTGAATCCGAGTAAAAGGTCATCGTTTAAACTTCCGTCTACAGTTAGAATTTTGTCGGCGCGGGTGAATCACAGTTATACCGGCCAAACATCATAACGCTCCGGAACTCGGTCGCCAATCACAATTTAATTTTTTCTAACTCAAAAAAATTGGAAAAAAATATACCGGAACCTCACTGAAACAAACAAGTGTAAATTGAGGATTCGAACCGCGATGGCGGCTCGCGCGGATATGAAACACACTGAAACAAAACATTCATATTGCAAAGTTAAAGCCGCTCTCCGTCGGAACGGTTAAGCATTCGGCGATACTGCTCGCTCCTTCCCTCTCCAAATGATCGAAAATTATACCGATAGGAATTTGGACCAGATAATAAACACCATCATATAGGAAGCTCCAGGGAAAACCGCGAGAATTAGATCGAGCTCTACCAATCACTGGACTGCGAGCATATCACTGAGTAGGAGGAAAAACACCCGTGTGTCACATCATTACAATGTTGTATGTTTATTATCGACAAATTGAGTCCGCCACAGAACCCTGTCATTCTTGTAAGTTTTAAAAGCCCAATTTAGATAGTAACAAGTGTAATTTTCCAATTAGCAATAGTTCCAGCTTTAATTATCTGCACTTAACGTGCACGTATATTGGTGCAATTTGTTGTTTGGCATTGTATTGATATTCGGTGGCGGATTTTTTGGGCAGCAGGGTATCCCGGCTATCGGCTATGAAGCAGTTAGCATTGACCATGAATGTTGGGCATGTGAGATGAGCGGGTACAGCGCTCAGGAGGCGAGGCGCGCATGGCGGCATGCTCGCTTCCGCGGCTGTGTGGCGAACTGGCGACTCGCTCCGAGCTGTAAGCAGTCCTCCGCCGCCCAGTCGTGCGCGATGACATGCCGCGCTCAACCCCCCACGATTAAAGCTCCATCCATACGCGAAACAAGCTCGCCGACAATACAATAAAACAAAACGTGTATCGCGTGTGCAGTGATTAATATCAAAGGATTTGTTTCAACGTGAACGAAATTATTCAAGAAAAATGTCGCGAAGGGGATTTTGTCACGTTCGTAGATAATTTGAATTTCAGTGTCAAAGCTTATAAATGTTGTACATGTCTAAATGTTCGGGTTTGTTTTGTCTCGTCAGCTGGGGCCTAACTAAGGGACTAACAATGAAATTGAATGTTAAAATTTAAGAATTCATGGGGAACAATTAGGTAATATTGTTCAATTTTCTGATACAAATATTACGGTTTAAATAAAGACTCGACAATTCAACCAAGTATTAATCAAGATGATAAAACTTATTAATCTTAGCTAATATCCTATTTTGACCTCAATGACAAAAAAAAAACCTGATAAAAAAAACATTCTTCAGTGAAAAATTATTTGAGTTCAAGATAGGATGTGCTGCCTCAGCAACTTAAAAAAATTAAAACAGTGTAATATAAATATGCTTCAAAGCTATTTTTGTACGAGTAACGACGTTATCGCATCTCCCTAACATTCTGTAACAAACCTAAATGTCACATTTATCAACATTGAAAAAAAAACATCATTCATCGCTGAAACCATAGAAAAGTAGCATAACTAACAGAAATAAATGTAAAAGTGGGTTAACCAATAGTTCGTGTTTAGTGCCAAACGGATTGCCACACCATCGGCATCACTGCATCGCGCTCCGAACCCAGCGATACTGAGAATAGAAGACATTCCCCCAAATATATAGCTGATATTAATAAAGTACCATTAACTTTTCCAATGAGAACTACTAACCAAGTTATTAATTTAAAAATCGAAGCAAGTAAGAAAAAAATTGTGGTGCGAGTTAAATAAGAAAACACTGAAAGATAAACAGAGGAAATAGACATGAGT
This sequence comes from Xanthia togata, assembly GCA_963853775.1. Taxonomy (NCBI): domain Eukaryota; kingdom Metazoa; phylum Arthropoda; class Insecta; order Lepidoptera; family Noctuidae; genus Xanthia; species Xanthia togata. The sequence continues at coordinate 10,260,557 of OY970805.1, forward strand.
TTAAAAGAAACCGATTACTACTATTGAATACTCAAAGCAATGTTTACAATAAAATATAGGTTACCTATATCAATATAGCTATAAGAAAAACGAATTCTAAAAACCAACTTCTATAAAGTATACCCCATTAGAAATCGCAAACAATTAAATCGATTCCACCACAGTACAAAGTTTTCGAATTCCAGAAATACCACATATGCAAAATTAGCTGCGTAGAGAATCAAAAATAACGTGCAATAACAACCAGTTATATTTGTAAGCACAATGTAACGTGTGTGGAAGACGATCGCAATCCTATCGTGATTACCCTCAAGAGTGCCCCGGAGCAGCTGGCACACTTGATATCGGCCTCATCCGATACCCCAGTTCAATTGATATAATCCACGATTCCGAACTACCAACACATATTGCTTACAACCACTTGAATCTTGACATTGCGACTATATTATTTACCATTCGGAGTCACGTGGCGAGAACGTCGCACGATGACGATTAATTCATGTTTATTAAACAAATTAACGATACTAGTGTAGCATTAGATACGCGACGACTAATTGCCGACGGAGAACACTGAAGTGACGATGAGAAAAAAACCTCATAGACTATATTGCGAAAGGTTGAAGCCATGAAACCGGAACGGTATCGACGCCGGAATGATTGTGAGACGTTGCGATGGTAAAAACGTAATTTCTGTCATTCAGGTTGGAATTGGGAATAGTTTATACTCAGTGACGCGAATCAATTGTCGCCTCCAACGTAACAGTACTACTGATAAAAACTGTAAGAAACTATTTTCAATTGTAAAATGTTTTGTAAGACGATGAAGGAGAAACAACGTTAACATTAGACTCAATTGATTTCCTATATAGTTGGTTAAATGCTACTGTAAGAATACCGCCTACATGCGTCTAATTTAACGCCTACACTAAATGACGGATTCGTTTCCTGAGATTGACGGCTATTTACACACACTTTATAACATTCGCCACTGACAAATTCTTCATCGTCAAACCGATTTAGTCCATTGTTGATTTTTCTCACATATTACAGAAAATTTGAATCCGAGCTTTCGTCACTGCCACTACCATCTGAAACATTATATTATTACTTTTATAAACACTTAAATGTGGTTCAACTTCATACAGTCTATCTTGTAGGATAATTTACAAGATCTTTCCATTGAAAATAACCATGGTAATAAATACGTAAAGATGATAGTATATTCCAGTGGTGACATGTCAAGTTGATTCGGTGTCAATATGTTTTTCATGCCAATAAATTGTAAATGAGCGTTAGTCAGGAACCGCATTTTGTAAATGACGTAGAGTGAGGCTCGGCCAAATTCTGTAATGAGAATGAGAAGCTTAGTGGTACCAATAATTGTGCAATGACAAACGTCCTCTTAATAGATAGACATCACAAAACAGCTGTATATAAATAGTTTGTACTAGCGTCATTCACTGCATCCATTCACAGGTACAATAGAAATTGTGTCTGGATCAATTCATTTGTGCAATGGGCATGTACTATGAAAGTACGGACTAGTAAATTCCGTGTGAAAACTCCGAATTTGGGGTCATGTTGCATTGAATTTTATTATGCATGGGTTCAAAACCTTTTTATTGTATCTTATACCTACATCATCATGTAGGATAGAAAATTCAATTCAAAAGATAGATATTTTGTCAATTCTAATTCGATTCGTGATCGTTACGATGCGTTGACGATCTTATTTAAAATGTAAATTGTAGTGCATGTATTGTGTAGTATGACAAGCATATCGCGCAAGACGAGAGCAGCTGGAATCAAAATATGATGCTAATTTATATGATCCAAAATCTTGTAACAGATGATCGCATTAGTTTGTTTTCGTAAAACAAAAACCTTATCTAAAATAGTGTAATTTTTATATTATATATTTGACTTCTTATAATCCAATAGTCCAAATAATGTCGAACTCTCAATCAAATTCAAAGATCGATCAAAAAATGTTAAACATTTTTTACTTTGTCTTCGGCAACAAATGAATAGACAGAGCGGCGCCAAGCGTTTTTATGCTAAATCCAATTCATTTAATTCACACATTAGGTTATTGATATCAGAATTGATATCTAACATTAGCTAGATATGAATCGTAGACTTAGCGCCATACAGTTTTGTTTTTATTGCAGCTTCAGATTTGATATTATGACAACTTTATTCTTTGTAATTTATTGGTGCAGTAGCTGTCAAAACTACAATTTATTTACTCAGCTGTTCTTTTGTTTTGTTAGTTGTAGCGTTTATAGGATATATAGGATTTTTATAACACACTATTTGGAATACTTTGAGAGCCGTCGTTCCTACGCACCTTTTGTGTTACGATGATCTTTTCCAAAGGTTCAAAACCGAAATGTCACTTTGAGCTGTTATTTTCTTAGCTGTGTCTCTACTTCATTAGTATTCATTATTATGTAAACAATTATGTTAATCTACTTCTTAATTTACATAAGTATACAATAAAAGTCATCAAACAGTAGGTAGTTCGAATTCGAACTCGAGTATTCGTTTAATTGATATTAACTTAATAACTTGATTTTGCGTATAAAGAATAATAAAGATGTCGTGACGTCAATTATTGTTGACTAATTAATTTAATTTGATTGGTCGTTATCAAGGCGTGAGTATGAGTAAGTATCATGGTGAACTATCGAACCACGTGCTTTGAGTCCGCGACCGGTTTCCTGTAATTTAAATATAGGTATTCGTTGTTTATAAAACAAACTAATAAAATTAAGTCACTTCTGCATAAATGTCAGTTTTATTTTATCCTCACAGCAAGTATGTTGTGTTTCTGTGACGTCACATTTGTTCGCGTAATCGTTTGGTGTTTTATATTATTTTCGCGCAAAAGTTGACAAATATGGACCTTTTGAAGCGAATTGGTTCGTCTCTACATGCAGCCATGAGGAACGCTGTTTATTTGCCGCACCTTAGAACTGCCGGCAAATATACCACAAGTAAGGTTTATTTTCGGATATTTATTACGATTAAACAAAGTTCAAAATTATAGTTTTATAGGGTGACTGTCTGACATGTTTTTGATTAGATACCGTTGCAGTTTATCATAGTGTTTGTTTTGAATGATATCAGCTTTTACTTGGTGCGCATGCGTTACAATTCGATATAATTATTGTACTGCGTTATAAAATTATCGATTACTCACCTTGATCGATTATAGTCAAAGTGAAATATTTTAAAGACGCAGGCCCAACATTATTTTTTTTAATGTTTTTAACAAACTGCAAGTGATTGACAATCATAAGTTAACACGGTTAACACATTGTTAAATATGTGTCGTACATATATCTCTGTTCCAACTGTTGTTAAAGAATAATGACTAGAAAGAGAAAACCCAAGAAAATTACAAAATTATTCCGTGTTCTGAATGTACAGAGGCTATTGAATAATCATAAAACGTATCTCCTACTGCTGCAAAATAAGACCAAAAAGGTACGAACCAAACAGAATTTTTTATTCGCCTCACATGAATACGAACAAAAAATTACAATACAATTTTAATACATAGGAAAACCGTGAAGTAAACGCTGAAAAATGACGTCAATTCAATCAAATAAAAATACGCTTCTATGTTTTCGTTCATATTCCTCATTCAATTCGGCTCTTTTGTTTCCTAATTAAAATAATATTTCCATATTTGAGGAACGCGTGAAATAAGGAAGGTTAATAAACACATATATTTACAGTTAAATACACATTGCTTCCGCATTTGACTTGTGTTTCAATCATTATTTAATTTTGTAATTATGTATGATATGATACAATTCGTTCAATAACCCATGAATCTACAGAGAATAAAATGTGACAGACCGCGCTGGTTTCAAATTCAGAATTGAAAAAAAAAACTGTGCCTGTTTTTTTTTCTCAAAATTATGTTTATTCAGCCAGCAGCACAAACCAAAACGACCAGAGAGCCACATGTGTTGCCGGACGCCAAAAAACTGGCATGTTTTTACACCCGATCTATCTGTTTTCATTTTCTCCACTAGAAAAACTACAGCTGGAGGCTGGAGGGCCGGTCTATTTCTCTTATGTTATTTTGACAAATAGGTCTGATGTGGAATTTGCTCAATTGAACATACTAGTTTTTCAATGTTATTCGATCGTTACTATTGAAATATGTACGTATCTACTTTAGTTTTGATTAGATCTAACGAATGATAAAACCGCGTTTGGGAATTCTTAGTAACTATTTTAAAATTACCAATTCACCCACCATACCGATTACATCCTAAATGTGGCAATTATATCCACATTTCCACTTTATTCCATAACTCCAACCTGACCGTTTGGTTGCTAAAATAAACATTTGCTAGATAAAACAAATGGACAGCCAGATACATTGCGGGAAATGGCTACAACATTTATTGCAGAAACAAGCAATTTCCGTGCCAATCGCCACACTGACCCACGTTCGAATTCACCAGCAATTAATCGATTCGTTAGACACTATGCTGAAAACTGTATAGACGATGGATCGAGCCTAGAAGTCGAGTGTAACAAAGGACTAGCTAGATCAACAAATAAAGGTATGCGGCCCATAGCTAACTATTGTATACCTATACAATGTTCACAGAATTGATTTCTAACGTCTTATCGCTGTCGACCTTTCAGCACAAGTTGGGTCTTTCGTCACAGTTTGCTAATCCACAATCAATGGCTACGTTACTGAGACACGTGTGCTTTCATGTGAGTTAAATACTTGGGCCTTTAGGCGTTACGTCTTTAAAACGTTTTTAAACATATTTCAGCAATGATTTCTCACACTACAATATTATTGGAATTAGAAGTACCAGTTTCAATGCGATCATGCCTCTCTTATATTATCCGCAACCATAGAGAATGGTTTTATAGTCTTTGTCCGCAACAATGGTGCCGATTCTCTTGTCACAAATGCGTCTAAACTAGACTAAAAATCTCCAAAATTTAGTTTACTCCTGTCAAACGATGATTTCCCATTCTGAAATAGACTAAAGTGGCACAACTTAACTATATTTTAGTTTGACAGCACTAAGATTGTACTGAGATTTTAATTTAGTGAAAATGACTATTTTGCTATTCTGAATTTGACGTTTTTCACCTAAAATTTTAATTTTCTAACTAATTCTGACTATTTTTAATCGCCACCGAAACTGGTGTGGAATATTATTAGTTGTCATGAACTAAAATTCACACGAACATCTCGACTTCGGGTGCAAAAACAGTACTGTACTGGATTTTTTTCTTTTCTTTTGCTTATATCTCGAAAATGGTGTGTCCTATCGCAAAAATAATGAAAATTTCGACCCCCTTTATGAAACCCCTATACCCCTAATTCTCAACACGTAGGTAATATTTTTTTTTATTTTCCATACAAAAAGTGAAAAATTCCATTTAAAACACGTCGAGGCTGCCCCCACTGCGCGCCACCGGCTCTAAAAAGTATGTACCACGTGGAGTCGCAATTGTCAAATTCGATTTAGTTGTGTCAAAATATTTTTTTTAATTTAGAGACTTTTTACTACAGAATAGCGTTTAAGATTCTCATAGCCAAAAGTAAGGAATTTTAGTGATAGTTTAGTTAGTTTAGTCCGGTGTACAAGAGAATCGGCACCAATATCGAATGTAAATTGGCGGGAAACTTGGTTTCGTTCTCCTAAATTATCGCTATCATAGCACTCGAAATCCTAATCCGTTCCTGCCACGCATTCATTCATTCATCTAATTTCATTCGCTACAGTGGTCGCAGCACTTACAGCCGCTAAGCGTTGATATTGTTCTGCTGTAGCCTAAGCAGTTTTAACATCTCATGTTCACATTAACCGCCTCTTATCCAATTGTGATCTACATCGTGCAGTTCTTTTGGATCGGATAACTCGTTATTATTACCGCCGCCGGTCATTATAAGTGACATGGAAAGAGCTTGCTCGCCTTCACCGACTACAATAATTATGATCAATTTGTATCTACATATTATTGAGATTATGTTCGAGAACTACATATTTGGAAGCTTCCAGACTAATTTCTTCCGTAGTAACTACATATTGAATTTTTGCATTAGACCAAGGTGAAAGTGCTCTTAATCAAATAGGTACTATGTTTAAATTACAAGAATGCTGCGCTTGCCGTGTCTACAAAATTAATCTTAATGCGGCAATGTGGAACTAGTTTGAGCGACATTGAAAAGACGATATCTTTCTACGCCCTTGAGCATTCGTGCACGTTGTCTGGCTGAGGCTCTGACATAACATCGATGTCGTGGTTCGAGGAATAAGAACTATTAGAATGCATTGAATGATATAATATTGTTCTGTTCTAGAAAATGGCTAGCTAAGCTGTTCACGTACAGGAGGAGTAACATTATAAAAGTAGCTACTTATAGTGCCGCATCATATCGCTCTTCTAATGTTTATTTTCTATGTTAGTTGGTTTACCCTGGCTCCCAGGCCGTAACGAACGTCAATTTCTGAACACTTTCAGTGCAAAGTTTTTATAATGTTGCAAATTTTCTGACAGTCGTGAAGAATTTGACTGATAGCTTTCGTTCCGTGTGACAGCGCTAACGCCAATACCATCCACCTACATTGTCCGCACATCATACGCTCGGCAATGCTCGGTAATGCTCGACAATACTCGGACGTATTTGCCGAGCCTTGATCTTAGCACCGACCGACGGACGTAATTTGACTGTACGATGTCTGTCAAGCTAGTGTGTCAGACACTTTACGTTTTCAAATGGTTCGGATTTATTTGCTATTGTATCTTCATAATGATTGCCAGATTTCAAGTTTTTCATTCGTATATCGTCATCAGTCAAAATTCTAGAAGTATTCTTGCAACTGTCACCCATTTTCTTTATTATTTTCGAATAAACCATTGAACTTGTTGAACAACATTAAAAAAATGTTTAAACTCTCAGTTGATACTCGAATCACTGGTCACTTAAGAACAAATCTTTAAATTTTCATAAACTTACGTAATATCCAGTAGTGATGTCGCAGTATACATATATTAATCACATCAGTATACTATACTCGTATTACATGACAGCGTAAACAGCTGTTCTATGTTTTGACTGTTTTTCAAGGCTATCTCCGCAATGGCTGACCCTCTGAAGTTACTGAATCTAAAATAGCATACTTTTTTACCATTGTTTGTTAGTTTTCGGAAAGTTTACAAACACACACAGACAGCGGAAGATGATGGCTAAACAACATATCATCTCTTGTTTGGTCAATAATTATTAAGGCTTAGGAATTATCAGCGTAGGAATGTAGTGTTCTGTTGTTGCTCAGATAAAGTAAATAACTGGTGTAAAACTACGAAACATAAATACTAAAGCCATTACTCAGTATATTTGTTGAAGTAAAAAAAAACTCAGTTCTGTAAATTCTGTTGACAAAAGTTGAGTCACTTAATAAGTGGAATTTTGTGAAAGAGGAAATGTATGATAGTGTATACTCCAAAAATAAATAATTCTCTTATTAATAGTCATCGTCTTCATCTTCCTGCCCTTGTCTCAAGGTACGTGGGGTTGGCGCACCACGTTTTCTTCTTCCACTCTCCCCTGTCAACCGTCACGCTATCATTAACTCCCTTCTCTTTCATATTATTCCTCACACAATCCATACTTTATTTTCACCACTCTTTTGGTCACATGCCCATAGCCAAACTATTTCCTTTCAACTTTTCTATCTGGCGCCGGTTTGAAATCTTTAGTAGTAAGGACAGTTAGTTACTAGCGACCAGAACAAACATGTACCTTAGTGATAATATGTACACAGATGACCCCCACATCTCACTTCGATGACCCTCTAGTAACTAGCTTCAAAGATAACAAATACCTTCATAATATGATAATTAATCAATATACATGACCATGTTAGTTCGTATACATTCTAACGATATTTAACTAAGAACTTGTGTGCTTCTATAACATAATTCCCTCAGATTACTATTCTAACGTACTTAAATGTTACAATCGATCAAGACAGAACAAAACCAGCAACTTCTAAAAACACATAACATAACTTCACGCCCGTATTTCCCGAAAGTGGGTAGAGGTGTACCATCGAAGAAGTTCATATCTATACACCGTTATTACTATTTCTGCTTGCAGCGCTCGGCCGCTATAGAAACGGGGCGGTAACAGATGTGGTCATCGTGTTCATGGGATTTTGTTTTAAAACTGATTAGATGTGAAGTTCTTTGATAGTACCAATAGTAAACCCACATTTCGCCAGTTAAGTTTAAGTCCCATGTAAACAGCGGGCGAACCTATTGCCTTCTAAAACTTGATCGTATTTTGAGTTAGTTTAGAGAAAGGTTATCAAAACTATTATTAAAATTAGATGACTATTAAGGTGTCCTAATCTTATGGTCCCCTTTCATGACACATACAGGTGGACGTTCGATGTTTTTGAATACTTATGACGAGTACATGGCACCCTTTTTTAGGAACAGAATATCTACGAAAGAAGTCGGAGTTCCCAAGACAGCCACGCACAGAAACATTTATAAACGATCATAAATATATTTTAAGTTTTCTTTGTAAAAAGTAGAATGTTGGATAAAACTTGCCGAAAATGTAGACTGTCGTCATTCGGGTGAGTAAATGAAATATAAACTTTTATTTATTTTTATCTCTTACAACCATCAATATTATGTATATCACATATATTGAAAATTAAATATGTACATTAAGAAATTACTACTTAAACAGCAATACGTATTCAACTAATATTAAACTAAAAAGTACCTATGTACTTAATTAAAAATGATTAAGTACCTAAAGTACCTAAATGTTAATTTAGACGGTCAATCCTCTGTTTACGGGGTATTGTAGCATTTTTTACGTACTTATTTCAATTTGTTACCTCTGCCTAGTCTCGCAAGCGCTACTGCTGAGCATGAGGTCCTAGTTTCAATTCCCGAGTCAGGCAAAGTTTATTGGGTTTTACTATCTGGAATTCCACACTAGCAACCCGGAGTCTCGATTTGTGCCCGGTTGATGGCAATAGGCTCGCCCCCTATTACATGGGACTTAAACATAACTGGCGAAATGTGGGTGTACTAAAGGTACACCTCTGCCTAATCCTTCGGGGAAACAAGTCGTGATGTTATGTTATGTTTTATGTAAATTTATCGTTGTCCATATAGTTAATAAATCATTGATTGGTCCTCTGTCATTTTGATTCAATGTTTTACGTAGGTACCTATGCCTAGAGCTTTTCGAAATAGGTATTATGCCTTTTGTACAACCTGGCATATTGCCAGAGTCCAGTTCTGCTAAATGGGATTGGTACATCCTCAATCCATTATAGCAGGTTTTAGACATTTTCGTGGAGCTTGCTACCTTGTGCAGCGTTTGAGTAGGTAGCTGCTAAAATGTAACATGACAATTTACGAGCTTTGAAAATGGTAGAGATATTTTAGGTACCCATTTTTTTTTTTGAGTTGGAAGTCATCAAATGACTTCTCCCGCTCTGGGTGGAGCGGGAGGGCATGTCAGACTCTTACTGACTAAAACCCACCCGTGTTTCTTGTACCTATCCTACAGAATACTTTAGAGATAATTATGTCAGGCGATGATGTTGATGCTAAGCCCACTTTGTAGTATTTTTTCTTAATAACAAAACCAGCTGCTCGTTTTAAACTAGCTAGTTCCATCGAGGAAAGTATGGCATATAGAGCAATCTAGTGACATCAAAACACTGTGGTCAAACATGGACACAATTCTAAAAATGCTCAACTGAGTAGATAAGCCACAAATATTTATTTAACCGCGGACATTTATTTTAAGCGTATACTGCCGTTTCATCGTAAATATTTAGTATGAAATGAATCATATTTTTTGCAGGCGGGTCAACACCTTTTCAAAGTATGTACAATTTGTTTTACTTTTAAACCTCAGCGGAAAGGTTTAACACTCCATCATTTAAGCCATGACCTTTTGGGCACAGGCCGTGGAACATTTCCTTCCTACATTTGTTTCATAATATTGTTTTGGACCACACTCAGGTGGAAAAAGATACTTTACCCCTGGATTCTGGATTCTAAATTCAATTTGCTGTCAAACCTTATTTGTTTTTTGTTCGACAACAGCCGTCTCACGAGCTTTAACCGGTAGTTAGTAGATCATTGTCGTATGGTACAGAGGTCTTAAATCACTAGGTTCAATATCAAAGGTCAATGACCGAACAATGATATAATTTATTAAGTGTTTATATTTAAATATAAAACATCTGCAAAGGTATCTACAAAGTTTTTGTAAACCAAAAAAGTATGGTAAGAAAATAATAATGTAGGTCCTTTTTGAGACAAAAAATGTGGAAAAAAACACAGCATTTGGCCATGTGCACCTTTTCTCTTGTAACTTCATGTTGTTTTAGGGCCCGACTACATGTGGTACTTTCCTTTCAAAGTGTCAGTTACAAAAGTGTGAATGAATGAATGGATATTCATTAGAAGAGACGCGTTTTTGTTGGAGTTTAAACTAAGAACAATATGTCAGTTAACTTTTTTTGTGACGAGTTCTCAGCTTAATTTTTTGCCTTAACATCCCAGACTAATGCACTTGCCGTTAAATATGGCTACAAAAGTAAATATAAAACTAACGAAAACATGCTACATAGTACATAATATCTCTTTACGTCATTAATACATGAAACTCTTTGAAGTATATCAAAACAAAACAATTTTACACTTCCACTAAAAATACTTTTCCTCGAGCGGCCCGCTCCTGCTTCGCACGGTTTTTACAACTTGACAAAACATTGACATTTCTTAGGTAAAAGTAACTTTAATACTAACTTATTATACACATAAATCTTCTGGAATAAATTCTCTAAACGATGGTGAAAACCTCATCAAAATCTGTTGCGTGGTTTAGAAGAACATCACGGGCATACAGACACGAAAAGCGACTTTGTTCTATAACATGAATAGATGTTAGATTAACAAAACTATATCTTAATACTCAGCAACATAGAATAAGAATAATTGTTGGTACGTATAGTATTCACCGCAGCGAGGAAGGTCGGAAGCAGGCCATAAGTTTGGGTTCAAAAAAGTGTCGCGAATTATAAATATACAAAAGCTTTTATTTTTCATGTATGAATGCGCATCACTTTCTGTTTCCATTTACTTATTTTCGAATTTCAAATTAGCTTTTTCTTATTTTAAAGTTTTCGTTCGAATTATCAATAGCGGCGGGAAAACCTTCCGATCAGTCAGATCAGTTTCTAGAATCAAAACCGCAGTCAGTTGTTTCGTAAGAAGTTCTCATTAACGTCCCCGACTTGGTCATAAATAACTTAAAAAAAAAAAACGTGTTTAACGGTGATACAAGTAAGGATAAGTATGTCCATATAAAAAAACGTGACTGCAAAACTTTCCTAACATTTAATTTTCCTCAAATTAACGCATGCTAATGGCATCCACGATAAGTGGGTAGCTACAAGTATATTGAGTCACTCAATAGATCGTACGGCCCAGTTGCATCGTATACCTATTTATGTATTGTTCAGTGATTAAACTTATCAAGTGACCGGCGCGGCGACTGTAATTCCCTTCGAAGACGAGAGGATGTCAAACAGGCTCGAAGGCCGCGTCGACTCAGGACGTTCACAGACATGTGACTGCAGACATCAACAAATAATTTAATTAGGTAATCGGAATCAAAAACTTAGGAATGTATAAATGAGAAATGCGCATTGACACCAACTCAATTTTCAATCGATAACTATAGCGGTCAATACCGACAAAATTGCTCTACCAGCGCTGCGCCTAAACTCCTTTCCAGGACTAACTCTTTTTGCATATCTCTCTCGTGTCGGCAGTAAAAGCTATACTTACGAGAATATTATACAGTGTGCCATTTGTTTCATTTACCATACAATTGCCTGCAAGTTAATTAACTAAGATTGCCGTACGCACAAGTGTAGATCGTACGACTGAACGAGAGGAGAAGAATTGGCGCTAAAGACCAATCAACTAAACTTAGGAAGAATTTCATTAATGAAACTGAACGCGACCAGCACGCCTAAACCACGTTCAAGAACTGTCAGAGTCAAAATTCAAAAACGATTATAATAAAAATAATAGTAAAAAATTGATTATTTTCTCCACAATATTATTCCTAATTATTACCTTATTTCTACGGTGTCATACAGGAGTGGCATTATATTGTGGAAGACTGGTGCCAAAACTAGGCTCAGGGCTTGTATTTCAGGTCACCAGGACAAGATGATGAATGATGACTCTGACAGCTCTTGAACGTTCAGTTTTATTGGCGAAATTCGCCCTTAGTCGGTTCTACAATCGGATTCTGCAGGAGCCCTTAATTGATTCAGCGGGGGTTCACGTGCCTGAATTAACTAGTCCATGTCAAACGAAGATTATCAAGTCAGCTTATTATTGACCGAAAAACGGTTCCTAGCCACAAACTACGTTTCAGTCATCCTGCTCTAAAATTGAACGTTGGTAGACACAGTGAACGAACCGCAGCGGCATAAATTCCCTAAATGATGGTGAAAACCACATCAAAATCCGTCGCGTAGTTTAGAAGAACAACGCGGTCACACAGACAGACACCAAAAGTGACTTTATTTTGTAATATGTATAGATATAGATCAGCTATGCACAGACCGCGGTCCGTGGGCCACATGCGGCCCGCAGCCGGTAAGCCTCAGGCCCACCAACATTAAAAAAATGCGAAAATAGAAGAAAATTTAAACAAAATTGACAACTTCTACGTTACGTTACGTTCACAAAAATACCTACGTAAAAAAAATTGCGAACAGACGTTTTAAGTTATGAATAGTAACAAAACAAAAAATCGAAACCGCCTAGCAAATGAAAATTTGGAAGCAATATTACGTGTGGCAATACCATGCATCAAACTAAATACTCGTATTGTAAGATATACAAAAAAATTGTTCGCCGGTTAAATTCCATAAAAACGTTTACATAGCTACTTATTTTTTTTGGACTGGCCCCTATCTTACTAATATTATAAAGGCGAAAGTTTGTGAGTGTGTATATTTGTCTCTTCTTCACGCTAAAACTACTGAACGGATTTGGATAAAATTTGGCACACAGATAGTTTACAGCCTGAATTAACACATAGGATACTTTTCATCCCGATATTCCCACGGGATCGAAACTTATGCGGGTGAAACCGCGGGGTGTAGCTAGTTCTCTATAAGTCTGTGCATCCCTGATATAGATAGATAACTTCGGTTTTAATTGAAAAATTAGAGTATCGGAATCGATGGAGTATTTAATAGAATGAGAGCACCTTGAACTTTTTAATATGTATTTTTTCTTTATTTACATTATATAAATAAATAATAATATATCATACTCATTTTATAAATAAATAATAATAAATCGTTTATTTATAAAAAGAGGGCACATTTAATAATTTAAAAGTATGAAAAAGCTCTGGAATAATATTGAATATTTTATTAGTGTTTGGACCACATATGACATTCATAAAATGGGTGTTGTAATTAAATATTTATATAAAAAAAACAAGTTTTGACCCACAGTCGTTCTTAAAACATGTTCAAGCTCAGTTCAAGAAATGGCATGAACAGTTTTCTTGTTCCAAATTTTATCCCGTAAATCTTCAGCAAACGCTACGTATAATCATAAAATTTGTTACAAAGAAGAAATTCTAGAATATATTCACTTGGAAAATATTGTCTACTATAAAGAGTTTGCAAAATCCGTGTTATATGTTGGTACAAAAAGAATTAGTCTGAAGTTGCAAATAGAATCATAAACACGTAATTTTACGTAAATTACGTACTAAGTAGGTACTTGAATATAATTATAATCTGAGTTCAAGACTTGTTCTAAACCAACGCACAGACCCGAATTTCCAATACACGCGTAACCGCAAAGACACTGAATTGAGTGTAGCGGATGAATTTCCATAAATTATTTAACGTAACTAATGGTTGTCGTCGACTCCTCTAACCCAATAGATCGTAAAACAAAATCATGACGTCACTGATAATTCGTAGCTCGTAGCCTCGTAGCCCCGTAGCCACGTAACCATGTAGCCACGTAGACAGTACACCTGACCCGATTCTGCATAACCATTCCCCACTTCTTCAATCCTTGAATAATTAAACTCTATTGTTCGCGCAGAGTAACGTCGAGATCTGTACCTCACGAATAAATAATAATATGCCTACGTAGATATTTAAGTAACGACGAAGAAGGCTGCCATTTAAAAAATAAATGTAGGTTAGATATTTGGGCATGCAAAAAGAATGAGGTATAATTGGGTCAAATTGAACACCTTCATTAGACTGAGATAATGTTCACTGCCGTATTTTTTTGTCGTTTTTTTATAAAAACATACAAGTGTAGCCGCAGGGTTACATTTAAATGATTATACATAATTTATAATATAAAATATAAAATATAAAAATGCATTTATTTAAGCAAGTTTTTACATGTAAGTTGCCGGGGCTTCCCAGAAAGTAATCGAATGATACTTGTGTTGGGAAAGCCTCGCTCTTCCGAACGAAACATAAATTTAGACTTACTAGTATGAGCAACAATAACATAACATATAAGTTCCTTAAAATTTAAAAATTTAAAAAGAGGAAAAAGAAGCGTGAAGTGTGTGTATGCGTGCGTTTGTGTGTGCGAGCGTGTGTGCGTGCGCGTGTGTTTGTGTGAGTGTGTGTGGGGGGGTGTGTACGCGAGTACACGCTCGGAGGTGTGTGTGTATGTTTGTGTGTGTGTGTGTGTGTGTGTGTGTGTGTGTGCGTGTGTGTGTGTGTGTGGATGGTAGCTTGATTTGGCCACATAACCCTATCAATTCGTTACGTGTAGTCTGTGAGTACATTAAGCATGTATCACAATCAAGTCAATGTAAGTAGGACATCCTCCACATCCTCATAATCAAGAGTAAGGAGCCATTTGGTCAGATTCTTCTTACACTCGTACAATTGCATGGGGTATACACCAAGGATACGGTTAATTTTATTATAAACACGAGGGGCTTGAGACAAGCTTTGCCGACTAGCAAAGACAGTACGAGTGGGGTGTGTAGGGGCTACTATATCGCAACGTCTTTTACTAAGTTTGGCATAGTCGAAAGGTAAAGTTTTGTGATATCTAAGTGTCATGTGTAGGATATATAGTTTCCTGACGGAGAGAAGCTTCGAAATTGCATATAAGGATTTAGTAGAAAACCTAAAAGGCTTACAGTACATAACTTTAATTAAGGATCGTTGCGCCCTCTCTAGATCAATAAAGTAAGACTTAGCTGCACCACCCCATACTGAAATGCAATAGATAATTACTGATTTAGTGACTCAGTACCTTGTACCTACTCCAATTAAAATTGGTATTATAATGCCGAAAAAAATTGGACTTGCGTAGCGTGAGCTGGTCTATTATGTTCGTCCTCCAGTCCAGTCCAGTCCTCCAATTGGTCACAAAACGCAACAAAAATAAGACTTTGGTTTTATTTTTGTTGAGTTTTGTTATAAATTGGACTGCGTTCAGTAGCATACCGAATCACTCCGGTTAATGATCGATGTTAAAAGTTATTCAATATTAATTAACTTTTAATAATTGTAATGTACCATCTCATACCTGTCTCATAGGCCATATGGAGGTTTTCTTTGTTTGGCTTCTACATTGCCTGTTAAAAAATATTCACTTACTAAGAAAACAGAACGTGTGATCTAAAAATAATTCTTATGCTTAAAGATATGTCCTTGATTTTATATTATATGTACTAGCTACCGGCCCCTGCTTCACGTGGTTACAACTTGACAAAACATGGGGATTTGTTTATTATATGTAATTTTAATATTAATTAATTATACACATAAACCTGTCGGAATAAATTCTCTAAATGGTAGTAAAAAACTGCATTAAAATCCTTTGCGTGGTTTAGGAGAACAACGCGGTCACACAGACAGACACAAAATTAGACTTTAATTTATAATATATATAGAAGTATATGTCCTTGATCTTACCGTTTTTGGTTACCCATTTGGTCATAAGTTCTATGTTTGTCTTACAATAGAACCTATAGTCATGTGGTAACATAAACACTTTGAACAACTGAAACAATACAACCCAAAATTCAAACATCCGAAGCATTTAACTTTATCCATGATAAATTCACGATACATGACTTTGGGTTTGTGAAAACACATTTAGTTTCAAAAGCACGTAAAAACACATCGATAGGGTTTTTACAAATAGAACAAATGACATAAGATAAAATAACATCACGCCTTGTTTCCCCGAAGGGTAGAGTTGAACATATAGTAAAACAAATGATGTTTCTTAAAAGAGACCTTTTAATACAACCTTTGTACTTTTGAACTGCATCGTTGGTCCAGTGGTCAAAATGTACCATGCTGCTTAGAATAAGGTCTTGATCGATTCCCAGGTGGGACAAACTGTTATTGGGTTTTTCAATAAATAATTTCTCAGAAGCAGCTCAAGGTCTGGATTCGTGCACATTTGATGGCAATAGGCTCGCCTCGATCTCATGGAACTTCAACATAACTGGCAAAATGTGGGTGTACCCAACTCTGCCTAACCCTTCGGAGCAAACAAGCAAACAAACAACAACAAAACAAACGAAATCAAACGTAGAAAGCATTGGAGCATCCTCCAATGCTTTCCTACGTTTGATTTCGTTTGTAACGAATTACTACATAAGGCTTATATCGGCAAACACCTGCCTACTGTTTTGAGGGTGCCAAAGTCGTGAAGATGCCTAAACTGGAATGCAGAGTAGCGATTTCACTCCACCTTGTGCAGGTCGTAAACGTGAACTTTGCAAGACGATTTACTGACAATAATATATCAGCGGTTAATGCTCTATTGCAGAGTTTTACTTCTGAACATTACTCTTCATGCTTCGGCGAGGTAATTGGCACACTTTGACAAATCGACAACACTCATTACGGTACTAAAGTTGTCGAGCCGACGTAGATTTTAAACATATGAAGCAATGGATTAGGAATGTCTTTCAAAATGTGGAAGAAAGTTGAAAAATTTGAGGGCTGGTTTCAGTATCTGCTGTTTCCTTCCATGCATATATAAAAAAGTGTCTTTGGTCTGTCTGTATCGAGAACCAATTATTTACGTTTTGTATTAACACCTAGATATCCACCTTGGCTAGGTTTACATACCTTAAAAATTTCAATAAATTCAACAAGCTCATTTAACACACCCCGGTGTTGTTAATCAAACACAGCATTGAAATTGAAATATCTTACTTTATTAATTGCTCTAATTAATTTATAAACAAGCAATAAAAAAATATAATACATCAATAATCAAGTACAGTCAACTACACGTCCATGGTAACATTTTGGATAGAGACTTTATTTCGTAGAAATAAGGGCGGTTTTCGTGGTTCAAACGTTACTACTGTGTAAGGTTGAGCGTACGTATAATTTGTTACGCCAAAACATTGGACAAATGGTTCAGAGGGCGGTCATTCCCACGACTACGCGACTTCAGACATAAAACTGCTAAAGGCCAGGGCCGCGCGTGCGCAAGGTTCCTTCCTTCCTGTTCTCGGTCAACGTTATCGAAATATACTTATGTAGATATGAGAGTATGTTAAGCACTTTTGCATATTTATTTATGGTACCTACCTAGTAATAAACAACGCGACTTCAAATATTTTTTTTTGCAAATATGCAGTTTCACAATCGACCACGTAGGTCAATAGAATAATTTTGCGGTTTTTTATTTTACTGAGCAATTTTGCACGTTAAGTTCACTTCTGGGCAAAGGTCTCCTCCTTTCTCTTCGCGGAAATCGGATTATACCACTTTGGGACAGATTGGTGGGGCAAAAGTTGAATCTACATAATTTTGAAAATTCCTTAATTTGATATCATACTTAAATAAAAGTAGGTAAGTAGGTAACTACTATTCAGAATCTTTGCACAAATGACCAAAATAACCACACGAAGTACTTAGTGAAACAACGTCATAACAGGTTTTCTATAAATGAATAAAAGTATGTAAAACTGTAGGTAAGTACTTAAGTATAAATAGTTATACTTAAGTACTTTGGTACTTAATCTTATTTCAAATGGAGTATAGACTCCATTTGAAATAAGATTAGACATTTAAATAAACCTTTCTTACACTCCGTTCAACCGATTTTGACTTCTATACCGTAGGCATAAGGATGGCAACAAAAGCAAAAAAAAGTGGTTACAATACCAACTGTTTACTGCAGCTGCCATTTGTCTTGCCACCAACGCAATAGAAGTCAAAATCGGTTGAACAGACTATAAAAAAGGTTTATTTAAATGTCTAATCTTATTTCAAATGGAGTATAATTTTAAAAAGCCACTTATCTTAATCACGTGACTTTAACATAGACTCACGTGATAATTACATTACGTACAATCACGTAAAAAGCAGATAAGTTACAATCTAAAGTTTTGATAACCCTAGTCTTGAAACTGGTTGTCGTAGAGATGTAAGTAGATAGTATCAAGTGTGGCCTTTAATAAAATAAAAACAAGTTTTGCGATGTTTTCGTAACATGTTTTATATAGATCGGAAGTACTTCGGAATCTTATTTATTACACAAGCGGTTACAAGTTCCCACAGTAATTTGTTCGGTTATTTGAATTAATTACAAATTATAGATAGTACTTTAAATTGGCGCATGACATAACCATTGATTATAAATGTAAATTATATTATAACACAGAATATAATGTCCTCAATTCAAATTGTGAGTCTGCCTGTCTCTTTGAAGATTTTCACTGCAAAACAACGGAACAGATTTATATAAAATTTGGAAAAAGGTAGCATTATATTAGAAAATGGCATAGGGTACGTTACGAGGACCTACATCCCGTAGAATATAACGTTCACAAGCGAAGCTGCAACCCAGGTAGTCATTCTATAAAACGGCCTAACCTCGACTTTAGAAACGACCGGTCATAAATAACACATTCTGATTATCATTTACATGTAAGTCGTGGGTTAATTATACATTACATTAACGACAGATCGGCTAAACCTTTCGCCTCAGACTAATACATTAGTTTGAGGCGAAAGGTTACAACCTTATATCACAATTACACTATTTCCTGATAATTATACTGTTTATATGACCTAAACTGATAGTTTTACGTGTTCAGACTTGGATTTCTTTCGTCACCTTCATATCCTTCAGTTTATTCGAATGATGTTCACGATACGAACTTCCATGGATGGAAATATTAAAATAATTTCCAAACTGAAAATTCATACATGTCCTAGTCTCATGTATATAATACCAGCCAATTATATTGTCCCACTGCAGGCCATAGGGGTGGGTCGTTATGTGATGTTCGCAAAACGTAACGTTACTAAAGACTTCGAAGGCGTCTGTTTTAAAAACACGTTGTGATTCTATCGAAATATAACAGTTGTTTCGGAAACGAAAATATAAATGATTACCTACGTAATAGACACGAGTAGGTACGTTACGTTATGTTTGAATAAGTTTTTGTAGCTACATAATATATGCAGGTACATCATTAACGTAATACTAACACAATTATACTTCCCTTCATACTTTATTCAGGCATAAGACTGACTGCATCGAAAATGTAACTACTTACAAAATAACGTGTTTACAGTTTAACTCGAAACTAGCTATTCGGCAACATGTCCCGTAACCAATTATTGTAACTAGTGACGTGATATAACGCCCATACAAGGCAAAGACCTCTTCTCATACAAAGAAGGCACGAGCATTGATCACCTCGCTTGCTCAAGAAGGGTTGGTGATTTCAGATAGTCTCATGAATGAGAAAAAGAAAAACAAAAAATGTACCCAAAAGTTCTTAATATTTTCATTTCCCAACTGTTTAAAAGATTCTAGGTCATCTGCTTCATTTAACACAGCATAAAAATAAGTCACACGTAATGGTAACTGCATATTACAGGCAAACACTTGGGCGGCCGCTTAAAGTCATAATGCAAATGAGGCGTTACTATACATCACTTGTATGTTGCACACTTGCGGAAGAGTTTCAAGAACGAAGGATTCGTGCGGGACATACACACTGCAAATAATATGTTGCAAACTTCGTTTATTTATTAGCATACCAAGATTATTTATAATTATTTCCGAACATAAAGCCCACGGTTTCAAATGATAGGAGAACTATTTAATGTACGTCAATGTCCTAGGGCAGATGTCTATCTGAATTTCCTCCATATCTGTTTAGACGCGTGAGTAACAAACTTTCACGTCAATTGCAATAGTAGAAAACCGCAAAGCCCATCGTCCTCGTAAACAGGGGTCATGCTACCGACCAAATTTCAGGATTATTTTTACAACCATAAAGTATTACCCATATATTTTTATTTTATTATTTATTTATCTATATTCACATAATTATGACTGCCTCGTTAGTCTAGTGGTCGCAAGCGCTACTGCTGAGTATGAGGTCCTGGGTTCGATTCCCAAGTCGGGCAAAGTATTATTGGGTTTTTCCAACAGGAATTTCTCAGTAGTAGCCTGGAGTCTGGAAATGTGCCCGGTTGATGGCAATAGGCTCGACCCATATTACAAGGCGTGATATGATGCTATATTCACGTATGGTAAGTATAACTTATAAACTAAGCCCCACAAAACCGTAGTAGTGGTTTGACTGTGGGAACATGTTTCTAAATAAATAATGTTTTTAATTATTTTTTTGTTCAATTCTCTCCTTATGTATATTATTAACATATCTACAGATAGTTTAATTTTAAATTATGAATATTTTGTATTAACATACCTACCTACAGATGGTTTAATTTTAAATTATGAAGATTAAAAACAATATTTTGGCGTGACGGAGCAGACAATAATTATGTTCGAGTCAGTTGCTTACTGAACATGTTTTTGAGTTCAACGTAACTTAGCCATACCTTGAAATTTTATGAAACGGGACGTCCTTTGCAAAACATGTATTTGAGACGAAGACTGACATTTGTCCTAGCATTTGTTCTCTAGGGCCGCGTCAATCTAAGAGCTAAATATTTCAGTGAAGCGATTTTAAAGTGTATTCTTCTTTTGCGCACTTTGTAGGTAGGTACTGCAGAACCGTAACGCTCGGGTTGGTGACGCAGAATCGGATATACTCGGCTCCGGGTGGTTGATGAGGCTGAATCGCGTATCCTTGGCTCCAGACCCAAGTTTTCACTTCTACTGTGATGAGCACATACCCTCTTATTTTCAGTATTTATCGCCAACTTTAAAAGTAAAATATTTATCATACAGTACACAAGTTACGTGCAAAAATCCAATTTCAAAGAAGACAAGATTTACATGACTGCATTAGTTTTGTTTGTGTTCATTACTAACTTCAGAGAAAACATTAGTTATAACTTAAAATACAACTTGGTTCTACACTTAAGTAATTAGCAAACTTGAAACAGTTATATCTTCGTTAAATTAACTACGAACATACAGCTGCCCGTTTTAAATATAAAAACTACACTGTAGAGTAAAATATACTACTGATCATTTTGTTCTTGAAATAATTAATGTCCTAATGTGTCTCTCCCTTGCATAATCTGGCTTTCAAAAGGACGAAGTATTTACAAAATAGTCATTGTAAAATTATTTTGTATAGCAAACGAATCAACGCATTCAAGGACACACAACTGAACGAGACAAAATAGAAGTTTTATTGTTATAAAACGCCTATGGGCGTGTATCTACTGTCCCTACGAAAAACACCTAAAACCAACAGCTGTTCCAGATGCTACAAACCAGTGTAACAATTTCTTCTATTCTCTAAAAACAAGACAACAAAGTATTAACACAAGCTAACCATTGTAATTTGCTTTGTGCTCAATAAAATGTAATGTGCTTTATTATTTAAGTAGCTTACAATAGAATGTCATAGAAAATGAAATTATACTTCCCTAAAACTAAAGGCGTGATTTTGGACGCGTTTGGAGCAGTAGTCGATTATATACGATTTTTTTTCTATTCACATCTACAAAGGCGCTTCGCAATGTAAATTAGAATTGTTCCTAACGGCCTTAACAGCAACCTGTAATCAATTCCTATTTAGAAATGTTCATAAAATGATTAACAGCGCGTAGGCGCCTCCCATTCATCAATATCAGTCTCAACAGAATCTTTGATGGTTTGTGTATGTGATGTGTTTACATTGATGTATGATATCACCATCATACAATGCTGGCTAGTAGTGACCAGCCATGTACCGGTTTAAATCATATCGATGTATGCACAGGACACAATCAGAATGCCTGAATAGGCTCACAAGTAGGTACCTAAATAGTTCAATGTTCAATGGATGAATCTGGTCTATTCTATCACAACATATTAAATAGTAGCTCGAGTTGAAAATCTAGGTTCAGTATAGGTTTTTGTCATTGATTTTATCATAAATATAATCCAGTCTAGGTTTTTGATAAAAATAACTGGAATTTCTCAGGTTTATGATAACATAAAGTAATAATTTTATCTTCTTCCAGTTCTGTTATCAAAAGCCTAGGTTATTGATGAAAAACCAGATGTTGTCATAAACCTGCGACCGATATACAGCCAGATTCTTAGGTGTCAGTCTGAAAATTACACTTGACTTTGTCCATGCCTTTTTTTTTTTTTTTTTGGTTTGGAAATTGTCATATGACTGCTCCCGCTCTGTGCGGAGTGGGAGGGCGTGTCAGACTTACTGACTAAAGCCCACCCGCGTTCCTTCAGTTGCCTTTACGTTGCCAGGGGCCACGGTATCCCTTTCGGACTTTCCCGCAACCCCGGCAGGTTTTCTCCCGCCTGATACGAAACAGGAACCTCCCGAAACAACCGTGTCCGGTGAGGACCTGCGTCAGGCGGAAGGTGAGGACGCCGTGGCGCCTTTCTAGCCACTCCTCAAAGAGGGGACTTATCACCGCAATAGTGGCGTGCCCAACTTTGTCCAGGCCTTAAGTTAATTGATCTTCAAAGTTAAGAAAACAAGCAGTGATCTAATCCCAAAAACTACTCAAACACATCACTATTTAATTGAAAGGCAGAAATTAGAGTAGGGAGTAAATACTTAAAACATTGGAATACGAAGAAACTCATTTGACATGATTGTATACAGCAAGATCAGTTCCGCACGTCATTTGCGTGTTTCGACAATTTCAAAAGGCAGACAACGTTTTCCACGCCTCATTTAATTATATGTAAATACACTAAAGCTATTAATGAGTTGTCAAAATTGTATACTCCTTTGTACGCAAGGTTTTGGAATTACTTTGGCCTAAGAATAATGGCGTGACTGAAACATCTGTCGGTAACTCAGTGGAATTTACCTAAAGACTTATATCATTCTGTTTATTAAAGTCAGAAATTTTACTATTTTGATTACAACTGTATTAAGGGACTGCGTCATTTCTTATTAAAGGACGATTGAACGTGGTTGTGTTACAAACTAAAGTTCTAAAAATAATTTCTCGCCATGTTGTATTCTTGTCTTTCCCTTATTCATGATAAGGCTTCCTTCTCATCATTGTTGCCTCTTCGCTTTATGTCGTCATTATTTTTGTTTAGAGTTATTAATACTTTTATTTTCTTTTAATTTCCAATATTTTCTTACTGCTATTGAACGAAAAGTGTTATCCTATAACGTTTCAAAACTTTCTATGTATGACCTATCTTTTTGAACATCAAAGTTTGTGATAGTACAAAATCCGGTAGGTCTTTTGCAAACCCTTGGGAAACCATGGTTTTGCTATATTATCATATTATTAATTTATTGTCACAAGTTCGCTTAATATAAAATACCCTTGGGAAGTAACATGAAGAAGGTTCTGAAAATAATTTCTTCCAATCTTTTATTCGACTTTCGCTTTTCCGGCTTCTGAAACCTCTTGTGATCTTGGACAGGATTTCTTCTTTTTGCTTATAGATACCTATACAATATAGGTAATTAAAAGACAATACATTGTAGCGGTTACACCGCCACATACAAACTACGCATCACAGACATGACGTCACACAACTCCTGCATCGCGCAATTAGAGTTTACCGCGCGGATGACATATTAAGACTATCCGACATCAACAGTCGGGCAGTCGGCCCGCCAGACACAACACCCGTCTGGTAGGAGGATCCTCCCTTTTCTATGGTGGATGAGTGAACTTTACACCCTGTTCCTCATACCCCTAAAACATATATAATTTCTTTTAATTACCTACATTTACTTTCTATTGAAAAACATTATCTAAACTATTTCAAATCTCTCGATCGATCTAATCGAACTGGCCCTTTATCAATCGATATTTTTCATGAACAGAGTTTGTACTTTCACAAATCCCTGTTCTGGTGTTCTGAACCTCAACAAACCCTGGTTTTGTAAAATGATAGGTATTATTATCATAAGTTCGCTTAATATAAAATACCCTTGGGAAGTTTCACTTAAGAGGAGGGGCTCGTGGCTAAGTAACAATAGCCACACGGGTAGATCGATCAGGTTAAGCTACGCTTGCCACGGTTGCTCCATGGATGGGTGACCATCTTAACAAAACGAGACCCTCCGTGCCTCGGAAAGCACGTAATGCCGTTGGTCCCGGCTGTTATTCGTGGATCTTTGACAGTCGTTTCGGGTTGTCAGAAGCCCGGAACTCTGAGAATCTGTCTTACCAAGGGGTATCATGTTGGCCAGTAACTGGGTTATGGAAGTCAGATAGGCAGTCGCTCCATGTAATTTATTGGTATTCAGCTGCATCCGATCAGACTGTAAGCCGACCCCAATATAGTTGGGAAAAGTCTGGGCAGATGATAATAAATAAATAATAAGGTTCATTCACAAAAAAAATACGGAAACGCATTTATAATGTACTTAACATGTTGCAAAATCTGTACAAAATACATATAACCCTGTCCCCTAGACTAGGAGAGCCTGTATTCTAAGAGACAGATGATGGGAAGTTTCACTTAAAATAATCATCTATCATGATTCATGATTGATGAATTGATGATTGAAAAAGGCGCAGTTTTTTTAATTAATCTCGAACAATATTGGTGACAATGACATTCCCATTGTAACTAAGACATTTAATAAAAACAAACTGTTCAATAATTAATCACCATTATTAGTCCTATTGATCGATTAGTCAACAATAATTATTTCCACCTCACAATAACGAAAGGCTATCATTTATCTTGTTACAATCTTGTAGCGTCAACATGAACGGTCACTAATTCTTAAACATTGTACTATTTCAAGAAGATTGTAGGAATAAATTACAATTTAGAAGTCCTGAGACGGAACACGATAGACGAGGACCTTACATTTTTCTTTTACCTTAAAAAAATGCATGCGCTGATGACATTTCAATATATTAATTTCAGTGTTCCAATAATAAATCTGATGAAAACTCAGTTTGTTTTTTTGTTTGTTTGAACGCACTAATCTCTGGAACTACCTTAAAAAATAGAAGAAAACAATCTAAGTTAGATAGGAGCTTGCTAAAGTTTGCCAGAGAGATTTTATCAGTGATAATACCACCATATTGGGACGAGAGTAACTGAGGATTTAGTAACAAAACAGAAATATTTATTGACTTTTTATGCTGACCATACACAACAAAGAAGTCGATTGTTCCTTAATCAGCAGGTAATTAGTGACTTTTCTGCACTATATTACAAAACTTGTAGGTACAAACTTCCCGGTCACCGGGTATTTGGGTAGGTGGCCCGCTATAGGTACCTACCTACTTTAATGGTCGTAAAATCCCTAGAGTGCTATTAGCTTTTAAAAAGCATTTCTGCTAATTTTGCTGAATTTGTAACATAAGGAAAACAGAGTAGGTAATTAGGTATCTTCTAAAGCTTTAAATATGGAATTTTTGGTGACGAAACCGGAATAAAGACGTAAATATATCTTTAATAAGCCTCTTGATTACATAATTTCTGAGCATTAATAATATCGTAAGAACTTACCTATAAGTTAAAAGATGAATTTTATTCAAATAAATATTATTGTGTATTTCCTACTAACTGTATAGTTTGTATAATCCGTAGCCACGTCAAGGTACGTCATGTTATAAAAGCTTGTATTTTTTGCGTGTCTGCAAAGATTTCAACATGTTTTATTTATCTGTACCTAAAGCAGTAACATCGTACATACAAATTGATGTCAGAATTCTAAATATCATGTATTATACCATATAATTTTTTTAACTGTAGGTATCCTACGATTCACAATCGTTCTGAATCGATTCACACTCAAAAATTGTGAGCGAGTTTTTAATTTTCCCCACAATATAGATTTTTTTGGGATGAATTTCTTAATTTTGAATTCGTCAATCAACGAAATCGACGGCGAACACGCATCGATTCCAAATCGATAATTATAGCTAATTTTCACCATGACTAATTTTACACGTTCTTCATTCACAAGGTCACTACACTACTTATCTGTGATTTGTCTGCCGTACTTTAGTGATTTCACAGTAGCCATTAGGTAATGTGTCAACGTACTCTCATAATGCATGAATTTTTATTCAAATATTAATCATTTTTCTAATTTTACAAAGCAATTTGGCAATGAAAGTAAACAAATAAATAAGTGAATCAGCTGATTCACTTATTTGGTTATATGTGAGCAAGGGTAACGCTCTATAAGCCCTTGTAGGCCCTAGTCCATTGACATAAAAAATCATGAAAGTTTTATAGAACGCGGGACAAAAAACCTTGAAAAGAATATTATTTATTTGACTAGATCGCCCGCGGCTTCGCCCACGTGTATGTCGGAAATTATCCCACGAGAACATAAAAAAAAAATATATACTATCTGTGTGCCAAATTTCATCCAAATCCGTTCAGCCGTTTTTGCGAGACTAAGTAACCAATAAACACAAAAATATACCAGCTTCCACATTATACTTATATCATTATTATTATATATTAGTAGGATATATGAGCGTCTGAATGGGTCTCGGATTTATTGGTCAAAAGAAACTATGCGTTCTCTTTGATTGTGAGAAATTGGCGCATTTTTCAGCAGGCCACAGAATGTATTGATGTTCTTGACAAGTTTGTTTGAACAAGTGCACTCTTGTTTTTCAAACAATAACTTATTATAAACAAAACAAAATACCTATTTGAAACATACGTTTTACGATTGTTGTTTCATTAAATCCGTTTTTTTTTATCATCGATTTATTTTTCAATTAGCTTTGTTTAAACTTAGCGGGTCACTTTTTTTTCTGGATTTCGGTAATAATGGGTTGGTTCAGCAACACGGAGCACAAATGTGCCCCGTGTTCAGTTGTTGCTAAACACGGGGCACATTTGTGCTCCGTGTCTAAATACATCGTCTAGTATCAGATACTTCACAAATTGCTGATACATTAATATTTACCAGACGTGACACTGTAGAGGGCTCGTGGCGAAAATACGCTTGCTACGGTCGGTTCGTGGATGGGTGACCATTCAAGACCCCTCCGTGCCTCGGAAAGCACGTTAAGCCGTTGGTTCCGGCTGTCATTCCTAGAACTTTGAGAGTCGTTTGAGATAATTAGGAGCCCAAAAGTCTGACAACCAGTCCTACCAAGGGGTATCGTGTCACCCAGTAACTGGGTTGTTGAGGTCATATAGGCAGTCGCTCCATGTAAAATACTGGGTTAATTCCGCAGCTAGGCAGATTGATTTACATGACACTACAATACGTCTCACGAAATAAAACGTGGGAAACTCCCATCTACGAAATAAAACAAAATCAACTTTATTACTGCATAGTCCATTATTAATAATTATCATGACTTGAGACGTCGCAAAATCACCCACTCACTCGCGTGAAACTAGCTAATACAAAACATAATTACACTACCTTTAAACTACAGTAGAACTCTCGTAAGTTTCTGAAATAACTAGAAGTACTAGAGTGTCCGTATTTACCAGAGCTTTTCGCAGTAATTAATTATTTATCATTCGCCTAACCTTTTCACAACTATATTGGGGTCGGCTTCCAGTCTAACCGGATGCAGCTGAATACTAGTATTTTACATGGATCGACTGCCTATCTGACCACCACAACCCAGTAACTGGGTAACACGATACGCGGGCACGCCCTTTATGCCTGGAGGCTTTATTTTCTTTTTTTTAAATATTGTTTACGTTTAGTTATTTTTATTTCTGCTTGAGTATAGTTCTCGATGTTTTTGGTTGGTATATTGTTGTGTGCTAGCTGTCATATGACAATTAATTTATAATTTAAATTATGTTTTGCTTAATGTAAAAATCTTGCATACTATTGTATAGAATCATTATTTTTTTCTAACTGAACAGACAGCTGTGCTGCTGGGGAGTTTGTTGCGCCACTTCTTCTTCCCAGCTAAAGCACTAGGAAGTGGTGAAGGGTGGGTGTTTTGGGGGACTGTCTTATGTAATTTTCAGCTAGTTTAAATAAATTACTTTTGAATTTGAATTTGTTTTTGACCCCTTGGTAAGACTGGTTGTCAGACTTTCGGGCTTCTGATGACCCGTAACAATTGTAATAGAAAAAAAAAACAAATGACAGCCGGGTCCAACCACTTTACATGCTGTCCGAAGCACGGAGTGGTCTTGGTATGTAAAGATGGTCACCCATCCATGGACCCACCGCGCCAAGCGTATCCTAACCTAATCGATCGACCTGTACGGCTGTTATTACTTAGCCACAGACTCTTAGCTAATCAAATTGATTATTTTTCTAAATTGGAAAAGTAAGACAATGTCAGAAGAATATTAGGTTCATATTAATTTTCCTCTTGCGCAATATAACGAGTCTTGTAACGTCATAAGTTTACATACAGTAGAACACCCACATTTCCCCATTTATATTTTAGTCCCATGTATAAGGGTGACCCTATTGCCATCAACCGGGCACTAATCCAGACTCCGGGCTGCTGATAAGAAATTTCAGATGAAAAAAACCAATATCACACTGTCTGGGAATCGAACCCAGGATCTCGTCCTCAACAGTAGCGCGACCACTAGATCAACGAGGCATTTCATAATTCGTCACCTTTTGTGAGGTGACAAATTCCACAGGAATGTCAATTTTTTTTTACCATATCTTTAAATGAACAATCGTATTACCTCCCTAGAACGCAATATTGATTCTCAATTCGAAACGAATGAATTACAATACTTTATACTCCTCAGAACAATGATAATAAAACAAAGTTACATAAACAATTTAAGTTATAGTTAAGGCTTCCGCAGGCAAGCGCAACGCGACTCTGCTGAAAGAATTTCTATGAAAACTTCATGGAAATTGTTCTGCCGGAGTCGCGTCGCGGCTGTCTGTAGGGCCTTTATGAAAACAAACTACATGGTTCCCACTAACGGATTCAAATTGTGTAAGTGTTCTCTCAATGTTTTTATGACTTATGTTTTTATTGCATACCGTAGGTACATGATTGTTCGTCTTATTAACAATGGATTCAGAAACTATATTCACGCTTGTTATCCTTATAGGATGAGTAGAATGTTTAAACGAGGTATGTTCTCATAATGCAGCTGTTTGGATATGCAGCCGCATCTCTGGGGTAACTGCGTAACACACTAACAGTAGCAATGGCTTTCATTTTGACAGTTCAACAACATTCATTGCGTTATTTACATTGTTGAGCAGACAAATTTTTCGAACATATGAAGCAATGGATTAGCAATATCCTTCAAAATCATTCAGATTGTGATTGAAAGTGTGTTACGCAATTAGGGTGCTGGTTTAATAGGAATCGACTTCTAAGCCCAGGTTCGCAGGAACGTATTTCATTCGCGGCGATTATTTTTCGTACACTGGATTTTTAACTCTCGGTATTGAGCCGAGCATTGAGAAACCAACAGAGCGGATCCAGCGTGTATCCCAGCGCGTTAAGAAAACACACTGTTAGATATTCAACTCTCAGCGCTAAGCAGAGCGTCGAAAATCCAATACGCGAAATAAATCCTGGGCCAACTGTAGATAGACAAGTAGGCTATTTACGCCTACACCTAAAATCACCTATCGCAAGGATCACACGAATGATGATTTTGTTTAATAAATAGTTTCAAAGTGAAGTCATATAGAAAAGTTCATAAATCTTATACCCGTACCTCTAGGTACAGGTAGGTACCTACCTGATCTGCTCCGGTATCAGCTTATCAAGTACTTTTCAGTACAATTCCTGCAGTTTTGTACTTACAACCGGCTTAAAAAGATTGAAGTTGGTTGCTACGGGACCGCAATAATCCATTTTCCTCAATCCATTTATTACGTGAATCAAGCAACATGCTACCCACAAATACTAAAATAGTTTATAAAGTACCTAACCATGTTCATACCTAATAGTGGTTAAAATATTCCATGTCCACAGTAGAGATAAAGGAATTTATTTATTTTTGTTAGTTCGCCATCAATTTGTTTACACAGGTTCTATGCTAAAGGCTACATGTGCAAGTGTGTATGCGAATCACTTACAGGCAAACTTCGCATGCATAAGGAAGTAGTACAAAAAATAATTATTAATCTAGTTTGAAATTGTAAATTAAAAACTACAATCAACTACTAGCCACTGACATAACTCGCAACATTCCATAGACTAAAGGCTCGTGCAGACCAGCGCGACGCGATGGCGCGACGCGACTCGAACAATACAATTTCTAAGAAAACTTCACGGTATAACAATAGCCGGTGTCGCGTCGCGCGAGTGTGCACGAAGCTTAACACGTAACACAATCACCGACATCTTTAATATAACAAGACACCAAGCTCGTAGGTACTAACTCAAACACAGTCTTACACTCGACAATCAAATTCGCATACTTAGGGTCTACACTCACACAACATATAATACACACGTTTCCCAGTCACACACACGCACACACTCACACACGCAAAAAAATATAAACACGCTTCCCAGTCACTCATACAGGATCAACCACACAGTTATTTTACTTTTTAATTTTAATCTTAATTAAGATTTTAATTTATTTGTTTACTTATATCTTTTTTTAATTTTTTATCTTAAATTCCTACTTATTAATATTTTCTTTTGTATTACTATTAGCGTACTAGCTCTTAATTTCCTTATGGGTATAAACCCTTATGGAAATTACAGTACAGAAATTACAGCGTGGAAGTGGCAGTAGAACACTGACTCCTAAGTCACAGGTATTCCTGGTTTAAGAGCTGACTCCTGAAACCCTGAGGTTTCAACTTTTGTGCGCCGTTTAATTATTGTGAACTATCTAAGCTAGATATTAAACATATTGTAAGGACTTGTATCATTAAAGTTTATATTATTAATGTATTAGGTATATTATTATTATTTCTGATGAGTTATTCTGGGAAATAAAAACAACAACTAAATTCGTTTACCTGCTCAAAACAATGCGAAGATTAGGAATAGGAATTTCAATTTCTAAGAATTCATGTAATCTATTTTCCAGAAATTACAAATTTACGAATCTTATTTAATAGGCCACACCACACAAATAGGTATTAAAACAGTTTAAATTATATTATTTAAAACAGTCTACGATTTTAAACAAGTCCACAGAAGGGTCGTTTCTGCGTTGCTTATATTAGCATATTAAATAAAGGTTGGTCAGACGAACTTTCTAATTTAGATTAACTAGAGAGAGAAAATACTTTCAGAGTAGGTACCTGTCACAAAAGTGGTTATAATTATAACAGCGTATCTTTTCATTAAACTTAGATAGTTATAAGATAACTTAATATATCCCCTCTATATCCCCGAAGGGTTAGGCAGAGGTGTAACTACATATAATTATGTATATAGTAAACCCGCATTTCGCCAGTTATGTTTATGACCAATGTAATAGAGGCCGAGCCTATTGCCATCAAACGATCACAAATCCAGACTCCGGACTACTAATGAGAAATTTGATATAAAACCCAAAACCACTGCCCGATCTGCACGCTTATTATGACAACAATTATAATAGAAACGGGTTTTGTCGACGGAAGAATAGACAAAATTACAGATAAACAATCACAATCTGTCATTTTGTCTATTCTTCCGTCGACAAAACACTTAGAAAACCCGTTTCTATGGTTGTCAACCTAGGACCTCATGCTCAGCAATTGCGCTTGCGACCACGTCTACTGCTGGTCTATTCTGTAACCATCTCACGGTGAAAACTTAGGTGAAGTGAACGTGAAGTGAGCTGTCATTCCACCTGCTGCTAAGGACTGACAGCTCACTTCGAGCTCACTTCACCTAAGTTTTCACCGTGAGATGGTTACAGAATAGCACTGCTGGTCAACAAGACAAATATTTATGTATGAGTCCAAAGTGTACTTATGTTATGAGTACCTATTTAATTAGATAGATACTCAATTCAGAAAAGGGTACTTACGTCATTACGTGTTGGTAAGGTATTTTTATAATAATGGCGGAAAATCTAGCTGATGAACGAAGACATAGTAACAGCTAAGCATTCCCTACATTCCATAACAAGTAATTATTTTTCTCTAAGCATTATCTAAGGAACCCTAGAAACAACTGCCCCAAATATTATAATTAACGTCATCCATCTCATTAACATGAATTATACCTTCAAAGTTCAAAGATAAAAAACAATTTTAACTTTATTTATCTTCGGGCAGAGAATGACTCTTGACATTTCAAGCTAACATTAGTCTTTATGAGATAATCTAGAAACAGTCGACCCGTTTCGAAAGTCGTCGCACTTTCGCGAGTTACTGCTCAGTGTTGACGTTGAGAATCAGTCTTTATAGGTAACGACATGGTCTCTTTGGTCTAGTGGTCGCACGCGTTACTGCTGAGCCTGAGGTCCGTGGTTCGATTCCCTGATCGGGCAAAGTGTTATTGGATTTTTCTACCTGGAATTTCTCAGTAGCAGCCCGCAGTCTGGATCTATGCCCGGTTGATGGCAATAAACTCGGACTTAAACATAACTGGCGAAATGTGGGTGTCCCTCTGCACCTCTGCCCAACTCTTCGGGGAAATAAGGCGTGATGTTATGTTATGTTTATGAAATGGCACAATTTTCGTTCCATGTAAAGAAACCCACTTTAAACCACGATTAATGTTTAATGAGTCTTACATGTTATTAATGTCACTCGATCGTCACTCACCCACGGAACAAAGATGCCATCAATTATTTCCCAAGTTACAGCAAAACGGATAAAATGAGTCGTAAAGCTATCGGCCCATAAAACTGTTGTAAACATTAGACCTATTAGCTGAGAAACACCACTGATCTGCTTCTGGTTTCGTCAGTCATTGGCATTAATTGGTCTCTGTATTGAAAAAAATATCAGTGCATGGTGGGTAGCGGACTCGGGCGGGCGTTTGTTCGTCGGTTCGTTTACAATACATGGTATTATAAGCTTAGAGTGTAAATTTGGGGGGCGCCCGTATCTCATCGAAAGCAAGCCCTGCCACCACGCCGGTCAATAGTATAGTGCTATGTGCCTCGATCAGTCGCGCTCGCCGCTCCGCACGTCGCCGCCGCCCGCGCCGCCCGCGCCGCTCGCTCATCAAAATGACATTCTCAATACATTGACGTTAAATTAAAAACATTGAACATGTGTTGTGCCAGGTTCACCAACTACCTGTTCCGTAGTGTAGTGAAGTACACATGTGGACTAGCCAGCCGCGAAAGTAAGTAGAAACTGCGCCAAAACGTCCGGCATACACGAGACGCTCAATCTGCAGTGTTCCCGACGCTAAAATTAAACCCGATAACGTTCTGTACATTATAATTACATGTGACTACAAAATTCATTGTAACTTATCAACGGCGATGGAACATAAACTTTACTACTTACATTGTTTTGTGTTTATGTTAGTTTAATGCTTGTTTTTATTGACGTCTCTCGTCAAATTACGAAACTATAAACATTTTTCGAGGTGCAAATCGTTTTTTCTAGCGTCCTAGTGCGGTGCA
This sequence comes from Xanthia togata, assembly GCA_963853775.1. NCBI lineage: Eukaryota > Metazoa > Arthropoda > Insecta > Lepidoptera > Noctuidae > Xanthia > Xanthia togata. Next base: position 10,294,535 of record OY970805.1, read on the forward strand.
AACAGGCAAGTTTAGTGCTCAATCACCACACGTCCTCAAACCAACTTTCTAGAATGTTTCTGAGAATTAACTTGTGTGTATAAGCAGTCTTATGTGCACGAACACATTGTGTAAGCTGAAGCTCACTTATAAAGTTATAAGTTATAACAACCGTTTGTATTTGGAACTTGAAACATGCATTGGTGACATTCGGAAGCCATGAGTGAGTGCACCGTAAAAATTAAGCGAGTAGGTACCTATTAATGAAACTGATGCGTGAAGTCACGTGAAGTTATTGACGCATCGAAGCATTGTAGGCAATGCGCTGTTAAAATAAAAGTGAGTAAATAAGTTAATGTTTACATTGACTTATAATTTCCATGCTTGAAAACGAATGCGCACATTGGACAACAATACAACCCACATCAGTACCTAATAAACTAATAACTTCATAAGTATTGAACTACAAAACAGTAGGTAGGTACATTGGTTTTAAATAATATTAATGAAGTAAAAATCATACACCAATGTCGTTCGCGATAATAGTTCAGGAGTCAAGGTCCAATTTGTCAAATGACATTATTATTGCATGCCGCATAATGAAAGTACAAAATACCTACAATTCAATAGCAATTTGAAGTACACTGAATGGTTCCGTAGCATAACGACAAGTAATTGTACAATATTTCACGGTGATTATTAAGAATCCAACTTATTTCTTTTTGCCTAGTTAAAATCGTAATTGAATTAACCATGTAATTGGAAGATGCAATTTACCTCTAAAGGAGAGAAACAAAGTAGATAAAACTTCGCGTTTATCCTAAAAATTGGCAACTTCGCAAACAGCTGTCAAAAACGTACCTACGTGTTTTGATTAATTTGTCAATATTACTGTATGGAAATAAGAAATGTGGCTAACTAGCGAACTAGACTATTAATGAATTGCAATTATAACACTGAATTTGATGCTGTACCCGTTTAAGGTGTAAAAAAAGGCATTTGGAAACTTTCCAAATACTTTTTTTACAAATTAATCAAAACAGCGAAATATTTTACATCTATTTGCAACATTGCCCACTTTCTGAATAAACGCTCGAGCGTTTATTTATACAGAAAGTTGCAATAATTAATATCGTAACACCGAATATTGTTTTAGATGTAAAAAAAAATAGTTGGAAACTTTCCAAATGCCTTTTTAACACCTAAAACGATTACAACATCAAATTCAGTGTTATAATATGCAATATTATAACACTGAATTTGATGTTGGTAGGTAAAAAAAAATAGTTGGAAACTTTCCAAATGCCTTTTTAACACCTAAAACGATTACAACATCAAATTCAGTGTTATAATATTGCAATTCATTATTAATATTCTAGTTCACTAGTTAGCCATATTTCTTATTTCCGTCCAGTAATATTGCCAAATTAATCAAAACATGTTAATTGTTGACAGCTGTTTAGATGAACGCTCCTAATGGTTACCTATTCGGATCAAATGCACTCATATGATGTCGACATTTGACTACTTCATTGGGTATATACTTACTGATAGTTACCTGTTCATAGTGCGACTTGCTAATTACTGTCTCGTTGTCCGTAATTAGTCCATAAGCAAACATTTGTAATGTAGTAACTTGAAGTGACTTCATGTAGAGGTAGGATAGGTACTTAATTACGTACCAACACCTGTTATAGAAATAAATTTAAAGGTTATGTACCGGAACAAATCATAAGGAAAATAATTATTAATATTATATATTTGTTATTTTGATGTTATTAATAATAACTTAGGAATAATGTTCAATGGTTTAATTACCAATTATTACGTGTTAATCACTTATTATTTCTTTAAAGTAACTTAGAAAATTTATTAACTTTAGTAACTGCGGATTCAAGGGTGTCCTAAAGTTCTAAATGACATTTTATATAAATTATTTATTTTAAAAACAAAAATAATATTTAATGAATAAATCTAGCGTGTCAATTTTTATTTCCAATTGAACGAATAAAGCGCGCTGACCTTGACCAGGCGGCCAAACATTATCCTTTTGTCTCAATTGGCCCGTAATTGCTGGGGACGTCTTCAGTTCTATTCTCAGATACCATTTGCACTTACTGTTCTGTCAAATTGCACCTTAACTGTTGCTCCGCGTTAAAACTTATTAGGCCGCGACAGGACAAATTGAATGAAAAAACTGGTTGCGATCCACCGACCTAACGGCTAAACGACCCACCATTCATAGCGTTGAAATGTCCCAGATTTTGAAATAGTTTGGATGCGATAACACACAACGTTCTACTCAACATTTATTTTTTATTTCAGCCAAAATATAAAGCCAAATATTATATAGTCATTGGGATTAAGAAAAGCTTAGTGAATGAATAGTGTAAATATAACTAATATAACATCAAGTGTATCCGTGCTGATTGTGCTGTTTCCGATGTGTGGTATATGTGATGTGCTTGAGAACTGCATGGAGCGCCACGTGGATTATATTTATAACTAACCGCTAACCACAAATCTTCACGTTTACGGGAAACTAAAAAGTCTTAAGATGCCTAAAGGTAAGTGTCGCTTTACACAACAACGTTCACGAATATTGCAGATCCATTAATCATGACATCATGACTCAATTCCATCGAAGTATTTTCCTCAAGATTCTCGTGGTACCAAGAAGTTGCGACATGATTAATTGTCATTTTGAAATTATGTTAATTGATGAAGGAAATGCTATGGTTAGATGTTTGTATTATTAATTAGCTGGCCCAGATTTTAAGGAAACATCATGAAGAGTTAGCTCCTCGGCTTTCGTGGATTGTTTATAATTCCCTGGGGCCCAAGTCTGCTATTTTTATAAATTCGTCATTCCAACACGATCCCATTGTCATTTTGCAAAAAAATCGTAATCTGCTAAATTCATAATGGTCGATCATTGGTTGATCATTGTATTTCACAAACACGATACTCGTGACGAATTAAAAGAAATGATTGCACAATGAAGTTCTCATGGTAGGTCACTAATCAAAGGAACTGTCAAAATTTTTCCAGATTACCGCCTAAGTCAGTCATTCATTTTTCATTATGTACGAGATTACCAGTAGATTCCATTTCTTTCAATGGAGTGTCAGTGGCTGACCATTGGAAAGTCATAATGACGCAAATATGTTAGTAGATTACCAAACTTGTCAAAATCAACAATTATGAAATCAATGATAGACCATTCTGACACTATTGTAATAGCAGACTTGAGGCCCTGGTGGCTGATGTCTCACGTGTCCGCATCTTGTGACATCACCGCCACTAAACTGTATCGTCAACTGCTGATTTCAAGGCTGACAATAATAATCAACAAATGCAAAAAATCATATAGTCAATAATAAAAGAGCTAATCAATCACATGTCTACGTTGCCTCGCTTCATGCAATAAGCAATCAATTCACAAGTTCTATAATTGTTTGAGTGCTTCTACTGAAATTGTTGGTGCATCAATCCGCACCGGCCCACCTGCTTCTTAAAACGTTCGTTTCGAATAAAACTTTACATTTAATTAAAGTTTTTGAGCTCTCAAACAAATAAAGTAGCTCAGTAACAAGTAATATTTCCAGGAGGCATAAATCTGACTGCTGCTTATTATTTCAGCCATAATGAATCACTATTGTTTATGACAATATCGGCTTCGTCTTTTCATCTCCCAGTTTGATACTTTGAGGTCACTTATTATCAAGATTATTATGGTTTTATTCTACCTATGCTCGTCATAAAATAAGAATGAAGTTATCGTTTGTATGTATGTATTTACATGCATTTATGTAACCCCATTGCAATATGTGTAGTGCATGTCAGTGGACACACTGCAGAAAATAAAAGTTTTAAATGGAACACTACATTTTCTAGATGTTTTATTTAACCATCTGGAAAAGCTAGGAAAAATAGTGAGTGAAAATAATACAGTGGAGAATGTATGAAAATAAAGTCTTAAGATATACTATGTAGTACATACCTCTACCTTCATAAAACATAAGACAAACGCAGAGGAATAACCAAGTTTACCTCATAAGTTCATAACAGATAATTTGAAGAGGAACAGGATGGTTTCATGAACTAGGCTTGTTAGAGACGACAAAATATTTGATAAGTGAAACGATTTTGCTATTAGGGCAGTGTCTCACGCACCGCATGATTGGCCGTCTCCCGTTTCACTGTTGACGCCACTTGAATCAATGAAGTGCCATTGGCTCATTGTTTAATCGTCTGTTTTATCAGCTGTAATGATCATAGCCGAGATGTCCGTGCAGACGGCTCGTTAAGGCACCCAATCATGATACATCGACGTTCAGCGTACCTGTGATACCTACGTATTGTTTGTAGCTTTGCAAATGTGCGATTTTTTACGCTTTTCCAAGAATTTGTTTGTTTTGATTCCTGAACTAACGCAAATGTTTGGCTAATTAAATTCCTGCGGGTAGATTCATTTTTAGCTTTTCTGATTTCGTAATCTTTTCTCCATTTGAGATTGTTTTTCTTTTAGTAACCTTGCCACCTGTCTCCGCAATATCATGTGTAATTCAATCGAGAACATAGTTACATGATATATACAACCAGCCGGTTTGTTTTGGAAAATTCTTTGAAATAGTTAATGTTATTTTTATAAACATCTCTGTGTAGTTCACACACAATTGAGTTACAATCGGAACTTCAGGCTCTGTTTTCAAAAATGTGATAATATTCCCACAAGCCTTCACCAAACCGAGATTGTTTCAATAGTAAACTTTCCTCCGATTCACGTAACATTCTACAAATACCTATTTCATGTGAAACAGTTCATTGGAAACGAATGCATTAAAAGAACAATAACATTGGCTTGATTGGCGCGCCTCGAGCGTCGCTTCTGTGGGCCATGCTCAGTTCACATCTCTATTGATTTTGGAACAATTGTGCACTAACGTCACTGACCCTGGCGTATTGTTGGGATGTGTGAATAGTGAACTATTGCACCATTTCGGGGTTGCCGTTACGTTTAGCTGCTTCGGTCATAAATGTTGAATTTGAATAGAATTTGTTAGCATGTGTGTGGTCCTTGACTCCTGGTTGTTGCTTGATTGAGTAGGTACACGTGTCGTTTGTACTTACTCAAATATTTATAGTTTAAGGAAATATATTGCGAAAATGTTTTTCTATGATTAATTAATCGTGACGAATGCACTCGTAATGTGAGGCAACTAGCGCAATAAGAATTGTAAGTAATTTCCTCACACTGCTGTTGCAAGTGCAAAATGTTTTCTATTGTTAACAATTAGATAGATATACAAATGTCCATCCTGTAGAACGTGCATCAACACGGGATGCACATGTAAACGCTCCAACACATCTGGTTCTGTGCCCGGAAAGCCGGAACCGATTCGCATCGAACTTCTTCATCGTTTATTATTGTCACGTTTCTGGTACAGACAGGAAACTGCAAATGGGATTTATGTGCTTGAATTTAGTGGCAGAATCTGTCAGGGTCTTTCGGGGAAGAAGGAAATTTTATGCGATATTTAGCTTGCAGATGCCAACCGAAATATAATGTGGCATCATTTTAAAAGAAAGAACAAGGATGGGTCATACATAATAATATCTGGCATCACTTGCCCTCTCTTATTCAGGGGTCACAAATATATTTTCATCAATAATTTCTAATGGAACCTTTTGTCCACAGGCGACGCCGATATGTCGCTGAAGCAGGGCAGCGGCACCGGCAAAGTCCACTTCGGTGGTTTGGACGATGTGTCCTTGTACGGCACGCCTGTGGAACCAGCGCCACCGGCCTCGGACGCCAAGCAAGGCTTCCTGCGAAACCAGCTGCAGGCCCTCTTCCAGCCCACCGACAACAAACTAGCCATGAAACTGTTCGGGTCTAAGAAGGCGCTGATGAAGGAGCGCATCAGGCAGAAAGCTGCGGGACACTGGGTCATACATCCGTGCAGTAGTTTCAGGTGAGTGGCTTTTGTTAGATGTGAACGAAGATTGCTGAGGCGCAAAACTTAAATAGTGTTATTGTAGGAATAGGTATGTACGGGATATCTATACTTTCCGTTCCATATAAAGTGTTTATTTCGTTTACTCATCATGATAAATCGTCTTTACTCTAATCATTTAAAAGGTTTTAAAATGTATGTGTTTTAGACGAAATAAGTGATGTAGGTCAATATTTATTCGGCTTTAAAAGTAATTAAATAAGATAATCGCCATCGTTAATTACCTATAATAAATTAACAATTAATCAATACGTAACGATACGCATAAGTTTCCGATAGACCGTACTTTAAATCCACATTATAAAAGCCACTTTTGTTGATGAATTACTCCTGCATTAAAAAAACCATCGATGAGATAGTTACCTACTTAAATGTCGTAATTAATATCGCTTCACGAGGAAAGCTCTTCACATAATACTTATAAACTAGTGATTAACTACTTCTACAACGCATGGTTTATTGTTTACACTAGTTTAGCATTGGTAAGTTTAACTATAGTTTAACGGTCTGATATTTTTACCTCCGCCATCTTTGATGAGAGATCGTAATTTTTGACGTAAACTCAGGCATGTGCGTTTTGTTCGTTCGTTTCGTTCAATGTCGAGTTTTGTTCAAGGATACCTTTTGTTTGATACTCAAGAAATGATATTTTCAGTTTGATGCGTTTTGTTTAATGTAAGTAATAACTTTAAAAACTTTGTGTACGTTTGTAAATACAGACGTTTTTGAGTTTTTTTCGTTGTATTTCTACCAAGATTCAAAGTTTGAATCTTCTTATGCTACTAATCCAATAAATAACAAAACAACAAACAAAATTATGTAGAAGAATATGGAAATATGTTCTCATATAAATTCAACTAGAGATGAGACTGTCCAATTTGAATATAAACTTCAATTAGAAATTGTAATCTGTTTTTGATATCTCTGCTATTTCCATAACTATAAATATTTATTTATTTAGTTCATGCAGTGCAGCGTTGTTTGGTCGCGACTCGCCAAAAGCACACATTGAACTTGCCTGAGAATTGAACGCGGTATCTGCGTGTCACTGATTACATACGCACTAAATAGGCACTCGTCTTATCACATATATTTAACAAAAGCGAAAACTGGGATGGATTTTGAACGTTTACAACTGTCGTTACACTGACATCCTTTATTTACTTCTCTAAATTTATTATGTCATTGAAATGCCAGTGATTGACATAATAAATATCAATCATTTTTTCAAGGAAGAATTTAATACTCTTATTGAAACAAAGCCCAATTTTATGTATTTTTAATGATTAAACTGACAACAATTGTTAATTTCGGCTAGGATTTTCAAGATGATGTTGGAGCTCGTCCACGGTTAAAGATGCGGTCTTCTTTTCCTTATTAAATAATGTAGTAGGTTTATAGTTAATTATAGATTGTATTTATATCTTGTTCGTTTTCACGGTTTAACATAGGAACATATTTCAATGGAATTTGAAAGCTACTTAATATTAAAAAATACTGATGAACACTACTAAAAAAATCGTAATATCGATAGCACCAAAACTTAATGATCCATAATATCGCATCACTAGACCATAAACAATTTTGAGCGGCCATTGTTGTTTACATCTTTGGCAAATTTTGACCTTAGGTATGAGCTGTGTTACAATTTTGGTGTACAATAAAGTAGGTACGTAACTTATATTCTACTAACTGTTGCACGCGACTTTATCTGCGATCCCGGATGAAAAACTTATGTCCTTCTCCAGGTTATGGTATACCTATGTGCCAAATTTCATCCAAACCTGTTCAGCCGTTTTAGCGTGAAATTATATCAAATAAACTCATCAGTTAGGATTTATTATGATTAACGAATGAAATGAAACTGATATTTTTGTTAATAAAATAAAAATAATGATTACAAATTATTCTAGGTACAAGTTAAACTCAAATTATTAAAAAAAATCAATTTGAATTACCCACAAACAAAACATAGCAGAATGTTTTTATCACGAATCCCAAAAGAAGGGTAATTCAGGAAAATCCTTTATCCTATTAATAGCTCGATTGTAAAACACTAGCCGACATACCCGCGGCTTCGCTCGCTTGGATGGCGGCAATTATCCCAAGGGAACACACTAATGGCCGATTCCTATCATTTACGGACCGTTATCGGTTAAAATTAAGGCTCTTGTATCATAACCAATAATGAAGCAAAGACCTCATACCTTTGTATAGTAGACCTTCCCTTGGAAGTAGCTACCACAGGTAAAATTAGCCTATGAGCCTGTTTCGCAATAAAAAAAGTTACTATTGGTAAGTAAAGCGATTCGATTTGTTTATAGGAACCGAGCATAACAGAATAATAATAATAAGTAATAATTTATTTAAATGTCTACTAAAGAGATTAAATCCTTGTCATCTGAAGAAACTTGTGGTATCATAACACGGTAAACACACACCCTCACACACACACACACACACATACACCCATCACCCCACCTCCACTCTACACTTATACTACATAGTAACCTCCACATAGAGTGTATTCTCTTTTTTATTACGTTTTAAGAAAAAAAAATAACCTTCAATTAATTACTAAATAACTTTCTTTGTGAAGTCTGGAAACAATGTCTATCTTTTTTTTTTTTTTTTTTTTTTAATTTTGTGGTTATCTTCGTTTTCCTTTGTAACTTATAAACTTAAGTTGTTCCAAATAAACTTTATTTTATTTTATTTTTTATTTTAAATCTCATTTTTTCATATTTATCACTCCACAATATGGCCGATCATAGAAGCCTATCACAAAAGCAGATAGGTCATTTTGCCGTAAACGTAGCACTTAGTCAGCTGCCGATCATTTTGCGCAGCGGACCGTTGAGCAGTGAGCAGTAGTGTTGAATGAGTAATTATATAGAGCTGTTATCTTATTGTCTGTTGACATTTTGCGCTGATTGTACTGTATGGGTTGCTTTTAATTGTGAGGGACTAAAATAAAGATTGTTAGGTAAATTCAGGGAAATTACCACCAATTAGCAAATTTACCACCAAGTAGGTACCAACTAAAATTGTCCGTATATACAAATCACAACTGCCACTCTTTGACAGTTGTAAAAAAAAACAATTTCGCATTTATAATATTAGATAGGATTTAATCAAAAGCAAATAAATATTTTCTTTTTCATTATAACATATTTTATTGGACTTTTTTTAATTGCTGGAAATTTCCAGCAATAACTTAGCTGTTAAAAACAGTGATAAGTTCCTCCTAAGCTTACTACGCTCACATTTTTTTTCAAGGAAACCTATAACGTTTTGGTGAAATTAATTATGGTAGATAAATAATAATTTACTTTTTTTTTTTACCGGTAAAAAAATGTGCCTCTCGGACCACACACAGTGAACGGTTCCGTTGTGGGGATGAATTTATCCCAAAAACAAATTTAACATTGTAGTTGAAAAACATGTAAATGTTATTTTCTTGATTTAATGTTACCACTTTGTCGGCGTGATTAATATTTATACCCATGCCAAATTACAGCTTTCTAGTACTAACATTCTCTGAGCTAAGCCGTGGACACCCAGGCAGACAGATAGACAGATAAACAGACGAATATGGCGAAACAATAAGGGTTCCTTGTTTACTACGGAACCCTAAAAGAAAAAAAATTGATGTTATGCACTGTATACCTACAGCCCTGTTTTAATACATTACAGCTGTCTTAACAAATTATTATTTTCTTTTATACTCACTTGGGTTATAACATAATAGAAAGGGGTTAATAACCTTAACAATACATTTAGCAACTGGGCTCAGCATTCCTTTTGAAAATGTATTGAAACACAATGTAGGTTATTTATGATCCTGAAATATTTTCCCTAAGTATTTGGAAGCAGCTATCAACATTTTTAAATTTTATTAGGTTTAGATAATTGTGGAATATTCATCATCGCTAATAGCATAAAAAAATATACAGGATGGTCACTATTCGGACTTCACTATTCGGACCACCCTGCATCTTAAGAAGCTCCGAACTAAAGTACAGCTTACAGTACAGTCATCGCGGAGTGGGGCGCGTCGTCGTGGATTGCACTAACTATACCTACATACCAGTCAACATTTTTCAGAAATCACAAAGTTGCTCAAGTAACTAATTATTATATGGATAACTCTTTAAAACACCCTAACACTTATTAAACAACCATTTAGCTGCTTGATAACATTCCTAAAACTGTAGAAAAAAACTAAATGTAGATATGAAGAAGTATCCGACATGATAATTTTGATCCAGGAAACTTACTGACATCTAAAAACTTTTCAGCAAAATACCAAATGGTATTTCGCTGAAAAGTTTTTTTCATGATGTAAAATGGATATAAATAGGTCGATTATATCAATTTCAAAAATCGCAGCTTATAATGTCACAGCTGATATAGAATATAATTTCCATATGTTGTTGCGCCGACTCCGCCTGCTTGACCTGCCTGTCTTGGTTTAGCAATCCGTTACACTATTTTTTTTATATAAAAATGTTGCCCCACACTAGGCATTTCTCCTGTATTGTGGGTGCGTTTACAAACATTTAAACTCACATACACAAACAGCCAGACCCGGAACAACTACGTGTAGGTCAAACAAATATTTGTTCCGTGCGGAATCGAACCCGCGACACGCAGCGCAGTAGTCAATCGCTTAACCAATGCGACAACCGTGCCGTCAAACTAAACGGAGCTAATATTTCCATAGCAACTACAATTTTTGTGACTCACTCACATATGTTTTTTGAATGCCATTTACAGCTATAATGTGAGTAGCCTAATCAAAATACTTTTTCACCACTCCCGCACGAAAGAAGTGTCTTTCCTCTACGAAAACAGTGAGGAAAGTTGGTTTTTCCTCACTGCTTGAACAGTGAGGAAAGTTGGTTTTTCCTCACTGTTTGAACAGTGAGGAAAGTAATGATCCCGTTCAGAAACTAACCTTGCCTGATTTTTTTATGTTAAGATTTACAGATATTTTTAAAAATAAAGAACTATTTTGATTTGCTTTGTGTCTATTTAATTTATTTACCTATGATGACTGAATACTTTCTTGCTGGTCGTGGTGAAAAGTTTTGTATGCAACATGTGAGCAAGTTCATTTGCTATTCGTTTTGTTGAGTCTTTCGCTTACTCAGGATTGAAATTTATAATCACTCGCTGCGCTCGTGATTCTATTTTTTAATCCTTCGTTCGCTCAAGACTCAAAATCAAAACTCATAGGAAAAACGAACTTTCCTCACATGTTGGATAAATAACTATTTAATGTAGGTAAATAATACTTTGAAATTGAATATTTTTCAATGACTCGCTGATTTAAACTAAAGAAAGAAAAGAAAGAAAAAGTATTTATTGGGACAAGCACAGGAGATCAAATAAAACACACACTTCAATCAATCTGCCTAGCCTTTTCCCAACTATATTGGGGTCGGCTTCCAGTCTAACCGGATGCAGCTGAATACCAGTATTTTACATGAAGCGACGGCCTATCTGACCTCCACAACCCAGTAACTGGGTAATACGATACCCCTTGGTAAGACTGGTTGTCAGACTTTCGGGCTTCTGACGACCCGACGAATCCGCGAATGACAGCCGGGACCAACGGCTTAACGTGCTTTCCGAGGCACGGAGGAGTCTCGGTATGTAAAGATGGTCACCCATCCACAGACCAACCCCGGCAAGCGTAGCTTAACCTGATGGATCGACCCGTGAGGCAGTTATTACTTAGCCACGAGCTCCAAAATAAATAAAACACACACTTATTAAAAATAAAAGCAAGAAAAAAGAAAACAATAAAAATAAAAACAAAGTAAAAAAATTAAGCAGAAACTCCTGTGCGAGGCCAAAAGGCTCACAAATAAAACAACTAAGCTAATGCTTATAAATAAAATTTCCATTGAAAAACTACGGGCTAGGGATCCATAGAAGAACATTTATTTTGTTATTAGTAATTGATTTAATCGAAAATGTATGAAAATATCGTTTTTATTATATTCAAATCAAATACAGTGGTGCTACAGCTTTGGTGCCGTAATAAGAAATGCTTATTCCGATAGACAAGTTCTATCGGAATAAGACACTTGTTTTTTTTTTGACCGGTACTTTTACATTTTTATTTATTTATTAAAACTTTATGCACAGGTAAAAAAAAAATACAGAATACGGTGGTGCAGAGGGGTCCGATGAGACCATGGTCTGCCGGGGTTGCGGGAAAGTCCGAAAGGGATACCGTGGCCCCCTGGTATTGCACAGGCAACAGAAGGAACACGGGTGGGTTTTAGTCAGTAAGAGTCTGACACAAAGAGCGGGAGACGTCATTTGATGATTTCACATCCAAAAAAAAAAAAAAAAAAAAAAAGAGTGGTGCAGAGACAAGACATTTTTGTTCCAAAATGGATGATATCCTATAGATGGATTGTAGCATATTCCGTTCTTAGTTTCTGCCTATCCTCATGCAAAAGTCGTGAATTCATGTATAATATATTTACATTATGTCATTGAGCAAACATGGAAGTCACCTACTTTTTTCAGTATCTAACTATTCATAGAGCATTATTTAGTAGATCACTATCTCTGCATTACTAAAAAATGCACATTAAACAGACTGATCCCACTGCACGATATAAATGTGAATACAAATAACTAAATAAAAAACATCGATGGAACGTTAGGTATTATTTAGTTTAGTTTGTGACCACAGAAACTAGCTATCCCTATAATGTAGGTAACATTTGTAGGTAACAAAACTACCCACTACTGAATTTCCATATAAATTCATAAACAATAGAAAAACGCGACCGCAATAGCACCATTTGCGCTGTTTGTACCACTGAAAAAACCTAAATAGGTAGATACTTATCATAAAAACAGTTCAGTTCAGAAATAAACCCCCCTTTTTTGGGTTGAATACCTGAAGATTGCCAAACGGAACTCTATTACTAAGCCTCCGCTGTCCGCCCGTCCGTCCGTCTGTCAGTCAGCGGACTATATCTCATGAACCATAATAGGCAGACAGTTGTTTTTTTTTACCAGATTACGAATATGTATTTCTATTGCCGATATAATAGTAAATAGAAAAAAATCAATACGTTAATATTTAAAGAAACGTGTTTTTCACCGTTTTTGCTCGATCTTTATACGGTACTGAACGCATTTGGCCGCTTTTTTAAACACACGTAAATGCATTATATTAATCCGAACAATAAATTTGACACAGAATGAGCCTTGTTAAGCTGTCATCCTGAATATTGTAGGCAATATGTTTTAATTTAGGTACAAGTAAACACAGTACGATCTTAAAATTGAATGTTGCCAGAACTGAACTCACAAAGGCCGTCTGTGGGCCTAATTCAGACTAGTAATTAGGCCGCCATTGCAAATTCCTATAAAGGAGAAAAGCTTGTTAACTATGCTAGTGAAACTTCGCAATTAAATCCGTTAACGAGCTTCTGGCAAATAGAATTTAAATCCATCTGCTAAGACTAGTGGGCAATACTTGTTTAAGGACTGTTTTATACATTTTCTTTTGTAATAAACATGTTAAAGCTGCAGACAGTCTGTTTATTATACCTACCTACCGTAAATATATAAGTTAATCTTAAATATTTTTTTCGGTTCTATACTAAAAATAGAACTTGATAATAAATATAGGTACCGAGTTGTTTATTATCTGATAGGTACAAAAATATTTTTCTGTCAAAGTTTATCATACAATTTTAGTGCTACTTATGAAAACTAGATTAAAAATTCAAAACATTATCATGCATTGAATATGATCTGTACTGATGCACGTGATAAACATTAATCATTCATGTAATTAGCAATCATTTCAATATCTATGTCAATGTGTTTATGCTAGCAATATATTTTTTTATAATCTGAGCTGCGTTAGAGATAAAAAGTGAACCGATTTTTTTGTTCGCAAGTGCACTAACACTTGACGTTTCTAAAAAACGTAATTCCTAATTTAAAATTGACATTTGCGACTGTTAAGTGAAAGGTAACATGGCTTTCTAGCAATCAATTCGATGCACCTAATAATGTTGGTGTTGGTTTCTGTAAAGTGAAATCCAACGTTAGTCGTTTATCGGACGGTGACGTCCGTCCGACATCGGAAAGCTTCCGGTCGAGTCGCTGTCTCGATTACCTAGATACCGTCAATCGATCGAGCGATTCGATACTCGATATCGAATTTATAGACACTAGGGATTGACATCCTCGAGATTTAAAAAAATATTATTTTTCTTACTTTCAACCTTTTTTCGACTAGGTACCTCGTTGGTCTATATCAGTGGTCGGCAAACCGCGGCTCGCGAGCCGCATGCGGCTCTGTACCATGTCGATGAATGAGAGCGTAGACACGTGCGGGGGTCGGGGTTTCGGTCATTAAGCAAGATATCAAGTTTCATTCAAAATTTGAAATTGATAACTTGAACTTTGATATTTCAAAGATTGATTTCCGAAGTATTTTTTACTACCAAGGTTAACTTGTTAATAAGCATGATGCCTTCATCATATTATTATCAGCCGATATGATGATGATGGTGAAGGCATCCTACTTCTGAACAAGTTAATTTTAGGAAATTTTGTGCAGTAAAAGAGGATGGGAGTTTTAAGGATTAAGATAAGTGTATTGAGACAGTTTGGACACACAGAAAGGATTGGCTCTCATAAGAAATCGTAGTCGTTATAGTATTGATATTTGGCTCTATTGACTAATGAGTTTGGCGAACAATGATCTAGATGGTTGTAAGTGCGACTGTGAAGTTAGATTCCCAAGTCGGACTTAGAGGAAATCCTAAAAAGTACCAGCAGTGCTATTCTGTAACTGTAGTTATGACGTTTAAGTACTATTAATTGAAGGCGAGGCTATTCCACCAACTCGCAATGGGCCCACGTGGTAGATCCTCGCAGAGAGGAGGCCTGTGTTATAGGCTGATTATGCTGCTATTGCCACTAACCGGGCAAAAATCTAGACTCCAGCAGTGCTATTCTGTAACCATCTCACCGTGAAAACTTAGATGAAGTGAGCTCGGAGCGAACTGTCAGTCCCTAGCAGCAGGTGGAAAGACAGCTCACTTCACGTTCACTTCACCTAAGTTTTCAACGTGAGATGGTTACAGAATAGCACTGCTGGAGTCTAGATTTTTGCCCAGCCTATAACACAGGCCTCCTCTCTGTGAGAGGGAGGGGCAATCTACCACGTGGGCCCATTGCGAGTTGGTGGAATAGCCTCGCCTTCAATTAATAGTACTTAAACGTCATAACTGGTGAAATGTGTGTGTCGGTATTCAAGCGTGACTGACTACAAAAGTTTCAGTCGTCTTAAACTCGGTTTATTGGAGATCAACCTCATCAATTCATTGAATGGGTACTTGTCAGCCAACCTTTGCTGACGGTAAAGATCAGACTGATGACCTTGGCATCCGTTATTTATCCGTTCGCACCAAATAACCCACTTCTCTCTCAATAAAATTCAATGATACGGCTTTAGAAGTATGGAATTAGAATCTATAGGAGATCATGCTCAGTAATCGCGCGTACTGGAAGACGTAGCATTGGAAGGCCTCCCACAAGGTTGACCGAAGACCTGGTAAATTCCGATAAGCACAGAACCGGTGGAAGTGGTGCTGCTTGGGGCCCTATATCCAGCAGTGAACGTCTTTCAGCCAATAAAAATGTGAAATCTACAACAAGTAATACAAAAACCTTTCAATACAAAAAGTTTTGCTTACTACTTTACAGGGTCGCTTCGCCGGCATGCCAACAATAAAATAAAAGTAGGTTCATAGAAATAAATGCCGCATAAAAATGTAACAGACGATAGTATTTGAGTGATGTCTCAGAAATATGAAGCGTTCATCATCTGCCTAGCCTTTTCCCAACTATATTGGGGTCGGCTTCCAGTCTAACCGAATGCAGCTGAATACCAGTATTTTACATGGAGCGACTGCCTATCTGACCTCCACAACCCAGTAACTGGGTAATACGATACCCCTTGGTAAGACTGGTTGTCAGATTTTCGGGCTTCTGACGATCCGTAACGACTGTCAAAGAAAGAAATATGAAGCGTTGCGAAACGTTATTGATAAAAAAAAACCTTGTTTGCAAATAAAACTAAATTACTAAGAAAAAATCAAAGTACCTACAGTAGGCATGCCAGAGGTACAGTGCGTGTCACGTAAAAAGAACGCTGAGCGACAGTGCAGGGAATGTGTCTGCGCACGGATAAAGTCGCATCCTAAAATACTAGGCTATTGGTTTTATAATATAAGTGTAATTGTTTTATTGTAGAATCATAATAGGTACTTTATTAGCGACTTAGTACTATGGAATAGGCTGGAATCGTTAAATCGCTCAGTGCGCAAGTAAACGGCCAGCGTTCTTTTTACGTGAAACGCACTTTAACAAAACCGAAATAATATTCTATAGAAACTCCGTAAAGGCTCCTCCCGCAGACAGGCGCGTCGCGACTCTGGTGGAACAATTTCTATGAAAACTTCACAAAAATGGTTGTACTGGTGTTTCTTCTGCGGGAGCCTTAATACTACGCTAGGTTTATTCTGTTGGAACTTCGTACTAGGCTGGGCCATGTCAAGGTCAAGTGGCTCAAGGTCAACGACGTACAGTCGACTGTAAGTACAGTTAACCAAATTATGAAGCGGATAGGTAGCCCAATAGTTCAGGCAGACCATGCCATAACACAACCACCATTACATAATTTATTTTGAGGGTTTTATTCGGATAAACTTGCTATATAGAACCCACATTGCTAAAAATCCTTTCAACATTTGTTCCAACCGGAACGTTCAACTGGACCCACATAAAAAAGTCTTCAAAAAACTAAAATCCATTTCAGTACAAATAAAATGCCAAAGAATACAGACTAGCGGGTACAATCAGTTCAGCGCCATTAATAAAATCAACAAAGTAACAATGTTCATCAAAAGCTATTGGGAGAACAATGGCGGCGTGCGCTTCGCATAATGAGCGGACAATACATGAGAACGACTGTATCCGCGTACACTGCTCCATGCAGAAAAAACCAGAAGCCGCGATCGCGAGGCAACCGAAACGTCAAAAGCTACTCATAATAAGTGTTATTACCTAATAAAACAATTTATTTGATAGGTAAGTTATATACAATAGGTAGTAGATTATTATACAACTAACTATTTACTCTAGATATCTATTTTTTTTTATATTTTCTGCGTGTAAACAGAAAAGAAAAAATATTTTTCTCAAGGTAGCCATATATTACGTGGTTGGAATAGAGGCAAGCGCCCCCAAATTGGTTTTGTTATTGGACAAAGTGCGAGACATGATCGTGTTCGCCTTTTGGTTGGTTCTGTATTCTGTGGTTTGCCGGTGTGCTGCGCGGAAACGATCTCATTGAAAGAAGACATAACCGGTTAGGGTGAGCAAATCTCGTGTCCAATGTCAAGGGTTCATAAATTATTGAATGACATTCATTGGCCGCATAAGACGAACTGCTGAGCATTGGGTTTGATTTAAAATTCGGGCAGTGTTACTCGGTCTTTTCTTTTGAACCGACAAATTTGGGAATTTTGATGAAAATTAGGTTGTGGTTTACAATTTTGAGCAGTGCTAGCCCAGTTCAGCGGCCCCGACTTACGAGGTAGGTCGGTCGGTCGGTCGTTGTAGGTCGTAAGATCGAACCTAGGCAGACGTTTTACTTTGTGTAGTTTATTGCAGCTCGATTGTCCCAACGATCAGTTTGTCGGCAAATTACCTTGCCGGCTCGGAGTTTCTCAGCGAAAGCCACATGAAAGCGCTTGAAATGAAATCCCAACATCGATGACCGAAAACCAAAGAATGCAGTGGTTATGGTCGAAATAGGCTAGATAGGAGCAGTGGTGGCGCAGTGGTGTCAGCCCTGACTTACGAATGGGTTTAAACCATGGCAGGCACTTTACTTTGTGTAAATAATTTCATCACCACACCACTGTTCTCAAAACGGTGAAGGAAAACATCGTGAGCTGAAACCTGCATATCCTAGGATCAAAGATTCAAAGAGATGTGACATCTACCAACCCGCACTCTGCCCGTTTGTTGGATTACAGTCCATTCCCTCTCTAGAGAGGAGGCCTGTGTCCAAGAAGTGGAAACGTTATAGGCTGATTATGCTTACATTTTTGCCTAATGCTGAATATACAGGGATATTAAAAGACAGAGTCCGTCTGTTAATTAAATTAAATACTTTAACTAATTGTCCTTGCTGAATTCGACGAATGCAAAGCAGAGACACTAACTAAAACTTGTACTCCAAGACTTTATTGGGTAGCAGCCACTTGAAACTGAATAGAAACTCCCACGCCTGAGTACTTTAAGTACCTAAGTTAAAATATAACCCGAACTTTAAGATGTGTGAACTTATGCAGCTTTCCTACAAACAGTAAGAATACGGGAATGGAAAATCGCAACTTTCTTGCCAACACTTTCTTGAAACTTTTATGCCTATTCTGAATATATTAGTATCAGAATAATAGCAGGCCGTATTGTCCGCGTAGCGTGCCTACCTACTGACGTTTCCAGGATAAAAATGCCAATCCAGCATAGACCCTGTTTCATTGAAATCTACTTTTAAACCTAATCGGAACCAAAGTTCAACCCATCGGAATGACCAAACATTTAAAGCTTTGCTTACTGAACCAATTCTTCAAATTGAAGAACGGCAGGTAAACAGTGGCTTCCCATTACGTTGTGTTCCAACAACCTTCAACCGTCAGAGGGATCGTTTAGCCACAAATTGTATTGCACCTAGTCAAGTCTGGCTAGAACTGAGGTAGGACATTCACGATCGACGTAAAACCATTAGCAAGTAATTACAGTGTAATTCTTATCTCGGTAAAGTAAGGTAAAAAAAAGAAAGTTTCATCAAACTCACGGCAATCATTCCAATTTATACTTTATCACAATGAGATAAGAGTTGCATTGCAATGAGTTACTAATGGTTTTACGTCGATCGTGAATGTCCTACCTTAGCCACAAATTGGATCTCATCTGGTTACCTTTAGCTACAACTAAATCGTACAATAGCGCTCCAGTTCCGCCTCTGGGTGTCATTTGCACATGATTGCTTCAGACACCTTCATAAGACACCTGAGGCGGTCATTGATAACTATAAGGCCAGGCCAATTACCGCCAATAACCCTTAGGCTCAATTTACATTGCCACGGAACTGTCAATTGTGTAACATACAAACTAGATACGACTTTATTAGTGACTGCGGGAAGTACCGAGAATGCGCGAGAATTCTCCAGTAAACGCGCGATCTATTATTTTCACTATTGACATAAAGTTCATTATGTTTAAAAAAAAAAATCGCTTCTATTCCTTTCCGTTGCAATAAAGAAAGAAAGAAAATACGTTTATTTGCGGTACATATGACGCAAGCAAAGGGACAAACACTAAAAATCTATTTGGGGGAAAATATGCGTCAAATACACGCAAAACACCAATGCACAATGTGAATTGAGCCTTAGATGCATTATAATACAAGGAAATGTTGTACCAGAGTGTTAATTTGACACATCGGACAGGTATGAGTGACAGACACAACGCTCTTGGAAGACGAAGTTTTCGTATAATATGGGGTTGAAGTATGAAATTGTCGATTTGTACTGAAACATTTAAATTCGTTTTTTTTTTTTAATTTGTCATATTTATTTAATCAAAATAATTACCATTATTATTTATTATACATTGCTGCCATCTAATAGGAAGGTCATTTATGCCTTTGCGATAGAACTCTTGTGATCTAGATTCGACAAACTGTGTGAAAGCATTTTGTACTGCCTCTTGAGAAGAAAACTTTTTATCACGTAGAAAATTGTCCAAATCACGAAAAAAATGGTAGTCCGTTGGAGCAAGGTCTGGCGAATACGGAGGGTGACGAATGGTTTCTAATTGCAGTTCCTGTAGAGTTAAAACGGTGTCTCGTGCTGTATGAGGTCTCGCGTTATCATGGACTTATAATGGTGAAGATCGATTCATGAGTCGAGGTGGTTTCACTGCTAGTTTTGCTATCATTGTTCGGAGTTCGGCACAGTAGACATCTGTTGACCAGATCGGAGAAAACCATAGTGAATAACACCATGCTGAGACCACCAAACAGTTACCATTACCTTTTTATTGGTAAGCTTTGCTTAAGGACACTGTTGCGGCGTTTGACCTGGGGTCAGCCATTGCATTTTTCGCTTACGGTTATCGTAAAAAATCCACTTTTCATCACATGTCACAATTCGATCCAATATTTATTTCTGTATCGATTCAACAAGGCAACAAATTTCAACACGCGTTTCTTTCTGCAGATCAGTCAAATCATTAGGAACCCATTTCTCATATTTTTGTTATTTTATTGATTTGACGCAAATGAGTCAATATTGTTGGTAAGGTAACGTTAAACCATGCCGCTAATTCCTGGGTAGTTTGGCTCGGATTGGCTTCCACCATCTCTTTCAATTCATTATTATTCACCTGTGTAGGCGGTCTTCCACGTGGTTCATTCTTCAAATCAAAGTTTCCATCATGAAAGCGTTTAAACCTAAATTGCATGGTGTGTTCATTAGCAGTCATCTCTCCAAACGCAACATTGATATTGCGAGGTGTTTCTGCCGCATTAGTTCCGCGTCGGAACTCGTATAAAAAAATCACTCGAATTTTCGAAATATCCATCTTTCTTGCCTAAGCTGAATAAAAAAAACAACTGAAGGTCGATAATCGAATGTTGCACATTTTTTAAAAGAAGAACTTCATAGGTACCATGTGAAAAAAGTTTCACTCAAAAATCTCAAACCATGAAGGTTCTATGTCAATTCGGGCGCCATGTGTGCGTGCGCTGTAATTATACAGCTTTCATTTGTGTTGCGCTCGGACGACGACTGCCGCGTCACTGCCACACAAATTAAAGCTGTATAATTACAGCGCACGCACACATGGCGCCGCGCGCACAGATGAGTTGAACTATCTGTATTACAATAAAACGGCAATTTCATACTTTAACCCCTATTATAATATGCATAAGCTCATGCCACCGTGCAATTTCGTGTAAGTTATAAACGCCTAAGGCCTCTGCCTCGAATTTTGCGGGCAGCGGGGCGGCGGCGGCGGCGGCGCGGCCGGTCACCGCTTGACTGGAGTGCACCGCTCGTTGCCCGCCCCCGCGCCGCTGTTTTCGAGAACCGGTCCATTTGATTTTACGCATAAGATCTTGCCGCTCCCGCGCCGCCGCCGCCGCCGCGCCGCCCCGCTGCCCGCAAAATTCGAGGCAGAGGCCTGAAACATCAAAATAATGATGAGTCAAAGAAAAAAATGTTATGCAGTTCCGAAGCCAACTTATTGGCCATCATTTTGGTGTTGTCATTGTTCCGAATTTGGATTGACGACCATTTAAAAAGTTATAGACTTGTATTCAAAAAGTGCAGGATTATGTCTGAAATATACACATAATATTATTATTGTAGATCGGAAAGTAGTTCAAAGTAAATTCTTTGAGCAAATGGATCGTAAAACACGAACATAAACTTAGTACACTTGTGGACAGTGACGTAACATTATAATTAACTCAATATCATGTACTTTGTGATATTGCTCACTCAGGCACGTGACCGCGAGACGAATGATAATAGTGAAGAGCAATGAAGAAATTATACTGATACGTTACAAGTACAAAGCTACAAAGTCTGATAACCAGTGTTACCAAGGGGTATCATATTACCCAGTAACTGGGGTGTCAGAAAGGCAGTCGCTCCATCAAAAAAAATACTGGTACCTAATTCAGTTGCTGGTTAGACTGTAAGCCGACCCCAATATAGTTAGGAAAAGTCTAGACAGATAATGATGATGGCGTTAAAAGTACGAAGATAACTACTGATACATTGATTAGGAGTAAAAGTTCATCTGGCGAATACATGTAGGATAAAAAGTCAGATTGCAAAAATTGCCTTTTTCATATAAAAATATCCATACGGCTATTTAAATGGATCAAAGTAAATAGCTATTGATTTTTCATCAAATTGTTTAACCAATCTGAAAACACGGACGATTCGTATAAAAACTGAAATTCATGTCTGTTTCAGACAAAAATATGGCTCCCGGCGCGGGATCCTGCGTCTGTTATGGCTGGCTGAATACACAGACTAAATTAGTTAGATAAAAAATATGCGAGTATTTTAAATATAACTTTATGTATTTTGGAATAATACATTTGGTTCTCTAGGGAAATTGCGTAGGTTCGTACAAAAGTTTTAATGCTGCACACAAAGACTATGGAGGCTTTGTTATATTTGTTGCTTCATTCAATGTTACATCAGTCTTCACAAGCCCGATTTCGTCCTCATTGTCTTTTATTTCCAAGCGTGTCCATGCAAAACGGTAAGTAGGAATAAAACAACACACTATCGGGTTGCAGAACTCAAATCAAGGGCAAATGTAATAACAAATGGAGCTACTAGGAAATGAAGAAATTGCTTATCGATATTGTTTCATAAACGGACCGTATCGCGAGTAATGTTTTATAAACATTAGCCGTATGAGAAGCATGGACAATGAGAATTCAGTAGCGGTACAAAGCTCACCTCCGTTACAAGAGACGAGTATTTTCTCTAGAAAACGAAAGAATACTGTGTACTACATACAGTACTTACATAATGCGTTTGTTCTCATTGTACGGGAGCTTAAAATATTAAGGCCCGGATTCCACTATACATGTTACGTAACCGTAACACTGCAGGGAAATCTGCCAAATTATCATGCCTCAGCGTTTATGATGCCTTTTCAGTTCACGGTTGGAGAAAGTGCGTGGGAGGAATCTAAAAAAATTGGAGCACAGACAGTGATATGTATGTAGGTATGTTTGCAAGACAATTAGAATTATGATTCTGTGCTCTTGCACAGAATCATTGACTAATCTTCATATCAAAATAGAGATGATTCAGACTCATTTTGATTAAGACTCTTCTGAGAAAGGTTCTGTGAGTTCAAAGAATCATGGAGTTCCTTCAGTTCTTATCTAAGATGGAAGTAACGGAAGGACATAAAATGTAATCAAAGTTTATGGGAAACCTGATTGATTACTTCCTTGTTTATTGTACCCGTATGGCCATGGGTCACGTACCAAGGGACCAAGGAACTTTATAATATGCCATTACTGCCTATGTATATTTTGAACTTATGTGTTGCTAGTTATTACCTGTTCTTGCCCAAACAGTAGTTGTTGACTATTTCATGTGTTGTTTGTGAAGGTATTTTTGTCATCATGATCATTCCCTTGTCTCCATCAAGGGGATGATATATTTAATCACCCCCTTGACGGATGCAGGTGACTAAATCGTCACCATGTCTTACCTATTTTTTTGGAAGGCGTACGAGGGGCCGAAGCCAACTCACAGAGGCCCGTTAGGCGTTTTAATAAAATGAGGCACCAACCGACGATTATCCCTGTATGCACTATGCAAGTGCACCCAAGGACAACCCCCGGTTGGTGTAGGACTATTGGAATGGAAACAGAAAAAACAGGATATGGAAACAAAGATATTGGACTATGGGTTTGGGTAGCTTAAGTTGACTGGTGACCTGGAACTATGGAAGGACTATGGCCCCTGCCCGATCAATGTTTTATGTACAGAAAACTGTCGCTAGCACATAATGACGAAGCGACAAGGGGGCAACATATCCTGAGGTGCTCGAGGAGTGGAGAGGTATTCCACGGCTTTCAGAACAATCCCAGAGCCCGCAATATGGTCAAGATCACTACGAGCACTTACTGGAATACTTCCTTCCTCCGAGCAAGTTTTCTCTTGGGAATCTCCACTCAAGCCGGCCAATTAAATCAAGAATGAGGTGGGAGCTCTGTTCCTCGTCCCTTTTCACTCCAGTCGGCCAATAAAGGCAAGCCAGAGATGAGGAACAAGATTTCTCCCGGGAGATAGGGTCCGTGGGGTATTAATTCCGTTATTTACGTAGTTGAGCAGTTTTTTTTTTCTAACTTGTGAAGCAATGGGTTAGCAATCTGTTTCAAAACGATTCAGATTCTAATTGATTGTGTATTACGGAATTAGTGTACAGATTATCACACCGCTGCGCGCTGTCACAATGAAGTAAAACACGAACACGCTAGATAAGGACTGATTTATTTATACGTACCTACGGTGTAAGTATGAACAAAACATTTTTTTTTTTTAACGTTGCCCTTCACTAGGATTTTTTCCTGTATCGTGGGTGCGTTTACAAACATTTAAACTCACATACACAAACAGCCAGACCCGGAACAACTACTTGTAGGTCATACAAATATTTGTTCCGTGCGGGAATCGAGCCTGCGACACGCAGTGCAGCAGTCAATTGCTTAACCATTGCGCCAACCGTGCCGTCAAAATTCATTCATTATAACTAACATTTTTCAGTCATTATAACTAACTTCAAAATTAAACTAACTAGTTATAATGTTATTGCCATCTGTATCATTTTATGGTAAGGACGCTAAATTGGATCAAGTGTCCTTTTCGTCATCGTCGTAATGTCGATTGTTCACATACGATTTGGCTCTGTAAACTAGCATCCCAAAGCAATCAATCTGCCAAGCTCTTTCTTTAACTTGGGGTAAGCTTCCAGTCTAACCGGATGCAGCTGAATACCAGTATTTTACATGGAGCGACTGCTTATCTGACCTCCACAACCCAGTAACTGGGTAATACGATACCTTTGGTAAGGCTGGTTGTTAGAATGTCGGACAACCCAAATGTATCATTCCAAAGCCTTTCGTAGAAACTCAATAACTAAGGAAATCATCAGCCTGAGTGCTTATAAAATAATAACATTAATACAAAATTAATGACTTGTGTATGTAAATGAACATGATATTTACTGGAAGTTTCCTCACATGACATACGGACAGATCACTGGCGTGATTGCTATAGAACTATTAATATCCGGAGTTCGATTCTACATCCTGTGCCACATTGATGAATATTTGATTAAAACACCAAAGAGACAAATGGTGGGTAAACACTGGATTAATCTTTCGACATATTATTATATTGACAAAAAAAATGGCATGACATGTAGGTGGATGATTTTTATTTGAAAAAATCATCCAGCTTTAAGTAAGCTAAGCTTAAAGTAAAAAAAAAAAACAAAAAGGGCAATTCTATAATGATTATCGAAGCCTGTAAACTTCAGAAATAAGCTTGAGCCTTTTTCTACTTTTTTAAGACTTCCTGGCTAATAGCCAATACCATTGGCCAGGAAAGTGGAAAACTTGAGCTATACTTTCCGTTAGTAGGTACACAAACTGGTGACACTGTTGCTCTTGAAGACAGACAGTCCTAAGGCGGTTATCAAACATTCAGACGTAAAAAGGTGTTAGCACATAACATACATTATTTAATTTGCTGTACAGCTTCCTACGGAGAAACCCTCTCATCTTTCATTTTCCTCCCCAAGGATTGTAAACTCCTTGTAACAAGCAACAAAATACATAAAATCTGAAACTCTACTCATGAATAAAAGAAATCGTCGCAAGCTCCTTAACAAGCTGGTGACCAAGCTAATCCTTTCTCAAGACCGGAACAATGCTATTTTTTCCTAGAAGAAAAAGTACGTTAAATGGTTATTTTCTTACTATTCCCCTTTGTGATTTTGTAAAGCTTTTTTTAATTGTGCATAATGAGAAAGCACGATTTCAGGGCAGGTGGACTTCGACCCTCTTCAAGGCAGGAGTAAACGAGCCCTAGCTCGAAACCGACTTCTGCCCAATCTAGGGGGTCCAAACGCCTACTGCTGGAGGCTCTACACGAGGGGTCGAAGGGTCCATGGCTGTTTACGGGGTACCGGTGCGGGCGCGTTAATTGAGGTGGCAGTCAGCCCACCGGTTGAACGCGTCCCACAGGGTCAAGGTGATCCGGCTGGTCCGGGGAGACCGTGTCGAGTCAGACTTAACGCACATTTACGGTCTTAACGAACTACTCATACGCGCACGTGGATTTAAAAGGTACCTACTGCGAAAATGAGCGTGAAGCTATGCATTCCTAATGCATAGGTAAACATAGACATCGTCATTATATTATGTTGCACGTGCGCGAGCGCAGATTGATTAAAAGTATCGAATGCTGACGTCACAGTCATTGGTACTGCGTCATACACATGATTTGATTGCTTTACTAATTAAGGGACCATTTGATATAAATTAATATACCTTATAAACTACATAAATAAACGTGACACCGGTTCTTGTCACGTATTTTAGTACCTACATACCTACCTATAATACCTGCTTACTTTTATTTTATAACAGAATTATATCGTTATTAATTTAGAGTGTACTGTGTTTTCCTTCACCGTTCTTTAAGCAAGTGATAATTATACAATACTTACGCACATGAATCCGAAAAGTCAGAGGTGCCTTGTGCGTGCCTTGGGTCCAATCTCTATATGCATTGTGGATCCTTCTTCGGGTGAATATTACCAGTGAAACTAAACGCGATCAGCACATCTAAACCTCGTTCAAGAAGTGTCAGTGTTATCATTGTGGTGGAATTTTGACACTGACAGCTCTTGAACGCAGTTTAATTGTGCCCTGTTTTATTGGTGAAATTCAACTTTAATGACGAAGCTTATTTCAGTCTGGACGACTTTCGTTTGTGTAATGGTGCTAACACTAGTCAGCGGGTTGTAATAATGACCAATCAACGACTTAAATTTTAACAATTACGGTATTTCTTTGGAAAATATGTGTCGCATAGGTTTTAAATAATGTTGCATGTGTCGTTTCGGCTGTTTTAAACAAGCTTGTTGTCTCGTAGACTACTGTTTAACATAAGTTGAGACAGACTTTGCTGCACGCGATGCATGACAACCATAGTAACGGGTTTTCTACGGGTTTTGTCGACGGAAGAATAGACAAAATGACAGATTGTGCTTGTTTATCTGTGTTTTTGTCTATTCTTCCGTCGTCAGAACCCGTTTGTATTGTGGTCATGCTAAACGTGCTGGAATTAAAACGGATTTCTACTGAATGCGATAATCACAACGCATTACAGATATATTTAAAAACGTTAAAGATATTACTCTTATTCAAAGAATGTTGTCTGCTTATATCCTTACAAGTTACATTATTCACAAAATGAAAGAGGATGACCCACTCACGACGAAGCCCTCTTAAGAAGGAACTGAGCCTGCGAGGAATTTGAAATTTTAAGAGAGAGTATGTCTAGGTTCCTATCATTTTCTTTTACGTTAAAAACTTTCCGAATTTGTTTGGTATTCCTCTAATCACGGTGGTAAAAATTGGGTATATTTTTGTAATTTTTGGAGGGTTATATTTTCTTTACCAATAAGTTGCGGAAAAAAAAGGAAATACTAGGGACATGTCTATAGCAGACCTTGATTTTATGCAAAAAAAATATTGCTCTAGAGGCATTATTCATGAAGAAAAAAGGGGAATACATTTGTATGGAGAATCGCAGGCCCTGATCTCTCTTAACAAAAACATTTCTACAAACGACACAAATCGTTATCAGCATACTAACATGAAAGATCGTAAAGCCGGGTCTAGACTTGTGTAATGTGTAATGTTATGTAATGCGAATAGTGTGGACGGCATAGAAACTCAACGCGAATCCTGTATGTGTTTGACTGCGAGAGCCATAATATCAGCGCGAGCGGCAGCCCCAGCGTTACATTACACGATACATTACATTAGATATGTTTTTTTATCATTATGTGCACTTAAAAATACTGTTCACGATACTGTAGTACTCGTATGAACGGTGTTTCACATAGGGAACGTTAGGTTATTTAGTACATAATTTATTCATCATTGTGTACTTGCATCTGAGTAATGGTACAATTAAAATGACATTCTGCTACGGCGAGAGCATTTAAGTTTATGTAAAGTATCATAAAGTGCTAATAAACGCCTCGTGAAGACGATTATCGATTTTGTCGTTAAATTGTTGTGATACTATGTATTGCTTTGTTCATCATTATGCTGGGTACAGATTGGCGAAACGTAACATGAAATGTAACACACGTTGAAACAAATTCAAAACCTATAGCGTACCCCAGTAGGTTTTGATTTATTTGCGAGTATCAAAATACATATTATGTCACATAAATGGCCGTATTTTTTATTGCGTTGACTTAGGAGCTTGATTTTTTTAGAGCTCCAAGGGACCATAAACTTACGTATTTTATATTAATTTCAACCAGATACCTTCACGCGTTCCTGCGAAAAATGGTCTTCACAGACTAACAGACGGACGGACAACGAAGTGATCTTAAAAGGGTTCCGTTTTTTCCTTTTGAAATACGGAACCGTAAAAAAGGATAACATTTAAACTGAATACTTACAGCAAGTTATTACTGGAAACGACCAAATTGTATTACTTTAATTCGACGTCGTCTTCAGACAAAATTCAACAGTCGTTCTCGTAAACAAATAGGATTCCCAGCAATTGAAAGTTGGTGCAGCGAACGAAATAAATTTCGAAGCAGTCAGTAAGTCTGTTTCTACCAATTTAAGCATGCAGAAATTCTGTTCAGGATTGCACCGTATTTTCCACCGCCGATGGTTTCATTCACTGTCACACGTTGCTATTTCAAACGTTCCAGTTACGTTGATTTAAACCAGGATACCTCTGTCATGTGTTCCCTTTTTTATGAGATCAAGTACTATGATTCTGAGTAAAAATATAAAATTCTAATTCTTATCCTAATCTTACCTCCTCCTCATCCCTTATACCATGGGCTAATGGACGCTACTGAAGGTGGCAAACTTGTAGCCAAATTCTGTGCTGACTATTTAGATTTCCATCGACACGGTAAGGAGGAGATCCCTTAAACCAAATTATTTCGCGTCGAATCAACATATCTTGGGTTGCAGCTGAAAATCAGCGTCATGTGGTACACCTTGTACGAGTATTGACATTATGCTGAGCTGCATTATAATCATTGTTTTCTGTTTTTATAATTTTAATGTGTAATGCCAATAAACGCATTTTTCTTTCTTTTTTTACCTTCCTACAAACATCTTTTTTAATCATCAATTAAATATAAAACTGCATAAATACACTCTTTCTAGCCATTTCTTCTTTTAATCAACACCTACATCCAGCTGTCGTTTGTACCTAACAAGTAAGCTGCAACTTGAAACAATCCAAACACTAGGAACAAAGGTTCAACGAACTCATGAAGACATCGATTGCTAATACATAAATATGTACCTGAAGTACATAAAGTCGTAAAACAATAGTAACAATGATGCCAAACATCCCTATCGGCTGTTCTGACAAAGTTTTAATTAATTACGTACACTACAGATATCTTCGCCTTTCCACTCTGTCTTATGGAGTGGAACTTCGGAACACAATGGTACTGGCAATGGTTCTGCCCTTTTAGAAATAGTAATTTTCAGACACGACTTGCTGTTAAACGTGTTTATTAGAGCTTTTAGCTAAGCCCCTACTAAGCTAAAAGCTCTGGCTACTTTCAATAACCCTACTAAGGTTCAATGGCTAGTTGAACCTTTACCGTTGACCTGAAAGTGTTCTAAACAACCTAACCTGTTAACCTGTGTTCTTAACAATATTATTAACTTTAAACACAAATACATTCCCTGTACTTTGCTTCTACCAGGCGGCGATCAGGAAATTCCATCTCAATACAATTTTATCTGAAAACGAAATCGGGAACAAAGAAAAGTGTGACCACTCGTGGAGTACTTTTTTTTAATTCCACGTTCAATTCATGTGTGGAAACGGTATCGTGATTTTTATACAGGGGAAATCTACAATTAACTAAGTAATTCTAACAAGAATGCTTCGGAAAATACGTCAAGTTTGACCTAATAATGCAGAAACGACATAACTCACCAATTAAAAACCCAAGAAATGTCGGAACTTTTCCCTAACGATTTTGTACTTGTAGGCAGGTATACCGACTAGCCGACCGAGGAATAATGTTACACTATACAGCGAGTATCAGAAATGTGTAGACATTATTATATAGGTAATATGTGAACTTACGCTACTACCTACAAAGTAAAATATCAAGTAAACAACAAATTGAATGTCTGATACATTTTACCCACAGTATTGTTTGCATTACTTGAAAGTGTGATTATCTGATTATTTTCTCATTGGCTTATTATATTATTGTAAAAAGATAACGAGGAAAGATGTCCCACCGTAATACAGTTTATAACTAGTACGCACCCGTACTTTATATTTTTTTAAGTGAAATCTTTTTTAGCGGCGTTGTGCACTTTTTTTTGTGATGGGTAAAAAATGTTAAACTAGCGTCAGGACACGTGACCTGATCGAAAATTCGAAAGACGGAGGGAGAGTAGACCGCCGCGCCGGCGCGGCGTAGGAGACGAAGTATCCCCCTCTCTTTCTACCTTCCGGCGAAAATGTATGCCTGCGCCTGCTGTTTCGTTTTCACTTCTGCCGGCACTCCCGGAGTGCAACCCGTTATTTTTTATTAGTATCACCAACAATTGATTACTCTGATACAAACACATAATACATTTTTTTAAAGTAAAATAACAGTGCATTAGTTAGTAATAGGTAAACACCACATGTATAAAACAACGAAGCAGACAAATAAGCTAACTTTTATTAGTAATAAGCGCTAATATTGATAAACAGTATTACGGTGGGCAGTTCAGGGAGAATCGGTTTCGTAACAACCTGAATTTATTACTGTGCAATGAGTAACAAATTGGGTATCTAATCTTTTAGATTCATAGAAAGTAAGCACTAGTGTAAAATTTGTTGTAAGGTTGTTATTCTTTTGGCAAATAAACATTATATTATATTCTATTTAAGGTTGCGATACATAACATCAAACAGAAAAATTTCTTCATGAGACCACAATCGTAATCGCGAAATAATAATCTGCCGTCCCATAGGTACATTTGGGTTGAGTATGTATTGAAGGTTTGTATGGAACAGTTGGTATTTTTTATTATATTGGTCCCATGAATAAAGTTGATCAATTTGATGTATACTGTATAATTCCTATTACCCTAGATTTATTTCACACCAAATTCGTTTTAAAGCTTTTCGTTCTCCATGCCTAATTTTTTCGCTGAAAACATTCTTACAAAACTCTGAACAAAAAATTAATGTCTAAAACCGAAGAAGATTAAATGTTTCACAAACTTCCCCAAGGCGTTACGTGATTGTTTTAAATTAATTAACTTTCTGTACATAGTTAATTATGGAACACAGAATTGTGTTTAATAAAACAAAGAATTACAAAGAAATTATAATTGAATTAGGAACCCGTTTATAATCAATTCAGATAAAATTATAACATAACATCACGCATGGAATCCTCGGAAGGTTAGGCAGTGGTGCAAACTCACATTTCGCCAGTTATGTTTAAGTCCCATGTAACAGGGGGCCAGCCTATTGCCATCAACCGGGCACAAAACCAGACTCCGAGCTACTAGTGAAAAAATCCATATGAAAAAACCTAATAACACTACCCGACCCGGGAATCGAACCCAGGAATTATTTGACAGTAAAATGTCCTGTGATCCGAATTAAACTGAGATATCCATACATAGAACAGTTTTAGCTTTAGTTTCTGTGGCCCATTTTCACAGCAAGTGTTATTTCGTTAAAGTCTAGTAATGCCCACTATCGGCTATTCACGTTTTAGCCCTCGTACCCACCGGCGAATTTTTATCGCGCACTGGATTTTCAACGCACTGCTCAGCGTCGAGAGTTGAAAATCCAACAGTGTATTTTTTGACGCGCTGGGATTCATTTTGGATTTGAATACTCGGTTTAAAACGAGAGTTGAAAATACAGTGAGCTATACAAAAACGTCGCGTTCAAATATCCCGTGGTCCTGGGCTAAATGAAAAGTGAAATGAAATCTTTTAATGTCTATATAAAAATTCACATACAAATACAACTTTAAATAAATACACACATATAATAATAATAAATAAAATAAAAACTGTTTATGCTCAGACAACTACAGTCCATAGAAGAGCTAGTATATAGACAACTAAGCTAAGCTAAGTCTAGAGTTGAGCTGAGGCTAATGGTTCAATTCTAACCTCAAAGCCACCTTCTTGGCCAGAATTACGTACAATGTTTATCGATGCGCACCTTTCTGAAGGGAGGTAAAACACTGAATGAAACATGAAGAGGGAAGGGAAAGATCACTTATACCCGAGAACTTCAGTCAAGACTGTGGCCGACGGCGACGTCAGCAGGCTGGGTGTTAAATATTGACGCTGCAATCTGCCTTTGAAAATGGAAAACGCCCACGGCTACAGGGTTATACTCGTGATTTCCAATGTTAATGTCAAGTGTCTTAACTGGTTTAAGTTTGAGGGCAGAAATAATGATTAGTCAAAAGACAATCAGAATGGGACAGTTAGCCAAGAGTTTGACCTTGAATTAGACAGTTAGCCAAGAGTTTGACTTTGAATACATTAGTATAAAACTTGGGGCGTTTACTTGTGAAATACCGCAACTTTCAGTCATTTTCAAAGCTCCCGTAAAACTATCGAAATACTATGACTTTGAAATTTGTTCCAAATCTTTCGGCTATTTACGTGTTTTCTTGTTTGCTCATAAAATCCAAAATGCTCCGTTTGTTTATCGGTCCAAAAGTTATGGCGTTTTCTCGGAAAACAAATCTTATCTATTTTCTATTTTTACGTAGCTAGGTGCGAAATGTTTAAATTCTTTAGTAATTAGATTATATTATAATATTACTGTTATTCCCAGTAAAGTAGCTTGATTGAGTTTCTCACAAAAGCTTTATAGTTGAGGTGGGTACTACTTAGATATACCTATGTTTATTTCGGCCTTTCTTCTCGGAGTATCATTTTTTTTTAATATGACGTATTACACATGTGATTCAGGTATCCTAATCAAAACACGATTACCTAATAAATTCAGCTACATATGTTCAGATGCTTAATATTTCCATTTTATTTTAAAACTAAAGGCTGAGCCAAATGAGAAATGTCGTGCTGTGTCTCACAAGGATCGGCCCTGGAGCCGCATCTGTGGGACATTGGATACGACTGGGTGCTGCGCGCCGACCTCCCTAGCGGCGTCAGCGTCATTTTTTACGCTGACGACACGTTGGTCCTAGCGCAGGGGAGGTCGCACCAGGCGGCGGCGGCCGAATTAGCGACACGCGGGGTTGCGACAATCGTCGACAGAATCCGACAATTGGGACTCGAGGCGGCCCTGTACAAGTCCGAGGCCATGTGTTTTCATGGTCCTCGGAACGCGCCACCGTCTGGTTCTCAAATAACGGTAGGAGGAGTTCACATCGGCGTCGAGTCGGTGATGAAGTTCTTAGGACACGTCCTCGACTGCCGGTGGAACTTCCTGGAGCATTTCCGACGTTTGGCTCCCAGACTGGAGTGGGCCAAGGCTGGCTTGCAGCGGCTCCTGCCCAATCTAGGGGGTCCAAACGCCTCCTCCCAGAGGCTCTACGCGAGGGTCGTGCGGTCCTATGGACCTTTATGGGGCACCGGTGTGGGCGCGTTGGTTGAGGCGGCGGCCAGCCCGCCGGTTGAACGCGTCCCAGAGGGTCATGGCCATCCGGCTAGTCCGGGGATACCGCACGGTCTCCGGTGAGGCGGCGAGCCTCCTTGCCGGATTGCCACCATGGGATCTGGAGACTAAATTCCTCGCTCACTTTTGGGAGTGGCGCGAGGAGACGAAACGCCGGGACGTAACTCCGCTGCCGCAAGAAATCACGGCACAATGTACAGAGCTCCGGCGGGATCTCATGGTGTCACGGAGAGTGCGATTGTAGCAACGCATTGCTGGGCACGCCACAATTGTGGCGATAAGTCCTCTTTTTGAGGAGTGGCTAGAGAGGCCACGGTGTCTTCACCTTCCGCCTGACGCAGGTGCTCACCGGACACGTTTGTTTCGGGAGGTTCCTGTTCCGGACAAGGCGGGAGGAAACGCCCGAGTGTCATCATTTCGTGGATTGTCTGGAAGACACGGTGGAGCATAAGGTGGAGGTCTGCCCAGCTT
The DNA here is from genome assembly GCA_963853775.1 of Xanthia togata. Taxonomy (NCBI): domain Eukaryota; kingdom Metazoa; phylum Arthropoda; class Insecta; order Lepidoptera; family Noctuidae; genus Xanthia; species Xanthia togata. Next base: position 10,328,601 of record OY970805.1, read on the forward strand.
GGGCAGAGCATCGCCGTGTCCTCGTAGAGTCGATCGGTGGCGGTGATCTCTCGCTTCGGGCCCTGGTACGGAGCGAGAGGGTATGAGAGGCCGTCACCTCCGTCTGCGAAGCAGTAATGCTCACGAAGGAGGAGGCGGATCGCATGAGGTGAGGCAAATTTCGCGCCCTCACGCCCCTAGCCGCAGCAGGAGACGCCCTGGGCATCGCGAATGGCAGGCCGATTCCCGGCCACCGTAGCCGCGAGCTTGCGGACGGTGAACAATGGGTAACCGTCCGATAAGGACCAGGCCCGGGTCAACGGCGCGTTGTGTTCCACGCGCGCCTCAAAGAGATGTCAGCAGAACTGGCGGGGTCCGCTAGGACCGACGCCTGCCGGGATCGCGGGAAAGTCCGATAGGGATACCGTGGCCCCTGGCAAATTACAGGCAACTGAAGGAACACGAGTGGGTTGTATCGTCAGTAAGATTCTGACACGCCCTCCCGCTCCGCCCAGAGCGGCAGAAGCTATTTGATAATTTCCCACCGAAAAAAATATAAATAAAAAAATAAATGAACAATGACTCTTTGACTTAGTCACGAGAAGTGTACGATGATCATATTTTTTTTGTGTAAATGTTGATAGTCGACATTTACATAATACGGTACATAGATCTGTTACAAATTAGCGTGGCAATATGTAGCTGTTTACCCATTTATTTTCATAATGACTATCTATTTCATATTATCGTGGCACTGTTATATACTCAACTGTAATATGTAAATGATAATGCATTATTCTTTATTTTATGGTTTGACATCGTGAATGTCATATTGGTAATTATAATGACTCTTATCATAAGTACATATGTAAAAAGCACACATGTATAAAATAAAAATACCTTTCAGAGAATAAGGAAGAGCGTTGTGGCCCAGTGGTAATAATCGCAGCTTACGAGTTGTATAGGTCATAGGTTCGAACCACGACAGGTGCTTTACTTCGTGGAAATTATATCATCACCACTGCTCTCAAAACGGTGAAGGAAAACATCGTGAGGAAACCGGCATGTCCTAGAATCGAAGATATGTGACATCTACTAGCCCGCACTGGGCCCGCGTGGTGGATCACGGCCCACTCCTTCTCATCTAGACGAGGAGACCTGTGTCCCAGCAGTGGGAACATTACTTATAGGCTGATTATGATAATGAAGTGAAAATGTGTGAATGATAATGTAATGAAGTGAAAATGTGTGAATGATAATCTAATGAAGTGAAAATTTGTGAATGATAATCTAATGAAGTCAAAATGTGTGAATGATAATCTAATGAAGTGAAAATTTGTGAATGATAAATCTAATGAAGTGAAAATTTGTGAATGACATTATGCAATTGGAGAAACGGCGAAAATGTTGTGCAATCCACGCTAGTACTAATAAGAGGTAGTTTGTAAGTTTAGATGTAATCTCTGGAAGGTCTCTTAGGAGGTAATCTCTCAGTAAGTGAAGGGGTCCAATGGGACCGATGCCTGCCGGGGTTGCGGGAAAGTCCGAAAGGGATACCGTGGCCCCTGGCAACGGAAAGGCAACTGAAGGAACACGGGTGGGTTTTAGTCAGTAAGAGTCTGACACGCCCTCTCGCTCCGCCCAGAGCGAGAGAAGTCATTTGATGATTTCCCAAACAAAAACAAAACAAAAAATCTTTCACATGCAAAAAGCTACACTATTATTGAGTGCTGTAGAGTATATTTTACTGAATAGATGACTACGACGACGGCGAAGTCGCAGGCAGAAACCAAGCATGACACTAATTTTCCTTACAAAAGCACACGTTCATCCAAAAAGTTGGCAACGTGACGTCGCAAATAGCTGTCAAATATTTACCTGTTTTACTTGGCAATATTACTGTATGGAAATAAGAAATATGGCTAACTAGTGAACTAGAATATTAATAACGAATTGCAATTATAACTCTGAATTTGATATTGTAACCGGTCTAAAAAAAACCGGACAAGTGCGTATCGGGCCATGCACAATTAAAGGTTCCGTACTTGGTATGAATGTATCCCAAGAACAATCTTAACATTGTAGTTGAAAAACATGTTCTCCGTAACGTAAGTTTGTACGCACTTTATTGAGAAATTTACCATGTTATTTTACATAAGACCAAATACTTCTTATAGATTTTCCTGTAAGCTATGAGTAAAGGACCATTCTCTGTATTTTTTTCAAAATTTAAGGCTTAGTAGTGTCGAAGATAAGGGGGGATGGTCATTTTTTTATTAATTTTTATCTAATTTCTTAAATATCATTAAAAGTATTTATTTATAAAAATAAAAAACATTTGAGATCCTCACTATAAGCCTTCATTAAATTTCAAACTTTTTTTTAATTTTCCAATTCGCCCCCGAAAAGTGACCCCTGTATTCAAAATTCATTTATTTACGTTACAGGTCCGTGTTTGGGGCACAGAAATGCATAAGTCTACCAAATTTCAGCTAAATTAGTCCAGTAGATTCGAAGCAAATTGGCTATGACAGACGGACAGCCAGCCAGACAGACAGACAGACACACGAGTGATCCTATATGTCCTTTTTTTCCTTTTGAGGTACTGGACCCTAAAAAGGGATTTAGAAAGTTTCCAAATGGTTTTTTTACATCTAAATCTAATCGGTGTTATGATATTAATTAGGTACGAGTATTGCATTTTAGTTCACTAGTTAGCCATATTTCTTAATTCCACACAGTAATATTGCCAAATTAATCAAAATAGCAAAATATTTGACAGTTATTTGCGATTTTGCCTACTTTCTGTTTAAACGCTCATAAGTGCGTCACATTCCGTATAGACGTAGTTACAAACGCCCCCCAAGGTCTTAGATGTGAACTTTACCCAAAGCAAGTTGCAAGCATGCACTTACTGGCTTGGAGTGGCTAGAAGTGTGCCGCGTACTAAACGTTGGCTCTAACCACAGACTATGCTTGAAACTAGCAATACTTCTTAGGTAGGTATAGACAAGTGAAAAGTTGGCTCGTTAACTTGGATTTACATTGTGAGCAAAAAAGAAGGACAAAACTGAAATATTGTTATCGAGGTGATTATTATTATATTACTACTTTATTCTTTTCTTTTTTTCTTCTCGCGAAATGGCTTCTTTGTAAGACAAAAACACTCAAAATCAAAAATAGGTACATATCGCAATACTTATTATAGGTAGGTAAAATTCGAAGCTGCTGAAAAGGATATTGCAACATTACAAAACATGGAAACCGGAACTCGACATTTAATTTTCACAATTTCAAAGATGTATTAAAAGAAATTTAATTTCAAAGCAATAAAACTGCTAAGTCTATTTAAGCTCCCTCGTAAAGTTTATTTTTAATGTCGGCGAGAACAGTTTACTGCGAAGATTACGAACGTCGTTGTTGAAATCACTCTTGACTCAATTTATGGTCACTGCGGACTACTATGATAGACTGTTATGTCTATGGAAAAATATGGGATAGGTCCGTTAGATTGTCTATGAATTTGGAGCTGAAAAATGGGAGCTTTGAAGCTGTGGATGGAAGTTTAAGTAGATGGAGCTTTTGACTTTGAAATTTAGTACCATATTTTATTGATACAATTGCTTGAACCTGTAAAAGGGGCAAATCACTACAACATATTATAAAACATAGTCCCACCGCCGCGTCTGTCGACGAACTGATTTATGAAGAAAGCTTAAGTGTATATAAGTTCATTAAGTTTTTGTGTACCTAAATTGGCTAAAATATGACGTGTTTTTTTTTTAAATCGTTGACCTCGGGGAAAAGCTAGTAAACAATATTTTTCAGAAAAAAAAAACTCATTATTTAAACTAGCTTTGGTTCCATTTTGCCTAAAACGCAATAATGCTTTGAAGACCAGGCAAAAAGCATTCCAGAACATGTAGCTTATTACAGCTATTTACACATTAACGGTTCCTAAATACTAGTACACAGTAGGTACACAGGAGCAAATACCGGAACTGTTACATACTTGTTTATATAAAAAAACGTACGTATTAGAGCTATTTACACACATTAACGGTTCCAAGTACACAGGAGCGAATACCGGAACAGTTTCTGTTTTTTAAAGAAAGAAAAACCGCAGTACTGTGCAAAATGAACAGGTTTCCGCAGTTTCATGTTCAGGATTTACACGAGCCATTGTTCGCTTTGTTCCAATTGTTACTTTGATAATGCATTTTTGTTACATTTCTAGTTAACCTTTGTTATCTAGCTTTAAAATGCAAAGTTAGTTAGGTTTTATTGGAGTAGCAGTAGACATGACTGGAGTTTGATAGTTGTAAGTTTGATCAATAGTTTGGTCAAATATTTGCTTGGGATATTGTGTTAGTTTATCAGAAGTGAAAATCGGTAATTTATGTTTCTGGTTGGTTTATGGTTACAATTCCCACTAAATTAAAACTTCACTAGCCAATTGACCAATGAAACTGAACGCGATCAAGAGCTGTCACTGTCATAATCCTTAGGGAATATTGACACTGACAGCTGTTGAACGCGGTTCATTGGTGATATTGACCCTACGATTGAAACTATATAACTGTCAAATAGACCTGCACCCTAATTGTGTTTATATACGATCAATCACAATCTGAATAATTTTGAAAGAGATTGCTAATCCGTGTCTTCATGAGTTCGAAACAAAAAACTGCTCAACAACGTAAATAACGAAATGAATGTTGTTGAACATTCGTCGTTGAAAATTAGATAGCTTGTCTTTTATGACGTGCAAAAAAATATTCTAAAATGTATGTATAGCGACTGTCTTGCCTTTTAGGGGGTCAAATTAAATTGACTAGCGAAACTCCACAGACGTTATTAGTATCCTTATCTAGACTCAACAAAATAAAAATGATTTGATTATCTGTGGTGTCAACCGCTTGTAGTGTTGTAACTTGTAGTATGAGTTGAGAACATCAATTTTTTTTATCTTGTTTGAATATCAATTCCCATCACGTCTGTGAAGTTTACACAAAATAAAACTTATTTTTAAACTGATATTTCAAGTGACTACACTAACGCCGGTTGATGACCCCAAAGAAAAACTCATCAAATTAATTTGTTTGTTTACGTCTGTGGAGTTTCGCTAGTTTTGTAAGATTTGGTTTATAAGTGATACCTAAGATTTTTTTATACTGCATGTTGACATAATTATTGTATGCCTAGTAGGCAGGACATAATGGTACTGTAAGTTACCTAACATCTGTCTGTATAACCTATGCCCACAATAAAAAGATTTGATTTCATTTAAAAAAGAGAGAGGAGATCGTGGCTAAGTAATAACTGCCGCACGGGTCAATCCGTCAGGTTAAGCTACGCTTGCCGGGGTTGGTCTGTGGATGGGATGTGGATTGGTGACCATCTTTACGTACCGAGACTCCTCCGTGCCTCGGAAAGCACGTGAAGCTGTTGGTCCCGGCTGTCATTCGTGGATCTTTGACAGTCGTTACGGGTTGTCAGAAGCCCGAAAGTCTGACAACCAGTCTTACCAAGGGGTATCGTATCACCCAATTACTGAGTTGTGGAGGTCAGATAGGCAGTCGCTCCATGTAAAATGCTGGTATTCAGCTGCATCTGGTTAGACTGGAAGCTGACCCCAACGTAGTTGGGAAAAGGCTAGGCAGATGATGATTTCATTTCAAAAAAGGAAAACCACAGCCTAGTGTGAATGAGCAAAATGTTAGCGATGTCGTGCAGCTCACCAATTTAGTTCACAGTTTACACGATAAACTTTTGTTAGTCTTTGTTCTCAGATAATGCTGTTAGGTACATTTCAAATAGTGCTAAACTTAGTGATCGAGTTCACAAAATAAAATGTTGAAAAGCTAAATGTTGCAATAAATCAAGGAGCTTAAATAAAAGTTGTAATAAATAGTAATATACTAATTCCATGCAAATAATATGAAATGTACAATATTTGTTGACGTTATGAATTGTATGTATTCATAGCCAACACCCAATATTGACATTACTTTATGAAGAGTTTATTTAATAATAGGTACGTACATTAAGTACACACATCACAGCAGATTTCCAGTTACCTACTCAATAAACTCGATGTATTGAGTTGTTTCCATATATTTTCTTTAACGTTTAACGTCATTTTCCTGTGACAAGTATATCCGGTGCTATGTTTGGTTAATTGGCTAGCTATTATCATGTTTAGTCTACACATGGCTTAGGTATTAATTGTGTACGGCATTCTTACATAGGTCAATCAAGGTAATTTATACCCCATTATTAGGATGTTAGAATCTTACTCATTAATTAATGTAAGAATGTAGGTAGGATACTGCAATTACATTTTTTGGATACTTAAATTCGATAGAACGTATACAGGAATTGTTTGTCTACCATTTGAAGTTGAAATAAGTTTTAAATCCTAATATATTACAAACTAGATATTGCAACATTGGTACTAAAGTGCTTTTGTACTTAACACGTTCAGTGCCGGGAGCCTTCGAGTTTCTCCTAGCAGCATATGGGATACCGGGAGCCCTCAGGGCTCATTTTAATTGTAGGTTTTTCTAAGCGATTACAGCATTATATTTTATAAGCGTTGGTTTTTTAAAAGGTTGGGAAATTTGTATAGCGACAAGACCCCCTGAAAACACTATTTTACTGTGTTTTATAACACGCTTTTAAACTTTCACTTCTAAGGGTTCACTTCTAATATTTGTATGGCGGCATGGCGTATGAGTTCTATGAAAAGTGGGTGGAGTCGAAAGTGTTAAGAGTCTTTTAAATTTACTTCTACTCATCAAATTTATTAAAAAAAAACAATAAGATATTTTCTTCGTAGTTTGTATAGTATATTTTCATTGGTACAATCTGTCGTTCTATACGCAGAGAGCAGCATTATGGGTTGAAATTCGTTGGACACATCCATTTTGTGTGGAGCTCACTCAATTGATATAAACTGCACTAAGAGGATTAATCGCACCGACGGGAAACGATTGCGGATCTAAATAGGTAATTTGATTCGCGAATAAACTTTGTGTTTCGATGATATTGGTTTAACTAACCACGTATCACTATATCGTGTGTTACCAAAAGTTCTGCGTTATGAGTGTCGTGTCTGTGTTCCACTATATCGTGTGTTAAGGAACCGGTAGTTGTGGTGAAAAACTGATTTGGGATCTTTAGTTCACTAATCCATCTTTTTAAAATGATGGGCGTAACAGCAGTGATAGCCTAGCGGTATGACCGTCGGACTACTAAGTCATACCTAGGTCTCGACTTCGAACCCATAGGCACGCACCTCTGACTTTTCGGTTTCGTGTGCGTATTATATAATTATCATTTGCTTCATAAAAAAATGAAGAAAAACATCTTAAGGAAACCATAAACACCATGCCTGAGAGATATTTCTCGACAGCATGTGAAGCCAAGTCAGAGACCCATGGGCAGCTTTACTACTCTGACACCGTTAGGCTTTAACCACACGAAAAAGAAAGAACAGCAAAATCCCTACGAAATTTTCTTTTTAGGGGTCATTGAAAGGCCTAAGTCTTTCCAAGGGTGTTATAGCCAAACCCTAAGTTAATCTCCAGACTTTTACCTGAAAATAAAAAGATTAAAAAGAAGGAATGAATTTATAAGTATAGGTGTTGCTCATAAAACTGCCTGAAAAAGGATGGTTCTCAGGGGATATGAATATTTCTACATCAATTTACAAAGACAGCCTGTTTTTATTTAAATATTACCTGCCATGTTCGGTGCTTACAGTTCAGTGTTAATGAACCAGTCACGAAAACCTGTATATATTTATATGGTACCTACATAAACCGAAAAGTATCCTTTACAAATAACTTTTTAATGGCTTTGTCTGAACTTAAAAGAGGGCTTGTTTCATGAGTTTTTGTTACTTTTCCAAGGTCATTGGGAACGTAAACTTGAACAGTTTTCCCACCGAAAGTAGGTAAGTAAAGATTTAAAAAAAGTTATTTTAGTAACTTTCCGATACAGTTTTACAAAAACGTTCCTAAAATCTTGCAAGTTGAAACTGTATGTAAAATGTAGGTAGGTACTTGGCCTCTTTCTTTATCTGATCCAATCAACTGTGACATTTATTTGAGTTCATAATATACAACGGTCATAAATAAGTAAAATTAAACCATAATGTAAAACTAAAACTACTCTGGCAAAAAAAGATACTGACACTCTATGTCGAATTTTAAGAATCGACATAATATATTATTATAACATACCAATCGGTGCCACCCAGTACATGTTAAGTCAAAAATATCCGTGCATAGAATTTAGAACAAAAGTTACCGAAATACCTGGTATTGGAACACCTGCCTAGTTCGTGTATGAAGAATAGCGACACGACACGTAAGCTTTCAAATATGTTTTGAATTTAAAATATTTAATCTATTCGAAATCGAATCATAAAATTAAGTAATAACATTTGATAATAAAAACTATTCTTGTCTATGAATGCGTAAATTTTAAATTTCGAACACGACTTACATTTAATTGAGTTGCCCATTTTGGAAAATTTCAGTGTGTTATGCATCTGTGCTCAAGGTAAACATGTAGTAAGTCACGGGCCGAGCTCACTGAAGCAAAATAAGTTATTTTTTATTGGAAGAGCTCGCAGACTGGGGCACATTATGCGCTCCTCGTGCTTTTTACGACCGACATTCAAAATGATGCCGGTATAGGTAATACTTCACCAAAAATTACGTATAGGTCTAGCGTAGTTTTAGTCTATGGTTTAGTTTTGATTTAATTTCAGGCTGAAATGAATGGAAACAGTTATATCGTGAAATCTAAATCTCTCTGAAATCTTTTAGTATAGTACTACGGCATTGCAGCTGTTAACTATGTTTGTTAGTTTGTATGTAGGAGGTAACCTTCGAAACTACTCATCTGATTTCAAAAAATCTTTCACTGATAGAAAGCTGTGCTATTGCCAAGTGCCATAGGTTTTTTTTTGTCCCTAAACTGACACAAACAATAAATAAAATACAATACGTAGGTAAATACTTAAACAAGTCTAAAACCAATAAATTACTCACTAAGCCCAGGTAGCAAGGGCGTATTTTTATCGCGGCGATTTTTTTTCACGAATTGGATTTTCGACGCTCTGCTTAGCGCCGAGAGTTACATATCCAACAGTGTGTTTTCTTGACGCACTGGGATATGCGCTGGATGCGCTGTTGGATTCTCAATGCTCGGCTCAATACCGAGAGTTGAAAATCAAGTGTATGAAAAAAAATCGCCGCGATAAAAATACGTCCATGGGAACCTGGGCTAAACGTACATTTTGTACCGCAGTCGTGTATAAGCACAATATATTAGCCATTTCTCACACAACAGCGCGGTTGTACGTATCGAGATTATTTCGCCATTAGTCTTACTTTACCCCGTGTCCCACCTTCAAACTTGCTAGATTTATTGCTAGAACGTACCTACTACGTTGATAAATAAAATACATGTCGCGGAGAAACTGGATATTCGAGATCGGTTTTCCTGCCTGCCTATTTTAGTTATAGACCAACCTCAAACGGATATGCATTTAGTATTGATCGATTTGCATAGAAATTGACTGGTCTCTATACTATATCTCAATTAAATTCTACTTTGTCTATTGCAGCACGCGTAGCATGACCACCGGTAGAAACGGGTTTTGTCGACGGAAGAATAGACAAAATGATTGATAAACAGTCACAATCTGTCATTTTGTCTATTTTTCCGTCGACAAAACCCGTTTCTACGGTGTACGCGTGCAGTATGTTTCTAATGTATTTCAATGAACTTAGCCCATCGCAGTCCACTGCTGCTTCTAGGTCTCTCTCATGTTGCGTCAACATCTGGTTTTCCACCTTCTTTTCGCATCCATTCCCAGCAGCCTTTTAGTCCTTAGTCCATCTAGCTTAGTCCTTAGCATAAGCATAGCATAATTAGGCTTTATTGTCCCCACTGCTAGAACACAGGCCTTCTCTGTGAGAGGGAGTGGGCCGTAATCCACCACGCGGGCCCAGTGCGTGTTGGTAGATGTCACATGTCTTTGAATTTCTGGTTCTAGGACATGCCAGTTTTCTCACGATGTTTTCCTCCACTGTTTTTAAAGCAGGGGTGAACACCACTACTATCACTGCTTTTTTCTTAGTTCCACACAAAAATGTGCGATTGATAGTCATCAGTCATCCATCACCATCACCCAATCAATATTTATTCCCTACAAAGTTATAAATTGTCAGGTTGTGTACCGTATTTTTCAGAAAAAAGCTCAATGTGCTCTTTACAAATTAACATATTAAGCAGATCCATTTAACTCCTTGACATATTTTGTTATATCAACATAATATTTACATGTTTCCACATTAGCAGTTTATCTCTAAGTAGGGTATCACGATTCACGTGACAAATACCGAAAAATGTAAATACCAATTCATTTAGATGCTGTTATAGGAATTAACACGGTATCGGAAACCCAGGATAATTTGTTTGTTCCGGTAAAATATTTAGTAATCTTGAATTTGTATCTGGTTGTCCGAGTTACTTTCTATATTTTTGAACTAAAATTAAAAATACATTTCATACAAAAAACTGAAGTAACTGAAGTACGGAAACAAAAAGGAGAACAACTTTAATATAAATAAAGAAATATAAATTATTCTAAATAATCCATGACTGTTTCAAAATTCCTTGAAAAGTGAGTGTTGGCATTTCAAGGGAACTCCTATGAAAAGTTTGACCCTCATATGAAACGAACTTGAACTGTCCTAAGTTTCAGGAACTTGCTTCTACGTTATACGTAACTTTTGAAGTCCACAGTGATGCTAGATTAACGATAAAATCGAATAGATGTGTCTTCATCTTCAAGCTCATCATCTTCAAGGAGCTCGTGGCTAAGTAATAACTAGCGCACGGGTCGATCCATCAGGTTAAGCTATGCTTGCCGGGGTTGGTCTGTGGATGGGTGACCATCTTTACATAACGAGACTCCTCCGTGCCTCGGAAAGCACGTTAAGCCGTTGGTCCCGGCTGTCATTCGTGGATCTTTGACAGTCGTTACGGGTCGTCAGAAGCCCGAAAATCTGACAACCAGTCTTACCATGGGGTATCGTATTACCCAGTTACTGGGTTGTGGAGGTTAGATAGGCAGTCGCTCCATGTAAAAAACTGGTATTCAGCTGCATCCGGTTAGACTGGAAGCCGGCCCCAATATAGTTGGGAAAAGGCTAGGCAGATTGATTGTGTCTTAATCTTCCATATTATTATTTTTCGTAGCAAACGCACTTTTCAGCAAACTTACGTACTGGCTGGTATTTGCAATCAACACTTAGCTAGCACGACGAATATCGACGACAAAAGCGAGTTTTTTTAATAAATTGAAATTTAAAAATAAAACCGCTTGCATTTTAATTTTTCACAGCAAACGCGTTTTGCATCAAACATACGTGCTTGCTGGCAAGCAATACGACAGTCGTACTTACCACAGAGGTAAAGAATAAAATGCGAACTCTTTGGTCGTGCCTAAACAATAGGTAGTGTAGAATTGGGTTGGCGGAGTAAAAAGACGGTTGTGACACGTTCAGGTGGCCCCCCAGTACCCTCAAACAAGTGACTCTCGGCCACTTGGCCCTGACGAGGCCACTTGAGGCTCTGCCGACGTCGACGTCAAAATTCTCTTTACTCTCGATACCTATTTCCGTTATAAGATTGGATATTTCATATAATCAAACTTCGATATCTTGAGTAAGCTGATGAAATTATCCAGGCTTGATGTTACCATGTGTTTCATGTATATTGCAGTAGTACCTACTAGTTATTTAGATCGCTAGACAGGTGGTCCAAAATGTATCTTCGTGACCTATTTTGCAGTGTTGTGTTCATTCATAAAATCATAATACTTGCAAATGATAGATAAGCTTAGGTTACACTTACATGTTCATGCTTCGTTGGTTTAGTGATCGCAAGCGCGACTGCAGAATCTGCTGTCTATGTTTTCCGAAATTATATGTCCACTAGGAAATTATCAGAAGCACGTTGGAGTCTGAGATTATTCTAGTTGCAAGAGGCTCACCTCTTATAACATAAGTTTAATAAAGTATAGTATAGTATAATATCTTGCAAAATGTGATCAAACCCGATGTCGTCAAACCCTCTAGGAAATGACAAGCGTATTCTATGGACTATTGATAAGTTACATTTTAACTCTAAAAGTACAGTAAAACTTTTCAATAACAAAGAAATTATAACATTTATTTGGAAACAGTTCGTGAAACACAAAATACAAATAACAAAATAACAATGTGAAAATATTTTTTTAACAATAATATAGTGTGTGCCTCACGGCTCGACTGGGCCAAAAAGGTTCATTTCAGCATTAATGCCAGACAGATGCTATCGGACGCTGGTTTTCTAATGATATCAAAAACATGTACATATAGAAAAAAAAACTTTTATAAACCAATCAGATAAGTAAAGAAACTATCTACTGAAAAGCTTTTCATTCACTAATTGTGTAACTCAAAGGCTACAGGGGAAGTACGGCTGACAGTCTTTTGATCATGCCAATGCGGAGCCAGCACTTTCACGGACACAAGATGAGAACACTCCACAACATGATAAAGATATCTAGACAGAGTCGGGCTCTGTGTTACGGTAGAAAATGTACATTAAAAAATTTACGTAAAATGTATTTATTTAATGTATGAGAAGTTGAGATTTATGTGGCTTTAGAAATTATGGTAAATAGAAGCAAACTACATCTTAAATTATTAGGGTCGTAATTTCTCATTTACAATTCAGTTTTAATTTTTATTGCATTATACAGGGTGTTAAAGTAATTGCGTGCCATAGCTTAGGGGTAGGTTCAGTATAGATAAAGGAAGCCCGAAAAAAAAGAAGAAATACTTGGAATTAAACGTGTACCTACCTAGTTACCTATCCTTCACCCGGCGTTATCGAAGTGTTCGGGCGTAGGTATTTAATTGCGTTCGATAATCTGTAGATAACTCTAGGAAATTATTAATTAGCATTTAAACAAAATAAAAACATTATTATCACATCGCCGTACGAAGGGAAAATTCGAATTGTAATTTACATACCGTCGTAGCGTTAGTTCGATTCGCGTTCGATAGTAGGTAAGTAATTAAAGCATTTAAACAAAAAAAAATAATTAAAGCATTTTTTCTGGCTTCCTTTATCGATACTGAACCTACCCCTAAGCTATGGCACGCAACTACTTTAACACCCTGTATACATTTTTTTTTCTTTGTGGGCCGTTGAAAATGATTAAAACATACTTAATAATATGAGAAAATAACATTTATTTTTTAATTGAGACAAAAGTCAGATTTCAGATTTTCAATTTACATAAGTGTAATAAAACGGACAGACTGCCAACTTATCAACTCATAGGTTATTTCAGTTACTTTTAATTTACTATTTATTTTCCAGTAAATTTAAATAAAATAATAATATCAGCACACTCATCTTCCATCGAGATTGGAATCCTCACCAAAATTATTCCTTAATTCCTTATTCATTTTTCTTCTACGAGTAATCCAAAAGCGTTGTGCCCGAGATAAAGTGTTGAATAAAACAGCAGGTAGGTACGTATTAAATAATCAGAGAGTATTGAGGCTACCTACCGAGGTAGGTAGGTAGTAGGTACTCGCTCGAGTTACCTGCGAATCTAATCGTCTTATTTATTTACGTAACCAGAATCTGGTTCAATGCCTACCTTGAGTGTTAGAAGGATAAGAACTGTTGAGTGATCACCGATCGTTTTTAGATTTATTCCTGTATTGGGTGTTGAATGAAAAATGTTGAGTAACAGAGATACAGGAGGTCAAAATGTAGAGTATTCAAGATTCAGAGGGTCCGCCGTTTTAAAGGTTCTGTGTTTGTGCTTTCATGCTCATGAAGCTTTAGTTAGCTTCTACTATCAGAGAAGGCCTCAAACAGATTAAAAATAGGTAATACTAAATTAAAGCCGAATCATACGGTTTATACAATGAATACACTTGATTCTAATAGAAAAATTAAGCTTCAATTGCAACAGAAACCGTATTCACACTAACTTTTATTTGTTTATTAGCCTTTTTAGTCGGACAAACAAAGTGTAGTCTTCAGTCTCGTATTTGGCGTTAGTTAATATTGTCCGTTTGCCAGTCAGCAAAGACCTCCTCCAACCTTCTCGATTCCTGTCTCTCTCTGGCCACTCTGCCCCATGTCGTTCCAGTGAACTCTCGGATTTCATCATCTCACCTTTTCCGTGGTCTACCTCTCATTTTTTGGCCGTTTCTTGGGTACATTGGGTAACTATTTGGCTCCATTTGTCCTTCCCTCTAATCCTGTGTCCAGACCATATCCACTTTAGTCTTCTGATTTTTAGGGTTATATCCTGAACCTTGGTCGTGTGTCTGATGGTTTTGTTTTTTATTTTGTCAGCTTTTTTGGCTCCTAGCATGCTTCCCTCCATCGCCCGTTGGCATATACCAAGTTTATTTATTGACTTTCTTGTTAGAATAACAAAATTTTCCTCCAAAATCCGCAACCGTACTTTTAGGTAACAATTTATAAATCTAACTTTTATTGCAGACAGTCACCGAACACGGTAACAAAGTTTGGTGTCTCTCAAAACGAAATTACTCTGTGTAATCCGTTGTACAGGAGCTGACAGTTAGGCATTATCCTATTATGCAAAAGCCTGGAAGCTCAGGCAGCTCGGGCTAGCGTGACACGATTGTCCGGAATGGTGTATACACGGTGTACAGATACCGCATCTTGCTTCCTCCACAAATAAAAGCTATTTGAGCGAAAGGGACAGGACTAAGTCCGTTACGGTCCTGTCGCTTACTGCAACCTTAACGAGGTGATGTAAATTTCAGCTGTATCACACAAAGGAGGTATAAACTGCTTGTTCAATTTCTTTTACGACTATCAGTATGCTGTCGCTGTCGCTGGCACACGAAAAGAGATAAATTGTTGTAATTTTGCAGATTTACATTCAAATTAAAGCTGCAGTCACACGAGTTCGGTCTGTTTGTCTCAGACGCCATTCCTGCGTTTTGTACGGGTTCGAAGACGACTGTATAATTGAATTGTAATTTGCGCTTGAGAATAAATGTTAAATGAAGCTTTCGCGATAAGTACAGATATTTAGTAGCTAAGCATTCAATATTTGGATATTTATGTGGTTAGACTCACGATAAACATAACTCAAAAATCAGAAATAAGCCGATAATCTTTATTGTTAGTATTGCAACAAAAGTTTTCACAATTACAGAGCCATAACCAGCAATAAAATGACCATAACCCAACCCTATGTCGTCAAATCGAGCAGCTGTCATAGCAAATATTTTTAGAGAAACAATTTATCAACATTTGCATATTTGCGAGGGTAATTTGGGCGTCGTTCCGGCCCCTTAGCCCCCTAGCCACATAAAGGTCAGCTTTGACATTTCCTTGACTTTCGCCACACTGAAATGTGAGGGACGAATTGAAAATACACTTTTTTATGGAAATACTGACTGGAAGTAGGTGTTCTAAATTCAAAAACCATGAATAGGAAATTAGGAAGATTGTAATTTGAATTAGGTTCTGAGAATGCTATGAATGTGTTAGTGGCCCTAAAATGTCAAATATTGATATGAAACCCTGAGAAGGAAAAAAACAGTTTCATAACAATATTTGACATTTATGACTCAGAATTAAATCATTTCTTCTATGACATCGTAACTGCGCAGGATCATTTCTAAGAATTGAAAGTCGCACTGAGAACATTTCTAATTCGAGGTAACCACAATAATATATTTACCTCAACATCCTCAATATACAGTTTTATTAAAAAAATATCCATTCCGTCTTTATTTGCATCGAAAAACTAGAACGTACTGTTAATTTATTCCACAATTATCCTGTTTAAAACCATATTGAATAAGCACTAAGGTATACAAACCAGTAACGTAAAAGCCTGAATATGTTACCTTGATCCAGTTGTTCTGAGATGTGGCATCCCTAGAGGATTCTACCAAGCTGTTACGCCACTACGCCAGACATCCAGGTGACTTTGATTACCAAACCCCTAGACGGCCGTGCAGTACACTGGTTGATATGAATTTAGAATTGTTCAGAACTTCTCCCCATTTACCAGTCCGTATTAACATCATTTACATATTGATTATTATTATAAATTTCCTTCACAATTAACTAAATATAGCTTTATCTCTATGACGTCATCAGTGTTTATAAACAATAACATAAAAAAATAGTTAATTTATTTATTTATTCAAAATCTGTACGTTGTACGTGTGTGTTTAACTATGTTATTGATAATTTTACTTTTAGAATGTCTAGTAGCTTCTTGAACACAACAGCTAATGTAAGGCTCTCGTAAGATGTCGTTTATCTGAGACGTGGCATCCCTTGAGGATGCTACCAAGCTGCTCCGCCCGTTAGACAGCTAGGACTTTGATTAACAAATCCCTTAACAGCCACAGTAGGTACGGTATACTGCTGGATATAATAATGTCCCTACTATAGTAATAAAATTCCTGGAGTCTGAATTTGTGATCGGTTTATGTCCTGTCCTGGCTTGCCCTGTAAAATGTCGACGGGTGTAAGTATCTACATGCACTTCTGCCAACTATCTTTAGAGATTATAGGAATGATGTTGGTTTAGGAGGCACGTCCACCCACTCTAAATATAGTAAATCCGGGGAATACGATAATCTGAAAATATCATGCTTAACTCTTGAAGCAACGTTTTTACCATGGCTGAAAAATGTCTCAAAATAGACACAAGGTCACTGACACGCACAGACGTCACGGTAGCAATTATGATACACATATCCAATGCATTCAGCTTTTAGGAAGGGTGTTCATTATGATTAAATATTCAGCTAATTGCGTTGCATTGAATGAGTGATATATTCACTACACGATACTATACACTGCGGGAAGACCTGGGTATAGATTAGGATAGTTTCCTCAACACGAGCTACATTATAATAACGGGCAATTCAGTAGCTACTTACATTCAATGTGTTGTTTCTTTTGAAATCATTATTTATGATCTCATATTTATAACCGGCTTTATGTTACAAAAGTCATCATTAACTTTAAACCACATCTAAACGAAGGTTAAACTAAGGTAAGGTAAGGGTAAACTATTTATCTTCTCTAAGCCAAACCCTTAACAATATCGCGTTACACAGTTTAGAGTCTCCGATGGGCTTCCTGTTTCTGAAGAACATTTGAAATGTTCTAGGCACTTGGATAGTGGTCTACCACGCTATGCTAGCATTAGGTACGGAGTAAACCTTGCTTAGCCGTAAGATATCGTGGATCCGGCCTTTCTACCCAAGGTTTTATAGTTAAGTTCGTTTTTATCTTTTTTGTGCCTAGAAAAACTTATTGAAATGCTGTTATGTTTACTTCAGCTAACTTTCCAATGCAACTCAATTTTAAATAACCGTTAAGTTTCAAGCATTACCTCTGACGACACAATAACAGACTTTTTGCAAAACGGTTAAGGGCGTTTATTCTAAAAGTTGGCAACGTCTCAGATGTCAAATATTTCGTTGTTTTGATTAATTTGGCAATATTAATGTATGGAAATATGAAATGTGGCTAACTAGCGAACTAGAATATTAATAATGAATTGCAATTATAACACTGAATTTGATGTTGTAACCGTTTTAGGTGTAAAAAAGGCATTTGGAAAGTTTCCAAATACTTTGTTTACATATAAAAGTAAATGTTCGGTGTTACGATAATTAATTATTGCATTTCATTAACAATATTTTAGTTCGCTAGTTAGCCACATTTCATATTTCCATACAGTATTATTGCCATATTTGACAGCTATTTGCGACGTTGCCAACTTTTAGGATAAGCCCTCTTAAAGGTTAATTTTCATTTGAGAATACGACAGCTATTGGCGTGACTTTTCTATTAAAGCAAGCATTCACAAGTGCATACAAAAAAAAAACTAATTATAATCTTTGAGTGCGGTATGTAACCACTTTATATACTGAGCTCATGGTTCCTTTTAGCGTTTTTCTCTATGAACTATAGTTTAGTGTGGGCACACTGACTTGGAAATACAACATCTGCCCTTTGAAAGTAGGCAGTAACAAAGACCGTACTTGTCACAAGCCCGCACAAATTAGCTTCCATTTCAAAGCAAGTGCCATCCTGTAGAGGTGTAGAGCGTCATAAATATGAAATTATATGCCGTTGTTAATGTATGCGCCTCTTGAGATATACTACGACATTTTCGTAAAATATAGGACTAGGTTCGCTGTTACCTAGGTTAGACTGGGATTGTGTCATCTTGTACCGAACATCTTGGGCTTGGGGTTTTGGACTGTATGTTTTCGGTGTTTAATAATCTAGTCATAATTTTCTATATATGCAACATTTAATATAATTTTCATATTTATACGAGCTTAAATAATATTTTGATTTTCAAAGGGAAACAACATTTTCCATTTGTAAATGTCATCTGCTGATCATGGGCCTTTAAAATACCGCTACAATAAACAAAATAAGTTATTGAAGTTAGTTTTCCTGTCAAATCTATTACATAACTGCTTTATTCCCCAAAACAATTGGCCTCAAAAAATTTGTCTACCCACAAAATCTTTCAAAAATACCTGCATTAAATTATTTGACATAAATGTAAATATCTATTCCCACTTCCATTGTCATTGTTCATCATTAACTGACCCGACTATGAATAGTCGCCATTAAGTTAACCGGCTGGACTATGAATACTGTTTACGCAACCAACTGCGGTTAAACTGTTTGCCTAGTTATTTTTAATAATGACATAGTGTTCTATTATTTTCCTATTTACACACGCTTGTAGTTGGGTTTACAATATTTATAATTTGTTGTTATTGTTACTGGAGTGAGCAAACTGAAGGAACAAAACAAGTATAAAATACAAAATGTAATAAGGTACAGTACAACTATTTTCGAAGTACATATATAGAGTTGTTGTTGTTGTTTGTTGTTGAGTTATTAGATCTCTATACAATGTGGATCTGGACTTACGACATTAAATTAAAACAAGCACAGTACTAGTCCATAGAAACATTTTAAAAGACGAAGATTAGTAGTTAATGGAAAATTGAAAAATTGCAATTTTCAAACAAAATAAATAGCAGAATCAACTGCATAAAAAGTAAACACGCTTTAACTACGAAAAGTCACTAACCTGTTGCGCGGCCCGATGCGGGTCGCGGCGGGGGGCGGCGCCTGCGCGGCGGTGCGGGGCGTAGGTGGACGTGGGTAGGTAGTTTAGTCGGAGAACAACAAATTAGCGGCATAAACTCACTAAGTTGCGCGTTGTTAATTAAAAGATCACTGATTGAATAATTAATCACATAATATCACATCACAATCAGAATTTACATCAATAGCCAAATTTTTAAATTTTCAAGGTTTCCACCGTTGTTCATTATGCACAAGCGACATCGATACCTAATTAACTAACACTGAACAATAAGTCACACTAAATCGTCTTTAATCACAAATAACAACTATTTTTTTTTCACAAAATCACGACAGTGCGCGCGCGGCTCGTCTCGTAATAAACAAAGTAGCGATGTGCGCTCCTCAAAGGGGCTCCCTTTGAGGAGCGCACTGACACGACACTGACCGAGTCCCGAGACTTTTTGCCGAAAAAATTCCGCTCACACACACACTCGCAATTGTCTATGCACCACTAATGCATAATTTGCGTAAGTAATTTATTTATTTGTAATATTTCTTTTTCTTTCTAATTGTAGTATTATTTTGTGGGCGCGTCAGAGTGGAATCGTATGACACCTTTCTCTGTCTCTCAAGCATATTGAGACGTAGAGGATAGAATCGTACGTTTTGCACAGGTTCTTGACCTTACAATGTTTACCTATTATTACGGACTCAGATCTACATCATGTAGAAAAATAAGAAAATGAAAAATAATTTCCTGTGGCTAAAGTATTCATTGGATTTGATTGATTTTTTGTATACGGGTAAAGAACATGACACTCTTTACGTGGTTTTAAGAAATGTCAAGCGTCCTGCTCCACGTAGTATACTGACGAAATGACGATATAACAAAACACGAAGTTTGCCGAAGGACATTAAGAAAATAGTTGTACCTACTGTATGTAGGTAGGTATAGCGTGTAGCTTATATTTTATTAACCAACTTTCAAAAAGGAGGAGGTTCTCTGTTCGTAGCGTATGTATGTTTTATTTTTTATGTATGTCCACCAATTTCTCCGTCAATTGTGGAAGGATTTTGTTTTTCTTTTGTTTGAATGGGTAATATCCCGAGGTGGTTGGTCCCGTATAAATTTTATTAACTTTGTTTGGATAGTTTTTGAGTTAGCTTTAATAATACGTATTTTTCCCACTTAGTCTATTATGCATGATATGTTAAGTTCTTGTCACTGTTATTAACATAGCAGTTAGTGGTATTCGAATTTGTGTGGGGTAGGGACCACAACTAAAAAGTTAAAGAAATAAAAAATTTATACCAAAAACAAAATAACCTAATTCCAAAAAAACACTACTAAGTGAAAAATAACTTTAATATCGGAAGACGGTGGCAAAAAACGAAAATTCAAAACCAAAGACACCGATTTCCGAAATTAAAGTAATATTAAACTTTGTAGTGTTTTTTAGAAGTCTGTTTTTTGGAAGTCTGTTTTATTTTCTGAAGAATCATTCAAACACATTTTGAAAAACAAATACACAGCTTAAAACTTGGCACTAACATACAACATTAAACACTCCTTAAAATATTGTTTATACCTAAAAATAATAAACAAATACAGTAATTAATCATGAATTTGATGTTACATCTCAATGAAACCAATAATTGTAAATTTATTTTCTGTGCCTTGCCTTATTCTCGATATTTGTCTAATGAGACAAATAGGCACATTTATAAATTAAATATGTTAATTTATAATAGGACTTGTCGTCACAGTGACGCTATTTTATATTTTGATTGTAATCAATTTATTACTGATTATAAACTGACAAATTATACAATGTATTTGCCACCTAGTTGTAGAAGACAAATTGCTAATCTTTTAGCATATAATATACACAGTGACACTGGTACCTGTACTGTACCATCGATTACTGTTAGTAGTGGTACTAACACTACTTTTGATACGCCTTGTAGTTTAAACTATTAGGAGCGACAACGGGTGAGCCGCATATTATATTGAATGTTGTTCATCAAAATATGCAGGGTCTGTCCGGCAAAGAGCTAGAATTAAGTTTATTTATGGAGAACTATGATGTTCAGGTGTTATGTTTGACTGAACACTGGTTGAAAGAACATGAAGTAGTGTTTATCAATGATGATAATTTTACTGTACAAAGTGCGTTTGTAAGAAAAAGCGCCATTCGCGGTGGATCTTTAGTTCTTGTTTCAAACAAGTTGAAATGTAAACAACGTTTAGATTTAGTTAATCTTTCCATCGAGCGCACTATTGAGTTGTCTTGTGTTGAACTCGAGCGATACATTATAATTTGCGTGTATCGACCCCCCTCTGGTGATTTTATTAGTTTTGAATCGGTGATGGAGGATTCACTCAATAGGTTAAAATCAAGTAATAAAAGTATAATTTTATGTGGAGATTTTAATATTAATATTTTAGATGTTACTCCATTAAGTATTAGACTTCTTAATCTGTTTAGGTCTTATAATTTAATTAACTTGTTTTTTGAACCTACTAGGATCACGGCATCTTCGTCAACTTGTCTTGATAATATATTTAGTGATTGTGATGCCAAAAATAAATTAGTGTTAAGTGACTTAACGTCTGACCACTGTGGTTTATTAGCTAGTTTCCCCATGCCATTACATAAAAAGCCGCACAAAATAGAATGTAGGCCTTATACAGCTAGTCGTTGCAATAAATTTAAAAATAATATAGCTCATAGAATAACACCATCTATAGTAGACCACGAGAATCCTAATGAAATGTATGGAGCCCTTTTTGATGTTGTGCAAAAAGAGTACCAATCTACTTTCAAGACTAAAACTATTAACATTAATGGCACCTCCGTTGGCTTTAACCAATGGGCCACTCCGGGTATTTATAAAAGTAGAGCGAGACTATACGAGTTATATGGTTTGAAAAAATATAGGTTTGATACTCCTTTCCTAGAGTATGTCAAAAATTATTCAAAATTATTTAAAAAGGTTAGTGTTTTAGCTAAATCAAAATTTTTAAGCGATACAATTAAAAATTCCAATAATAAAATTAAAACCACTTGGAAAATTATTAACAATGAAACGGGTAAATCGGTTAAGCAAGATAAACAACTCGAGATTATGGTCGACAGTAAATTAGTTACTAAAGCAGCTGACGTAGCTCAGGCGTTTAATGAGTTTTTTGCCAACATACCTATAACTACGACTCGCTCCTTAAACTCGTCCCCATCTAAATCCGAAAACCTTTTGCTTAGTAGTGTGTCTAAAAGTAGTCGCGTATTTAGCTTCGAACATGTAACGCCTCGTGAAGTAGTTAATGTTTTTAACACACTCAAGTGTAAAAACACTGGTGATTACTGGGGAATCTCCATTAAACTTTTAAGTAATATAATAGACATCGTAGCCCCCTATCTAGCTGTTACTTTTAATAAATGTGTTGATTTAGGAACTTTTCCTGACCTCATGAAGAGTAGTAAAGTCATACCATTATTTAAATCAGGTAATGAAAATGACGTTGGCAATTTCAGGCCTATTTCTATTTTACCAGCATTCAGCAAAATATTTGAAAAGTTAATACTCAAGCAGTTGCTAAGACATTTTAATTTAAATAGCCTCCTTCATAATGAACAATATGGCTTTACAAAGGGTCGTTCGACTACAGATGCGGGTGTTGCTCTGCTGAAACACATATTTAACGCATGGGAGAACTCTCAAAATGCTATTGGAGTTTTCTGTGATCTCTCCAAAGCCTTTGATTGCGTGCACCATGACACGCTTTTGCGTAAACTGCGTCATTACGGTGTGCTAAACGAAGCTCTAAACGTTTTAAATTCGTATTTAAATAATAGGTCGCAATGTGTAGATGTTGATGGTGTAAAATCTTCCGGGCTACCAGTTCAGTTAGGTGTACCTCAAGGCTCAATACTGGGTCCATTCTTGTTTTTAGTGTATATCAATGACTTACCATTCTATTTAAAGGATATCTGTGAAGTTGTACTGTTTGCAGATGATACTTCTCTTATTTTTAAAGTAGACAGGAATAGACAAGATTTTGACGATGTAAACAGTGCACTTTCAATGGTTACGGATTGGTTTACGACAAATAACCTAGTTCTCAATGCCAAGAAAACGAAATGTGTAAAGTTTGCCCTCCCAAATGTTAGAAATCTAGGACCCAACATCGTCTTAGATAAAGAGGTACTTGAAACTATAAACTCGGCAGTTTTTCTGGGCATAACAGTAGATGCAAAACTTCAGTGGGGCCAACATATATCGAGCCTAGCGGGAAGGCTCAGTTCGGCCGCCTACGCTGTCAGAAAAGTAAGACAATACACTGACGTTGATACAGCTCGGTTAGTCTATTTTAGTTATTTTCATAGCGTTATGTCCTACGGTATTCTGCTTTGGGGCAAAGCTGCAGATATTCAAAATATATTTGTCCTCCAAAAACGAGCTATTCGAGCAATTTACCAGCTAGGTGCCAGAGTTTCTCTGAGAGATTTTTTCAAAGATATCGGTATCCTCACAGTGGCATCACAATACATCTTCGCCAACATCTTATATATTAGGCAGAATATACACTTATACACTAAAAACAGTGATATTCACAACGTTAACACTAGGAGTAAGGATAAACTACGTGCTCCCTTTCACCGGCTTCATAAGGTTCATAACTCATTTGTTGGGCTTGGTATAACCTTTTATAACAAGCTACCCTCTTGTTTGCTAGATTTGCCTTTTAATGCGTTTAAAACTAAAGTAAAGTCCAACCTTTGTTCAAAGGCATACTATTCTATCAACGACTACTTAAATGATAAGAATAGTTGGTCGCTGTGATTAACTCAAGACAATGTTTAAATGTTCTTTCTCCAGAATTAGTTTACCTACTGACAGGTTTTATGAGTTTATATAAAAGTCATACACATTTATTTTATTTTTATTTATTGTTGACATAATCTACTCATTACAATGTTTTTTTTAATGAGTTGTATTACAATATGTGGTTAGCTAGCGACCTCGACAATTATTTATTTTACCTCGATGGTCCTAGTTTATCAATATTATTATAACTTCTAGTTACAGCTCTATGTAAGCGGGCACGCCCTTTATGCCTGGAGGCTTTATTTTCTTTTTTTTTAGATATTGTTTACGTTTAGTTATTTTTATTTCTGCTTGAGTATAGTTCTCGATGTTTTTGGTTGGTATATTGGCGTGTGCTAGCTGTCATATGGCTATTAATTTATAATTTAAATTTTATTTTGCGTAATGTTAATTATCTTATAAATTATTGTATAGAATCATTTTTTTTTTTTTCCTAACTGAACAGACAGCTGTGCTGCTGGGGAGTTTGTTGCGCCACTTCTTCTTCCCAGCAAAAGCACTAGGAAGTGGTGAAGGGTGGGCGTTTTGGGGGACTGTCTTATGTAATTTTGACGTTCGAAAAGTGCTGATTCTCAGCCTAATTTGAATAAATGACTTTTGATTTTGATTTTTGATTTGAATAATATGCAATAAATTAAAGCAAAAAATTGCTAGAACTCTCAAGCGTTTCATTCAAACTAGCAATAACACCTACTTACCATAAGTAATGGAAAACTAATTTCCGTATCCCTATTCACTATCGCAATGTATCCGGAAACGAAAAGAAATATTATAAATAAGAGCTTTATTGATATTACCACCTATATTCAGCTAATTCACAGAGATATGGACATTCTATAACCTACCCATCGCTGCACACATATAGGTACTTAGACATGTTGTGTGCACACTGTGCACAGTGCGCAAAGTTTGATATACGCAACATTGGTCGTCGAGCCGTCAGCAAATATGACTGGCAACATCCAACATAGAGTACTACCTACATTGTGTAGGGAAATAGAAAGCTAAAACTGGCTGTGGGGTTGGGTAAAGAAAAGAAAGAAAGAAAGAAAATACGTTTATTTGCGGTACATATGACGCAAGCAAAGGAAAGGGTAGGTATGGGAGTTGAAGAAGTAAAACGGGGAAGTAAGGATTATAGATACAGTAAGTGAGCAGTGGTGGTCCTGACTTACGAGTTGTAGGTACTATAGAAGAACTTCATATCTAAGCTGTTTGAAAACAAAATCCCTTGAACACGATGACCACATCAGCCGGTCTATTCTGTAATAATCTCACCGTGAAAACTTAGGTGAAGTGAGCGTGAAGTGAGCTGTCATTCCACCTGCTGCTAGGGACTGACAGCTCACTCCGAGCTCACTTCACCTAAGTTTTCACGGTGAGATGGTTACACAATAGCACTGCTGTTACCGCTCCGGTTTTATAGCGGCCGAGCGCTGCAAGCAGAAATAGTCCTTACGGCGTATAGATATGAACTTCTTCGATACCTACGTGCTGTTTGCAAGCTGGGTTATGGATTGGCAGGCGCTTTACTCTGTGTAAATTATTTCATCACCACTGCTCTGAAACCGGTGAAGGAAAACATCGTGAGTAAACCGGCATGTCATAGAACCAAAACATTCAAAGACATGTGACATCTACCAACCCGCACTGAGCACGCATGGTGGATTACAGCCCACTCCCTCTCGAATAGAGGAGGCTTGAGTCCCAGTAGGCTGATTATGGTTGTGGTAAGGATTATGCCGTGATATTTAGTAGTTCCGACTTAGCATTTTGGTGCCATGGATCGAAATAATACCATTGAGTAATAATTACAGCCGCACGGGTCGATCGACCAGATTAAGCTTGCCGCGGTTGGTCCGTGGATGGGTGACCATCTTTACATACCAAGACACCTCCGTGCTTCGGAAAGCACGTTAAGCCGTTGGTCCCGACTGTCATTCACGGATCTTTGACAGTCGTTACGGGTCGTCAGAAGCCCGGAAGTCTGACAGACTGGTTGTCCAAGGAGCTGATCAAGAATATCGTATAACCTAGTAACTGGGTTGTCGAGATCAGATAGACAGTCGCTCCATATAAAATACTGGTATTCGGCTGCATCCGGTTAGACTGGAAGCTGACCCCAACATAGTGGGGAAAAGTCTATGCAGACGACGATGATTTTGGAGCCATGGATTCTGTTTTCTGAAAATTGTAGTTACATAACACCCTACAATACTCGTACTTTCTGAACGACTAGGGAATAAAAGTAGAACATTACCTTACCTAAATAAACAAAAAGAAAGTTATCCAAATAGAAAGAAATAAACTAAATAAAAAGAAAGTTATCTAAAAAGAAAGAAAGAAAAATATTTTAATTCGGACACGCACAGGAAATACAAGCATATTTTTTTAGTAAATATTAATTAGTTTCATTGTAGTAGTGTGACACTTCATCCTAACTAATATTATAAATGTGAAAGTGAGTTTCTTTGTTTCGCTTTCACGCTAAAACGATTGAACGGATTTGTATGAAATTTGGCATATAGGCAGACTATGTATGACCTGGAGACGGTCATATGCTACTTTTCATCCTGGATAGCAGACGAAGTCGCGGGCAAAACCTAGTGGATAATATTATTAATCTTTACGTTTATTTATTCATTATTATGTGTGGTATTTCTACGTACAATATAACAATAAAATGGTTCGTAGCGTCATATTATTTTTTTAGTTTTCTGATTATTTTATTTACTTATTTATATTTTAGTTAAGTATACTTTATTGTACACCAGAAATAACATAGCAAAAAAATGTATAAGTACTACAAAACATACAATGGGCGGCCTTATCGCTTTCTGCGATTACTTCCAGGCAACCTTGGAATGGACAGTGATTGCGTGGACATAAAAATAGGGTTATCATTGGTGCATAAATAAATAATAATATAATTATGTAGATACAATAAACTACATACATATAATACATATAATATATTTACTCATTTATAAACCTTAATTACAAATTTTGACTTTCGAAAAGTGCTGATTCTCAGCCTAGTTTGAATAAAACACTTTTGAATTTTGAATTTGCAATGTTCAAGCTAACACTAAAATATATATAGTAAGTACAATAGGGATGATGACTAAAAAAATGTTTTTTGTCCGTAATGTAGATTATGAAAAAATAACGTACACGTATTTTTTCTTTTTTTACGTTATCAAAAGATTACGGCGATACATTGAGTTATAATGTGCCATGACGTCACTTGTATGTAGATTTTATAAATACTTGTGACGTATCAACCCCCACTCCCCAACTTTAATGCGATGTATCTAAGTCATTTTTCATTAATATGATAAAGCAAAAAATACGTGTCTACTATTTTATTATTATCTGACTGACGGACTAAATAGAATTTCTTTTTTTTGACCCAGGCATCATCCCTATTGTACAAGTATATAATAAAACTAAAAAAAGCTGAAGAGCTCATTGGGCATCAAAAATTAATTAACTTAGGTATAACATCAAAAAATATGCATGACATAAAACTCATTTCAAGTTTGAAAACAGTAACCTAGGTATCTAGTGTAATCTTTTTCTTTCTTCCATAAAGCATAATAAAAAGAAAGATCACAATTTAACAACAATATCATAACTATTACTTGAGACTTAAACATAACTGGCGAATGTGGGTGTAGGTACTTTAAGTACACCTCTACCTAACCCTTCGAGTATTACAGGCGTGTTGTTAAGTTATGTGTGTATAAAATCATATTGCAAACTATAACAGTACAAACTAAAAATAGAATCGAAACAGTTACACGCTTCTATGTTGTATATCTGACAGCCGACATCAAACAAAAAAGGTTAAATTCAACGGACGCGCTAAGGCCGTTGCCAGATTAATCAGGCGCGAGGCGGCCGGCACTGGTCGACAGACTTTAACTTGGTAAGCCACAGACCGCTGCCGTCGTCGGGCCGCAAACTAGACGAATTAACTTGCTTACGTCACAAGTTATGGAGACTTTTTGCCAAGTTTATGCAGGGTAGTACTGGTTGATGAGTCGAGGCTTGATTAGGCATGTTTTGTTTTAATGAGCTCGTGATGTAAGTTGTAACACAGCTAGCTGATGTTAAGTTAATCATGAGTTTCACATACGTAGCTATTATCCAGGTGGCCTACACACCTACATCCGTCAAGGGGGTGATTCTGCCCGTCATACTAAACAACTTTTACCATGAAACTGATACCCGATTCGTTATTAAAACAAATTCCTTTTCAACTCGATTCAAGCATGAAAAGTTACCAACCGTTATACAGGGTGATTGGAAGATGGGTGCAAAGCTTTAAGGCGAAGATAGTATTTGTTTTTTTTTTTCGGATATTCCCAAAACTTTATGTAAACTGCCTAATTATGACCAAATTGAATGATATACGATTTCATTTTTTATTTATTTAATCAAAGTAATGTAAGCAATCAAGCAAAACATGTTTTAGGCTTCTGTGAGCATTAGACATTTTTTACAGACATTTAAAGTTCAGAAAATTTGTATCAATACGTTTTTTAAACCTTATATAAAAAAAAATTGGTAAGACTTCTTCTGAGACAACCATGGCTTAAATGGTTCCAAATGGTCTGTACTATTTTCGCCTTAAAGCTTTGCACCCATCTTCCAATCACCCTGTATATGTTTTATAGCAAAAGTTGTATAGTAAGTATGACAGAAGAATATACCCTTGACGGATAAATCGCCACCCTGTAGAGAGCATCGTTTCACTGGCGTAGATGGCGGGATGGATTTGAAGCTTACAGTAGGGATTGGTCCGAATTGGCTCTGGATCTGGTTGAGTGGAAAAGGTAAGGAAGGTCTATGTCCTGCAGTGGAATAATACAGACTGATTATTATAATATTATGCGTGACTAAATAGATGTGTGAACGTACCTAAACGAGGCAAAAGGAAAATCATAAGGAGTAAGGATCGTAGCAGGTGGCGTTCTGTAGTTTCTGCCTACCCCAATGGGGAGAAGGCGTGAGAATGTATGTATGTCAAAGTCAAAGTCAAATAATTTATTTCTATTACGCACATAAAGGCCCTTTTGAACGTCAAAATTTACAAAAAATAATAACTGATTCTAGTCGCCCATTCCAAAAGGTAGTTTTCGTATGGAGAAGAATGGGCAAGAAACTCCACCGTTACTCTTTAAAAATATTTTCATAAAATCTTGTATACACTTGTATGTATTATAATTATCAATTCGTAATTACCAAAGGCTTAAGTTGTTAGAACTTTTTAAATATAGTTTATCAATCCAGTCGAATTTAGTTGTTGCTTTATTGTAAATGCAGATAAATCATCACGGTTTGTTTAAGTTCCTAGATACAGTGTTTCACGAACATAAATTAATTATCTATCTCTTATCTTAAAGTCCACAGAAAGCACAAAATATTTTTGTTTCTTTCACAAGCTTTTATTCTGATTACTAAAGAAAACTTACATACAGCCTTAGTATGTAGGTAGAGAATAGAGACCGCTAATGCTAACAAAATATTATTTTGTACATTCCACCTTATAATGGAAAACGCAGAAAATTTAATATTGTTGAAACCTTTTTTGGCAAACAACATTTCGTTGACCTTGGTAGAATGTAGGTACAGTAACAAACATCTACAGGCACAAAGAAAAATGCTTAAAATGTGTTCTGTTATGCATTCCAAGTCCAACCATTTTTATTAATAGAAACCTAAAAGTTCCCGTGAAGTTTACAAAGAAATTGTTCCACCAGAGTCACGTCGCCTGTCTGGAGCCTTGACAGTATAATTTCCAAAGAAATCAAAGTTGTATCTGTTATTAAAAAACGTCAGTTTAAATAATTTCTCAATCAATCTGCCTAGCCTTTTCCCAACTATATTGGGGTCGGCTTCCAGTCTAACCGGATGCAGCTGAATACCAGTATTTTACATGGAGCGACTGCCTATCTGACCTCCACAACCCAGTAACTGGGTAATACGATACCCCTTGGTAAGACTGGTTGTCAGACTTTCGGTCTTCTGACGACCCGTAACGACTGTCAAAGATCCACGAATGACAACCGGGACCAACGGCTTAACGTGCTTTCCGAGGCACGGAGGAGTCTCGGTATGTAAAGATGGTCACCCATCCACAGACCAACCCCGGCAAGCGTAGCTTAACCTGACGGATCGACCCGTGCGGCAGTTACTACTTAGCCACGAGCTCCTCAGTTTAAATAATTTCTATTACTTATAAAATCTAAAAAACACTATCTTTCTACAAAATCTTTTCTGTAGCAAAACAATAACTTATAAAGCAAAGGCATTGTGTGTCACTGTTTGTGCGTTCCTTTTTCAATACATCTTTTCACCAGGTGTCATCAAAGGAAAATAACATTTTCAATTTATTCAAATGTAAATAAGCCCATTCATTTACAAAATAAATAATTTATTACATCAAAAGCGTTTCATTGCGAATAATTAATGATCAAACGTAACGTACATAATTTGAAATGTGCTTAATTTACCGCCAACGCATCATCATTAGCCAGTCTGCTAGTGATGTGCAATATTGATAGAGCTGTTACCCTTAGTCGATTAGTCTATAATTCGATCATAAACTGTAATGAACATAAACGAGGGTCATAACATTTCAGAATGTATGTAACTGCAGAGCTTTTCGCCGCGGGCTGAAATTACCCCAATTCTAGACAGATAGTCGAATTCTGCAACCGAATCATCCTAATCGACTAAAGACTCCCGTAAAAAGGCGCGCCGCGACAGCGATAGAATAGTTTCCGAAGAGTTTTCATAGAAATTGTTCCACCAGACTCGCATCGCACCTGTCTGCGGAGATTTAACTTATAACGTACCAACGTGTAAACACGAGAATGTAATCTGATCAATACAGTGAGCTCACGTGAAGTACGGCATAATTAGCAATATTGCCAATTTGGTCGGGTCACCGCACACGCGTACCTACTCACTGCTATATACGCCTGTCTGAGTCTAATTTGACACGGAAATGTACCGAATTATCCGTTACCTGCTTATGAATTACACCTCATTTAACAATTTCAGGAACTGTATAATAGGGGCTGTCGAACTCACAGAAGGTACTTTAGGAAATTTTAACTGAAGTTAAACAATTTAAACATGCTTATTTTGATTAAACTACAATAATTTTCTGCATGAGGTCGTGCTTCGGTTTAATTTTCAAGGTCGACTATGCCATTCATCATACCTGACCATAAAACTGCTACTGCTATCAATTTACAATCCATTTAAGAATTCAATCGCTTTCGAAGTTTTGATGCACGTTTAGATTGTTATCTAACTTAAATTCATGGATCGATTTCACTTAAAGTTTGAAAATTCAATTCTATATACTATATACTTACACACATCTACACTCTCACTCACACACACATACACCCCACACTTCACAAAAGAACACACAGACACTCCCCTTCATGCACACACATACACACTCCCACACACCCCCTCTTTTATCTATTTTTATTTACTAAAGTTTACCCCAATGTTGGTTTTATTCTATATTGATTCATTTGACCATATTGCAAATCATTAAAATACCAAATCCTAATCTTAACTAATATTATAAATGCGAAAGCGAGTTTCTTTGTTTATTTGTTTGTTACACATTCACGTATTAACTATAGATACGTTGTTATTCAAATTCCTGTTAAATATAACGTGAATACGACAAGCCAAATCAAAATCATTTCTGGTGCCACACAAAAATAACTTTTATGGCAGGCGTACCGCTTCTTTCACAATACCCAATTTACTAAACCAAATACCTGTGGACATTAGTGACTCAATGAATAGTAAAAACATAAAGCGTAAGCTGAAAGAACATTACATCAACTCGATCATAAATTCATAATAACTTAACTGTTAATAGCGCGTTGATCAAATCTCAGGCCATGGCATGCTAAGACAGACCCCAGAGGTCTAATTGTGTGCTTTGTTAAGGAACTTGTAATGTGTAAAATAAATAATTAATAAATAACTACTCAACCGACTATCATCAAATTTTGCATACACCTTTTCAGGAGTACAGAAAAGAACATGGAGTACCTTTTATCCAGAAAAAAGTACTGTTCCCGAGGAATAGAAAAATGCGAGCGAAGCCGCGGACAAAAACTAGTAATATTGTATTTCAATAAGCACTTGATGAAATATATGAATACTTTGTCAGTTTAAACATATTCCCTTTGAAAACAGTTCCGTTATATGAAGCACAATATGACTAATATGACAAGCTGATCATGTTTGTCACCGGTAATCGTTTAGGAATTAACTTCGTATTATAACAGCAACTTTCCCTATGACACCCGTAACTGATTCGCTCAGATGACTATACTTACTGCGTTCGCAATTCATTTGCCAAACATGTAAACAAACACAACAATTTTAGGAAAAACAACTGTAATAACAACACATAAGGTTCAGTTTGCGCTACAACTTCATATTTTTTATGACTTTTTCAACAGTACTAGTCAGTTGATGTTTGTCTAAGTAGAAAACTCGTGTTTGTTTACATGTTTGGCAAATAAATTCTGAACGCAGATTAGCAGCTTGTACATCCTACAGATTAGATAGATATTAGCTGTTATTACCTACATATATTGTATGTTACATCATCTCCTATGTATTAGACATACCTAAGCCGTAATGTAAGGAGCTAGTGCCGCGAAATAAGCCATCAAGTGTTATGGTCGTCAGTTATAGTCCATTCCGTTTAACGATCTCTTAAAATGGCTTCGTGAAGAGCCGAATATGTGTTAAAAATTCCCGTGTAATGACAAAATGTGTGTAATCAGTGCTTTATGGCCTGATTACATTTCCGTAGCACCTTACACTTCCTTGTTTAATAGGAAATTGCAAAAAAAAAAAACAAAAAAAAACTGTGTTGACGTTTTTGTCTCGTGTATTTTAAAATATTGATCAACGGGAATAAACGATTTACATTTAAAACTGGTATGTTTATCTACAATCTGACCAACAGGTTTTATGAACTTCCACGGAAAAAGATCCCAAAGGATAGGCATCTTTATAACCTGCTAACTAATTCAGATATGTGCTAGACCCACGATTTATCAAAGGGTCGCATCGAACTTGAAACTTTCACAACCACAGGGATACCTTTTAATAGGGATTAAGGTGCTACAGGTACATACATGGGTACAGTTGGTGTCAAAAATATCTGGATGTTCAGAATTTCAGAATAATCTGAACGATTAAGAAAATATTTTTTTGGTTGAAATTGGGAATAAAAACTTGTTTGCATGACAGTTGTCGTGTCCTGTTTTCAGTCTGAAACACTCCTTTTTTCAAAGTTATAGAAAAATTTTCTTGGTCGTTCGGTTTGTTTTTGAACGGTCTGTTCGTCCCGGTATTTTTGGCGATGACTGTACGTCAGGTGGGTATACAGGTAATATACGAGTACTGATTAGGGTCGTAGTCTCTCGTGATGTGATCGTTAATCTTACCTTTGTTTGAGCTTTTATCGACGCAGTATAGTGAGAGCTCTTTGCCGCCTTTATTAACAAGTGCGTAAAATTTGACGCTTAGTATAGTCCTGTCTAAGTAAGTAGGTACTTTTGCTGGTACGTACTTTCTACGTAAACTGTGTGGATGTTATGTCAATTTCAAATAAACAAAACAATGTTGGTTATTTTACTAGGGTGAATTTAAATGACTCAGAGGGGCCCCACTTCAGTAGCATCTCGTTTAAATGCAGTAAGTATTAAGTTCTCGCCCGAGAAATTTTAAACAATATACGAAATTAAACAAAATATCTTTATTTAAATATGCAAAACTGCCATTAAAACCAGGCCTCAGGCCGAATATAGTCTACATTTCATGAATTTTTGAGTCGTTCAGATTTTTTGTCGACTACTGTATAACTTTTATTATTTAGTTCAGTATCCACTTCATCTTAGTGGATGAATTCATTTGCCATTGAACTTTATTCATATAACGAAAACACTAAATTTAAAAAAAGTGAGATTGGTTTTAGATTGCCCTCTAAGTAATCACATTGCATCTGAATTGAAATCTGAACCATTAGTTCCTCATGCGATTGCGCTATTTGAATATACAACAATAGGTAACTGCATCGAATTAAGGTTAATTAAACCAATCACTGACTTCGTTCTCAATGAAAACGATGGACACCACAAATTCAACTCTATCACGCACATAATAAAGACTTTACCGGACGAACTAATGTGGGTGCAATCACGTAAATTGATAGCGATACTCTAGATAAATGTACGCATATTAGCTGTATATTGTTGCGATTTTTATGAGCACTTCATTCGTCCGTCCCGACGTTTTATCACAGGCAAAATAAGCGCCCCGTTTTTGAGGTTATAACATGTCGATAAAACTATAATAAAATATAAATTGACGTTCGACATCGGAATGTTATTTATAATTTCATATAAAATGTTATTATGGAACTCCCACGCTGTAATATCCTATAAACACTGATATTTTAACAGCCTTTTCTATTGGCCAGCCGTAACTCTTCGGCGCGGTTTACGGCGCAGCGCGCGGCGCTCCGACCCGTGATTTTCCACTAGGTACTATCGATGAAGTTCATATATACACCGTAAGGACAATTTCTGCTTGCAGCGCTCGGGCGCTTTAGAACTAGGGCGGTAACAGATGTGGTCATCGTGTTCACTGGATTTTGTTTTCAAAGTGCTTAGATATGAAGTTCTTCGATAGTACATATTAGATACCAAAAGGAAATATTTTCTGCTTTGGTACACTTTATTCCTTGTATTTTATTTAAATGGGATTTTTTTTCCACTAAACCTACTTTAATATTGAGAATAAGCAAAAGAAAATTAGGAATAAAAGAAACGACTAAACCAGCATTGACCGAAAAACATACCTATCAAGTCCGAGACTTCTAACGTCACCCTATAATAAAATTATCCTCCATCCCTCTTACAAATTCCCTTTTAAAATTAATTTTACATTAATTATTTACTGAACAATTTCGGTTTAACCATTATAATTAGCAATGTTTATTAAGATGACATTAGAGAAGCACAAAGGAGAGATAAAGCTAACTAGATATACGTCTATACTGAAAAGGCTAATTTTAGCAAGAATGTCCGTTGTTTTGTGTCGGTATTAATCTTTTGTAAGCCCAACAAAAGACGAAGATTATGTACCTAATGCCTTCAGTGCGATGAGAGAGATGTAACAACAGTAGAAGTGCTTTTAAGCTGAGTTACAGGATACTTTAAGTTTAATTAATAATAATGTTCGAGAGTAACAATAATATGGAAACCACACATCATTTACCAATTTGTAAACGATAATACTGATGAATATGGGCCTGCGAATTTGCTTTGTAATGAAAACGTTGAATTATTAAATTTTGGTTTGCAAACTGAATTAATAGACTAGTACAGATCAGTCCGTATCCCGAAACTAAATTATACCTACTATACAGAATGTAGAATATAAGTTCTTATATTTCTGCCTACTCCTTTGGGATACATTACGGACGCTTTCACGAACGTGCACGTCTTATTACATTGTTCTCACATGCATAATTTCAAAATGAATGATGTAACCAATTTTTTGTATCAATTTTTTTTATTTAAAAGAGTGTCCGTGGAGTTTCTTGCCCGTTCTTCTCCATAGGTACCTACTACGCTTTGGAATGGGCAACTAGCTTCATATTTTTGACTGACCGACCCCTTGACAATTCAAAAGTGCCTGTAAATGGTTTAATTGAAATAAATGCTTTGAGTTTGAGTACAGGCGTGAAATTGTATCACAGTACGTTTCAGGGCAGTACCTTTCCAGAGCTTAAACTGCCTTGCAATACAACTCATTTTAAGCCCCCTGATTTCAGGATAGCAAAACGTCACAGCAATAAAACAATGCAATGTTTCACGTTGGCTATCTCAATCCTGAATCGGTCCATCAAAGTAGTAGGGAACTATAACTGTATGTTGTGTTGGCAACATCGGTCATTGAAGGTAAGTATTCGGTCCATTTATCCAGGCTGAGACGTTTACTGCAGAACTTAAGCGGCCATAAATATGGTACAGCTGTTTGCACAACATTAATACAGTTATACAACACGAAAAAAAAAAACAGTAATAGCGTCTTGTGGCCCGCCAACGTCGCCGACGAATGCATTCTTCTTTTTCTCGTGTGCATAGAACAGCTTAGAATATGCTCAATTTAGCTTGCTCACAAAGAGACCTCGGGGTGCGCTAGACGTGCTAAAATCATCAGTCCTCCTTTATATTGTAATGCTTCACAAGTTAATTGATAACCTACAATGATGGAGTCCAATGTCCAATTTCGTTAGGAGTTTCTATCTCGTACCTACTGTTACGGTCATTTGTGAACTATGGGTTATGACAGCTGACCTATTTACATCTTCAGAGCATGCACAAAACTAGGTTAAAGATTACAGCAATACTGCTCCAGTAACATTTTGCCAGTTTTCAATGTAAATAACTGCTCTATATAAATCTTCTAAGTCAACAGCTTTGTTGGTACAAGGGTGAATACACAATATACTTATTTAGAGAAACCTATAAGTATTGTTTGAAGTATCAACAGACAATGTGTACAGGATAATGCATATTCGTAATTCCTCTAATGCCTAGATGTCGTCCCTTATTATCTCACCCCGTAACATGCAACCTTCCTCTCAACATGTCTCAAGGCCCTCAGAGGTGTAAGAAGTGTACCCTGAATGACTGTTTCTTAGGTGATCCGTACATAAAGAAAAGAAAATGTTGCGAATTTCGACATTGTTTTTTTATTTAACAGTAACGTAGAAATTTTGTTCAGAAAAATTACCCTTATTGAAAGTTTTTTTAATCTAAAATCTTCTCAATATACCAAAACAAGTCATTATTAATTCAGACCTTAGACCAAATCACATGATACATAATGCATTGTACCAAATACTTTGAATTAGAGCAAGGCAAAGGTCGAAATACCTTTGAAAAGAATGTTGTTAAACTGCTTAGACCTGCTACAGAACTTTGACACCAATATGTCTTGCAAGTCATGTTGGTATACAAAGCTTTGACGTGGCTCATTAATCAGGAACTTTAATAGGAAGGAAAGTAAAATAAAAATTAAATCAATAATATTACGATGTTACAAATTAAATCTACACTGGCATGGCAGCATTTTAATCAGACAGGATCGATCTTACAAAAACTTTACAATTTGGTAATTTTAATAATAATTTGGGCTTAGAGAACATAAGCAAAAAGTAGTTATTTTAACAATGTGTATACATTGTTAAATAAATAAAACTTTACGAAAATCCGGCTTCTTTAGATTTTGATTGTGACCTAAACCAAGATAAGCCTAGGATAAAGAATAAAACTGACGGCTCAAAAGCTGTCATGAAGAACTTGAAATTTAATCACTCAGGTTTTCCTCTCGTACATTGTAAACGTACATTTTATCATCCCTTTATGAATCAGTTTCACTTATACTCCCCAATAAAAGTTTCAAATCGGTTATCCTAGCTTCTCAGATCTCTTGAAAACAGAGTTATAGTGGTGATTTTTCTAGCTTATTGTTGGAAATTGCCGTCATTTACCTCTTTATATTTCTGTGAACTGCGGCCGACTGCCTGACGGTTGAATTTGGCGTAATTTCAGTAAGCTGTTTGGAGAAGTGCTCGGTTTTATTATAGTATGTTTAAGGATTGCAATCAAATAAATAAGAGGTAGGTATACTTGGTGGTTTTTAATAATCAATGAGAGTAATTAGAGATATAACCTGTTAACTTTCTTAAGCCTGTTCTTGCAAAAGATGGCAGTTCAGAGGTAGATGCTTAGAAACAATACATAGATTTCAATATGAAAGAACCTTCAATAATGTGAAACCAGATAACATCTCTACGGGCCCTACTTTACCACCTACAATAAAATAATACGGGTCACTCCAGTACCACACGTGTAGATCGTTCGCGGGGGGCAGCGCAGGTGCGGTCAGATTATAAGCCAGATGAGATCATTCCCCAGCCAATTGCGGCTCAATCGCCTCTCAATTAGGTAATTGTAGTTATGAGCACGCTACGCGTCCTGCCCGCCTCCGACTGACAACAATGTAACTGCTTACAGCTGCTTACTGCTCGATTACTCACCTGGTGGTACGAATTAACTGGTGTCACTGCTAAAGATTTGCGAAAGTTGAACAATGGGGTGAAACTGTATAATGTGGAGATCTTTAGGATAAGGATTCCATAGTGGTCATAGAAAGGCTGGACGGGTTTAACAAAAGTAAAAAAATCATAAAACAGCGCTGATGCGAAATAAAAGAAGGTTGAGGACATAGACACGTTGATTTTATTTTATGATGTCAATCAGAATTGTAATAATCTATAAGAATTTGGAATGACGATGAGTCGTTGTTAGGTCTGGCTAAGCAAAAGAAATCCTCTCATATTTGTATTGGTCTCACAGCCGTAGGACTAAACTATTATGATACTAGGATTTGGAGTAGCGTCCTATAACAGTCCTAACTTCTACTATCATTATTCCTAAACTTGCTGGTTGTGATTGAAAAAGTCCTTTGGACCGTTCAATGTTGCTGTTGGCTTTATTAAAAGACCCACGATCAGGATTTGAGATAAAGGAGACACCATGTTTCTTTCCATGAGCAATGGAA
Organism: Xanthia togata; assembly: GCA_963853775.1. NCBI lineage: Eukaryota > Metazoa > Arthropoda > Insecta > Lepidoptera > Noctuidae > Xanthia > Xanthia togata. Next base: position 10,367,403 of record OY970805.1, read on the forward strand.
GAATACCGTATGAAAACATTGGTCCTAAGGCCAAAGTGACTATGAATGACTATGGCCATCGGAACGTGAAAGTTGGCGTGTTCGGTCTCAAGTTTATTGGAGAACTTTGACATATTTTATAACGAATGCTTTGAATTTAATGTGTCGGTGTGCGGTCTTTGTAAGCTCTAAAATAAAACTCTCATTAAAATACAAAGAGAGCAAAAGGAATATAATTTTGTACGGTTTTTTGGAAACTTTCTTGCGTTTTTATTTTCATGTAAATTTAACGTAACAAATACTTCTCACATGAGTTTAACATTTTCTAGTTCAGTTTCATCAATATTCTTTTTTATTAGATTTCCAAATATATTATGTGTTTTATAATAAAAAAACATTAAATTAAGTAATTGTTGTATTTTTCTTACTTGCAGATTCTACTGGGATCTGTGTATGTTACTACTGCTCGTGGCCAACCTGATCATCCTGCCAGTCGCCATCTCCTTCTTCAACGATGACCTCAGCACGCGCTGGATCGCCTTTAATTGTCTTTCCGACACCATATTTCTTATAGATATCGTTGTTAATTTTAGAACAGGTACGCATTCATTCAATATTTATACAAAACGTCTAGTTGTCTATAGGGTAAAAGATTTGATTATGTTATTCTCTCATCTTTCCAGGAATAATGCAGCAAGATAATGCAGAACAAGTGATATTAGATCCCAAGTTAATAGCGAAGCACTATTTGAGGACATGGTTCTTCCTTGACCTCATCTCTAGTATACCACTAGATTATATATTTTTGATCTTCAATCAGGTAAACGTACGTTGCAATTTGGCCGTGTTGTTCTTATTACCATAGTTTTAAACTGTCTTTTATGTTGTTGATATTCTGTTTCAGCTTGGGTGTTCATTTGTTTTATAGACAATATGTTGTTATTGTTTCCATTTTGTTTTTGTTTCTCATTGTGAACTTTTACCCAACCGCCACGAGAACCTGTGCGTCATCGTGTATTCAATTTAGTATTTGTATTATCAGGGTCTAAGAGAACATGCAAAGGTTTGATTAAAGCACACCACTTTCATTCTCATCGAAATCTGTTCTATTTTATTTATTATAATTTCGACACACTCAGAATATCACCTGCACGTCATCATCAGTAACCCATAAGATTTCTCGATGTTATTCTATTCTCCGCTGTGTGAGCGACCTACGTATCCGATTATGTGATCGTATGGGAAACTTAATCCGTTTCTAAAAACGTTTGAAGATTTTAATCAGCACTTTCCAACTTATTGCACGAGCTATTCTAAAATGCTTCCACTAAATTGCACTCTGTTGTTCCGAAGGTGTTTATTGTATATCTTTATAATTTGGTACCTAGGTATATACAGTTGTATTTCCTATTCTAAGCTCTACATTGGTCACATGCACGTCGTCTTCTTTCTACCTCCTAATATTATTATATTTGGTTCTTTACCTTCAGAGTTGTATACAGCATGATCTCAAAGCTTCTTAATGTAACAATTACCACTTCTGAATACTTTTGGTTTCCTATTTATCATATATAACATGTCTTGGGTTTTATAATTATACGTATATATTTTTAATTTGTCTTTTGGTTTTAACTTTATAACAGCTACAACACGACCAAATTGTAATATTAACAATCTACACTGACAAGTCTTAAGGGCCCTCTATATAACTTTTGAATTGCATCAGTACTGAAGCTTATTATGATAGATTAGCCACTGAAGGATATTTACAAGCCTATTCTCTACATACTATACAGCTTTCACTAATAATATACAGTATTCCCCACTTGAAACTCAACTAAAATTGTAAATTTACAAAACATAATTATAACATGTTTATTATGCTTCAGCACTTTTCTTTGGCTGACAAAATCTTTCAAATACTGCAATTATGCATGTCTTCAACACTTCGTCTGTATAAAATCAATAGGAATAGCGGCTAGATGCGATGCTCTGAACGTTTGAACACTTTTAGAGTATCAATAGGCTAATCATCACCACTTAAATTGTATGTTTTTGTGTTGACAGGACTTTAGTGAAAGCTTTCAAATTCTTCACGCGGGTCGTGCACTAAGGATACTTCGGTTAGCGAAACTACTATCTCTGGTGCGGTTGCTGCGGCTGTCCAGGCTCGTCCGATATGTATCACAATGGGAGGAAGTATATGTAAGCCATCATGCTCTTCTGACCCACATACCATGGGTTGTCCCTAACTACTTGCCACTAACACTGCTCTAATATACATTACGCTCACATTTACTAACACGACATGACTAAATACGCTACTAAAACTTACTATAATATTGGATTAATTATTTACAATAATGAAGATTTTTATAATTTTTTATCGACTGTGATGTCTTGAGATTGGCTACTACTGTACGTGATTTTGATGAAAATTGTTATGATAATGATGAGTAATAATGTTAACTGTTTTAGCGTAGTGATCCTAATGACGTAATATGGAGTTTTGTTGTAATCCTGTATTATACCATTGATCCCGCCCCCACTGTATGTGAGCCCCACGTCCCGCTCTGCACTTCTCTACTGCTTCTCTGCAAGCTTCTTTCTGCCTGAGCACGCTCTCACTCGTGAAGTCTGATCTATCTCTTGTTTCTGCGCCCGCGCCGCGAACCATGCCCGCGACGTGTCCGCCGACCCGAACCGTCCCACACTTGCCAACATGACATATTATTTGCCAAAATGTTAATATTATGTTGCCGCTTTTAAAGCTTCTAGTACTACTGGTGCACTGAAGCTGACGTTCTGCAAATACATAATAAAAATCAATACCTAAACGTCATAAAATATAGTACCTCCATGAGTAATCTTGCGCGACGAATGAAATCGAACGCCTTCCAATACCTGCCTGTTCAGTGAAAGTGAGCACGTAGTTTCCGAGTAATATGTAGACCTTTAGAGGAAAAAGCAACTCGCATTCCGAGAATTACACCTCGCCTCATAAGAAGCTAATGAAACAAATCATTACCAGCAACTGTTGCATAACATTAGAAAGTTAGAATTGGCAACACAAAGAGTAGGTAGTGGTTACGTCCGAACAACGTACAACCAACGGTAACGAAGCGGAGAGTCAGTGAGAAGTGGAGTACGGGGAGGGTGTGGCGACGACAACGCAGTGACGGTGTTGTGTGCAGATGAGCCCCGCGCCGCAGCCGCGCGACGAGCCGGGCGACGCGGACGGCGGCTCGCGCGACCTCGCCTCGCAGGTGCAGCATGCCCCGCCGCGCGCTAGCGCATCCGTAGGGGACTAGCCCGCGTCCGCTCGTCTCGGTGTTAGTGCATCCTGTGTGTGCCTGCACGCGCCCCAGCCCCGCCCCGCACACCTCGCGCGACCTTTGCCCGCCGACCCCTTCGCGCTTCGGGCGCGCCTGGCTCTCTTCCTACTATCTCGTGTTTCTCGCTTGTTTTCTAGATCTTGCAGAATCTTCAAAAAAAGCGCACGGAACGGAGGGGACGTCTCGGCTCCGACGTTGCCAACAAAAAGAAGGGTGGCACCAAAAGCAATCTAATCTTCAAGGTAACCAGGGTCGGCACGAGCCGGCGCGCATGTGCTCGTTCGCCCGCTTAGCATGTTGCCGGCGGCGCCACCCGGCGTCCCTTAGTCCGCTGCGTTCGCTTTGCTTTCTCTCTTTCTTTTGGCGTTTCTGTTTCCGACCCTCGTCCCGCCGGCGGCCGCGCGGGCTGAGGCGCGCAGGGAGCGGTCGCGCGACCGCGCGGCGGCCGCGGCCGCGCGACCGCCACCACGCCGCCACCACGCATGCTCGCTCGACAACTCGTCTCACGCGTTCATATTTTATTTCTCACTTCTTTACGACTCCATCGGTAGAGAATCATCGCGATGCTTGACCTCGAGCGTCCTTGTCGCGCGCAGTCCGCACGGCTTCCTTTAGAGGCGACATCACCTCTGTTGCTGACCCCATTAATGTATTTTCTTCTCCTTCCAGTTCCTCAACATGGCATCAGTTTTCATGCGGATATTCAACCTGATCTGCATGATGTTGTTGATCGGACACTGGTCCGGTTGTCTACAGTTCCTCGTTCCTATGCTTCAAGGATTCCCACCAAACTCCTGGGTTGCAATAAACGAACTGCAGGTCAGTGTTATTCAAATTGTAATTATAAAGCCTCAACTGTAGTCTGAATTGTTGGAAAAAAGAAAAAGATGACAAAAACCTTGAACCCTTCGAGATGAGACCACAGGTGTTACGACAATGCTTGTATGTAGATACTGATCAGAACAGTTTTATGAACAAGCTTTTGTAGAACAAAAGTGTGTTGCAGACTAAATCTGCGACCACTGTTGACAAAGTACTTAGTTAAAATAACTACATAAAATAACGGGAAATTATGATGACTCTCCAGGAGGCCTTTTGGCTAGAGCAGTACTCGTGGGCGCTGTTCAAGGCCATGTCGCACATGCTGTGCATCGGGTACGGCCGCTTCCCGCCGCAGTCGCTCACGGACATGTGGCTCACCATGCTGTCCATGATCTCCGGAGCCACCTGCTACGCACTCTTCCTCGGTCATGCCACCAACCTCATCCAGAGTCTTGACTCTTCACGAAGACAGTACCGAGAAAAGGTATACCTGTAACTCTTTTATAGCATCCTTTGCATAAAACCAATAACTATTTTAGTAGATTTTTTCTCTTAACCTCTTTCCTAATGTCGGAGATAAATCGTTATGAACACCTGCAGAGTCAACTTTATGGACATAAATTGGACGAAGTTTCAGTAAAAGAACTTCTGAATGAGTATTCCATGATACCATTACATCAGAATCGTACATGCATGTGTTTGACTAAATTTTCTATGTTATATCCCCATCTAATAAATCGATCACTAAAGCCTCCATTGCCTGTTTCAGAGATTAGACGTGAGTACAAAGAGAATGTTTGTTTAGTGTTTCACTGGTTGTTATTACAGATTCAATCATCTGCACCAATACTCATGTCTCCCATCAAAATAACAAAGTCATTATTTGGTACATTTCACAAATATTAACGGGTGTTCATAACTGTTTACTTCCATGGGTACTAACTGCTGGACTCTGTTCGTTAGGGTTATACATATATACACACGTGTATTGTTGACGAGTCGGTTTGCAGGTGTGTAGTTTGTCCTTCAATGTAAAGTGAAGTTGTCGGTTGTCGCTAACAGTCCGTGGTTTTTGAAGCTGCATGATTTTATATTTGCTGTAGGCGTGTGTGATTCGCGACATTCCATTGTTTCATGTTTTATAGCTTCTTGTGTACGTATTCTAGGTGAAACAAGTGGAGGAATACATGGCGTATCGGAAGCTGCCTCGAGAGATGCGACAGCGGATCACGGAGTACTTCGAGCACCGGTACCAGGGCAAGTTCTTCGACGAGGAGCTGATCCTGGGCGAGCTGAGCGAGAAACTGCGGGAGGACGTCATCAACTACAACTGTCGCTCGCTCGTCGCCTCCGTGCCCTTCTTCGCCAACGCGGACTCAAACTTCGTGTCCGACGTTGTGACCAAATTACGTTACGAAGTCTTCCAACCTGGTACGTTCTAATGTTCATTGGACAAAACGCTTACAAGTTTATACAATTGCTAGCTTTTGCCAGCGATTTTACCCGCGTGGAGGTCGGAAATTATTCCACTGGGATAAAAGTATACATTGTCCTAATCTAGTCTGGCATATCCATGTGCCAAATTTGATCTAAAACCGTTCAGCCGTTTAGGTGAGAAAAGGTAACACACAGAACTTACTACTTACTTATACTACTGCTACTATTTACTTCTTACTTACTTACCCGCCCCGTTAGTCTCGTGCAAGCGCGACTGCTGAGCGTGGGGTTCGATTCCCGGGTCGGGCAAAATGTTATTGGGTTTTTCCATTAGGAATTTCTTAGTAACAGCCCGGAATTTGGAAGTTGGCGGTGTGATACCCCCGTGCCTCGGAAAGCACGTTAAGCCGCTGGTCCTGCGCCTGATCTCTCTCCGGTCGTGTCGGATTGCCGTCCCATCGGACTATGAGAGTGAGGGAAGAGAGAGTGCTCCTGTGTCTGCGCACACACTTGTGCACTATAATCCTCCCGCGCCGAAGGCTAGTCTCCGTTGAGATTGGCCGCCGTGGCCGAAATACGGTCTGGAGGACTATATACTTACTTATGAATGTATGGGTTTTAATAGGGTATATTGATATAAACAAAATACTAATGTATAAAATTTTATGATTTCAGGTGACATCATCATCAAGGAAGGAACCATCGGGAGCAAAATGTATTTCATCCAAGAAGGCATCGTGGATATTGTCATGGCTAACGGAGAGGTGGCCACGAGTTTGTCAGACGGTTCCTACTTTGGTGAAATCTGTCTGCTAACGAACGCTCGTAGAGTGGCTTCCGTCCGCGCCGAGACGTACTGCAACCTGTTCTCCCTGTCCGTGGACCACTTCAACGCCGTGCTCGACCAGTACCCGCTCATGCGACGGACCATGGAGAGCGTGGCGGCCGAACGACTAAACAAGATAGGGAAGAACCCCAACCTGGTGGCGCACCGGGAGGATGACACCACGTCCGAGGGCAACACTATCAACGCCGTGGTGAACGCGCTGGCGGCCGAGGCGGAGCACGTGAGCCTGTCGGACGACAGCGTGGCGCGCCTGTCGGAGCGCTCGCTGGGCCTGGCGCTGCAGCCGCTGCAGGCCGCGTCGTGCCGCATGGCGGGCGTGGCGCTGCCGGGCCTGGGCGTGGCGGCGCAGCTGCCGCGGCCCAAGTCCGAGCACGACTTCAGCGCCGCCGCGCCGCTGTCGGCCGGCAGCGCCGCCTTCCACAAGTCCGACGCGGGCATCGCGCCCTGACGCCGCACGCTGTGCTAGTGCGCGACATAGCAATACTAGGCTTAGTGCGAGCGTCCCGCGGCACGCTCGCTAGATGTAGCGTAGACACGAGTATTATAGCTGCGACTTCGCCGGGCGGACTCCGCGCCGCCCGTTGAATCTCATTTTGTGATCTTATACTTAATTCTCCTGTGTTATAATTTAGGTTAAATTTTATATCATTGACGCTGTGAGGAATCGACGAATACGTGACGTATTCCGATTGTATAGATATACCTGTTATATATTGAAGAATGATACTATTGAATCTTTATAGAGATACCTTGCCATTAAAAGAGGAAATAATTATATAGACTAGACTGAAATGTAACGATATCACTATTTTATGCTTTGTTGGCGTATGAAATAGACCTCTATTGTTGATGCGGAATATTCGATCGCGAAGTTAAGTACGAAGTGTATAAACGTTCCTGATTATCACGATTCAGAGATTATTATATTGGAAGCTCTTTAATTATAAAGTTGGATCGTGGGAGCCCACACGTGGAGTGAGGCGAGAGGGCGCGGGTCGCCCGTGCCGCGCCACGCACCGAACACAGCGTCAACGAACCCGAGCGGCCGCGCGGCTCTCGGCACCCCCGGCCTGAGCTGCGTCGGCGCATTTTAGTATGGCAGTAGCGGTCATGGACCTACATTTTAACAGATTCTATTACGAAAATACAAATAAAGTCCTTTTTTTTCTAGCTTTCTAGATCCAACTCCTAGGCAAAGGTCTTCCTCCACTCCTTCCATCTTTCGGGAGCCCGCGCGTCTTCCTTCTAGTTTTGACGGAACCTACCCAGTTCGTTTCCCCATCTCCTACGTGGCCTGCCGCAACCCCGTCTTACTGTCAAAGGGCATCAGTTCTGTGCTATTTGAGCCCACAGTTTGTCCGGCGACGACAATGATAGACATTCATGATGTAAATGAACTTTAAAGGAGGACCGACCAACTAACGACTAACTAACTAACAATATCTGTCGTTGTCGTCAACACTCTTCACTAATGAAACCGAAACATAGTTTATTGTTAGGATCCCTACCAAGTGATGTTATGGAAATGGCAATGGCCACTATTGCCATGCTAAAACGCACCAACAATAGCCTGCCGAGCGCCGCGCGGCGCCGGCGGCGGAGCGGCTGCGCCCGCGCCGCCACTGCACAAGCGACGCACAACTGAACAGAGCCTCACGCGCGATTCCAATAGCACACGGTTGCTTTCTTCATTTAATTATAAGTAGTATCTACCGATAATCGGCATAATTAGCGCAAATAATTCTCTCAGTTTCTTAAGTAGAGGTGGAACAGTAGCGCTTCGAATCTTTTGAGAGTCGTTTCTGTATGTAAATATTATAATATCGAGGATTTGCCTTAGCGCGGTTCGTTTGAGCGGAGTGTTAGCGGGCGCTCGTAGAGCGGCCCAGTCAATTATCCGAGCGCTCGCATTGCGCGACGGACATCTCGGTTCTCGATGCACTACTACACTTCATACCTTGTTTTTAATTGTAGGTGAAAATAATTTATTGTCGATAGTGATCATTTCGTAGGAGTAAGTAGGCCGGAGCGTTAACAAATTCGGACGAATTACATTATGTGATAGAGCAGCGGTCGGCTGCGCGAGCCCCGCGGCCGCCGGCTCGGCGACACAGTACTCAGTAGGTAGATCCAGTAGATAGCGCAGTTACCGCATGACACTGATTTTTTGACTTGAACTTATCTATCGTTTGATTCTTTCGATAGCAACTTTAGTTACTTCTGGCAATGATATTGGCTTACCGCAAACGCTTATACATTTTTGAATAACTTAGCCTAACTTAGGTACTATTTATTATAATGAGCGACATATCCTAGCGAGGCTCAGTCCAACATTAGATCTGTCGCCGAGCCGACGGCCGCGCCGGCGTCGCAAACTTGGGCACGAATCATCGTTGACTAATTCTTATAGTGTCATGACGATTTGTAAAGATGGTTTTGCAAATGTTGACTTTTTAGCCAAAATATAGTTAATGAATGACGAACCAATACGCAGTAGCTTACTTGTAGATGAACGCAGCCTAGTTCTCAGTTCTGGCGACTAACACCAATAGATACTTTGTACTCGTAAGATATTTATACAATACATTGGTCTTAGCAGAGTGACTATCTGTCAATTTATCTACAAAGAGAAATATAATTGCGTTTCATTCCCAAAAGCATTTATTTGTTGTTGTTTTATCTACCTAACATTACCGCTTTTGTAAATTATATAAATTTTATAGAAGAGATCTATTTTTATTGTGAAGTTGATCTACTGGATAAGTAAAAACCTATATAAAATTTATTTCTTTTTAATCTGAACTGTTATTTGTTACATATTTTAATAATTTCTGGTAACTATTGTCACCAAAAGTGCTCATCGCTGTCAAGAAAATTAGAGAAAAAATGCATTAAAAGAATGAAGATAACCGCTCCGTTGTTTGAATTACTGACTATTCACCTTACCGATTATCCTATTACCTAACCTACTTACAATAAAACATCTACTTTGGCTGGATAATAAATACCTAAGCCTTCAAGCCTCGTGCAGACTGGTGCGACGCGACACCGGTAATTGTTCTACGGTGAATTTTTCTTAGAAATTATTTTGTTAGAGTCGCGTCGCGCCAGTCTATTCGATGTAAGGCCAGCTTTCTAATTACGCAACATATTTTCGTAAACGATAAAGACAAATCTGTTTCATTTTGACAGTTCAACAACATTCATTGCGTTATTTACGTTGCTCTGCAGTTTTTTTTTTCGAACTTACGGAGCAATGGATTAGCAATCTGTTTCAAAACGATTCAGATTCGGATTGATTTTGCATTACGTAATTAGGGTACTGATCTTATATCGAATAGAATACAATAAATATCTACGATAAGACTGTATCGACCATCAGAGGGGTCTGATGAATCTATCATTTTGATACTTGTTACACTTTATGGTCAGAAATTAATGGACTCCCAATAATATTATACCAGTATGTACCTACCTAAGCCAGTCACCTAACTAGCATAACTTAATGATGTAGATTCATAAACACAACTGTGAAAGTAGTCAAAAATTGCCTGAAAATTATTAAAAAGGCGTTTGGTATACCTAGTAACTACCATAAAGTGAACACAACAAGGCACATTTTGACTCTAAGTCACATACAAACCAACCTAAACAACCCTAAACATAAACACCCATCCCTTCCCTCCTCCTAATCTAAATAAATAGGTCAATCAAACAATCCACTTAGCATATCGCAGTCCAATTCTAGACATAGCCCATAGGCCTCTCCCAGGCTGCACCACAACACCCTAGTATCCTCCGCCTTTTGCATCCAGTCTGTCCCAAGCCACCTTCTTAAGGACATCGGTCCATCTAGCTGGAGGGCGTCCCACACTACGCTACAAATTAATAAATAGGTAAGCGTTCCTATACAAAAACACTAGGAAGAATGATCGCGGTAGCCAAGTATTATGTCAGTTTAAATAAGTAAAAAATCTCAGCTGCAAGCTACACCATGGCATTCAAATAGAGCCACAACACAAGCGATGTCCACTATCTCATGAATAGTCCAATACAATCAGCAAAATGTGGCAAAACGGAAATAAATCTGAAGGGTCCTCCCCTTTCAGATTTATATCGGTGTGTGTGTGATACCGCTGTGTAACAGCCAAGTGCAAGAGTTGAATAGAGTATGACTATGAATGCTAACCTTTTTTTCTTTTTTTTTTTTTTGTCTAGGGCATCTCCTAGCTCACCTCTGAGGTGATGACTACTTAACCGGACAATCCTGCGGCTGCCTTAAGCTACGAGTACTAAACTCAAAGCCTCCAGCCAGGGGCAAAACTATTCTAATTAAAACTAGGCGAGCGCTTGCTAAGGGCACCCCCTGTGGGGTACGAACCTCGGCTTAGGACGTCGCTGGGGGGAGGACACAGTTGGGACAGGCTGGATCAAAGATAATTTATTATTATTAATCGGGGAATTTAAAGCTACTGGCTCAGCATCGACGCGGGCTGGTGCATCAACGGGCAAGGGTCGCGGGGGAGTATTATTTACTCGGGCGGGTCGCGATCGCGGAGGACCTCGGCGGCGAGGTCGGAATGCGGGTTGGTGTCTGTGTTTGTGCACTGTACTTGTGGCCCTATTGCTCTCCTGGAGGAGGGTTATGGGGTCGTCTGGATTTGCCTCGGGCGGCGGATCTTACTGATTCTACTAGGGACATAGTTGGCGGCCTCGACAACCAGAGGGTTGCGGTGTTTGGCGGTGGACTCAAAGAAACGCTTGGAATTGCGTTTGAGAAATTGGTGGATTGTAACGTAGGTACTAGGGGGCACCGGTGATTTTACGGAGGAATCTATTTTGGAGTGTTTGCATCCTATGGATATGGCGGGGCTTTGCGTGTGCAAATACGGCTCCTGCATACGCAATTTGCACCTAAGTGACATTTTGCTACGCGCATTAAGGACAGAGTGAAGTCTACCGAGAACGAAAGCGGCTCGCGAGCGGGCCTGCTTTATGTGATCGCTAAAGGTGAGATGCAGGTCGAGGACTAGGTATTTGACTCGCTTCTCCCAGGGGATAGGCTTGCCGATCATGGTGATAGGTCGGGGGGGTTTGAACCTTTTACGCGGTTTCAAAAAGAGAACCGCTTGGCTTTCATCCGGGTTGACTTCGATCCTCCACTTTCTAAACCAGGCGCCGAGCATGTCGACTGAGGTCTGGAGAGTGCGGGCTACCGAGTCAGAGCTGGTACCCTTGTTGTAGATGGCCGTATAGACGAAAAGAGCCAACTGCGCCCTTCTACTCTTTGGGATATCGCTGGTGAAAAGCGTGAAGATTAGGGGGGAGAGCACAGAGCCTTGAGGGACTCCTGCGCGGATAGGACGGGGGGAGGATATCGCTCCTTCGATACGGTAGCGGAAGGTGCGGTTTGACAAAAAGGCCCGTAAGATGAGCACGAGACGATCTGGCACACCGAGTTTGTAGAGCTTATATAATAAGCCGTTGTGCCAGACTTTGTCGAACGCTTTCGCTATATCGAAGAATATTGCACCGGTTATCAAACCGCGTTGGTAGCCAGCGCATATGTTTTCAATAATCCGATGGGCCTGATGCACGCTAGTGCTGGGTTCGGAACCCAAACTGTTAGTTGGGGATGAGGCCCTTGGTTTCGGCATAGTCTCTGAGACGCCCTTAAATAAGCCTCTCATAGACTTTGCCGAGTACCTTGAGCAAACTGATGGGGCGGTAAATACAATACAATACAAAACATTTATTCGACACAGACACAACACAACAGCAAAAAACACATTAAAAAAAAAAGAACAATAAACATAACAATCAAATTGCAGAAAAATTAAAACTAACTCGACGGCTCGGTCTTTGGCTTGCCGGGATTCGGTATGACCGTGGCTTCTTTCCATGCTTGGGGAAAGATGTTATTGCTTAGGGCACCATTGAAGATGGTGGCCAATAGCATTATCAGGTGGGCAGGGAATAGCTGGATCACCCTATTGGTGATTCCATCAGAGCCGGGGGATTTGCGGGTTTTCAGACCTTTGATGATGTCATGCACTTCGTCTGGAGTGACGGGAGGCAGAGGACTATCGGGGTCTTCAACGGGAGGGAGAGAGGATCTACGTTCGGCCTCGGCGTCGACCTCTAGGAGGTGAGCTTGGTCTACCGGTTGGGAGCTAGGGGAGCATTGAGCCTCGACACTGTCTGCTAGGCATTCAGCCTTTTCCAAATCCTCGAACGCGATGGACTTGTCGGGATGGGTCAGGGGGGGCATGGAGGCCACTTGCTGGGACTTGAGTTTCCTCTGAAGTTCCCAGAATGCCAGGTGGATGGGCTGTAGTTCGCTGAGCATCTTTTCGCAGCTCCTGTATACGTGTCTTTACAGTTCTCTGTAAATAGCGCATATGGGCATTGTTAGCGGAGCAGGGAAAATTGCTGTAGGCACGAACGGCCGCGTTCTACTCAGACAGCAGCGCGCGTACATCGTCCGGCAGGCTCCAGCGAGGGTCACCCGACGCTGAGACCTCCCTAGAGCAGTCGCTCAGGACTGATTGTACGTGCTCCGTAAGTGAGTCGATCGCGGCCGTCGTGTCCGCGATAGAGTCGAATTTGTCAGGGATGGCGTCCAATTGGGGGGACGTGTTGGATTTCAGCTGGGTGCTTACTTTCTTCCAGTCCGATACTCGTTTGGTGAGAGCGGGTTGGGAGGGGTCGGGGAGACCTATACGGGGGGCCATTTTTATGACTACTGGGCGGTGGTCAGAGTTAAGCTTTTGCACCGTTTCTATGGAATCTAACCTTAGAGCGACGTTCTTAAGGAGCGCCAAGTCTAGGACGTCGGGGGGGGGGGGGTATGATGGGGAGTGTGGGGAAAGTGAGTTGGGGTCATCGGGGCGATGACGTCAAAGTTGAGAGTATTTGAGAGGTCGAACAAGTGTCGCCCTCTGGTACAGGTTCTGGAACTATTCCAGGCGGGATGCTTGGCATTGAGATCGCCCGCTATGATAGCAGAGTCACTCATGCCGAGTAGGATAGAGAGGTCGTCTGAGAGGAGTTGGAAGTTCTCCGAAGAATTGAGGGGTTACGTGGACCGATACCGCCCGGGTGTCATCACTGCGTGGATCGCCCGGAGGACACGGTGGAGCATACGGTGGAGGTATGCCCGGCTTGGGCAGAGCACCGCCGTGTCCTCGTGGAGGCGATCGGTGGCGGGGATCTCTCGCGTCCGGCCCTGGTCCAGGCCATGGTACGGAGCGAGAGGGCATGGGAGGCCGTCACCTCCTTCTGCGAAGCAGTAATGCTCGCGAAGGAGGAGGCGGAGCGCGTGAGGGAGAGGCAAATTTCGCGCCCTCACGCCCCTAGCCGCCGCAGGAGGAGACGCCCCGGGCGTCGGGAATCGATCGCGGATTCCCGGCCACCGTAGGCGCGGGCTTGCGGACGGTGAGCAATGGGTAGCTCGCCGTCCGGTAAGGACCAAGCCCGGGTCGACGGCGCGTTGTGTTCCACGCGCGCCTCAAAGAGATGTCAGCGAATGAAGGGGTCCGATGAGACCATTGCCTGCCGGGGTTGCGGGAAAGTCCGAAAGGGATACCGTGGCCCCCTGGCATTGCACAGGCAAGAGAAGGAACACGGGTGGGTTTTAGTCAGTAAGAGTCTGACACGCCCTCTCGCTCCACCCAGAGCGGGAGGAGTCATTTGATGATTTCCCACCCAAAAAAAAAAAAAAAAAAGGTGGACCGATACCAGTGAGATCGGCTGATGGCCGGTCATGCCTAAGCGGCAGATTGAAACTTCTAATCGTGAGAGGGGAGGAGGGTCTATTGGGATTTTTTTTTTTTTTTTTTTTTAACTATGGCATCTCGCAGGTATACCACTAAGGTATTTACTGCTTAACCGAACAATCCTGTGGCTGCCTTAAGCACTACACTCAAAGCCTCCAGCCAGGAGCAACTATTCTACATTAAAATTAGGCGAACGCTCGCTAAGGGCACCCCCTGTGGGGTACGAACCTCGGCTTAGGGCGTCGCTGAGGGGGGGACAGCAAGATGGGACAGGCTGGATCACGGATATATTATTATTAGACGGGGAATTTAAAGCTACGCGCTCAGCTGCGGCGCGGGCTGGCGCTTCATCGGACAAGGGTCGGGGGGGAGTATTATTTACTCGTGAGGGTCGCGCGCGCGGAGGACCTCGGCGGCGAGGTCGGTACGACGGGTGTCGGGTGTGTTTGTGCACTGTACTGGTGGCCCTATTGCTCTCCTGGAGGAGAGTGGTTGGATCATCTGGATCGGAGAGGGTCTATTGGGATGCAATATAGATCCTTTTTATAGTAAATTAGGGTGCCGCCCTTGTGACATCGCGTTCTGTCATTGCGAACTATGCGATAGTTGGCAATTGACGGGTCGCGGTAACATGGTTTGAGAAAGGACTCTTGGATTAGGAGGATGTCAATTTGATGGTCGTGGAGGAAAGTCGCGATCTCATCTCGTTGGCCTCTAATGCCATTCGCGTTGAAAAAACCTAACATGAGGGATCGGGGTTTGAACCTAGTATTGATGGTGTTATACATTATGGGTTCTAGTAGGGGTGCTGAGGGAGGTCAGGGCTTGCGTGATCTCGGGATACGCATTGTAAATGGCCTGCAACCTGAAGAGGTCGCCAGCGGCCTGAGCGGCCAGGATTTCCTGAGCCATTTGGATAGCGCGAGGGGAGAGGAAGGCTATGAAGGTCGAGCTAATAATATTATAGGCCATGTTAGGGCCGATTGTGGAGGGGCTGAAGGAGGGGTGGGGGATGGGGGTAGAGGGGGGTTA
This sequence comes from Xanthia togata, assembly GCA_963853775.1. Lineage (NCBI taxonomy): Eukaryota > Metazoa > Arthropoda > Insecta > Lepidoptera > Noctuidae > Xanthia > Xanthia togata. The sequence goes on from OY970805.1 coordinate 10,382,633, forward strand.
GGGGGGGATGGATTGAGAGGGGGGTAAGGGTTGAGAGGGGGTATGGGTTGAGAGGGGGTATGGGTTGAGAGGGGCGAATGGGTTGAGAGGGGGCCAGGGCTGAGAAAGCTCGCTGGTGGTGGAGGTAATTCCACGGACTCGGCCTCTGAGGGCATAGTCGCTGGGGCATGCCCGCAGAGGACACAGCTGGGTGGGTCGGGGCATAATGAATGGTCCTTTGGCCGGGTGCACTCGGGAGTGCCGTGCTCGTCCAGGCACTTGACGCACCTGGGTTTTGCATGGCAGTTCCGCTGTGAGTGGCCGTAAAGCTGGCACTGGTGGCATTGGCCAATGGCACCGCTTTTCCAGGGCTTCTCTATCGTGAAACCCACGAGGGAACATAGGGACTTGAGTTGGAATATGGGGTGGTGACCCTCTACCGGGGAGCAAACTACGAGAATCATGTCGTAGGCTTCACCGCGTTTACCGCGGTGCATACGGTGGACCTCGTCTACTGGGATCTTCTGCGACTGAAGGTCGGCTAGGATTACCGAAGGGGGGATTTCCTTCGGGATCCTTTTAATTACAACGCGGATCTGACGTTCTTCTGGGAGGGAGAACGAGTGGTATGACACACGTCTCTCTCTCAGCAGAGATGTACGAGTAAATGCCCTATAGTCACGGGACGAAGGGACGCTGACTTTAATACCCTGTTGGGTGTTTCTAGCGCTGGTGTATGCGATCTTTTGATCGCAACGCAGCTACGGGGGCACAAGTAGCGGGTAGGGCTAGGGAAGGGAGGAGCGGCTCAGAGTCCTCCACCGCGACGACCTTGTTGGCCTGGGTGGAGCTCTGCTTCTTGTTCTTCCTTTTCATCCGTTTTCCTTGGACGGGGATTAATCCGCCGTCGTCGGAATGGGAGGAAGAGGCAGAAGAGAATTTTGCCTCTTCATCTGACAGATAAGGGGAAACGGGGCGCTTTGAAGCGGTGGAGATGGGCTCGTCTGTATCAATGAACACTGACGGGCTGAGCGGGCTTTCCTGCTCGACGGCTGGGAGGTCTAGTGCGTCACTAAATGTAGTGACGCTTTGGACAGAGGGACCAGAGAGGGTTCGCTGTAAAGCAGCGAATCGTCCGCCCCATTTGCCTTTAAGCCGGGCGTCATCTTCGAGGACGCCCTGAAAGAGTTCGACGAACTCTTTCAGAATGCCCTTCATATCTAGCGGGGAATTTTTAAAATTGGGAAGAAAATAATGCCTATCTTTTCCCTATGCCTATCTCCCCAGCGGGATGACCGGGGATGTGTAAACCCTCCCTGCCGGGTTTAGGCAGGGAGGTTGAGTGCCTAAGGGTGAGCCCTAAGCTTGCTTTTTGCCCGTTGCCTATCTTAATATGCAACGGGGTCCTACAAGTCTAGTGCGAAGGGTGTAGACACACCCAACCGACACTAGGTGTGTAGCTGTTGAAGGAAAACTGTCACCAATGCCGACTAGAAGACCCCCCAAGGCCGAACACTGGGACCCGTCCAACTGCCTAGCCCTGAAGGGGTTCGGCGGGTGTGATTGGGTCAACACCCCCTCGGCTTCGTTGGCACCGTATAGTATCCACCGAGGACCACGAAACTGTGGTTTTACCCAGAAGGGGCCAAATACGCGACGATAAACATTTTTGACTACTGATTATGAAACACTTTATTAATTGTGTCTTAAAAAAGACAGACAATTAATAGCGGTCGGTAGTCCTTGACTACGTAACTCGTCGCTCTGCACGACGATATCAGGATCCACAATTAGGAACCACAATCAGGAACTCAGGAACACACCGCAGCGCACGTCCGTCCGCGACCGGTGCCGAGCGTAGGGGATGCTACCCACAGAGTACTTGTGTAATATACTGAAATAGAGACCAATCTCTATTTCAGTAGTTGAACGGGGTTATTAGCGTAAATAAACTAGTGTCATCTGATATTCATAGTTAGAACTACACCTTTGGATAGGGCACCGGTATGCTATAGCTATAGATATGTAGGATGTGTATAGATATTATGGTGGTAGTATGGGTATAGATTCTGTAATAAAGAAATATTTGTATGAGTAAATCGTGGTTATCAAAGTCAAAAGCTTTGCTCATGTCAAAAAAGATGACAGATACTGGAATGCGTTTAGCAAAATTTATTCAATTACATTTTATATCCGTTTAAATGCTGCTAAAGTAGTCGATTTCCCCCTTTTGAAAGCCGTTTTGTTTTACTTTTATAATCTGTCATTTTTCTAAATAATTTGTTATTACGATGCATGACTTTCTCAAAGATTTTTGATAGGTTAGATATTAGTGATAAAAGGCGGTAAATATATAAGTATTTTATGTCACCTTTTTTACTTATGGGTTTAACAATGGATTGTTTGAGTTTCTCTGGAAAAATACCTTGCCAGAATGAGAGATTTATCAAGTGCTCGATGATTGAGGATATCATGGTGGCACAGGATTTGAGAATGTGAGGTGCTATACCGTCATAACCAACCGATTTTGTGTTGTTATGGGACATGATGGTATTTTTACTTCATTTTCATCACATGGATGAATACATATGGTTTCCGTCATAATTGGTAAATCGAAATGTTTTTTTCTGGTGGTTTTATTTTTGCTTTAAAATCCTTTGGCAATATTTATAAAAAAAACATTGAGAGTTTTAGCAATTTCTTTAGGTTTGTTTATTTTTAGTGTTTACGTGATCAGTTTTGTTTTTGATAATCTGCCATGCAGCTTTGTCTTTATTTTTGTTCCAATGACATTTTAGAATTTATGAGGTGTTTTGCACGGCTAACGCATTTTTTAAAGACATTTTGTTATCCATCTTGGTGGTTTACAGTTTGAATGAATTCTTACTTTGTTGTTTGGAAAGCAAAGTTTGTAAAATATACAAAACGTATCATGAAATATATCAAAGGCTGAATTTAAATTTTCTTGGTCATATACTTCTGACCAGTGCTATTTTCCTGGGTGTACAGACGCCAGCTCGTCATCTACTACAATACGTCAAGTTTCTTTAATAGATTTTCAACTTTATTACTACAATGTAAGGTTCAAAAATGATTGGGAAATTTTGACTGTTTCGGGTAGGTTGATGTGCTGGCGTCGGTAGATAAATAATAAAATAAATAAATAAAACTTGAATGAAACAGTTAACAAATTTTTTTAAAGGCTCGAATCGAATTATCTCTGTGCAAATCTAAATAAAACCAAAAAACTACAATTCTAAACAAAAACCATATATTAGTTAATTTTCAAGGTCAACAAATTTCTTGGGCTTCTAGACCAGCATTGTAACTGGAAATTACACATTGAGCACGTCTGCAAGAAATTAAACCAATTTATATTGATGTGCCTCCGGAAAACATACAGCATTGTTTATGAAGAAGCAGTGTATACTTAGCCTTAATTGCGCGGTCAATAGTACGGATAGTTTAGTTTAACTTTAGAATACTAGTTGGCGTAACTATCGCCGACGTTGTATTTACTCTGTGCCAGCTAGGACGCGGGAACCGCTGTCACTTTCCGAATTCATAGCGTTGTGTACTTTCGCCGCGTGCGGTCGAAATCCATAAATATTTGGATAATCGCTTAACATTTATTAATTTTTTTTTACCATAGTGTTAGACAATATAATAGTGCATTCATTACTGGTTGTATTTTCAATCTTAACCATTAAAAAAACGGTTTTTTCGTTATGAATCCCGGGCCGAGTGACGAACCCGATGAGGCTACCGCCGGAGCCAATCGGTCAATCGTTTCGAACTCGCCGACTTCCGAGAGGGATCAAGAACAAGAAAAGGAGGACTCTTCGTGCGCTAGCAGTTCATCGGACAGCGAAGCCGAACGAGGGGAACCTCCACACAAGAAACAAAAGCGGGATTCACAGGTAACGGTCGATCCTCGGATCGACGCGTTATACAACCAGGTCAGTTTTCTTACAAACTTTATAATGCACCAACAATATGTACCGCAGACTACTATAAACACAAGTGACGTGACCGAACAAGCAGATATTATCAACAATGATTTTTTGACTAATCCATCAACAGAAACGCCTAGGTCGTTGGATTTGGGCGCTTGTAAAACTAGTTTTGATGGGAAACACATTCTTAAGTCAGCTGATGAAAAACGGTTACGGCAGTTAATAAGTTTGCAGCATTTTAATACCCCCACATGGCAACATATCCGTTATAAAAACGCGTTGTTAGAAATGCTCGCGTTTCCGGGCTTCTGCAATTTAAAAATTAATGATGAACTGTGTTGCCTGAACAAAGGAAAAGATTTCTTGGCCTCAACGGAGGAAATTATGGCAGCAACTACCAACGCTTTGTTACATCAAAGGGAACTATTGCAATCCGGTTTACAGGGTATCATTGATTGGGCTCACAATAACCCCTCCGAGTTAAAATCCGATAACCTCTTTAATAAAGTTTCTGAAACATTCGGTAATGAGTCGTCATCTTATAAACTAACTGAACAAACCTTACAAATAATTTGCGGTAAAAGGGCCGAATGTATTGAGACTAGACGTAAAAGAATAATTTTGGAAATTCCGGATAAAACTATTCAAACTGCGCTTAGTAATATACCTCCTAGTGAAGAGTTTTTATTTGACAAGACAAACCTTACGTCTCTTATTCAGTCCCTTGGAGGCCCTCATTTCTGGTTATCACCACCACCACAAGCTCACAACATGAAGGACCAACTCAAAACAAAATATAAGGAAGTAACACCGTCTACCTCCAAATACAGACCACAGACACAAAATATTAAAAATAATAATTTTCGAAATACCTACAAAAAACAACAAACGAAACAAACTTACAAAGGGAAAGGCGACGGTTACAAACAATCTAAAAATTATTAATTTCGAAACAAAGACGGAAAAAAGTGACTATCCAACACATTTCAGGGGAGGTTGTTTAACTTTGTTCAAAAACCGTTGGCAAGCACTTGGTGCAAACAAATTCATAATTTCAGCAATTTCGGGGTTTCGGGTACCCCTTTACAAAAAACCTCCTCTGTTAATGCCAACAAGAAGGATCATGACGCAATATGCAACCAAGCCGTCCCCGGGAATGTCCCAAATAATCAAAGATCTATTGAATCAAGGGGTTTTGCACCTAGTTTCCAAGAAAACGCCCAGTTTTATCTCCAAGCTTTTTCTGAGGAAGAAAAGCGACGGATCGATGCGCCCAATTTTCGATCTTCGAGAATTGAACAAGTTCGTCAAACCAAAACATTTTCGTCTGATTTCTCACGCCTCAGTCCCAGATTTTCTTCAACCTGGAGACTGGATGATAAAAATAGATATATCCCAGGCTTATTTTCACCTACGGGCAGCAAAATCTCACCGGCCTTTCTTAAGAATCAGTTACAAAGACCAGTTATACGAAATGACATGTTTACCGTTCGGGCTGGCTTCAGCGCCGCACCTATTTTCCTCTGTAACATGCTGGGTCGCGGAGACCTTGCGTGCGAAGGGATGTCGAGTGCTAGTCTACCTAGACGACTTCCTTTTGGTCAACCAAGACCAATCCAAGTTATGTCTTCAGGCTGCGGAAGCCGTGAGGCACTTGGAACATCTGGGCTGGCAAATCAACCGCCAAAAATCTGTCTTGGTATCAACTCAAGATTTGGAATACCTTGGCATACGTTGGCAAACAGCTGTAAATACAATGTCCCTACCAATAAAAAGGAGACAAAGCATAAACCATACAATATACCGGTCGTTGTTGAAAAGTCACATCAACCTCCGGGAGCTGCAAAGTCTGCTGGGTCAGTTAAACTTCACCAACTTTGTTGTTCCACGAGGAAGACTACACTGTCGAAAAATCCAAATCTTCCTGCGACACTTCAACAAAACACGACCCCGTCAAAAACAGCTGTTGCCTCAAGTTGTGTATCAAGAGATAACGTGGTGGCGCGGAACCACAAGTCACACATCTCCTATACACAAAAAGCCTGCTACCCATTTTCTTGCGACGGATGCTTCGAATTGGGGTTGGGGCGCCCACATAGATGGGAATGTAATGTCAGGTGTATGGGCAACGCACCAAAAAAGATGGCACTGCAACAAAAAGGAGCTATATGCAGTAATAGCGGCAATCAAAATGAAAGCGAAGACGTTGCAAAAGTCACACGTACTGATCCAATCAGACAATCGAACCCTGATTGCATATATCCGGAAGGAGGGAGGAACCAGATCGTTAGGGTTACTAGCCCTAACCTTCAAACTATTACATCTTACGGACAAGTTCAACATAACCCTATCAGCCCATTATCTACCGGGGAGATACAACATAATAGCGGACAGGCTTTCACGAGGAAAACCACCCGTGGAATGGCACCTTCTACCTCGAGCAACAGCGGAAGTCTTTCGGAAGTAGGGGCTTCCAGAAATAGACTTGTTTGCGACACAAGAAACCGCGGTAGTAAAAAACTACGCATCTCTAGACTGCAGAGATCGATCGGCAAACTATATAGATGCCTTCAGCAGACCATGGAACCATGGGCTAGCGTGAGTGTTTCCTCCTCCCAGCTTGCTGCCCAGGGTTCTAGCACATCTGAACAATGCAACGGGAATTTACTTGGTTGTGGCTCCAGAGTGGCCTCGAGCTTTCTGGCTTCAAGACCTGAAATCCAGGGCTCTAGACCACCCACACGAACTTTTGAACCTGTCGGAGACCATGATAGATGTTACAACAACACAGCCTCCCCCACAGGTACAGACATTGACCCTGAAAGTTTGGAAAATTGGGGGTGGGGCGCCCAAATAAAAGACTGGTCCACACAGGAAAAAGAACTACTAAAGAAGAGCTGGCGGCGCTCAACTTTGTCAACTTATCTGTCACCACTTAGACGGTGGTTAAGATGGTGCTCCAACTCTCAAGTAAACCCAAAATGTCCTCAACCTGCTGACGTCGCAAAATTTTTAATGTTTCTCTATTTAAAAGAGAATTTGTCCTATAGTACTATACTTGTCCACAAATCAGCAGTCTTAACGTTTTGTGGCCCTCATGTAGAACAGCAAACCTTTTCTAATTTTATTATAAAACACACCCTTAAGGCAATAGGAGTAGCCAAACCAAAAGAAGTACGGCCATCGTTCACGTGGGACCCACGTATCGTACTAAATTGGCTGTCATCAAATGCACCCAAAGACACATTGTTTGATTTAGCACGTAGAACCGCCACAGTTTTATTGCTGGCATCAGGCCGTAGGGTTCACGACCTAACTTTGCTGAAAATCTCAAATGACAGCTTCTTGGATGACGGTGATAATATATATTTAATACCTGCATTCGGATCTAAAACCGATACACACTATTTTCGACAGTCCGCATGGAAACTTTCACAACACGATGACAAAAACATATGCCCTGTCACTTTAGTTAGGCTTTTAATAGAAAAAACGGTAACAAAAAGATCTGAAGTTAACAATTTGAATAATCTTTTTATCACTATATTTAGACATACAAAAGCTGCCTCACGCACTGTAATTGGGAACTGGGTACGCACAGTTCTCCGAGATAGTGGCATTCATGCATCTCCGGGAAGCTGTAGGTCAGCAGTAGCTTCCTTTAATTGGTTAGATAACCAACCAATTGACGATATTTTATCCCGAGGTAATTGGAAATCATCCAATACCTTCTTTAATCATTATTGTCGCGAAATAGAACTCCATAAAGATGGTCGTGATTCATTTTTCGATACATTTACTTCTACTTAAATTACAAAGAATGTCTTGAATATTTCGTATGCAATCATTATTTAATCAAGCATCGGTAATACATTCCTGCAGAATTTAATTAATTATTAGAACATCCATCGTTACCTTTATCTGTAATGATCACATATTTTTGTTAGAATATAAAAGAAAATTATTGTAACAATTTAAATAAAGCATACATTTGATAATCATCATAGCGTTGTGTTTTTACCTATAATTAATATTTCACCAGCAGATAACAAACACGTCTTCATAAACAATGCTGTATGTTTTCCGGAGGCACATCAATAAAGCGGTTTTACATAAAAATAAAACCGATATTATGTGCCGAGAGGGAAAACATACAGCATTGTAGGAAGTTCTTCCTGGTGAAGACTATGAATTCGGAAAGTGACAGCGGTTCCCGCGTCCTAGCTGGCACAGAGTAAATACAACGTCGGCGATAGTTACGCCAACTAGTATTCTAAAGTTAAACTAAACTATCCGTACTATTGACCGCGCAATTAAGGCTAAGTATACACTGCTTCTTCATAAACAATGCTGTATGTTTTCCCTCTCGGCACATAATATCGGTTTTATTTTTATGTAAAACCGCTATATTATTGCTCCTAAACGTTTAAGACGTACTGCGAGTGAAGCTATTTGTGTAAGCAATTACTGCTTACCACGGGTATATTTACTCTTCACTCAGTTATGAGCTCCTACTATGGGGGAACTCGTTATATAAATGATGCTTTCCTAGTGGAGAAAAAGTTCCTAAAAGCAATCTGTGGTATCAGTCCTTTAACATCTTGCAGACCTCTCTATATTTTTTTTAACTATTAACCTATTAGGTCTGATCAAACTGCATGCGGGAGTATTTGTGAAAGAACAGTACATTTTTTTTAACATGCTACTCGCATTCAAAATATAGATACCCATCGAGACCCAACACTGATATGAATTCCTTCACATCAAACCATACTATGTCATAAAAATAGCTATATCACCGCAAATAAAATCAAAAATATTCCAAAAGAAATAAGGGAACTCCCTCTACAACACTCCATGGCGAAACATGTAAGATCTATAATAGAAGACCTTAATGTACAGACGCCAGCGCACATCAACCTACTAAATTCTGTCAAATTTATTTAATAGATTTTCAACTTTATACCTAAAGCATAAGGTTCAAAGTTGATTGGGAAAATTTTACAGTTTCAGGTACTGGACCAAACCGTGTCATAGACCACTTGTGTAGTTATTAAAATCAAATTATCTATGACACGGTAGTGTTTTCTAACTTTAAATTTTACCCCGTTCCAAGGATGGTAGGAAAAAGAAGAAGAAGTACATTTTGTTGAATACCAGTTTGCTTCAGTTGGCTTGAAAACAGCATGGTTTATATTTTTACTGAAATGATGCTGCTTTATTAACTTGCTAAATAAATAGTACGTGAGTACTGTTGCGGCTACAGCAACTTGTCGAATCGAAAAAATAATCTAAAACTGGTAATATTTATTTTCAAACAAGATTCAACCGACGATTATTTACTTTACCGTCTAAAATAATAATAATAATCGCCAGTTGATTCATCATTTCATTAAAAACAACTCTCTCTGCGGGTCTCTGCGAGTTGGCTTCTGCCCCTCGGACGCCTTTCAAAACTTCGAGACTCCAGGGTAATAACAATAATAATTATGTGCTCCACCAAGATCTCTAAAATTCCAATAACACATTGTATCAGGATTGATCTATCATAAACAACAATTAAGCCTGACATAGCCGTGATAGATTGAATAGAGCGTCGCGCTATTATTGTGAATACAGCACTTATTGTGCCGATAGTCGTGATGGTCAATTACATACTAGTGAAGACTGTGAAGAGCCTCGACCAACACCTGAGGAGGCTCTCATTAGGCTGTTGGATCAAGAGTTTGATCCAGAAAGTGCAGCTTCTGCAAACAGTGCTTATTTTTAGTTAGATCTCTTTAAGGACTGACCACCGTCCCGGTAGCTTGCACCGTGTTCCCGATAACGGTGTACTAAATAATATATTTCTAATTTTTTAAATGTTTTTTTTTTTTTGTAATTTCGAATTTATATGTTTATTTAAAATAAAGTAAATAATTTAATTTATACATATTATTATTATATCAATATGGACGGAAATATATGACATAAAAAATTACGTCCGCGTTAGACTGGTAATTATACATTTATTTTTGGCAACATCGCTAAAAACTGTCAACAGATTATAAAGTCAAATGTGAAATGTCATTTGTCTTGTCAATGTCATGTCAACGCGACCGTCTGCTAATATTTTGATCGTGCGTAGTGCTCAGTAATTCATTATGGATTGGGGAATAAATGTTTTTTAATCGTTTATTGCAGTGATTAATCTAAACGTACAAATATTAATACAAGTGTACCTTAAACAATAGGTTTACATAGACGAGATAGCTGTTTCTAAACAATAGTTTGAGCGATTAAATTAGTACCTGTGGTACCGCAATGTCGTCGACCAGACGAGCAAGAATTAAAGCTGTTACCTCATTACCGCCCCGGAGAAAGAATAACGATGTCGCAGACAACACCAAAGCTAAGATTCTTGAGAAAGAAACCATTGAAAAGCTGACTAGAAGTCCTAGAACGCCACGAGGTTCTATTAAAGCTCAAGATAACTTTGATAGACGTTCCCCGAAGCCTGCGTCTCCATTAAAATCACCACGCCCTGTAAATAATCTCTTTAAATATCAAGCAGAGAGAGTGCCATCGCCTTTAGCTCAGACTGAGGTCATAAAAGAGGTTGCGGTCACTCCAAAAAGGTCTGAAAAAGTGTCGGTTATTACAAGTATTTATAGTGTGAAGCCTAATGTATTTGTGTCACCGAGAAACGTCGGGAGTCCTCTCAGGAGGCATGTGGTGTCACCTCTGGTGCACAGCTCTAAAGTAGAGGTAAATGTGCAAAGATTGACACCAGTCACACCTGAGAAGGTTCCTGAGAAGCCAAAACAAAAGAGTGATGAGAGAAGACCAGTGGATGTTGATGTTACTGATGGCAAATCTAAGGAAGCTAGGAAGGATGTAGTCAGCACTGTTTCATCTGATATTCCAGATGGTATGTATGATTTTAAATTATAATATAGATAGATCATTTGTCACTTCATTAAATCCTAATATTGACCCATAATATATTTTTAAATTATTAGACTGAAACGTCAGAACATTTTAATCCACTAAACTCAAATCAAAAGAGTATGCAACCACTATTAATCTAACATAAAATTAAATTAAATCCTTACTAATATTATAAATGTAAAAGTAAGTTTGTTTATTTGTTATGCTTTCACACTAAAACAGCTGAACAGATTTGGATGAAATTTGGCACATGGGTAAACAATGACCTGGAGAAGGATATAGACTACTTTTCATCCTGGATCACAGACAAAGTTGCGGGCAGTAGCTACTATTTTATAAATGCTGATGACATCAAATATAACCTTTTTGTTTAGTGTCTTTTCATACCAAGACATATTTATAGATTTTATCATATACTAGCTATCACCAGCGGCTTCGCCTGCGTGATATCTTTATAAATTATAGCCTATTAATAATGATAATATAGCATTCTGCTGAAAGAATTTTTTAAATTGATCCATTAGTTTATTAATTAGAAACAATCATACAAAAAAATCAAATCTCTTCTCTTTATAATATTTGTTTAGAGATATTTTTTTTTTAGATTACAGTGTCCCAAGCGTGCCTGAAAGCATCACTGAAGATACCGTTATGGATGGCATTGTGCCCCTCCAGACCGTGTCGAGTGCCCCCAAACCCCTTGCCTTATTGAAGAATGAGATCATATCAGAAAATGCTGAAGTCTTATTTGATCCCATCGTGCCCCTACCTTCACCCAGCAAAGTACGGCCGAAACTTCGACCTGTGCCGAGACTAGCACCTTTAAGAAGAAATAGTGTGCAGGTCAGGACTTTTAATAATTGTAAACAACAAGCAATGGGCCTATTTCACAGATTTAGTTATATTACACAATTTTTACTTCATATCTAAGTTCCAATTTGAATTAGTTTGTTGTAAATCTCTTAATTTGAAAAAAAATTCAGGACATATTAAATAAGTTTCTCTTATCAAGTAACATAGGTCAACATTATGTCTGATAGTTTGAACAGCTGCAGGATATAAAACAAGTTATGTAATTTATTCATATTGTTTGAAACCAAGCATTAAACTTCATTATAGTGTATTGTAATAACATGTTTGTTTTACAATGTTATTACCAGGAATTGAATACAATATAATTATATAATTAATGCAATACAGTATAAGTATTCATGCATAAAATAGAGAAAATAAGGAAAGACCCTTAGAAATGGGAAGATGTCGTAGTCACCCCTGGGTAAACTTGAACTAGACTGGCAAGGGAAAGAGAAAAGACAGGAGGAGCCCTTTCCCAAAGGATACACAGAGAATTAAAACTGAAAGTGATATTTATCAGGTTTTACTTGTTAAGATAAAGATAAAGATAAACATTAATTTATTTGCAAAAACATGTGTAGATAATATACATGGTATGATGTTTATTATAAGTGTTACAGGATATTCTTTGGCACAACATGTTTGACCATGGCTGGTGTACAAATTAGGTTGGGAGCCCATAAAATTTCAGAAAAAAAAAAAATATACAAAGTTAAATAATCTCAAAAAAATTAAAATAAAAAACTACTTAAATATTAAATTAAGAACAAAAAATAAAATTAAAAAAATTGGTAAATATTCATACGATTCAAAATAAATATAATAAATTCAGTCAGTATATCAGAGCGATTTGTCGTTTAAAAATTCATTGACATTATAGTATGCTTTTCCTGTCAGCATTTTTTTAAATGTTTTCTTAAACTGGTCTGTATTTAGTTTTTTTACACCGATAGGGATATTGTTATAAATTATCGGTGCTCTGCATACGACGCTTTTGTACAGTAGTGCTTGCTGTCTTAGCTGGCTGAACACGAAGTTTACTATTGTCCCAGAGATTTCGTATTACAAGGTCCGATATTCGAGGAAAGAAATGGGGGTTATTTCTTACAAATAAGGCGATTTCTAAAATATAAAGTGACGGGAGTGTGAGGATTTTATGTTTTGTAAAAAGTGGCTTACAGCTCTCAGTACTTTGGATACCGAACATAACACGTATGCATCGCTTTTGCATTTTAAATGCCATATCTTTATTTGTTGAGTTGCCCCAGAAGATAATGCCATATCTTAGGACAGATTCAACAAGTCCATAATAAGCCGATAGTAACACATTAGTGTTGATATATGGAGCAAGTTGGTACAAAGCATATGCTTGACTACTGATTTTTTTACATATTGCGTCAATGTGTTATTTCCAGTTTAGTTTGCTGTCTATAATTAAACCGAGAAAACGGACATTGGTGCCGATTCTCTTGTCACAAATGCGTCTAAACTAGACTAAAAATCACCAAAATTTAGTTTACTCTTGTCAAACGATGATTTCCCATTCTGAAATAGACTAAAGTGGCACAACTTAACTATATTTTAGTTTGACAGCACTAAGATTGTACTGAGATTTTAATTTAGTGAAAATGACAATTTTGCTATTCTGAATTTGACGTTTTTCACCTAAAATTTTAATTTTCTAATTAATTCTGACCATTTTTAATCGCCACTGAAAATGGTGTGGAGTATTATTAGTTGTAATGAACTAAAATTCACACGAACATCTCGACTTCGGGTTCAAAAACAGTACTATACTGGATTTTTTTCGTTTCTTTTGCTTATATCTCGAAAATGGTGTGTCCTATCGCAAAAATAATGAAAATTTCGACCCCCTATAAGAAACCCTTATACCCCTAATACTCAACACGTAGGGTTTTTTTTTCCATACAAAAAGTGAAAAATTCCATATAAAACACATCGAGGCTGCCCCCACTGTGCGCCTCCGGCTCTAAAAAAAACTCACGGGATAGGGCAAACAAGTATGTACCACGTGGAGTAGCAATTGTCAAATTCGATTTAGTTGTGTCAAAATATTTTTTAAATTTAGAGACTTTTTACTACAGAATAGCTTTAAGATTCTCATAGCCAAAAGTAAGGAATTTTAGTGATAGTTTAGTTAGTTTAGTCCGGTGTACAAGAGAATCTGCACCATTAGATACTTCATGTATAGTGTAATTATCATGAGTCAAATTTACATTTAATGGATTATGCAATCTTTGTCCGAAGTGCATTATGTTTGTTTTAGGTAAATTTATTTTTAAATTATTATTATTAAGCCAAGAAATTATAGATTTCAGTGAATTATTTATGTCAGATTTATAATTATTAATGTCCTTACATGCAATTGAAACGGTACTGTCATCAGCAAATAATGTCATAGGTTGAGTCGTTGCCTTTGGCAAGTCGCTGATATAGATAATAAACAACGGCGGCCCTAGGACACTGCCTTGAGGAACACCGTATGTGATATTTCTCCTCACGGAGCTGAATGTTTCCTCTTTTTTTGTTTTAGGATTCACTTTAGTTACTACTGTTATCTGTTGTCGGTTCGTTAAATAGGATCTAATTAAATCTAAGATATTGCCTCTTATGCCGTATGCTTCGAGTTTACTGATTAGTATATTATGATCTACATAATCAAAAGCCTGTGACATATCGCAATAAATTGCACAAGCTGGAACTGTTTTGTCAACGTGGCATATAACATTTGAATTCATAAATGGCCATATTCGTGGTTTTATTTTGTCGAAAGCCCTTTTTGTTCATTGCACATTTTTTTTTTTTTTTTCTAGATATGAATTAAGTTCGCCATAGAGATATTTTTCGAAAAATATTGATAATAGTGCAATAGGCCTATAATTCACCATCAACTGTTTGCATTCTTTTTTGAATAAAGGTTTTATAATAGATAGTTTAAGATCTTGTGGAAATATTCCAGTTGATATCGACAAGTTTAGAATGTGACTCAAGGCATGGCATATGTCCTCATTTACTGCCTTAATTATTTTAGTAGAGATACCATCATAACCTACACTGTTGGTATTTTTGAGATTGTTTATAATTTTATTGATTTGGTAGGGTGATAAAAACTGTCATCCGCCTCTGTATTCTAGCTAGTGGTTAGACACTGTCTCAGATCCAGGGGGCCCGGGGTTGATCTCCAGTGGGGGCAAAATTTACTGCCCGGTTTGGTTTGGTCGCCATAACAACTTTGTTAACGGCATTGTTGTGTTTCGGCAGTTAGAGGTAAGATAGCCAATTTCTCTGTGGTTGAGGATTCCGGATGAAGCCCGCTTCCACCTTCAGCCTGATAATCACTTACCCTCAAGTGAGATGCAGGCCAAGAGCTTCCCAGCACTAAGGCTATAAATATATAATTCATGCATATTGTGTAAGCATAATGTTATTATATCTTTAGGGAAGCGCATCAGAGTCTGAGGATGAAAGTCGTCGTGCCTTGCTGAGCGGCGGTGGGGTGAACACACCGGCTCCGCCACGACAGCGACATGACTCCCACACCTCACACAGCACCATGCATTCATTGCCCAACAGGTGACTATGTAAACTATGTTAAAAGGATTTTTATAATAATAATAATCCATTGCAAATCTTACAATCCATTTTGTTAGTGCATACATAAACAACCAATAATGCTACGTAACTAGAGAGCTATCTTTCTACTTAATAGTAATAGACAGAGTGAATCATTCGTTTTTTTTAACTCCAACTACACCAGCAGGCCTAACATGAAACACGCGACTATTACTCGCTCTCGCGTGAGTAATTTTTGTCTATTTCGGTCACTTTCTCGTTTTCTGACAGCGCGTCCATACAAAATAGTCGACTCCTTCTGCCAAAATTGATGTTTTCTCTACAAACCCTAACATGGCACCTTAGTTATCTCGATTTTTGACAATTCAACACGAGATAATCTCCGATTTTTCTATCATTTAGTCGTATCTACTCGTCGTCGATTTTGACGACGAGAAGAGTAGACAAAATTAGGTATGATACAAAAAAAAACTCCAAAATAACATGGCAGTTTCATAATTGTACTCATTTAAGTCATCATTTTATTTTACAATATATTAATAATGAAAATACTTAGTTTTAAACTACTATTTATATTGAAACGACGTGTTTTATATGGAATTTTTCGTTTTTTGTATGGAAAATATGAAAAAATATTACCTACATGTTGAGTGTTAGGGTTTTAGTTAGGGGTTTCATAAAGGGGGTCGAAATTTTCATTATTTTTGCGATAGGAGACACCATTTTCGAGATATAGGCAAGAGAAAAGAAAAATAGACAGTATTGTTTTTGCACCGTCGAGGTGTGAATTTTAGTTCATTTTTTAATCGTTATTAAATACTTAGACAATCAAAATTTTAGGTGAAGAACGTAAAATTCTGAACAGCAAAATTGCCATTTTCACTAAATTAATAGCTCAGTGCCGTCAAACTAAAATATAGTTAAGTTGTGTCACTTTAGTCTATTTCAGAATGGAAAATCGTCGGTTGACAAGAATAATCTAAATTTTGGTGATTTTTAGTCTAGTTTAGAGGCATTTGTGACAAGAGAATCGGCACCATTGAATGAATGAAACGGAATCTCAAGCCGATGTTGCTATCATAAAAATAATTTGTTTTTAATAACTTGCAACATCGGTTTCTCGTCGCGAGATATAGAAGTGTCAAAGTGCCTTTTTCGAGATATCTCGTCGTTTACGGTCATGTTAGAGATTAGAATGACGTCATAATCGTAGACAAATATCGACAAAACGAGAAAAAGAGCTTTCTCGCGCTTGTCATGTTAGCCCTGCAGAGGAGGTATCGAGGACGATTCAATCCCTCTAAAATACTAAAAGTACAGGAAACAATAACATAACAACCAGCAT
Source organism: Xanthia togata (assembly GCA_963853775.1). Lineage (NCBI taxonomy): Eukaryota > Metazoa > Arthropoda > Insecta > Lepidoptera > Noctuidae > Xanthia > Xanthia togata. Next base: position 10,399,292 of record OY970805.1, read on the forward strand.
TATCAAAAAAGTTCAATCATATTATTTGTCATCCACTATCTTATATTATAAACTTATGTTTTGAAAAAGGAGTCTTCCCAGATAAACTTAAAATATCTATAATAAATATTATATACACTCGGTTAGGGTGTATAAGAAAGGGGAAAGACTTCAATTAAAATTTATCGACCAGTGGCTTTAATACCGATATTCTCGAAAGTCATAGAAAAAATAATACACTACCAAATGTACAATTTTCCTTAAATTAAGAATGTACTCGTTAATGAACAAAAAGGTTTTAGAAAAAATAAGTCAATAATTTCAATTATGTCAAGTGTAGATAACATACTACCAATCTGTGCCCTATATATGGACATAACGAAAGCCTTCGATCATGTTGATCATACTATACTTATCGACAAACTTGAAAGATTCGCGGCAATGGTCTTGAATCACATCATATATTAGCAACCGGCAACAATACACAGAAATAACAAATATAAATATTAAGACAAAGCGTGAGATCAAATATCGGTCAAAACCTAGAACGGTCAAGTATGGGGTACCTCAGGGGAGCGTATTGGGTCCCCCACTATTTATAGTATGCATAAAATGATCTTCCAAAAAGTATTATTTGCCGATGATTGTACAATAATAATAAAAAAGATGAGTCATACGATTATGAACAAGAAATCAATGACACGCTAAAGCAAAATATAGATTGGTTGCAGTCGAATAATTTAAAAATTAATTTAGAAAAGACCTGTTTAATGCATTTCAGTCAGCGACAACGACAACTACCGGTTAATATTAGTCACAATGGACATTCAGTTACAAAAACGGATACAACAAAGTTTTTATGGTTAGTGATAGACGTCAACTTACGTGGAAACCGCATGTAGAAGAAATTTGTAAAAAACTTAACAGTTTTGCTTTTGCTCTTCATAAGCTGTCCAAATTTGTAAGCCGTCACGCCGTACTTATTGCCTACCATAGCTACGTAGAATTAATTCTAAGATACGGAGTCATTTTCTGGGGTAACTCGACAGACAAGAATGACGTATACATCGCACAAAAAAAAATTGAAATCATTGAAGCTTCTAACATTGCCGTCATTATACATCTTTGAGGTAGCAGTGTTTGTCAAGACAAACCCACAACTTTTCAAAGTAAGAGCCCCAGCTGATCCACTGTTAAGAAAAAGGGATTCGAACATTCTTTGTGTTGATCGCAGTAAAACAGCCCTCCTACGTAAAAGTATTTATCGAATGGCTTCAGTAATTTTCAATAAAATTCCACGACATATAAAGAATCTTAATATTACTATGTTTAAAAAGAAGATGAAACAATTTTTAATTCATAAATGTTACTACTCCACAACTGAGTTTATGGAGGACACCACTGACATTTAGATTTTTACAATATTACATTAATACTATTATTATTTTGACATTGGAATTGTGTGTTAGTACGTAAGGAATTTTTGTGTTAGTATGTAAGTAATTGAGTAATTTAATTTTAAATGTGTATGTTGGTTGGACACAACTAACTTTATTATTTGTATGCTCTCGAGTAAAATGTAGCGAACTGACCATCTTATTATAACAGCCTATTGTAATAAAAACCTGCATTTACGAATAAATATGATTTGATTTGAGGCCTTGTCAGTAATATTTTTGGAGACAAAATTATAGCTAGATTTGTGTTCCAAAATTAAATGTTTTCATTGAACCAAACCAATTATTTGTGCATACGCGCTCAGGAGTGGAGTTTCGGTCATAAACCCCTAATACCAATTTTTCTAATTTGCAATAAAGTTACCAGTGTTACAAGAAACTGAATGAAAAATGAATTCTATTGGATTCTATTGGGACACGGTGGAGGTATGCCCGGCTTGGGCAGAGCACCGCCGTGTCCTCGTGGAGGCGATCGGTGGCGGGGATCTCTCGCGTCCGGCCCTGGTCCAGGCCATGGTACGGAGCGAGAGGGCATGGGAGGCCGTCACCTCCTTTTGCGAAGATGCTCGCAAAGGAGGAGGCGGAACGCGTGAGGGAGAGGTAAATTTCGCGCCCTCACGCCCCTAGCCGCCGCAGGAGGAGACGCCCTGGGCGTCGGGAATCTATTTCCGATTCCCGGCCACCGTAGGCGCGGGCTTGCGGACGGTGAGCAATGGGTAGCTCGCCGTCCGGCAAGTACCAAGCCCGGGTCGACGGCGCGTTGTGTTCCACGCGCGCCTCAAAGAGTGTCAGGGAGTGAAGGGGTCCGATGAGACCATTGCCTGCCGGGGTTGCGGGAAAGTCCGAAAGGGATACCGTGGCCCCCTGGCATTGCTCAGGCAACAGAAGGACCACGGGTGGGTTTTAGTCAGTAAGAGTCTGACACGCCCTCCCGCTCCACCCAGAGCGGGAGACGTGATTTGATGATTTCCCACCCAAAAAAAAAAAGGAGTGGAGTTTCGGTCATAAAACCCTAATACCAATTTTTCTAATTTGCAACAAAGTTACCAGTGTTACAAGAAACTGAATGAAAAATGAATTCTATTGGAAAATATATTATGAAAAGTGTGCTGCGCACAACTTTATCTCCCTAAAACTTTTAATTCGACACCTAATGATAAATCTGATAATCAGCAATTCCCGTTTTTAAAACTTTCAAATTCTAGTCGCAATCTTATCTCAGCGTCAATCAATGTCAAAAATGTTGGTAAATTTGAGGTATTTTTGACAGATTCCAGCTACTGGGCTGTGGAGGTCAGATAGGCAGTCTCTCCTTGTAAAATACTGGTTTTCAGCTTCATCCGGTTAGACTGGACGCCGACCCCAACATAACTGGGAAAAGTCTGGGCTGATGACGACACTGAGATTAGAATGCGCTCATTCCTAAAATTACGGGAATTGCCGCTCAAGTCTCTGGTGAATTAAATACGCTAATGTAAGACACATGTTATTGGTTTTAGGGAAGTGAACCGTATCAGAAATGACTCCGTGTGCTCGAGCGTCAGCCAGGCGACTACGCAGCCGCCGGCCGCCTCGTCTCCCGTCAAGGACAAACACATATCTAAGTAAGTAATTGTGTTTATAATAATATTTATTGAATAAAACGTTTACAAAAGGTCTACACTTAGTCAACAGTAAGGTCTCATTTACGGAGACGCGGGGCATCGCGCGTCGCGTGCGGCGTGACGTCTCGCGGCCCGTCTTACGATTTTTTTGTTTACGGAGCGGCGACGCATCATGCGGCACTTATCATCGCACGCGTAAACACAAACGTATGGCAATATAAGACGTTGTTACGGGAAGCGTGGCGGTGCCCGCCGCGGGCATAGCTTCATCGAGAATTTCCGCGGGCTCGGCTGCAAAAAACGCTCCATTTCAAGCAAACGCGTCTAAAATCGCTCACAAAAACGCACTCATACAACGCCATATTATGTTTGAATTCAGTGCGGGCCGCGCCGCACAACGCGACGCGCGACGACCCGCGGCTCCGTAAATGAGGCCTAAGATTTCCTAAACAATAATTATAGTGCCTTAAAATAAACTAAAACTATAATATGTTTAGAAAAGGTGCAAGTAATCATGGTACGGAATTACAATGTTAGGTAGCGACCCGCCCGATCTAGGTTAATTCAAACCTGTGTTTCAGGCCATCACTTTATATTTCAATTAAATTGTAACACTAAAATGTTAAGGGAATAAATTATCATCATGACAAAACTTCTAGAAGTTTTTCTTTGTCTGTGTAATTCAGTAACGCTAAATGTTCTGATAACATTTTACTAAATTTTTTATAACTGATACTATAGAAGGTTGGCTTCTTGAGCCTATTATACAGAAAAGGTCCTAAAAACATAAAATCGATTAGCAAACGCATGTCTAGTTTGAGGCTTTATGCAAACCAAGTCCTTCCATCTCTTGTCGGAAGGCACTGGGTCGAAAGGAGCAGTGTGCTGGTGTAGTACTATGCTTAGTATAAATAATTGCTGTACTGTTAATACATTACATGCTATGTAGAGCTGGTGCGTAGGAATTCTAAAAGGGCGAAAGGTAGCCTTTAGAATTGCTCTTTGAGCACGCTCTAGAGGCAGTAAAATTGTTTTTGCAGCACCACCCCAAGAAGATAAGAATGGATTGACACAAAGCTAAATAAACCTGTTTAATTAATTTATAGTCGGCTATGTTCCGTAAATTCTTGAAAACATAATATATTAATTTGCGCACTCTATTACTAAATCGATATGTTTACGGAAATTTTGTGGGGTCAATAGTGACACCTAGATATTTTATATGGTCAGCTTTAATTAAAGTGGGGCAGGAACATGCAGTGTCAGCATACGTGCTACAATTATGTGCGTAAATGTTTAGATTAGTAAGCGGTATGTTAGTATTTCTATCTGTAAATAAAATGTATTTTGTTTTATCTGTATTTAATGTTAGTAGAATATTATAAAGCCAATTTGACACAATGTTAAAACCATTCTGAGCTTGTTCATAGACCTTAACTCTTGATTTAGCTGAGAACAATAGAGCGGTGTCATCCACATAAGACATTATGACACCATTTTGGAGTAACAGGCGGCGCAGTTCATTTATATATATTAAAAATTACGGCCCAAAATGCTGGCTTGTGGAATTCCAAAACAACTATTTTTAAGTTCAGAACTTCGCCCCACTCCGCTCCGCTCCGTACTAAAGTACAGCTTACAGTACAGGTAATCGCGGATTGGGGCGCGTCGTCGTGGATTGCACTATCTGTACAGCTTGGTTAGTTGATCTTTTGGGCCTAAAACCAAATTGATTACCTGAAAGTAGTTTGTTATCTACTAGATATTTTATCAATCTACAGTTAATGATTTATTCAAAAAAAAAAAAAAATTGTACTGGAGACCCGATCCAGCTAGTCCCTTGCTGCCCTCCCCCAACGACGGCCTAAGCCGCGGTCCATACTGCACAGTGGGTGCCCTTAGTGTGTAGTCGCTTAGTTTTATACCCTGCCTGGAGGCCTTTATTTATTAAGGTATCCACAGGATAGCCCGGTTAAGCAACCGCAAAACCTACTCCTTTTTTTGGCGTGGTGGAAATCCTCTTGGATGTCCTCCGCCCTGGGGCGGGCAGAGGGGTCTGTCAGACTTTTACTGACTAAAACCACCCCGGTGTTCCCTCGCACACTTGCGTCGGTGGGCTGCGTGTGCAATTGCGACTTCCGCTGCCCCGGACTGGTGACGGCCCGCGCTCTGCGGGCCCCGTCCCACAGGGGGAGTGAGATGTTGAAACTCCCCCCCGCAACGGGGGCAGTTTCTCTTAAAGTGTCGCGCGTGAAACACTACGCGCCGCCATCACGAGTCCTGTGGGATGGGGGGCGACGGATTTCCCCGAGTCATCACCCCTGGACCCATATAGGGGGGCTGGAACAGGGCGTTATCTGCCCTCCGCCGAGGCCCAGTGCGCCTGCTGCGGGACGGGAGAGCACTTGTGATCTTCCTTTCCCTTTCTGCAGCTTCCTTCTGCGAAATAACTGTTTCAAATCTCGCTGCAATGATTTTCTCTGGAGCATCGAAGAGCACGCTGGAGGATACCGCGGCGGTATGCGCTGGAGTCTGCCACACTCTTTCAAAAGCAACTTTTCGACTGCGTAGTTTTTAGTGAAACAAATAAATTGAAAAAAGAACTATTCAAACAAACAAATAAGGCTATTAAACAAGACTATACAAATTACAGTTAAGCTTACATATTATAAAACAAAGTCCCCCGCCGCGTCTGTCTGTCTGAACGCGATAAACTCAAACATTACTGAACGAATTTTTAAACGGTTTTCACCAATGGACGGAGTGATTCTTTCGGAAGGTTTTTGTGTATAATTAATTAAGGTTTTGTGTAAATTGGCTGAATTATGACGATTATTGCCGAAGATGTCGGAAAAAGTCATGCCGACTGGGAGCTTTACTGGCGTGCACCGCGTAAGCCGTAAGAGACACATCAATTTGATGTTCTACAAAATTGTAGATCTTAAAAAGTTCAACAAAAAAAGTCCGCGATAGCATATATATGTCTCTCTTCTAAGGATGAAACATAATATTACTTTATAAAAAGGAGACCTTAAAGACATAAGGAACTATCGCTCAATCAGTCTTCTTTCAAGTATATGAAAGCTATTTACATCAACCCCACAAAACAAATTAAGCCCAAAAATTGATAATCTCCAACCAGTAGAACAAGCAGGCTTCTGATCTGGTTTCTCCACAATAGTCCATGTAATGGAACAAGTGATGGAAAAATACAAAGAGTTCAATCGACTTTTGTATCTGGTCTTTATCGATTACGCCAAGGCGTTCAACAGACACGATTCGATCTGGAGAGCCCTTAACGAATGTGGTATCCATAGAAAGCACATAGAACCCCTGAAAAACATCTACAAGGATAGTACTAGTAGAAATTTCAATAAGGAGAGGAGTACGTCAGGGTGATCAGCTGTCACCAAAGCTTTTTATAGCAGTGCTGCAGAGTATATTCATAAAACTTAACTGGCAGGGTAGAGGTGTTGAAGTAGCTGGACAACACTTAAGTCACCTTAAATTTGTGGATGACATTGTTATTTTTGCAGAGACAAGCACCAAGTTGGAGGAAATTATACACACACTAAGTGTTGAGAGTGAAAAAGTAGGCCTAAAAATGAATGAGGATAAGACGAAAGTAATGACAAACAGCAATGCTAACCCAATCACTTTAAATGACAAGACTCTGGAATTAGTGAATGGCTACATGTACTTTGGAAAAAATTATCACAAACAAAAATACCGAAGAAGAGGTGGAATTGACTTGGACGAAATTCTCGGCACTCAAAGAAATCTTAAAATGCGACTTCAACCTTCAACAAAAAAAGGTCGTGCTTGTATCCTACCGTCTCATATGTGGCTTTCCAGACTTGGACATATACCACAAAAATACAAACAAAGTTAGTTTTATGGCAGAAAGCTATGGAAAGGTGTGTACTGAAAATAAGAAAAATACAGAAAATCAGAAGTGAACACATCAGACAGAAAACTAAGTTAACTGATGCTCTGCATTATGCCCTTAAACTCAAGTGGAAATGGGCCGGACACCTAGCCCGTTATAACGACAAGCGATGGACTATAGAGGCAACCCGGTGGACAGGACCCAGAGGTAAGAGACGGCAAGGGCGGCCTAGGAAGCGCTGGACTATGTCATCCATAGTAGCAGTAGCAGGAAAACAATGGACAAAGGAAGCCGCAGACAGAGAAAACTGGAATAAGCTGGAGGCCTATACCCGAGAAGGGGTTCCTATCCAAAAGATATAGATATAAGGAAAACATGCAATATATAAAACAAACAGAAACATAATATAACTTTGTAAATCTAGGTACTAATTATATTAAGTGTGAAATGTAAATATTGTGTGGATAAGGAAATTAAAAGGCAGTTTTATTTGTTCAGTCGCTAGTGGAATAATCAAATCCCGGCGAGCGGTGGCTACTCGGCGGATGCTCCGGTAATCTGGCGGACGAGCGCGGTGAGAGAGACGGATAGAGGAATCCTCTTCGATGCTCTTCCCAGCCGTGCGCCAGTGAGCGCAGGCCCTTAATGATGGTAAAACCATTAAAAAAACATTCCGGAGTTTCGAAGACTGACAGACATGAAAAGCGACAGTTTAACCCTTTACAACAAAAATCTAAGTCCTGTGGAACGACAGTTTTGCTGTACCTAGTCTTTTAGCTCAAATACTACTCATTCTAAACGCCGTACACATTGTTTTCTTTCTAATCGCACGATTATGGAGTATATTATCGGCGTCAAGTGGGAAATACTTGACTTTAATGTGAAAATCGCTCATGAATGCAGTACTGATAACAAGATAATCTCCACTTACTCGTATATTGGCCTATTTAAAGAACTGTCTTGTTTATATGACTATTTTCATGTCTGCTGTTAACTCGTACATTGGAATCATAAGACCTAGGCCTAATATTTTTTGGATATTCGGATAGATCATGACCTAAATAGGTGCCATAAAGAATACGAATTAAAAAACTAAAAAAAAAACGCGTTTCGCAGGTATTGTGGTTTCTAACAAAATCATCCGCAAAATATGAGTTTTAATCACTTGAATCCATTGGCTACCCACTGCTCATAATTTAAAGGTAACATAGAGTCTTCTTTCGGCTGGCAAAATTATTATTTTTGTCATAGTTATCTCCAATGGAGAACATAGTCTCTTCTTGTATGGATTCAATAAGGTCAGGAATTATGGTCCATCTTAAACAGAATCATGTTATACTTACAAGGTCCCCAAGGTTTATACCTAGTTTGGGGACCACCCTCCAAACTGGAGTCCCCAAACGATTGTCAAGATAGTTACAGATAAATAAATGATCAAGTAATAGTTTTAAGGCCATCTTTGTAACTATTAACAAATAAACATATTCATTAAAATAAATTGTGTATATCCAGATCTCGCCGCCTGGACATGTCCCGCCGCATGGCCGCGATGCGCCGGCGTCGCGAGACCGTCAAGAAGGACACGCTCACTATGTACGACCTCATCTTCTACAACCCGACCAGCAACCCTATCGTGTGAGTATGTTGTTCTTTGGCTTATTTTGTTTTAAGACCTACTGTTGCAGTTCTATTCAATAAACATTTATGTCAGGAAAATGCTCAATGTGTACAATTCAAACAACTTATTACTTAGAAGTATTCTTCAAACGTTTCTAAGGTTACTTTTCCGAGATTCTTAATTTATAATAATGATATGTGTTGTGTAGGTTAAGGTTCAATTTAGTTTGGCGAGTAGTTGACTCAAGGAAACAAGCGTCTGTCTTTGATGGTGTTTATTGGCAACTAACTTAAAAAATATCCTTACATCATAATATATTTAGTAATGTCGGCGGCTAGCTACTTACTTTAATGAAACGTGGACTTTATGTTTGTTTGTTTACCTATTGAAATGAGCTTCTACTTACAATATGCTATATTGTTGTTTTTCGATTTTATAAAATCGAAAAATATCATAATTATTCATTTCTTTCTGCATTATTTACTCCTCAGTCCCGACAAAGACGAGTTAAAAGCCCAGCAAGCCAACGAGAAGGAAGAAGCGGCTCGCAAGACCGCTATTAAGCAAGTTGATGATAAGGCGGAAGACCAGCCCGAGACGGACACCGATGCCGCGCCCGTGCCGCAGATCAAACTGGGGCCCAACGGGGAGATCATGTTGGACGAACAGAGCTTGGTATGTAATGGATTATGTTCAATTTAATTATATTTTACGTCATCGTTGCCACCTGTTTCTTCAAAATATTGGAATATATAGCCCAGTCAATAATAACATCAAACTTCGCAAACGCGCATGCTACGATTCATTTCGAAAAAAATCGTAGTTTCTAAAAAATCAAAAAGTTTCTAAATCTATTTTCATAAAAATAGAAAAACCATATATTCGACAAAATAGAAGTACCTACTGCTTTTTCAAAAATAATGGTTCATACAATCTAAGTAATAAAAATGAATGACTTGAGAACGGTGCGCTCGATTTCAGTAATTTGGGTTTTAAAATGTTCGTAACAGTTTAATTTGGTTCAGTTTCTTAAGTAAATATTCTCACAATTTGAACCTCCCCAGGTAATAAAACAATCAGACAAGCGCAAGGTATCATCAAGCATCGTGCACGAAGGCGCCTGGGGGACCGGCAGTACTAGCGGTCGATACCGACGAACTCCACGCACTGCCGACTGGAGTGACGCAGAAACTGTTAGGTTCTACCGCGCGCTAGCTGCCTTGGGAACTGACTTCATGCTTATGGAGAACCTATTCCCCGGACGGACTAGGAGAGATCTGAAGCTTAAGGTAAACAACAGCGGCGGTATAAGCCTAAAAACATAAGAACAATAAGATAATATTATACGAAAAAAATCGTAGTGAAGAATTTTCACCGGGTTATCTTTATTTAGGCATTAGAAAAACTGTGAAAAGTTCATTAAGATAAAATGTGCGAAAAAAAAATGCTGTCAAAGGCCTGGAAGATCAGTTTATTGCAAAAATCTTGCAAAAGTCTTACGTCAATTTATATACCACATGTTTATGTCTTATTAAATTTTGTACAAAAAATCCGCGCTTCTACCGCGTGCTATACGCTTTAGGAACTGACTTCATGCTATGACTAAGAGGTAAAGTAAACAGCTAGCTCCAACAGCAGTGGCGGCATCTGCTAGAGAATGCAATCTCGAGATCTCGCGTACTAAGTCTGGTGTCGGGATTGGCCATCCGAGATCTCGCCCGGGACAGAGGGTCTACTCCCTAAGCGAAATCCGTATACGGAGAACGAAGCGTCCTTACCTTCGGCCGAACCGCCGGATTCCGCTTAGCGAGTAGACCCCCTCAAGCAGGATCTCGTTTTGACATCAAGATTTCGCCTACGTATTGATATAATGCCTTTTTGTTATCAAACATTCCTAAACTTAATTAAAATGAATGCTACGCTTAGGGTATTCATGTTATATTTTGTGACTGAACGGATATGGAAGTAATTTGGCACACGAGTAGACCATGACGCCCCAGTCGGCTGTCGGCGTCGACTGGTATAGGACATAGGATATTTTTACCCGGTAGTACGTTTCCGTGGGATAATTTCCGACATGCACGCGGTTGAAGCCACTGGCAAAAGCGAGTCGATTCATAAAAATAATAAATATTTTTGCTTACAGTTCAAAAAAGAGGAGCGTGTAAACATGGCGCAAGTGGACAAGGCACTTCGCACGACCTGCAAGTGGGACGCCACTCGATTGGAGGACGAGTTCCACGCGGAGCGCGAGGAGGCGGACAAAGTGGCGCGCGCCGAGGCGCTGGAGCTGCAGCGGCGCGCGGCCGAGCAGCGGCGCAGGCAGAGGGAGGCGCGGGAGCTGCGCGTGCGCATGAGTGAGTACCTGCTGCGTTATTATTTTAGACCAGCGGCGAAGTTTACAGCTATACTTGAATTCAAAATCTTTGATAGCTACCTAATTATCAAGTTTTAGAACAACCATGATTGGTAATATACTGTTGTTTTTATATTTTTTGATGTCTTTGTTGTACTATTTAGTTTGTGTTCTTTCCGTGCGAGTCCCAATAAAAAAAAAAACTTTATTTTCATACATGACAAAGTTGAAATTTAATTGTAACCAAAATTAATTTAGAATATGGTTACTCAAAAATCAACTTAGACTACGTAACGCTAAAGTATATATTGTAAGTGTACATTTCTGAATAACCTCGTGTAATCTAGGTACACACGGCTACACGTCAAGCTATACATTTCCAGTATAAGCTGACCTCGCATTGTACGGGAATCCTATACAATGCGAGATCAGCATAAACTAGAAAAGTATGGCTTGATCTGTAGCCGTGTGTACTACTTCACAGTTTATTAAAATATCGTTCTAATGCACCTAAACTTGTTTGTCATCATGCTTACAAACATTCGTGTTCATTACAGGTCGAGGTTCAAAAGCCTTGGGAGCGTCTACCTTCCCTTCGTCAAACACCGGTCTCACGGCTGACGAACTGATACTTCGGCACCACGAGGCCAAGGCAAGCGGTGAGAAGATCTCGCAGCCTAAAGCCACGCGGGGCCGACCGAAGTCAAAAGCTTCGTCACAATTCGCGACCATCACACGACTCGCGCCAAAATCCATACCGACCAATGACATGGCCACAATACGTAAAATAGAAGCCAAATCTCAGGGCAAAACGCCCGATAAGCAACCAACACCCACACCGGTAGTGCCTTCCAATATCGAAAACGGGTCCCTCGTCGTACTAACGGTCAATGACCCCAACTCTCCTTCCAAAAAAATGTTACAGACGTACATTGCTATTGGTGGAGGTCGGCTAACTCCAGTCGCTTTGCCGACTTCCTTCTTAAACTCTGTCGTTACATATATGAAAAAGGGTGGTACGCCTAAAAGCAATATGTCTGCGGGGTCTTCGCCTCATTTGACGTCCCCCAGCAGTGTTGCAAGCCAGGACAGCCGGCCCTGTTCCACCCCAGGGGTTATTCAGATGAATAGCAGTCCTGCTAAAAGAAAGCGACATAGTTCTTATACTATCACCCAGCTTTAAGACTTGTGTACGGTACTTGACGGTTTTGATTTGAATGAGCAACATCGGGCAGAATGAAAAAATGGTCTATTTTGGGTGTTATGATTTTAACAGGCTATTTATGTTCATCTGTTCACTCATAACTCCTAAACTACTCGTCGTATTTTGACAAACGAGGTATCGTTGGAAGCGTCATGTTGTTCCGCGTGGGTTATATTCTGTATGACATCACATAAAATCTTGGCGGCTTATAGCGGATATAGTTTTACCGAAAAAAAAATATTTCTTAAGATTTATTGTGTTTGGTATCTAATGAAAGGCATTAAAGAGTACTTTCTGAAAATATATTGGTTATCTATTATTATTCACAGAAAACCCAAAATAAGAATAAAACCACTCTATTTTAGTAGCACTAAATCCTATATTCTTTTGTAGGCTGCTTATCAAACTATAGGTATCAAAAGTCAAATAATGTATTTCAATTAGGTACAAAAAGGCACTTAAACGTCAAAAATTTACAAAAAAAAAAAAAAAAAAAGATTCTATCCGCCCCTTCTAAAAGGTAGTTTTTGTATGGAGAGGAATGGGCAAGAAACTTTACCATTACTCTTTTAAAAATTATATGTGAAGACGATGCACCTAAAATAAGATTACTATACCACGATAGGTAAAAAGATGAATGAATGAAGGAATGACATACATTAATTATGAGATAGATGCAAAGATCTCACATATTTACAAACATTGTAAAATTATACGATATTCCTAACATTTTAACAAGTAATACTAATAATAAGTACATACAAAAAAGGTAAGGTTTGTACTCTGTCTAAGAAATAAAGCTCGGAACTCATCTTTGCTTTCATCTGGACGCGGCTTTGCTACAGTCGACCACGCCGTAGATTGCCATAAAAACCCATCGCTTTGCACAACAGAATTATGATAAAAACGCCAACTAAAAAGGTATAAACAAGACGTAGGCGAGACGAGGGCGTATTTTTATCGCGTATTGTAATTTCGACGCTCTGTTTAGCGCCGAGAGTTTAATATCCAACAGTGTGTTTTCTTGACGCGCTGGGATACGCGATGGATGCGCTCTGTTGGATTCTCAATGCTCGGCTCAATACCTGCTTACTGTCAACACTTATAAGCAACGGTTGGGACTTGATCGGTAAGCGATCGTCGCGTGCATGTGTCACTTTTTGCTCGGTAAACCTGAACGCGTGGTTGCGGCGACAAAGCGATTTTCGGTTTTCCTAAAACGCGACGATCGAGTATTCGTGCGACGAACGCGGAGTAATGCTGCTGATACACAACGCCTTTAACATAAATATGCTCAGGCTCCTAGACTAGTACAGACACATGCGCAAATTCAGGCATGCTATCATCAAAATACCTGAAACCAGCGATCCGCACGAAATCATGTGTCTCGCACCCTTACATGCTCAAAGTACTTGCACCGCGTAAAAGCGCCCTAATCAGCGCAATACCTCTTTTTCTTCTGCCCGATGTTTCTCAATAAGCCCCGTATTTAAGTTGCACAACATTATTACTGCTACAGTTCTCGCAAAACTTTATGAGCCCTCTGGACGTAGGCCTGAGTACTAAGCCGCGCAGGACACAGATGAGTGCAAAATCATTTATTGTAAGCTGTGAAATTTTTTTTACTTACTGCGCAGCCACTCGCGTGCAAGTTCCGAGAGCTCAAAAAGTTTTGCGCATACTGTACATGTTGCAATTTTCATTTACTAAGAATATGAGACCACACTGTCAGGTGCTGTAACTGACAAAACTTATTTAAGCTCATAATAATATACATGCAAAATGAATTGTTTACGCCTAAAGCAATTAAATCATGTTCAACTTTTAATAAGCTAGTGTTAACTTTATAATTAATCACTGCCCAGCTAATGCTAGTTATCCTCTAGTAGTTGATTATCACTAGTTTTAATACTAGGGTAACATAATTCATAATATTTAACCCAGAGGATCGATATCGATCGATGACACGAATTCAACGTTTTCTATACCGTTCAACGTCAAGCGCTTTGTGCTGTTATAGCAGGCCGATATGTATCGTCGATCACATTTATCCTATCGGCATTATATTGGGCATTGTTGAACGTCAATTGTAGAACGTTCAAACGTCAACGTCGAGCAATAGATTATCCTGAGCTCTACACCTCGATCTGATGTTGATCATGAACCGATTGATCGATAAAAACATTCAGCTTTGGTTAATTGAATGCACATGACTCGCTCAAGAAGACATGATAGCGTATTTCCTTTTCTGTGTTTAATTCGAACAACGGTTGCGTGAAACCAAAACCGTGTTCAGTTTGCCCTAATCGACCAAAGTCACGGTCGAGGTCACTTAATGCATTACCTAATCTTAATATATTTATATCCCAAGGGGTTCCATACAATTAAAATAATAATAAAAAAAATAAAAATATTGCAATTACATACTATGAAAAACACACATGAGTTGGAGATCACCTTTTAAGCAAGAAGATGCTTGTGTTAGGTGAACTCCACTCTATCACATATTATGATAACCGGTATGCAATTGAAAACAAAAACAAATAATCAAATTAGGATTCCATTTAAGAAGATGAAAAGTTCATTATTTCTGACTTAGAGAACTAGGAAGTTTAATTTTTGAGATATTTGCGAAAAAATCAAAAAGGAGGTTTCATGTTATCCATTTATGGACGCACTTTTTGAATTCATAGAAATATAAATCTGCAATCTGGCGCTTTATAAATTCTCATGACATTTTGCCGAATGAACTTACATCAGTAAAAATGACACAGCACACAGCTTTATGCAAAATAAATCCAACAATAATTAGACCAAAGTAATTTAAAGGTCACCCATTAATCTCTAGACAAACCCTAAACTGTTCGATGTTTTGTAAAAACAAAACAAGGTTAGTCGATTACTAAATAGTGTTCAAACTAAACACGGTGTGCTTAGGTACACAAGCTATACATTTCCAGTATAAGCTGACCTCGCACTGTACAATGCGAGACCTGGAAATGTATAGCTTGATGTGTAGCCGTGTGTACCGTGCTACAAAAGCGTGGTGATTTCATGGAACCGGTGTCTCGAATTGAACACGGAAAGAGAAATACGCATCATGCCACGAACCAGGTTCGCGTTGACCAAAACAATGCGAAGTCGATCATTTAGGTGTAATAACAGCGTTAGTGATATTTTGATGTCAATGTGTTATGGTGAATTAAAGTAAGGCCATTTTAATAGGTAACATTTGACGTCTGTCAGTTTAGTGAAAGCAAGTCGTAAAATTACTCGTATCGGTCATTATTACAATAAATATGTAATCGTAATTGAAAAAAGTTAAGCAATTGTGCAGTTCTAACAAAACGAAAAAATATATTATTTTATGCCCGCCGTTACAAGGTTACGTTGTTGAATTGTCAAATGTTACCTATTAAAATGGCCTTACTTTTAGATACGTTTATTTTATGTGATATTTGTAAGTTATAGATGTAAGGGTTTTTAATTTATTTCGCTACATATTTGTATGTATTGTGTTTTAGTTAGTTTCACATTCCTCAAAAGACGGCATGCATTTTCTTCCTGAATGCAAAATTCACTCATATTCCCAATATGAGTGAATTTTGTAGAAATCCTAGCAAGCATCTAGTTACTAAAATAGAGTGTCGCGGTAGTTCCATATGAGTAGCTATTCAAGTAGTTATTTACACGATAAGGGTCACTGAATCATTCTGACAGACCATACTTCTAATAAAAGTGTAGCTTACCTTTCACGGTACGTCACAGACAGCCAATTGAATCCTAATTATCTTAACTTATAATATTATAAACGCGAAAGTGAGTTTGTTTGTTACGCTTTCACGCTAAAACGGCTGAAAGGATTTGGATGAAATTTGGCACATGGGTAGACCATGACCTGGAAAAGGACATAGGATACCTTCTATCCCGATATTCCCACGCCTGCCCCCTGGAAAAGGACATCGAGACTGGAAAGGGATCGTCACCGTATCGCCGCGGTTCGTGAGCTTGTCCCGAGGCGATGCGATTATGTTACGATTCCGATTGCGTTGTAGTAGGGAGTTTCATACAAAGAACCCAAATACCAAGCTAATACAAAAAACATTCTTTATTGGCATAAAAATGTTTACAAACAAAGTGAAACCCTGACTCCAGCACTAGGTATCAACAAGAACGAACATTAAAAATACAGAAAGTGTGCGCCGTCTTGAGTTATCAACTCGATCCCTAATATCGCTTAAAAATAGGTTTAAAAGTACTATGAAGTTCAAAAGGTTTGTATTGTGTAGTATTTTAAAATTAACTACAATAATAATAGATTAAGTGATATGGAACATATTAAGCTCAACTTGGAATAATGAAATCTTGTGCTATCTCACATAAAAAACTTTTTAAAATTTTGACAGAAAGTTGTATAAAAAATTACTTAGTATATTCAATAGAGAACTTAGTGCATTAGAGAAATATTCAACGTATTGGCCGCCACAGTCGGATTGATACGACAAATGTTTTCGTGCCCGTGCCGCATCAGTCGGTATCTAGACGATTGAGAACCTATTTTTGTTTTCAGAGTTCCGTACCAGAAGGTTGCCAAACGGAACCCAATAACTAAGCCTCCGCTGTCCGTTTGTCCGTCTCTCTGTCAGCGGACTGAAATATCTCATGACCCGTATCTAATAGGTAGACAGTTGATTTTTTTACAGATTGTGTATTTAAATTTCCGCTAAAACAAATAAAATTAAAAGTCCTTTAGTTTTTAACTTTATTTGTTGTTATAGCGGTCATACAAGAAACGTTTTTTTTTTCGGCGTTTTTTGCTCGATCTTAATTCGGTACGGAACTCTTCGTGTGTTTGTTTTTTATTTCATTGCAAGATCCTATTCGTCGTACAGTAGTACCCAACTTATAAGGCGCGTTGTGAATCTTCGTTCGCACAGAAAAGAAAGTATGGCCCCGAAGATTAACGAAAGAATGCTTAAAAGTTACAATCAACCTTAGATCACTAATATAAGGTTCATAATACACTGCAGCCGTTAGTTCCGTCTCACTCGCAAGTCACGCCCCTCCGCACAATTACACTTCGTGCCAATTTTATCGGGCCATCAGTTTTCACCAAATATAAGTATATTCAATTAAAAATACAGGCTATTAAAAATTTACGATTTATTTAATAAACAAATAGGTATTTATTTAGTAAACAATAGAAAAAACTTAATCTAAAGGCCGCACTCCTGCTATCCCAATATCACTCTGAGCGTCGCTACTATTACCATCACTATCACGATTCGAACTATCCGATGAGGATGATGTATCTTCGTTGGTGTTTATTACAAAGTGGTCCAATCTATCGTCGATGGCCTCTTCCAATGTCATAAATTCATCTTCACATTTGATAGCATGATCTACAACTTTTTGCCACTCGTCTGGCCCGATGGATGCGAATTTTTCAGACAAAAGACGCTGCACTTCGGTCAAATTCATGGCAATATTGAATTTGCTTACGTGACCTTTCACCTGCGACCAAATGTTTTCTATTGGATTGAAGTCCGGATGATATGGAGGGAGCCTTAACACTGTGTGGCCGTGAGCTTCCATTATGGTGTCAAGCGAGTACTTTACATAGAGATGCTTATGGCGTTTAATTATATCGTACAACTCCGGTTTATACGCTTTGATATTGAAAGGTATGTTTTTATCCTTTAACCAATCCTGCATAATCTTTTTTACAGAGTTACTGTTCGGTGCCCTGTCCTCTAATGTGCTATGGTATGACGCATTGTCAATGACAAACACAGAATTCGGTTGGAGGTTGGGAATTAATTTCTCTTGCAACCATTTCTCGTAATTTTCTTTGTTCATCTCACTGTGATAGTCTCCTGTGGTCTGAGCCGATTTGTACATGAGCAAAGCATTTGGTATGAATCCATTAGCACCCCCAGCATGCACTATAATTAACCTCGGTCCCTGCGAAATTGGTTTTTTTATGCCTTTGCCTTGACCGTCAGACCAGGCTTGTTCCTTGGTGTGGGTCGAATGAACATAGGTCTCGTCGCCATACACAATAGGTCTGCCTTCATGCCGATACTTTTTTATTTTTCTTAATAGCCTTACTTCGTGTTTTTCCGCCAGCAACTTACGGTTCGTTTGCGTTTTCCTAAACTTAAATCCTATCTCTTTTACAATTCGGCGCAGAGTTTCTCTGCCCCCTTCGAAGTCGATATCTCTTTTTAATTTCTCCAATAGCGCTCTCATTGTGACTACCTGTTTTTCTTCGCGGTGAAAGTCATAAATTTTCCTGCGTATGGCTTGGTATGAAAAATCGTCCAATTCCTTACGATAAGTTTTTTTCACTTTACCCTTTTTCGGCGTTCTAAAAGAAGGCCCCGCAGTGTTTTCACCTGTATGTTGATCCTTCTCTTTAAGAATTCTCGTTATTGTTCGTTTTGAAATTTGTGTAGCTTCGGCCGTTCGGTCAATAATTTTCAAAAATCGATCTTTTATAAATGTTGTGTTTTTAGACTCCTGAGCTTCTTTCTTCATAAACTCGTGGACATTGAAAATAATTTCCCGAGCTTGACTTTTAAGCGGTTTCCCCCTTTTAAAAGAACTCATTTTAAATAATAAAAAAGAAAACACTTTTGTTGCCACTACGTGTACTTTCGCCTGCTGCGCGTGCACTCGATCAGAAGTATGGCGGCTGACTAACATGCCACGCGGCGCGCGCTAACATGGCGGCAGCTGCCGACCAATAGCGGTACAGGAAAAAGAAGCGCGGCGCGTGGAGCGTGCCGATTGGTCAATAGCATTTCCCGCGCTTTGAAAATTCATCTTCTGCGCAGGTACATCGGTAAGCCATATCAGTTGGGTACTACTGTACCAACTTGTTTTTTGTCGATTAATTAATAAGCTGGGCGCTCGGGGCACGGCAATTGATATAAAACTAAGCGGTCAATAGGTTCAATAATGTTATAGGACTAGTTCAAATCCGATAAGCAATATACATCGAAATAATATTACCTACAGTAGACCAGTTTACTTACTACGTACTTTTTAAAACAATTGACTACATATGTTTTGAAGTATTGTTCCCAATAATAAATGAATTATTTTAGCTGTATTTGTTTAAATTGATAAGTCCTTGTCTGTTTATGCGTTAGAAAGCTGGATGGATGTAACCCCAGCAACAGTAAGCCGCAAAAGTAACCCCACCTAAACATTTAATTTAAAGTAGGTTGCCAACGTAACACACGATCAATCACAATGTGTTTTATTTTGATAGTTCAACAACATTCATTGCGTTATTTACGTTGTAGAGTAGTTTTTTTTTTTAATATATATGCAGTAATGGATTAGCAATGTCCTTTAAAAATTGATGATTGATCGTGTGTTAAATGAAAATTAGGGTGCAGGACTTACATAACGCTTTCACTGTTAAAAAGTTATCTTTCATCTGTGCAAATAAACAAAAAAAACTCTTTTTCAGCTTTCTAGGACTTCGGGAAGTGCCCTAGACTCTTAGAGATTTTGATGAGTGAGTCAGTCAGTCAGTGATGAAATCGACGTATTTTAGGTATTAATAAAATCCAAAGTATAAAGCTAGACAAATTAAACGTAGTTGTGTTTTACAAGTCTGCTTACTACATCTTATCCTGAGAATTTAAGCTCTCTAGCACTATCCAGGCCGAAGCTATAAAAGTTTCAAAATACGACGAAACGCTTTCAAGAAAAGGCAGGTAGTGCCCCCCCCCCCCCTGTTTTTTTGTTTGGCTCGTCTTGGCGCGAGCACTACTATGCCCCCCGATAGGACGAATAGACTTCAAAATTATCAGAAAAACGAAATTACAACTGGTTTTTTAAACAGTACACTACAACAAACGTTATTCTGGTTAGGATGTAGCGCCTGTAATTTTTGTGTTATCAAATTGAGACAAGTTTAATTTTCTTAGTTCAGATAATTTTTAACAATCTGTTTGTCCCTATTTTTTCGCAGACTGTACAAAATGAAAACAGCAAACATGAATGCAAAATCATTTATTTACAATTAAGATACCTAACTTAAATGTCATTAACACCGATAAGTGCTCACTCTCAGCACTCCACCACTTCGTGGGGGAACCACTGCGAGTCTTCAAGACAGTCCCACAATGATAACTCAGGGTCCAGGAACTCTTGGTTCAAAAGATCAGTGTCGAGAATCTTCTTGTGTTCTGCAAAACAAACGGTAAAGACTTCACTAAACGAACATTTACTGAGGGGAAGAACATGCAAGCAGAAATGAGATGAGAAGTTCAGTTTATAGCGTAGGCAATGCTGTTCAATCCCACGTGAGTCAGATTTTAATAGAAAGTTTTGGCCTCTCTACGCAGGCTCCAATTGAAGGTTTGTCGTCGCCGAAGCGTATCAAAAAGGAGCTTATTGTGGGTACAAATACATGAAATGTAACACACGTTGAGACGAATATGCGGTCAAAATATATGTTACATTTTTCATGCTACGTTTCACGTAATGTGTACCTACCATTAGAGCGATCAATCATATTCCGTCACTCACTCTTGTGTTTAACCGTCCATAATAGTCTGCTAATCATAGCCATTTGTGAGTAAAAATAAGAGGCAGTTCGTCAGAAGTGTCGTTTTGCATCGGTATACATACGTTCCTATGCATTCGTAAATCAGTCAAGCTAAGCGAATATTTAATTAAGTATTCTAGCAGATTTTCATAAATTATGATAGCCAAATTTACACTGAGAAATTCGAAAAAGGAGTGTATTTTTTATAAGTGGTAAGAGCGGTGATGATTAGATTATGCAGTAATTTTTTTGTCAATAGAAAATTTAGGGGTATAGGCGGGCTGACTTTTTTGTAAGAGTACATAAGATATACATATTACCAAGTGTACAAACACGCTGTGAATGTATGTGTGTAAGCTGTGTTGCTCTCGGTAGGTACCGTCCGAGACAATGGCGAAGTTGGAAGTGTGCGTGAAGCTTCAGCACATAAGTGCTGAAGCTTCTCTTCTTCACACAAAGCACGCGTCGCTTCGTGACATAACAATACTATACAATTATATTTTCTTGTCTATCTACCTTGTGTACAATGTGCCACGCGGACCGCAGACATCTTCTTATATACGATATTATGTTTAATTTCTATTATGTAAACTAACATCCAGAAATCCAAACTCAAGGTCTGCCAACGAGCAATGAAGCGCAGGCGTCCAATTAACGGACAGTGTGAAACACAATACTGCGCTCCATAACAAAAATACAGCACGTGGCTCAAAAGGCTGCCGAACTTAAATGGGACTGGGCAGGACATGTCTGCCGCATGCCGGACAAACTGTGGGCCCAAATAGCATAGGCCTGAACAGTGAGGCAGACCACGTAGGAGATGCCTGAACGAGCTGGATATTTTCGGTCAAAACTGGAAAGAAGACGCGCGGGCTCGCGAAAGATGGAAGGAGTGGAGGGAGGTTTTTGCCCAGGAGTGGGACAGCGCAGGCTAGTAAAAAATTAAAAATTGCCATTCAAAAGTCCATGTGGTGGCCCAGAAACGACCGACTTACCGGGTGGAACAGCATGGAGTCTAAAATATGTTCTAGAATGAGACTAAAGAATCTAAAACATTTGACATGACCACCCAAAGGAACATGAATTCCCGGCCCACTCTCAAAAAGAGGAGACCTGTATCACAGCCATGAAAACATTAAACTCATAATTCATAGGAAGATTATGGATACAAAAGTTTAAGCCTTTATCCATACGTCAGTGTAGTCAACTTACCAACTAGCGCGAGCTCGTCGGTCTGCGCCTTAGGAGCCGGCGCCTGCGCGGGGTCAACGACCGGCACGGTCTGCGCTGGCGCCGCGCCCGGCTCCCCCTGCCCGTAGTAGCCAGACCACGCAGAGTAGTTCTGCCAGTATGCAGACGGATCATAGTATTGATTGTACTCCTATAAAGTAAAATGTTACTTCATATGTACAACATCCTGACAGTCTATCCGTCAAGCCATTATCCAGGGTCCGCTTTTTCTTTAGTTTCATTGCGATGAAGTTTTAAAGATGCAAGCTTGTTCTGAAGCAGAATTCTTCTTGATTTCGTTTGGCTAAGCAATAAGCGGTGGCCTACAGATATTGTCAGTGTCGAAAATTGAAAACATTGGCATTTTATACATATTTTATTCTACTACTTGTAACTGTAAAATAAGTGTGGAACTTGAATAGAATTAGTAGTAGTTTTATGAATAAAATTTTCGTATTTTGTTTTTATCAATAATTTAGAAAATATATGAGAGCATTGTGAAGATATCCCAGTGGTTTCAATTTAATTCTGCATCTTTTTCATCTTACTTAAATGTTTATTCCCCAAGCCATCTGCATGGCCATTTGTAGCGCTGAAAAGCAAGCTATATAGAATGAAAGATGTTATACAGGATGTCCCTGGAAGTATGGATCAAATCGAATAGGGGCGTGGGCAAGGTCATTTCCAAACTTTTTAACCCAGAGAATGTTGGTACAATTTTTTACGGTTCAAAAAGATATAGACAATTTTTGTTTTTTTCTCAATCACTTCGCAGTGCTCAATGTTTTTTTTTTTTTCTTTCTTTTGGTAATACTTATACGCAGCTAGAAAACGTGTTCAATAAGAAAAAACATTTACAGCAAAAGCGGCTTCGGTCTGCCAAAAATTTCACTCAATTTTCGAGCGATTTTCATAAAAAGTTACACTAGCGAAAGTTGACCACGTATTACAAAAACTGGTCCAAGTCATAGAGATTCTTTGGAGGTATCAATCACTGGAATATTCTTAATAGTTTAAAAGTTTGAGAATTTTACTAACAAGGAGGTCGTATTTTTACAATTTTCTAACTACGCTACGTGGCAAAATAAAATAAAACAACGAAATTAATAAGTAAATGTATTATTAAATTGACTCTCAAACACAACTGGCATAGTCGAATGAAATTTGGTATTATTCGTCTATGTACGGGAATTATTTTTTATGTATGAGGTTGCAGATGATTTTCTGACGGAGTTGTTCCTCGGTTCCGCTCTCTGTCTCTTACACCATCTCTATGTAATAACCCCATAGAAAGAAATCTAGGGGGTTCAGGTCAGGGGAACGTGCTGGCAATCGAATGTGTCCCTCTCTTCCGATCCAACGACTAGGGAAAGTTAAGACTAAATGGTCTCTTACGACTCTTACGACTCTTGCGTAGTGAAAAAATAATAGCTCTGATATTTTTCTTTAAGTATATGATTTTTTTCATTGAGCACTATGCGAAGTGATTGAAAAAAACAAAAACTGGTCATAACTTTTGAACCGTAAAAAATTGTACCAACATTCTCAGGGTCAAAAAGTTTGGAAATGACCTTGCCCACCCCCCTATTCGATTAGATCCTTACTTCCAGGGGCACCCTGTATACTGAAAGTGAAATTCCCGCGATTTGGCGCCAGCAGCACGTATTACGTAGCATCCACACTTGGAAAGAATGCAAGCAAATTAATCTTTATTTGTTTCAACTAAAATCACCTACCGTTCCACCAGTAAATGTAGAATTAGGTGTTGACGGAGCTGATGGGTTCTGTGAAGAGTTGTTGCACTTAGGCTTGGGCACTGCGGTGCAAATCTTCAAAGGTTTAGACCCAAGTCCAGTGTAGCCGTTCATTGCGTACAAAGCATTCCTTTGCTCCTCCTCATTGCCGAACCTCACAAAACCATAGCCTTTTGTATACCCTGAGCTGTCCAAGATAACTGTAATGATCACCATTTTAATTGTTTTAGTAGAAATCAACTCATATTTGTGATTATGTGTCATGGTAATATAATAATGAATGTAAAAGTTTACCTTTTGCGGTTTTTATAGAAGAATACTTGGATGCAAATATTCTGTAGAGCGAGTAGTCATCAACATCAGGACTCAGGTCTCCAACCCACACAGAGAACTCTCGTTCTGTTTGCATGTTAGCACGAGCTTCTCGTGAAGCTGTGTTTAGGCGGAACCTTACCACGGGAAATGTCCCTGGGATTGGTTTTCCATTCAATTTGTGCATGGCATCTATTGCTTCTTCATCTGTCTGTAATAGAAATGATTTTTTATGACATAAAAACTGTTAAGTAAGAATGTATAGTATGTAGTTTCAAACAAATTCTTTTTGTAACATTAAACTTCTGAATCCTTTAGGGTTTTGTACAGTACCTGAAAATGTACAAAGGCATAACCGGCTGGTTCTCCTGTGAATTTGTTTCTCATGACTTTTACGGCCAGTGGACGCTGCCCCATTCGATTGAAGGCAGCCATGATGAAACTCTCGGTCATATTGGGCTCCAACTAAAATAAATCATCGTATTTTTAGAGGGAATAACTGCTACAAGTAATAAATATCCGGCTACAACAGTCCCTACAGGGAAAATCTCATACAGAGAAAGCACAACCAGTAATCACCATGCTTGCTCAAGTTAGATTGGCGATTTCAGACTTATTAAAAACCGACGAAAAAACAGGAGGTTCTCAAGTCGACGCGTATATTTGTCCAAGTGAGTAATGATTACAAAAATAACAGTATATCAGAGTAGTCTCTATTTTTTGGAATATTTCTGTGAGCATGCATGAGTAGAAGAATCGAATCATTGAATCTATTTTTTTGTACATAATATCTAAAGAGATAAATGCACTGTTAGCGGCTAGGAAACTTTATATCCCAGAAAAATGTCTGGCTCATAAGGGAATGTTCATGCGGCACATAAAAAACCGGGGTACAGCTAGCAGATTTTCATATAAATAAAGAATTCATTCTATTTGATAGTTTCTTCGGAATAAAAATAATACTTCGACATTGAAGATTCGGTCTGAAAAAGAAGATCTTTATGATGAAATTGTTTGAAAAGCATCTAATACTTACGCTGCCCATCCATAGTTGACACTGCATAGACATGATATAAACTATAATAGAACTGTTACTATCCGGAAAGCAAATTAATGATTTTTATAAAAATGACGATTTCCACAATAACAAAATGCGTCCTTTGCGTGGAGCATGCGAAACTGTCAAACTGTCAAACAAATCCTGTCATTTGTCAAGTGTCAAGCTCAAGCAAGTGTCACTCATTGACTTCTATTCTATTTTTTTTCATAAAACATAAAAATATATAAATGTATTACATATTTTTTCTAGTTATTGTACGCACCAGTTAAAATTTTAAATTATTTTCATTTAGAAAGGTGGCTAAAATTTAGATGATTTTGGGAGAGAAGTGGGATAGAAGAGAATGGAAGTTAGTTGGGAGAGGAATATTATATTTGGAAAGTTTTCGATAGAGGTCGAAGGAGTTGGTGTTCAAAGAGCAGGAGAAAAATATATGATCCAAAGTACCCTCCGCAAGGCCACACTCGCATAGTGAATTGTCCCGAACATGGATCTTGTTCAGGAACACTGGGCTACAACAATATCCGAGTCTCAGTCTACAAAGTGACGAAACAGTTCTTTTGGGCATTTGAAAAACCAAGGTTTCCGTTGGATGTCGGGCTGTATCGCTGCATTGTAGACGCCCTTGGTTTTTGAGGTATTCCGCCATATTTTTGTCCACGAGTCGAATAACTTGGGCTTGGCACCATTTCGCAAATCGTAGTTATGAGCTACGTAGTGCTTTCGATCAGACGGATTTGATGTGGCATACTTTGCTAACGAATCAGCGCACTTATTGCCAACAATACCCGAGTGACCAGGGATCCAAACTATCTCGATGTCCAAGCCGTTTTGGGAACAATCAAATAATAAGTTCTTAATTTCTACAATGATTTGACTATGAATTTTTCTTCTTAGTTGGTTTTGTATTAAGGCCTGAATGTTGCTACGGGAATCCGAAAAAAGTAACTGCTTTTTTAATTTGATGAGATTTAATAAAGTGGATGGCTTCTAACAGATACTGTAAATCACAGATGAAAATGCTGCTGACCGAATAGTTCACTCAGTTCACATACTGATTAATCGACTAAAAGAAAGAAAGAGAGACTGAAATAATTATTATAATAAGCAAATCATAGAAAATACATACGATGAAGCAAAAATATAATACTTATCAATGAAAACAAAATTGTTGATTTTGGTATTTACATGCGCCCGGCGCAGTGACATTTTGTTATTCTAATCTGTGGTCCTATGGTCAGTTTGCGGATTTGCAATCTATGGCCGATAATGACGTGTGAGTAGAATGCTCTGTGTGTGTGTTGCTCCGTGCGTGTGATGGTGAGGAGATCGAGAACATGTCATCATCGAACCAAAGCAAGGCGAACGAGACAAGTGGATTAAAAGATAACAAAAGCATTTCTTCAAATGTGTAAAGTGAATGTGCTACTCCCAAAAGCATGTGATTTCCATATAAACATTATATTTATAGTAAGAACATCTCCAAAAAATATAAGGTAAATATTTTTAACGTTCACTTGCCATTCTTAGGTCATTATCAGGTCAATATCAAAGAAATGTCACGACTTGATAACATTGACGCATTGGAAAAGCAATTAGCTGAACTGCAAATGGCTAAGGATTTAAATAACTCGGGCAAAGTTAAAAAGATACCACCAGCCGTACCGCCAAAAAAGAAGGCTCAACCTCAAGTTCCACGCAGTGCTGTTGTAAGCACAATTTGTGAACCGTCGTATTCGGCAATGATCATGCCGACTACAAATAATAATACAACGTATAGTGACATACTTCCAGACAATGTACGCCCTCATATTCATAAAGATTACGCAAATGTAAACCAATTGAATCTGGCATCCTTAAACCATGCCTATAGACAGAACTTACCCATGCCGCCTAAAAGTTATAATGCAACATACAGCAATATACCTCCGTACAGAAACAATGATAGCCTGCCTCCAGTGCCACCGCCACCGCCGCCGCCACCTCCACCACCATCAATTTCTATCGCATTGTCGAAACCATACAACGTGACCCAAAATAATGAAGAATATTTGCCACCGCCATCACCTGTAAGCTCTAACTACAGTGAGTTGGTGAGAGCTACTGCAAACTTGAACTATAATCAAGAAAGGCCATCTTACCCGCCTATATATCAAAACGAGTTTCCTGAATATGGGGTCTCACAAACTTCAACTTATGAGTCACTTTATGAGCCTATTAACCCACGTCCACACAGCAACATGTCGTCGCAATCTAATTCCTTACACAATTATCGCAATAGCTTGTCTAACACAAGTAAGTCACCACTGCATAAAGAAGAAGAAGTGGATGCACTTACCAATCTTCTTGTGAAATCTATAACAGACAGTCAGGATTTAGATGTGTTTGGAACATGTGTTAAATGCGATGGTAAAGTGATAGGCGAGAGTTCTGGATGCACAGCAATGGGGAACATGTACCATGTGACATGCTTCTGTTGTCACCGCTGTAATGTAAACTTACAAGGGAAACCATTTTATGCTGTGGAAGGTCAGCCATACTGTGAAACTGATTACTATGAAACCTTGGAGAAATGTTCTGTATGTGACATGCCAATCCTAGATAGGATTTTACGAGCTACTGGGAAACCATACCACCCCAACTGTTTCACTTGTGTTGTATGTGGAAAAAGTCTGGATGGAATTCCATTCACTGTGGATGCCATGAATCAAATTCATTGTATTGAGGATTTCCATAAGAAATTTGCTCCACGCTGTTGTGTTTGTGAATTACCTATTATGCCAGAAGAAGGCGAAGAAGAGACTGTCAGAGTGGTGGCATTGGATCGTAGTTTCCACGTGAGATGTTACCGATGTGAAGACTGTGGGCTCTTACTGTCTTCAGAGTCAGAAGGTCGCGGATGTTACCCACTTGATGATCATATTCTTTGTCGAAACTGCAACGCTCATCGCATCCGCCTTCTTACAAATGTTATGACGACTGATCTTTAAACATGTTGCTCATGATAACCCAACTAAAGCAATATCTTTTTCATACTCTGAATAATCCCAATATAATGTTTTTTTATTCAATCTTAATTCTTATCATAAAATGTAACTTCTTATTTAATATATTTTATAACTTTTTTAATATATTTTATATTTCTTAGTAGATTTTTGTAGAAGTAAACAGCTATATTTTTTGATAATTTTAGCCGGTAATATGTTCTAGTGATATGACATAAGTAGTACAGTAGTTATTCCTATTTATATGCATATTTTGAGCCATTGTATTCTGTATGAAGACTGTTATCAGAGTAATATTTGTCAATTTTATTGTAATGTTAGTGGTTAATGGAAAATAATTTAATTGGTTTTTATTATAACTGCATAATGTGATAATCGAGACAATATTGTTGTGTATCTTCTATTTATGAAGCATTATAAATGCTATAAAATCGTTTATATGATTAAATTAGCGTAGTTACATATATTTTGTAATCAATGTATGTGGCAGCATATTATTTTTATATTATTGTAATAAAAATATTCTATTTTACTTTATCGTGCATTATTTATAAAATTAAACATAATATTAGTATATTTTTAATCAAATTTATTTTATTTCTATAGTATTAACTAAAAGTAATTATAGTTTACAATACTGGCTTAAAAATAAAAATATAAAGGCAAGTTTTCGATATGTCTTAGTTCCACAATTTCATAATGTTATCTAAATATTATCAGTATTATCACAAATACATTATAAAAACAAAGTCATAATATTCACAATTATTCATTCTGAACTTTTCTAGACACATAGCTGCAATTTTTCCGATATTAATATCACATTATGGAAGACTTTAAGGTCATCAGTACTACTATTTATTATTCTTATCTTACTAAAAGTCTGAACAACACAGACCTCGTTTTAAATCAACGGAAATTTTCTAAATTGTATAAATTGTAAAATTACGGTAGTATAAAATGACTACACTCATTTTGAGATCCATGTTCACATTGACTTCATTCCTTGTGGCGATAAAATAGAAATAAAAAACTAGGAACAAGATAATCACATAATGTAACTACACCTTATGTCTTAATTTCGTATTGAATTTTGGTGGGCTTAAAACTTGTTTCATAAATAAGGATCGTTTTTCCTTAATGTTTTCAGACATGATCAAGTCGCATCCAGCAGCACTTGGAAGATTTTCACTAGTTTCAAAAGATGAATTATCGTAATTATGCTGTCGTGGAATTGTCCTTAGTCCTTGATCTAGGTCAAATTGGTTTTTTACATTTACAACGCTAGGATCAGTTTGCGGCTGACTTATTTCACATGAGTGGTATAACATTTCTTCGTCAGAGTTTAAATTTAGCCTAGGCTCAAATCTTTCTCTCAAAATGGAAAACTTACGTCGTGGTCGACTTCTCGCTCCTTTCTTAACATTTGATATTTTCGATGTTGACGTGTTGACTACTGGCATTGCAGTATCTTTCTGTATCAGTGACTGTAAAGATGTCGATATTTTATTTGAAGTACAGTCTTCAGTCGAGGTAGTAGGAGCAGAGCTTTCTGAAACTAACTGCCACAAAAAATCAATGTCTTTATTTGAAAAATCGTGTTGGTTTTGTTCAGGTTTAACATTGATTTTTTTACCTGGTAGTTTGATATTACTTGAATTCGATTTTTGACGACGTCTCGTATTTTTATTGTAAGCAGTAACATTTTCTCCTCTATGTAAATCGGTGGATGTTGATGACATATTTGAAACGTTTAGCTCTTTTTTCATCATCTCAAATTTTGATCTTTGGTTAATGTTCATACAGTTTTCCTTTTCTGGCAAAGATTCCATTATATTGCTTGAGTCAAACTTCGAAGGTTCTTTCCATAGCGCTTGTTTTAAATCAATTTTCGTAGATGTGTTGAATTGAGGCGAGTCCCATAAATGTTCTCGCCTGTAATATAAATTTCTTGGAGAATTTGTTGCAGTCGATTTACGAATTTCATCTATTGTTGCAACCAGAGAGCTTTCAGAATTCAGTCTTTTCTTATTCGAGTGATCTATATCGCCAAGGTCATCTAACTCTTCCATTATAGGTTCTAAGTGGTTAGGGTCCTTGCTAACGTCAGCTATGCATGGTTTTGCTAAGAAGGTATCATCATGAGAAACGAATGTATTGGTATAATCATCCTGATTTGTTCTATCAAACTTTACAAATACATTCGAGTATGTATGAGGCTTTTTAGGAAAAGGTGGTGCAGCCAAAATAGCATTTTTGAGATCTTGTGAAACACAGCTACTTATCTCAGAGCTTCCCGACGTTAACGTGTCTCGTCTTCTGTCTCTTACCACACTACCATCATGAAGCCAGTTTTCTATGTCAGAATATCCATTCCAGGATCTCAGTCCCCAAGCTTCTCGAGCAATATTTACGGCACATATATTTTCGTAATCGTGAACTGACAAAACCTCCGTTGGAGTATCTAACTCACGTGGTTTTGAAGGGAATAAGTCCGTTCCTATTCCATTCTTATTTTTATCCTTTTTGGCATACATTTCCTTGAGAATATCTAAAGCTATTCTTTGAATGTTTTCGATATCTGCATCTTGGTTTCCAACTTTAATATTTTTGAGTGCACTCAAACATAACTTTTGGACAATATTTTCGTTAAATGTGTTTATATCCGAGCTATTGATATCGCTGAAGCTAAGGTCTAAATCCATATCAAAAGAGTCAGAAGAAGTCTTTTTATTAGAACCGTCTGTATCGTGACTGATCTCAGAACTGTCCGTCTTTAACATTTTCATAAATTCTTCATTAATTAAGTTACAAACGTCGAGGTTTATATTAGTTAAATTGTCTCTTAATGCATCTGAGGAACATATGCCTCTACGCTTGTGCAAGTTTAAATTGCTGGAAGTTATTTCGTCTATTGAGCTTTCTAAATTATCCATGGAACTTAACTTTAATGTTAACTCTGTTGGAGAACAAATAGCAATTTTTTTGTTATTTTTATGTTTGTATTCATCTTCGTGCAAAATCGATTGAGGTGTGTTTTCAACCGTGTAAAATTCTACGCTAGAAACCTCTAAGCTATTGTTACCAATAGGCGCCGATGTAAATGTAGGTGTTCCAGATCTAGCTATCCAGTGTTCCAATAAAAACTTTTTGTCAGCATTTTCACTTTCCTGTCTTTGAGCTTGTTCAGCTGACACATCTTTACTGTAAATAAACATATAAATATTCTTATAAAGACTTTTTGTTGTAAGTTATACATACGAGACATTTGATTTTTAAGTAAGTACCTGGGGCTAGCATCATTTTCTTCTTCTTTTCGAGAACTTTTAAATGATCTAACATGGTTTAGACTCCTGCCTTGATCTCTTTTATTGTATGATTCTTGTATATCAACCTTATTGTTCAATTCGATGTCGTCATTTTTCCATGAAATGGGTCCCGTTGAATGAAAATATCTGTAGTATAATATCATAGAAAGAATGCCTGAAAACGATAAAAATAACCTAAAATCCTTCAGTGTCGATAAAAAATATATTTTATATTTATTATTTTAATCATCATTTCTGTTAACGTACCAACGATTGTACCAAATATGATACAAATGGCTGCAGCAATTGACCATGATTTCTTTTGCTGTTCAGTTTCAGAAATAAGCACATACAAAAATAAGCTTCCGAAGTTTTGTGATATCATCAACGTATAAAACAACATCAAACGATATCGCGTATGTCCTTCCCGCAAGTTGATATAACAGAAACAATATACGAAGCCCATTACAACATTGTAAAGAGTTTCTTCTAATTTATTTGGACAAAATGTAGTTTTTTGAACGACAATCCAAAAGGTCATTGCAAACCAATGCAAACCTGAAAATATAATAAAGGTTAAACGGTATTACGCTTTAGGTCTAATAGTAATTTAAACAGGTGTTTGAGCAATACTAATTTAGCCACATTGACTAAAAATGGCAAACGGTCTAAAAGGTTTAAAAAAAAATTTGGTACTTACCTAAAGGTATTAATGTCCAGATACCAAAAATTAGAGCAAATAACAAAATTCCTGGAATCCTTCCAATTAACATTCCGAAATGCCATATCAATTTCAGCAGCAATGAATTCCAACTGAAACTCTCATTGGAAAATGCTGTAATACTGTAGATGTACGTCGCACAACCCCAAATAACCGACGCGATCGACGCAGATATAGCAAACACTGAAATAATAATAGATATACATTTTAATTTTAAAAAATAATCAATCATTAGGTAATCGTAAAATCGCGCTTCTGTTCTCCTAAAGAGTGAAAAGTTATAGGTTTAAAAAATTAAAATAAATTTACCTTTTGTATAGTAATTTTCATCTAAAGTAACAATAGCATACGTTTGTAATATTATTTGTGGCACAGTACCAATAAAAATATATAAAAAATGCAACAAACTCAAATCATTTCTTTGAGAAATTAATTTATGAGTTTTTATAGATTCTAGGTTTTTGCAGACAAATACTTTGCGCAGAAATATTATATATCTGAAATAAAAATGTATACATCAAATATGGATAAAAAATATACAAAAATGATTTGTAATCAGGTAATTTCTGATACTTTACCTTTCTAGTAAACCAACAAGGCATACATGAGTAATCCAATGACGCAAACTTGATTTTTGGTCAGTAACAAACCACCTAATCGAAAATATATTTATAAGAATATTTGGAGTTAATATAAAAATTAATGTACCAAATGCCCAGTAAAGATGTCCATCTTTACAATATTCGGCAAAAACTATTACATCTGTAATAAGAAAATAAAAACAAACTTAAGTTACATGGTTCATGGATATTTGATAATAGGTTCATGGATACAATAATTATTAAGTTCAAATGATAACAGAAAATCATTCAGTACGTATAAGTAAAATTGATCAAATTTATAAGATTATCTCACCTGTCGTCAAATCAGCTAATATCGTAACAAGTGATACAAATACACATAAAACATGAATGATACAAAAGTTTTCATCTTGATTGTTTGATGTTTTACTTTCTATGTTATGGTTTCCAAACCTACAAGCCTCCGCCATTCTAAAAATTCATTCATAAACACATATTGAAAACAAACGATTAAACTTCAGCTTAATCTGTCTTGCTGAGTGTCGTGTGTCATTAGTTCATTACTATTATTTCAGAATCGACCGTTATTTCATAAAACTTCTTTGCATTATCAAGATAACTATTGTACGTCAAATTCAACAAACCAATACAATCAGTACTAGTTCATTGCCGTAAGTCACAACGCAGCGTGGGCGCATAAAATACATACCAGACAAACTTTTGTTCACATAAATTGTAGGTGAGCACAGACTAAGTAGTACTCACAGAGCATAGTAGTACTTAGGCGAGTCGTGCCTGCCATCATACAGATAATATATTAAAACTCGATGTGACAGCTTTGGGACGTCTTATGTTTGGGACCTCGGTCATTTTGCGCTGCACGGTGCACTGGCGCTACATCACAACAAAACATGTTGAAATATCTATTTCCTGTCAAAAATTGTATGGAACATTGACAGCAAATACAATACAATGTTAACTGTGCATTTGCACTGGCGAAATATCACAACAAAACATGTCAAAAATCGAAATCTCTAGTTACTGTCAAATATTGTATGGAACTTTGACAGAAACCAAAGATTTCAACATGTTTTGTTGTGAATGTTTAAATCGTTAGTTTAGTAGTCCTCGCCTCCGCAGCTTCGGCTTTTTGGTCGCCTTCGGCGACCAGCCTCAGCCGCTCTGGCTCGTCCGATGGCTGCGGTTTGTTACGCAAGGGCGGAGAGGCTGCTCTTCCCGCAGTGCCGGAGAAGTTGTAGTCTGAAAATAGATACAGAAATCCCTCTAAAACAGTCCCCCTTTTTTTTTTTGATGAAGTGGGTTCCCTGCTTCCGTATGGGGAATTTATAAGATTATCTCACCTGTCGTCAAATCAGCTAATATCGTAACAAGTGATACAAATACACATAAAACATGAATGATACAAAAGTTTTCATCTTGATTGTTTGATGTTTTACTTTCTATGTTATGGTTTCCAAACCTACAAGCCTCCGCCATTCTAAAAATTCATTCATAAACACATATTGAAAACAAACGATTAAACTTCAGCTTAATCTGTCTTGCTGAGTGTCGTGTGTCATTAGTTCATTACTATTATTTCAGAATCGACCGTTATTTCATAAAACTTCTTTGCATTATCAAGATAACTATTGTACGTCAAATTCAACAAACCAATACAATCAGTACTAGTTCATTGCCGTAAGTCACAACGCAGCGTGGGCGCATAAAATACATACCAGACAAACTTTTGTTCACATAAATTGTAGGTGAGCACAGACTAAGTAGTACTCACAGAGCATAGTAGTACTTAGGCGAGTCGTGCCTGCCATCATACAGATAATATATTAAAACTCGATGTGACAGCTTTGGGACGTCTTATGTTTGGGACCTCGGTCATTTTGCGCTGCACGGTGCACTGGCGCTACATCACAACAAAACATGTTGAAATATCTATTTCCTGTCAAAAATTGTATGGAACATTGACAGCAAATACAATACAATGTTAACTGTGCATTTGCACTGGCGAAATATCACAACAAAACATGTCAAAAATCGAAATCTCTAGTTACTGTCAAATATTGTATGGAACTTTGACAGAAACCAAAGATTTCAACATGTTTTGTTGTGAATGTTTAAATCGTTAGTTTAGTAGTCCTCGCCTCCGCAGCTTCGGCTTTTTGGTCGCCTTCGGCGACCAGCCTCAGCCGCTCTGGCTCGTCCGATGGCTGCGGTTTGTTACGCAAGGGCGGAGAGGCTGCTCTTCCCGCAGTGCCGGAGAAGTTGTAGTCTGAAAATAGATACAGAAATCCCTCTAAAACAGTCCCCCTTTTTTTTTTTGATGAAGTGGGTTCCCTGCTTCCGTATGGGGAATTTATAAGATTATCTCACCTGTCGTCAAATCAGCTAATATCGTAACAAGTGATACAAATACACATAAAACATGAATGATACAAAAGTTTTCATCTTGATTGTTTGATGTTTTACTTTCTATGTTATGGTTTCCAAACCTACAAGCCTCCGCCATTCTAAAAATTCATTCATAAACACATATTGAAAACAAACGATTAAACTTCAGCTTAATCTGTCTTGCTGAGTGTCGTGTGTCATTAGTTCATTACTATTATTTCAGAATCGACCGTTATTTCATAAAACTTCTTTGCATTATCAAGATAACTATTGTACGTCAAATTCAACAAACCAATACAATCAGTACTAGTTCATTGCCGTAAGTCACAACGCAGCGTGGGCGCATAAAATACATACCAGACAAACTTTTGTTCACATAAATTGTAGGTGAGCACAGACTAAGTAGTACTCACAGAGCATAGTAGTACTTAGGCGAGTCGTGCCTGCCATCATACAGATAATATATTAAAACTCGATGTGACAGCTTTGGGACGTCTTATGTTTGGGACCTCGGTCATTTTGCGCTGCACGGTGCACTGGCGCTACATCACAACAAAACATGTTGAAATATCTATTTCCTGTCAAAAATTGTATGGAACATTGACAGCAAATACAATACAATGTTAACTGTGCATTTGCACTGGCGAAATATCACAACAAAACATGTCAAATCGAAATCTCTAGTTACTGTCAAATATTGTATGGAACTTTGACAGAAACCAAAGATTTCAACATGTTTTGTTGTGAATGTTTAAATCGTTAGTTTAGTAGTCCTCGCCTCCGCAGCTTCGGCTTTTTGGTCGCCTTCGGCGACCAGCCTCAGCCGCTCTGGCTCGTCCGATGGCTGCGGTTTGTTACGCAAGGGCGGAGAGGCTGCTCTTCCCGCAGTGCCGGAGAAGTTGTAGTCTGAAAATAGATACAGAAATCCCTCTAAAACAGTCCCCCTTTTTTTTTTTGATGAAGTGGGTTCCCTGCTTCCGTATGGGGAACCTCCCTTCCCCCCAAGCGGTACCCCTGGTTTTTTACACTTATTATTTATTTTAATCCCTAAAAGGAGGGAAATTTCCTCAGAAATAAAAATACTCGAAAAGGGGGGGCTCCGCAACTTTTCCTTTTAAGTGGGGGGGGGGGTAGTACCCCGCCCTCCCTCCTCCCACCCTAAATTCGTTGGGTGGCAATGGTATTCGTACCTAATATGTTGTTGTACCAATTTTTTACATATTTTATCCAAAACTTTCCTGTTATCCATTTTTAATAATATAAGTGATTAGAAACCCCGTGAGTTCTCTCATTTCTGGACCTCTAAGCATTCCCAGAAAGTTTAGATGTCATTTGATGAATCAAAAAGCGTTCATGCCAACAAGATATCTTAGCCAAAGATTCTAAACGTTTGATCCAAACTTGTGCGGCGATTTAGTGCAGGATTAAAACCTAATTTCCCCGGCCTCAAAGTGCTTTTTTATTAGAACTTAGCGAATGATCCACACTAAACAAAAGCAGTACGATTACATTTTCATCAAAGCCATTTATTTATTTAAAAAATCGACTAAAATACCCGAATGAATGGTTCCTGCACAGACTACATAGGGATATGATGTCAATGTATGGGTTCCTGAAAACTATGTTATCTGTAGATCTTGGATATTTGTATTATTTGTTGTTGTTGTTGTCACAGAGTACATTTTTATATAGGTTGTTGTTACTTGTTTATTTAGCCTGTCTGTGGTCTGTGGTCTGTGATTGTTGTTACTGCAAAAGAAAAAAAACCGGGGAGTGGTGAATTAGACAGTAATTATTTATTTTTTGTATTTTACTGTAAACACAAAAATAATTAAGAAATATGATTCATGACGCTCTGCTAATCCTTTGGGACTGTTCTCATACTATAGAAGCTGGACAAGAGGTAAAATAGTCTTTAGCTATTATTATTTCCATACACTGTAACTGTAGACTGGTAGAGAGAGACTGAATATAAAGTGTACCGAAATCTTTTCAGAAGGAGCGGGTACCATACGCCAACCATGGAGATTCAGAAATATTTGAAAGAATAAATGACATAGCCAAGAGTCACCATAAAATTCAACATTTTATTGAAGCTATGGGGTTTCGCTCCAGGAAGACTCATGCAGGTATTTTTTTCTTTTAGTTATGTGCTTATTATTAGAGAAATAACATAGACATTAAACCTATACTCAGTATATTTTCATACTCTACCTTTTTTTCATAACAACTCATGTTTATAATTATTAAACCTTTACTAGCAGGACTCAAGATGTGTGGTCTATACTCACAAGCACTCAGCGAAGGTTTCTCCTATGTTCTGCAGTCATACAAGCAAAATCTAATGGAAGTTGAGGGCCTAGTAATAGGCAATCATAACTACACACTTTCATTTGTATACAGTTACGTAGAGAAGTACCGCGGGTTGTTCAACACATTCAATAAGATTATAGCCACTATTGAGCAGCGGAAACTGACTGGGTGCCAGATACTGAGTTTGTTGCATCAGTACATTTTGAATGGAAATGAAAGAGTACATGAAGCTATTGTAAGGTAAATAAAAATAAAGTTAAAAGTTGTCCTTTTCACACTTGCAGGGTTTGTGTAATGAAGTTAGCATTAGTTAGTTGTTAAAGCCTAGTTTCAACTTTCACCCACCCAAAGTTCCATAAAAAATATTCATCTTTCTTAACATTTCACTTTATAAAAATATGTTTTATTCATACAGAATATTCTCTTGTGTCAACAAAGTATTTGTGAACCAGTTATGCACTTGGCTTTTATATGGTGAACTGAAGGATCCATATCAAGAGTTCATCATACTGCACCACCAGACTCATCATAATGCATCAGAGACATTCCTTTCTTCTCCAACATCTACCTGTGAAAAATCTCTTTTGTCCACTGTAAGTATGAAAGTTGACAGTATAAAGGAAATGCTATTGCCGTGCATGGCCCAGTTGATGGACTTGGACGTCAGACGACTGATGACGAAACAGCGGTGCGCGTCGTTTGTTTCTCAGGCCAGAATGTTCTAAAAGCTTTGACTTGCCCTTAGCCCAGGTTCGCACGGGCGATTTTTTCTTCGACGATTTTTTTCGTACGTTGGTCTGTTTAGCGCCAAGATTGGAAAATCCAACAGTGTAGTTTTCGACGCGCTGGGTTGCACTGTTAGATTCTCAACGCTCGGCTCAACACAAAGAGTTGAAAATCCAATGCGCGATAAAATCCTACCGCTATATTTTTACGTCTGTGCGGACGTGGGCTTATTGGCCGAGCAGCAGCGAGAGGCGTTTCCGCCAGAAGTGCGCGGATTTTGACGGGAGTGGTTGGAAATAGGTTTTGTATTATAATACCATCAGTAAAAAAAAACTCAGGCCTTGTGTTCACACTTGATAACGGAACTGTGTGATAATAAGTAGTATAACATCAACTATTTCCCTCCTACCTGATGGACAAAGCCTGCCCAACACAAAATTATTTTTCATAAATACATAATAGGATGTGTTGTGCCTCCTTTACTCATTGACTATGTCATTGATAAACTGTACTATGGACCCCTTCCTTTGTAAGGAAGAAATTTACTACCCATGCAAAGCGATATCTCAGAAAGGTATGGATCTCTTTCTGAGGTATCTGTATGCATAGGCAACACCAAATTAATGCAAGCTTCTTTTACATTTGGTATGTAAAAGGCTGGCAATAAAACTTGTTGTTTTTTTTACAGCTTCAAGATACAAGTCTAGAATGTGGATACACCCTCAACACAAACATGATCCCATACTTTGTGCCTCTCTCCCTCGCCCAAGAGATATTGTTTATTGGCAAGACTATTATCTTGTTTGGTTTTGATCCCAAGAAGGTGAAGAAAAATAGCTCTTTTGTTGCCAACAGGACTTTGTTGCCTTTGCAGAAGTTAGGGGTAGAATCTAGAAGGTAAGTTTCACTAACACTAAGGCGACATCTAAATGAAAGCGCGTTGTTGGATTTTCTACTTTCGGCCCGAGTGTTGAAAATCCAACCTTCTTTTTCTTGCTGATCTTGGTTTTGTTATTGTTATCAGTAATTAACTGTTTATTTATTTTTACCTTGATGGTCCTAGTTTATCATTTATAACTTCCAGTTACAGCTATATGTAGGCGGGCCAGCCTTTAATGACTGGAGGTTTTTATTTAGATATTGTTTATGTTTAGTGTTTATTTGTTTTATTTCTGCTTGAGTACAGTTCTCGATATTTTTGGTTGGTATATTGGCGTGCGTTAGTTGACTTATGGCTATTAATTTATAATTTAAATTATGTATTGTGTTGTGTAATGTAAATTATATGGAATATTGTTTTTCTAACTGAACAGACAGCTGTGCTGCTGGGGAGTTTGTTGCGCCACTTCTTCCCAGCTAAAGCACCAGGAAGTGGTGAAGGATGGGCGTTTTGGGGGACTGTCTTATGTAACTTTGACGTTCGAAAAGTGCTGATTCTCAGCCTAGTTTGAATAAATGCCTGTTGAATTTGAGGCATTCATGAAAACGTAGCATAGTTTTTATCAAGCAACTTCCATGTTTGTCTGTTAATGCGCTTATAACTTGAGAATTATTTTTCTGACTTAGGTACAAACTTTTTAAAGAATTTTTGTTTCTTAACCATATTGTCATGTATATATACTGTTTATATTTTGAGATTCACAATTTGGGAAGATAAAGAAGCTGAGTTCCATGAGAAGTTGCAGAAATTGAAGAATCCTGAAGTGTTTGAAGTTTGTAACCTTATAGGAGTAATCAGAGAAATAAAAGAATGTGTTACTAAGGTATGTAAAAACTAGCACTAGCCCGCAGCCCACATGGAGATCGAAAATTATACGCGCGCGACTGCTAGTCACCACCTGAGGTACGTGAGCGGTGAGATACGGGAGGTAGACAAAGGCCAAGCTAACTCAGTCTGCCAATTTTGTCAATGGCGACCCCCGTCTCCCCGCTCACATACCTCGGGCAGTGACTAGCCGTCGCGCGCGAACTATCGACGACGAGTGACGTCTGTCACCGACAGACAGACGGTTAATTTCGCATTTATAATATTAAATACTTATGGAGTATGGATATGAGCCATTGTGTATGGATATTGGCTGGCAAATTTATACCATTTATTTCCTTATGACACTCATGAATAAGTTTCCAATTCATTATAATCACTTTTTTTAGCCTTTTTAATAAATTTTTTAAGTTACCCTTTTCTTTTCCAGCATCTCTGGACTGTAGCCGTAGAAGAGGCTCAACTGATCCATGAACTGCGACTAATGAAAGACTTCTACTTACTGGGTCGCGGCGAACTATTTCTGGAGTTGTTGAGACTCACTGCGCATATGCTCGATAAACCTACTGCTAGGACTTCTACTAGAGGTAAAATATAATTTCTTTCTGTGGTTAGAAATAGAATACGCCAACATCTCCATTCCGCTTTTTAACGCCAAAACGAATGATAAAAAAAAAAAAAACATCCACACCGAGTGGGGTATCAAAATAAAGGGTTTTAATAGTTGATTACAACAATATAATATACAAATTATGTGTTTAAATGTAATTTAGAATGAGAAATCATAAAAAC
This sequence comes from Xanthia togata, assembly GCA_963853775.1. Lineage (NCBI taxonomy): Eukaryota > Metazoa > Arthropoda > Insecta > Lepidoptera > Noctuidae > Xanthia > Xanthia togata. Next base: position 10,439,941 of record OY970805.1, read on the forward strand.
ATAAGCGCTGAAAATAAAAAAAGTTATAAAAAAAACTATACATAACCTGAAATATGTTACCAAAATTCTATTGATCTTTTCAGTTATGAGTTTATCCAGTGTTTTTTTTAGTTTTATTAATAACTTTTTTTATTTAAAGATCATTTCATAAGGAAAATTGTGAAAAGTCATCTAAATCACCTGAAAACTACTTTCAAAATTATTTTCAGATATGAACCACGCCTTCCAGTTAGCGGCAAGAGCGGTATTCCTAAGTAACAGTGCTGATATAGAAAAGTTTAGTTTTGAGCTACCATATGTGAAACCTAACACTAATGTTACAACTAATACTTCTGTTGAAGATGATAGCACCACTGGTATGTATAAAACTTAGCATAATGTATAGTTTTAGCTATATTTAAGTCACCATTTACACTATTACTAGCCCGCATTCGTGTATCCAAATTCGGCCATTATTTACGTTTACGAACTAGGATGTCTAAGATCGTAAAACAAAGCTGGATTATCCTTTTTAAAGACTGCATACTTTACTCATTATTCATTTAAAATTTATTGGTCTCTACTCCGAATACCATAGACCAGCCTTTCCTAACCTCTATCAGCCACGGACCCCTAGGAAATCAACGACCCCCTTCATAAAAAAACAGTAATAAATTTCGAACCATTTGTTTTAGTACACAAAAAAAAAGTTAGCGTACGATTTTGAATGTGAAGGCTGGTGTTGCTTTTTTTCAACTAAGTTAGTGATGTTCGGGTCCAAATCGGATTCCAATTGTGATCTGTTTCTGTATTTGTTTTAGTATAAGCAAGAGCAGAGAGTGCCTTTTCACACAGGGATGTGTTTGAGAAAAGTAATAAATGTTTCAGTGCTTCGTCTGATATTTCCCTATAATCTTTCTTGACATTCACCCAAAATATTGTCCAGAGATGAGACTGCGGACCCCCAGGGGTCCACGGACCACAGGTTAAGAAACACTGCAGGCATCCGAATGCGGGTAAAAGACCAAATGTTATTGCGTATTTACACACGGTTAATTTTTGGACGCCAATATAATTAAATTTTTACATCTTTTTCTTAGCGTGTTCATGGCAAAAAGGTCAGATATGTTTGGCCCAAAATTTAGCTACGCGAACTAAGCTAACTGACGCAGTCATAAGGTCTTAAGTTTTTTCAATTAACGAAGAATACTTACTTAAGATTTAATTGAATTTGCAGTAGCGGATGGCTGGTCCAGTATAATCCTGAAGTACGATTTCAAATGGCCGCTCCACCTGTTGTTTACGCCAGAAGTATTGGCGCGGTATAACGATATGTTTCGCCTCCTGCTGAGGATTAAGAAGACTCAGCATGATCTACATGCACTGTGGAAGACTTATAAACAGTCTGCTAGGTAGGTTCATAAGCATTATTTAAAATTTCTTCAATGCATTCAGCGGGCGGGTGCGGTGCGTTCAACACTTCTCAATAGTGCAACTTTACAGACATCGCATTCAGTTGTTGAAATTTTGACTTGCTACCTCGGGTGTTCCACCTATTTTTTGTTTAAGCAAAAATATATAGGACATTGGGCAAAAATATATATGAGGCTTCTTCCAAATGTCCACCACTAACGAGACGAATGTTACTGAATATTCTATCAAATAAAGTGTAAATTTTACTATTGAATAAATAACAATTTTCATTTAGCTATAATTTTTACTGACACATTTGTGGGTATCATAATAAATACTGCTTATCTAAAAGACTATTCAGATAAATAGTGGTGGACCTCTTTTGCCCATTGTCTTTTATCTACTTATTTGATTTTCCAGTTTCTCAATGTGCCAACTGCACAACAAGTTAATGTTCCTGATGGACAACCTGCAACACTACATGCAAGCCGACGTGCTCGAGACCAACTTCTCTCGTCTCATGGACGCGGTGCACAAGACAAATGACTTCGAGAAACTTAAGAAGGCGCATGCTACTTTCCTCGCTGATATACTTAGCCAGTCGTTCTTGACTGTCACTTCTGTAAGTTGGTTTTCGTACTGTTTTGATACGACTTATTGTTGTTGAAGCAACTGACTGGGAATAAGCTCTCTTAAGAGGGCCCTTCCCGGCCCGTCTATCGACAACGCGATCATGTTCGAAAAGCTTGTTGTTCTGTAGCATCGAGCGCAAGTGAGAACGCGATAATATTGTACGAAAAATAGTGTGTAAAAATTTGTTTCAGGAAATACGTGTTTTTGAGTAAGCCTTACAAGCTTTTGAAATAAAATTTTGTCATTTAGAATCTCCATTACATGTGCAAGGTTTCTATGCAGATGTTTTCTTTACTTTTACTATATGTATATGAGTACATTATAACCGGCCAAAGTTCAGGTGAAATTAGTGCAAAAAAGCTGATTTTTGGAGGCTTATACTGAATTTGTTTCTCAAATTTTCTATATTTTGCTTTCATAGAATCCTAGGTATAGTGCACAAGATACATATATTAGTTACAAAAAATCAAATAAAGATGTGTTACAACGCCATAATCACGTACGAGCGTTTGTATGAAAAGTATGACGGGTTGGCCGCTCTTAAGAAAAAATTAAAGTAAATACTAATTCGTTCAAAATCGCGCGACTGGCCTACAGCTTTATGGGCTTTGTTTATATACACACTCAGTTTCACGTCTAAATATTTTGTCTTTGTTTTATAATATGTAAGGATACATAGTCCTTATGTTCTATATGCTATGCTATGCTATTCCGTATTTGACCTGTGTGCAAAGTTATCCAATCTTGAGAATTTATATTTAATTACAGTTGGATTTAATGTTTTCAAGTATTTTTAATGTTCTGCCACTATGTTCCAGTCTTGTGACAGCGACAGTTCGGGCGACACGACGGACTCGCTAAACAACCCGGTGTTCTGTAACATAATGGAATTGGTGAAGCTCTGCGACTCCTTCTGCGGAATGAACGACAATGTTGCAGATAGAGAGGCAGAAGATTATTATATTAGAGGATATTCTGATAGGTCGGTATTCATTGTTTGAATTTTTTTTATATATATATTTTTTTAAACATTGCCCCACTAGGAATTTCTCCTGTATCGTGGGGCGTTTACAAACATTTAAACTCACAATACACAAACAGCCAGACCCGGAACAATGTAGGTCATACAAATATTTGTTCCGTGCGGGAATCGAAACCGCGACACGCAATGCTGCTGCACTGCGTGTACTGCGATTGACTGCTGTCAATCGCTTAACCACTGCGCCAGCCGTGCCGACAAAAGAATTAGTTATGATTATCTTGTGCTATAGATAGTGCAATCCACGACGTTGCGCCCCACTCCGTACTAAAGTACAGCTTACAGTACAGTAATCGCAGAGTGGGGCGCGTCGTCGTGGATTGCACTATCTGTATTTTTCTTGTACCCATATAGTTCAAATTATTATGTGCCGTTATTCGAAATACTTCGACCATATTAGTATAAGATATAGCCGTACTTTTGGTACAGTACGAATCAACTTAGATGTAAAAAAAAATTGCTTTCATTAATTTCAATTTTACGAATGTATTTGGTTATATGACTTCACTAATTATTGCGTTTGCGTTAAGACCATTTTCACCTAAAGCAGTAATAAATATTGGTGATTTTGAAGGCCCATTCAGATGGTAATCGGTTTTACGAATTTTGCTGATGCTACATCTAAGTTGTGTCGTACTGTAACTATCGCTCGGAAGGCTGATACTGATTCAGTATTTGGTGGGTTTAGGGCGCTCCTCTGGTGAGAATGGTGACGGTCTGGTCGCATGCGGCTGGCCAAGTGACTATCTATCGCCGCTCTTAGAAAGAAAGAAAAAGTATTTATTGCGACAAGCACAGGAGATCTCAATTAAACTAAACACACACTCAATTAAAAACAAAAAAAAAAGTAAAATTAAAATAAAACAGAAAGTCCTAAGACGATTTATTGCTACAAAAAATGAACAATAACTAGGAAGGTTGATACTATTTAGTACGGCATTAAGATATATACATACTGTAAGCTGTACTTTAGTACGGAGCGGAGCGGAGTGGGGCGCGTCGTCGTGGATTGCACTATCTTTAAAGACTGTGTCGATATTCGTCAGCCGGTTCGGGCTGTGCGTAGTCGCAGCGAAAAATTTCAAATTTGTATATTTCAGTTTAGCAGATATTTAGGGTGTACTTTTACGTGTATATCTTCTGAACCGTATGTTTTTTTTTCAAATTCTGTTTTCACAAACATTACACACAAATTCAAAGCAACGTGCGTAAAAAATTACAACTCTGTACTAAACCGTTTTATTTATAGCCAAATGTCTGCGCAGCGAAAACTTTATTAACTTCGCAGTTTTATGACACACAAATTTCATTTAAACATACACATTTACCTCATGTTACACACTAATTAATGAATGTATTTTTTTTCCTTGTATATGTCAAACATTACATGTCCATAGGAAAAAAAAAGTTCCGCTAGGATGACAGTTTTTGTTGAATAGCTCCCCAATGGTTGGATGCACAAATTTGTATTTACTACACAGGACGTCATTCACTAAATAACTGCTAAACTGAAAATATTTTCCGCTGTGACTACGCACACCGATTCAGGAGCTATAGACAATTCAACATGTAAAAATATTGAGTACTGAATAATATATTTTGTGATTTACTTGCATTGACATCAGTATCATTAGGTAGGTATATATTATGGAAACATTTAAACTGAGATATCCAAATCTACTGTTAGCTTTTAATGGACATAAAAGAACAGTGCTACAGTTTTGTTTTTTTGTAATATTTCAGATTTAGCAAACTGGTGAAGCAATTGATGCAGCTTTTAGTATCTCTACGCGACCGTCCTTGTGGCGTCTACCTAGCTCGCCTACTGATGAGGCTCGACTATAACCGATGGCTCAGTGGAGAAGCTCAGCTGACCCAGTCTGTTACTAACATGTTGCGATGCTGAACCAGTTTGTTACCAACATGTTGCGATGCTGAACCAGTTTGTTACTGACATGTTGCCAAGCTAATCGACTAAACAATGTTAGATGGTAAAGATACCCTGGACTTAAAGATCTGAAGATGAATCAATATGCAGGTCAATGGTCGTCAAAAAGGCCTTTGAGTAAATTGCGCCTTAGTGGAACAAAATAAAGTCTGGTATTATAAAGGAGCTTTTAAAACTGATAATACTGCAGAATCTCTTGAAATATTATAATTTCTAACTACACAAAGTCCAGCTTTGTGTAGTTAGAAATTATAATTTTTTCTGGTAACTCGAATTAATGTCACAAATACTCGGCACATTTGAATATTTTTATACTTTTCACAGTGCAACCATGTTTGTATTATGTTTCAATTAGACTGATCTGCTTTCTAATTACGCAACATATTTTCGTAAACGATAAAGACAAATCTGTTTCATTTTGACAGTTCATCAACATTCATTGCGTTATCTACGTTGCTCTGCAGTTTTTTTTTTCGAACTTTCGGAGCAATGGATTAGCAATCTGTTTCAAAACGATTCAGATTCGGATTGATTTTGCATTACGTAATTAGGGTACTGATCTAACTCTCGAATAATTTAAATGTCATCATTTATGAAAACCCTTTTATATTTAATTTGTTATGTTTATAAATAAAACCACAATATTAGCAATATTAATATTTTTATTTTTAATCAATTTCTTCATCATCATCAATTTCTTCATCCTGTAGTACGGTGGTCTCATTTTCTTTATTATTTTGGTTTAAAGCATGTTCAGCATGTTGCATCATGAAGGTTTTAGTTAGTATACACTTGGTCATATGGCAGGAGCATGGGAGTGGGTGTTCAACTGCTTCTGGATCTAGCATCGTCATTTGTAAGTTGTAGCTGTAAGAAATAAAATTGGAAGAATTAAAAAGGAATTGAAATAAGATGTTTCAGAATTTTTGGGTGTTGAAGTACTTCAAAAAATATATAAGTAATCTTTTGGGTATTGGTATAATATAAAAATTTTACCTTCAAATAAAATTTGTATTATGTTTCCTAAGACGTCCGAAGTCCATTATGAGAGAGTGCACGCTTCGTTCCTTGAACAGCTGCTAGATGTCCTTCCTTTTCCGCCTAGTAATCGCGCCACTAGCGCCCTCAACGTCATATCTGTGAATTACTTTCAAAAACCGCATACAAGCCGCCATGATGGAGTGTTGTGTCATTGTTGGGCTCATAATGATGCGAAGGTAGGTAGGTATGCACCAGGAAGACCTTACCTGGACTTCGGACGTCTTAGGAAACATAATACAAATTTTATTTGAAGGTAAAATTTTTATATTATGTGTTCCGTTTGACGTCCGAAGTCCATTATGAGAGATATGTTTGTTATCTCCTGGTGGATTGTATGAATGAAAGCAACAATGTGAATTATAAACCAATATTATTTTTTAATCACCATCTTATATCTTAGGTACATTAATATACACAGGTTTTAAATATGAACAAAAATCTAGCCATTTCAGCACTGGCAGTATAATTACATTAATAGAAAACGTAAGTACCTAAGTAAGCAATCGTACAATATCTTCATGAGTAATTTTAACCTAAATCAATTTGATTTGACATATCGGTTGACTTAGAATCAATTGGGGACTTGGAATAATCTTGATAACGAATGCGCCGAGGACATTTCGTTATTAGATCTGATTTCTTTACGGTAAAATTTTCTGAAAGTTGATTCATGCCTCCAGTTTGCCTTAGATAATATGTCATTTATAGGATAATTTTCTAGCCAATTTAATGATGAGACAGCCGATCTAAAGCTACCTGGAGAGGCTTGTATTCCAGCATCAGATAGAGCACGTTTTACCCAACCACCGATTATAGTCGGTGTGGCTGCTCTAACGGGATCTCTAGTAGTTATGAACAAATTTTTTAATGAACCCCGTCTTTCCTCTGATAAGTTTTTTAATGTGCGGAGCCAATATAATGGATTTGTATTTTGATCTTGGGATGCCAACAAAACCCAACTGGATTGCTGGAAAGTCGCACTATCTGTCTTTGACCCGAATACTGGGTGTAAAGTAATGGAATCCCCATTATCTACAAAATGATCACAGTCAATATGCAAAAGGGATAGGTCGTGTACACGACGACCCGAACATAATAATAAAATAGTCGCCGTTCGCTTAGACACCTCAAACAAACTACTGATGCAAGGAGTTTTATCTTTTAAATATGTAATTAATTCCCTGGCGTCCCATGTGGGCACCTTAGGTGGCAACGGCTTTGCAATTGAAATTGCTTTCAAAATGTGCTTAACAATGTGACTAGAAGAAATTCTAATATTTGAAGCAGTTTCACAAATAGATGCGATAACGGACTTGTGCACAAGAATAGTTCTGTAGGCTAACTTTTGATTTAGATATAGATATGCTAGATATTTCGCAACATCTGTCGGATTTGGTGTACGGAAATTTACATTATTTTGACTACACCACAAAGACCACTTACCCCAAATAGGTGTGTAAGTTTTAATTGTTGAAGGTCGCCAGCAAGATAAAAGAAGATCTTTCTCTTGTGGAGACCAATCGCTTGTCATGGTGTCCCAGCCGAAATGAGCCAGGCTTCCAACTGCAGATCTTTGACATGAGATGGTGGTAGGCCGGTCACTGTGTCCACCAAGGTCTTCTTCAGGTCTCTGATCTTCAGCGGCCGTGCCAAGGATCGATTCCTCAGGTCTGGTCGCCAAAAGGGTTTCTTCCACTTGGGTGCTACTATTATGTACCGACCTGATGCCGAGTTGAGGTGGTGAAGAACTCGTGGAAGCAACGCCGGCGGTGGGAACACCCATGCCAGGACGTATCGCCAGTATCTGCTGAACGCGTCGTGATAACAGGCGTTGGAGTCTGAGGAATCTAGAGAAACGTAATTTAACACGCCGCGTGCGCGGTTTGTGACGCGAACAAGTCTATGTCTGGTTTTCCCCAAGTCTGAAATATCTTTGAAGTTGCTGCCACCTGCAGGTGCCACTCGCTGCCGGCGCGATTTCGCGACAAGTGGTCGGCTTCCGTGTTGTATACCCCTGGTAGGTGGTGAGGGATCAGTACAACATTGAGATCGTCTATCAGAGTCAACAATTCCCGCGTCAATTCCATCAATCGGTGTGATTTCGTGCCGCCTTCCTTCTGAATGTACGAAACCACTGTCTTGTTGTCGGTCTGTAGAATGATCCTGGAGTCCCGGAGAGCTCTGGATTCCTTTGACAAAACAGCTATCACAGCATACATTTCTTTGAGATTGCAATGCCATTTTTTCTGGTCGGGTTGCCATGCACCTTGTACCTTGTTGTTGTTGACCAGGGCGCCCCACAGAATGTCGGAAGCGTCCGTGATGACAAAGTTTGTGGGTAGCACATCTGTGTGGATTGCTGTCTTTTGACCTACATTCTCCATCCACCACTCGAGTTCTTGGCGAGAGTCTTGTGTCAACTGTACTGCTCCGAGAGGATTTTGACGCAGTACTTTGATGTGACATTGCAGCGCACGGCAGTGCATCCTTCCCCGGTGGGTGATGAAAGATGCAAAGTTGAGAAACCCTAAGAGGCGTTGCGCCTGCTTGAGGGTCCAACTGCCCGCTGCGAGTCTGGTCGAGAGGATCTGTCGAATTTTTCTTACCTTCTCTGGTGGTAGCGACTTGCGGTTTGTTTGGGTGTCCCAAACGATGCCGAGATATTCGATCGACCTCGTTGGCCTGGTGATCGATTTCTCGTGATTTACACACCAACCCAGACTGGAGAGGAAGCGTACAGCTATGTTTAGATGCGTGCTGAGTACTTCCTTGTTCTGGTGGACTAATAAATAATCGTCTAAATACACGACGAGGCGCAGACCTTTTGTGCGAAGGTATTCTGCAGTCCAGTTTGTTATAGTAGCAAAAATTCTGGGAGCCGCAGCCAGGCCGAATGGTAGACATGTCATCTGCAGAAGTTGACCACCGTAGCTGATGCGCAGAAAGCGCCTGTGTTCTGTGCGTATTGCGAGGTGATAATAGGCTTGGCTGAGGTCTAACTTGACCATCCAGTCGCCTTGTTGCAGAAACGAAGGCATTTGTTGATGGTGGAAAAGATGGAAATGCTTTGGCGCCATGTATAAATTTAATGCTTTTAAGTTGAATATCACTCGAGTTTTGCCATTGCTTTTTGTGACCATGAAAAGGGGGCAAATGAACGATGGGGTCGAAGGAGCAGGTTCTAATACTCGTTCTTGAATCATCTTGCGAATTTCTAGTGTCATTTTTTCCGAAACAGGGGTTTGAAATTTTGACAGGTTGTCCGAAGTAGGTAGAATTAAGGGCGGTGCCTGATTGAAGGGGATGCGAGCTCCCAATATCATTTTTAAAATAGTCTTTGGAGGGTCGAAACGATTCCATATTTCTATATAATGCTGAAGACAGCCGCCCCAAAATCTCGGTATTAAATAGTCATTTATGTTTATGTCCTGCTCGCCTCCCGTTCTTATCTTTTCGCCCCCCCTTCTTTTTTGAAGAGAAATCGTAATTTCGTTTGTTGTCTTTTTTGTCGTTTCGTTTCGGTTTGTATTGTCGGGAACGAAAAGTATTATTTTGAAAAGACGTCGAAGGCTCTAAAGTTATCGGACGACTAGTTCCTAAACTATTATTCTGTTTTTCTAATTTTTCTATACCCCCAATTTTTTGTACGTAGTGCGATAAATTTTGAGGATTAAATATATATTCGATTGAGGGTGGAATTTTTTCTATGTCGTCGCGTATGTATTTGCTTTTAACATTTTTCAATAACGATCGGCGCCGCGTCTCTATGACTTCAGCTCGTTTACCGCAAATAATTTGGAGAATATCATGAGATACCGTTTTATAAGATGACTCAGCACCAAACAACTCTTTTAGTTTGTCATAGAGATTAGTTGAAGATAATTGGACGTTCGAATTAGCAGACCAATCAATTAGTGTTTGTAATGCCGCGTTCACATGCTCATTTTGAGTTAGGAAAGCATTAGATAACGCCGCAAAACTGCGTTCCATTTGAAACCATCTCAATGGTGAAAATGGATCTTCAAAACGCCGCAATTCTTCGTTCACTTTCAATTCGACAAAACTAGGAAAAGCTACATATTTTTTCTGTACTTCTGTGTAACGTACAGCATTCCAATCCGGGGAGTCGAACCTCTGCATTTCTGCTATTTTCGTTACACGTTCTGGATTTGCTTTAGGTACACTAGGTTCCTTAACGGAAACGTCTAGGTTTGCAATATTTTCTAAGCAAGGGGTAAGCTGCGACGGACGTAAGAAATTTTCTTGTAAATTGAGGGTAGGAACAGTCGATGTTGAAGGTAACGCGGTGCCAATATAATTTTGCGTGGCGGGTAGGCTTTGTGCTAATGGAGCATTATTTGCGATCATATAACTTGTTAAAACATTATTAACATGACTCACCAACTGCTGGGATAGTAGATCAAACCTGCGATCCATTTCAGAATCTTGCGAGAGGGAACGCTCGCGTACCTGACGGGGGCGTTTTCGTGGCGCTGGATGACCTACATCGCTCTCCGATGACACCGTATCACCTCTTTTCGATGACGATGAAGAACTCGAACTCCGAGTCCTTTTCCGTGAAGTATCATTTGGCGCGATAGTTTCGTCGTCCATTTTAAATAAACACAGTTCACGAGACGGAAAATTAATTTAAGTTATAAAACTACTAATCTAATGAACTTTCTACTTTAATCTCAAAAGTTCTAAAAATAAAAAATAAAAAATATCGCTTTAAACGATATTTAACTGACAATCTAACAAAGCTGCGCACAGTTCGGAAAACGACGCAACAATGACACAACACTCCATCATGGCGGCTTGTATGCGGTTTTTGAAAGTAATTCACAGATATGACGTTGAGGGCGCTAGTGGCGCGATTACTAGGCGGAAAAGGAAGGACATCTAGCAGCTGTTCAAGGAACGAAGCGTGCACTCTCTCATAATGGACTTCGGACGTCAAACGGAACACATAATAGTTCAGTGTGTTCGGTTTGGTGAATGGTTCCTGAAAGATTTGCATCTTATTCAACAACATTTGGAATTGAAAAACTATCCGCAATTGAATACAACCCCCACCACGACGATCAACATGTGTGATCAAACAAAAGATATGATTTTGATTATGATTATAAACATGATTAATATTGTTATTTTCATGGTAAATCTGTAAGAAGGTGACAAATCTTATTTATTGTCGATGATCACAATCATCAAAAATCCATAGGCACCCTAAGACAGGCTAGCGAGACAAAAACTGATAAAAAACATGTTAAAGATATCCTACCTTCTGCTTGTTGCCTCCGCTCTGTTCATATCCAACTGGAAGGCGATAGGTTCTCCCTCTTCCACTTCCTGCTGCTGTGGCAACACTATGACTGTTTGCTTCCAATGTGTAACCGCACTGTGTGGACTTGTGTCCAGAACTGTGTGACCATCTCCTGCAGTGTTAGGAAGCTGGGGGAAATTACACTGGAACCATAAGCAGAGGCCTTCATAGTAACCATTCTTACTTGCACCTGAAATAAAAAAAAAATATAGATAGTGGGGTTATATGAAATAATGTTTTTTAACATAAATTGTTTATCATACTGACAGAAATTAATTTCTGAATTACCTCAATGATATGTTTATTTATTTAATTATTACCAATGAGATACATTACAATTATCTGTTACAGTAATAAAAACTTTATAATATACATTATCCTGTAATGCACACTCAATTAACACTCATTATCGAGTACACATGCTGTGAATACATAATTTAATTAATTTAAGGAACAATGTGTACATGCTAATATAAAAGTTTGAATTTACACTAATACAATACAATACAACCAATTAACCAAGTATTAACTTGATTATTAATATTATGTCTGAATAAATTAATATAAAATTTTTAGGAACACAAAAGAATAATTTAATATTGAATTATATGTATTCATATAAGTGAATAATCTGAAATTCTGAACTCTAAAAGTTAAGACTTTACCATTCCCTTTAATGTATGTCTTAATTTTAATATTAAAGCATGTTTCAGTTTTTTTCTTAATCTGATGATTTCATGGAGAGGGAAACAAAACATTTCATAGTGAAACAACATTTTTATATTTTCCACAAAACTCAATCATTATTTTTTAAGACAACAGTCTGGGTACAGGACAGTAAAATTTACCCTAAAGCACATTCATTTATTAACTTTACTTGACTTCTCATAATTTATTTTCATAATTTGTTTGCTTTTGTTGATGTATTTTTATTGACAGTTCAATTTTTTTATTGGACACAAGACTGACAAGACATTGCTGACCTGCGTTTATCATACTATGTAGTGATGTCCAATTTGGAAATAATACTAATAAATCATGGAATAAAAAGCAACTTTAAAACTACCAACTAAGTTTATGTAATATGTTGTTCAAAAGCGATAACATATGATAATACTTGCCAACAACATGTTGTATGCTATACGCATTTAAATCATGTGCTTCATCCTCTCTCAAGTTGACCCAGCAGAGGGCCACTTCAGTTCCCAACAGGTCATCAGGTTTTATTGTAAGGATCTCTGGCTTGCTGCCTTTACTTGCTCTCAGCTCTCTGGCGAATGATGACATAGATACTCCATGTAAGCTGTCCCAGTTGTTGTATAGTGATGGTACACTGGAAAACAATAGTTAAATTAATGGATGAGGCATTGTAGACAGTATAATGCTGCTAAGTAGACAATGATGCATGGGCTAGCAACCATACTTTATACCAAGGCTGTCCAACCTGAAATTTTGAAGGCGGGCTATTATTTTGATTCCATGTCAGCTAGCGGGCCACCTAATAAATAAAACTTGCCTACAGTTGAGGTGGATGCCAAGCTATTAAATTTAAACACAACTTTAAGTTACTCATAGTTTGAATAATCTAAAAAAGACTTTACTGATACCTAACAAGAGGTTTTTATGCTAACACCCTATAATATTTGGCGACAATTCTTTGGTCGATGATAAAATCAAGTGTGAAAATGCTTTATTGTTGGCTAATTGCGAATTAGAAAAACATTCAGAAACATAAGAAGAAAAATATTTTTAAGACCTGGTTTGAAGGCCTGAAATCTGTTCTTAAAAGACTATCGCCAACTGATAGCTTTTGTCGGGCCAGTTCAAATGTGTTGGCAGGCCTGGGGTTGAGCAGCCTTGCTTTATACATTTGGATATTAATTGAAAAGGGGCTATGTTCTATTTGTTTCAGATAGTTTTTTATACCATATAAATTACTCTCATTCATTATTGAAAGAATGGTGATTGAACAACATCAAATAATGATATATTTGATATTAATGACTTCATCATTCTTCAGGGCATAATGGACATTATAGTCATGGTAAAAGTCTTACCCACATGGTGCAATATAAATAGCAGCACTTTCAGGGAATATTTCACCTCCATCTTTGAGGAAGCGGTCTCTGGCAAACAGGACTGAGTCTAACATACCCTCATGCAGGAGGTAGAAGCCCATCCACTCTGATACTATGGCATCTACTTTCATGTAGTTAGGTAAGACTACATCTTCTACTCTACTGTGGATTACCTGAAATTTATTCAAGCATATTTATTTTTAATTTGCTATACAATACGGTTGATATAACTTGGCAGTTCCGAATTTCGCAATAACATTTTTAGGAACCAAATGGTGACATGAGGAGAGTGTGAATGAGAGATCATGCATGAAAGTTCATGGTGCCTATGTTCAGAACTGCCAAGTTATATCTGCCGTATTTAGGGTTGCCAGCTTTTTAAAGTTGTGTCCGGCCAAATATACACAAGTCTGGCCGATCTGGCTTTTGGTCAACCGATCCCACCAAAAAATGCCCTATTATTGATTATTTTAATTACTTTCAATATAATGAAGAGGCCTTATTATTAATTGTTTTGTTACTTCAATGTAAATAAGTTACGAATTACTTTAGTAAGAAGAAAATAATCAACTAAGAGTACTCTACTCTTAATTATAAATAACAGTAATAAATACTTTATTTTTTGTGTAATAACCTGTGTGTCAGGCTTTCAGTGTAAAATATCTGGCTAAATAGGAATCTGTTTCCGGCTAAAAAGGAATCTGTGTCCGGCTTTTCTATTTTTGGGCCTGGCTGCCCTAGCCGTACTATCTGGTGGAAACATCAAAATATCATCTTAGTAATGATCAAAATCAAACAAATAAAACCATAACTAAAAATACGTGTAGTGTGAAAAGGTGAATTTTGTTAGACATTTGATAAAGTTAGTAGGTAATAATGATTAGAAGAATAAGGTTTAATCAAAAACTGAAATTTCTCACCTCTATAACACTGTCAAATTTATTTTCCTTCACTACTTCCTTAGCTAATTTCGCCAAATTACTGGCTTCAACAGCAAATACTTTTTTAGCACCAGCTTGAGCACAAAATATTGATAAAATCCCTGTTCCACATCCAACATCCATTACAGTCTTATCTTTAAAATATGCCTTATTATTTAAAATAGCATTTTTATAAGCTAGGGTTCTTGGCTCATCTTCAAGCATTAACTTATGCACCTAAAACAAATATTTTATGAATATTGGACACAGTTTTAGATTTAATTAGAACATTTTTGGTTATCCTGTAATATTACTTCTAAATCTTCATAGCTTGAAAAATATTGCGCCGAATCCACCTCCATTGTATAATTCTTCTTGTTTTAAAGCAATGCTATAAAACTATTATAAATAATAAAAATTATTGTTTGATGAACACGACACCTAACCATCAAATTAAATCAAAACATTGAAGTTCAGTTCATTGAACCACAGACTCACAGAACATATCTATCTATATTACTATACTCTTTGCAGAACATCACAGACTACTTAGAGATATGCAGAACATATATACTCAGCACAGACTACATAGAGATTGGTTAGATACTCATTAAACAGTGTTTGCTGTTCATTGAACAGATTTCCCCATAGTCATGGTAAAAGTTCTCTGTGGTCATGATATAATAACATACCCCATAGTTATTGAATATTAGTGTACGATTTTACTTTTGGTTACGTGCTTTTTTTTTCCTAGTAAGCGTTAAGTGTTTACAAATCTACTGACCGACACTTCTGATGCGCCTGCTACACTGTCGCCAACCGCGTCCCTACAGAGGTGACCTTGGTGGTTTACAACCGTGTAGATGATGGTAAGGTTTACGACCAAATTTCGGTCAGTGGGTCGTCTTAGGGGCGGTCGTTTGACCTTGGTTTAAAGAACTGCGTTAGCGACCAAGGGCGAATACAGGAGGTTGAGTTGGCAGCCGACCGTGTAGACGACGATTGTCAACCGCGAGTACGTCAGTCGCTAGCTGTCAATCGTCACGCGGGGCTCACGTGTAACGAGCGCAAGTTTTACAAGTTGACCTATGTATTAAAAAGTGCAAAATGGTGGAAGAAAAATAAATTGCTACTGAGTTGATCGAGCTGATTATAGACCCCCTGTCTATGGGATCTCAGTTGCAAACAGTACTTACCCCGCATTCCGAGTTACGATGTAATCTATTTGAGCACGCTAACAAGCGTTCCGTATTAACGTGGGCACGGTAACGTTGTGTCTTGAATCGTCATAGATGACGTCATGACATACGCCATCTTGCGATACGCCGACCATGCCTTTTACTAACATCACCTTATGCGCTGTCAAAAATGACAGTTGTGCTGTTTTGTTTTGACTCAAATCTTATCTTTAAACTAACGTGGCATTTTCGAAATTGTATTTCTGACTACCGTTCACCACCTAACCAAAGAAGAAGAAGAAATGTGTGGTATATACACAAAGAAATATGATAAGCAATTTTGACGTTGAGCGAGTTCTGTCAGCGCGTTCACGAGCGTTCCGAATTGTTGACAGCCCTCAGCTGTCATACTCATGATATCTTAATCGGAACGCCAATTCTCGATGTCAGCGCTGTGAGCGATTATATTCTAATTCGGAAAGCGGCCTTACTGTGCGTTTGCACTGGCGAAACGTTCACAACAAAACATGTTGAAATCTTTAGTTTCTGTCAAAGTTCCATAAAATATTTGACAGGAACTAGAGATTTCAACATGTTTTGTTGTGATATTTCGCCAGTGCAAACCATTGACTTTTAAATCATATAAGTCAATGGTGCAAACGCACAGTCACGGCTACACATCAAGCTAAACTTTTCTAGTTTATGCTGTTCTCGCATTGTATAGGACTTCCGTACAATACGAAGTTAGCTTAAACTGGAAATGTATAGCTTGATGTGTAATGTCTTTACTAGGCATGCCTTTTTAAGTTCTGTCGTTTCCATATTTCCCGGCAATTTTGAATTTGGAACTGCTCTTGTTCTGTATTCGAATGTGTTTAAATTTTGAATCTCAAAACAGTTGAAAGTATTAGGATTAATGCTATTGTTTAGTCACAGCGTCGATTGGAATCTGTCAGGTTACGTACGATAATATGTGTATTAATCTTTCATACGGAAAATGTTCGTGCAATAATTTTCTACAACTTTAGAAGAGGCCTGACAAGCTAGCTGGCTTATTAAATAAGCTCTACCAACTCGGAGTGCCAGACCGTCTCGTGCTCATCTTACGGGACTTTTTGTCGAATGGCACATTTCGCTATCGCATCGAGGGAACGCTCTCCTCCCATTCCATTCCTCCATTCGCGCAGGAGTCCCCCAGGACTCAGTGCTCTCCCCTCTCATTTTCACGCTATTCATTAGCGATAAAAAACAAAACCAGTAAAAAAGCGAAGTTGGCTCTTTTCGCAGACGACACGGCCCTTTACTATTCAGGCAAAAGCCCCATAGCGATAGCTCACACTCTCCAAACCGAAGTCAACCAGCTCGGCTCCTGGTTCAGGAAGTGGAGAATCGAAGTTAACCCCGATAAGAGCCAAGCGGTCCTTTTCAAGAGACCGAGACTCAGAAGAAAAATCGCCCTCTCCCGTCCAATCACCATGTATGACAAGCCGATCCCCTGGGAGAAGCAAGCCAAATACCTAGGTGTGGTCCTGGATGAAAAACTGTCATTTTCAGAGCATATAAAGCAGGCCCGCTCGCGAGCCGCTTTCGCTCTAGGAAGACTCCACTCCATGCTAAATGCGCGTAGCAAATTGTCACTTAGGTGCAAATTGCGAACTTACTTGGCGTGCATCCGCCCTATCATGATCTATGCGTGCGCTGCCTGGGTACAAACCACACCCCGACACGTGCATAGAATGCAAACGCTCCAAAACCGTTTCCTACGAATGGCCACGGGAGCCCCCTGGTATGTTAGGAACGAGATCCTCCATCTCGATCGTAATTTAAAGCGTTTCTTTGATAAAGCCGCCCTTCACCACAACCCTCTGATTGTAAAAGCGGCCAGTTATGTCCCCTCTAGAATCAGTAAGATCCGCCGTCCGAGGCATGTTCTCACCGACCCAGGTGACAACCCAACCCTACAACCCTTCTCCAGGAAAGCAATAGGGACACCAGCACAATACACCACAATAAAAAGAGACCCGCATTCCGACCTCGTCACCGAGGTCCTCCGCGATCGCGACCCTCCCGAGTAAATAATACTCCCCCCGACCCTTGCTCGCAGAAGCGCCAGCCCGCGTAATGCCGAGAAATGTAGCTTTAAATTCCCCAATTTATAATAATATTAATAACTGTTTGATCCAGCCTGTCCCATCTTGCTATCCTCTCGCCAGCGACGCCCTAAGCCGAGGTTCGTACCTCACAGGGCGTGCCCTTAGCGAGCGTTCGCTTAAAATTAACCTAGTATAGTTTATGCCCCTGGCTGGAGGCTTTAAGTTTAGTAGCTTAAGGCATCCACAGGATAGTCCGGTTAAGCAGCTGCGACCTCAATCTGAGAGTCAACTGCGAGATGCAATATCACAAAAAAAAAAAACCTGGGCAGTCGGCCCGCCAGACAAAACACCCGTTCTGGTCAAGGGATCCTCCCTTTTCTATGGTGGATGAGTGAACTTTACACCCTGTTCCTCATGCCCCTAAATTTGTGACCCCGAGTATGAACGTCAACGCAGCCTTCGTGCAACTACTTCAGCGTGACGTCATCATCATCATCACTCCCGCAAGCTTTCGTGAGGCGAGGCACACAGACAGCCAGCACCCTCGGCTTCAACGGGTATCCTGACCACCAACATGCAGCGAACGCGCATTCCTCGTCATCTTCCTCAGCCTCATCAGCAACCTTGGCACAGCACCTGCACTTTCGACCGGTCTCACAAGCAGAGCTCTTTCTACCCTCTCCTGGTCGACGCTAGCAGTCAGCCACAACCCGGTGCTATACCACATCCGACTCACTGGATCGTGACGCAGCGCTACCCCGACTTATTGGGGAATCACCGCAGACAGTTCCGACTCACCGCGAACT
The DNA here is from genome assembly GCA_963853775.1 of Xanthia togata. NCBI lineage: Eukaryota > Metazoa > Arthropoda > Insecta > Lepidoptera > Noctuidae > Xanthia > Xanthia togata. The sequence continues at coordinate 10,458,395 of OY970805.1, forward strand.
ATGCGGCACCCGGTTCCGACTCATTGGAACCTCCACTGGTACTGTGAAGCATCGCAAGATACAAGACTCAGCCCAATTTCTTCGACCTCCAGTCTCCGGAGGGGTGATGTAGCGGTTACACCGCCACATACGAACTACGCATCAAAGACATGACGCCACACAAATCCTGCATCGCGCAATTAGAGTTTACCCCACAAACGACATAATATATAAGACTATCCGACATCAACACCTGGGCAAGTGCCCGATCGTCTCGTGCTCATCTTACGGGACTACTTGTCGAATCGTACTTTCCGCTATCGCATCGAGGGAGCCCTATCCTCTCCCCGCCAAATCCGCGCCGGAGTCCCTCAAGGCTCCGTGCTCGCCCCGCTCATGTTCTCGCTCTTCACAAGCGACATCCCCAAAAGCAATACGGCGCAGATGGCTCTGTTCGCAGATGACACGGCCATATATTGCAGGGGCCGGTCGCAGACTCAGATCCACTTTCTCTTACAACGGGCTGTCAATAACCTTGGCGCCTGGTTTAAGAAATGGAGAATTGAGGTGAACCCCGACAAAAGTCAGGCGGTTTTATTCATAAAACCGCGATCTAGACCCCCTCACATTCCCCGACCACTCACCTTGTTAGGCAAGCCTATCCCCTGGGAGAAGCAAGCCAAGTACTTGGGAGTCATCCTCGATCATTACCTCAACTTTACAGAGCACATAAGGTCGGTTCGCTCGCGGGCCGCCTTTGCTCTCAGTAGACTTTACTACATCGTTAATGCACGCAGCAAATTGTCACTCAAGTGCAAATTGCGCATCTACACAGCGTGCATCCGCCCCATCATGACCTATGCGGGTGTCGTCTTTGCACACACATCCCCCAGAAATATCCATAAGATGCAGGTGATCCAGAACAGATTTCTTAGAAGAGCCACGGGCGCTCCCTGGTATGTCAGGAATATTAACCTCCACCTAGATCTCAAAATCCCCACAATCCATCAGTTCCTAAAACGCATTTCAAAGCGTCATTTTGATTCCGCCGCCAATCACCGCAACCCTCTGGTTGTTGAAGCGGCCAATTATACCCCCTCCCGTATTAGTCGATTTCGCCGTCCCAGGCATGTCCTCTCCGATCCAGATGATCCAACCACTCTCCTCCAGGAGAGCAATAGGGCCACCAGTACAGTGCACAAACACACCCGACACCCGTCGTACCGACCTCGCCGCCGAGGTCCTCCGCGAGCGCGACCCTCACGAGTAAATAATACTCCCCCCCGACCCTTGTCCGATGAAGCGCCAGCCCGCGCCGCAGCTGAGCGCGTAGCTTTAAATTCCCCGTCTAATAATAATATATCCGTGATCCAGCCTGTCCCATCTTGCTGTCCCCCCCTCAGCGACGCCCTAAGCCGAGGTTCGTACCCCACAGGGGGTGCCCTTAGCGAGCGTTCGCCTAATTTTAATTTAGAATAGTTGCTCCTGGCTGGGGGCTTTGAGTGTAGTGCTTAAGGCAGCCACAGGATTGTTCGGTTGAGCAGTAAATACCTTAGTGGTATACCTGCGAGATGCCATAGTTAAAAAAAAAAAAAAAAAAAAAAAAAAACACTTGGGCAGTCGACTCACCGGACATAACACCCGTCTGGTCGGAGTATCCTCCCTTTTCTATGGTGGATGAGTGAACTTTATACCCTGTTCCTCATGCCTCTAAAACGTCAGACAAAACGAAAAGATGGCAATTAAATTAGACCTTAGCTCATTTGCTGAGAATCGTAAATAGAGTTGCAATTCGTTCAAAACTCCGTACAAATGTTCTGTGTAGCTAATCTGTGCCCTACCACCACCTCTTTTAGCAGTATTATTTTAATCTTATTTGAGCGTGGGAAAGAGATGGAGCTAGAGCTCCTGTATAGCTCCACTTCTTTCTCGCACTGAAGTAATATCAAAATAATACTGCATAAATAGGTGGTGCTTGCCCCCCTGTGATGTGTGGTAGCACATCAAAATAAAAAGAGTGAGTGACTTTTCATCCAAGTGAGTAGCTACAACTGCGCTAGCACATGTGCCGAGTTACTCAACACTACACATTTATTGGATTCGGATCGGACGTATACAGTCTACTCCCTGAGCGAAATCCGATGTTTCGGCAGAAGTTACGGACACTTTGTTCTCCGTCTCACTTACGGTGTGTTCGTAAGTGAGACGGAGAACGAAGCACCCGTAACATCGACCGAAACTACGAATACCGCTTAAGGAGTAGGCTGTATACGGTTTTACTTCGGAACCCAGTAAACCAGTAGTTTTATTTACCCATTACTCTAGGTAAATTTTTATTAACTGGCAACATTAAAAAACCCTGTTTCCTGAACACAAATTGTCGTAAATCAATAAAATACCACCACAAAAAGCGAGAATATCTTCTTCAGAAATCGACTAAATCCATTGGTTTTTTACCTTGGACCAAGTTTTTTTCTTCTTAGTTTTACTCTGTACCACGAAAATGTCATTATTGACACAATAGATTGACACAAAGCTTTATTTTTTAATCTGCTTCCGTTTTGTACTGTACGTGCGTTGTTGTATTTCAGAATAGAAAATTATTTTTTTAGTTTTTCTCTAGATAATGATTTCTAATTAATATAATTAAAACTTAAAACTTTAGCAATTGTGACAAAATGGCTAAGGAAGGAGATATGTCACTCTTCAATGATGTCTTAGAGCCATTTAGACGAGTAATAAATACGGACCCGCCGAAAGATAAATTGTCGTCTGCTACGAAACTGAATTTTTCTGATAGTAATCAGTCTCTGAAAGAAGGTAATATTCTAATTAGTGTCTAATGCTTTATGGCAGCCATATTTCTATAAGAATTCCGTTTTGATTGATGTAAATATTTGCAGGGCTCAATAACCTATTGTCGCTCGGTAAAAGAAAGTCCAGCATTTGCATGAACGATGTCTGTACGCCTGAGAAACGGATCCGGACGGAGTCTAGCTCTACGCCGGCGTCTGCACCACCTTCCCCATGGGAGGCAAAGAGGCTGAAGATAGATCTGATAGCTGCTAAAGCTCAGGTAAACACATGCTGCACATCCACGTAAATAAACATCCTATATTTGAAGTATTCTTATATGTGAATGTTCTTTAAAATGCTGTTGTATTATGTTTCATTCTTTAGTACAAAACTAAGATACTTTAAATTATTTACAACAAAAACAACAAACTGATTCTGTTTTGAAGTTTGTCTCTGAGAATTTGCTTCTACAGTAAAAAATTAAGAAGTAACAAGTGATTAAATGTTTGTATTGAAATATTAAACAGATCCACAATAATTAAAGTGACTAATTTACTTTTAGATAATAAAATTAGAATCCCGCATAAACCACCAGCATACAATTCGCAAGGAGATGCAGATCTTATTTGAAGAGGAGAAAGGCTCAATGATGGAGCAACACAAGAGAGATGAGAGAGCTCTCTCTGATATGGAGGATAGATTACAAATGATTAGGAGAAGAGAGCAGGAGCTAAAAGATGAATATAATCAGGTTAAAACATATTTTATTGTTGCAATGACACTGTGAAAACAACTTTTTTATTTTAAATGTTGGTATATTTTTTGATATAAGATAAGATAATTTTATTTTGTAAATATGGGTATACACTATACAGGTTAACAAAAATAATTCACAATCAGCCATATTTTACCATGTAGGCATGCAAAAGATACACAAAATATTACTAAATAGAAAATTAAATTAATTAAATATTTTTCATTAAAAAACTCACATAAATTATAGTAACCCTTCACCACTAAAAACCCTCGAAGTGTTTTTTAAATAAAGAAATAGGCAGCTCTTTCCAGCTCTTCAGTATTTTATTAAATATGACTGGAGCCATGCAGTAGACACTTTTACCCATAAGTGCTGTCTTGGCTAATTGTAGACATAGAACGCTATTATCCACGTCTATTGCGGGGAACTATGTCATCCAGACATCTAAAACGACTTGGGTTATAGTAATAGAAACAGCCTGGGGTTGTGTTTAAAAATGAATAACTATTACACTTTTACTATGTTATTATCATAATTGAATCACAAAATTATCAAATTCATTACCAAATAAATACATACCAAATTTTGTCAATTTAACTGCTGACTGATGAATAGCACAATGTGTTTAAAAGTATGTCACTGTAGAACAAACATTTTGCTATTTTACATACGTACATTATATAAAGTGGAGCAGTGGTGACATAGGAGCGGTGGTGGGCCAGTGGAGCAGTAGTGGCCCAGTGGTAACTTACCCATACAGGCACTTTACTTGGTGTAAATTATTTCATCACCAATGCTATCAAAATGGTGAAGGAAAACATAGTGAGGAAACCAGCATGTCCTAGAACCAAAATTTCGAAGACATGTTACATCTACCAACCTGCACTGGGCCCGTGTGGTGGATTACGGCACACTCTCTCGCTGAGAGGAGGCCTTTGCCACAGCAGTGGGCACATTACACACTGATTATGATGATATATAAACTCACGCCTTCATTCCATGGGGGTAGGCAGAAACTACAGAACGCTACCTGCTATGATCCAAACATACACCTTTTGCATCGTTTACTGTCATACATGTCATACTATAATAAATTCCTACAATCGAAGAAACCAGTTTGCCTAGTTCATAGTTCATTCCAAACATTCCTGAATTTTATTGGGACATAAAAATCTTATATTCTTCACCTATCTTTGGTGCCTGTGCTGCACCCTTTTTGCTGTCTATTTCTACTCTGTAGTTCACATTTAAAATTCATACAGGTTATAAAAGAACACAAGGAGAACAAAGCAATGTGGGACAAAGAAAAGGGGGAGCTTCACAAACAGATAGCAGACATGAGGGACAAGCTGCTTGAATGTAGCGTCAGCAGTAAGGATCAGCTGTCTGAGATGAAGAAGGATATGGATGAACTGCTGCAGGTAAATATGCAACTGAAGCAAAGGTTTATTGTAGAAATAAAAAGCATGGGTGGATTATTTTTAAACATTTAGAAGTTGTAGTTGGCAGTTCAATATTGCAAATTGCTGTGGATAATTATGCTATTTTACAATAATTTTGTAGTAATAAAGTATATTAATATTTCTATCACCAAACAGCATTCCTGTGTACAGGATAAGTTGCCTGTGAAATTGCACTTCAACATGTCCCGATTTTCAAATTGTGGTAAAGTTTTTGGGTGTTGCATATTTCTTGAGGAGGCACCCTCTTGCTGTCAAGCAAGCCCTTGGTCGATTTACAAATTTATTACATAAAGAAAACACAGTAAAACCATACCCTCTCTCACATCAAGCTGCCCCATATTATGTTCTAATTTTATTTCTACAGGCTTTAGAAGGCGCCCAATCCGAAGTAGAAATGTTAAAAACAGAAGTAGCGAAACAGACCAGTAGGGCGGAACAGTGCACAACCCTCAGGACTCAGCTGGAGAAGCAGACCTTCGAGCTGCAGAGTGTCACCAACAAACTCAAGGAGTTGGAGTATGAGAGGGACTCCTACAAAGACTGGCAGCAACAGGCTAAGGTAATGGTGGTGTATAAGCTAAACCTTAAAAAGACGAGTATGTTTATGGAAATAACTTGTTTTTATTATTTGAATCCTGAAACTTCAAGTATATGAAAATTTTATGTATTTTAATTTTAATATTTTCTAACAATAATATTCCCTTTATGTCCGAAAACGTCAATTAAGGTTGTGCTAGAATTGAATCAAAATCATTTATTCAAACTAGGCTGAGAGTCAGCACTTTTCTCACGTCAAAATTACGTAAGACAGTAAAAACGCCCGTCTTTCACCTTTACCTCCGTTTCGTAAGCGTCGCGATCCTAGAAAGCTAGTTTGGACGCCCGGTCGGTACGGTACGGTGCTACGGCGCGGCGCCTCGATACGGATACGAAGTACGCTCCGATCCATCGCGAGTCGGTTTTTTCGCCCCGTACAAAGGCGATACGATACGGCGCGCGTCCAGAGTTTTTGGATCGCGACGCTGATACGAAATGGAGGTACGGTAAGATAAAAGAACATAGCAGCTTACGCAGCTTAAGAGAATAATGGGTGGGTATGAAACTTACATCCTCGAAATTATAATTGTACACACGGCTATACATCAAGCTATACATTTCCAATTTATGCTGATATCTTGTATAGAATTTCCGTAAAATGCGAGGTCAGCTTATACTGGAAATGTATAGCTTGATGTGTAGCCGTGTGTACTAGCTGCGCCCCGCGGTTTCACGCGTATAAGTTTCGCTCCCGTGGGAATATCGCCATAAAAAGTATACTATGTCCTAATCCAGGTCATGGTCTACCCATGTGCCAATTTCATCCAAATCTGTTCAGTCGTTTTAGCGTGAAAGCGTAACAAATAAACAAACAAACTCACTTTCGCATTTATAATATTATAAATGTATAGATATTTAGGATTACAGCGCCGTACTCGTGTGTATGTCTAATAAATATAAGCAAACAAATAAATTCTGCCAAACATCCTTACTTTTAGCTAAGATACACAACTAATGGTTGATAAAATTAGTGCAATTTTAATTTCACTTTCTTCTTCAGACTGCACAAAAACGCTTAACCAACATGGCGGAATTAGAAAAGGAAGTAGCTCGTTTACGCGCGCAAGAGCGATCTCTACGTGATTCTATATGCAACAAACTGTTGTTGGAGGAACAAGTACACCAGTTGCAGTCCAGGGTCGATGCCTTACAGCCAGTACAGAATGAGCTATACGAGGCCAAGGTAATTAGTCTTTTATTGAATACTATCGAAACGCCCCTGATTCGCTCGATTTTTACGACTTTACAAAAGTTCGAGATGTCTTTGTTATATGTACGTTTAATATTAATGTAACATAAACCTTTTGGAATAAATTCTCAAAAATATGATGAATACAGCAACAAAATCAGTTGCATAAGTTAAAAAGGACAACGCGGTCACAGAAGACAACTTTCTTTTGTATAGATAGTGCAATCCACGACGACGCACCCCATTCCGCTCCGCTCCGTACTAAAGTACAGCTTACAGTACAGTAATCGCGGAGTGGGGCGCGTCGTCGTGGATTGCACTATCTGTATACTACTTATAGATGTTAGAATCAAGTTTATGATTGCAGGTCTCTCTGTCATGCCATGACTTATTTATTTATTTATATATATTATTATGCCAAATTTTTATTATAACAAATTATTATTATTTTTATTTAAAAAATGCTGAAGTAATGATAGAGATCATGCATTAAAAAGCTTCCAACTGCATTGGGCTGGCCAATTTTTTCAGTATGCTTCTTAATCACTAATAATTTGGATTAAAAAAAACAACTAGAAGTCGAAATCCAATTGTTCAATTTCCTCAAACAATTCGAGCGCCTTTTCTTTCAACAAAACGAGGTGTTTTTTACAGGTTAAACTAGCTTCCCTCGAGTCATCTCTAGAAGAATGGAAGGCGGCTGCGCGCACGCACGGTGTAGAGAACGCGCGTTCTTTGTCTAGTACGTTGGAAACTGCGCTCAACAGTCAACTGAACGCCACCGCCGATTCGTCACAAGCTCAGTCGCAATTAACGCAACTTGCTGAGGTGGGTTACCTTATCAGTTGATAAGTAAATAGCATGTTTTAAGATACGAGTAATTGTAAGCAGGTAGAGTTTGGCCAGCGAGTTGTGGCACAAGGAAATGGAAAAAAATCTTCAGCAGGCGGCATGAAAAAAAAAACAACATGCCAGCTGAAGATTTTTTAAATTTGCCGTCATTTCCTTGTGCCTTGACTCGCTGGCCAAACTCTACCTGCTCGCTTCTAATGCCTATTATCTTGCTTTATTCGCAAATTTTTACCAGCAAAGATTAATACAGATGTTTCACTGCGCAAAATAATTTAAATAAAAAGCGACTCTTGCCTCAACACAATAAAGTGCAGTTCAGGTCGCACAGCGCAATTCACCTACAGTTATTTTCACTTAGAAGTTGCCTCTCGTCTTATCGCTTAACTCTTATATCTTCTGAATACGTTTCTGACTACGTTACACTCACTGAATTGGCCCGACAAGACGAGCGTCACGTACTTGTGGCTTCATACCTTAAATGAGGAGTGTGCCTTATGTATTATTCTGTGCCATTAGCGCACCTTTTTTTTTTTTTTTGGGTGGGATGATTCGATGGTGTGAATCATCAAATTACTTCTCCCGCTCTGGGTGGAGCGGGACGGCATGTCAGACTCTTACTGGCTAAAACCCACATTGCTGACATCTCTCGAGGCGCGCGTGGAACACAACGCGCCGTCGACCCGGGCCTGGTCCTTACCGGACGACGAGCTACCCATTGCTCACCGTCCGCAAGCCCGCGCCTACGGTGGCCGGGAAGGGCCAATCCATTCCCGACGCCCAGGGCGTCTCCTGCGGCGGCTAGGGGCGTGAGGGCGCGAATTTTGCCTCTCCCTAACGCTTTCCGCCTCTTCCTTCTCGAGCATTACTGCTTCACAGAAGGAGGTGACGGCCTCCCATGCCCTCTCGCTCCGTACCATGGCCTGGACCAGGGCCTCCATAGTGTTGTTCCTATTTAAGAAAATAAAAATTAAATGTTTTGTTAGTTTTGCGCGCGTAAAATTCCCTGCCCTATTTAGTCTTCCGAAGTTCTAAAAATATTACAAATTTTAAATTCGCTATTAGACTCATGTCAATACCAGAAGGCCATTTCTCGTACTTAAAAAAACGTTCAAATTCAACACGCAATCTTTTCTCGGCGACAATTGTTGCATGTCGGAGTGGAGTGATGTGGCGGCATCTACAACGCCACATACGATCTACGCATAAAAGACTTGACGTCACACAAACTCTGCATCGCGCAAGCAGGGTTTCCCGCGAGTATATATACGACCGCCCGACATCATTGCCCACTCCCCCGACCCTTGCTCGTTGATGCGCCAGCCCGCGTCGATGCTGAGCCAGTAGCTTTAAATTCCCCGATTAATAATAATGAATTATCTTTGATCAAGCCTGTCCCAACTTGCTGTCCTCCCGCCAGCGACGCCCTAAGCCGAGGTCCGTACCCCACAGGGGGTGCACTTAGCGAGCGATCGCCTAGTTTTTAAAATAGTTTTTGCCCTTGGCTGGTGGCTTTGAGTGTAGTAGCTTAAGGCAGCCACAGGAAAGTCCGGTTAAGTAGTCATCACCTTAGAGGTGAGCTACGAGATGCACTAGTAAAAAAAAAAAAACATTGCCCACCAGACACGACACCCATCTCGTCGGCGGATCCTGCCTTTTCTATAGAATATGAGTGAACTTTACACCCTGTTCCTCATACCTCTATACAATCAATGTCAAAAACTTGTAGAAAATGTAGGAAAAATTGGGTTTAGTGACAGATTGAGACTGAGGTCAGAATGCGAACGTTTTTAAAATACGGGAATGCTCCTCTGCTGTAATGCCGTTGTATTTAATCGTAGGAAGTGGCATCAGTAAAGTTCGAGCGCGACAAGGCGACCAGCAAGCTGAACGAACTGCTCATAGTACGCAAGAACCAGGAGAGTCTCATACATAGGCTGCAGAAGAGACTGCTTCTCGTCACGCGCGAGAGAGACAGCTACAGGTAAGAGCGGCAACAGCGCACAATACTGACCCGCCTGTTGTTGCTCGCGACATGCATGAAACATAGTGTACGATTCTGAAATCCATAATAAAACTTCGGCCTTTACACCAAATTATTTGGGGACGGCGCTGCATTTCATTTTCTTCCATTTTCTATTAACCGTCGTCTCACCAGTCTCCTCTCTTCTAGCTTATCATCTTTCGCACTGTTCCTCCATCGCTCTTTTAACGGGTTTCCCCTATTACTGAAATACATTATAGGATCAAACACCCGAAAAACATCGACCAGAACACAATATCTTTTGGGTCTAGGCCTTTTAATATAATGTTAATTTCGTTCGCAGACAGCAACTAGACTGTTACGAGAAGGAGCTGACCGTGTCGCTGTGCGGCGAGGCGGGCGCGGGCGCGGGCCTGCTGGCGGCGCGCGTGGCGCAGCTGGAGAAGGCGCTGCAGGCCTACCGCGACCTGCTGGCCACGCACGACCAGACCGCGCACACCAAACGTAACACAGCTCTATAGTCTAGCACCGGCAACTGTTGCCCAAAGAAAACCGAAGAGCTCTCAGCTGGTCATCGACTTTACCGCCAATAAGAAAATATCTGAATCGACTAGCTAACAAGTTAACCTGCCGTAAATCAACTATAAAGTTGATGGATCTCCCAAGGGAAACTTTATAGTACTGTAGGGCTAGAGGCCGTAGCATTTGCTGTCTGAAAGGCCAAGAAATCGCTGATGGCGATAAGATAAAATTCAATCTCTTTTTTTGTATTTTCTTAATACGTCGTGCATTAAGGAGTATTTTCTCTCAACAAAAACGTACTTTTCCATTTCAAGTGGTGGAGTCTCTACGTGCCGAGTCGAGCAAATGGCGCGAGGAGGCTGAAAATCTGAAACGTGACGTCGCCAAGTTGCGCGTGCAGCGAGACACGCTGCACGCCAACCTGGAGCGTATCGGTGCGCACTCGCAGACTAAGGTAACATTCAACTGTACGAGCTTAGTTCTGCCAAAAATAACTCACCCTACATCAAAATCCCTCCCATTTTCCAGAAATTGTTATTCAGCCGCTAAATTGTACAAGCGTGTCGTTGATTAATTTGAAATCTATTCTGAGACGTTTTGGATGTGTATTAGACTAATTTCACTTCTATCAAACAGAACTAAGTCCACTCGAAACTTGAACACATTTATATTGCCTATCATTTAACTCCAAAATCTTCATTAGCGTAATGTAATCTAGGTTGATTTTTGCGTAAGCATTTATAATAAAAAGGCTAAAAATATGTTTTAAACTTTTTTATGTCCGCACTTTAAGGTACTGCATCTGACCAACAACCCAGCTGCTGAAGCTCAGAAACAAATCCAGGCGGAACTAGAAGCTGCCCAAGAAGAGGTATATCTACTTTTATGTTATCTATTATCAGTCACTATTACATTAACGTGCCTATGTACAAACAAATGACAAGACAAATGTATTGTTCAGTAACGCTCACGACCGCTAGAACAACTAAATAATAGACATACGCCTTTATATGAAGGCTCGCTGGCCTGATTACCTATGAAATAAAATCGTTTATTTCCAGATATAGATCCAGCATAAATTATGTACATAGAATAACCCAAAGATAGCATAAGAAACTTTTTAGCTCTTGTTCTATTCAAGAATCTTGACTCTCGGAACTTGTAAGTGAACCTTATAAATAATACAACTTTTTTTTAAGCTTTCGCCCTTGTAAAAATTATGAGGTTTCTAAATATCTTAACCTCTAAATCTTACAAGAAGCAGATGCCTAAAATAAAAATAAAATACGTCTGCCCACATTTATACAACTTTAGTTTTTGTTTACCCCAAAACCTCTTAGGGGTCGTTGTACAGACGCCAGCACATCAACCTACCCGAAACTGTAAAATTTTCCCAATCAACTTTGAACCTTAAATTATAGTAATAAAGTTGAAAATCTATTAAATAAATTTGACAGATTGTAGTAGGCTGATGTGCTGGCGTCTGTACTCATCATTGTGATGAACTGTTACTATGGGACCAACACAGAAATTCCAGAAACATCTGATCGGTACATTTGTGTTCACATAAGTCGACAAAATGTATAGGACAGCTGATTCTTTTTTCGCGATTTCAGGGCTTTAGGGCTAAAACGAAAGTTTTTTGGAACACCTACCAACAAGGTAGTAAGCGAAGTTTTATGCTAGCGTATTTTTTCGTGCCTCAGTAGCCTGACGCCTGAAAAACATGTATAAGTATTAATATTGTTAATTCCAATCTCCCGAATTTGACTATGCTGCATTGAAGTTCGTTTGAAGTATATCTTATCCACATGCTAATAACTCAACACGGTAATCACAATGTCAGAATGAACATGTTGAGGGTTTTGACACGGGCACATGTCATTTTCCAATCTTTCTTCTGTGTTCATTTGAACTCTCAATAAATGTTGCTTTATTTGATGTGCCAAATGAATACTTTTCTTGTGTAGTTAGCGTAGTATCATCATGCAAATGTGACAAATATTTTGTACTTTTAATTTTGTTATTATATGTGCTACAACTCGTACAACATAGTTTTGTATGAATGTATGCGAGTATATTATATTGTTTAAATGTTCTGTTTCTAGTTAAAAAGGCTAAAGGCAACGTTGCGAGAAGGTGGCGAATCTCGTGCCTGTCCGGAAGAGACGCAGCAGTTACGGCAGCAGTTGGAGAGTAGTCGTATAAAACTTAAAAGGTACACATTCAATCATTATAATCTCAGTACCCCAGGGCTTATTAATACAGCATTTATGGGCAGATTTATTATAGCACATTAAGTTTTAGAAAAAGACGAATCTCTTTAGTGCCAGTCCGTTCCTAAAGTCGCTGTGCCATATCTGCATGTAAGTGTATGCAAGAGAAATAGTAAAAATAACCATAACACATAATTATAATATCTGTGTATCTATTCTAGTATATTGTATACTTTTTATTTGCACCAACGACAGCCCCATTTGATGTCCACGCAAATCACTGTCCATTCCAAGGTTGCCTGGAAGAAATCGTGGAAAGCGACAAGGCCGTCCATTGTATATTTTGCAGTGTTTTTTGTTTTTTTTTTTGTTTTGGATTTTTGTGGTGTACAATAAAGTATTATACAGTATGGAAACCACATAATTATATGCAATATTTGAAACCACAAGTAATAATAGTCCACAGAAGTATAGCAAAATTAAATATTAAATAAAAAACCGTAAATTGAAAAAAATAAATTTTCAAACAAAATAAATATCAAAATAAATTCTATAAAAGTAAACACTCTGTTTAGATAAGTATCTTGACCCCAGGAAGAGCGGCAACTATGCACGTGCGCGGCATTTTTGTCGGTGCTGGCGCTTTGATACCTAGTTTGACAATTTTCGACGAAATCAAAATTTCGAAGTCGTTTTTCAATGTTCAAGTTCATTGAATCATTGACCTAGTGATCCAATTCTATAGAGTGTTCAAATATGATCAAAATAGAACTCTACTTTTTGACCTAATTACTGCACCGATTTCGTCCATTTTTTGTGTATCGTCAGAAAAGGCGGTAACAAGTATGTGGTTTCATTTATTGCATATATGTGGTTTCCATACTGTATAAATAAATAACAAAAACAATTGGGCGGTTGAGTAATAAACTCAAACACTTTTATATTGCCAAGCAGTCAGAAAGTTGAAGCTAGTTGCCCTTTCCAAAACGTACTATCTCTATGGAGAAGAACGGGCTAGAGATGGGTAGCGTGTGTGGGTGGCGTGCTAGGGATGGTAGGTTAAAATCAGGATCGTGCGAGGAACTCTTTTTAAAAAGTGTGCACACTGTGCTACCACGAGTGAGGCGGGCTGCGGTGGCCTTTGAGCACTGAGCACGTACGTGCTGTGGGTGTGGCAGTGAGTCGCGTGACGCCGCGCGCGTCGCGAGTGTGGTGAGTAGTGACGACAACGCGACGCGGCACATGCGCAGTAGCTTAGGCACACGCGGTGACTAATCGGTTAAGACTGTACCGAGCTTTTTTTTTTACAAACAAGCATGTTTATATTTATCTTGTTTGAAGTAGTAAACAATTAAATTAAAATGTAGGGAAATATATTGGTATTATTGGGGATATATACTAGACATTATGCGCGATGGAAACACGATTTGATAAAGTTGCCTCGATAGAATAAATAGGCAAAGTTACCTCTTATCGAGTAATTTTTTCCCCTATTTTAGTACTTTTTTTATACAAATAAGTAATTTTTTATTATGATTAATTTACTAAAATAAAGTTTATAGATGACTGGAGCTTTTATGCGCGATAGTTTTTTATTTAAGAGCAATATGATGAAAAAAAAAACGAAAAGCATTGAAAAAGTACAAAAGTGCGGTTATTTTCTTTACTCTTTACACGTTAAGAAAAAGACAGAGACAAAGGCAAATCGTCGGTACGCTCTTAAGCGCGGCACACATCACGCAAAATTACTCACAATACGTACAAATGTTCTGCGTAGCTAATCTGTGCCCTCCGGTGTGTGCACATCAAAATAAAAAGAGCACACAACATTAGAACGGGCACACAGTTTTAAATCAAGTTAGGTACTACTAAGTCCTAGAATTCTATAAATTCTAATAACTTTTGATTGTAAATAATTTCAGATTGAAAGAAGAGTTCACGTCCTCCGCTCAGGAATACAGAGACGTATGTTATATGCTATTAGGTTATAAAATTGATAGAACTGGACATAAGAATTACAGGTGAGTCATCCATCTATTCTAATATTATGAATGCGAAAGTAACTCGTGTCTATCTATCTGCTACTTATCGGCTGAACAAATTTTCGGCACTTGGGTAGACCATGACCTGGGTTAGGACATGGGATACTTTCTGTCTCGGTAGTACGTTCCCGTGATAAAATTTCCGTCTCCTCATAGACCATTATTTCTATTGTGTGAGTTGTTTTTGTTTTCGCAGTCCTCTGTTGGACATAAGCATAAAGAAATGGAAGGAAGGAGGACGGTGGGAGGAATTACATTTATGAGGACGAGTAGGAATGATAATTAAAAACCTCCTTACTGAGCTTGTGAGAAAATGTTGGCCATCTAAATGACATTCAGTACATTTTGGTGGTACTGCTCTAATATCGATATTGAACTGTTTCATAGTGTTTTCGTATCGATATATTTCCCACTGAAAGTTTTGTATCACATTTTTTTATGGTCCATTTTACATTTTCTTTTATTCTTTACAGAATATCAAACATGTACGCCGAATCGTCCGAAGAATACCTTACTTTTACTCTCGATGATGACGGAATAGAGATGGTGCACACCGACTATTCTTCCACCCTAGGCGAGTTAGTAGAGTTGCACCTACATCAGCACCGCTCTATTCCACTGTTTCTAAGCGCACTCACTATGGAGCTCTTTACGAGGACTACTATGCAGCAAGTTCAATGAGGGAAGGTATTATAAGGCTGGCGTACACTTTGTTCTTGTCGCACGACTATTTTGTCGCACAACTATTTAATTGCCAATTATTCAGTCGTGCGAAAAAATTCGGCTCATACTTCGTGATAGTAAATATTCTTTATTCGCTACATAATATTGTCTTCGAGTGTGCGGTATGCCTCATTTGTTTTTCATAGGAAATAAGAAGGATGTAACAGTGTTTATGAATTGTTAACTAGCTTTTCTCATAGTTAATAACGTACAGTCGCTTAGTATTGTAATAATATGTTTAGTGAAATTCAGCAACCATTTTCTTCTAATGTTTTTAAGAAATCTTCGAACATTAGCTATTTAAATATTACTATTATAAAATTTTACGATAAAATCGCTTTTGGAATTATTTAAGAGTAAATATTGGAATTTTGACTATTAACTAAAAATGTGTTAAACAAGTTTCAGTCAAACTCAAACTCATTTATTGATTTATTTCAATGAGGAGACACGCTGACTTTTTATCCCGGTAGGTGGCGTATAATCATTGGTGCTGATTGTACTAACAGAATTTTCAAATACCATACATTTAGTTTTCCATCTTTAGGTATTCGGCATTCCCTTCATTATTAATACCTAAGTTTTTATCGTATGATTCTAGTCTGTAATAAGATACAATTGTAATTTAAATAATGTCAACAAAAAAATGGTGACGAAAATAAATCCAAGATTTGTCCTACTTTTACTTAATTTGCAACAAGGTCCGCTTTTTCCTAGATCGACAAGCATTTTTTTCTTTAATACTGCTGTTAAATCAGCTACGGGGATTATGGAATACATTTTTTTTGCATTTGTTTTTGCAGTAAAGTTTCTAACCGCCAATATAAACATTAATGACAAGCACCAGTTACGGTGGTGACATCTGTAATTAGCTTTGCCCGTCCCTCCCCATTAAATATTTTACAGGCACTTTTGAATTGTCAAAGCCATCGGTCGGTCTACGTAGATGAAGCTAGTTGCTCATTCCAAAGCGTAGTAGGTTCCTATGGAGAAGAAAGGACAAGAAAATCCATGGACACTCTTTTAAATTCTATTGTGGTGACGTTATTCATATTAAGCGCAAAATTCATTATCTGGACTGATCTTCCATCTTATCGCTTTCCCTTCGTAATTAGGGCTGCAATAATAACTTTTAATATAAGGTATCAATTGAACTTGTTAGAATTGCGTTTTATAATCTGTTTCATTGTTGCATCCTTCGTGGTTTAAAATAGAATAAGAATTCCGACTTCAGTTTTCTGATAGATAGTTTAGATTTCCTTAAATAGTTGCCTAAATATTATCGTAGCTTAGTTGTTAAAGTAAGGGGAACGTATTGTATAATTTAATTGAATAAGGGCTTTGGCAGACCTGCTACTTTTAACATCGGCGATCATCATGTTCTGTACGATACCAAAATCGCGCGTCTTAGCGATAGTCGCCAAAACGCGATGCTTTGATGCCGCATCGCGTTTTGGCGACTCTGTGTAAAACGCGATGCTTTGATGCCGCATCGCGTTTTGGCGACTGTGTAAAACGCGATGCTTTGATGCCGCATCGCGTTTTGGCGACTGTGTAAAACTAGCATGTATGCTTGGCCCTTAACCGACGATTTGACACACATGTTTATTCATATTTCAAGACACAAAGATCGTATTTATCGTTTAATTAATTATTATTATTACAAGTCGACTTCTCAATCGCATAGACGATAGCAAACTTTTCTATGGGCCGCAGCTTGACGCAGTTCTGCCAGTTATTTACGTCCACATAAGATTTATTATAGCAGATCTGTAAGTCGTTACTAGTACTTGTCATATACAACATGTACAAAAAAACCCTGTCTGATCCGTGAGGGTGTTGATAAGTAGGTATCGTACTGAGAGTCTATTTATGTGGTAATTTTCAAGAAAATAGAAAAATAAATTCGCCACTTTTTTTTTTTTGTAATGGCGTATGTTACCGGTTAGTTACGTGGGGCGCGAACGGTCGTCATTTAGCGGGTGTCTACAAGTCATAAATTATGACCCCTGATGAAAATTTGCGATTTTTTTATGGAATTGGGGTAATTTTGGTACAAAAAATGTGAATTTTTAATAGCAATTACTTTTTTATTTTCAATAATAATATTTTTTTTTGTTACTTTCTATGTGCCAATTCCGGATCGGACCGTTTTTTTTACATATTGTATTTTGTTGGTTGTTTGTGAAAGTCTTAGATATTAGGTGTAGATCGCACTTTCAAATCTATTCATGTAAACTGGGGATGTACTGTGAAGTTTTAAGAATGCCTGGCTTGTCTTGACATGTCTTTTTTAACCATTTAGTGCTAATAATAATTCCAATAAATAATTGAAATAATAATTCCGTTGGACAACAGACTGTCGTTTTCTTCACAGACCATAACTCAATATAATCGGGGTTGAAATAAAAATACAGCTGTTCTATACATTTTGACCGCGTAGGTAACTATTGCATTTTTTAAAAATAAAATAGCAGTTTTTTTTAACGCAGGGGGGTTCAGAGTCGTCTACTGAAAATACACGGTAACAGTTTTCGCGTCGATGTCCTCTGCCATCCATAAAAGAATAGCTTCGTACGTATTGAGCTTCTTATTATTGTTATGATAAATAAATGTTTCAAGTAAGTTAATGTAATACTTACATAAGTTATATTAGTAATTACAGCATACTTTTGTACTTCAATAAAAAATAAATATTTTGTTAAAGATTGACATTCCTTTAATATCATTTTGTGCGGACACTGTAACATTAAAATTACCCGTTTTTTTTTAAAGATAAGGTAAGCTATAATAAAGGTGTCTTGTGTGTCAAGTATTGGTTTTATTTTGAGAAATTGAAACTTTTCTGGTAAACTAAAACCGTGTGACAGTATATCTCTGTCGGGGCTTTGGTAGTTAGGCATGGTGCCCACATCCCAAGTTCTTGTATTGCTTGTTGGGGTTAGACATGGGTCGGATTAGGTAAAAACGATACCTAATGCACCTAATCCTAGTATTTATTCAATATAGCCGCTGGCCTGTTACCGATATTATTTATCGTATGTGGATTGGGTAAGAAATATTCTCTATGGAGTATGGACGTTCCATTTCTGCTAAATTGTGGAACGGTGGATTATATTTCATTTTTTATGGGCAAACGGTACTTAAAGTCAACGTAAATACTTTTGTTTTTAACGTCTAATTTGATGATCAAAATTACCCTTAATACTTCAGAATCTTAAAATGTCGTCTATTAGACATTTCATCTTGTGTAGATTCGTGACGACGTATATTTGTTACGACATACATCACTAGAGCACTAACTAGTCCAGTGGTATTCTACATAGATGGTGCTGGCGGCAGTGCTAATTAAATTTTGCAACATACGAACGTATCCTAAAAGTTGGCAACGTCGCAAATAACTGTCAAATATTACCAGTTTTGATTAATTTGGCAATAATACTATATAAAATATTGTTAATGAAAGGCAATAATTAATATCGTAACACCGAACATTTTCTTTTATATGTAAAAAAAGTATTTGGAAACTTTCCAAATGCCTTTTTTACACCTAAAACGGTTACAACATCCAATTCAGTGTTATAATTGCAATTCATTATTAATATTCTAGTTAGCTAGTTAGCCACATTTCATATTTCCATACATTAATATTGCCAAATTAATCAAAACAGCGAAATATTTGACACCTATTTGCGACGTTGCCAACTTTCAGAATAAACAACCTGTAAATGTGTACCTTAAAATGTGGGGGTTAAGGGCCCCACATTTTAAGGTACGGAATATTTTCTGTGTAGACCTGTGTACGAGAGATAATCTACACTAATATTACAAAGAGAAAAAAAAATGTATTTTTGTTTGTAATGAATTAAATCAGAAATAACTGGACCGATTTACCAGTAGGATGCTATATTATCACTGAGTAACACAGGCATCACGCGGGCGAAGCCGCTGGCGGAAGATAATTTAAATTATATTTTTATGTTAATATTTCTATTTTGTTTACATAAACAAAAGACATGTTTGTTTTAGTTTTGAAGACATGTAATTTAGTTTTGGTATTATTTTTTTTGTTGCTTTTTTAGGGATATAAAATGAGAATACAGATACCAGTGTAAAATATTTATGAAGAAACAAGGACAATATATTATACAAATCATCTAATGTTTGCAATGAATTCAACTACAACAATTTAGTATTATTATAGTCAGACACAGTTAACAACGTGATTAGCACTAGGAAATAATTGACAAGAGCCGAGCTACTGTATTATGTATTGTTTTGTTCACAATATTTAAAATAAGTACACATATAAACAATAATTATTTTTCGTTTGTAGAAAAATTAACATAATATAATTAATTATTAAGCTTTTATGACTATACAATGACTTCAACAACTATTGAGCTGCGTTTTCCCTCTTCGAATTTTCAGAAAACATAAAACAAATGTAGTATGATGCGCACTGAACGCACCGCTCACGAGCTCACGACGCATTTAATGACCAGACTAAAATAATAAGTAGCAATAATAATAGTCCAAATTCGATGGATTAATAAGTATGCATTAAAGCTTATGCCATCCGCTGTCCTGAAGTTATTCCATTATTAATATTTTAATGGATAGTAGAAAAACTTGTAACTATTTAAAGCTAAGACGGACGCCGATACAGTTGTTTCTACTTCTTTGACATCACACATTGCTTTGATTAATTTGAGAAATTCACGAAGATAAAATTCACATACAAATAGTCTTGGAAACATTTTTGGAAATAATTTAAAAGTAACAATAAATTACTTTTTACCTACAGTCTATAAAAATCACTTAATTTTCAATGTAAAATGTTTCGAAAATAACGATAGTCTAAAAATCTTACATACACATAATACTGAAAACGTATTTATAACACTCTCACCATGTCCGAATGACGTCTTGACGTTTCTTGTGCATCACGAGGCATGTGTAAAGACAAACAAAACAAAACATATAACATAAATTTCATACAATTTTCAATAAAATTATTGCACTAAACTTCATACTCGTAACTTAATAATAAATATTGCATTAAGCGTTAACCACATCTCGTGAAGTAAAATTATTTAAGTCTTAAAGTACTAAGAGTTAATTAAATTTTAAGAACAATATGTCAGTCCGATGAAAGTAACTTTTCATCCTAATACGAGCTTCGTTCAATGTAGCGACGTTCAACAAGACGGAAATTAGAATTTATTAATATAGAAAGTACCTAAGTTCCAAATATTGTGCTAACTACAGTCCCTATGTTTAACATTTTGACTAAATATTAAGTACGATTTGGTGCTCAAATTTAATAATGTAAGTGTTAATTATTTAAAACTAGGTAAGTATATAGAATTATTTATCTACAAAGTTCGAAAGGGTGCATCAGCTCGACAGATTTATCTAAGTCTAAACTAGCTAAGAATTTTTGAATTTCAATAGATCTGACACGATGTTGAGTTACAATCAACGAAGCGGTCACGAGAGCCACAATTTCGATAATTAGTAAATGTTTTGAAACATTAGTTAGTTCATATCTCCAGTAGTTTTGATAGTATTAAATACCGTATATCAATTAGAGCCATTGGCAGAAGTGACCGCTTCCAAAACAGTTTGCCTGCTGTTCAATCTTACTTCACAACTTCCTCATTCTGATTATTTCAAAACGATGACCCTTTATTCACGCTGAGAAGAAACTGCTCAAAGACTTGTGTAGATGTCGTAACCACGGGTGATTCCCCAGCCTGTACGCACTGGGCGCCAGGCTGGCCCATCGTTGCTCATCGACTACGCCAGCACACACACTGCGAAGCCAGTGGATCAGACCACGATACTAGAGTCTCTGACTATAGGACGCGGGTGGTGTCCACTTCGCTCACACTTCTCTCAATCACACTATTGTCCGTTATGTTTTTGTTGCCTGTGGACAAAAAAAGTACGTTAGGAAATAGACAATTTACCTATGTATATTTGTGTAAATATTAAATTAGTAAAAAATATGTATGTGATGTTTTCGAAGACACTGATAATCATTTCACACGGAACTGGGTGCATGCTCAGTTGTCAGTAGCTAACATGATATCCCTTAGCAACACTAAAGCCCCGAAATCACACTCCTATGCGTGCGTTCAGACGAGTGACGGTGAAACTTCATCGGAGCAAAAAGCCGGTCTACAGTTAATTAAAGAGTGCTACCACAGAGTGCTACTATGTACAGACGCCAGTACGTCAACCTACTACAATCTGTATTTATATAAAAATTGATTCTCAACTTTATCACTATAGTATAAGGTTCAAAGTTGATTGGGAAAGGCGTCTGTACTTTGGCGCTTGAATGACATTGATAGGTGAAAAACAAGATGTGTCGACATCGTAAGTTACCGTTAGTTCCGATTTTGGCCACGTGGCAAAAGATGTATTTAATGCGTGGATTTTCCTCGAAGATGTAAGTTTGCTGCCGGATTTCTATGGGCTGTGGATGGACATAGTTTGGAACAGCTACCTTTACAGGGTCCAGTATGTAACGGATCGACGACGCGTCCGGCGTGGCAGGCGGCGCGCTGCAGGCGGCACCACGACGGGTAGGTGCGCCGGTCCGAGCCGCACAGCTGGCGCCGCGCCGCCGCGCCGCACGCGCCGCACGACACGCAGCGCGCGCCCGACGCGCCGCCCGACACACAGCGCTGGCCTGCGCCGCAAGATATTGACGCACATGTTGCGTTCGCTGTAACAGGAGAGGAAGTTGATGAGGATGCACTGTAATTGAATTCAGAAGCTACTTAATAAAAATCTTAAATGCCAAAAAAATCTTTAACTCGCTGGGCTATGAAATTATGGCTGAAAACATAAAATTTAGCAAATGGGTTTCTTGTTAAAGTGAGCATTGAGAAGGTTTTGAAAATTCACACTATAAGGAGCTACCTAAACAGAGAATTAAAGTTAGTATGGAAGTTCGTCATTTTTACAGCTGGGCAATCCCATCAGGCATACGGCTAGTCATAGATTTACATTTCATTGCGACTTACTCAAGTAGATACTTGAGAGACTTACAAGATCATCTTCGTCAAAGACCAAAGACATCAAAGATGATCTTTGAATGACAATTTGCAATTAAAAGGTTCTATTAAATCGTTACCTATACAAGGTCCTCTATAGGCCAGCGGAAGGGCTCTGCCCCGCTCGCAGGCGGCTCGTCTCAGCGCGCAGGCTCCAGCGTAAGTTCTTCCATCGACGGCGCAGACGGGCGTACCCGCGACGCCGCACGCACCGCATCGCACGCAATGCGCACCTAGTTCTGCGTCCAGAACGCAACGTTTGTCGCCACCGCAGCGCACGCCTTCGCAACTACCCTCTGCAAGACATGAAGTGGTAAATTATTGTTAAATTATGTAATATTTTGGTTTTTGATACCGGTTATGAAGACAACATGAAAATCGGATCCATAGATAAATGCTATTGGGAATATCCGTTGGATTGACAAGGTAAGATCCTCTCGATCGAATTCGAAACCTATCTTCGCATTCTGTTATTCGCTGGTAATAAATAAATGACATTTCCTTTCCGAAAACTACACAGAATTCTTAGTTAAAATACTTGTTACAGGTCGAACTGTGGAGATGCAAAATTCATCCTTTAAGAAAATCCAGCAGCTTTATTACCTGCACGTAAAGTGTACCTGTAGCTGCAAGCTTTAAATGTGATTGTAAAGCTTGCTTAATCAATAATTATAAAACATCCTGTATCTAAGTGTGCATGCGCACTTAATTTTACAGCTATCATTTCAATCGCTGTACAGGACGCTTAAACATAAAAGTCTGCAGCACCAACGACTATACTTAAAAGCCATAAATTCGTGCAAGATAAAGTTAATTGTAACTAGGCAACTATCTAAGCGCGGTGGTTACATAGAAGAAATGTCTGTGTAACGTTATAACGTGATAGAAATCAGTCAAACCGCGTGTCCGCGTGTAAATCCCGCGCTTTTCCCGGGATCGTATCGTATTGCGGTTTATGGAGCGTTGGTCTAGACTTGGCCGATCGAGTGTCCGACTTTACAGTGTAGATTACATAGAATTTATCGTTTCTGATCGGACGTGGTCGGTATACGTCTGCTTTATGTTTATGTACTCGTTGCCGAAGCTTGATGTGTACCTACGGATAGCAACAAAGCCGTCGATGATCTGAGTTGGTAAAGAGATTTTTGAATGAAAACTGCTAGAGCGCAGGGTAGGTACCTACCTACTTAGTGCTTCAATTAGGTACACTTATTAAAAAAAACTACATTTTCATCCACTTAAGATGTTGTCGGTTCATACATTGAGATATGGACAGACTTTGTAAACAAAATCAGATTTAAAAAAATCTGATGAGGATCTACAATCGTTTGCTATTCCTGGTTTAGAGCCACTACTTGATAGATCTAGTGTCCTTGCCCTGTGGAAAAACCATTAGACATAATATAAAAACACTCTTGTAAAAACCAACTTCATTGAATTTATATTTAGCTATAGTTACAATGACCAGTTTATGTCAGCTAAATATACGTTGCGGTTGCGGGCCTATTCGGCTGTAAATGCAATGAAGTGGTGTGGCGGCGTTTAAAACCAAGTTTACGTCGATATTATCGCGGAATATTTCATAATATGGAATGAGGACGTCTGGAGACTGGGGTTATGACAGTCTCACAACGAGACGAGGTTCAAACGCCAAGGTGACACGCGGACGTGGAGGCTTACGATCATGTTTACGAGTGCTGCAAAATGTCTAGGAACTTCAAACAACTTAATGTAAGGTACCATACATGATCATTTCTTCCTTCAGATCCGTCTGGTCTGATCATCCGTAGGTAGGCATCGTAAGTAGGATTATCACCAAAGACGACGCCCGGGTGAATAGGTAGCTAATCAAAAAGTAAATCGTAGGAACTAAACAGTCTGTTCGTTTTCGAACATAAATGAACAGCAATGGATTAGTAATTGCCTTCAAAATCCTTCGGATTGTGATTACGGTTGTGATTCGGATTGTGATTTGTGTGTTACGCAATTGGGATGCTGATCTTTACGGGCTGTTTAATTGCGTAGCACATGATCAATCACAATCTATTTCATTTTGACAGTTCAATAACATTAATTGCTTTATTTACGTTGTTTAGCAGATGGGTACGGGCTTTATCTACCCATTGTTCAAATCCGGTGATAGAAAAGAACCCAACAATTATAGGTCTGTTTCAATTCTACCAGTTCCCAGTAAGGTGTTTTTCAAACACCTTACTGAGAACTGGTAGAATTGAAACAGGTGATGCTCAATCAAATGTTACGTTACTTTAACAAAAATTCCATCTTTCATGAACAATACGGTTTCACCAAAGGGCGTTGTACCACCGACGCCGGTGTCACCCTAATAAAGAACATTTTTAATGCCTGGGAAGAAACACAAGATGCCATTGGGATCTCTGAAAGGCGTTCGATTGCGTAGACCATGAGACACTTCTGCTGAAACTGGAGCAATATGGGATTAGGAATACAGCTCTTGACTTACTAAGGTCATACCTGAAAGATAGAAAGTTTAAAGTTCGAGTAAACGGCATAAACTCATTACGGTCTGAAATGGCAATGGGCGTTCCTTAAGGTTCGATATTGGGTCCATTCCTCTTTTTAGTTTGCATTAATGATTTACCCCAATTACTTCAAAATTAACAGAAAATGGTGTTACTCGTATTTGCAGATGATACATCATTGATTTTTAAAATCAACCGACGGTCACAAAATCTTGACGACGTGAATAGCTCTGTTCTTCAGGTCCAAGATTAGTTTACGGTAAATAATTAGGTACCTACTAAATAATAAAAAAAAAAACTAAATGCATTAGATTTAAATTATCTATTGTTAGAAGTAGCAAAAGTGACATCATATTGAATGGAGAAAAACTGGACTTTATTAATCAAACAGTTTTCCTAGTAATCACGTTAGAGTCTAACGTGATTACGTTAGACGAGAAATTACAATGGGGACCTCACCTAACAGCTTTTGCGGGGTGGCTAAGCTCGGCCGCATATGCTGTTAGATATAGATAAGATAGTTAACAGACGTATACACCGCGCGTTTGGTCTATTTTAGCTACTTCTACAGCATTATGTCGTATCGTATTTTACTGTGGGGTCGGGCTGCTGACATTGAATCCATCTTTATTTTGCAAAAGAGAACTGTCAGAGCTATTTATAATCTACGTCGCCGCGAATCTCGAGAACTATTTAAAAGGATTATGACGGTAGGTACCTTGCCAATTCATGTATTATATTATGTATGTAACAAAAAAACTACATCTTTTTAATAAATTATGTGATAGACATAAATTTAATGCTATAAATATAGATAAAATAGATCAACCATTTTTTAGATTATCTTACATACATCATTTAACGTTAAATGTTACAAAAAATACCTTGTGATATATTGCAAATTTATGTCTGTAATTTTTTTTGGTGTACAATAAAGAGTATTGTATCTATCTTTCTATCTATTCTGTGATTACTTCCTCACACACTATCTTTTTAATTGTAAAATTTTAGGAAAATCGTCTACTTTTACAATGTTTGTAAATATGTGAGCACCATGTATCTACCACATAATTAATTTATCTGTTGTAGCTTCATTTTTAATTATTTTGACCTTTTCTGGTATAGTAAATTTATTCTAGGTGCATCGTCTTCACATATTATTATAATTGTATAACTAATGTAGATACCTATAAAAAATATTGTAAAACATTCTAAGTGCGAAAACTATCTTTTGGACCTTTTTTTTTAAGTTTTGACGTTCAAAAGTGCCTATTGTTATAAGGGCCTATTTGAAATAAATGATTTGACTTTGACTTTATAAAAAATTACATTAGTTAAATTAGCGTTGAAAATGTGTTTTCGATCGCTTCTGTAGGGTAGGACCCGTTTTCAAGAAAATTGCGACCGGCTATGTAATTACGCAACACATTTTCGTAAACGATTATGACAAATTTGTTTCATTTTGACAGTTCAACAACATTTATTGCGTTATTTAAGTTGTTGAGCAGTTTTTTTTTCGAACTTATGAAGCAATGGATTAGCAATTTGTTTCAAAACGATTCAAATTTCGATTGATCGTATAGGTATTACGTAATTAGGGTACGGGCCTTATTAGCTTCCTCAATTATTAAGATAGAGAAATACAAATGATATCAAAGACCCGTTTCTGAAAGGACTGACTACAAAAGAGAATTTTGCAAAATGCTTATATTTTTATTTTATCTAAAAATAAAAACGCAAAAAAAAAAAACGTTATTTTTGACACTTTTTTCATGCCATATTTCTTATTTCCATATTGCCAAATTAATCAAAACAGCGAAATATTTGACAGCTATTTGCGAAGTTGCCCATTTTCTGATTACACGCTCTTTTCTTCTCAAAATTTTTTAGGTAGGACCACTGAAGCGATTTTGTCAAACATAATTACGAAGCAATGGATTAGCAATATCCTTCAAAAAGGTTCAGATTATGATTGATCGTGTGTGCTGATTGGATAGGGTGCTGATTTCGGCGCGTTGTGTTCCACGCGCGCAGTCGTGTCAGCGAGTGAAGGGGTCCGATGAGACCATTGCCTGCCGGGGTTGCGGGAAAGTCCGAAAGGGATACCGTGGCCCCCTGGCATTGCACAGGCAACAGAAGGTACACGGGTGGGTTTTAGTCAGTAAGAGTCTGACACGCCCTCCCGCTCTCCCCAGAGCAGGAGACGTCATTTGATGATTTTCCACCCAAAAAAAAAAGGGTGCTGATTTGCCTGTTCAGACTTCAGATTGATCTTCCCCTACCTATAATTTTACGATTATTCTTACGACTGCTGCAGAACATCTAATTTGTATGTTCTAACCTAACTAAGAAAAGTTTCCGTGCATAAACAGGAGTCGGCACATAAAATATTATTGCCGAGTTACAAGTTGTCTTTTGAGGAGACATTTTAATAAAGTTATTTATCCTACTCGTAAACTTGCCGGATAATTTTATAAATGCAATGTCGGCGACGAAGTTAAGTGTTAAATATTATGAATAATAAAGTAGGTAACAACTAACAACTTTTTACACATGAAGTTTATTTATAGAGACTGGTTTAGAAATAACTGTGCTGTGTACTGGCTTGTTGCTATCTGCATCCTACATCTTGTTCCGTGGGTGTCGTCAGGCTTTATGTGAGTGGATGGAGCAGGAGCCATTTGGCTATCAAGACATTACTGTTCTTCCTGCCAAGTATGGTGGTTATGGCATAGGAATAGCCTTGACAATAATTGCACTGCTCTTCCCTCGGGATACTGAACTTTAAGATTTGACGTGTTTTTGAGAAGTTCTATAACTTTACATCACTGGGCTTAGGTTCTGAGAATCAGTTTGATTATTGCTTAAATTGGCAATATAGAGTTCGATAGAAAACTGGTGTGGTTGAACGCAGCGTAACGGTCGCCGCGGCCGGTTCTATCCTCGCGCCTGGTGCGGATTCTGTATGGTGGACACCGTGGATAAGGTATTATTTAGTGTCCGAACGAAGTTTCGGTTTCGGCCAGTTTTAGCCTAAAAATTATGTTTCGGCCAAAGGTTCGGTTTCGGCCAATAAACAGCCGAACCTTTCGGCCGCGCCGAAAATTACATCGTACTTTCGGGTGGCGTCCGGGTAGCGTCGGCTCGCCTGACTTCGACGGCCGCAGAATCACTTTGCTCAGTGAAGTGACGTTTGTGTTTGTTTACCGAATTGTTTTTGTTATGAATTTATCATGTCCTAGTGTAATTCTTAACGCTTATTTTCATAATTTATAAACAGATTAACGGATATATCGGTTATTTAGGATATAAGTGCGGAAGTTTACTGTTTTCTTTAGACCCAGTTATGACAATGTTAAAATTTCAATTCGATAAAAGTGAAACGTAGAACCCTGTAATATTAGGCTAGCGAGATGTTTCATTATTCATATATCTGGAAAGAACGACTCACTGACATTTTATTCAACGTTTTAATAACTTTAATAAAAAGTTTCGGTTTCGGTCGAAACTATAATCAGAAACGAACCTTCGGTTACGGTTTCGGCAAAAAAACATGTTTCGGTCGGACACTAGTAGTGTACATATCAACTAATATTATAAAGAGAAAAGATTTGATTTTTTGTATGTTTGTTTGTTAAGCTTGCAGGCTAAAACGGCTGAACGGATTTGGATGAATTTTGGCACATGGGTATGGGTTGACCATGACCTGGGCTAGGACATACTTAAAATACTGTTTATCCCGATCCCGATATTCCCACGGGATCGAGACTTACGCTGGCGAAACCGCTGGGCGCAGCTATAGTGTTATTATAAATTCATTTGCCTTACAACATTTTTTCCAAGTTTAGATTTTTTTTTTTTGTAAATAAAAGGGGTTCCTTTTGGTAATAGGCAGATAATCTAGAGTATCTTCAGCGTTATCTTTTAATCTTACTGGACTGAATATGCTAATATGTTCATTTTTATGTCGGCACGGGCTTTATGGGAATATTTCTGTGGTAAAATGATTAGTCTGTCTGTAGATTGGAAACGAGGCAAAATGCCCAGGAGTCCAGGACTCGTCGGAAAAACATTTAAGTAAATAGTAATCTCATCCATCCATGGACGCTTGTTTATAGAGTTAAGTATTAGATTTATAAATGAAAACACATTAGGTAGTAGATAAAATATTCCACATATCCACATAATCCACCTACAATTACGTAAATCCATATTTACCTTTTCAAAACCGTAGACAGTAACACGAATATTCATAGGGCCGAGGCTATGAATATTCGCGTAGGTAATTATGATTCGATTGTTTTCAGGTCAACTGAATATATTGCTCCATATGCAAAATGCACTTAGACGGTGCAGACTGCGAAGTCATTCCGTCCTAGATATCAGCAATTTTCATAAATCTAATTAGTAATTTTGGTAGGTAATGTGAGAACAAATAATTTTAAACAATATATTATGCCAATGTTTGTACCGCTTTCACGCTGAAACGGCTGAAAGGATTTGGATGAAATTTGGCACATGGGTAGACCATGACCTGGGTTAGGACATAGTATACTTTTAATCCCGGTAGTACGTTTCTGTGGGATAATTTCTGACCTCCACGCGGGCGAATTCGCAGGCAAAAGCTAGTATTAGGTATACCTAGTCTTGTCATAAATATTGTCACGAAGATTTTTTATTTTTTTATTGCAAATAATATTCATCTACTTTTACAGTGTGTTAGTTTAATACATAAATATAAAACAATTTTTTTTTTTAATACATAAAAATATAAAAAGCATATTCGAAGTGGTCTCCGTCTCCATTGGCTGCAATACAGTCCTTTAAACGTTGAGGCCAGTTATCAATAGAAGCACGCACTCTTTCCATGGGAAAATTGTTCACTGCCAATCGTATGGATTGTTTTAGGGACTCCAAACTATCATGGCGTTTAGAGCAAGCCGTACTCTCTAAAACTGACCATAAATCATAATCCAGCGGATTAAGATCGGGACTAGACGACGGCCAATCTTTAGCTCTGATGAAGTCCGAAACGTTCACTTCCAACTAAGACTGCGTGGACCGAGCTTTATGACCCGGCGCCGAGTCTTGTTGGAAGGACCATACTTGGTTATTGAATATGGTGTTGTTAAGGGGCTTAACTACCTTCTCAAGAATGGTTTCTTGATACACTTGTGCCGATGTTTTGATATCTTTTTCACAAAAATATGGCTATGTCACTCCTTCATAGCTAACACCCCACCAAACCATCACTGAAGTCGGATAATGCCCACGTTGCACTCTGTCGACTAATTGGGAACCTTCCTCAGAGCTTTGAGCATAAATACGGTCATTTTGTTTGTTAAAATGTTGCTCAATTGTAGATTTTCTCATCCGTAAACAAAAAATTTCTGTGACCTCCCTTTGCATACCGCTTCAGTAGTTGTTTCGATTTTACCTCCCTATTCTTTTTTAAATTATCAGTTAAAAAATGACCAGTGCATCTCTTAGGTATAGGCTGCAAGTCCTAAGTCATCTTTTAAAATACGCGACATAGTTCTGGGTGCTATCTTCATCTCCCGAGATAAAATCTTTTGCTTTCGGACAGGATTTCTTCGAATTCTTTCCCTCTTACTGCTTTGACCACCTTTTTCGTACGAACACTACGTGGACGGCCAGATCTTTTTCTGTCACAAACAGAGGAGGTCTCATTGTACCTATTAATAGCCCGGTACACAAACATTTGACTAATACCAAGCGTATGGAGAGTTTTAAAAATCGCATTTGGCTCTATACCAACTTTGCGTAATGCAATCACAGCGATTCGGTTCTCTTTATCACCCCACTCCATTTTAATATCGCAAAATATTTTACAATGTATTGGCGTGAAAATTAGAAAACTCAATGAACAATCGTATAAAAATGACAGATTCCAAATTCAAATGTCATATCTTTCTTATTTTTAATTGTAACAGTATTTATGGCCAGACTAAGTATAAAAAAGAGACAAAATTGTAACACTGCGTACTTAAACATGAATTACGATGTATTTAATAGTTGCAGGTCAATACAGAAAGGTACAATTACATCGGGTCCTTACCCACTATTTACCTGTAACACTGCTATTAGTTAGCTTCAGGGTCTACCACTAACAAAAAACGACTACTCAAACAGTAGTAGTAGCGTACGGGTTACTACGGAAACTCGAACTTGGTCACTACAATTTCTCGAACGACAAACACGACTGCGTAATGACTAAAGGATTGAAACTAGGAATCATGTCTAGTCTTCCTTCAATCGTTTATTCACTGCTAAACGTCGTGATATGCTACTAAAACTTTTTGACGATCTCTCCACTATTTGACGATCTTTGATTTGTTGTGCTTAGTGAATCGGAGATCTTGGTGTTGTTGCTTTGCTTAGTCAGGCCTTCGTATAAGTCTACGTTCCCGGGGCTTCTGTCCTTCCATATTTTTGGTGACCAAATGTTTCGCCAGGTTATCGGATGGCTTTATGTCAAGTAGATGGTGCAATCTCTGTGTTTTAAACACCATATTACGCACAGCATTGATCCGCTTCTTAAGTGTTTCTTGGTGACCGTCCAATGTATCAATCTTTATAGAAGGTGGTAAGGTTTACAAAAAAAAAAAAAACTTTTTTCGAAGAGTGATGTCCTGCGTATTACCAACAGTACCTTACTTAGCAAGCTCTCATTCACATTCATGCACCTCAGGCGAGACGCGTTCGTCCAGACGTATCGTGCATCGCAATGAGCCATTATTGAGACCCGATCCCAATAGAGATGTAGCTAGCCTTCCAGGAACACGCGGGCAATTTACTAGCGCGATAGTAGGGGTGTGTCCGGTCATTACGGCCGTCAGGATTAATGCACCCGACCGCGAACGAACAAAAGAAAACCCGCGAAACTCCCATTTAGCGAGGTAAGTAAAAAGTTCCGTGACTTTCAATAGGCGATTGTTCTGTGCAGGCCTAGTAGGCGGTAAAGTGGAAAATAAAATATGGTCAAGATTAAAGGTAAGTTGGTAACCAGTTGATAGTTAAAAATTACATAGTGATTTTATTAAAATGCGGGTAGTTATAATTTTTTATTTTTACATTATGACTATTATCAGCTCCACTTTCCTTCCAAAAGCTGTCACTCAAAATTCTCTGACTCCCGTCTAATGTAAGGAATTAAATTCACATTTGCAATTCGAAGGCAAAATTCTGTGAAACGGGGCAGACTATCAATGCCATCGGTTCGTTACGTTTTCATGTGCGCTCGAGAGGTGCAAATGACGCTATTGTGCCCGACCGGCGGCGCGGCGGCGGCGTCGCAGACGCAGACAGCGCGGTGACTTGCGCGAATAATACGAAAGCTCGCCAACACGCCATTATCATTATGGGATGACAGCGACAACAATCACGAATTGCAAACTTTTACATGTTCTGAATCGTCATGCTTCGGTAATTTCTGCACTTGATGAGAAAAGTGACTGTGGCGGTTGCAAATGACTTAAAACTGCTCGTCATTCATTATTTTGTATGAATGAATGTAGCCCAATGCGTCACCGCGTCACTGGCGACTTGACCTTATCAAAATCTATTTTGCGTTTCGCGATTATTGTGTAACGTATTTTCCTCGGCTTCATGAAACATTTCCAACTGACTTCGACGTTTCTACCTACAGAATCTGAATACCAGATTGTTGCAACCGCACCTTAAATTAGAAATGATTATTTGTCAGACCTAGATATTGTTATTCTCGTGGATTTGCGTCAGAGCTTTGTGCATTTCAACATTCTGGGGGCGATAAGCGTGGCTAGCGTTTGCTTCGGTCAAGCTTGAGCGAGCCAATAATTTGCTAGTAAACTTTGATGGGGCTTTAAACAGTCGGTTTGAACAGGTATTATTATATTTATCCAGTCGGCTAGACAGTTACTAGGTGCCCGCGATTGCGAATGATGGATGGTCGAGCTGTTGCCAAGTGAACGGCAATGAATCATGTGTCTATTTATAGATGAAGATAGATACGATTAATCTGCAACTTAAGTGCAGATGTTATAGATAATAGTTGAATGGCGATGTACGCTGCTATGCTGTAATTTTTGTATGATATACACCACGTTATTAATAATCATGGATCAGATTATGTCGAAGTAGTGGAGGGGCTGATACTGCGAACAGTCGTGTTCATGATCAATATTATTTATTCAGTGGTTGATTAAACTATCGACAACTAGCATAAATTGGCTTGCGTTGTAGAGCTGGTTGTTTAAATGTGGTTGTACTTATTGTTTTATTATTAATTCCAAAGCACTGTACAAACCTTCTTTATGAGCTGAAGTAAATGAAGATTTATGATTTATTGTGATATTCGTGTTTGGCTTTAATTTCGACGTTCACTACGAGCTAATCATATACATATTTCGCTGCCAGCTACAGATTTATCTTAATAGCAGTATATGATACAAATGCATGATCTATTTGATTATTTTTTACTATACAAACACTACTAACAATATTATTTATGATGCTCATATCTTAAAAATTGGCATATACGAGTAGGTAGTCATTTTTTTGTAGTGGGGCGGCCTAAAACCTCTTCAATAGTGGAGGCTCTTTTATGCCTAAGGAAACTTCAATGCAAACATTTTCAAATCCACTGGAAGAATATTTGAAATCTTCGAAAGCTAACCTAACTGCTGACGATCCTATAAATGTTGTTGTTGGTTCAGTAGAATGCTGGCACCTGCCCTAAACAAGGAAGATGGACGGTGGAGCTGTTGGCAACTGAACGACAATGAATCATTTGCTGATTATATATTATATTATAAATGAATAGGGACGTAATGTACCGCGCATAACTGCCTACTTATGACAGACTCAGGAGTCGCGAGACGGCGAAATCATTAGGTGGATAATTATGATTCATGAGGCACCTACATATTTCAGTCTTATATAGGATTGGGATGCCCAGTTTTGTCAATATTTGAGAAGACTTCCGAAATCAATTCTTTGCAAGAGTTGATTTATACCACAGGGACCTATACCGAGGTCTTCCTTTTGTGTCTCTGCTACATTCTTAAATTACTTGAATCCAGAAGGTGTGACCACGATAATTGCAGTGCCAGTAGCTATCAGTAAAACTCTTACCTTGGCAAGGTCCTGGGTAGTCAAGCACAAGGTGTTTGGCGGGTCTCCGGCAGGCGCGTCGCCGGAGCCGGCACAGCGAGGGGTAGGTCCGGCCGTCGCTGCCGCACACGGCGCCGACGCGGCGACAGGCGGCCGCGCAGACGCAGCGTGCGCGTCCGCCTCTCACCACGCAGCGCCGTCCGCTGCTACATGACACTCCGGCGCATGATTCTGTCAAAAATGAGCACGTTGATAGAATGACAGATTTGTGATGTTTTCACCACTAGCTATGCTATACAATATAGGTGACTGGTAATTAGTGACCGATACCAAACCTGAAATCGCGAAAAAAAAACTGCTTTTCCCTACATTTTGACGAGTTATGTATAGTCATAAATGTAGGGAACAACTTATTTTTATTTCGCTTTGGTCCCATATTAAATTGTGTTCATAATATTTTTTTCTTGTATTCTTGTTCATAATGATGAGTAAAGTCATACATTGGTCACTAATTACCATGGCAGTCACCCTAAATATGTATGTATAAATACTATGCTATGTGTCGTAGGGATAATTTGCCGCACGTAATTATATTTAATGAAATAGCCTTTGAACCACCTTAGAAGGCTGAAAAACAGAGAAGAAAAAGAAACTACTGTTACGTAGCAAATAAAAGAATATGTAAATAAAATAAGTAGGTATCTAAGGCTGTTATTAATTATTGACGTATCCAACGAGGAGGACCAATAGATCATAATTAGGTAGGTACATTGATTTTTATTAATGAACCAAAGGACCAAATTCCCGTAAAGAAATGGTGAAAACAAATAGATTTTAATTATTTTGAAAAAGAGTCAGCTTGCTAAAGTATGTGGTGTTAGATATTTATCACTCATATAAAAAAACTTGTGAAAACATCTGCGAAATATATTAACGACTCGGATTTCGCCGTTGACTTACACACATGTAGATAGATCTTGAGATATTTAGATACAATCGAGTATTTTATGGCTCTCGTGGTGGCCCGACAAATATGTAGGCGCTGATCAAAGTGAGATATCGAAATACTCCGCTTTGAATCGCTCTTTAAAGACAACACTAGAGATTGCCACATTTGCGAATGATTTGTTCAAGAATTTACTTTTTACGAATTATGACAATTTACGAGTCATAAAAAAGTTGTCTTTTCGGGTTTGCTCTTTCCCCACGGGCATGTAAAATTACTTTTAAAATTCGAGATTTTCGTGAGAAAAACAAAACCTTGTTGATCAGCTCATCAAGAAAAATTACGCGCCCGACAGTGTTTTGGTGCATATAATTTTTGATGTGTTACGTCTTTGGATGAATAATATTACGCTCGTATTAACTAAATCATAAAGTACCTATATTTGCGCCTCTTCAGCGCCAGCATCAATTTATATCACAGCATTAAACTTAAATAAGTAATATTCACAAGACGACAAATACCCTTACCTTACATAAAGATCTCATTCTGCCAAAACAATTCATTTATTTGAGAAATTATTTGTTTATTTCTAAATTCAAATATTTGACGTTTTGCCAACTCTGTGTTGATTCGATGCGCAACGTTCATCTATCGGGCGATGCACTCATGTCCCAATTTTATTATTTGCTGAATGTTGTTGGTTGTTAGCAGTCGGATATAGTTTATCTGTTTGTTTAGTTGATTGGCATAATTGGGCTTTAGGCAAGTCTGTCTTTTGTCTGTCTATAAAAGCAATTGGTTTACGCCTAGGATTGTTTTAATTTTAAACTACAAGTGGCCAATGTTGCTGAAGGATTTTACTCTTTTACCTACAGTGTAAATAAAAGATTTTCGTATTTTATTTTGTTTGTGATTACCATAAAACAGGCTTATCCGATTGAAATTTCAGCATAGGTAGGATGTTTGCCATTCTTTTACAGATATGTACATCTAAGCGAATGCAGTCCGGAGGTGTAGATGCATTTTTACAATAAATGTAAGGAATATGGAGAAAAGAGATAAAATGTTATATCAACACGATCAAAATGAATATGTTTACAGCTGATATTTTTACAGCAGACTATATTACATGAAGATATCAGACCAAAGAAAGGTTCTGTAAAGTCGGTGAAAAAAGTTCCAAAAATATATTGGTGCGATATAATTAATCTATGTACCTTATTGCAAAGGTTATTAATAATTACAAGTAGCCAAAGTACTAAAGTCTACTCCACAAAATAGTCGCTTCAGTTTCTCACACCCATACCTAATTTTACCAGGATACGGCGACTAGATTTATTGGATGACGATGACGTCATTCTCTGCTCAAATTACTACAAAAACAATACCTTCTTTGAATTCTAATTGGCCAGTATTTTTCCTAGAAGCAGCCCGGAAGGATGTGGCCATTTTAATTAACTAAGGAAGCAGCTTCGACGAACTGACGCAAACTATTGCGAGAAAAACATTAAATAATAAATTTAAATATGCATTGTGGTGGGAGCTAACTAGCTCATTGTCTACGGGTAAACTTTGCCTTAGCTTCCTTTAGTCAATAAATTAAATGATAAACGGAAAGCCTAGACAACTCTCGGATGGTTCTCCTTTCTTATCTTTTAATTATCAGGTGCAATTATTTTTATTGAAATGTTTTATTGTGCTCTTTAGTCCTTCGAGCCGGATGTTGGCATAATTAGCAGAAACGTTGATTGTTAAGGTTATTGCACGAAACTATTGGTAAACTTAAAAATTATTAGTAAAATTTTAATGTCTGGTGTTTTCTTGATGCAATTTCGTATAAACGCTATTATAAAATTTAATCTCTTTGCCAGCGCGTAAAGAGACGCGGCATACTATACATATTTGCTAAGTAGGTAAATTAATTAACCCTGAGGCTGGATATCAGTCATAGGTACCTACGTTTCTACTGCAATGGACTGCAAAAGTTCTCAGTTCTCAGTTCATAGTTTAAATACCAGGAATAAACACAACCTTGCTGTAGGTACTTACATCGCACTCGTCTCCACAGAGTAGGCAACTCGTTCATGGCTCAATGTATACGCTTTTACAACAAACTTCTCATCGACATTCGAAACTTACCCATTAAACGATTTAAAAGCTGTATTAAGACCAAGCTTTGTAAAAAAAGGGTACTATACAATTTCAGATTATTTAGAAGATAAAAAAACTTGGGATTGAGCTGTTCGCTCTGCTAAGCCTTGTGATAAAATCATAAAAAATAACATTATACCTAATTATTCAGTAAAGTCATGGAAATCCAGTATTACCTATATAAACATTGACATTGCTGAATATATGATTACTTTATAAAGTATTATATTATTTTATTTTTTGTAAATGTGATTTTTAAGGACTATGTGTTTTTTTTTTCTCAATTAGTTTTAATGATGGTCTGGTAGTTTGAGTAGTTTATACGGCCTACCCAAATGTCCTTTCTTTGGTATTGTTCGTCGAGTTGAGTTCCTTAAGTTCTGAGTTAAGCTCCACGATTACTGACAAATGCTTGCACTGACAGGACAGGTCCACTCAAATCTGTGTGGTTCTTTTCTCAAAAGACCATTTCAGACTAATCTACATGGTCCTCATATGGCCTGAACAAGATTATGTCTGGACTTTGAAAGAGACTGTGACCTCTGAGTTTGTTTCGGCCTTTCTTCTCAGAGTAGTCAGATAGGAAACGCCGAACTCATCTATCTAATATTCAATTACTTTTTTAAGATGACGTGTAAAAGTCATTCCAATATCCTATTTACAGAATAAACAATTTCATTTCATTTCTCGTCCAATTTCTCAACTTCAACACCAGACCAATTTTTTTTTTAAAGTAATATTGATTTCATGGCTTTCCGGGAGACCCGTACGGGCCGCCCGTACACGGGAGACCCGCACGGGTACCGCCCGCAGTGCTCTGAAACGTGAGTAGGGGAGTAGTACGATACGTTGTACGGGCTCTTAGCTCTACCCGGAGCGGGTCACGTACGGACCAATCCGCGTAGCTGTGAAACAATGTTCTAGCGCCTCACGTGTGTCTCCGTTCCGGGAGCCCGTACGGGTCTCCCGGACAGCTGTGAAACAGCATAAGAAACAACGGTCACAACAGAAACGATGTATGAACGTAAACGATGCAAAATAAGCATGTAAAGATCGAAGCAGGTGGCATTTTATAGTTTCTGTATACCCCATTTGAAAAAAGGCGTGCGTTTATGTATTGTAAAAAACGGTCTTACCAGCACAGGCAACACAGGGCACTCCACCAGAAAGCGCTTTATAGAAGAATATCTCGCCGCTGTCGAGGTCGCGGGGGCTCCAGGCGGCGGGCGCGCGTGATGCGCCTGCGCAGCACTCGGCGCGGCCCACGCGCAGCGCCGCCACCGAGCTGCAGCGCCCGCCGCGGTCCATCCCCGTCCAGCAGATTCCGGCTATGGACAATAAATATATTAGGTATTAAATTACATTAA
This sequence comes from Xanthia togata, assembly GCA_963853775.1. Lineage (NCBI taxonomy): Eukaryota > Metazoa > Arthropoda > Insecta > Lepidoptera > Noctuidae > Xanthia > Xanthia togata. Next base: position 10,496,661 of record OY970805.1, read on the forward strand.
GCTAAAGCATGTACACTGTTATCCTTAAACGTTAGTCTTTCAAGTCAATAATGTATAAAAAATCAGGCAAGTTTAATCCAAGGTAAAACGAAGTATCCCTAAAAACCCGTCTTTTATCAATTACCAGCGACCCGCCTCGCAGTTGTTACGACTTGACAAAGCATTGAGATTTCTTTTTTTGACATTGAGATTATCATCATCTGCCCAGCCTTTTCCCAACTATGCTGAGGTCGCCTTCCAGACTAACCGGATGCAGCTGAATACCAGTATTTTACATGGAGCGAAAACAAAGAGAATGTTTCAATTGATAAAATTAGCAGGTACTCATTATAAACATCAAATCTTAGTAGACTGTAGCCACCTTTGTGACTGAAGCCCAGTCCAGTTTCTATATCTTATCAGGCTAAGAACTTCCCCAGCAGAACATTACAAAATTACATTACGAAGGTATGTATAATAAAACGTTTGCTCCGGGTCCAGCCAGACTAAACATAAATTGAACAGATGTGTCTGGACGCTGCGCAAGCGGCTAGCTCGGAGCGCCGTATTCGGTCGGATTCCAGCGCATGAGTCACGGGGCTCGGCTGTGCGCGCCGGCCGCGCTAGACGACTGCCAGACACTATTTTTCAATGTGCGCCCGCGCCGGTTCGCGACGCGACCGAACGACCGCAACCCGACATGCCTATAACTAGTAATCGATTGACTTTTTACAACTATTCGCTCGAAAATACGGATCTAAGGAGCAACGTTATAAAAGTTGGTGTTTAATGATCGATGTGGACGTCGACATAATATTGTAACATGTTTACAGTTTTGATTGATTGGAATCTCATAAGATAATGTTACGCAACGTCGCGTCGTCTGGTTTATTTACACTTTAATTATATTTTGGGTAATTTCGAGAGGGTAAGTTTTATTAACTTCGGGAAGATTTGTCCTCGGGATAGAAGGTACGGATGAGACATGTTCGTGAAATCTATTTGTCGAAGACTATTATTGTAAATCTTGATAGTGTGTTGTGTAAATAACTCAACCTTATTTTTCAATACAATATTTGTTTAAAAATTAAATCTTGCGGTATCAGAAGTGAGTGGGCGGAATTAATGACAAGGGGCAAAGGAATTTATTTAATAACGTTTCACTAATACTAATGGATTCATTTAAATTAATTAAGGCTCATCATGAATAATTTTCAAGTTCGGAGAGATGATTTTTTTCTATTGATATAGCCGATTTTTTATTTTAAATAAAACATTAATTAAAAACCCAAAATGGTTATCATTTTGGGTTTTTAATAAATGTTTTATTTAAAATCATTTTTCCTAATGTGCATAATGTACTTACGAGTATATACACGCTTGATCCTAACCATCGAGGATCAAGGGTCAGTTTTATTTTGTACATGCTTTTTTTTTCAAATTGTTCTGTTGATAATACTAGGTAAGTGTAGGTAGCCTCAAACTGTTTAGTCATAGTGCTATAACACATTTTCAGACAGTTACGTAATCACCGGTAGTTTGCTCACAATAAATCAATGCATAGGTGATTATAGCGCTATTACCTACTACACTAGGTTCTATATATTAGCCGTGAATTTTTTGATTTATGTATTTATTTATTAATCTTTGTGCACAATTAAGGTACAAAGACGGATTTAATGAATTTTAATGCCTTATAGAGCGTTATCAGCAGTGCTATTCTGTAACCATCTCACCGTGAAAACTTAGGTGAAGTGAGTTGTCATTCCAACAGGGTGAGATGACACTGACAGCTCACTCCACGCTCACTTCACATGTTTTCACGGTGAAGTGGTTATGGGAATCGACTTGCAGTTATCACACTGACGATTTGCCAGCGTGTTTCCAGCGAAACGATTTGTAAGCGTGCTCTCCGCGTGTGCGAAGCGAAATAACCGCGACTACGCGACGTGTTCTCTACGTTTTCATAATTTTGTACACTCGCTTGTCTCGCTCTTTCTTGTACACTCACGTCAATTGCTCTCGTAACACAAACGCCGTCAACACGTTGCGCACGCGTAGCGTGCTCGCTACGCACACGCGGCTCGCTGGAAACACGATCGCAAATCGTCAGTGTGATATGGCCCTTAGGCATTCTCTACCAGTCAACCAAGGGTGGTGGAGAGATAACATTGCAGGTGCATTGTTTGATTTGTTTGTGAGAGAAAAAATAATAATTAAAAAGGAATCATTATAAATAAAATAGGTACCTACATGGAACATACTATATACACAAGGAACATACATAATATAACTTTATTCAACACGTAGGAATATATTTCGCGGCCGTCTGGGATAGCAACGGTTTCCATGGTAACCGGTTGTTGTCGGGCCTACGTGAGAGAATTCGACTCTCTCATCCTGTGTTTTCCCGGCTTATGTCTGGTTTAAAGGAAGTAGACATGTTTTGTTTGACCTAGGATTTGGCCTTCGCTAAGAAGCTCCTGTTAGCTGACTTTCACAACTTAGGGAAAGCCGATTTTCACTATTTTGCCGGAATATGCAGACTTTTCAACCTCTGTTGAATCTCCGTTTCTGTTAGACGAAGGACCAAAATTTGAAACTATTAGCCACATAATTGAAGGAGGAGAAGTACCAAACAACCGTGACCAAAATAAATTAATTAACGTTTTTTACCAGCTTGATAACTTCAACTGCTGCCAACAGCACACCTAAGTGCTAATAACCAGCGGCCTTTAGGTCAATCAATGTAGTGACAATGAACGTTCAAGAGGGATTTGCGAGGTACTAAAACGTTCAAACCGCCAGCGCCATATTGTTTAGAGTATGGTCGCAAGCGCAGCGACCGCGCTCGAGTTCTTGCATAGTTTCAATGGGTTTTTCTATCAAGAAATCTTCTCTCTCTATGCTACGTTGCTAATGAAACCACGAAAGTTTAAATTGATATATGGCGCGCGTTAATGTCCGGAGCGTGCTTGACCGGTTTTCGAATTCGAACTTCGGTACTGGCAGTAAAGCACCTTGGAAGAAATGTAAATATATTCGAATATGATTTTAGTGTGGCGAGCGAGGACGTTGACTCCAGCGGCCATAGGAGCATGTTGCTTATATCTTCGTGGGCTAGAGTAGCAATAAGAGCTATACAGCGATACGCAAATTGCGCCATGTGTTTTGTTTGTAGCTTCTCCTGATGTGAAGAAAACTACTGATATGTTTTTAATCTTAAAATGATTCCATGTGAAAGCAGTATTCAGGATTCCTTACCCAAAGTCTCCAACAGGGCTTTTAGGAGTAGGTATTAGAGAAAAAACTCAACGCTTTCCTAACTCACTCAATATCTAATGTTTCTGTATTACTTAATACCTACTCTATTTATTTTATCGAGCCTAGCTGGCCTATAATTACAAAGCCATAGTCCTATAGTCAGTTTTTTAGTCCCTCCTTATTCCCTACATTGTGATCTAATTGAGTAATGACTTATATTACACTTTTTCAGCCAATTAAAACTTCCTCAAGCGCTCTACAGTGCGTCTAAATACGTCGCTTCATCCTCATTGGATGGTTCCGTCAACTTTGGCGCCACAATTTGGAGCCGAGATCCGGCTGCGATTGTGTGGGTGTGAAAAATTGCGACAAAAAATGTGTAGCGGTTCAAACGTAGGCTGTGCATGGCTTGTGTGTTTTTATCGTCTCGCTATTGAGAGGTCACGGTCCTCCTAACCACGGACACGATGCACTTTAAATAAGTTACTAACACATTTAAACTAATATTATAAAGAGAAAAGATTTGATTTTTTGTATGTTTGTTTGTTATGCTTTCACGCTAAAACAGCAGAACGGATTTGGATGAAATTTGGCACATGGGTAGACCATGACTTGGATTAGGACACATCAGAGGAATTTTTAGCCTGTTATTCCCTCGGGATCACGTGGCGTTGAATATATTTTGCTTATCGTAATAAGCAAATTAAGCAAGTGTAAACTGTCTCAGTCTGTTGCCAGGGTTCCAGCAACAGCTTTCCACTTCAATGGGACATAAAGGTATTCCATAACACACCCAGGAGTTTCAGGAACCATGGCACTAGTATCGCATATTAATATGCCTTGATAAAAGGAACTGATCGTGAGCTAAATATTAAGTGTGCGATATAATAATAGCCCGTGATATTTCTATTCTCTGGAAGTCTGTTTTATTTGTAGATTTTATACTGCCGTCTGAATCGAAGAAAACCAGGTCAAGAGCTCAAGTGGCTTCGTAGACAAGGACCCTTCAAACGTTAAAAATGTACTGTCCTATTGTTTTAGAAGTTTCACAAAACAATAGATACGGTTGCAGTGTAGACACAACAAATACGAAATTGTTGAGGGGGTTACTGGAATAGTTAGTCTGTTTCAGAAAACTGTGGATTATATTGTTGGACCGAGGTTTTTAACGGAAAATTATACCATGAACACCATAGACACCACTTTTATTACAACCCGTTTCGTCTAAAGACAGAACGTTCAACCCTAAACATCCTCAATGAAGTTTTAATGGCAGAATTTCCACCACTACGTAAAAAACAAGATATAAAAAAGCTATACGAGCCGACCGAGACTCTTATAGCTTTTCCATGAAAATAGTTCGGTTACAATCTGATGTGTGTACAGATAATATTGTTGGAGCAATTAGCGGGGTAATTCTAAACGATTGCGAAAAACAAACAAGCGGAGTCAAGAGCGGGCACGCTGGAAATAGATCAGAGGCGCGTCAGCGGCGTCATCGTGTCAACCGTGTGATGAACGGCACAGGGTTGACTGACAGCCTATTATTAAAAAAAAGTATATTGACCATAGTTTTTTTTTTTTTCTTTTGTTCCTTCTGGAACAAGCTAGGTGACCACAGATAATGACTCAACAACCATCAATGACGGTGAATACAGAACACCAAATTCAACCTTGAACTATTTGAATTAAAATTAAAAGTAAAATGTTCGATATTAAAATGAGTTTCAAGCTTGAATTATAGATACTCTGTGGTATAATATAAAAGTATGCTTATGCATACTTTTATATGCTCCGTATGGAGCAGCCCTATTAGCTGGTATATACCAGACGCCACTATTCTTGGGCTATTCATATGAATGGCCCAAGAATAGTGGCGTCTAAATCTGTCAGTCTAATTATACTCAATGGCCGTTTTATCCGCACTATCAACAAATCATTGCACAACATCCGCTGGCTTGATTATGTCAAAATAATAATATTTAAGAGTGAATTACGAAACTCAGCTATTAGTTTTGGCAGAGCGTCCGATATAAACAAAATGTCACAAGTAAATGTTGATTAATTTTAATTTTAGATGATTTGCGAAATGCTGTACATCCTGTTTGTCAGTTTATGTTATTTGATGGCTAGATGCTGCACCTTGAATGTTTTTTTTTTCATAATAGAATAATATTTGGAAAATCGAACTGGAAAGTTTCATATTTAACATTTCCGTTAATTATGAAACTTTTTCATAAAGCTCACAATGTTATTTTTACTTTTATCTTGGTACTTAGTACTTTCAAAGTATCATTAAAATGTTAAATCTATATAAATAAAAATTAAAGCGCATTACTTGAGAACGGCTGGATCGGTTTCGCTATTAGATCTTAATGGAAAGAAAAAAAAAAACTGATTTTCCTTTTTTCTATGGCATTTTTGAACTATTGAAATTTGGACAGGACAACGTCTGGCAGATCAGCTAGTTAGTAAATAAGTTACGATCCAAATCGAAAAACCGTAGAAAGTCTTTACTATTTCCAAGGTAGGCTCAACTGATTCCATAGCAACACATTCCCCAGGTTTAATATAAATTGCGCTGCTAGTCACGCTAATGGAAGTCACGTCATAAAATCTACAAAACAGTTAGTAAGTAGCTAAGATGATCACTATTAATGAGCCGTAAAGTTTTACCGTCTAACTTCAAATTGGCAATGACAAAGACGAGCCTAGGTCCCAGGCGGCCTACTAAAGCTCTCGTAAACTGAGACCTAGCGATCCCTAATGAAATGCATTACGTATTGTAGAGTCCGTCTAAGCCGTTAAAGGGTACCTAATTTAAAATTGTGATTGTCTGGCAGCCTCCCGCCGACCTATTTCTCGTTTCTGGGACAATGAAGGACAAATTTAACCAGGTGTCTGGGTTGAAAGCACATTTTGCATAATATGATAAGTCGCCGTCTAGCCGTTTGATTAAATATTTTAATTTTGGGACGTTAAAACAGAATAATTGTAAGGGTAAACGATATAGTTCATGTCCCCGTTAAGTTACTAACGGGCAACTCGGGTTAAGTTATTCAGATTTATTAAGATTCAAACATTAACTATCATAGTTAACATAGTAATTTAATTACAATATTTCTCGGGAACTAAGCCAAACCTATTTTTTCTTTTTTTTTCTTTCTGGTAGTCGTAAAATTTAAAATGAAGTTAATGGTATTATATTATGTAGTTAACTGCACACACAAACCGTGGACCTGTTATTAAAATACTTTAACTAAAATAAATATATATACCTTACATTTGTAAGGTAAAGTATTTTGTGGTTAATAGAACTTAACACAATATCACATAATAAGGAGATATTAGTGGTAAGCGGAAATCATAACTGAAAAAAACGTCATGTTTTGAACATCATGATTGTATTATTGGAAAAACCAAACATACGGTAATGATTACATTCACGTAAAAATATTTATCTGATAAGAATTTTAATTTCCTCTTTTGACTCGAATACAGTTATGAAACAGATACCTACGTGGAGTGACTAACAGTTAGGAATAAACTAATTCTTAAAATATGAGGAAAGTGGAATCTTAATATACCTTATTGTTGAGCTGAAATAGGTATTCATAAAAGTAATAACCACATTTAATTGCAAATTTCTCCTAAAGTTTCATCTTTAATATTAAAATAGTAGACAAGCCGTATATAAATTGAATTTCGCTAAAGTGTATATTTTAGCTCTTACACGTGCCTGTCTGTTCTTACACGTGCCTTTGGCAGGCACGTGATTCCTTCCATCGTGTGCGTTCCTTTTGTTGTCCCAAAACTCTAAGATTATATGCTTTAAGGAAAAATAATACAAAAACACCGAGAACAAATTTTCCAAAAATACATAGTTTGAATATTAATTATCTATGATTATAACAGACTCTCGATGTGTGTATCTAAGTTTCATTGATAAGTACGAGTAAATCATTTTCCTTCAAACCAATAATTCATTGCGAGTTGCGACGTTGTAATATTTTTTGTTATGGACAAAAATAGTCTGAATCAAATAATTTTTATTTTTGTATTCCACCTAAGAGTATTTTTTTAAATCGTGATTTTGTTGAATTATTTTGTGAAAAACGAAAAAATAAAAACATTTCTGCCAGTTGATTCTTTGACATGGCCTCATTAATACCCTAGAGTTATGGGATATCAAAAGGAACACACTGTATAGTACATAATAATTCCATGCTTGTTTCTTTTTATTTTGCACTGACAAACAAGTTGGTCTATAAATTATTCGGATTCGTTGGTCTATGAATTATTCTATTATATCATTACGTCGGTTGGCACCAATTTATTATGGTTCTATCATGTTCTATTTACTGAGCAACTTAGGTACCTACATGTTAAAAGTGACTAGTAAATAGGAACCTAATAATCTTCTTGATAAGTCGTAATTGATAAAAAAATAAAAGCAGCGTTCTCCTATCTATTAATAACAAAAAATTAGTAGTCCACGGAATTTTTTAGTAATTTTCAGGCTGCCTGAAAAATACAGTTACTTTCATGAAATTCAGCAACGTTCAGCTAAAAGATTCTCGAAAGTACAAAAAGCAGTCGCCACTCTAAAATCATGGTGACAAACCAAACATTTCCTAACTTCGTAGACCAATCAAAATATCGTAGCAGATTTGCTACGCGTGCTACGAACGGTAATAGAGCTTTTACAAATATTTATTCTCTTTTGACAGACGGTTCTTTTTTTAAATATGACGTATCGAGAGACCATAGAGGGGGATTGTAGGGAGGGTTCGTAGCTGCAATTTGTAATCGGATAGGCATCTGCACTCGATAACAATAACATGGGCCTGAATACTGCCAATTACGAGTATGCTGCAAAGTGAAATACAATAACATAATAGAGTTTCCAAAATTAGCGTTTATTTTGTCTATCTATTGAAATATTTTGACTAGGTAGGTTTTATATGCTTCGGTTTTGTGTACCTAATTAATTTTATGAAATTTATACCGATACAAAAATAGTATTTCGCATGTACTCGTACTACAGTTTATATATCGCTAATCGGTAAACAAAAAAGGTTCATTAGGCAAAGAAAAGTTTTCTCTTTTGTCGGTTATTTTTACAGCAGTCGATTTATTGTGAGCATTTAATAATGTTTCATATTGTGTCGTTCTTTTTCTTGTTTCAAGACATAGGATACATAATGTCCTAAAATCTCTTTACATTGTAGTATAATTCTTTGATTCCACAAGTTGCTTTCAGGTGTTCTCTGAAAAATAATCACGAATTTAACCAGCCAATATTTCGCTCCAAATAAAAAACTAACTGACATTCAAAAGCGAGTTTTGTACACAAGTAAATACTACATCTAATTAAGGGCAGGCGACACAATAAGTTGAAATGGTGGGACACAAAATACTCCGGTTTGGCAGGCTGCGGCCGAACGGTCGCGCGCCGCGTATTTTTTCAATCCCTACTAACAATAGCTGGAGTGCGCCGATGCACCGCCGCCTGCACCGCGCTTGCATCCACACTAGTGATGCGACACTTGCAAGCTTAGAGAAAATATCGATAAAATGTATAGATAGGTAATTGACTGCAATATTTTTGTAACCTCGATTTTTATTAAAGAGTTCGTTAGGTGACTAAAAAAGGAGCGTCCGTGATTTAACTGCATATTAATTCTAAATATAAAAAAAAAATTTTTTTTAACAAAACTACAGATCATAAACAAGTCACAGCATAATCGATTGGACTTGATATAGCTTTAAGACATATTTACTTAATGAATTCGAATCGATACAACGAAAATATACCGTTGTAATCGATCACAGCAACATAGATAATAAACAGGTTCCAGACGTTATGATTAATAACCTCTTTGAAATCAACAATCTGCACATTACACGCTGAGGAGTTAAACGCGCGATAACATAAAACAGATGGAGTGAAGTGATGTTAATGTAAGTCTATACAGAGGCGGCCGGCACATCAGGCTTCTCACGTCGAAATTCATGGAAATATTTGTATGTGGCAAACAGGCGGGACACACATAAATCTCGTGAGGCGATTGAATGCAGACGCGTAAGCGTGCCCGTGCGCATAATTCAAAGGGGCGATCACCAGGAATCGCCGCTTGGCATGCAGACGGCCGCGTTCATTCCAAAGCAATAAACCCGTTAGTGGCGACGTAATGTGCATATTGGAGAACAATATATACGACATACGTATCCCGAGCCTACGCTCTGTCTGTTGATCAATTCATCAATCGTCATATTTCCCAAAAGTGTCACCGTGCGTCGCGTTGGTAATGTGTCTTCCTCAAAATGTCGCGGACAACAGCAATACATTTTTAATGCTGAATGTATTTCAGCATTCGTCGTATACCACAAGTAGCAGAAGGAAAAACGGGCATTTAAACCTCAAAGATTATCTAAGAAAATATTACCCAATCATCTTTTACTGCAACCTGCAACACTAACCAAAATCACCCACCCATTCTTTCGCTCATTTAGCTATTTTGAGATTATCGATATCGATAAACCCGCCGTCACCAACCCGCAGGTGTTCAGTTGTCCGATATGCGGTTCCTCTGGAATCATCGCCGGCGCCGACGGATCGCCGAGACCAGACGACCCAGCTCTTTAATATTTATTTACACATGCAAATATGCACCCAACCGGCCAAAACATTGCCAAACGGCTTCAATCCAGTCGGATGACTAATTTTTGTGGTGGTTTGCTAACAATGCACTGAAGATTTTGTCATTATAATAATTGCAAACGTAATTTAAGTTAGATGACGCATTAGTTTTTATTATGACAGTTTGGTTTTAGATGTACCAAGTAGAGTTAGGATCGTATTTAAGGATTTTCGTGCAGGAAAAATTGCAGTAGAAGAATCCTTAATGCATCAGCAATCACGTCACATCAACAAAAAAATATTAAATATGCTTATTTAATACATTTATTGTTGATTTGACGTCTATCACCGTAATGTTGTGCATTCTAATTCGTTTTGTTAATTGCTTTGTCTGATTCAGACAATCAGTCTATGACGGATTAAGGTTAAATTTGCATAACTTATAATAAGGTATTTTTGAATATTTCAATTATACATAGATACAAGAACGTCGATAAAATTTGATTTAAGTAGTACAACCCTAATTAAGTGTTAAAACCAAACGCGTTCATATCAGTTATCATTTTACGAGGGTCTTAATACAGTCATCAAAGTTTACCCTTTATACAATCTGTAAATGCAGATCAAAATGTCTCAAAAATTTAAGGACAGTCTCCTAAGACCGTTTTCCTGTAGCTATAAACTCAAACTCAAAGCATTTAATTCAATTAAACCACTTTTGAATTGTCAAGGGGTCAGTCAGTCAGAAATATGAAGCTAGTTGCCCATTCCAAAGCGTATTTTCCTATGGAGAAGAACGTGCAAGATACTCCACGGACACTCTTTTAAATAATAATATTGTTACAAAATATTGGTTACATCACGGTTCAGGTAGCTAGTCCTTGCTGCCCCATCTCAAAAATTCACCCTGTATATACAGGATGTGCAGTAAATAGTACGACATATTGCAGGGGGTGATAGCTTAGATCAATACCTTCCAAAAAAAAACAATATATTATGTTCAGCATATGTTACGGATTTAGAGTTATACGAAATTTTCCAAAATATCGAAAAATATCTACCTTAAAACAGATTTTTTTGCATTTCGTAGTGAAAAATTCCTATTCTAGTATTTTTTTTACATATAAACATTTTTTTTTACTATTCTAGTATTTTTTTTACAAATAAATTCGTACACTACACATTGATAAATGATAAGTCTTTTTTCTATCATAAACAAGATTTTTTACAAGAAATACCACTTACAAAATATAACACCGTTTTCTTATATATCTAACCTACAGTGGTGAAAAAAAACTTACATATTACTAAACATACAATATATTGTTTTTTTTTTGGAAGGTAATTGACCCAAGCTATCACTCCCTGCAATATGTCGTACTATTTACTGGACACCCTGTATTCACGAGGGTCATGAAATCAACCAGAAGTCGCGTAGTTAATGACAGAAAACAAGTACTTAACATACATTGATATCGCCGGCTAGTCACTAGCACAGAATAGATATGGTCAGAAGGCCAGCTCCATACAACTAGTGAAAACGTATACGTATACACATAAACACGAGTCTACGTAATACAGTGAGTGCAAGCTGCGCATTTTCGTCTGCCCTATGTTCGAGATAGCATACATACGCGTCTATGAATGCGTGCGCGGGTGCGCCTGTGTTCGCTCTCGTAAGGAGCCTGCCTTCTGTACCTACTATCTTTCTGTGGTACTAGGCTGCCGGGCGGCGGTCTAGCCAGCGGATGTTTCCCAGACAGAGAAATATTATGTTATTCAGTTAAGTGGATATTAAATACATAGAAGCAGGCGCTAACTGCCGCTAATTTCACTTAAACGCTGTAAGCTGCGTGTACGCGCCTTAACTAGCCAGTTTTATGGGCGAATTATACAAAGACGACGCGACTCAAAAATTGGGACGAAAAATAGCTCCATTCAGGACATTCAGGTTAGTTATTTAACACCGACATTTCAAGTCGCAAGCCTTTGCGAGATCTGCCTTAAGTTTTATAGCCTATTAAAATATACGACCGAGTTTTTGGGGCTTGGATGCGGTGCTTGGGAATTTATTTCGGGCACGCAAATGATGCTGCATGGACGGGCAACTATAAAGACTTTAATATTCTTACAGGGACTAAAACATGTAGTAATTTTGAAATCAATTAGTTTGGAGATGCACGGTGTTGTGGCATGGCAGTAATAAATGTTAAAATTTTATTTTTACAAAAAATATGACAAATTTTTTCTGGACATAATGTCGACACTATAAAATTGATATTAAATTCTTAAGAGCATTCAGAAATGCGCTACCTACGTAAAAATTTCATATGAAAAACATTTGATATATTTTTGTTTGTAGAGTTTTGTCATTATTTAAGCGTTTTTTTTGGCAAAATCTAACATTTTGACACATGAATGTTCTCATCACTGTCAGTATAACAAGCGCGCCACTTCCTGTGGTTCCGCATCAATGCAAGTATGTGCGCCAACGGCCAAATAACTAGGTACTTTTTATGTCGCATTCTTTGAGTTTTTTTGAGAATATTTTCATTTATAGCTCGGGGTTGGAATTGTGCCCGGTGAGTGGTGAGAGACATTTACACAGATTGTATCAGCCCATTTATAAAAATTATAATGAGATCACCCTTCAGTAATTTACGAGTAATAATTAGAAAACGAACATATTATGGTGTAAGTCAGTACCTACCCTAATTGCTTAGTACACGATCAATCAGAATCTGAGTCGTTTTGAAACAGATTGCTAATCCAACATTGCTACATAAGTTCGAAAAAAAATCTGCTCAACAACGTAAATAACGCAATGAATGTTGTTGAACTGTCAAAATGAAACAGATTAGTCGTAATTGTTTACGAAAATGTGATATGTAATAAGTTGATTGGTTTTTGGAAGTTAACTAAGGAGAGTAACTTTTAACAAACATGATTGAACTGTGGTTATATGATGAAATATATTATAACTTTGACTGTCCCTTCAAGTAATTGTCAAATAATTCAAAATAATTGTTGTAAATTCACACATATATAATCTAGACAGAAAATTCTACCAGCCCAACCATCTGCCTAGCCTTGTCCTAACTATGGTCGGCTTCCAGTCTAACCGGATGTAGCTGAATACCAGTATTTCACATGGAGCGACTGCCTATCTGAACTGCACAAGCCACTTTCTGGGTAAAACGATGCCATCACCCCATCCATTAATTCCTTTTTTTCAAAACACATCACGCTTTTTTTCCCAAAGAGTTGAGCAGAAGTGCATCTATAGTACACCCACATTTCGCCAGTTATGTTTAAGTAATAGGGGGTAATTGGGGGGGGGGGGGGAGGGCGAGACTTTGCCATCAACCGGGCACAAATCCGGACTCCGGGCTGCTACTGAGAAATTCCAGAGTAAAAAAATACTTTGTGCGACCTGGGAATGGAACCCTGGACCTCATACTAGACCAACGAGGCAGACTAAATTGGAGTTTCCACACTTTCCACGTTCTTTTCATTTTAGAACTTCAGGAAACAAACTATATTCATTTGTAGACATGTAAATCAGGCTTAAGACAGTCACCTGTACTGCAAGTCTGAAATACTTAAGTAGGTACCTATGGAGCCTGGTGAGAGTTATCACTTCCTTTGAGAGTGTCGGTGTGAGTTTATAAATTTATCTTTATGGAGTAGCAGCGGCAAAAGCTTTAATGTTATCGTCAGTTCTCTGGTAAATGTTAGCTGTTCATTCCTTGACATTGTTGACTAAAACAGAATTAATTTATTAATTTATTTAATATACTTTATTGTACACCACAAAAACACATAACAAAAGGAAAAAAAAATAACACTACAAAATATACAATAGGCGGCCTTATCGCTTATGTATTCTATAAATCTATAATATAGGTAACGTAACTTTAATACTAACGTATTATACACATAAACCTTCCGGAATAAATTCTCTAAACGATGGTGAAAACCTCATCAAAATCTGTTGCGTGGTTTAGAAGAACAACGCTGACATACAGACAAACTCGAAAAACGACTTTGTTTTATAATGTACTAGCTGTGCTCCGCGGTTTCACCCACATAAGTGTCGATACCGTGGGAATATCGGGGTAAAAGGTATCCTTTGTACTTCTCCAGGTTATGGTTTACGCATGTGCCAAATTTCATCCAAACCCGTTAGCCGTTTACGATTCTATAAAAGACATACAGACAAACATTCATTTTTATATATATAAGATATACTTAGAAGAAGATATTATATATATATAGTCCTTCAGACCGTATTTCGGCCGCGGCGGCCAATGTCAACGGAGACTAGCCTTCGGCGCGAGAGATATTATAGTGCACAAGTGTGTGCGCAGACACAGGTGTACTCTCTCTTCCCTCACTCTCATAGTCCGATGGGACGGCAATCCGACACGACAGGAGAGAGATCAGGCGCAGGACCAACGGCTTAACGTGCTTTCCGAGGCACGGGGGTATCACACCGCCAACTTCCGAACTCCGGGCTGTTACTAAGAAATTCCTAATGGAAAAACCCAATAACACTGCCCTACCCAGAAGAAAAAGTAGATAGAAGATAGATAGATGATGAAATACTTACTACAAAGATCTTGAAGAAAAAATTAAAAGTACCGAACATGGAGATTAATGAGAAATGTTTTTAAGAATGACTACTTAATGCTATATAATCTCTTTAAATAAAATGTACTTAATTCGAATAAACAACGTGAACAATTCGCGAATAGCCACCAATAAATTTATTGATTCCAACATAACATAACATCACGCCTGTTTTACCTGGAGGGTCAGGCTGAGGCATCATTTATGAAAGATGATAACAGAAATTTATATTTATTTCCAAATACTGAAAGTGGAAATTACAAATTCACTTACTCAATACCTCTATCCATAACGATAAGAATATAACTTATGCTCATTTTGTATAATAACCTTGTTTAATTGTTGGCTCGTGGATAAGTAATAACTGCCGCAGGGTCGATCCATCAGGTTAAGCTATGCTTGCCGGGGTTGGTCTGTGGATGGTTGACCATCTTTACATAACGAGACTCCTCCGTGCCTCGGAAAGCACGTTAAGCCGTTGGTCCCGGCTGTCATTCGTGGATCTTTGACAGTCGTTACTGGTCGTCAGAAGCCTGAAAATCTGACAACCAGTCTTACCAAGGGGTATCGTATAACCCAGTTACTGGGTTGTGGAGGTCAGATAGGCAGTCGTTCCATGTAAAATACTGGTATTCAGCTGCATCCGGTTAGACTGGAAGCCGACCCCAATATAGTTGGGAAAAGGCTAGGCAGATTGATTGGTTTAATTGTTGGCCATTTTTTTTCAGTATCGAAGTCGTAGGACTGATTGTGTAAAATGTTCCGTTTCTCCATAGCAAATCTACCGTGGCTTTGCCAGGTGGTATTTTCGTTAAGGACATGAGTTTTTCATACAATTAATTAAGGTAGGGTCTGTTAAGTTCGTAAACGAATAATTGGACTATTTAAAACAGTGCTACCTTAACTGAGTTTTCAGTAATGATTCTGGGTACCTACATAAAATTAACCCTGCTATGTATTAAGCCATGTTTTTACTAAAATTATCTTATAACTGTTACAAATCGTAAGACATAGTACATTCATATACGTTATTAGCTGCGCCCCGCGGTTATAAGTCTCGATCCCTTGAGAATATTGCGATAAAAAGTATCCTATGTCCAAATTTCGTCCAAATCCGTTTAGCTGTTTTAGCGTGAAAGCGTAACAAATAAACAAACATACAAAAAAAAAATCTGTTAATAATATTAGTTTTGATACCTTAATAACAAATATACGATCCCATATAAAAATGCTGTTGATTTCACGAATGCTTTTTCCTTAAGACTTTTAATGAAAGTTTCCAAGAAGCACAACACCTCTTAAATTGAATAAATTTAATCGATAATAAAATTCTTCTTCCGTTATAAATATCTTTGGAATTTAAGTGTGGATTTTCATAAAGTTAATTCGAAATACAAATCTTCTTCCAAGTATTATAACTACATAACATATTCCGCGTAGGATTAAACCGAGGTGTTGAGTAGAACAAAAAAAGATAATAAAAATAATATGATTTCTTAATATTTTACTTCAACTTCAACTATATTTTAGTCGCAAAAGCTTCGTTAAACTGAGACAGAAAATAGAATACAAGTATAATAACTGGTTACTGGCCTGAAATATTTTTCAGGAAAACTGTCTAAACTTTCATTTCATAAAAAAAATCATAAAGACCAGACTTGTAATTAATCTAACCGTCTCCAGAGTCTAAACATTCGCATTCGTGTGATAAACTGCGTAATATTTAATAATCGTGTTCATATAAGTTGGTTGGTCTCGCGTAACGTCGCGCGGAAGCCGTCGTACCGGTCCGTCAGACTTATCGCAAGTCCTGATTCATGCACCACTATACATTATACCCAGCCCACTCAAATATTTAACTAACATAATTATAATGTACCTACATAATAATCAATCACCACACTCCTCATTGATCATTAAAACTAAGTTTTCCAAAAAAACTTTTTTGGAATAATTATGTAAAACAATTTATCACATGAAACTGTGCCAAATAATTATTTAAAGGTTAAGACAGAAATAAAAGCAAAACAATTACGTACCCATATAGAAAGTGAGTAAACGAAAACTTTGCCAAGTAACCTTATAAATACGGACGGACGCTGAAAGTTCACGAATTGCTGCAATTTCCCGGAGAGGAGGAAAGTTAGATAAACTTTTGTAGGAAAGTTTTTACTGAAAGAGTGTGAAAAGTGTCATGTAATTTTCTTTTCATGCGAATTTTAATTCATAGATTGCGATTTATTTATTTATTTATTTACCGGTTGTTTTTTTATTTATTGGTACCGATTACTGATATACAAACTTTTGTAAGAGCATTCTTCATATTATGACTTATCAAATAGAGTCAAATACAAAATTTTCATTAACTGAAGCCAACTCGAAAACTGGTGAGTTACCAACTTTTTCATTGCACGACGGTGCAGTGTTACAGACGTTGTAAAGTTCATGAAAGGCGATTTCCCGAGAAAAACTTTTGCAAACTTCACTGGCGATATAAGGTATTTGTTAGAATATAAAGGGTATTGCTCACCTGCTGCTGGGCGCGCGAGCACGAGCGGCAGCACGAGCAGCGGCAGCAAGGGCAGCCGCATGCTCGAGCTAGCGGCGCATGCCGGCGCGTGCGGTGTGGCGGCAGCGCGCGGGCGAGCCACCGGCGCCGCGCACACGTGCCGCAACTAGTCACCGCTGCACCTCCCGGCGTGGCGTGCGACCACGTACCCCTGAGAGCCGGCGCGGACTGAACGAGACGCGGCCGTCAGCGCGCCATACGCGACGGTGCAAGTGCAGCGAGTGGTGGAGTGTCGAAGTCGACGACCCGCGCCACGCGCCCGCCGGCCTTCCGCCTGCCGACCGGCCGCGCCAGCACCGCGCCGCGCCGCCGCACGCACCACCCGCACCGAACACACTGTCAAACTGTGACCCTCTCTTATCATCTCGTTACACTATCTCATTCGACACTCATCTTCAACAAACTTTCCCGCCAAAAATCCGATAATCGAACATCATCGAACTTTAATTCTGATCAAAATTTAAATAATTTGTACATTACATAATACAAGTCACATAGTCGTATTGAAGTTAATCTGATTAAAGCATGCTCAATAATAGCGTTGGATCAATGAACTTCATGTCGTTTAAGCGTTGAAGTCTTTTCAAGGGCGCTTATTACGTTACATTCTTTAAAAAAAACAAGTTTGTCTTGTAACACAAAATACTTCGTCTATTTCAAATGATATCCTATTACTGCATAATGGTACATGCATTTATCATAATGTTGTGTTTACATATGCTTGAGATGTGGTATTTTTATTGTAATTTTAATAATTGTATGGAGATTAAGATAAAACACACGATCGACAGAAAAAGGGTAGGTCTTATGCGAATTCTTGAAACATTTTGTCGTTTATTTCTGTGGCTAATGATTTTGAAAACGCACAGTAGCCGGTCCGATTATTAGTGGTAATGGTTCAAGAAATCCGCCTTGATTGCGGGTCTGGGCGTGCAGTGTGTACCTGTAGGTACCTGTGCATGTACCGCGGCGACAGGGTATAATCTACGTCTCGTGATTGACCACGAGACACATTAAACGGTACCATTGGATTTAAGACGTCCTCTCCGGTCCGACATCAAACGCCGGAGAGAATCGAATGTTTATTTGTTGAGGCATATATCTGCACTACATACACTTATGTTATATTGGTTTTTGAGAGTACAATAATAAAGGTACCGTCCAGAGCTAGGTACCATTAATATCTGTCAAATTAAACGGTCACAAACACAGTGACTCGTGATCATCGTGTCCTTTTCCATGTTAATGTAATTTTTTGTCAAGGAACAAAAAGGCTTCGACTTTGACGTATGAGTATGCACGCTAGATGCATCGAGTCTGCAGACAAATATCCTAATTTATGTGTTGTTCTCGGAAAAAAATACAAAAAACGTATAAAAACAAACGACTATTAGTTACAGTCAGGAGTGAGTCATGATTATGCAAAAGGTTTCATGTTCTAGATCTCGAGATTAGCATTCGGCTGTTTATTACATCAAGACAAATTAATTATGCTAGCTACATAATTATTAAAATAAGTATGGATGTTCACAGAAAATAAAAAAAAAATACAAAAAAACACAGCCGACAAAAAAAACCACTACGAAGTGAAAAATAACTTTAATTTCGGAATTCGGTGGCAAAAGACTACAATACAGATTCAAAAAGTTATTTTTCTCTTTGTAGCGTTTTTTTTTTGTTGTAAATAGGTTTTTTTACTTTTTTTGTTTATACATTTTCAGTTATGGTACCTACCCCTCACGAATTCATATATCACTACTTGCTATGTAAACACCAGTGACGGGAAGTATTATAACATCATCAAGATACACAGTGTATTAAATAAGTACGTATTATCGAAGCTTACTCAATAACTACCCAAGTAAAGTATATAAAATTTATATGGGACCACCGCGTAAGCTTTTTCTACCAAATTAAAATATTTTTCAATAACGGATCACAATTGACGAAAATACCCTCAGAACGAAGAAAGTCTGCGTTACACAAAATTACACAAAATCAAGCCTGTTTACACATAATATCGTATCTATGATTCTTCATGGTGTTTTGTCAACTTGTTTGCCGTAGAACCTTTTAACTATTTAGAGCGAATTTCACCAATGAAACTGAACGCGATCAGCACATCTGAACCACCCTTAAGAGGGAACAGGGCCTGCGATTCTCCATACAAATGTATTCCCCGTTTTTCTTCCTGAATAATGCCTCTAGATCATTCATTTATTTTTCATAAAATCAAGGTCTGTTGTAGACACGTCCCTGTTATTTCCTTTTTTTCAGCAACTTATTGATAAAGAAAATATGACCCACCAAAAATTACAAAAATTGCCCCATTTTTACCGCCGTGATTAGAGGACTACGAGTACCAGACAAATTCGAAGAGTTTTTAACATACAAAAAATGATAGGAACCAAGACATACTCTTTCTTAAAATTTCAATGCAAAAAAATATTGAATCGGCTCAGTTTTAAACGACGATCTCGTCATTTTTTTGTGATATATTCGGTCTGAGCTGCAGCTATCCCTATCGCACTCTACGGAAGCAGACTTGAGGTAAGATGACGGCAATAGTTTCTTCAAATACCTATTTTTCAAATTCCCGCAGGCCTCTTAAGAGCTGTCAGTGTCAATATTTCCATAGTAATGGTGACACTGACAGCTCTTGAACGCGGTTAAGGTGGGTTGATCGCGTTCAGTTTCATTGGTGAAATTCGCCACTGCTGTTACTTAACTTCAGTTAATAATAATACATACAGAGAAGGCATGACCATTTTCAACTCCAACAGTTAGTGAAAACTTTTCCCTTTTCCACGGAAAATTAAACCACACTATGATACCCTAAACCGGTCGATAAATATGAATAACTTACAATATTTTTATCAACTATTTTCAGAAATAAAACAGACACCGTTCTTCATCATAACATCATTATAATAATATCATACCTACACAGGCGAGACATAATTAAAACAAATAAGACAAGAGAAATACCAGTTTTTCCTTTTATAACCATAATTTGTTCACGCTGGAAAATACTATTGCATCATTGGAATTTGTTGCAAACTTAAAACATGCGAAGTACTTATACAATAAACTAAGGGCGAATTTCACCAATAGAACTGAACGTATCATCGGCACATAAACCCTGTTTAAGAGCTGTCAGTGACGTTATTTTCTTTGGAATATTGACTGACTTGATTGACTTGAACTCGGTCTAGATGTGCTGACCGCGTTCAGTTTCTTTGGTGAAATTCGAAAAAGTGCCAATTTCACCGTGAAATCCGTCTTAACAGGGCCCTTCCCGGTCCGTCTATCGTCAACGCGAGCATGTTCGAAAAGCTTGTAGTTTCATCGAGCCCAAGTGAGAACTAACAAGTAAGTGAGAACGCGATAACATTGTACGAAAAATAGATAAAAAATTGTTGTGTAAAAATTGAGTGTAAAAAATTGTTTCAGAAAATACGTATTTTTGGGTGAAGCATTAAAAGTTTGTCGTTTAGAATCTCCATTACATGTGCGAGGTTTGTATGGAGATGTTTTTTTTACTTTTACTATTTATGAGTACATTATGACTGGCCAAAGTTCAGTTAAAAATTGTGCAAAAACGCAGATGTTTTTGAGGTTTATATTGAATTTTACGGCATGGTTAGCGCAGTGGTTAAGCCATTGACTGCTGCGCTGCGTGTCGCGGGTTCGATTCCCGCACGGAACAAATATTTGTATGACCTACAAGTAGTTGTTTCGGGTCTGGCTGTTTGTGTATGTGAGCATAAATGTTTGTAAACGCACCCATGATACAGGAGAAATTCCTAATGTGGGACAATCCTTACTTCAAATTAATACTAAAATCCATAAGCGGACTAATTAACCCCACCTCGAAAACCAATCTAAGCTGTATTATTTTATACCTCAATATCAGAACTAGACGTATTTATTTATAAACTGAATTGTAATCGCTCATTAATACGAATTTATTGGTTGTGATTGATAGCCTGGTTTGAGTTGAGCGTAGGAATCGAGTAGGTGTTTAAATGTGCAGCACAATTATCTGACTGGACTGCTTCTTTGCTCTAGTGGCGCAAGCACTACTGCTGAGTATGAGGTCCTGGGTTCAGTCCCCAGGTCGAGCAAAGTGTTATTGTGTTTTTCCACCAGGTATTTCTCAGTAGCAACCCGGAGTCTGGATTTTTGCCCGGTTGATGGCAATAGGGTCGCCTCCTATTCCGTAGGACTTAAACATAACTGGCAAATTGTAGGTGAACTATAGGTACACCTTTGCCTAACCTTTCGGGGAATACAGGCGTGATGTTATGTTATGTTAATTATCTACATAGAAGCTACCCAACCAACGCCTAATACATAATCTGTGAAATTTTCAACTGTCTACCTATTACGGTTCATGAGATTTAAGAGCCATGAGGAACAGGGTGTAAAGTTTACTCATCCACCATAGAAAAGGGAGGATCCTCCGACCAGACGGGTTTGTGTCTGGCGGGCCGACTGCCCGACTGTTGATGTCGTTCGCGCAGGATTTGTGTGACGTCATGTCTTTGATGCGTAGTTCGTATGTGGCGGTGTAACCACTACAAGATATACAGCTCGCTGACAGACAGACGGACAGAGGAGGCTTAGTAATAGCCTTAGTTTTTAGGGTTCCGTTTGGGTTGCCAAACGGAACCCTAAAAATGGCTGTTCGAAGACGTCTCGACGTTGGCAGTTATGGCATCGTTATGTCTTTTGTAACCCATCGTGGACGCGAGTCCGAAACGACCATAATCATCAGTATTATTTTCTAGGACACGAAATAGCTACACTCCTGGGATACAAGAAGGCATATAACGCAATATCGGACAAAGTTTGTGAAATGGGTGGTTCAAATCCACCCATTTCACAAACTTTGTCCGATTTGAACCACCCGTGAGTTGGGTACCTTCGACGAGTCATCGAAGAAGAGAGAATTGCAGCTACTGATGGGATCATTCAAGTCGAAGAACAACAAAATCATACTGTTGGACGGTTAGTTAGAACTTTGATGATTTGGTGCATGTCATCGACGACTCGCTCACGAACCGAAAGACAATGAAATGAAACTATGATGATGAAATTGTTTATTCTATAAATACGATTTGGAATCAATTTTAGACGTCATATTAAAAAAAAAAATACTAGACGAGTTCGACGTTTCCTAGAGAAGAAACTACAGGAGTAGTTTATAGTTTATGCGGCCTACCCAAATGTCCTATGTGGTATTATTGGTCGAGTTAATCTGTGTAGTTCTTTATTCTTATTTCAGACACAAATCTACATGGTTCTCATATGGCCTGACCAAGATTATGTCTGGACTTTAAAAGAGACTGTGACCTCTGGGTTTGTTTCGGCCTTTCTTCTCTAGGACACGTCGAACTCGTCTAGTTTTTTTTTTTTTATATGACGTCTAAAACTGATTCCAAATCGTATTTATAGAATCCAGACCATCATTAAAACTAACTGAGAAAGAAATTATAAATGAAATAAAAGAAAATAACAAAAAATCCACATATTCCTCACATTCACAATAATGCAAAACTTAAGAAATCATCATAATAAAAAATAAAAAATATTTTTTTTTGTGCGTAACGAGGTTTTTTCGATTTATCTCCCAATTCATACACCCCATCGTTCCTCGATCCACAAGTCACACTCCCGGTTCGAGCTCCCGCAGTTAACGTTGCACGTTAAGATCATATCAAGTGGTTAGGTATTGCAAACTAATTATCATAAAAATAAAATTACAGTTTTTTAATAATTGAAAGCAATTTATTTATTGAATTCGGTACCTGATTAAATTACAATATAACACGATACATTTTTTGTGTAGAAAATATTATTTTACACAAATAGACGAGAAAAAACAGGTGTACAATCAGTGGCGTAATTTCAATTTATAGCATAGTGAGTTTTTTGACAAATTATTTTGTTGGAATTTGTGCGCATGCGGCGGATGCAGCAGCGGCTCCCGCAGCCCCACCGTATGTCCCCGCGGCTCCGCACAGAGCTGACACTACTACCTTCTTGTAAATCTGCCCTTCTTTCGAGTGCAAGAAATCTTGCTGCCTTTGGCCATACGTCGGGGCACTCAAGGGATGATAATTGAACGAACCGAAAGCGGCCTGTCGCTTCATTACAAGATGGCTCATAACCCCGCAAAACAGTAGGAAGAATATCAAGAGTTTTTTAATTTGTAGCAGCATGTTGGATCACAGAGAGATCTGAAAATAAAACAAGGAAAAACGATCATAAACAAAGAGTATTTATGAGATTAGCGCGCACATATTTGTTGTTATCTCACTTAGTACAAGCATTATTAAAATGCCCCCTACTGCACACAAGAAATACAGGAAACTGGCTTTACTATTGAGGACTGGAAAGGACCACTAGTAATATCAGCTGTTTATTGCCCACCCAAACACAATATTAAAACTGAAGACGTCTAAAATACTTAAATACATCGACTCTTAGATGGAGGCGACTATAACGCCAAACATACACACTGAAGATCCCGGATAATAACAACAAAAGGTCGTCAACTATACCAAGCCCTCCAGACACAGAATCTTGATGTCATATTAACAGGAGATCCAACATACCTACTGGCCAACGGATGTCGACAAAGTACCAGATCTCATCAATTTTTGTATAACCACAGGCATTGCTAACACCTCAAGTCAGGATTTGTCGTCAGATCAGTCGCTAGTATTTATCAAACTGAGTCGGAAAATCTTAGAGAAACCAAGCTTTGTAAACTTCACAGCCAAAGAACTATATGGCCACTATAGACAGACATCTAGTTGAGGCGTCTATAAATATTAGACTGCAGACCGAACATGATATTATTCAGGAAATTGAGCATTTTAATGATTCGTCTGCACAGAAAACTGAACTTCCAGGTATATTGTGGTTTGAAACAGTCGGAGACCTGGAGAAGCAAAACACAAGAAAACGCTGACAAGAAACACTTAAAGGACCACACATCGATCCATTAGCTTGTTGCTCATTCCTTCAAAACTACTGGAGACCTTGTTCATCAATAGATTAAGACTACATTAGTATATCAAAACTCATTGCTATCTGACCACCAATTCGGATTTAGACAAAGTCAAATGGTCCCATCATATTATAACAAACCCATCGGCTGTTCGAAAAAATCATCCCACAATTATGAAGAAAAAATCACAGGCTTTTAATCGAGTATGACACGAGGGCATTTTATATAAAATTAGAAAGGCATATCCAATAAAATACTTCGTATTTATTCAATCCTATCTGGAAGGGAGATATTTATTTATTTATATATACTCAAACTCAAAGCATTTATTTTAATTAAACCATTTACAGGCACTTTTGAATTGTCAAGGAGTCAGTCAGTCAGAAATATGAAGCTAGTTGCCCATTCCAAAGCGTAGGTTCCTATGGAGAAGAACGGGCAAGAAACTCCACGGACACTCTTTAAAAAAAATTATATTCTTACAAAATATTGTTTACATCATTCATGTTGAAATTATACATGTGAGAACAATGTATAAAGACGTGTACGTAAAAAGCGTCCGTAATAAAAAATAAAATAAAAACAATTCAAAAATTAAAATAAGCCGTGGCAGATAAGAGATGACCAGTCCCTACTGATGGCGCCCGTTCACGAACATGACGCATGGATCAGCACCGTTTAGCTCAACCATT
The DNA here is from genome assembly GCA_963853775.1 of Xanthia togata. Classification (NCBI taxonomy): domain Eukaryota; kingdom Metazoa; phylum Arthropoda; class Insecta; order Lepidoptera; family Noctuidae; genus Xanthia; species Xanthia togata. The sequence goes on from OY970805.1 coordinate 10,521,461, forward strand.
TTGAAGGGAACTCAACGATCCAACACACTTTATTAGACACCAAAAAAATACATAACAAAAAAATAATTAAACACTATAAAATATACAATGGGCGGCCTTATCGGTTATTGCCTATTTGGACATATGTAATATAGCTGTGGGGAACATATACTCCTATCCAATAAAAATGTAAAGGATTATAACGAATGCACCATGGTAAATGACTAAAGATAGCTTACATCGTGAGTTAAAAAAAGGTTAAAGAAGAAATAACACAAAAGTTCAGTGCCTACAAGAATAGGATTACGACCCATCCTAATAAACTAGCATCAAACCTAATGAAAACCGAGACATTCAGGAGGCTTAAAAGATTGGCCCCACAAGACGATATGAAGACCGACAAATTATATAATATTTAGATGAGTCAGTGGGCGTATACCAAGAATGACTAAAGACTAACAACACAAAAGATGCTGAATGGCAATAGATGGACAGAGTGCATCAGAAAAGGGAAAAAAATCACTGGTCTAAATACTTACTGGTGCGCACTGAGAATTTGTTCGCGTAGTATGGAGACAACGGCGACGCTCTGCAAAGAACAATATCAAAACATTCATCTGAGCCTTTATTTATACTAAACGCAGTGATGATAACTAGCCCAGTGATGATAACCTGTAACCTAAAAAATATTTGTACATACATGAGGTACCTAAAGCCTCGTGCAGACTAGCGCGACGTGACGGCGCGACCCGACTTGAACAATACAATTTCTAAGAAAACTTCACGGTATAACAATAGCCGGTGTCGCGTCGCGCTAGTCTGCACGAAGCTTCAAGCTTTGTGCAGACTAGCGCGACGCGACAGCAGTAATTGTATTGTTCGAGTCGCGTCGCGTTGGTCTGCACGGGCCTTAAATCGTTATTTTATCTAACCTTTTCTTGGAATTTAAAGAACAATAACAGCAGTGCTATGCTATTCTGTAACTGAAGTCAGGAGCTTAGATATATGTCGATCGCTCGGTAAACTTTAATTGCGCGATGCAGGATTTGTGTTAGGTCAGGATGTAGTGTGACGTCAGGTCTTTTTGATGCGTCCAAGAAAACAGGGCTGACAAAAAGCTAATTAAAAACGAATTACCGAAATGTAAATTCATTAATGTACTTTTTAAATTTAACATTTCCTGTGTAGTTGGTGGAAACCGTTACGTGCAAGGCTGCCAGGCTGCTCGTAATTGCACAAATGACAGACTTCACATTTCCGTCTGTGTGATCCTCACTCATGTTTTCCGTTCCGTTAATTTCGCAAATAATACTTACATCGAATGTAGATGAACCGAGACACGAATGTATAATTTACGAAATTATTTATTATTTAAGTATGTTGGTTTTAGCTTCTAATGCTTGTTTGTTAACCATACTTTTAATATACTTAATTATATTTAATACTTAATTACTTAAATACGTGCATACGTAATATTTAATTACTTTATATTATTTAATATATAATTTAAAGGGGTTAAAGTATGAAATTGCCGTTTTATTGTAATAGGTACTTCGAATTGACTTAGAACCTTCATGGTTTGAGATTTTTGAGTGAAACTTTTTGCACATGGTAGGTACCTATGAAGTTCTTCTTTTAAAAAATGTGCATCATTCGAGTATCGACTTTCAGTTGTTTTTTTTATTCAGCTTAGACAAGAAAGATGGATACTTCGAAAATTCGAGTTATTTTTGAATACGAGTACCGACGCGGAACTAACAGCTCGCAATATCAATGTTGCGTTTGGAGAGGGGACTGCTAATGAACGCACCGTGCGATTTTGGTTTAAACGCTTCCTTGATGGAAACTTTGATTTGAAGAACGAACCACGTGGAAGACCACCCACACAGGTGAATAACAATGAATTGAAAGAGGTGGTGGAAGCCGATCTGGTCAACCAATAACGGCAGATGTCTAATGTGCCAAACTCCGAACAATGACAGCAAAACTAGCAGCCCCGACTCATGAATCGATCCTCACCATTATTGCTCCATGATAACGCGAGACCTCATACAGCACGAGAAACCGTTTTAACTCTACAGGAACTGCAATTAGAAACCATTCGTCATCCTCCGTATTCGCCAGACCTTGCTCCAACGGACTACCATTTTTTTCGTGATTTGGTCAATTTTCCACGTGATAAAAAGTTTTCTTCTCAGGAGGCAGTACAAAATGCTTTCACACAGTTTGTCGAATCTAGATCATGAGATTTCTATCGCAAAGGCATAAATTACCTTCCTATTAGATGGCAGCAATGTATAGATAATAATGGTAGTTATTATGATTAAATAAATACGTTAAATTTAAAAAAAAACTAATTTCAATTTTTCAGTACAAATCGGCAATTTCATACTTTAACCCCTAATATTTATACATAATGTATTTATATATAATATTATACATGCGAAAGTAGGTAACTCTGTCCGTACACACCTAAACCACTGAACCGATCGTTATGACATTTGACAGATATTATATTATATTATTATACAGATATATTATTGAATATATATTCCCATATTAATATATTATATTTTATTATACCTATTATTTGACAGATAGGTAGCCTGCGGCCTGGAGAAGGACGTAGGCTCCTTTTCATCCTGGATCTCAGACGATATAGCGGGCAACAGCTAGTTGTAATTTATGTACCTATATCATAACATTTAAAACGCAAAGCAAGTTATTTGCATGTATGTTGGTTTCGCCCTGAATACCGGGATGCGTTTAGTTTAGGGCAGCGCGAATATTTCGTGAATTTACACTAATGGTTTTACGACGGGAATTGCACTTTAGACATAACAGCCGACGGGTTTTCGTCTGTTTCACCATAAAACTGTTTGATGTTTGAGAGAGACGTAGATTTTAAGATCTGTTGGATTCGGTGATGTTAAGTGTTTTTCCATAGTATTATTAAGATCAATGAAATATCTCAGAATATAGGTAACGAAACTGATTTAGAAACCCCTGATATTGAATTTAATAATTCTTGGCATTATAATTAATAACACTTTTTTTTTTTTTTTTTTTTGGGTTGGAAATCATCAAATGACTCCTCCCGCTCTAGGTGGAGCGGGAGGGCGTGTCAGACTCTTACTGACTAAAACCCACCCGTGTTCCTTCTGTTGCCTGTGCAATGCCAGGGGGCCACGGTATCCCTTTCGGACTTTCCCGCAACCCCGGCAGGCAATGGTCTCATTGGACCCCTTCACTCGCTGACACTCTTTGAGGCGCGCGTGGAACACAACGCGCCGTCGACCCGGGCTTGGTCCTTACCGGACGGCGAGCTACCCATTGCTCACCGTCCGCAAGCCCGCGCCTACGGTGGCCGGGAATCCGCGATCGATTCCCGACGCCCGGCGTCTCCTCCTGCGGCGGCTAGGGGCGTGAGGGCGCGAAATTTGCCTCTCCCTCACGCGCTCCGCCTCCTCCTTCGCGAGCATTATTGCTTCGCAGAAGGAGGTGACGGCCTCCCATGCCTTCTCGCTCCGTACCATGGCCTGGACCAGGGCCGGACGCGAGAGATCCCCGCCACCGATCGCCTCCACGAGGACACGGCGGTGCTCTGCCCAAGCCGGGCATACCTCCACCGTATGCTCCACCGTGTCCTCCGGGCGATCCACGCAGTGATGACACCCGGGCGTTTCCTCCCGCCTTATCCGAAACAGGTACCTCCCGAAACAGCCGTGTCCGGTGAGGACCTGCGTCAGGCGGAAGGTGAGGACGCCGTGGCGCCTCTCCAGCCACTCCTCAAAGAGGGGACTTATCGCCGCAATAGTGGCGAGCCCAGCACTGGGTTGCGATAATCGCACTCTCCATGACGCCATGAGATCCCGTCGGAGCTCTGTCCGCTGTGCCGCGATTTCTCGCGGCATCGGAGTCAAGCCCCGGCGTTTCGCCTTCCCGCGCCACTCCAAAATATGCGCGAGGACTTTTGCCTCCAGATCCCATGGCGGCAATCCGGCAAGGAGGCTCGCCGCCTCAACGAACGCGCACACACCGGTGCAGGCACAGCACCGGCGTCCCGTGTGTGCAGGTACAGGGCCATGGACCGCACGATCCCCGCGTATAGCCTCCGGCAGGAGGCGTTTGGACCCCCTAGATTGGGCAGGAGCCGCTTCAAGGCAGCCCCGGCCCGGTCCAGTCTGGGAGCCAAACGTCGGAAATGCTCCACGAAGTTCCACCGACTGTCGAGGACGAGTCCCAGGTACTTCATCGTCGACTCGACGCCGATGTGAACCCCTCTTACCGTTATTTGGGAACCCGACGGTGGTGCGTTCCGAGGACCATGAAAACACATGGCCTCAGACTTGTGCAAGGCCACCTCGAGTCCCAACTGCCGTATTCTGGCCACGATTGTCGCAACCCCGTGTGTCGCTAGTTCGGCCGCCGCCTGGTGCGACCTCCCCCGATTCAGGACCAACGTGTCGTCAGCGTGACAAACGACGCTGACGCCATTGGGGAGGTCAGCGCGCAGCACCCAGTCATATCCGATGTCCCACAGATGCGGCCCCAGGACCGATCCCTGTGGGACACCGCACGACATCTCTCGCCGGTTCCACTCTCCCTGGTGACCGGGGTAGATGATGGAATTAATAACCCCTGACATTGTATTTGAAAGTAGTAACGTTTTCCTTATTCTTGACATTGTAAAGTTTAAGTTTGAATGAATGAATGATATCTTTATTTGCTAGAATATAGGATGTAAGTACATTAGATGTTAAACAGTTTTTTTGTTACACTATATTCAACCTTACGGTTGTGCAAATATTCAGTCAAAATAAAATAATATAATAAGGAAAATTAACATTTTACATTTAGCATACAGTTTCATGCACTTATAAACTTGATTAAGAATAGCTGTAAGTCATTTAAATCAATTGGGTCACTTAGTTAATTATTTATACGTCAAGTCTACATAGAAGACCCAGTCACTTCCTTACTATTTGATATCTGTCTGCAATAATTAAATATTTTGTTTTTTTTCTAGTACTCATAATTTTAATAATTTTTAATTGTTTAATTTTTTTTATAATTTTATGAAATATTTGTACGCTGGAAGCAGCAGAATATTATGGACATCATATTATGTGCAACACCTTTGTAACAAAAATATTCTAACAAATAAATTTAATTTTATTTATTTAAACATACTTAAAACTTCATACTGAAACACGACGACACCAAAATGATACGTTCTTAGATAAAGGTAATTGAATATGTAAACATTTTCCATGAAAAGTATGTTAATTGATTCAGTGATTTTCTTCCGCCTTCGATCCTATAATCTAGAAAATACCCGGTAGCTGAAGTCTAGATAATACAAACCTAAATCTAGATGCACATTAGTGGCCTAATTCGTCTTACCATTCACAACACATCCTGAACGCTGACCGTCTGCAAATAAACAACATTATGGCACAGGTACTTACGAATACCATCAATCACACGCAGTAGTAACACATGTACAACGAAAAGCCCTTTACGGCTAAGAAATAAAGGTGCTGTCAAAGTTGAATTGATGCCACGTACGTCCGGTTGATTGTACCCGGTGCGCACACCCCTAATCTTGGTTCTTAGTACACTTGTTGAGCAATCCGTGTGTTTATAATCAGAGTCACGTCTGTCTGTCTGTCGCTCTATTTTGCATCATGTATAATTAGAGCTCTTATTCGACGTCCCGATCCGTTAGTTTGCGCACACACCGGTGCAGGCACAGCACCGGCGTCCCGTGTGTGCAGGTACAGGGCCATGGACCGCACGATCCCCGCGTATAGCCTCCGGCAGGAGGCGTTTGGACCCCCTAGATTGGGCAGGAGCCGCTTCAAGGCAGCCCCGGCCCGGTCCAGTCTGGGAGCCAAACGTCGGAAATGCTCCACGAAGTTCCACCGACTGTCGAGGACGAGTCCCAGGTACTTCATCGTCGACTCGACGCCGATGTGAACCCCTCTTACCGTTATTTGGGAACCCGACGGTGGTGCGTTCCGAGGACCATGAAAACACATGGCCTCAGACTTGTGCAAGGCCACCTCGAGTCCCAACTGCCGTATTCTGGCCACGATTGTCGCAACCCCGTGTGTCGCTAGTTCGGCCGCCGCCTGGTGCGACCTCCCCCGATTCAGGACCAACGTGTCGTCAGCGTGACAAACGACGCTGACGCCATTGGGGAGGTCAGCGCGCAGCACCCAGTCATATCCGATGTCCCACAGATGCGGCCCCAGGACCGATCCCTGTGGGACACCGCACGACATCTCTCGCCGGTTCCACTCTCCCTGGTGACCGGGGTAGATGATGGAATTAATAACCCCTGACATTGTATTTGAAAGTAGTAACGTTTTCCTTATTCTTGACATTGTAAAGTTTAAGTTTGAATGAATGAATGATATCTTTATTTGCTAGAATATAGGATGTAAGTACATTAGATGTTAAACAGTTTTTTTGTTACACTATATTCAACCTTACGGTTGTGCAAATATTAAGTCAAAATAAAATAATATAATAAGGAAAATTAACATTTTACATTTAGCATACAGTTTCATGCACTTATAAACTTGATTAAGAATAGCTGTAAGTCATTTAAATCATTTGGGTCACTTAGTTAATTATTTATACGTCAAGTCTACATAGAAGACCCAGTCACTTCCTTACTATTTGATATCTGTCTGCAATAATTAAATATTTTGTTTTTTTTCTAGTACTCATAATTTTAATTTTATGAAATATTTGTACGCTGGAAGCAGCAGAATATTATGGACATCATATTATGTGCAACACCTTTGTAACAAAAATATTCTAACAAATAAATTTAATTTTAATTATTTAAACATACTTAAAACTTCGTACTGAAACACGACGACACCAAAATGATACGTTCTTAGATAAAGGTAATTGAATATGTAAACATTTTCCATGAAAAGTATGTTAATTGATTCAGTGATTTTCTTCCGCCTTCGATCCTATAATCTAGAAAATACCCGGTAGCTGAAGTCAATACAAACCTAAATCTAGATGCACATTAGTGGCCTAATTCGTCTTACCATTCACAACACATCCTGAACGCTGACCGTCTGCAAATAAACAACATTATGGCACAGGTACTTACGAGTACCATCAATCACACGCAGTAGTAACACATGCACAACGAAAAGCCCTTTACGGCTAAGAAATAAAGGTGCTGTCAAAGTTGAATTGATGCCACGTACGTCCGGTTGATTGTACCCGGTGCGCACACCCCTAATCTTGGTTCTTAGTACACTTGTTGAGCAATCCGTGTGTTTATAATCAGAGTCACGTCTGTCTGTCTGTCGCTCTATTTTGCATCATGTATAATTAGAGCTCTTATTCGACGTCCCGATCCGTTAGTTTGAAAATAATGCTGATTTGAATGGGGGGAAATGAGAATGTTTTCCTCGTCATTACATCACAACTCATTCATAGAGTTTCGTGTTTTTCAACCGACTTCAAAAAGAGGAGGTTCTCAATTCGGTTGTGTTTTTTTTTGTATGTTTGTTACGCTATTACTCCGCCAATTATGAATTGATTTTGATGATTCTTTTTTTGTTTGGTACTTCAGAAGTGGTCCTATATAAATTTGGTCAAGATCTGATGAGGGGTTTTTAAGTTAGCTTCAATAATACGTATTTTTCCCACCTAGTATATGTGGATGATATTCTAATAGTTCCTGTGACTGTAATTTACATAGCAGGTAGTGGTATTCAAATTTTTGTCAGGGTTTTGTGTAGGTACCTACCACAAATAAAAAGTGAAAAATAAAAAATTATTCACAAAAAATAAAACCGACTTCCAAAAAAAACACTACAAAGTGAAAAATAACTCGATTTCGGAAGTCGGTGTCTTTGGTTCTTTATTTTCTTTTTTTTGCCACCGACTTCCGAAATCAAAGTTATTTTTCACTTTGTAGTGATTTTTTTGGAAGTCGGTTTTATTTTTTGTGAATAATTTTTTATTTTTCACTTTTTATTTGTGGTAGGTACCTACACAAAACCCTGACAAAAATTTGAATACCACTACCTGCTATGTATGAAAAAGTTGTTTTTAATACTAGGTATGCAGACGTTGGTGTTTACGCAGTGATGACTCGTTGTTTCCCTGATGATGAATGGTGTACCTACTTACGCTTTATCAGTCTGTCTTAAAGCTTGCGAATTGTTAAAAACAAAATTTTCGAAAAACAATTATCTTCCTGAAGGGAGGCATCTAGGGTGGATTTCATCTATTGTAGCGCAAATTGGAAGAGGTTTTTTCGCAACACGAGCAGGTTGACATTTTTTGGTGAGACGCATGTAACGCAGCACAGCCGTCTATTGTTTGTACTAGCTAGGACGCGAATGTGTCTGTGTAGCTGCGTCGGCGCAAGCGCTCGCGGCCTATCTGCCTCGCCTGCCCTACCCTGCAAAATCTGTACTGTGTGCTGCGTCACCTACGTCTCAGCATACGCTTAGCCTAACTAAGCCAGGCAGGTAAAAACTGCTGCTGTTTGTACCTATATCACTCATCTTTTATAGGTACCTAATGCCGTACAGGTCGAGCTCTGAACTAGAGATAAAAACCGGACAAGTGCTAGTCGGACACTGTGCTAGTTGGTGGCACCAAAAAACACATTTATTGTATGGGTATTTTTATTATTTATTGTATAACGACAGTAGAAATATACAATCTGTGAAAATTTCAACTGTCTACCTATTACGGTTCATGACATACAGCCCGCTGAAAGATAGACGCACGGACGACAGCGGAGTTCCGTCTGGCATCCTCCGGGTAGGTACAGAACCCTAAACTGTAACAACTTCATTTTAAAATAAGCATATGTAATCTCTTTCTTCGTCGTTTCGAAGATTCTCTTCTATTAATTTTATATAAGACTTGCTGCGCCCCGCGGTCTCACCCGCATAAGTCTCGATCCCATGGAAATATCGGGATAAATAGTATTCAATGTCCCAATCCAGGTCATGACTACCCATGTGCCAAATTTCATCCAAATCCGTTCAGCCGTTTTAGCGTGAAAGCGTAACAAACAAAAAATCAATCAAACAAACAAACAAATTTAGTAATTCATAATATTAGTTACCTACTCGTAGGATTCGACCAGAATTCGGCTACTTTGACAACGTTACCGTGGGGGTCGCAAAGTTCTTTCATAGTGCAGGTATTTTTACACAGAGAGCACGACAAGAGGTGAGGCATCGTTTGTGATGGTATTTCGATTGTGGACAGTCGCACTGTGGCTAATCGAAATACTCCACCTGACTAAGTTTAAGGTACCTGCAGCGACCCACCTGGCTGCTTAGTCGGTTAAAAGATTTCCAGATGGGCCATGGTGATTGGTGGCCCGCTTATTATAATAATCGTAATATAATATTATAAATGCGAAATATAATAATAATTATTAGAATTAATAATTATAATTTAATTTTGATAAGTAATTATTTTAATTTAATTTTTGGTTTTGATTGTAATAATGTTTTTGATTTGAATGCTACTAACATCTTTCACCAAAATAAATGATTCAATTGAATTCAATTGAAAATGACCTGGATTGGGATATTGAATACTTTTTATCCCGGCATTACGTTCCTGTGGGATAATTTCCGACCTCCTTGCGGGCGAAGCTTGTTTAACATAAATACAAATTAAATTAAAAGGCCAGCAACGTGGATGATCATCAGCAATACAGCGCGTCCCGAGACCAATCTCAGGATTGAGATTCTAGATTTTTCTGGATTTCATTCATTTAATTTCCCCTCATGGCCTTGTAGGTAGGTACCTACTCCTACCTTAACATACCCTGAACTTTGTAGCAGTTATGTAAACGTTAAACGTTGTTGCAATGTTATTTTAGTTAGATAATAGTACAAATATTTTACGTTCATTTAAGATTCCTCGGGAAGTCGGGTGCAGCATTATCATAGTTGATATGAAAATTATTGAACTTAGCTGCATGAAGTGTAAATATTTAAATGTGCTTAGTGTCATCTTCAGTGGTTTTTTTCAGTGATAATTTTTATTTTTATCTTTGGCTCGCCCCTTATTACAAGGGACTCAATAACTGGCGTTTGAGTGTACTATAGGTACACCTCTGCTCAACATAGGAACATAGGCACGATATTATGTTATTTTTATCCGACTGCAATGTTTTTAGAATTGTAGGTACCTACTCGCTTCTAATTCAATATTTATATTTAATAATAGTAGCATGACCTACTAATTGTAAGAAATACTTAGCTCCACTCGAGTGCCTTAGAAGGTCTAATTATTAATACCTCGTACATTACTAGGTTTATTGGCTGTTATTACTGCAGCACTTAACACTTAACTACTTAGATTATTTTACTATTTGTTACCAGTACTACAACGAACTGTATAAAGCTATTTAAGTGAATAAAGGCTGGTGTAAATAGATATACAGTATATTAACTAAGGAAGGGCGTTCCCGTTAAATTAATATGTTGATACGTAAATGAAACACTGTACTGTATGCTTACTCGTCGCACTTGTCTTTCAACGTTGAAAAACCGAAATTTAATTTACAAAAGTGCCTTAAATTATTTGACTTTGACTATGAAATAGGTTCACCTGATACAAATTTTTCGGTATTAAAAAAAAAAAACGGATATGAACTAGGGTCAAGAGTGGACTGGTGCAAAATCTCAATTCGGCTACTTTCGTCACGTACCCGACAATATGGTAAAAGCATTAAAAAGACTGTAAACGACAGTATACGACACCGTACACACTGTACTGTAGTTATTGCTATTATGGTTTAAAATTTAAATTTTTTATTCATATTTACCAGAAATCTTACGGCAAATATCATGCTATTTGTAGCCAGTGAAACTTATATGTTTTATCTATATTGTTTAAGTATATTACGAAACTACCTATTTTTAGACCGAGACGTGACATTCACAACGATGCACAGCCAAAATCAACATACTCATGCCGCTCACTAATTGCACTGACATTTGGCAGCCAATCAGACATCGGCATCAAACACTCGATCGGTACGCACGCTCTGAAGGTACGTAAGCTAAGAACATTAGTTCCGTATGTAAGGTCGGGCACTCGGGTGACTCGGGCCCCGTTCACCATCAACTAACGACCATTAACAAATACCGCGAACAAATATGCGGCCAGGCGTGCGATGCCAAGAATTTGGTCGAATCGGCAACTTTACATAGCACTTGTTTACCTCGCTGTAGCAACGGCTATTTCTGAATGTACACTATATATACGGACACAATACCGGTGTAGTACCGTTAATTCGTGTTCACACGACAACTTTGTATCGCATAAGCTATACGATCTCGCTGCGGTGAAATTCTATCTAGTTTCGATTGGTGTGAACATCTAAGTCATCGGTAGAGGTCAGGGAGGTCCTTTACTGGTTGTTTTGAAAGCTCTTCTTAATGAATACATGTCTTAAAGCTGTCAAAACAGAGACTGATTAAGTGGTAAACTTTAGGCTGCTGAAAAAATACTCGAGTCTGCAAATACTCTTTGTTGTTTCGCAGTGGTTCATGAACCCATCGCAGTTTTAATTGAAGGGTTAATCAATGGTACTTCATGGTTGGTTTACCGCTAAGACAACTAAAGATTATGACCACTTCTGAAATAATTCTACACGCAAACGAAATCTCGAATTGACTTTACTTAAAAAATCACGTTGATACCGTCCAGTCTCCATCCTGCGACACATTTTGAAATACGTTTAGAAAAAAGTTTTGGACACATCCCAGTCATAAGTAGAATTCGTTTCACATTCCAGACGTTCCATGGTGATTCACCATTCTATTCCAAAACGAGCATGGCAGCATAGAGCATAGATACAGACAAAATTCTAGATTTGCCAACGTTTTTTGGCAAACTCCAGGAAAAGCTGCGGACACGCAGCATCTTGAGTTGTCAGCGTTACATTAATCAATCATAAACTTTAAGCGAGCCGTCCACCGCCAGCTAAACTAAGTTAGTTTAGCTCGCCAGTTTTTCATAGGTAGGTACATGTGCGTCCACGCACATGTATGAAAAACTGGCAAGCTAAACTAAATTAACTGCAAACTAACTTAGTTTAGCTGGCGGTGGACGGCTCGCTTAAGAATTTATGTTTAAGTAATTAAAATACAGAATTCGTTATCTAAGTATAATTAACTATATATTGACAAATTAATGACAGATAGGTAAGCTATTTCCTGCGTAGATCAAAGCATTTTCAGTATTGGTTTTTCTTCTACGCTATATTTTGAAAGAAACTTAATTAGTTACCTTTGTGAAAGACAAAAAATACCACTTAATTACAGACGAATAACTCAAACCATCGAACCTATACTTGCCTAATTTGAAAAGGGAATAGGATATGTACACGATACAATGCCCTGATATAACGATAACGTAAAACTTGCTGTCTATCAGAAAGCTAAGCTATACTTAACTAATAAAGTTAACTTCAGAGTTCTACACGTAAGGTAGGGTCGTCTGAACGTTAAAAGCCGAGCCATCATGATAATGGCATAAGAAATTATATCATAATAATACCAAGCCGTTGTTCCAGAAAACACTGTGTAATTATTTTATCATGTCTTATAACTAGGTACAAATTATCAGTAATTGTATATAAGTTTTAAGTAGGTAAGGCTTTATAATTAATCAATTAGGGCTTAATGTATATATATAAGTGGATCGCTATCTGATGATTGATTTATTGGCTTCGCTCAGATAAATGTGGCTCTTGATAAATCATTTATATGGCCATTTCCTTTGGCGCATGACGTTCTGTAAATATAGCCGCTATTCGCTCAGATGCAGTTTCCTATTTGAATTAATTTATTATTGACTAGCGACCCACTCCTGCTTCGCACGGTTTTTACGACTTTAATATTAATTAACGTAATATACACATAAACCGTCCGGAATAAATTATCTAAATGATGGTGAAAACCTCATCAAAATCTGTTGCGTGGTTTAGAACAGGGCTGTCCAAAGTATGACCCGGTGAGCCTCATGCAGCCCGCCACTTACCTATATTTTAGTGTTTTGTTTTTTACCATGGCAGAACCCAATTTTGGACTAAAAGTGGATTCGATGATGGGCAGTACCTATCTTTATGAAAGTGCGTATTCAACTATGAGTTTTATAAAATCGAAATATAGGTCTTCACTATCGGATAAGTCACTTGTTCACGCACTGCGTCTGGCTACATCGAATGCTGACACTGATACTGACAGGATTGTAAAATATAAATTAATGAAGAAACAATAAAATGTGTAAAGGATGTCACGGAATCTTTTATTTATTATGTGTTTTATATGTTATTTGTTTTCAAGAGTAAGGTTTCATGATTTAAGCAGTCAAATGCCTTGGAGAGGTCGCAAAAGATTCCTAAAAACCATATTGCTGATCCTGTAAGATTTGGTTGGTGTTAAAATGATTAAGCATTTGATTTAGCATTACCTTTTCGAACGCTTTGCTGAATACCGGCAGCACGGATGCTGGTCTATAATTGTTGGTGTCTTTACTGTCCCCAGATTTAAAAAGTGCTATAACCTTAACGTATTTCATTAAATCCGGGAAGACTCCTTGATCCACACACAAATTAAATATTAAAGCTATGTATGGTGCTATAGTCTCGATTATGGATGTACAAACTTTAATTTATAATAATTATGTACTAATATTTCAGACAAACACGAAAAGCGACTTTAATTTATAATATGAGTATGTATAGATTAACGTTTATATTTGCATAGGACCAGAGTTGTACAAGTGAGTTGTCTATAGAGAACCATGTATTTAGAATTGGCAGTGTATAGAGTGCCGCTAGTGGTAGTGATAGAGTGCCGTCAATTTGCGACATACTAGTACCTACATTATTTTAAAAAGACGCAAGGGTTGTCATAGTACGGTACGACGGGGTACCACTGCATTTTATAACCCGTCGCTTTTTTATAGTAGCAATGTTTTTTTGATAAAATAGACTTTACGTTTAGACGTTTATTTTTGAGGAGAGAGTAATGTTCGACATAATGTGTATTTTAGATACATGATTTCATCTTTAGCCGGCTAAACTTAAGTGTAGCCGTAACGCCTTGGCTAAAAATGAAGTAGCAAAAGAAAATGGCTGAAAGGTAGGTCAGGTTAAGTTAGAACTGTGACCACACAACGCACGAGGGTCCGTATAGTATAGACACAATGGAAAACACCACATTCCCAAACATTACATTCTTATTGTGCCTAAACGGATCCTAGCGTTGTGTGGTCACAGTTCTAACCTAACCTAACCTACCTTTCAGCCATTTTCATATACTTTTTGATTTTTTCTCAAAAACTAAATGTTTACGCAGGGTAACCTTTTGTTTCAAATTTTCGACCATCTCTTGAACACGCAAAGGTTAGTCTATAGTATTGTAATCCTGCATTACTGTGTGTTGTTTCTGTAATTGATTAATTTATGTGGACATACTTTTTTCATTGATTCTATATTACGTGTATCACGCTTCCACAACTGTATGAAATGTTGATTTTCATACTCTTCAATATATGGCACTAAATCCTTTAATGACGTGAATTCAGCCACTGTAGTGACTTCAGTCATTGTAGTGACTTTTGTTCTATTTATAAAAAAACAAATACGATCAATCAACACAACGGGCACCAAACTAACCTCAACAATCAAACACAATAACAAGTGACAGTGACAATGACATTCATAATGCAATGTTTACGGCACTTTAGCCTGGCCGAGGCAGTACCACTAGAATGCCGCAAATAGCGGCACTTTATCCGATAGGTATAAAGTGCTGCTAACGGCACTCTATACACTTCCTTTAGAATTTCAGTTTCCGGAAGATGAAGTAATTTTGGTTGTTGTAGTAAATATAATTTTTACTAAGCTAATTTACTGTGGATAGTAATGGGTACTATTAAGTCTTACGTGAACTTCAATCTAATGAAAAATAGTTTCTCAAATATTGTCGTAAATTTTCAAATTTTTCTATAAAATTGCGGGAACTGAGTCAAAGCGGAACTGCTTCAAATTCTCCACACATTAGGTAAAAGTAGAACGGTCGATAGGATACTTTATTTTTTCTAGTTATTTTTTTTCTATTATTGATTCATTTTCAATTAATCGTTTTAATTTTTCATTTTCGGGGTATTCAGAAGTGGTGTATTCAGATATTTTCCTAAATGTGGCAATGCATTAACCCACCTTACTACATGTTACTGGGACAGCATCAGTAGTAGTGAGTTTGCCATTTTTATGACTTAATTTATCTTCACAGTATTCAACGATGAGGCTTCTAGTTGAAAACCTTTAATTGTTTAACTAGCGAACCTCACCCGCCCCTGCTTCGCACGGGTGCAATGTACTAATGTGGCGACATGTCAAAACATCGAGATTTCTGTGCTATATCTAAGTTAAATTTTAATGTATTATATATAGAAACGCCATGTAAGCGCTCAAAAAAGTACCTTTTTCACGACATAACAAAATGTCAAGTTTCCGTACTACGAAGCGAAGAGAATGTATTCCGGAAGGATACTACACATAAATGTTTAATATCCTTCCAGAATACATTCTCTAAATGATGTTGAACACCTCATCAAAATCCGTTGCGTACCTATATTTTTAGAAGAACAACGCGGACATACAGACAACCGCGAAAAGCAACATTGTTTTATAATATTTAGAGATTAGAGAAGAGATATTATATAACTTCCATGATTTGCGAATTTAGTTCAAATTGTCCTATTTGTTTTTCATCTAAAATCGGAAAGTCCCAGCGATAATAGTACTGATTAAAAATTGTTTACCGAGTCATGGAAGCTACTTTTTAGGTACTAAAGATTTTTTTTTTTTTTGGGAATTCCGCTATACGGTCAATAACAATAATAAGGTCAGTCAACGGTATACTTATTATCGGTTGTTATTTATGCTACTTTTTGTTCGAGAGGCTCGTGGCTAAGTAATAACAGCCGCACGGGTCGATGCAGCAGGTTAAGCTACGCTTACCGGGGTCCATGGATGGGTGACCATCTTTACATACCGAGTCTCCTGCGTGCCTCGGATAGTACGTTAAGCCCTTGGTCCTGACTGTCTGTCATTCGCGGATCTTTGACGGTCGTTACGGGTCATCACGATCCCGAAAGTCTGACAGCCAGTCTTACCAACGGGTATCGTATTACCCAGTTTCTGGGTTGTGGAGGTCAGAAAGGCAGTCGCTCCATGTGAAATACTGGTATTCAGTTGCATCCGGTTAGACTGGAATCCGACCCCAAGGCTAGGCAGATTGACAATTGACTACACATTACTAGTAAAACCATTTTCATTTTAGTTAACTATCTTAACTAAAAAAAACAGCTGTTATCTAGTTATCTTTTTGAAAATCTGCTCCGACGCGGTTTTACTTTTCGGCTGCCCTTTTTTTGTGTGGGAAATTATCAAATAACTTCTCCCGCTCTGGGCGGAGGGCATGTCAGACTCTTACTGACTAAAACCCACCCGTGTTCCTTCAGTTTCTTGTACGTTGCCAGGGGCCACGGTATCCCTTTCGGCCTTTCCCGCGACCCCGGCAGGCATCGGTCCTATCGGACCCCGCCAGTTCTGCTGACATCTCTTTGAGGCGCGCGTGAACACAACGTGCCGTCGACCCGGACCTGGTCCTTACCGAACGGCGAGCTACCCATTGCTCACCGTCTGCAAGCCCGCGCCTACGGTGGCTCAGAATCGGCCTGCGATTCCGGACGCCCAGGCCTGCAGTCTCGACATAGATAGGTCAAAATTGCTAGACAAGCACGAAAAAATGTCATGCTTGACAAGCTCGTTGCGCGCGCCTAGGGACGCTATTAGGACTTTGCGAGCGAATTCAATCGTATTATAGCGATCGCTATACGGTCGTATATCTATATCAAGACTGCCGCCCCTGGGCGTCTCCTGCGGCGGCTAGGGGCGTGAAAGCGCATTTTTTTTTCGGCTGTCCTTAGAGTGCCTTAAAATACTCTTATGTAATACCTACTCTATCTTCTTTTATGATTACTTAAATCTTAATTCAGCTTTTTAACTCTTAAAATGTCGATTGCACCGCATACATGTGTGCAAATGACAATAAAATTCTATTGTGTCTGCTAATTGCGCGTGCGACGGGTTAATTAAACCACTGATTTCACTCCTTCCGCGACAGAGAATTTATCTTCATTTCTTATGACAATTAAACATGCTTAATCAATTAACAAATAACAATAAATGACTCCGGTTTCAACATAAAACGCCATTTCAATTACCTAAAATGTCGATATAAACATCATTTAGCGTTATAAAGCCTCTGGCTCCCTTTATTTCCTTGCTGTAAGCGCTAGGCGTAACTTAAACCTTGAAAGTGGTGTCTGACGACTTTCTTCGAGTAATTTACAACAGATTTGGTAAATAGCCTTGCGTGTTTCAGCTTTCCATCTTAGGTAGGTACTAAGGGCGAACTTCACCAATAAAGCTAAACGCGATCAGTATAACTAAACCGCGACTAAGAGCTGTCAGCGTCAATTTTCCCCAGCAATGATGACACTCAATAACTCATAATAACTTATCATCGAACCTCTACTGGCCCCGTTTGAAAGGGAAATTTGTAGTATGTAGGTACAATATGTACATGGTAGAATTTCCTGATATAACGATACCGTAAAAAAAATGCTGGCTATCAGAAAGCCAAGCTATAGGTACTATCTAATAAATATACTATGTAATGTATGTATTCAGAGTTCT
Organism: Xanthia togata; assembly: GCA_963853775.1. Classification (NCBI taxonomy): domain Eukaryota; kingdom Metazoa; phylum Arthropoda; class Insecta; order Lepidoptera; family Noctuidae; genus Xanthia; species Xanthia togata. Next base: position 10,539,246 of record OY970805.1, read on the forward strand.
ACAAGTAGGGCAGACTTGACTGAAGGTTATAAAATAAAGGCGAGCCATTACTGTAATGGCATTATAAGAAATTCTATCTTAATACGAGAACTGTCAGTGTCATCATTTTTGGGAAATATCATAGACATAAAAAATGGACTGAGGGTTCGGTATTCAATTGTGCAGTGAATTCAGACCGAAAAGTACGAGAGAGAGCGAATTCGCGGCCAATAATTGTCTTTTTAGTAGTACTACTGTATAATGTATTGGCCGCACAGTTGCTTTGTCTCTTTCTAGAGAGTGGCATCTTTGTTAACGCATTGACACTGACAGCTCTTGAACGCAGTTTAGATGCTGATCGCGTTTAGTTTCATTGGTGAAATTCGCCGTACTTGTTATGATCAAGGTATTTTCCTTACCGACTAACAGTGACTAAGTTAGTATTAGTTATTAAGTTTGATTGATTATATGTGATAACTTTGTAAGTGGGTCTAGTTGTTGACATTGACAAGCGTCACTTGGCGATATGTTGTTAAAATAATTGGGAATGTTGACTATTCCTGTAAAATTTCCAGACATTTGTAATAAGTTATTCTATTAAGCATAGGGAGTTACTTGATTGTATTAGGTAGTATGATAGGTTCTTATCCTTTGTTTGAGATAACAAGTCATAAGTGAAATCAACTATAGTTCTAGGTCTTGTCACCCAAACGTTAATCGATCGTTAGTTTTGCTTTAAGCTCCTTTTTTTTATATAATTATGTTCTTATTTTTTAATATTATTACTGTTTGTATTTCCTGTGCGTGTCCCAAATAAAATATTTTTCTTTCTTTCTTTTATTCAGTCTGATACAACATTTTCATTTGTAAGTCATTACATTCTGAATTTCACTGTTGTGTGTACTTGTTAACTATGAAAATAGTTCGCAAATTGATTTCCGCCACTTCTGATTTATCAATAACTTTGTAATACAAAGACATTTAATAAAAAATAAAAATTCGAGTTTCAAAACGTTTAAAATAAATGGAATAGGTACAATACGGAAAAAACTTTTCAACAAAAAAAAAAAACAACCGACTTCAAAAAAAATCCCTACAAAGTGAAAAATAACTTTAATTTCGGAAGTACCGTGTCTTTGGTTTAGAATGTTCGTTTTTGCCACTGACTTCCGAAATTAAAGTTATTTTTCACTTTGAAGTGTTTTTTTTTTTCTTGAAACGTTTATAGGTATGTTTCACTTTTTAGTTCTGGTACAGCTACCCCACACAAATTCGAACAACACTACCTGCTATGCAGATAACTATGACAAGAACTTATCATATTATCCACATGGACTAAGTGAGAAGAATACATAAGCTAACTCAAAAAAAACTCCAAGCTAGATTAATAAAATGACACAGATCGACCATACCCTTTCAAACAAAAACAGATTTTTAAATCGGTCCACAATTGAAGGAGAAATCGGTGGACATTAAAAAAGAAGAACAGGTCATTTTTCGTTGCATAATGCAACGAAAAATGACAAATATAACCTCCTCCTTTTTGGAAGTCGGTTAAAAAAGGGTAACTCATATTTAAAATCAAGTACGGGGCCTCATGGACGCTTCTATAATAAAAATAAATAAACTATTTTTGTTTCAGACATTGTTTTATACAACATTATCGTATTAATAACACGCGCTCAAATGGAAACTTTGAAAGTAGGTAGAACCTACGCAAATCAATTTCCGCTTACCTATTCTAATTTCACGATATGTTTGAAATGCTATAGATCTTTCATAGTAAACAAAAACCCTGAAGTTTGAAAGTTTTGAGTTGCAAAAAGTTTGAAAATCAAATCTTTAAAAAAGGAACCTTAGATTTAAATGCACGTTCGAAGACTCGTGGTCTCATCTAGATAAAACAAACCATAGTTTTTTTTTTAAGACCAGTGCAGTGTTAGCGGGCATGCAACGGTGACCGATGCAGACGAGCTTATGTCATCGCGTCTAGACATGAGACGACAAACAAGCATCACACCATGTTTACTCTAAAACCTAGTCAGCTAAAACTTAGATTTTACTTATTTGGAATTGACGAAGCATTGACAAATAAGATGCAGTTATTTTCCTCGAAGAGAAACTGCTAATCATAGAGACGAAAAAATAAATATCAAAAACTATTGAATGAGTAGTGCCTACAATTACAATTTAACTTGGTGCAGGATACCTTTTCTCTTAGAAATTGATCCATAGTTTTTCCTCGATGAAAATATTTAATTTACCGAGAGGAAACATCCTGGTAATGTTTAATCTGTCTTCCAGTTTTACATAAGTCGAGGAAATACTTTATACGTTAATTTAAATTATGTCCTCAAGTTTGATGCAGACGGAAAATGAAAAAAAGAAATGCGTAGGCACTCTGATTCCCGTGTGACGAAAAAATATCTGCCCCAACAATCGTCATAACAAGATATCAAAAGACGATCGTCATAACATTATGTGTAAATTAAAGAAGACCCGCCAAAACAAATGACGAAAATTTATAAATAAAGCACTGCGTTTCCACAATGGTGCAGGGTTTCAAAGAAACGGTGGTGCAAACGTGCAAACATATCGCGTGTCAGTCTCAATAGCTCCATTGATCACACGTGTTTGTGATAACGAATTACAACATCGTGATTAATTGAGCCTTAATTGTTACTAGTACTAAGTAATATATAGGAGTAGAGAGTATAAGAAAGGCTTTGAAGCCGCTTACAGCCGATTTATTGAAGTAAACTTGTTCACACTCTGATTGAAGCTGGGAAAGTGAGGTAAAAACTGGCTGTTAAGTTGTCTATTAGGTTTTACGACAATTTTGTGTTAATGTAGACCTTTAAAACGCTGCTTTTTGTCAATATTATATCCTAACTATAATATTATAAATGCGAATTACGCTCTGTCGCTAAGGCGGCTGTACGGATTTGGATGAAATTTGGCACATGGGTAGACTATGACCTGGGTTAGGACATAGGATACTTTTTATCCCGATATGACCTCGGTATCGACACTTATGCGGGTGAAACGCGCAGTTAGTAGATAATAAGCTAAACTATTTTTAGGGTTCCGTAGTCAACAAGGAACCCTTATAGTTTCGCCATGTCCGTCTGTCTGTCTGTCTGTCCGCGGTTTAGCTCAAAAACTATTGGTACTAGAAAGTTGTAATTTAGCATGAGTATACAAGTTAATGACGCCAAAAAAGTGGTAAAATTAATTTTTGAAAAAAAACTATTATTTGGGGTACCCTACATGTAAAGTGGGAATGCTATTTTTTGTTTTCGTCTTTCCCATAGTGTGGGATATCGTTGGATAGGTCTTTAAAAATATTAGGGGTTTGCGAAAACCGTTTTTTGATTAAGTAAACCGTTCGTGACTTATCAAGCTTTAAAGTACCAATTTTCGTTAGAGTCAAGTGTCTCCCCCCTCTACCAACTAAACGGTTGTAGTTAGAAATTCAAATGTTACGGCATTAGTACTTATATTATAATAACGAAGTTTAAAGAAAAACTATCACACTTAAGTGGGCTTTACAAGTTTACGAGTAATAATCGACCAACTTAAATTTGCGGTTGCAAAAACATGTTCTCCCATATATTCCGTATGGGAGAACATGTTTTTCAATTACAAAGTTAAGATTGTTCTTACGATAAATTCATTCCAACTACGGAACCCTTCATTGTGCGTGGTCCGACACGCACTTAGCCGATTTTTTTTTTAATCTAATAATTATTCAGTGAAATCCTTCTTAGGAGGGATCTTATAAAAGTTATTACAGGCATGTAGATAAGAAGTTCTCTGATGGAAAGTATATGGACCTTAATTTCGCAACCTGTTGCCATTTTTTTCTAAGCTGCAACTGAATCTTACCTCATTATCTCTTGTTCAACTCCTTCAATATTAGTGGGGTGTCGTATTAATGATTTTGAATAATGATTTGTGAGAAGATCACATCTAAACGAGTAGTGTTAATTTGGAAAAATATATGTTAAATTAGAGCATTTTCTTAATTACTTAATATATGAATATTTTAGATTATGTTTATATTAGATACACAGTGAAATTCATTTGTAATGTTATGTCTAACGCGGATAAAAAACTGAGAATCACGCAAAATCTATCAAGCGTATTTTTCTGAAACCTTCACTATTTTAAAGATAATTTAATTATTAGATACCTATTAGTTTAAGTGTTTTATTAAAATACCTTTTGTTTTATGTATAATAAATTAATAATGGATACACCGGACTAAACTAACGAAACTATCACTAAAATTCCTTACTTTTGGCTATGAGAATCTTAACGCTATTCTGTAGCAAAAAGTCTCTAAATTTAAAAAATATTTTGACACAACTAAATCGAATTTGACAATTGCGATTCCACGTGGTACATACTTGTTTGCCCTACCCCGTGATTTTTTTTAGAGTCGGAGGCGCGCAGTGGTGGCATCCTCGACGTGTTTTATATGGAATTTTTCACTTTTTGTATGGAAAAAAAATAAAAATTACCTACGTTTTGAGTATTAGTGGTATAAGGTTTTCATAAAGGGGGTCGAAATGTTCATTATTTTTGCGACACACCATTTTCGAGATTTAATCAAAAGAAAATAAAAAAATACAGTACAGTACTGTTTTTGCACCCGAAGTCGAGATGTTCGTGTGAATTTTAGTTCATGACAACTAATCATATTCCACACCATTTTCAGTGGCGATTAAAAATGGTCAGAATTAGTTAGAAAATTAAAATTTTAGGTGAAAAACGTCAAATTCAGAATAGCAAATTTGTCATTTTCACTAAATTAAAATCTCAGTACAATCTTAGTGCTGTCAAACTAAAATAAAGTTAAGTTGTGCCACTTTAGTCTATTTCAGAATGGGAAATCATCGTTTGACAGGAGTAAACTAAATTTTTGTGATTTTTAGTCTAGTTTAGACGCATTTGTGACAAGAGAATCGGCACCAGTATATCACACGCAAGCTAATCACTCAAGGTCACAGGCATATATCTCTTTGTCTATCTACATACCTACCTACTTTAAATTCAGACCTACTTGTACTTAGATATATTTTTACTGTTTTTTTTCTTTTTTTTGTTGCTATCAAGGACGTTGTGTGCAGACCTTGGCCGAGCTGGTCCCAATCTGCCTTGAACCTTCAAGTTTTTGCATGAAATACGCCTAACGTCACGTGGTGATATCAAATATTTGTAAGTAGTAATACATAACTTCATTTCTGGTCATATTTTTTGTGACTCTAACGCCAGACAAAAAATGTTCGAGGTTAAAAAAAAGTGAAACACGATGTATTCACACTCATTATCAATCTAAGGTGTATGCCGAAAGTAATCAGTGAAACGGAATGATTAATAAAAAAATAAAGTTTTGATCTGCCGAGTTTCTGCTTAGTTTCTACTCCTTTTTTTGAAGTCAGTTAAAAATTAACGAATACCTATATATTATGAAACTGTATTTCATAAGGATATACTTAGTAATTATTGTATCCAACAACTGTTGGATGTGACCGACTAGCGTAGCTTAACAAAGCTACGCTAGTCGGTCATTCTTCCATACAAACGTAGTATGGTGATTACTCTTATGTTTGACGGGTACGTTCAAAAATATAAATGATATCAATTTGTCTTGTCAGAATTGGAAAAAAAAAATTGGTTTGGAAGATATGAGCGTCGAAACTTCCATATTTCAACACTAATTTTAACTAGTCTATAAGCGTAAATAAATAACTTAAGTAGTAGAAAAATGGCAAAATGGAAACCGAACAGGGACAAATAATTTATTCAAAAGCTTACATAATTTAATTTTGAGTCAAACATCCAGTAGTTTTTCCATAATATCTATACGCCCAAAGAAATGTTCATGAAATTTTACGTGCTCGTTGTCGTTATAAATCATTCTATTTCACTAAATAAATTAATAAATATTTAAATAAATTATTAAAAACTAGATAAATAATTTATACTAAATAAATAAAATTAAATAAATAAATAATTAGACTAATTATCATGCATATTCGTCACGCCCACCAACGAGTTCGAGTCGTCGACTAGTGTACTCTTACCTCAAATTGCTTAGCATGATCCTCCGTTAAATCGAAAATACTGCTGCATATCGAAAATAGTTACCCAACTACGGCAAATCCAAAAGGAAGGGTTATGATTTTAGCAGTCTATGTATGTATGTATGTTTGCTTTTATGTGTGTTCCACCGTAGCACCTAAACTACTGAACCGATTTTGATGAATGAGGTATCAATGGATTCGTAATAATGACTCGGGTGGCATATGCTATATAAATTCTCCCTAAATTTAATATGCTGATTTTTTTTTTTTGGTTTCCGTAGTTATCAAATTACTTCTCCCCGCTCTGGGCGGAGTGAGATGTCAGATTCTTACTGACTAAAACCCACCCGTGTTCCTTCAGTTGCCTGTACGTTGTCATGGGCCACGGTATCACTTTCGGACTTTCCCGTGACCCCGGCAGACATCGGTCCTAGCGGACTCTGTCAGTTGTGATGACATCTCTTTTAGGCGCGCGTGGAACACAACCACAACAACACAACGGGCCTGGTCCTTATCGGACGGCGAGCTACCTATTGCTCACCGTCCGCAAGCCCACGCCTACAGTGGCTGGGAATCGACCTGCGATTCCCAACGCTCAGGGCGTCTCCTGCGCCAGCTAGGGGCGTAAAGGCGCGAAATTTGCCTTATCCTTCGCGAGCATTACTGCTTCGCAGCAGGAGGTGACGGCCTCCCATGTCCTCTCGCTCCGTACCATGGCCTGGACCAGGGCCGGACGCGAGAGATCACCGCCACCGATCGCCTCCACGAGGTCACGGCGAAGCCGGGCAGACCTCCATCGTATGCTCCACCGTGTCCTCCGGGCAATCCACACAATGGTGACACCCGGGAGTTCCCTCCCGCCTTATCCAGAACAGGAACCTCCCGAAACAACCGTGTCCGGTGAGGACCTGCGTTAGGCGGAAGGTGAGGACGCCGCGGCGCGACGCGAGTAGTGGCTAGAGACTCCTCAAATAGGGAGACTTATTGCCGCAATTTTGGCGTGCCCAGCACTGGGTTGCGACAATCGCACTCTCCATGACGCCATGAGATCCCGCTGGAGCTCTGTTCGCTGTGCCGTGATTTCTCGCGGCAGCGGAGTTACGCCCCGGTGTTTCGTCTCCCCGGGCCACTCCCAAATGTGTGCGAGAACATTACAAATAAATTTCTAACCTCGAAAAAAATTTAATTGAGATAATCATGACATGTTTGGTATCAAAATAAAGGTCATGCCAAGCACATTACAAATATGTATATACATATATCATATTTTTAAAGTAAATAAGTATGTTTAAATTGTTAAAAACTAGCAAATGTGAAACAACTCACTGTCAGACAACTCTTTGTTTTCCGCTCGACTCTTCGCAAACATGCCTCCGTCCCACCAAGACAAGTACTCGTTACTCGACGTAGGTCTTCTCGAGTATGCCAAGTCGAGCGTTACAGGACCTCATTTGCGACCCACCAATATTTCATACTAAGTTCTAGACTATACAACAAGCTTAAAAAAAATTAACAATAAATAATCTTAATCATTTTGAATTAAAAAGAAAATTGTTGGATTTGCTCTTAAATCTAAACTATTGCGATACAGAGGAACTCATTTATTCTACGAATTAACGACTAAAATACCAAATTTTTCACTTCACTTTCTCAACAGTTTTTTTTATTTTTTACTAAGTATACTACACTCACACACACGCACGCACAAACGTAACCACACGATCAAACACAAACACACACACACACACACGCACGCTAACAGACCAGTTTAACCCCACAGCAACACACACACACAATTAACCATCAAACCCACCCAAAAAAATGTTAACATCAGAATTATTTTGCAATTATAAATATTTTTGTAAAAAGGTGTCAATCCCACTAAAGAACACTGTCCTTCAAGATACAGGATTTTCCTAGTTTGAAGGGCAGAGGTCTTACTCTTTTGTAATAGCCATACCCATCCCTTTTACAAAATACCTAGAAAACAACTTGTTTTCTGATACACAATACGGTTTCAGAGCCGGTCGCTCAACTGACAACGCAGTACTTGATCTTGTTAACTTTTTAGTTGATAAATTAGATGGTAAAAATAAATGTTTGACTATATTTCTTGACCTGGCAAAAGCCTTTGACACTGTTTCTGTACCCCGCCTTGTGCAAAAACTGGAAGATCACGGTATTCGAGGTGTTCCACTGGACTAACTTTCGGATTATTTAAAAAATAGAACTCAATCGGTTAAAATTGGAGAGCATATTAGTGACGAACTGCCAGTTGAATTTGGGGTGCCACAGGGCAGTATATTAGGCCCCACTCTTTTTCTCTACTATATAAATGAGCTCTGTTCCCTTAAGATTAAAAATTGCCGCATCTCCGCATATGCAGACGATACCGCCCTAACCTTTTTCGCCGACTCGATGAGCTTTTTTATCTCGCGCAAAATGGTTTTAACACTGTGTGTAACTGGCTATCCTGTAACTACCTCACTTTAAATGAAGATAAAACCAAATACATTTTATACTGTATTCGCAATCAAATTGGACTTGCCAACCGCACTACTTACAATATCCTGGCACATAAATGTAATTTCCCTCCAACTCCAAACTGTAACTCTCCCACTATAAATCCTACAAAAAGTCTTAAATACCTTGGAATTGAAATTGACGCAAATTTAATTTTGAAAACCACATTGGCTTTCTATGTAAAAAAATATGGAAGCTCACCTATATTTTTAAAGGACTCCGTGACGTAGCAGACAAACAAACGATGAAGATGGTATATGAGGCTCTAGTGCAATCTATCATTGGCTATTGCATTACCACATGGGGAGGGGCATGTAAAACAAAACTGATAACAGTAGAAAGAGCCCAAAGGATGATACTAAAGGTTAGTTTATCCAAGCCTCGTCTTTTCAACACCATAACTCTTTACGAGGAAGCACAGGTGCTAACTGTTTGCCAGATGTACATATTGCTTACTGCACTTCTCCAACACTCAAACCTACCCGAATAAAGGAGAAAACGCATAGGTCTCTCCAGGAGAAACTTCGCAGTATGTGGGACGACTGCTGTTGGTAAGTCCTTCGCGCAAAGATTCTTCCCTTGTCGTGGAGGTGAATTGTACAACAAACTAAATAAAATTATAAATATTGCAAATTGTAGTAAGGTTGAGTGTAAATCTAAAATTATCAATTGGTTGTTAAAGTTAAACTATACGGAAACGGACAAATTACTTGAGGTAGCCAAGTAGGCAGGCTAGGCAGTACTCACTTGCGTACTTATACTATTTATGTAAGATTATATATTCATAAAATACTTATTATGCAATAAATGTATACATACTTATATTTTATTCACACACACACACATACACATACTTTCCACGTTGACAACCACTATTTATGATGTGATGGGGGGCTTGGAGTTCTGAAATACAGGCCTAGGCTTAGTTTAGACTCCAGATCTCCCACAAATTACAAGTTTCTGCCAAACTACCTGTCAACCCATAAAACCTTATCTGTCCTACATATAAAACGATGTAATTTGTGGAGATGAATAAACGTTTTTTATTTTATTATTATTTTTTATTTATTTAAACAGCACTGATGTTTGCCTAGGCTAAGTTTTGGTAAATAAATGATTACTTACTTTGAAACTGCGCTAGGTACGGCTCAAATCTTAATAAATCGAAAGTTTCCTCCAAACCGAACAGTAAACAGCTGGTATTCTAAAAAAAAACCTTCAAATTAGATCATGAAACTTTGCATAATAACTGAATAAACAATAAAGCAGATAGTTCTTTTTTTAAAATTTCCGTTATTTGCGCCGTAAAAAGAAATTATCTAAACTATTGGCGCCTTGGACCTTCTCCCCGCCACTCAGTCTCGCTCTCACTCAGTCCGCGAGCAGTATCGTGCGAGCGAGATAAGGAGTGAATTTGAGATGAGGTAATGGACTTAGATTATAAATACAGCCTGTACTTATCTGGGCGTTTATAGATCAGAGATAAGGAATAAAATTGACATGTTTAGAAAGAGAAGTTTGAAAGTGGAGCAAGATACTTTCGCAGCCCTTGGCGATAAGGTTGTCATTATCAGTTTATGTTCCATTGCTACTGAACCGTGATTATTTTGTAAGGGTAATAACTAATAAGGTGGAATAATTAGTCCATAGAGTGTCTAGTGGTGCAGGGCAGAGTAGAATGCCACGCGGGAGGTCAACAATGAGGTGGACCGATCAAAATAAATCCGCGGTTGAAGGTCAATGAACGCGCCAGACAGTCTTCTAACAGAACCAGATGGAGGGAGATTATTTAGGCGAGGTACGACTACACCTGCAATTGGACAAAATTCATCGTGATGTGACTACGATGCGAAAAAGAAGTGCCAGGCCAGGCCCAGTGGTAACGTCTCCGACTTTCGAGCTGTACCTAGGTCGTGGGTTCGAACACAAGCAGGGGTTTTTCTTTGTATAATTTATATCATCACCACTGCTCTCAAAACGGCGAAGGAAAACATTGTGAGGAAACCGGCATGTCCCAGAACCAAAAAATCTAACATTAAAAAATTCAAACATTCAAAAGTCATGTATTCAAACTAGGCTGCGAATCAGCACTTTTCGAACGTCAAAATTACATAAGACCGTCCCCAAAAACGGCCGCCCTTCACCACTTCCTAGTGCTTTAGCTGGGAAGAAAAAGTGGCGCAACAAACTCCCTAGCTGCACAGCTGTCTGTTTATTTGTTGTTCTAATTAAACAGACAGCTTCTATAATCTATAGGTACTTGATTCTATACAACAGTACTTATGCAAAATAATTTACATTACGCAACACAAAACATCTAATTAAATTATTTTCTATATGTCACCTAGCACACGCCAATACTTAAATCAACAAAAAAAAAACATCAAAATCTAAACTCAAAAGAAATTAAAATTTAAAAAGTAAAAAGAACTTAATACCCGAATGAAAATCTCCAGTCATAAAGGGCGTGCCCGTTTACTTATAGCTATTAAAGCTGTTACTCGGAAATCACAAATGATAAACTAGGACCATCGAAGTAAAAATAAATAAACAGTTAAGAGTCCTATTACATTTTTGACGCAAATTCATGATTTTTGACGTTGTAATTTTCAGCAGCAGTAAGATATTTGAATTATTTGATTATGAATAACGATAGTGCCATTCTCTTTATTGTAAGTTGGAATTACAAATTTTAACTTTTCTTATCGTGTAATTTACTATGAATATTTTACGAACTCAGTTTACAAGGAAAAACGTCGGCAATGGAACTTTGACGCTCAAATTCACATTGTTTCAATCAGTTCTAATAAAAGCTAAAGTTACTAAACGATAATTTTAATGTTTTACTTGTTTATTGGAGTTCTAGAATTTCTTTAAATTCCTTGAGTTTTCAGGGAAAATTCGTAAAGAAAAACAATAAATGTCTTGATTTTCATGTCCATTATATTCCAAATAAACACAATTAAATCAAATAAACTAATATGATATAAAACTTCGATCTACAGTGAATACGTTTCATTAGTTTTTGTTTCTCAATATAATAAGACAAAATTACAATAAATTAAATTTTAGTACTATATAATCCGCGTCAATTCAGCGAATTACACGAAATTAATGTTTAACTCCAACTTACAAGAAAAAGAATGGCACTATAGTTATTATAATCAAATTATTAAAATATCTTACTGCTGCTGAAAATTACAACGTCAAAAATCATGAATTTCCGTAAAAAAATGTAATAGGACTCTTAACTGTTTATTTATTTTTACTTCGATGGTCCTAGTTTATCATTTGTGATTTCCGAGTAACATCTTTAATAGCTATAAGTAAATGGGCACGCCCTTTATGCGAATCTCCGTAAAAAAATGAATGAATTTATCGAATTTCCGTAAAAAAATGTACTAGGTAATAACAACAGTAAAAACCATTGTCAGCAAGACGACCAGTCGCCAAAAGCAGCACTTTTTCACCAGCATAACGCAAAGATCAGCCATTACCCCCCTCGCCATATTTGAGGGAAGGAGGCAACCCGACCCCCAACGCTTAAATTACTATAAAACTCATTTAAAAAAAACAGTGTAATGAGTAGATTACGTCAATAATAAATGCAAAAAAAATCACTTAGACCTTCAAATAAAATAAACTAAACAATTAAATTAGTATGGATAGTCCCAAGCCTATTTGTAGTCTAAGTATCTTTAACTTTAATAAATAAAAATAATTTATTTCAGACATTACAGTCCATAAATTGTTAGGAATAAGTAACAATTTGTTCTTATCTGCTATGTTAGTAATATTAGTAGATAACTCTGAATTTCATTACTATATTAGACCTAAAGCCACCTCCACCAGGTGCCTCTAGATGAGGCAGTCTGGGCCTCAAGTCTGCTATTACAATAGTGTCAGAATGGTCTATCATTGATTTCATAATTGTTGATTTTGACAAGTTTGGTAATCTACTAACATATTGGCGTCATTATGACTTTCCAATGGTCAGCCACTGGCACTCCATTGAAAGAAATGGCATCTATTGGTAATCTCGTACATAATGAAAAATGATCTGCTAAAATTTTGACAGTTCCTTTGATCAATGACCTACCATGAGAACGTCATTGTGCAGTCATTTCTTTTAATTCGTTACGAGTATCGTGTTTGTGGAATAAAATGATCAACCAATGATCGACCATTATGAATTTAGTAGATTACGAACTTTTTGCAAAATGACAATAGGATCGTGTTGGAACGACGAAATTATAAAAATAGCAGACTTGGGCCTCTGGTCTCGCAACAATCATCTTCAGGATGCCATTCCGACTGTTACGTAAACGTTGTAAAACATGCTGCTTTCTATTACGGCTGCCGTGGCGTTGTAGTGCGGCATACGGATGGCTTTCATGCCATTAAGCATATGTGCTTCCGCAAACATACTCGATGCACTACAACGCCACGGCAGCCGTAATAGCATCCTGACGACATTGTTATATTTCCACGCAGGACGTTGTAGGCTCGGCTCATGTGTGACACCCACAGACCGCTCGAGTAAAAAGACTGGCAGAAGGCCTTAAATAAACTCACTTTATCGTCTAATGTACATCGAGCGAACCTGCGGGCAAGCATATTGCCCCTCACCGCCAACGCCCTGCGTTCGCGCTCTATGTCGTCGTCATCCCGTAAGGCACCGGTGACAACATGGCCCAGGTACTTAAACTTATCAACTACTTTGAGTACTGCGCCATTGAGATATACCGAAGGTACATGGCGAGGCCGTTGTTTCGGCGCTCTGAACACCAAGAGCTCACTCTTCTTTGAGTTGTATTTAAGGCCGTGCACCTCCGCATACATCTCGCAGGTCGACAGTAACTCTTTCAACCCACTTATCGATGGACTGAGCAGCTCCATGTCATCCGCGTAGCTAATGTTATTAACACAGGTGCCATCAATGTGGCAGCCGACACGTGCGCTGCTCAGTCCTTCGATAAGCTGATTCATGTATAAATTAAATAACAAAGACGTTAAGCTCGCCCCACCTTTTTTTTTTTTTTTTTATCGTGTGGAAATCCTCATGAATGTCCTCCACCCTGGGTTGGGTGGAGGGGTCTGGTCTGTTAGACTCCTACTGACTAAAACCACACGGTGTCCTGCTGCTACCTTTAGCCGGAGTGCTGGAGTGCTTGCGCATTTCATCACGCTCCCCCGGCTAGGCGTTGACCCGCATGAATTCACGCGGACCCCGTCACCCTCAGCGGCCACATAAGGTCGCAATTCCTCTAAAGAAAGGCGCGCGCGGAACACGACGCGCCGCCGTCTCGGGCCTTTGACTGTTCAGGCAACAAACTTCCCTAGTCTGTTGCCTGCAGGCCTCACCCTAAGGCGGCCGGAAATCGTTTCGCGCCCTCCGGCACCCGGTGCGTCTGCTGCGGATTGGAAAGGAGGTTGTATCCTCCCTCTCCCTTTCCGCCGCCTCCTTCGCGACCATCACTTCCTCGCAGAAGGAGGCGACGGCGTCCCACGCGTTCTCACTTCCGACCATGGACTGGACCATGTCCGGAAGCGAAAGAGCATCCACACCACCAACCGCCGCGACGAGGTCACGGCGATGCACTGCCCAAGCAGGGCATTCCTCAAGGGTGTGCTTCGCCGTGTCGTCGAGGCAACTGCAATGGTGGCTACCAGGTGTCGGTTCCCGGCCTATGCGACACAGGTACTTTTCAAAACACCCATGTCCGGACAGCACCTGTGTCAGCCGGAAAGTAAAGGCGCCATGCCGTCTCTCCAGCCACTCCCTCACAAGGGGTCTTACCGCCGCTATAGTGGCGTGCCCTAAGCTCGCCCCCCCTGCCTTACACCGCATTCCATCCTGTACTCATTAGACATTGTACGGACCCATCTCACTCGGTTTGTCTGGTGAGCATTATCTGAGAATTGTTATATATCCCGCCGGCACACCCGCGCTCTTGTCCCATAGCACATCGTAGACGACGAGATCAAACGCTTTCGACAAGTCGAGAAAAAACGCGTACACCGGTGTTTTTCTCGCATTATAGTACTTGACGGTGTGTTTTAGGCTAAAGAAGGCGCTCTCCGTGGACACACCCGCCTTAAAGCCGATCTGGGCGTCGGGCACCGTCATATGCTCTGAAAGACTGCCATTCAACAAACCGTCCAGTACGAGTACTTTCGCTGTGATAGTAGCGAGCAAGATGGGTCTATAATTATTTATATCGGATGTGTCACCCGTGCACAGGGTAAAGAACAGTGACAACAATCTAGGCAGATGGACCCCAGCGTGTTTAAAATGTTCGATACTGAGGCCATCATGACCCGGTGACTTTCCATGTTGCATATTTGAAATAATTCTAGCCACTGTCTTTGCAGGAATTTTTACGTTCTGGCTTGTCGAAATGGCCTCAGCATCGGTCCCGTGATGAGATATCGGGCTCAGGGGCTGTACAGAAAAATGGCCCCTAAAGAAACTTTATAGAAACCTTTTTGACATAGTTTGTGTTTAATAAATGATTTAAAGTTATCAGGGCCCTAGTGTGAACTGCCTTTAACCATCTCGACTTTACGTATTGACTGAGTTCGGCGCTCTGATTGGCCCTTCACCAGTGAAGGCCGGCAGGCTGCCAATCGGAGCGCTGAACGCGGTCGATGCATAAAAAGAAAAGAAACTCACACTAGGGTCTCAGTTCTTAAACATGGCTTGGGAGTTTGTTGTAAAAACGTATACTTTGGTACTTAAATGAATTACTATTTTTGGAGCCTAGTCCTGGGCACAATAAATAAATCTCTGTTTCTAGTATATATGCTATGAATGTAGGTGTTTAGAATATAAAATGTTCTTTTTTACAAAAATCTGGTTCTCAAATACATATTGAGATGCGACTGTCATTATGTTTATTTCCTTAAATTTATCCTTCAATGAATACTTAGGTTATAAATTGTTCGAATGGCTCGTTTCTGCAGCACAAATATAGCCCGAATGTCGGCTGCATTTCTCCACAACAAAATGCCGTTCGACATTACACTATGGAAATAACTAAAATATACTAATCGAGCTGTTTCTACATCAGTCAAATTACGGGTTTTATAGACCGCGTAGACTGCAGAGACCGCTTCGACAATTTGGTTATTTGAGGGCTCCACTGAAGCTTCGGATCTAAAGTATAATACCTAAGAACACAGTGGTGTCCACAAGATCCAATTCTGCCCCATTTACTAATACATTGGTTTTCACCTGCTTAACGTTAGGTGTCACAAATCTTTTTTCTTTTTCTCGTTTAAAAGTAAATTATTAACTCTAAACCAATGCACAATTTTAGAGAGAGCATTATTTACATCATCGCTGCATCGGTAACTGTCTGTTGTCGCTTAAGCTTAAATATAAGCGATGTGTCATCTGCAAATAACACTATTTCATGACTGTTCTTTATAAGGCAAGGTAGGTCATTAATATATACGATAAATAAAAAAGGGCCAATAATTGAACCCTGAGGAACTCCCATAGTGACAATAGAAACCGGGGATCGCTTGCCGTTAACGTCCACTCTTTGGATCCTATTATCCAAATAAGAAATAAGAAGATCCAAGGCAGTGTTTCTAACACCATAGTGATGCAATTTCCTGACCAATTTATCATGAGAAACACAATTGAAAGCCTTAGATAAGTCACAAAAATTCCTAAGGAAGCGTACAACGTAAAAATGGTGAGCCGTTACCTGGGCATGAGTGGGCCCAGGCGTTCGCAGACTACTTTCATTCGGTTTATGGGGAGGTGGCACCGCGGTTGGATGCGGCTGTCGCTGGGCAGGCGGCGCCCGAGCGCGGCGCGCGAATTCACGTGGGTCAGCTGTCTCTTAGTGAGGTAAGCGCGGCGCTCGCACGCCTCAAGCCTAAGCGTTCGGTTGGGCCGGACGGGGTGCCACCATACATAGTTAAAGATTGTAGGAATGTACTGGCCAGACCTCTCTTGCATTTATTTAATAGCTTCCTACGAGAATGCTCGTATCCAGACGGCTGGAAGCTGACTAGGGTTACTCCGGTACCAAAGGGTGCTCCAACCTCTGAAGTCAGCGGATATAGACCTGTTGCAGTACTGTCAACATTTGCAAAGGTCTTCGAGTCTGCGTTGTGCTCTTGTATCCATTTGCAAGTAGCAACTCAGCTTAACGATGCGCAGAATGGTTTCCGAATGGGTCGCAGCGCAAACTCCAATTTGATGTGTTTTATGAACCAGGCCACCCTTGTGCTGAACTCCGATGCAGGGGCCCAATTGGATGTCGCTCACTTCGATTTCAGGAAGGCATTTGATAGCGTAGATAATGACATTCTGTTAAGTAAATTTGCAAAGGCTGGTTTCACTCCAGCTCTTCTAAAGTTCTTTTCCAGCTATCTAGGTAATCGGAAACAAAGTGTCTTTGCGAGATCTTGGGGTCACTTGGGATCTGTCGTTTCGCACACATATCGTACAGGTGTGTAAGAAAGCCTTCAAAAATCTTGGATTTGTAATGCGTGAAACCCGTGAGTTTACTATCACAGCAGCTGTGAAGTCACTCTTTAATTATTTAGAAAGAAGTACCTAACCTGGAAACGAATGCTATCATCTGGAATCCATTTGAAACGAAGTATTGTCTGATGGTAAAAAAATGCAAAATAAATTTACCCGGTTCCTTTATTTATATGAAGCAATTTGGCGTCTACCCATTCTATCCACTTATGTATCCAACCCTCTTTGTAATAGGGATGGTTGGTTACTATAACTTGGAGGTAAGGCGCCATTTGGTACTGGTTAAGTATGTTTTTATGGGTTTTCGTGGTATGCTGAATAATCCTCAAATACTAGAATCTTTGGGATTGCTCGTTCTAAACAGTAGGCTGCGGTAAGGGCCGAGAGAGAGGCTGTTTAAAGTCCCGGTGGCCCGTACAAACTTGTGAAAGTTTTCACCAGTGGGGCGGGCAATAAAGACACTCAACTAGCGTATCTCTGCAAGTGGATATCTTTACATGCTCATTGGCAGAATTTCAGAGGGTGACACTTAGCATATTGTCCTCTGTATAACTAGTACTCAGAGTCGTTACTTGGGATTTGTTATTGATTATCCGCGTGTATCGACAGATATAAATTTGGACCCTGTCAGTCAAAATAGGACAGGTTTAAAAAAACTTCATTTTAGTTGGTGGTGGTGTCTAATCGGTTTTTGGGTGACGTCTCTGAGTGTGGAAATTATGACTACATTGTAGCATTGGGTTCCGACCTGTAAAAATAAATGTACCTTAGTGGTAAAAGTAAAAAAAATAAAATGTCTTAGCAATTGATCTAGCACCAATTTTTCAAATATTTTACTAAAGGTGGCACAGAAATTGGTCTAAAGTTCGTGGCGTCTGATGTGCTGCCCGATTTAAACAAAGGTATTATTTTACTAGTCTTCATTAAGTCAGGAATTACACCACAGTCAATACATTTATTAAATAAAATTGCTAATTCTTCATTATGCTACAGTGTTGATTATGCATTTTGCAACCTCTACGGAATTTACCCATAGATCAGCAGTTTTGTTTTTACATTGAGTGTATTGAAAGTTTTAATAATATCTCGAGCATAACATAATCGAAATTAAATTCATGGTTACAATTCTCAATATTTTCTTTCAATAGGAAGTCGGCAACAGTGGGTGAAGAATTTAAAGCTTTTGTGGTCGAGACTGGAATATCTGCAAATAAATTTTCAAAAACTGTGGCTACTTCTATCTCCTTTTTAACAACTATATTGTTAATATTAAGGCTGTATTGACTACTACGCTTTCCGTCTTGTCCAGGATCATTGTTTATAATTTATTTTGACAATTTTTAATTTTTGAGCTTATACACTTAGCTTCGCTATAAACTTGTTTAAATAATTTGCGATAGTTATTATCATATTGATAAAATTCTTTACTTTTGTTATAATATATTCTTTCTTCGCACAGTTCAAAGAGTTTGATTCTACTCTTAAATATCCCTTTAGTTGCCCATTCACTGAAAGTTCCAGAACCATTCACTGAGAACTGCTTTGGTATAAATTTTGAGTTAAATTCTGTACAATAGATGGTAAAAAAGGAATTGTACAGTTCATTAGGATTATCACAATATGTCAAGTAGGGTAATTTACTATTAAGTTTAAAGACATCAACAACCCGCATGACATCTACCAACGCGTACCTACTGGACCCGCGTGGTGAATTACGGCTCACTCTATCTCAATGAGAGGAGGCCAGCCGGTCTATTCTGTAATAATCTCACGGTGAAAACTTAGGTGAAGTGAGCTGTCATTCCACCTGCTGCTAGGGACTGACAGCTCACTCCGAGCTCACTTCACCTAAGTTTTCACGGTGAGATGGTTACAGAATAGCACTGCTGCGTGCCAGCAGTGGGGACCTTATTGACTGAATAGGCATTCTAAGATAAGGCAGCAATTACAGCCAATAAATATACGAAAAAGCTGAAGTTACTCTAGGTTGGGTACATTGTCCCCCCCGAAGGGTTCCCGCATTGTCGTTGCGGGGGGGCTCATTAGCCGTGGGTTGGGCACCCACGGTGAAGCCAAGAGGAACCCGAGGAGGGGCCGCTCGTCAGGGCTTTTTGACCCAAGCCCATGACGTAGCGGCCAACGAGTAGGTTGCGGTGGCGACATCGCAACTGAGGCGGGCCGCGATGTCGTGTATCGGGGGCATCGCGGCTGCGGTTTCAGGGCCGCGGCTGGAGAGGTGTATTGCGGTACAGCGCTCTCCCTCCCTGCCGCGGCCTTGACGGGGTCGCCACCGTCTGATGGCGAACGCGGTGGGGCCGCAGGGGAAGAGGAGTGTCGGTATAGCGTAGGCCGCTCTCCCTATCCTCTGCGGCCGAAAATTGGTAGACGGCGGGGCCAATAACCTGACCCGTCGAAGAGGGGCCAAGGGCGCCTAGACAAGGGGCTGTCTGGCGCCCATGTGCTGGTTTGGTCCCTGGTTTGGTCACGGCGTGCCATGTGTTCTGGTGCGCCGGTGATGAAGGAGTAGGGGCCCGCTGCGGCGGGCTGGCACCAGTCGGGGGTTGCGGAGTATTTTTTCGTTCCCGCGACCCCCGGCGTAGGTGTGAGACGGAACACCGGGGTGGTTTTTAGTCAGTAAGAGTCTGACAGACCCCTCCGCCCGCCCCAGGCGGAGGACATCCATGAGGATTTTCCACCCCGAGACCAAAAAAAAAAAAAAAAGGTTGGGTACATTGTGAAAATTTTACTATATTGCAGTTTGCGTAGCGATTATGATATAATGTAAGTAGAAACTTGTCTAGACAAAGGTGAACGGAAGGAAGGTGTATGTTTTACCATTACCTTTTTATGTAGCTTATGTACCTGAGGATGAGTAGGACTCTAAGCAGGTGTATTTATTAAGGATATTATAACAATATGTCTAGGTATTAGAAAGGGTACATTCGTATGTACCATTTCTCTCTCTTATGACCCTGTTGTTATGTGCCCTTTCTAACAAACATAAAATCTTTGAAACCCGGCTTCTAAGGCGGACTTGTTGCTTAATTGATATATCCATCGCAGAATTGTATCGTCAACTGCCATCGTTATTTGCCGAGTAGGTAGTATTTATTGATACAAAACGTTCGTTTAGCTCCCAGCCCTGTTTCTCTGAGGTTCGATATCAGTTTACCGATTGCAACAATGTTGCGACCACTTGAAAAGTAAATTCTCGATGATCTTGTCAGCTTGTTTCCCTTCTTGTAACTACTCTAGTTTAACTGTAGTTACTACTTAGCAATCGAGTTCGATTACCAATTCTTTTTTAGTTGCTATTTTTAACCGTAGAAGTATATAATTAAACTTCTTCACCCTGCACCCTAATTGCGTAACACACGATCAAAATTGTCTTTCCAAACAAATGTCATCCGCTCCGACAAGGTACATGATCAATATTGTAATTTAAGTTTCTTGTAGTTTTTTTTTACGAGATAATAATTAAGAGTAACCCGCGACTCTGCTCTGCTTCGAACGGTTTTTACGACTTGACAAAACATCGAGGTTTCTTTATTAAATATGAGTTTTATATTAAACATAAATAATCATTCCGGTAATTCTCTAAATTATGGTGAAATCCGCATCAAAATCCGTTTCTCAGTTTAGAAGAACAAAAGTGAAGAAAAGAAAAGTGACTTTAATTTATAATATCTGGACTAGATATAGATATGAATATGCATGCAGGCACTATCTATGCGACGCACGACGCACGTACGAGGCACGTGTAAGTGACGATATCAACAGGACGTCAGCCTGTCACCTTGGGACCTCTCTAATGACACTTCATTTTCATTAGGTAACACGGGTAACAATGATCACGAGTAAATTACAGAGTAGTAGTATTGAACATTTAACAATGAAAATAGGTGTGAGAACAATAAAACATACTATGAATAAATTAAGAACCTTTCTGTTAGAGTAATGATTACTGATGATGACCAAGAAAGCAGATTTAAATTTGAAAGATAGATAGTTTGGTTTCTGGCAATAATTTGGGCACTCGTCATTTTTCTTAGGCCAGAAAAAGCAACTTGTGATTGTAATAAGAGTAAGCTCGCTATTTTCAAACCGTTTTCTACAACAACATTTAGGCGTTCGTCACGAACGCGCAGTGTGGTAGTCCTCTAAAAGTGAGCCCAGCAATCACAGATAGGTACTGACCACTACAAATGAGCCAAAAAACAGCAGATGCCAAAAAAAAACATCCAAAAAACGAACGATGACGTATCCTCGAGCTCTTTTGAAATAGCGGATGTAGACCGTAGACAACTATTTATCTTGTTCTTAATTTAAAGACTAACATGATTTCTTTTTATTTGGGGCCGTCCCACATGCAGTTGCGACCTACCTTAATTGTCAGCGATTATCATACGTCCTGAATGACCTTGTGTTATGAGTATGACTGATGCTGATCACTATGTGACAAGACCGGACCGTCCCGTCGTAGGCTTGTTTGTTTTGAACACCGTTTTTGGAGATGAGGACATGATTAGTCGTCATTTTATGGAAATGGAGGTTTTGAGCGGAACTCATATACCTTTACGTCTGTATTTTCATGTAGACTTGTCTATAAGTTTTTGAGTCAAATGCGAAATATTTTATTTCACATAAACCTACATGGGCACTTATGAAACGTCAGAAGCTAGGTGCACGGTTCCAATAGGTCGTTTCCTATGGAGAAGAGCCGGCAAGAAACTCCACGGTTAATCTTTTAAAAATAATTGGTTTTTACAATATTTTCAAATAACAGTGTTATTAGGTAAGGGAGGACAGTGTAGGTCTTTCAACAAGTACCAGGTACTTAACAAAATAATTATGGTCAGCAAATATACAGTCCACTAAGCCTACAGCGTTCTCACATTCACAAAATAGAAAATAATCTATATAAAGATGAATAAATAATTATAAATAAAAACGTATTATAAACGAAATGACGTGATTGCTATTACAGCTGTGACAATTCTGAATAATTATCATGTTCACAAAAGCCACTAATAAAGATTTGAAGTTAAGAGAGTCAAGAGAATTGCCCTGATCGTAGCACACCTAACGGATTGATTACTAGATTATTATTATTATCAGATAGAAGAACTCTGATATTCCTCTCGAAATAAATCTTTAGTCGACTGTTGAGAAGTTTATATTGCCAGAAGTCATTCGGAACTTTTCCAGGAACCAGAACCTAAAGACGAGTATGCACGGCTAAGCCCTCTTTGTTGAAAGGGAATATGTTACTTTGTGACTGTCTCTGTATTCGGGCTGGCTTTTGCAGTTTTTGGTTGTATGAGTACCTACAGCTTCTGTCTGTAGTCTTTGTGTGTTTGCTACTTATAAAAGTGAAACTGTTATTTGCTGCCGGTGGCCGATACCTACTGATTGATTACTGACCGAGCAATGGCTAATTCGCTACAAGAATAGGTACATCAATGACCTAACTATTCTATTTTAAATTGTACCGTACCGTACAGTTTACCAAACATATCATCACAAGAGGATGTTCCTAAGTATCTCTTTAAATAGCTACTAATTTCGGTGCCATAATCTAGGTACTTCAAAGAAATAAAAAGCCACACATAAGTAAATGGGTATTCCATAATATTACTCGTATTGCTTAATGGTACATCAGTAAACGGCGGACATCGAATTAAATCCTACTTAAGAAGTAATTTATTTCTGATTATAATTTCTCTTTAATTATCATTGTCGTACATACATGGATGGACTTGTATCCTTTATGGCGGACGAGAACGACGCTGTGGGTAAAAAATCGATTAAAAACCCATTATCGATCCAGTGACTAAAAACTATAAGTTTTTACTGCGTCTACGCAAGTACTTGCGTAGCGAGCCACGTACCGTGAGCATGAGGTAAGCTTATGTACTTTTGTAATTGCTTAGTTATATATTTCGTGCTTCTTTCTACTTAGATGATTTTTTAGGGTTCCGTGCCTCAAAAGGACAAAGGAGAAGGATATACAGGGTGTCCAGTAAATAGCACGACATACTGCAGGGGGTGAGATTTTGCTGAACATATATTGTGTTGTATTGATAGGTAGTGACCCTAGCTATCACCCCCTGCAGTATGTCGTGCTATTTACTGGACACCCTGTATATAGGATCACTCGTGTGTCTGACTGGGTGCCTAGCTGGGTGTCTGTCATTCACAGCCAATTTGCTCAGAATTTTATGGACCGATTAAGTTGAAATTTGGTACACATATGTATTCCTGTGACCCAAACACGGAAGTGTAACGTAAATTAATTAATTTTGAATATGGGGGTCACCTTTGGGGCCAAATAAGAATATTTAAAAAAAGTTTTGCACACTGTATGTACCGTGATTTACCAAATGAAACGGCTTATGGCCAGGATCTCAAATTATTATTTTTTCATAATTATTTTAAAGATATTTAAGAAAATAGATGAAAAAACCATTACGTTTACCCTTATCTCCGAAACGAATAAACCATTTTTTTTTAATACAGAGTATGTTTCTTTAAAAACCTATAAGAAGTCTATGGTCTTAAAATAACATGGTTAATCTCCCAATATTGTGCGTACAAACTTACATTTTTGCAGTTGGAATTTATGGGAGAACATGTTTTTCAACTACAATGTTAAGTTTATTCTTGAGATAAATTCATCCCAACTACGGAACCCTTTATTGTGCATAGTCGGACACGCACTTGGCCGGTTTTATTTTTTTAATGAAGAGATTACTTCGATCGGAGTTCACCTCATCGACTTTCCAATTCAGTGGTTCTCTTTCAAATAAAGATGTTTTGAATCCTTCTTCACCTTCTAACTAATAGGTTGGTTTCATAGACACTTTAGTTACATGTCTAAACTAAAATAATTTAAAAGTAAAATTGTTTGTTTGTTTGTCAGATGTAATCTCTGGAAGTCCTAATCCGATTTCAAAATTCTTTCACTGTTACCCTGCTACGAAGGCGCGGGTAAAGGCTAGTACCTACCAAATACAGACGAAGATGTATGCAATATGGCGTCTTCAAAACATAAATCTTGTTTGTTCCCAAAATTGAAATTGTATAAAAATGTTTGCTTTAGTTTTTACACATCGTAAAACAAGCAAATAAACCGAAGTGCCGGATATTATCAAACATTTAAAAGGGACTGTTAAACGTTTACTTATCAGCATTCTTTATTACCCTTGGGCAATATTAAAGGGTAAGGTATAACTTTCCTGCCGTTTAGTTAATCTAAAGCACACGAAACGATACAAAATTTACAATTAAATAGCTGCAACACCTGCATCAGCTGCTGATAGAGTAGCTATTGGTATCGCGTTACTTATTGCTCGTGATAACACTGTATATACCGCACACAGGCTTATAAGGGTGGCGTGCTTATGAAACTGGTCATAATTTAATTTCGACTTTATCAAGTCAATGGACAACCCGCTCTAATAAACTATTTATCTACAGCACCAATTATCAAGTCGCCGGTCAACCATTACCTAGTATTTATTGTATGATACTAGATAACGTGTATATGAGCCGCTTTCAGATAACAATACTTTGAAATTCTGTGTGCGTTTTATCTACTAACACGGAATCTTAAGTGACCGAAAGGCGTAAGTTACGGCTCTGATTTTTGAATTACATTTCGAATACTGCATAAATACATGCGATATTGTTGTTGCAGATTTTTGCAAGTGCTTAGCAATTCTTAGTAGCTGAACGGTCGTGCTGAAGAGGTTTGAACGTGCGGTGGAAAGTTCACGTTTCATTGAGCATGGTGAGTTATTGTGGTTTTTGCGCTCGGCCCGGTCGTCGCTGGCGGTGCAGCTTGCAGTGCGCGCGAGTCACTCGATGCAACTACTTTTTTCCCCGCTCGCACATCCGCGTCTGCGCCACTTTTTACCCCGCCTCCGCATTGGCTGTTTTTCTGTCCGATCTCGATTGATGACCGTCTGGTGCCTCGTCTGTGTTTACACGACGCGTTCTATCCAATGTATTAGAATTAGTGTGCGTATCACGGTAGCCGTAACAAATGATCATATTACTTTGTAAATAAATGACTTAGGAAATCGTCGACAGTCGCTTCACAAAAAGTGTTAGTCATACACTTGTCCGTTTATTATTACAGCGTAAGGATGGTGCGTCCTGTTATTATCTTCAAGTACCTATCTAATGATTGCCTTGTACCTACATATTTATACATAATAATATGATGTACTTACTCGCATGTCGTTAGTTTGTAATTAGGGTCTGATTTTCCCAGCGTAGGGACATATAAGGTTCTAATATACCTACAACATGTAGGTACGTAAAGTGAATAATTCCTTTGGAAATCATAATTTTCGTTGTGAGAGTGGAGAAATCCCTGATGATGACCAATGATAATAACTTATTAAAAGCCAAATTGTCAGCTCAACTTTACTGAAGTCCCAAAAACCCTAAAAATGAGTAGGTACCTACACAGAAAAACATTCCATATTCAAATTTCCCTACATTACATCTCAGTAACAAACAAAGGTGTATTAACCAACAAATTGAATTCAAAACCTTTATCATTCGATAGTTCATTGACCGCATGAAAAAGTCGGAGCATATTAATTAACATCTGTACTCCACAGACGCGTGGCGTACATTGAAATATGAACAATACGGGTATAGCCATTAGCGTCGGCCACTGGATTGGTAATTGGTGGCTTTGTATGGGCCATCAGACTACGGCTAGGCCAGACAGGCAGCCTGCGGCGTCTAGACAGACCATTGCGATTTGCGAGATCACGTTTCGGCCGGCCGAACATGCTAAGTGCACGTCTGGCAACGTACATGAGACCCATCGATGTACAAACTCCCTGGATGTGACTCGAATGTGTTACGAGCCGTTGTATAATGATCGTTAAATTGTACCATGTGTGCTTTTGCAAACATGTGTAGTGTAGTGCCTACCGCGCTAATAAATCGATCAGCGAGGTGAACACCCGGTTCCTGATTAGCACATTATTATTTTTTGTGCTGGCAATGCTGTCAACTTTACGATTGGTTTTTGGTATTTTGATCAAAGCGTGATTTAGTCGCGGCCTCTCTACCACTAACCACCTCCGCTCCATCAACTAGGTTATAAAAAAACATACAGAGTTCCAGCTCCTACTTTGTATTGCATTCGTAGATTACTCAAAAGCTTTTGATAGGATGCTATCAAAAGCTTTTGAGTAATCTACGAATGCTCTTTGAAAATTTAGCTATGGCTGATGAGCCATAGCTAAATTTTCAACGCCTTACAGAATCAAGAAATAGACACCACGCACACATGTACTTTTTGCAAAATATTTATAGAAACAGCAGCGTAGCTATTAAAATCAGTTCTAAGACAGGACCGTCTTTCTAGATCAATAAAGGAGTTAAACAAGGAGACCCATTTATTCTGTCTCCGAATTTATTCAGGCTCGTACTGGAAGAAGTCTTCAGAAAGCTGGCAGCAGGCTGGGTGGAAAGGGGCAGAATAAGCAAATCGCCCGTAAGCAATAAGCCCGTTGGACGCGCATGTCGCTTTCGCGCCGACGATATTGTCCTTTTTTTGTCTTCAGTCTCCGAGCTGACTCAGATGCTAAAAGATCTTAGCACGGCAAGCCTAGACGTCGGAGTTCAAATGAATATGTCAAACACCAAGTTGATGACAAACAGCGCGCATCGCAGGATCACCGTGGCGGGTGGGGAGGTTGAATATGTCGATGAGTATCTCTATCTTAGCCAAATAGTCTCTTATCAGGAAAGACAAAATAAAGTAGTTGCAAGACGCACCGAAAATGCCTGGAGATCTATATTAGGCCATGAAAGGTCGAATGAAGGGCGCTCTTCCTCTATTCCTCAAGACAAGACTCATCGACATGTGTATTCTTCCCATCCTCACGTATGGTTCTCAAACATGTCCACGCTTGGGGTTTGCCAGAGAGCTATGGAACGGAGTATTCTTGGTATTAAAGTTGTGGACCGGGTTAAGAATACAACAATCGTTTCCATCACTAAAATAACTGATGTCACTCGGAACGCTGCCACGCTTAAACGGAATTGGGCTGGACACATCTGCCGCTTTTCAGACGATCAATGGGCCAAACTTACGAAACAGTGGGTCCCGCTTAATGGCAAACGACATCGCGGCAGGCCCTAACGCAGATGGCGGAATGAACTCGACTCCTTTATTATAGATCGGTCTTGGCAGCTCTAGACAGAGATAAGTGGAAAGAGAGCAGGGAGGCCTTTGAACAGCAGTGGGACTATAATGGCTAAAAAAAAAACAATAACAAAAATTACAGACTCAACAATTGGGGCACACCTGAATCTCATGTTCAGTGCTATCTTTCTGGAAATTTGCCACAACAAAGTTGAAAAAGATCTAGGCAGATCGTTATATCGTCAAATCGGGACTTAATCTCAAATGTTGAATAATGTAAAATCATTGTGATAATTATATGTGAACATGATAATTATTATGAAGCTTGTGATAGCGTGCCGAAGGAAATGCAAATCTATTTGGGTAGGTATAACTACTGGCTACTACCTAAATGCTTATATTTATTTGTTTTAGCGTTGAATCTATTCGAAATGTGTGAATACAATTGTAGCGGTTACACCGCCACATACGTACTACGCATCAAAGACATGACGTCACACAAATCCTACATCGCGCAATTAGAGAGCGCGATTAGACATCAACAGTTGGGCAGTTGCCCGCCAGACACAACACCCGTCTGGTCGGAGGATCCTCCCTTTTCTATCGTGGATGTGTGAACTTCATACCCTGTTCCTCATTCTCCTAAACAATTCATAAATGACGAGTCAGGGATTCGCAAGTTAATCAAAAATAACAAAATAAAATTGAAATAAAAGAGAAATATGTAGTATAACGTGTACGGTGTATACTATTTCTCTTAAATTTCAATATTTTCTCCCCATCTACTCAGATGGCGGATAATTGGTGATGGAGGAGTGGAACTACCCCTTGCATTTAACCGATTTTGGTATCTATCACTTGTTCTTGGATACAGTTGTCAGTAATCTATACTTAAGTACTTATTTTATTTGAAAGTATATTTAGTCTTAGATAAAGCTATCTAAGACTTGAATTCTTTATTTCCAGCTAATACTGCTCCGAATTTGTAGAATCATTCCTAAAGTATTCCCTAGCATAGAATTCTAGGTATGTGTCTAATATTGTTTGCCACTGGGCTGAAAATCAGATCATATTATCAGCTATGCGTGCTACCTCCAGCTACACCACAACCGTAGAAGATCTTATTGGTTTGTTACCACATAAACAAAATAAAACCTGATGGTTACTATGTCACATCTAGAAGACCGTGTGAACTAATCCGACATCCACGTCCAGTTTGTAATCTCAAATGACTATGTACACAGTTAGCACACAGTTACGGAAGGCCTAGGCCGCTGTCCGACACACGAAGATTGCTCAATGCTCAGATACACACGAAAATGACAGATAACAAGCGTGACGAATTATCTTAATATTGTCTTTGGGACTGTCTGCTTGCAGTCTGTGACTATTGTCGAGTTTTTTTGTGATGCCCGCCAATGTAAACCAATGACGAATTGACGAATCAAAAGGTTAAATTGACTGAAAATTTTTGAGAGATGATTTTTATTAATGTTGTTTTCAAGCGGAGTTTCGAGTTGACGCATACTTTACAGTAGGCGTTTCTCTGCGTGGTTATGTACCTACTTGTTTTAAACTTTTAAAGAAAATTATGTAGGTAGATACGAGTACCTACTTACATAATTATACCATCTTGAAAATGCAGCAAGCCTCAATCTAAAGTATTCTAACTTGATTGATTCGCTGTTAACTTATACCTAAGTACCTACCTAACGTATGTTCTATGTTACGGGTATCAGCACATACCTATGGTATAAGGTACCTGTAAGTAGCAGTAAAAGATTCCCCACGTTATGGGTCACGTAATGTCTCTAAAATCTAATATCAATCAATCAACCTGCCTAGCCTTTTCACAACCATGTTGAGGTCGTCTTCCAGTCTAACCGGATGCAGCTGAATACCAGTATTTTACATGGAGTTACTGCCTATAATGACCTCCACAATCCAGTTACTGGGTAATACAATACCCGTTGGTAAGACTGGTTGTCAGACTTTCGGCTTCTGATGAACCGTAACGACCGTCAAAGATCCACGAATGACAGCCGAGACCAACAGCAACTTAACCAGAGCGATCGACCCGTGTGGCTGTTGTTACTAACCCACGATCCTCTCTAACAAAAAGTAGCATAGGTAAATACCCCTTGGTAAGACTGGCTGTCAGACTATCGGGCTTCTGACGACTCGTAACTACTGACCAAACCAACCAACGGCTTAACGTGCTTTCCAAGGCACGGAGGTAAAGATGGTCACCCATCCACGGACCAACCCGGGCAAGCGTAGCTTAACCTGATGATTGACCCGTGCGGCAGCTATTACTTAGCTACGAGCTCCTCTCTAAAATCTAGAAACATATCAAAATCGCTACTTAGTTTTAAAGTTGGTGCAACAAGACAAAAAAGTAATAAATTTAAAAAACTATCTTAAACAAGATAGTTTTTTAGATTTATTACTTTTTTTACGTTGGTTCCGGTAACAATGAAGAATCTGTGGTACCTAACTATAATATCGTATAAGCACTATTTAATTGAACTAAGTACACAAAAAATGAACACTATACTTTATAGAATCCTCTGTTTTTCTGTTGCTTGGCCACGATATCATGTCATGTGCTTACGTTACACGTAATCATACAAATTGGCCACGATATCATGTCTTTACTGCAATTCAAGTGTGCACTTTTATTTTGTACAGCATTTGGCTTGATTTGCTCATTTGATCGCTTGAGGGAATATTGGTGCCGATTCTCTTGTACACCGGACTAAACTATCACTAAAATTCCTTACTTTTTACCTATCGTGTTATATGTATAATCTTATTCTAGGTGCATTGTCTTCACATATAATTATATAATTAGTGTATACAAGATAAAATGATTTTTTTAAAAGAGTAACGGTGGAGTTTCTTGCCCATTCTTCTCCATACGAAAACTACCTTTTGGAATGGGCGACTAGAATCAGTTTTATTATTTTTTGTAAAGATTGACGTTCAAAAGTGCCTTTTTTGTGCCTAATTGAAATAAATTATTTGACTTTTGACTTTGACTTTTTGGCTATGAGAATCTTATCGCTATTCTGTAGTAAAAAGTCACTAAATTTAAAAAATATTTTGACACAACTAAATCGAATTTGACAATTGCGACTCCACGTGGTACATACTTGTTTGCCCTACCCCGTGTTTTTTTTTAGATCCGGAGGCTCGCAGTGGGGGCAGCCTCGACGTGTTTTATATGGAATTTTTCACTTTTTGTATGGAAAATAAAAAAAATATTACCTACGTGTTGAGGATTAGGGGTATAAGGTTTTCATAAAGGGGGTCGAAATTTTCATTATTTTTGCGATAGGACACACCATTTTCGAGATATAATAAGCAAAAGAAAAGAAAAAAATCCAGTACAGTACTGTTTTGCACCCGAAGTCGAGATGTTCGTGTGAAATTTAGTTCATGACAACTAATAATATTCCACACCATTTTCAGTGGCGATTAAAAATGGTCAGAATTTGTTAGAAAATTAAAATTTTAGGTGAAAAACGTCAAATTCAGAATAGCAAAATTGTCATTTTCACTAAATTAAAATCTCAGTACAATCTTAGTGCTGTCAAACTAAAATATAGTTAAGTTGTGCCACTTTAGTCTATTTCAGAATGGGAAATCATCGTTTGACAGGAGTAAACTAAATTTTGGTGATTTTTAGTCTAGTTTAGACGCATTAATGACAAGAGAATCGGCACCATTGTTTATTTATCGTACTCTAAACTATATGATAAATTACATCCAAATCCGTTCAGCCGTTTTGCGTGATTGAGTACTTACCTACAACAAACATACAAACTTATATTTATATTATTAGTAGGATAGAATTTGTTTAAATCTGTTGGGTGTCCCAAATAATTGGTGCAGTAACATATTATTTATTTCTACAAATGTTTGGTAAATACATAGTGTAAGTATTTAAGCTAAACTTTGTTATAATTATTTATGTCAGGGTAACATAATTATAGTAGGTATAATTTTATGGTATGGTATGAATTAAATGGTTCTTATCTGTATTATTTACTTGTTTTTTTCGACTATAACTGTGTAGTTTTAATTAGGGCGTGTTTGAAATAACAAATATTTGTGTGTAAAAAATACTAGACATTTTATTGATGTTAAACATTTAATTTTCTAGGCTGTAGATACTTGACGAGGTACAGGTACCTGGTAGGAGAGAAAATCAATCAAAAGATTTGAATTAATGATGAAGAAATAGGTACCTACCTGCCTATATGTACCTACATAGGTAATAAGATAAGCCATTTTAAATATTATAATTTATATAAATATGTAGAATAATTATTGTATATTTATTTTATTTTTATATCTCATTGAATGCTGCACCAGTCGACGTCATAACGTCAACGCCGGATGTCGCTGAAAACCAGCGCTGGGGCTCTGTCTTGCATGAGGTCGCAGCATTCGGTATGCTGAACCATGGCCGTATTGCGTGGATGTGACGCATATTTTCCCCAACTTGTTTTTTTAGGGTTGTGTACCCAAAGGGTAAAATTTTTAAAATTAAAATTTATATCTGTTGCCGCTATAACAAAAATGTACTAAAAACAGAATAAAATAAATATTTATGGGGGCTCCCATACAACAGACATGATTTTTTTGCCGTTTTTATGGATAATGGTACGGAACCCTTCGTGCGCGAGTCCGACTCACACTTGGCCGGTTTTTTGTTTTGTGTTCTTTCTTTGCGTCATCTTTACCACAAATAAACATATTTTCTTTCTTTACTTCTATGTAGGCGCTCTAATATAATCAACAATACTACAACAAGGCATGTATTTTATGATGGTGGTAGGCTAAAACTATAAATGTACAATATACAAAAATATACAATACCACGAGATGTGTTTGCCACGAAATTTTAAATCTTTCATGCTTGAATAGCTACGTACAAGTAGGTATATTAATTACTAGCTGCGCCTCACGGTTTCACCAGCATAAGTCTCGATCCCGTGGGAATATCGAGATAAAAACTATCCTATGTCCTAATCCAAATTATGGTCTACTCATGGGCCAAATTTCATCCAAATTCGTTCAGCTGTTTTAATGTAACAAACCAACAAACAAACTAACTCACTTTTGTATTTATAATATAAATTTAACTTCCGCCAGCGGGTTCGCCTGCGAGATATCTATGTACATTGCAGCCTATATTACTCAGTGATCATATAGCATACTGTTGGTGAAATAATTTTTAAAATCGGTCCATTAGTTTTTGAGTTTATTCATTACAAACAAACATAGGTACAAAAACTAAAATCTTTTTTTTTTTTTAATATTAGTTTAGATACCTACTATATTTATAAGTGGATTCTAATCTCCATTATTCCATGAACTAATGGCGTTTCTAATAAATGGAATCCACGACGACGCGCCCCACTCCGCGATTACTGTACTGTAAGCTGTACTTTATCGCGAAATCGTGATAGCCTTGCGTAGCTCGAAGTTCGTCTCTACGGATAGACTCACCAATATCAATTACATCCCTGCCCTAGCCGGCTATCCGATATTCCTTTTGATTTTAGCTGAAAAGCCGCTATAGACGTCTGAGCGGGCTATAGGTACAGGCCCACTATTCTCTGAAAGAGAAATGTATTTACAAATACTATGAAGTATGTATTGTGTAGCTCAGGGATGGCGAACCTCTCTGCATTTTTTCCAAATACATATTGAATGTTGCCATGACGTGCCAACAAACAATCTTGACATAGTGACTCCTGGAAAAAATGTATTAAGTACTTTCATAATAATACCTTTATTGTGTTGATAACAACAGATTTATATTTATTTAAATTAAAGAACAAATTAGTCTGACTTCTGCTTTTGCAAACTAAATGACTTAGCCTAAGTCACTTAGGTTTCTGAAATGATGGTGTGCCCAAATTGTTTTATTACGTGCCACCAATGGCACGCGTGCCTTTGGTCCGCCACCCCTGGTGTAGCTCCTATTATTCCAATGTGTCTATTGTTTATATCTAGGCTACCATGTTCATAGAAACTGAGCTACATATGGATGAGCTGTAATACGTAATAGGTAGGTACCTAATATTACAGCTCATCCTTATGTAGCTAAGTTTCTATAGAACTATTAGAAGTCATTTCAATTTTAGGTCGTAGGGTCAGTTCACACCGAGACGTGACGCGACGCGACGATGCTTGAAGAGGCCAGTGGTTTCGCGCTGCGCAGCGCCAAGCCGCGAGACGCAGCGCCACGCCGCGAGACGCAGCGCGACGTCGAGAGGCGCATCGTGAAGTCGCTGGCAGCCCCACGCCTCGCCTCACGGCGAAGCATCGTTGCTTCGTGATGCGTCTCGCTATGCCACGAGGTGTTACGAGGCGACGACGCCGCCGGGCATTTTCGAAATATGTTTATCTTTTTGAGTAAATAGTTATATTTTGTATCACTATCCTAAAAAGTGCGCGCAGCATCGCTTCGCGTCACGCCTCTGTGTGAACTGACCCTTACATTATCATAATTTTCTTTTTATTTCATGAAAATTGATATCGTTTTTATAACGTTTTTTTATGAATGAAATGTGAAAAATGTTTTATATTTAGGTAAAGGCAATATAAGGAGGTACAGGGCCTTACCACCACCTCTTTTAGCGGTATTATATTATCTTACTTGAGCGTGGCAAAGAGATGGAGCTAGACGTCCTGTATAGCTTCACTTCTTTCTCGCACTGAAGTAACATTAAAATAATACTGCTAGAGATGGTGGTTGGCCCCCTGAATAGGTAACATTGGGAAAGATAAAAATATTTAATTTGGTAAACCATAATATTATACATGCTATGCTAGTGCCATGTATTGAGAAATTATGATTTTTCAGGAAGATGGGCAACTGCAATGGACTTAAACTAAGAAAGTACCTTCTGTTAAAATATTGTTTTCCCTAGGGAAATAGATACAAGACTTACACGATTATATAATATACTTACAAACAATATCTCTGCCTACACTGCGCCTAAGTAGCTCAGTTGAACTCACCAGACAACAATGTTAATTACTAAATGCTCTATGCTTGTCAGACCAAAAACGATTTCAACTATTCTATTGTTTTTTCTAATTACAAAATCAGAACGCAGACATATTTTCGGTGGATTTATCGAGTTGGTTTTTACGGTTCTATTCTATATAGGTATATATATATATTTTTCAATCCAAAATAACGTTACATGTTTCAAAGTATTTTTTTAAATGAAGAGAAGCTTTTGGGAAAGATTTTTG
Organism: Xanthia togata; assembly: GCA_963853775.1. Lineage (NCBI taxonomy): Eukaryota > Metazoa > Arthropoda > Insecta > Lepidoptera > Noctuidae > Xanthia > Xanthia togata. The sequence continues at coordinate 10,573,804 of OY970805.1, forward strand.
TTTTAATTATAAGCTTGCAACGCGTCTGGCTACAAAAAGACTGAAACCTCTTAAACGTTGATTTTCGATTAGCGGCCGTATGTGCTAAGGCGGGTTATATCCCAAGGTCGTTCGGCAGACGGCCGCACCTTGGGACTCGTTACGCCGTCTGCAACCTTGACACACACCTGTTCTGCCCACCTCCATTCACCAGTGTGCTCTTGTCCTTCGAGAATGCACCTTTTTGCAGCGGCCGCTTTTTATCTTTTTCTTTTTACGTGCATGACACATTGTCTGTCTATTGTTGTAATGATGTGTGTTTATAAAATATGACTGCTGGATTCGTTATACGTAATAGAGTGTTTTACTCTTTAAGAGAAAAAATCTAAAAATATATTATTGAGATAGCTTAGGCAAGAAGCAGTCGGAAAACGCTAGTTTTAGTTCATAAAATAACAAACTAAATTTTAAAATTCAATTCAAAGGTTTCAGCTTTTTTAATCTGTTTCATAACACCATTAGATTGTAGTCGCCATGTTATTACGTCATACGGCTATGTAAACTTAGAAAGTAACTGTCAACTATCAGCGTACCTTTAATCTATAAATTTGTTTACACAGCCAACTGACGTCATGACCACAGAGCAATATGGCGTCCACTGCGTCCAGCGTTTTCGTCCGCGAAACTTGAAAAAGCAAAATTTAAATGCATTTTTAAGGAACTTAACGATTGAATAAAATTTTTGTAAATTTTTTAGTGGTTGTTTAGCACTATAGAATCTAATTGAGACACTTTTCAAAAATGGGTGTAATACCCTATTACAGAATGCCATTGGTAGTTTTACTGACATGTGGATTCATAACTTTGCCAATAAGAAGCGTTTTTGTAGCACTTCCATCTCTTAGAAACTGTTACCTGTTGGTAATTCTTTATTAATATGAAAATGAAATAAAAATGTGGGTATATAATAATAATATGTACCTGCACATCTGCCAAACCCTTCGGCGAAACAAGGTGTGATGTTATGCTATCCTAATCCTAACTACTTAATATTATAAAAGCGAAAGCGAGTTCGTTTGTTTGTTTGTTATGCTTTCACGCTAAAATGACTGAATGGATCTGGAAGAAATTTCGCACATGGGTAAACCATAACCTTTTTTTTTTGGTGGGAAATTACCAAACAACTTCTCGAGAGGGCGTTTTAGACTCTTACTGATTAAAACCCACGCGTGCTCCTTCAGTTGCCTGTATGTTGCCAGGGGCCACGGTATCCCTTTCGGACTCTCCCGCGACCCCGTCAGATGTGCTTACATCTCTTTGAGGCGCGCGTGGAACACAACGCACCGTCGACCTGGACCTGGTCCTTATCGGGCGACGAGCTACCCATTGCTCACCGTCCGCAAGCCCGCGCCTGTGGTGGCCGGGAATCGCCTGGGCACGCGTTCCGCGTCCTCCTTCGCGAGCATTACTGCGTCGCAGAAGGAGGTGACGGCTTCCCATGCCCGCTCGCTTCGTACCATCGCCTGGACCAGGGCCAGACGAGAGACCGCCGCCGATCGCCTCCACGAGGACACGGCGGTGCTCCGCTCAATACGAGCAGACCTCCACCATATGCTCCACCGTGTCCTCCGGGCGATCCACACAATGGTGACACCCGGGTGTTTCCTCCCTCCTTATCCGGGAACAGGAACCTCCCGAAGCAACCGTGTCCGGTGAGGACCTGCGTCAGGTGAAGACTCCTCAAAGAGGGGATGACTTAATGCCACAATTATGGCGTGCCCAGGTAAACCATGAGAAAAAGATTTTGATTTGTCCTTACCCTCACTGGAGAGAAATTAAGTATTAATATTATTATTCTTCTTAGTAACTAAATGATTGGTATAGGCAGTAGGTAGCCTAGGTACAGCACACAACAAATCCCGTGATTTCTATGTCTGATTCATCCATTTCATACGGAAGCTACAAGGATGATTCATAATAATATTATCGTAGCGTAGATCAACGATAAATAGGCACACGTTTCCCGGAATCGAATCCGGATTTCGAGGGATATCGATCTCGAGTTAATGTGAGCTGACTGCTGAGCTATTGTGAGGAGATCTTTGAATAAACTAACAGTAACACTAAATATGTTGGCACCATTTCGAGATGGTGAGTGATCTTAGTAAGTAGCTGATACGTACAATTCAAGAGATCAGACAGAAAATAATTTCTGTTCTAAAACCGACAGTATTCTGGGAACTATCGACTCAGAAACTTTACATCATTTTCGAAGATTTTTTATTGATACAGTTTTTAATTTAAAAAAATCAGTATTCTTAGATTTTAAAAACAGAGCTGTCTAGCATACTTTAAATAGAAATCTGCTTTAAATGAATTAACTTATTCATTCAAATCCAGCAAAAAAAAGCACCCAGTTTTTGACAGAGAAAATTAAAATTTTCCCTAAAAATCTGGAAAATGCAATAATTTACAAAATTGATTTTAAAAAGTTACAATGATAATAAGTTTTTAGGTGAAATTATTTTTAATTGTAATTATTTATGTATTAGATTTCAATCAGGGGCTTATTTATAAACTTTGTATAAAGGACGTTCAAACGTCAAAAATGTATGGTTAATTATTCGCTTATCATTTAACTATAAGAAACGTTTTTTAAATAATCCCCTTTTTAAAGTGTAAGTGAGGAAAAATTTGTACATGGCATGTATGATGTATGATGGTGTCCTCCAAAACATGGCTAGCATGCATAAAATCTACCAAACAAGGCTTGGTTAGTATATTTTACCAGTTTAGATGAAACCAGTATTTACAATTTATTGTACATTTAGAAACGAGACAACGCACTTGGTTTTGGTAATAAGTCGTACAGTTGCGTCTACCTGGTATCCTCAGGGACGCCTCGCAGACGACTCGACCCGAATGCCCCTGTTGCACAAGCAAGGCACACGCAGGCCATACTATACTATACGATCAGGCTATACAGTTGTCGTATATAGTAGTCGGCAAACTCATTAGTCAATAGAGCCAAATATCAATGCTGTAACGACTAAGATTTCTTATGAGAGCCAATCATTTATGTGTGTTCAAATTGCCTTTTGGTGAAAACACTTCGGAAATAAAACATTGAAATATAGTTTGTTTTTGAATAAAATTTGGTATCTTGCTTAGTGACCGAAACACCGACGCCTGTACCTATCAACGATCACACTCATTGACATTTGTATAGAGCCGCACTGTATAGGTAGGCCAAAGAGCCGAATGCGGCTCGCGAGCCGCGGTTTGCCGACCACTGCACTGGGCTATAATACTACGATTTCGATCTTGGTCCCATAGAGAAAGTTCAGTTCATTTTATTAAGAGATACCAACATAATTTAATTATGATCGCATCTCTTAAGATACCTAGATTGACATGGTGTAGTTAGATGCACAAGCATTTTCCGAATGACCCTACAGACTTCTTTGCTTACAATGCTGCTCTTTAACTTTTTAAATTTGCATGCTGCAGCTTTTTTTGAGCTTTTACTGTTACACATACTTGTTTACGAAACTAGCAAGCCTTGATTTCTCAAATGAAATTGGATAGCTAACAGATTGATCGGTTCTAGTGATAGCTAATGTGTGTCACTGCACCAGTGACATACCTACAAGCTATTTTCGAAGAGATATTTATGACTTCGCTGATTGAAGTATTGAAGAACTGTAACATTTTCTCTGTGAAAAAGCGGCGTGCTGCGTTTATCTATTTTAATTTTCATGAAACAGTTGGGTTTGATTGTGATTTGTTGAAAAATGCATGAAGCTTATCATTTCAATATGTGCAATGCAGTTTTTGATTAAAAAATCTAAGAAAACTTTCATCGAATACTTTATTTACCGTTGCAACTGAAAGATTTTTACACGAGAACCATATTTTAAAGGCGATCGTTCAGTAAACATAAAAGTAATTTCCCCAGAATTTCATGAACAGACTGGGAGCCGTCTTGCTCTGGAAAATATCATCAGCGCTTTATAGCAATCTGAAGTCTATTGACTAAGCTCGGGATCGGTCACGATTTATTTGAAGAACATACATTTAACATTTAGAACATGCTTAAGGTACTATAACTCTTTAAAAGTGCTTAGCTTATGTAAACAGTGTCGATTTTCTAATGTTTACATGTCTGTCGGCGTGGAAAACGTATTCAAGACGAAGGTAAACAGTTGGAGAGGTCGCGTCCGGACTGTTCAGTGTTTTTATCGACTAATTTTAGACATTGTTTAGGCGAATCATATAGGCGATATTTTTGAGGTTATAAACGTTTTTGTATCGTTATTAATTATCGGTAGGTAGATACGTCATACGGCGGTTTGCAAAAAGTTCTGCGCCGTTTACGCGGTATAGTAAAAATAAAATACGTTTATTTTTCTTCGTCTAGACATATTTTTTTAGGTCTTTTTGAGCATGTATAATACTGTGTAAACAACTTCACATCGTTATTTTTATATTCAAGTCAATGTTACATTTAAGTGGTAGGTAAACACTGCTTACTTAGTTAACATTCAAACAGTTTACTTAAGAATAAAGATTAAAATTTTAACACTTGGTTTAATTATGCTAATGATGTTATTTCTAGCTTCTTAGAAGATTTCGTAATTACCAATATCTGCCTGGCCTTTTCTCAACTATATTGGGGTCGGCTTCCAATCTAACCGGATGCAGCTGAATACCAGTATTTTACATGGAGCGACTGCCTATCTGACCTCCCCTTGGTAGGACTGGTTGTCAGACTTTCGGGTTTCTGACGACCCGTACAACTGTTAAAGATCCACGAATGACAGCCGGGACCAACGGCTTAACTTGCTTTTGCCTTCTTTACATACCGAGACTCCTCCGTGCTTCCGAGGCACGGAGGAGTCTCGGTATGTAAAGTTGACCACCCATCCACAGACCAACCCCGGCAAGCGTAGCTTAACCTGATGGATGGACCCGTGCGGCAGTTATTACTTAGCCACGAGCTCCTCTATTTCGTAATTACCAATAAAAAAATATTAAAAAATAAAATGCAGATATGGTAGAGAAGCATTTGATTAAAAATATGAGATGTTGATTTAATCAAAATAATGACTACTTACAATAAAACTTAGGTAAGTAGTTACTAATCTATTACATAGGTAGATGTGTGTATGTCAAGAATACTAGTCTGCTGTGTAGACATAGGTACTTACCGACTTAAGGGCATTTTTACACTGGCGATTTGCGAGCGTGTTTCGCGAGAAGATTTTTCAACGCGCTCGCTGCGTGTGCGTAGCGAGCACGCCGCGTATGCGCAACGTGTTCGCCGCGTTAGCGTAACGAGCAAATGCACAATTTTGTGAAAACGTGGAGAACCCGTCACGCAGTCGCGGCTAGCTCGCTTCGCACCCGCGGAAAGCACGCTTACAAATCCCCTCGCTGGAAACACGCTGGCAAATCGTCAGTGATAACGCTCCAGGCTCAACTCTACCACTGAAGGAAAACTACTATTACCTACTATTACTATTTACCTACATAACTAGGCACCTAACCATAGTCATTTATAAGCCTAGACACTTAACCGTCGTCACGGGGAGTCGAAAGCCTGACCAAGCCGGTTTAATCATTAAGTTATCAATTGGACTAGACTACTAGGTTAGTTTAGAAGTCAAGTCTAACGTAATTGAGATAAGACTGGGACGATTATGCGTAGACATCTGGATAGAGGTTGACACAAATATATGGGCGGGCCGCAGCGCATTGCGAAAATCCTCCTAGCTACATCACTTTCCTACATACATTTTTTTGTACTGAGGACAAATGTGAGTACTATGTGGATATTTTTTTTTCTCTTTTCTTTCATTTTTTTTCCTTTCTCAGTTAGTTTTAATGATGGTCTGGCAGTTTGAGTAGCTTATGCGGCCTACCCAAATGTCCTTTCTTTGGTATTGTTCGTCGAGTTGAGCTTCTTAAGTTCTGAGTTGAGCTCCACGATTACTGACAAATGCCTGCACTGACTGGACAGGTCCACTCAAATCTGTGTGGTTCTTTTCTCAAAAGACCATTTCAGAACATGAATTTCATCCACATAGTCTGACCAAGATTATGTCAGAACTTTAAAAGAGACTGTAACTGAATTCGTTTCGGCCTTTCTTCTCAGAGCAGGCAGATAACGCCGAACTCATTTAGCTAGATATTTTTTAATATTTTTTTATTATGACGTGTAAAAGTGATTCCAATATTCTATTTACAGAATAAACAATTGCATTTCATTTCAAAGGTGCATTTAAATATATTTGAGTGCTGTTAGATGTTGTGAAAACGTAGTTTCAGGTGAAATCTTCAGCGCTCAACTGAAACTGAAAACATTTTCATGAAAATGTGAAAATATTGTGGTATAATAATACTTTGGCTCAAAACATTCACGTTTCAAATACTTATCGACATGATTTTGAATCAGTGGACATTACCCCACCATAATTATCGAGGGAAAATAATAAACACTGATCGTTCGAAACTTTTAAGATCCAAGTATCCAAATAATCAAAGACAAGATGGAATGAATTAAGTATTAAATTAAAATTGTTTTATTTATATTTTGTTCAACCAAAACACCATACAAAATTGTCAAAAGGGCAAGTTACCTTGATGATCATAAAGTCTGGTAATCCCAATCAATATTTTTAATTAAACCACAGAGACAACAGACCTCCACAAGATTTTCCTCAAAAAAAAATTGAACAGAAATTAAGAAAAAAACCGCATTCAAATCGGTTCACCCGTTTGAGAGCTACGGTGCCACAGACACACACACATAGCGGTCAAACTTATAACGAGTCTCTTTTTGCGTCGGGGGTTAAAAATGAACACCCTACGTCAATATGCCATGTTATAGCAGTGATTTGAATACAGGGTCAAATTAAATTACGTAGCGATACTCCGCAGACGTAACGGTAATCGTACATCGATTACCATTACGTCTGCGGAGTATCGAGTATCGTAATAAACATGATCGAACAAAAAAAAAAAGATGAGTATTGAAGATGGGGAAGGATTGATGAGTATTTTTGGGGTCATCAACCGCAGTTAGTTTAATCACTTGAAATATTTATCAGACGTGATGGGATCGATATCTAAACGTGATAAAAAAAAATAAAACAAATTTTCTCAAATCATACTTCAAGTAACAGCACACCAGCGGTCGTTGACTCCAAAAAAAATCATAATTTTTTATTTTGTCGTGTTTAGATATTCAATATATCTGCGGAGTTTCGCTACTTAATTTATTTTGACCCTGTATACTTACGGACAAAGTAAGTTGGAAGCGAATTTGCTTAGAAATAAATATCCCGGACTACCTCTTTGGAGAATAATGACGTGATGATATTTTTATAAAAGGAACACTACACACTTAAGATTTTCTTCTACAAATTAATTAACTAAAACAATACAAGATGAGTTTCGCCAACGGTGGCGTGGGGGGCGCAGGGCGCGGGCGGCGGGCGGTGGGGTGACAGGAAGCGCGGCAGACGGCGCACCCGCCACGCATAACTAATGCGCGTGGCGCCACCTGGTGCCGAGGTCACCCTGACCTTACACATTCACCTGGAAAAGCTTTGGAAAGTGCTAATGAGAATGTAGACAGGGTAGGGCCCCGCTCTACTGTTCTACGGAATTATGACGGTCTGCTGCTCTACGACATGCGTAGTGTTAATTATTCATTTTTGATAGATATTATATCTACTATCTATACTTCTATACTAGATAATATTAGGTCTTTACCTATGAAATTGGAGATTTGTATGATAATTTTAAAATATAAAAAATAATCCAACAATTTTGCCATTTTGATGGCAGTTTGTTTATCCCTTTACTGTAGAAGTCTGCCGGACGGGAGGCGATGAAGTCAACGAAAGCTTTCTGTACTGCCTCTCGGGTGTTGAATTTTTTCCCAATTAAAAAATAGTCTAGTTTTTTAAAAATGTAGAAATCTGTTGGGGCAAAGTCCGGTGAGTATGGTGGGTGACGGAGAGCTTCCAGCTGTAACTCTTGTAGCTTTGCGATGGTCTGTCGTGAAGCGTGAGCTCGCGCGTTGTCGTGGAGAAGCAATGGGGATGAGCGATTGACTAGTCTTGGTTGTTGAATTACGAGCTTCTCCATCATTGTTTGCAGTTCTTGGCAATAGACATCTGCCGTCACTGTTGTGCCATTCGGTAAGAAGCTGTGATGTACAAGTCCGGCACTGGTCCACCAGACAGTCACCATCATCTTCCTATGAGTAATCTTTTTTTTAGCGCACTGATTAGGTGATGTACCCGGGTCCACCCACTGAGACGAACGCTTACGGTTGTACAGGATCCACTTTTCATCGCAGGTAACAATTCGATTAAGAATTCCCTCAGATTATTTAGTAGTGCTATGCATGCTTTGACGCGTAAATCTAACTGTTGGTCGCTTAGTTCGTGTGGCACCCACTTATCTAGCTTTTTTATCTTTCTGATTTGACGCAAGTGCTTTAATGTTGTTTTGATACTAACTCCAAGGCCCGCACCAAGCTCAGCCGTAGATTGAGTTGGATCCGCTTCCACTATCGCCTTCAATTCGTGGTTACCGGCCGACCGCGAGGCTCGTTCTTCAACTCAAAATTTCCAGATTAATATATACAGGGTGTCCAGTAAATAGCACGACATACTGCAGGGGGTGATAGCTTGGGTCACTACCTATCAATACAACACAATATATGTTCAGCAAAATCTTACATTTTTTTTCACCACTGTAGGTTAAACTTAAGTGATAAGAAAATAGTTCTGTGAAAATTTAAACAAAAAATAGTATTTCTTGAAAACATTCTTGTCTTTGATATAAAAAAAGACTTATCAATGAGTAAAGTAACTATTCACGAATAATTTGATGTAAAAAAAAGTACTAGAAAAGGATTTTTTCATTACGAGATGCTTAAAAATCTGTTTCAAGGTAGAGATTTTTCAGTATTTCGGAAAATTTTGTAAAACTGTAAATCCGTAAGATTTTGCTGAACATATATTGTGTTTTATTGATAGGTAGTGACCCTAACTATCACCCCCTGCAGTATGTCGTGCTATTTACTGGACACCCTGTATAATAGATAAAACGAATGAACCAATAATGGACCGTGTTTATGCAAGCAGTGTTAGGTACTCGTAGGTTTGTGTTAGGTGTTACACGACGTTAATGTTTCGTGTTGTTTGCGCAGCGGTATTTCCACGTAGGAACTCATATTCGAGAATTGTACGAATTTTCAGTTTATCCATGGCGCCAAAAACGACCACAATGTCACAAAAACAAAAAAAATATCTAAAAATAAATGACTGAAATTGAAATTAAATTAACACGTCTTTCGAATAAAATTCATTTGAATTTCGAATTGCGCGCCAATCCACAGATAATTAAATCTGAAAATGCTGGTATAACCAGCATTTTCAGATTAAATTATCTGTGTAGAATCTCCAATTATATAGGTAAAGACCTATTATTATCAAGAGGAAAGATTTGATTGTGTGTATTGAATAGGCTCCGAAACTACTGGACCGATTTTGAAGCTTAGTTTTCAGGGAGTAACATAGGCTACTTTTTATCCCGGGAAAAATAACGGGTCCCGCGGGAAAGACCACGGGAGCGAAGCCGCGGGCAGTGTTAGTAAAAAATAATTTTAATTACAAATAAAATAATTAATTATAATTATAAGTTTGACTATTAATTATGAATTTATGATAGTTACTACTACTTATCAAAATATAATAATTAACCCCCAAAACCCAAGTAAGAAGTATCTTGTTCGGAAAAGCACCACCACCTTTTACGGCCACCAAGCTAAGCAGCATTGATTGCTGCTTTCTGCTTGAAGGATGGCCGGGACAGCCACAGACATTTTAGCGTTGACTCCGGGATGACAATATCTGCGATGTTTTTGGTAATTCACTTATCAAGGCGTCGGCGATTGGTCGCCATGGCCGAAATTCGGTCTTAGCTGTGAATTGTAGATGAAAATTACCAGTTGATTCACTGTTATGAAACATTCGTCCAAGAAGTAGGCTGTTGTAGTTAGCACAACGTTCATGACAAGAACAACACCACATGTTAGGATCCTCACGGCCGCCGCCGTTTGCGCATTTTTATGCTCGTATTCAACAACTGACTGGCTCTTCCGTACTTACTTACCTAATCGTCGAAACTGATGTTACATTCAAATATCGGTTCGAATCGATTTGGTTGATACAGGCCTTACGTTTAGAAGTCCAAAACTCCGACAACCGATCTTACCTTAGGATATAGGGATAGGGTAGTAGTCTCAGTAAGTTAGGTATTGGAAATAAAACAATTTGGTATTCTCCTCAGATCAGAAAATTCACGCTAACTGTATCATTGTACAGAATCCTGACCCCGATGACGTAGATATTCATCAAGATTTTTTTTTGTAACTTCTGCTGATACAAACGTTTCCAACCTACCTATAAAATTTGCTGGTCATTTGGAGTGACTAACTTAAAAATCCATCTGCGAAATCATTTGTTGTCTCGAGCAACCATTTGGCTCACATGCTCCTTTCCACCGGCATTTAAAACAACGAGCGATAATTAAATAAATGCAGCTTATGTCGAATGCGAATCGAAATGATATAAAACACGTTGTTTACGAGCATCGGGACACGGGGGTGATATTCGGCTTCATCCAGACTCCATTTATAGGTGGATGACCCATTGTTTTACAATTAAAACCGAATAATGTCTTTGAATAAATATTATCATTGGAGAATTCCCGCAGTGCGTGGGAAAGCTGCTGGCTACTGCGTATACCTATTCGTATTTCCATGAGACGTATATATTTTAGAAAGCAAATGCTAAACAGCCCTATTTCTAGATCTTTTATGAATGATGTCTGTAGTTAGGTTGTAAGCCAACACTTGAAGACTAGGTATGATTCTAAATTAAAATAAGTCGACCTACATAACCCCATCTTTAAAAAAAGAACACAACATGGCGAACTAAAAAAATTTAAAAGTATAGCTTTTTAAAAATCGATTTTATTGCGGTTTTTATACGACCAGTGGTAGGTATTCGCGTGCATGCCATCGTCGAAAGCCGCCCAGCGTTTCCGTGCCTTAATCACGTAGTATGAAAGTGCATGTCGCCGTGTGGCGTTGCCCACACGCGAGCCACATCCCGCACACTGATTTCCCACATCACGATAATCAAGTTGCCTATTAGGTACGTCATTCTCATTACACTAAAGAATTGTCGGCTAATAAGAGGAACTTTAGAGAGTTGAACGCTAAAAATATCAGCAAATTCAACGAAAAGAAATCGTAGAAATAAGACCTAGGCAGTTTAAATCGTGTTATCTGTCTGTCTTAGCATAATATGCAAAGTTCTTTTTCTGTTTTAATTAGGACTAAGATTTGGTGTATTTTTATCAGTTTTATTGAAGCAGACATTACCAAAAAAAGTCGTGGGTAGGTACTTACATTTTATGAGGTGGGAAGTTTATAATGTAATTGGTCGTAAAATCTCTTAAAACGATACGGTGTACTTAATCACACCACATAATGGATAACTTAATTTACAAAAATAAAATAATACGAATTACAAATGAAATTATTTTTAAATTGGAATTTTCTTAAAGGATTATTTTTCTTATCGATTGAAGCTCATAGCAGAGTACTTCAAGAGTAGCTAGGTATGCAGCAGAAGCCTACATAGATAGGCCATCCAATTCCCTATCAACAAAGATAAACTCTGAAAGACTAAAAGAATATCTTGATCTGCTTCATCATCAAACACCAACTTATTTTCCGGAGTGAGCAGTGATCACCACATCCATATGCCTGTTACACGCTCGAAGAAAATATTTTTTTACCGATTTTTTTCTAAGAAAAAAATATACATGTAGTTCACGCGGTGTAGCATGGTGCGGGTGACAGAAAGGGTAAAATATATTATAATTTACTTGTTTTTACTGATTCTGTATTTTACGACTGATCCGTACCTACATACAGATTGTGTACATAATACGGACTCAGTAATAACTATAGTATATTAAATAAATTTACCCTTTCTGTCACCTGTCACCCGCACCATGCTACACCGCGTGAACTATAGGTACTATTTTTTTATTATTATTATTTACTGTTATTTTTTTTTAAGTAGACATGGCTCACTTATTGACTGTTAAAATTTTCTTGAGGTTCCTTCGCCACTTTGAATAAAACGAAATATGAAATAAAAAAAAATCCATCCATATAAATGAAGTCATGATTTCGAAACGACGCAATCAGCTGCATTTCCTTCGTCAGTGTGCAGTTTGCAGAGCAGTGGCGATATAATTATTTTCTAGAATGTATTACGACAAATGCGAATGATTACCGTCCATTGAAAATGCTACTGTTTAGGGTTCGTGAGAACAAATGTAATATTGGCTCTTGCCATAGGTACAGTGTGCTGGAGCTAGGTAATTCACTAAATGTAGCTATTTGAAAAAAATATAAATATAGCGTAAAAGCGCCTTTGCCAGGGGGAAAATTAACAGGGTTAACATAAATCTAGGTAGGTAAGTACATAATTAAGTATTATACAAAAATAACAAGGTATATAAGTTTTGTATAATTCATCGGTCCGCGAACGGTAAACAAGACACAATAGAAGTTTTATCTATTGCGTTTTTTGTTAGACGTCAAGCTAAAATGCAAACGATGCTGTTTAGTTATTCACACATTAATTTAACAGCTGGGTTAACAGTCGTAATCTGGAGTATTTTTAACAAGTTCATGGACTCACCATATTTTTATTAAAAAATACAGAACAAAATGAATGTCAGCATTTTAATTAGTTTCACTGAAAAGAATTTTAATTAATATATTTTTAGCTTATTAACATTGCCTCCATAACTGCAGGGTGATAAAAAATTCATGCATTGGTAGGTACTCGTATTGTAGGTACATCTGCTAACATTTTTGGTCTACATATATTCATAACCGATACCTTGTGGTTTTTTTAAACGAAAGTATGAAGATTGCTTACATTTATTCATGCTTATAATAAGGTAGGTACCTAGACTATGTACAATATAGTAAAGTGATAAAATTACTGAAAAACAGCAGAGTTGGTAGGTACCTGATAGACATACTGCAATAGTAATAACTATTGCAGTTTTGTCTATCTACTGGTGAGAATCCAGACGTGGTTTTCCATAACATTCAGAACTTACCACCAATTCTGCATTTGTTTACCACATACGGAACCTCACCACCACCAAGCATTGTCACTCAACACATTTTTTATCGACAACAAAATTGCTGTGCGGCGAGTTGACAGGACGCAGCCGCGTGCCGCACCTCGGCGTTCGCACTTCTAGGAAATGCACTGCAAACGTGTTGTCTGTCATTTAGTCCGATTCCTCGGGAACTTAGATTAATTGTTACCTTTCGCAGCTATTAGCCAGCCGACTTTAATGCGGAGTTTCCTCAATCGACTCCGGTTATTTCTCCTTCTACATGTCTAATGTGATACACAAATGATACTCTTGCCACCAACTGCCACTTGCTCGACTGCGCGAGCAATAAGTTAAATAGAGCCTTAGATATTGTAGGTATTCATATAATTGCCAGCTTCCTTTACAAGTTAGGTATGATAGTAGCAATCGTAAAACAAGCGAGTGCGACAGTCAGCTTTAGAAGCAATTATATTTTCCCGCTGGTCGTGCTCGGTTTAGTTAGATGTAATTTATTTTAACAATTTTTATTTGCGGATTAAAATTCTTTGGCCATGATAGACTGGTGAAGGCTGTGGGAGCTAGGCCTGTGAACGAACTTCAGCAGATGCCTTTACATATATTTATAGACTGTAGCTTTTCATGACTAGACCTACGTTTGATTCTGCGAGCCAGTATTTTGAAAGGCATCTGATTCGACGCCAGCATTTCTTGGGAATTCCTTGGCAAGCTCTTTGACTCCCGTCATGGTTCCAATTGACATGCATCCTGGTGCATTATATAAATGTGAATCATTTATTAAAGCCATTTTCAAGACATATTTGTCTAGGATAATACCATATTTTCATGGAAAATTGACAACTGCTCTCAGAAATTAAAACGAAAAATCAGAACAGTAACTTTAGTTTATTCCTTTCAGACAATAAATAATCAAGAATATACAAAGACACAAATAGTTCACGTCTATCAAAATCGATTACAGCTAATGCCTTGATCTCAACTAAAATAATATTTACAACATGTTCAGTGCTAGTGCATAATATAATCGTAGACATCAAAAATACATTATTTTTATTTGAATAATAAAGTTCAATTTTTTTATACTTATCCACAGTAAATTATCTGGCAATACTTTTAAAATATTAAGTGCCAGTTGAAAATCAACCTTATATCTTCACAAATAGTTTACATTGTCACTAATCATTGTCTTATGATCTTATAATGTTATAATCATCACTCTGTTTCTTCTTCGTCATCTAAAGTATTCTGGAATGCTTTGGCTGGTGGTTTCAGCATCTTGGTCCTTGTTGCCAGACGCATGGTTGCTGGGCCCAGCGTGTTTTTAGCAAGAGGAGCTGGTGGTGGGCCACGACCCGCTCCCAACCCTGCTTTTCCATCGTTGGATATTAGAGGTACCTATAACAAGATAATGATAATGAGAACACAGGAGAAGTAACGCAAATAGCGGTCCTTCATCACGAATGGCAAGGACTTTAGTATTTTGAAATCCGTTTGCGTTTTATTCCAAAAAGGGAGAGCCAGTATTTCGCTGTCATACACACATTTTTCGCACATGGAAATAGGAATGATGCCTGGATAAAAAAAGAAATTCAATTTAGTCCGTCAGCCAGATAATAAAAAGATATCGGACACGTATTTTTTCTTTTTTATGTAATCAAAAGATTACGGCGATACATTGAGTAATAAGGCATGACGTCACTCTTTGTAGATTTTATACTTAGTTGTGACGTCACAACACAACAAGTATAAAGAAAAAATACATGTCCAATATTTTTTAATTATCCACCTGACGGACAAAAAAATAGTTATCATCCCTATTCTTTAAAAATGAAAGGACCTATGGTAGGGGAGACCCAGAGGCTTTTTGAGCAAGCATAGAAAATATATTTGAAAAGTTTCAAATATATTTCGTGGTCAGGATTCCACGTGTCATGTGCAGTCTAACCAATAGTGACTTAAAAAAAATCTGACGAAGAAATTGTGGGCTTTTCCTAAATATTAGACTTGACTTTGAAAACTCAGATGTAGGTTATTTTTAAAAGGATATTCAGGGCGAATGAAAGTTATTTTGTGGAATAGTTATTAATTATATTAATAAGTTACATGTCCTGATAATGAATATATAAATATCTGACGGATTGATGGAGCCTTTTGACAGATATGACAAAATTTCATCAATTCAGAAATTTAACCAAAAGTGATCATAATTTTGTATTTATTCCTAAATCGAGGAACCCGGAGGAAACTGAATAAACTGTAGTGGTAGGGGGGACACTACCACTATTGTTTATTGAATTCAGTTTCCATTCCGGACTAAGATTTAGTACCGTATTTCATCTGGAGAATAAAAACTAAAGCCTTATTAGACAGAAAGGATACATAGGGATATTAAGTCAGGATTCCAGATCTTAGTTGTTCATTTCAAAGGCTAAGATATTAAGGTCTCAATAGTAGACCTGCTACTACTAGTTCTACTGATATAATAGTAAAATGCCAGACGAGAATATTTAATTAGAATTAGGTAAGTTAATCCAATCAATATTACTTTGATATCAGAGTTAATAACGGACTATAAGCCGGATCAGTTTAGGTGATTCTACTAACTACAGGATATTTGAACCTGTTTCAAGACTTACTGCGTAGAAAAACATGGTAGTTTATCTAGGCCATTATGTATGGGAATTATTCCTACCATGGAATTAAACTTTAAAATAAATAAAATGCATTCAAAATTAAGAATTGTTTAAGTATATTTTCCATTTCTGTTATCTCGGAACGTCAAATAAAATTAAAAGCGAGATAGCGGCGAGCACAAGGCGGCTAATGTTTTCCTTTTTATAAGTAAAACCCATTCCGTGTTTGGTGTTTTAATGCTTCTCAAGTCTTTGTTTACCTACGTTCGAATGGACTCAAATTGTGTGAAAACCTCGTTCGTGATCTTCAAGTTAGGCAGTTACTGCTGACGCACAAAAAATAACGAGTGCCCTAACGACACTATACTGTGCCTACTCATGTACGTCGTCCATTGAAGTCGACATGAAGAAAAAGAGCGTACTAAATCACTAGACCATAAATGACGGGTAGTTACGCATATATTAGGTTTAACGACAGACAGACGCACAGACAATGTGTTATTAGCGATTCATTGTCTAGCCAGGTGAATATCCTAGACGGACGGAAGTCCAGATTTCCTGTGCCATACATATGAGGTCGGTGTATGGAGATCCGCGGGGCAACGGCTTGGAGCCAAACAATACCATGTATAGGGGACTCAATGCCGTTCACTACATGGCTAGACGGTTTTTTGTACGCAGGAAAAAAATACCAATCACAATTACGAAGTGATGGATAAATTTTCTTTATTAGGACCGTGCAACTCAGTTGCATGCATGTGGGGCATTTTGAGTGTGAAACAACGACGTGGTCACGAAACTACGTAAATATGTTGATCGTATTTCTTTTTCGAAATCAGTTGACGTGGTTTCTGCATTTCAATTTAAGCCAATCGAATATGTTAAAATTGTTTTTATTTTAGTTTTTGACAAAGTTATCTTTAGCGTTCATGATTTTTAGCACCATTTTCGTGAATTCATTGAAAATTAACGATATTTTTGTACAGTAGCGAGATTTGTTCTTTGTTTTCAGACTTTAATGAAAGATTAAATACCTAAGTACAAGTTGCACACTTCCAAAGTATCTATTCGTACCTATGTGGAAAATTTGTCAAGACATCTCTCTCGAATCTAGTCCTCTAGACGTTCACACAATCATTTCTTGAAATTCTATACCTACTATTAAACTGTTGCCCCCAAAGCCTTTCTAAGTCATTGGAGAGAGTGCACATAACACATTAAGTGCATACCAACAGACAAGAAAGTGACCACAGTAACCCGATCACCGCCATCGTCTGCGACGGGCCTAGCCGGGGCAATCCCACGCAACAATGTTGCGCTTGCGCCTGACCACCACTTATGTACCGATGATATCGCACCCACAATCTCATTCACCGATGACAATTTATGCTGACGTAATCACGTATATATTGTGGTGTGGAGAAGTGGGTAGAGTGGACCAGTAATCGTGATTGCGATCTACTTCCTTCACATCTTTTTTTGCAATCTGCAAGACACTGCCACGATTTCTGGTGGATGCAGTTTTTCAATTAATTACTTTATTAAAACAAAAACTGATACATTTATTTATTATTATTATAACGATTTTACTCTGGCGACCACTAGAGTATTGTGTTATTCTGATCTGCATGTATAGTTAGATTTAAGTACCTAGTTGTAAGATTATATCTTAGTTTAATTGTGTTCTGTACCACTCTATCACTTTAGGTTAACCTGTAAAGATAGTTTGTGTTGTAAATAAATAAATAAATAAATAAATAAATAAATGTTTCTAGGTAGAAGTTAGAACTTGGTATTCGTGTTTCGTACAATAGATCAATAAATCGACTGTGTAATCAATCAGCCTATTGTCAGAAAGTGTTTACTCTAGATGCAAAGAAAAAAGAATGAAACACGAATATAAGAATATTGTGTCCTAAATAAAGAACAAACTACACGAGTATGGCATTTTCCATCATGACACAAAATCCGGAAATACCGCCAAAGGAACACGCTCAAAAATTCTACGAAGGTGGAATAATGGACGGGACACGTTTATGATTCAGATGTCAGACCCACCGCATATCATAATGCGAGGCGCAATAAAATAATTTAAGATCTTCATAATATTGTGAATGTGCATAATTTAGAGTTGTCGGTTGTCTTAATATGGGCATTAAAGACAATTACGTTGGCTGCGTGCGGCTCGCGAGGCGGTGCATACGCGGCAAGCGCGGGCGCAGCGGTCCGATGCAGTTTAGATAGCCGCCGACGAAGACTGACGCACTGACGGCTCCACGACACACAGTTTTGTTGCAGTTCTCTTGGAAAACTGTTATTGTAGCATTGTTACTAGTTTTAATGTGGCCCAGTTTGAGAGGACCAAATGCAGAATTCGGACAATGCAGTGGGTTGGCTTGATTTAGCTTTTAATTTTGTAACGGAACTAATATGGCAAGCATCTGGAGAGATTTACGAAACGTGCATCATGAAATCGGTATCTTTTAAATATGTTTTGGTTCCGGTCAAAATGAGAGACTAGACACAGAGCTAAAAAAAGTTTTCCTTTTCCTAGCTTAGGGAAGTTCGCACTACATAATTTGAAAGCAACTCCATTTAATATTGGTTCTAGTGACAATTGAAACGACGACAAATAGTAAAGTAGCATTACAAGATTACTAGTAAAATATTATTTGACCCACTTGAACGGAACTAAAATATTGAATTCCGACAGCACATAACTTTGTTGCAATGGAAATCAGAATATACAGATGAGGCTAAATATGTATTTTCAAGTTTTGATAAGGAGTGTCATTTTCCATATATCTTCGCAGTTGCATCAAACGAGGCCTAAGTATATGAGATAGAGTCAGATACTGACAATCCTGACGGAAAAATATGTGACAAGGATAATTTTTCTGGAACATTCGATCTACTACAAAAAGTAGTGCAGTCTTTTTACGACATGGCCTATTTTAACAATAAAACTGATACACGCTTACGATATGCACTGATGTACGCAGAGCAATTTAAATTAGATACCGTGGCTGTGGGAATACTTATTTTACTGGACGATGATATCTTGGGAGTTATCGTGCGAAGCATCCGAGCGTCTGGATGTGCCTATTTTGCATACTCGGTGTGTCAAGGGTGGGTACCGTGCCAACAGTATGTCATTACCTTTGCAGACTTACTGCAATTTCATTTGTGCTAAGAATTTTTATGCGTCGTGAATCAGATTCTCCTTGCATATAAAAACATCGGGTCAAATATATTCTGTCTGAATGGATTTGATGCGCGATAGCGGCGTTGATAAAATCAGAAAGATTTTTGAACAGGATACCGATATAATAACAGTTTACGGTTTCGATAAGTGTGGGGATAAGGAAGAAACTGGCATAACCAGAGAAAATAAAATTTAATAGGTATGAAAATAAAAGTAATATTAAATTGGGAATGTTAGGAAAAAGGATCGACATGAGTGAAAGTAGTATATCTATATATCACAACAATAGTACCTAATTTTACAACAACAAAAAAAGTATGGATTCTCATTTAAATTTAATTTTTCTTCATGGATTTGCATATTTTGCACCAATTGATAAACTAAATTGGCATATTCGCATGAATCTAGATTTGTGTTGTTGCGTAAAACGCTACGCTGATTACTAATCCCTTAAACTTCGGGGTTTAAGGTATTAAAAGTAGTAAAATACACCTAGTTATGTAATTATGCAGTTAGCATCGTCTGCTAAATATTCATGAGAATTTTACTGTCCTGGCATATGTTGAATAGGAGCTAATTTGCTTTTTTTATGCATGATCGTGGAGTGGAAAATTGTCAGGAAAATATTTTTACTTTATAGGTAATGTAAACGTAAAAACTGTTAATATTTCACAAAAAATAAACTTTATTACCTGAGGTATCTATTTAAACCCGTTAAGTTGCGATTATAATACTTTGAAAAGTTATTGGGTTTCATCAATATTTGGCCATAGGTGATACGGAACTCGTAATGTTCCCACGTTGAAGACAGATCGCCGTCCAAGATACGCAGCACAGCCGTCATCTAACTTATGTACCTAATTGATGATGACACACATGACGAACCATCTGCTCAGCTTAGAAAACAGTATTTGAATAAAATTACTATAGCCATAAAAGTAAACGACGCTGTAACGTAATACGACGGATTTTGAGAAGACATATTTGATTGGTATGTTTCTACTGATGTTTTTCTAGCTATTCCAGTCAGTAAAGAACTTTTTACGGCTTTTCATATCGAATATATGAGTATGTATAAAGATAAACTTAGATTAAATCTAGAACATGTTTTAGATTTCTAGTTACGTTTAATGTGACTAATAGAGCGAAGAATATATATGTTGATAGATAGAGATGGAGAAAGAGACTAAGGAAAAGCTGGAGAGTGAGGGATGACATAAATAGAGTGAATGATGAAGTGACGGCTAACAGGGTAGGAGAGTAGAAGAGGTAAACATTTTGCACCGACGCACGGCCCCAAGTAAAATCATTGGGAGGCAGACGGAAAAAAGAGTTGTGTTAAAAATATTGCTATAGGAATATACCTTCATACCACACACCTCCACACCTTTGTAAGCTACATCAGTTCTAGATCTAGCTATTGCCATAGATAGAGAGTTCATTCGTAACAAACATTTGAAAAACTAGATGCTTTTCGTCCGTTTCTTGATATATCTATCGTGGTAAAAAAAAGTCTTTGCCGTCATCGTCGCAAAAGAGAAACGTGTTGCAAGCTTTATTGCAATTCATAAAAATGCAGTAAATCTTTCCCTAAGTATTACGTGCAACTGTCGCTAATAATCCAGTGTGCACATACATTCAAGAGATTACTAGTTTCAATGTCAAGTAAATAAGTCTTCCATAGCTGCCGTTCGTGTAGTTTCCACATCTGCATACGAATTGCGGGACCTCTGCTTATGAGCGAGTTGCACACGAATGCGCCGCCGGTGACGGACATGCAAATACTGCACACCCACTGATTACACCCACGCCCCGACATATGCATACTTTTTAACCAGACCGACACCTTCACCGCATGAAATTTGATGACGCGCTATAAACCTTCATAGCAGTACGCATCGAAACGCACTTAAGCTTAATGCCGCACACTTTGCGTCAACTCCAATTGGCACAAAGTGCACAATTTTAAAATACCACCATGTGCATGACACCTCGAAATGCAAGGACACGCTCGTAAAAAATATTCTGTTGAAAAATAAAAAAGCTAGATAAGCTGTAAACGATGCGTGTCCGTCCATTCGTGCCGTGTATCGTTATGTTTTCACATTTAAGCATACAATTGTATCGATAAAGACAACCGTAAAGTTTCGATTTAAGTGTCTCGAGCCTACATTCAGCTCATTTCAGATGGCGGCCTTCGTCCGCTTACGAGTGGCGAACGTGCTAAAAGGCGTACTAAATAGGTCCCTACCGAGTAGTCACACATTTAAAAATGTAAAATACATTCGTACTAAAATGATAATGGACTCTGATCTGATAATGTTTCGATTTTACGCGTCGCATAAGAAATGCGAAGGCGACATAATAGACTGTACGCATATGAGTATCTGCAAGGCATGGACCTTATTTTCTCCGGTTATGTACGCGATGCTGTCATTGTTAATTCTAACTTAAACGAGCCCACGGGCCACCGCGCGCGCGGCGTCGCAACTCCTTGCCCACTGCGGCTAGAATAGGACATCAGCTTATGCTTGTTTACGACCGACTTATTGAGTCACTGTACTTACTTCCTTGGTCTCAAAATCGTCTAATTTAGAGATGAATTGAGCTCCAGGACTTAAGTTAACCTGTGCTGTATAAAGGGTACGATGACCTGTGGTAATGAAATAAAATTCGTTTGTAAACGGTACGAAATAATTAAACAGTGCAGTGGTTGTGTTGTGTGCAAGCGAGCAGCGGGTGTGGTCGGCCAACGCGGCCAATTTGCATTGTGTCTGGAGTGTGGCGAGCTGCCGGACCTCCCCCCTCACCACGTCAACGTAATGCTCCTTGTATTTTAATTAATTTCGATTTTAAATTTCGATGAACGCGAGCTCAATTAATCTTCAATTAAATTTAAGTTAACCCTTTATAATGACGCGTCAGTTTACGAAAATTATGTTTTTTGTACGGTCCCACAGCAATTTAAATTGATTATTAATGTAAGGACAGCCAGTTACACAGTGATTATGGTAAATAATTTTAGTGTTTTCGAGAACTGTTTAAATAAATACGACGGTTGGGATTGTAATGGGTTGAATAGTGGAGTTATTTCGAGCCTTGAAGCGTGGTCAATTTTAGTTGTGTTCGTTATTAAAGCATGTTTGACAGGTGAATTATGGTATCCTATTAAGGTGTACAAACAATGTGCAGCACGAGGTAGATAGTAGTGCGCGTGTAAAAGATTGCGCGCGCCGAGCGAGGCCGGGGCGATTTGTAATACGCCACGGAGCGGCTACGAGCTACATTGTTGCAAGTTTGCGAGTGCAAGCTATTAGTGTAGTGCATTATCAGAGTTAAATCCCGGCCCGGCTGCTAATTCTACACTTAGCCCGTTTTTGTGTACATATTTTTATTGGCGTTTACCGCAACCATCGCGTGTTAGATTGTCATTGAAGCCTGAATTTTAAAAGAGCGCTATTCGTTTAATCTCAGACATGTTTCGGACGTCCGAAGTAAACCAAGAAGACCCACGTGTTCTAAGGTATTTAATACTTTGTTGCTAGCACTAAATATGCATTATGATTCTCCACCACTTGTAACATCTATAACAGTGCTTAAAATAATGTGCAGAAATATTAATAGCAGGCAGTTAGAGCCAGGACACACTTTATTTGTGATGACAGGACTATAGACGAGATAGCAGAGAAACAGTTACAATGAATACTTCAGCACCATAATGAGGCTGTCGCGACTCTGCCGATAAATCACCGCATTTTGTGACGTGGGTGTCAAAGTTTACTACGCGATTGAGGTGTTCTAAGATTGGGTTTGGGGGGTACAGCCAGTTTTACCAAGGAGCACGTATTACCCAATACTCCATGTCTGGTATAAGCTTCTCCGATACGACTGGAAACCGACCAACATAGTTGGGAAGGACTATAAGCAGATGCTGATGAACAGCGATTAGTGTACACGGAAATGGACCAAACTGAATCTGAAGACCAACAACAAGACCGTTTTGTCAGATAGGCATACAGCAGTAAGCCACGATCGGATGACATCGACAACGAAGACACAGTAGATTCATCTATCGAAAACATTAACTCCGTGCTGGGCACTTGCCGGTGTAGCAATGTCCATTCTACAAATTCTTATAGCTGCTTATAAAACTCTAGGTACATGACAGAAGGCAATACGAATAAGAGGAAAACCGATAAGCAAATCAACTGAAGAAAAACAAAATTTAGGGACACTGTAGATAATGGTTTCATAGTGAATGATGATGTAATAGTTGTGGGCAAAATTAGAAACTGCATAATGCTATTCCTATCAGGTTATCCTCTATTCATACTTTCAACTGTCTCGACTCCAAGTGACGGAAATGCAACGAATATTAATATTGTGTGAAGATTGAGGGCAGGTTCTGATCCCAACTGGCTTGTAAAGGCTGTAATGCTCTTATTCCCCGAGGTATGACAACTGTGCTGATTATACCACAGTATTGTCATTTAAATGTCCACTGGATAAATGGGGTCTGAGCGCGACATTCTCGAAGTCAGCGAAATATTTCGCTTGATTTATGGAGACTAGAGGCGTAATGTGGAACTTAACTGGAGTATCTTCACGTTTGCTATTTATAAATGAATTTTAAGACTAGGCAGTCGAATTAAGTAGGTATATCTGCACTGCTTCAGCTGTCAAAACAGCGTTGATTGAATCAGCATACAAGGTATTAGCGACTGATTGGTTCAAACATATAGATACCAATCAATAAATAAAAATAGATCAAGTAGTTATGCACGAGTCTCGAAAGACCAACGAAATACCTATCTACTGATCCTGAAGCTTCAATCTTGTAATATTATAAAGAGGTAAAATTGTTTGTTTGTTTGGAAGAGGTAATCTCGGGAAGAAAGCTACACTATTCCCAAGTGTCATAGGTATAAGTCGTTGACTTCCACGCGGATGGAAGTTGCGGACAGAAGTTAGTTAAGATAAAGCAATTGAAACCAAATTACACTTTTATAGATAGAAAATAGAAAGTTAACAATTTAGCTCATCAAAAATTGCATCACTCATAATAAGTACAACAATCCGATGACCTGAGTCAAGAATAATTCCCTGAAAGTAAATACGAATGCAACAATGTTGCTGGAACATCAACAAATAGAGCAAGCACAGTCCGAACGTACTAGCACGTAAAGCTGGGAACAAAATCATCATTTAATGATCGGACGCGTCCGTAAGCCGTGGCTGACAGTCGCGACCGATGAGTGTGCACGTTGTTCCCAGCTCCAGGCGGCCAGATTTCTATCAGACGTCCGAACGCTCAAGGACGGCCCAAGGTCACGTCTTACGACCAATAGTTTGCACAGTGTAGTGCTAAATAAGTCGCGACTATCAGCATAATTTGTTCCCAGTTTAATGGGCAGGGAAATGGGTAACACAATTACTGGCACTGACACTGACATGTGACTGACAGATGAGGATATTTGTATGTATTGTTGAGATATTTCCTTTCGCAAGCTTAGGATAGTATGAAAATTGTGAAAAGAAAAAAATTGTAGCAGGTGAAATGTCGTAGAAATACAGAAAACACAGAACCTATACAGAAAAGATGAGGTGATGTTTTTTTTAGAGATCACATTGATTATTTGTTGTAGAAATGGCCAAATATCTAAAGTATTGTATTGAAGATGTTGTTGTAGTTGCAGTGATTTCTCATGTTTCGAACTGAGGAATAGTAAAGAATATTGTACGAGCTACGCTGTAAATTGACCTTTGTGGCAGCTTGTACGTCACACTCATTAATGCAAATCAATATTGATTAGCTGTGCATTTCTCTAACATAGCATTTAAATTTAATAATTGAGTTATAATATTTAGTGGCAATAAATCCATAAAGGGACTCATTCTCGTCTACTCATTTACATGACATAACATATCTTACAAGTTTACCTAAATAACAAGTAATTACATATCATTTTCACAGTTGGGCGCACTGGCATTACACTCCAACATATTATACAACTGAGAAATACGTATATACCACTCCCGGACTCCTAAATCGAGGCACCGTGCATTTTTATGTTTATAGGCCTAAATCATCAAATATAATATTTTAGGACTATATTGATATGTCAGAGAAAAACGTTTTAACTTTTATGCAGTTTTTTTACTGACCATCATTTCGGTAACACCATTGTTCCAAATATGAATTCACGAATTTGATTTGATCTGTCAACAGTTATGTCTCAAACATGCTTGGAAGTTCGAGCATTGTTTTGACAACCTTCTCCGAGATAAATCTAAATTGCTATACTGGTCGAATACATGCGAGCGCCCGGCCGGCAATGTTTGTATGAAAATCCATATCTGTCGTGTTTAGCGGCCAAATAAATTACTATGAAAAAATGGAACGAACTTTTTACTTCAACACATGGCAAACAAGGAGGTAACTTATCAAACAATAAAATCTTTGACAAGTTTCGGTTTGGATTGCAAATAGAGCTGTTTTTTGAAAAGACGACTTGCTGCAACTGTTTACTTATTAACTGTTTATTTTAATATTTCGATTTCAAATTTGGAACAATGACAAACGGAAATGATAATGAGTGACCGGCTTCAAAACCATTTTTTTTTTTCAATGTTCTTCCTTTGTTTATAAAGATAGAGACCTTTAAACAAAAATATGCAGGGTAACTCGATTTAGGTGTATGGGAGTGTATGTTTCATTGATAAACTGCGAATCTGACAATGCACCTGCGCGTAGTCCATCCTGTGTGTTGTACACGCGTGGCATCTAACATAGACTTAGCACAGGCAGATAATATATGTGAGTGATCTACAGCTTCACAATAAAACATTATTCTCGAATACAATATGAGAGCCACAATTACCACTTGGAGCCCACATCCGCCGTGCCAGATTGATGTTAACATTTACTCAAACTTTATCTTTTCATTTTTGTGCCTTTCCAACCGGTTAAGAGGCGGTTTCAGTAAAAGTAAAAAACGGGTAGATTTTTAAGACATCGCATTTTGTGGAGTCCCAAAATAAAGTTTATTGTCAGCGTGCGTGGGTTGCGGTCCTTTATGTTGGAAAAAAAAAAGTACTCTTTCCGTTTTGCACGTCCACTTTTCATATTAAGCACGGAATATTGGACAGCACTGGCCTGCAACATTGTATAAAGTTATTCGTACAAAGAGTATATTAATGATACGCGATTCAGCTAATTTTGATAAATTTTTCATTCGAGCGTAATTTATTGATATTAAAATATGCATCGGGTTACTGTTTGTTGTCGTACGTATTCTTAATTTTCGATTATTGATGCTTAATGAAATTCGGATTGCCTTTTCGAAATTTTATTCCGCCGGTGCGATGGACAAAGTGGGCAACGTCAAACATTCTGAAAGTGGGCAACGTCGCAAATAGATGTCGAATATTTCACTGTTTTGATTAATTTGGCAATATTACTGTATGGAAATATGAAATTATGGCTAACCAGCTTCAGCCAGCGGCATCGCCCGCGTCATATATTGATAAATTATAGCCTATGGATAAGATCATAAAGCATTCTACAAATCAAAGATTTTTTTAAATTAATCCTTTTTTTTTGAGTTTATTCATTATAAACAAACAAACATACAAAAAATCAAGTCGTTTATCTTTATAATATTAGTTTAGGCTAGTGAACTACACTAGTAGGTACTAGTGGATAATTTAGCTTTAAGCCAATGTAACACCTTTATACCTACAATATGGAATGCAAAAAAAGATGTGATTATGAATATAAAATATTGATTATGAAATGCAATAATTAATTATGACATTTAGTATTATAGTTACTACAGCACTGAATATTTAGTTTTAGATGATACAAAAACCGGCCAACTGTGTATATATAATTTATCCCAAAAACAAACTTAATATTGTAGTTGAAAAACATGTTCTCCATACATTCCGCATGGGAGAACATGTTTTTCCACTACAATGTTAAGTTTGTTCTTGAGATAAATTCATCCCAACTACGGAACCCTTCATTGTGCGTGGTCCGACACGAACTTGGCCGGTTTTTTAAAGGTTCTAATTAAGCAATCTTTATTAAATTTACCCAGCCTAATCCTAATCCTATCAATAATCAAGGCCTTTAAAGCTAGAAGCACGTACTCGATGGTATATATTTTTTAAATTTGGACTTAGAAAGTTTCGCTAAAGTTTAATAAAAAGTTAGAAAAGACAAGTAAAAATAAAATCTGAAGCATTGCACGTACACTGAACGTAAACAGTAACATAATCTTGTACCTTCACTATCAAGGCATCTTTCAGCCAGATTTGAACTCGCTACGTCGAGAATTTTGTTCACAGGGTCGTAAAATCCCAGTGAAAGTGTATTTCTTGAAAATGATTAAATTTGTGATTTTTTTGAATTTTGTGATTATCCCAACTTTTAAATGATAGGTGGCCACCTGCACTTTACCCCATTTGCCTTTGGACCACTACGTTTGAGACACCATGTATAAATATACAGTAATATATTAACTCTGTTATGGTGAAACAAGTTACTCTTTCCTTATAAGATATCTCGGTTATCTAAGATTAGATTATGTTTGTCTTATCCGATCTTTTGAAGCCTTCCCTGCTACAAATTAACACAGCTTACTTAAGACGGCTATAACTTAAAGGCTTACAAGACATTTACATATAAAAACTTCATTTATTTCCATCTTTGTCACAACTAGATGTGGTAAACAGTAATATTTTCCATCGTTTTACTGTTTCCAATTTTACTATAACATTGTCACCAAAGATTTCTTATTGAATAATGTCGTAACTTCTCCACCTTATGTTTAGAGCCTTTGGTTTGCCGACATCCACAATCTACATGGCAACGACAGTAGCAACAAGTTTAAGACTCATACATACTACTTAGTATAAGGGATCTTGCGTACTAGACGGCCACGACTCCGGCCAGTCGTGGCCGTCTAGGGGTGTATGGTGTGCGGCTTGTTGGCCGTTACGACCGATTGCGCGATTCGTATCGGCTTCTATAGTTTACGTGGTCGCTATCGTGGTCGTGGCCGTCTAGTGCGCAAGATCCCTAAAGCCTACTTGCACCACAGATCGCTAAATGCATTTAGCGTTAAACATATTAAAAAAATCATCCTCTTTCTTCTTCAAACGATCAACAGAAACGGAATGATGTTTGTATTTTGTGATGTCTGGTGCAAGCAGGCCTAAGTGTGTAAGCTGTTCAGGCTCGTATGCATGGTATGAAAGGTTGCGCATCATTGTTGCAGCAACATGTTTTGGTAACATGCTGCACACACTGCTGGACACGTTGTGAGCATGTCTGACGAGAGGGTAGCTAGGCGCTTCTTTTTTTCTGAACTCAAGGACGGCAAGCGGAAACAAGGCGGCCAGTTCCGCAGATACAAAGACATTCAGAAAAGACAAATGAAGAGATGCACAATATCGCCCTCTCTTTTGGGAGGAGTTGGCAAAGGAAAGAACTGTTTGGAGGCGCTTGGTATAGCAAAATGATTATGAGTTTGAAGACCAGTGGAAGAGAGATCTCGACAGCAAGCGATATGGCCTCAAGAGTAAAACACCCTCCAACATACAATACCATTACCACAATGGCATTTTAACGTGTCCGCACTGTACACGTACCTTTAGTCAAGATAGGTTACATTAGCCACACCCGAGCACACGCCCGTAACTTATAGTCGTCGGAAACAAAAATAGTCCGTAGCCGAAATCGGCATGGGATATAATTATTATATGCAGTGCTGCCAGTTATATGTTGCTGCAACTTTTGTATATAAGTACCATGAATACGAGGCTTTAGAAGATACTGTGGTGTGCTAAGGTATTCGAAAGATAACAAATGTTATTGGAGCCAATAGAACTATAAGAAAGTGTATTAGAATGCCAAGTTATTCGACGTTTATTCTCTTCAAGACCTCTTTCGCAGATAAGTGGTTCAATCAATTGGCTATGCGCCAGGAATGTCGGAGGTACTCCAAGTTTCTCAACTAGTACATTAGGATTGGATTCCGGAGTGTGAATATGAATATACAAAGAGTCCCTTTGTATAACTAAGTTTTTGTACTTCCACGCCATATTTTAAAACTAGCTGCTGCCCGTGTCTTCGGCCGCGTGAGGCCGCATGGACCCTTATTATTTTTTCTAAAATAAAAGTTCCTCCTTATAACATCAGCTATCTGTCAAAGAAAGTTCTTTCAAAATCGGTCCAGCCGTTTCGGAGATTAGCCGGAACAAACAGACACGACCGAGAAAAATTTAAAATATAGTTTTTTTGTTTTAAGTAGGTGCCTTATACACTTTCGTATGCATTAAGTAAAAAGCTGTTATTTTGAAATTAAAAACAGTCACTTCAATTTTATTTATATGTATAGGTAGTATAGATGCATAGATTTTTATAGAGGTTAACTTGTAATTTCCTGTTTTTCTTCTTGAATTATTTTCTCATTATTTGAATGAATAATCATCTAAGAATGCAACGTTAGATGCTAGATAAACCACTGAGAACCATGCGGAAATGTAAATATCTACTGAAGAAGCTAATTTCGAGACCTCTTATGAAGAGTAGGTGTTCACTCACAATTGACTACAAGAGCATACAAAGGAAAGTCATCGTGAAAGCACCTTGGTAATATCGGCGGTACTACCTACCTCCTCCGACTTTTTAAACACATAACCCCGGCAGTGTGAGGACACGAAAGCACTTCTCATATTGACACACCACTTGGTGCATCCACCGCAAGGCGACGAAGCGTCCGTGGACACATATGCAAACTCATCAAGGACATGCATGAGTGAGGGGATGCGCGCTGACACGACCAAACGGATATCAATTCCAATATTACCTTAGCAAATGTACTGACTAAACTTGGGTCTGGAAGTTCTTTTAGAATGGACCTTTGTCCGCAACGATGTGTATGAATTCATCATACACATATACGAGAATTGCAAGACTGCAGTTTTGATAAATATAAAACGAAATATGCTTATTACACGGCGATTTATGATGCGCTAAACATGCTACGTTAAAACACATGCATAACATTTACTCTGCGCGAATTTATTAGATTCAAATGTGTAAGACGTGAGGTTTGTATATATATTTCCTAAATGATGACACACAAAATACTGCTCCTACATTGTCATAGATCACGTCGCATGCAGAACCAGCTCTAAAACAAACCAGACAACAAACTTATTTTGCTTAATAATACTTGCATAAACCGCAAACCTACACTTAGAATTAGATTGAATGAAAAAGGCTGCCATTTAATTTCGCATCACCGTCCACAAGGTGTAATCATCGGCGGGGAAATCTATAATCTAGGTAATTGTGATATTCTATATAAATTGCTAGTATGCACTATTATACGTTAATAGCTAGGCTAATCACCGGCGGCTCATTGGGTACATAATATACGATGTGGTTACAGCCCATGCAACAATGTAAGGCGAGGGAGGAGGGAGCATGTTGCGGACGCGAGAGACGGCCCACGGCAGACACCCGACAAATGACTAAATTGCCTCGGAACCAATAACGGTAAGATATTTTATGTGAGATAGTGTTACGTGTCGGGTAACCATGGTTTGCAAGTGTTGGCTTGGCTTGATAGAGCTCGGGAAATACAGCTTGTTGAGAATATTTATGTTAGAAATGAGTTTAAGGAGTAGGAAAACATTCTAAGACTTCGCTATTGTCAAAGATTACAAAGACTTTCTGCCCAATTTCTGTTGCTAGCAGGGGTCAACAATTCAGTAACACTCCGATGAGAATTTTCTAATGAAGGTATTTTTTCATTCATAATAAATTAAGGACTACAAAGGAATCCTCACGAAAGTGGTGATCATAGCGACTGTAGCTGTGTAGCAACGCGATTGTCAGCGATTTCATCACGTAGGCGGTTGCTATTTACAACAAACTGTGATGTCCTCTTTACATAAGTCCCTTCCATAATTATATTCAAGGTATACAATTACTGTTCTATTGTTATAGGATAGTTGTTGCCATTAAATACATCGATGAAGGACATAATGAGGAGTTTCATTTGGGGTTTTGTGCGGCTAGAATATCTTTCAGGGTAATTATCATCAGAAGTCAACGATTTTCTTAACGACTTTTGGAAATAAAAGTTTTTACAACCATGAAAGTTTTTTTATATAGGATGAGCTAATACCATGCGTTGAAATGCCTTTATCATTAGGTTTTTTTTTGTTAGGAACCTTCTTCGGCGCGCACACAAAAACTTACCAAAGTTTCACCACAATTGGTCGAGCCATTTTCTAGTTTTTTCGAGACTAACGCGCGGCAATTGATTTTTATAATATAGATATACAGGCTGGCATGGACATCGACGCGAAAACTGATACCATATATTCAGTACATGATTCTGAACCTGCGTTGAAACTTTTTGTCGGTTATTTTTTTTAAATCTGCTGTTCCATACAATACATTTTGACCGCGTAGGTAGGTATTGAACTTTTCTATGAAACAGCTGATTTTTCTTAGTTCAGAATCATGTACTGAATCCATGGTAACAGTTTTGGCGTCGAAGTCCCTGCCTCCCTGTATAGATAGATGTAATTATAAATGTTCCTTGAGTTTTGTGTAGGTATTATTATTATTCCTCTTTGAATCTTTAGCCATTTAAAATATTCAGCGTATTTATTTAGGTAGTCTTTACCTCCATTATTATGCCGAGTTTATTTTACCCGAAATGAAACTGCTTGTTTACTTATGTTTGCTTGCGTATGCCACAGTACAAGATGCATAATAAGCCTATATGGGACACAGGCCTCCTCGCTGTGAGAGGAAGATAATATACTGATGTAAGTCCCGTATAACATTACAATACCCGGGTCAGGTGTTACAATAACTAATGTTACAGACGCGTTGAGCATTGCACACCTAGGAAATTATGTAGGCACCATCGAAGAACTTCGTATCAATACATCGTAAGGACTATTTCTGCTTGCAGCGCTCGGCGGCTATAGAACCGGCGCGGTAACAGATCCGGTCGTCGTGTTCACGGGATTTTGATTTCAATCAAAAATAAAACTTTTATTTGAAGTTTCAATAGTAGCATAAGCGAAAACCCGCTCTCACAGTTCTCCATACTTCGAAGGCCAGAAGTTTCATACTTATTATTTCGCTTATTTATAAAATGCCTTATTATTCGTACAAAATAAAAACAAAATAGTAAGTATGTATTAAAATTACTATAAAAATGAAAGAAAAAACGGGAAATATAAAGGACTGCATTGTATTATATTCAATGTTAGTGTGAACGTCGACGAATGCAAAGGGCCTTATTACGGGGGTCCTTGTATAAATGATTGATGACATACGCCTCCGTACCTAAAGGTACAATAATGAGTCATACAGACATCTGGGTTTTAGAAGAGATTCGTGACTAATGTGAGAGGATTTTTTATATTTAAACGCAATCGATTTGAAGATCAAAATTTTCGGAGTTATTGGCGATTTTTTAAACCCATGCACAAAGATTTGTACAAATACTTGCATTTCATATTTCAAATGCCTTCAAGAGTATCCATTTATTTACAAATCCTCCTACATAATAATTATATGAAGGGCACCTATAACTTTTTTTCTGACGTTGTTTTAGTGAAACCACGTTACGTAAACCTGTGTCTACAGCTGTAATTTAGGGACCTATCTTTTCAAGTACATAACTATTTTCGAAATAAGTCTGTAGCGTCCATAAAGTGATCAGCCAGTTGCATCGCTGTAAATGACCATAATAGGGACGACTAAAAATTTTTTTGTCCGTCATGTAGGTAGATTATGAAAAAATAACGTACACGTATTTTTTCTTTTTTTACGTTATCAAAAGATTACGGCGATACATTGAGTTAAAATGTGCCATGACGTCACTAGTATATAGATTTTATACTTACTTGTGACGTAGCGACCCCCACTCTCCAACGTTTTAAACATTTTGCGTTTTATATAAGTAGGTAATGTTTTATTAATATGATGATAAAGCAAAAAATACAAGTCTAATATTTTTTGTTTATTAGACTGGCGGACTAAATAGAATTTACGTTTTTTGACCCAGGCTTCATCCCTATTGGCCTAGTTGCAGTATCTTATAAAAACAAATCGTGGTTACTCGCACGTCACTCCCGTCCGCGGCGGGAGTGATCCGTGACATGTGGTACTTACGCCAGTCGTTTATTTGCGTTAAATAGCCCTGCCCTTGTGACGTCTAAATGCATCAATAATTGCATCGCGACTTCGCGCGGAGACGTCTGTGACGCCCTAATAAGGCACCGCATACATTAGTAATGTTTGCATCGGAATACGCGTAAATTAGCTTTAGATAAGATATGCGTAGACTTATTTTATGCATTTTAGATTCGCGTTTTAATTGGGTTTGCGAAATAATCCTGCAGGCGCCATGTGGCAGGTATGTTGCCTAGACAGACTTGATCTTGGTTCCCATAGGAACGACATAATATTAACGATAGTCTTGGCCACTGATCTCCATCCCAACTGTGCCGCACTCTCGAATCTCATACAGCGAATGGCACACATCATTACCTCACAACACCTATTGCACTTTCTTCTAATAAAACAAGATTTATCGTTTGACAAACAAGGCACGACATCGACGAAAAACTGTTACCATGGATTCAGTACGTGATTCTGAACCCCCCATGCGTTGAAATTTTTCGGTTATTAAAAAAATAACAAAAAAAAAAACTATGGAACAGCATCTTTTTTTATTTATATGACCGACGTAAAATTACAACGCATGATTTCAGAGTCATATACCTACTAAATCCATGGTAAAAGTTTTCGCGACGATGTCCCTGCCTT
Organism: Xanthia togata; assembly: GCA_963853775.1. Classification (NCBI taxonomy): domain Eukaryota; kingdom Metazoa; phylum Arthropoda; class Insecta; order Lepidoptera; family Noctuidae; genus Xanthia; species Xanthia togata. The sequence continues at coordinate 10,607,756 of OY970805.1, forward strand.
TCTGTATTCGCAAAACGTTATCCTACGCTCAGCTACGCACGCGTACGCTACGAATTGGATTACCAAAAATCTTGATAGGCACCAAACTAGATAAGATAAAAGCAAATTCGGACTCAAAAACTTGAGCATTGTCTTGTATCCAAGTACGTGAGTATATGTATATGGAACAGAACGTAAACAGTACGTCACAGTATTCACAAGTTAATGGCAGGCCATCACTCCGACTCTAATGCGTTGCGCTTGCGACGCAAAATAAAACAAGTGCGCAAATTGTTTTAAATGGGCAGGTAGGCTCACGCCCGCCTGACCTACAGACGGGGCTTATTGCCAAAAACGAGGAAAAAGTGCGTCTTTAGAGTACCGTGTGGCATATTGAAAATATTGTCGAATATAAAAATATTCGGGGAAATAAATTAGATTATAAAATGGTACATTCTGGTAACACTGACTTTGAGAAGGAGTCAGACGTTCAGTTTGCTTTTTATGATCATACAATATCAATGTAATAGGTAAATCAAATGTTCGTTTTGTTTTTTCTGAATGAGCGTCTTAAATGTTTACTTTTTGTGCCAAAAAGATAAAACTTTCGGATCACCGTATGAATCCCGCTGAAATAAAATTTGGTCGACCGCAATCATATAACACCAAATCATAAAGAATTTAATTTTTAACTAAATTAGATTTTTTTGATACGTACATACATACATTGACTATAAACATAAATTGGATATATTTTGGATATTATTGCCATTATTCCCGGCGGTGCGCACCTGATAAATATTATTCAAAATTGCATTTAAAAAATGAATGGAGACACAAAAACAAGGTACTAAATTTTTATGACCACAGTTTCTGTGCTTAGGATGTAATAAAACAGAAATAAGATCCAACGACGTAACCTTTCTTGACACTTTAAACTGTCAAGCGAACAAAAACGAAAAAACAAAACAACTGATTTCCAAAAAAAAAACACTACAAAGAGAAAAATAACTTTAACTTCGGAAGTTAGTGTCTTTGGTTTTGTATTGTCACCCTCGATCCCTTCAAACAGAACTTCTTCGCCGGTAAAATATTAGTGTGTCGGTAAATCCGACTCGCACTTGACCGCAGTTTTACGATTCCGAGCAAGAGCAAGGTTAAAGATATTATTTGGTCTGGACTAATTAGTCACGTCTAAACGAAATGGAGTTATAATTCATTTTGTAGTCTTACTCGATGGAAGATAATGGATCGTTTAATTTTTTTCTATAAACCTTTACGATCCACATTCTTTGGTAATATTAGTTTTGACCTACTCGCATTCTTTGAGATGTTTACATTTTGATTTTCCTTAATGTATATACTACTAATGTGTGCTAAATCGCCGGTAGTGTCATTACAATGTCAAAATGCGTTATGTCTGGTCCGGTCTGGAAAGTCCATATTTACGATTCACAGCATTAAAACGAACCAAATACATATTATGTTAGTCTTTAAAATTATAGTCCAGTTTTAAAACTGTGTCCAATAAACAGGCATAATTTCATAACGTCGCGAAAGGTACCATTAATAAAACCGCGTTCAAAACTTCTCCATAGTGTAACCGCAGCTCTACAGGCCATCAGCAGAATGCATTCCAGAGGCCCTCGTGTAAGTTTATTTTAACCGTCTCGAGTTTACGCATCGACCGCGTTCGGCGCTCCGATTGGCAGCCGGTCGGCCTTCACCAGTTTAGGCCAGTGTAGGGCCAATCGGAGCGCCGAACGCGGTCGTTGTGTAAGCTCGAGATGGTTAAAAGAAACTCACACTAGGGCCTCTGACACCTGTCAGTTGGACAATTTCTAGTAGTAATAAGGATCAATTTTCGTTAGTATGAAACTGACTCGACGGCCGGACTTTAGTTGGTTACTAACATATCGATAAATTCAAACAGATTGAAGTCCATTTTTTGTAAGTCCGGTTTTTTGATAATTGTTATCAAGCAAGTCCCACACTAGTTGTTAGTATATGTAACGTTATGCTAGTCATAATAAGAAGTGACTTACCGGCTCCGTTTCTCCCTGACTCTCCTTGCCTAGTCCCTCGCCCTTGTTCCAGCCCATCTTCTCCAGTAATTTGAAGCCTTTGTTCTCTGGTGCTATAGACCTGTCAAATGTGATATAATTTAGTCGATTCAGGTAAGGATCAGTTCACACCTAGACGTGACGCGACGCGACGATGCTTGAAGAGGCCAGAGGTTTCGCGATGCGCAGCGCCACGTCGCGAGGCTCATCGTGAAGTCACTGGCAGCCCCACGCCTCGCTATTTCGTGATGCGTCGCGCTACGCGGCGATGCATTGCGGGGCGCAGCGAGACACCGCGAGGCATTTTCGAATTATCTCAATTATATGTGTATCATTTTGAGTAGTAAATAAAGTTATATTTTGTATTAATATCTTAAAAAGTGCGCGCAGCGTCGCTTCGCGTTACATCTCGTCGTGACCTGACCCTTACTCTTTATATTTTAGCAATCACTCAGTTTTAGTCTCAACCACAAAAGACCATATTTTCTTCTTTATAGTTTCATTGTTCAGCAAGTGAGTTTCCTCCATAAGGGATCGGATTTTTTAAAGTACAGTAAAACCGGCCATTATTGCCCATAGCGGATATCTTTGCCCGAACACTAAAACTAACTAAAATCTTGAATTGTAAATTTTATGGCTCCACTGCAGTTTAACCCGCGCGTGCAAAACTTCACAATTTTATAGCGGGTAGATAGATGTCTTCAACGGTCGGTACGGGTTCGGGCAAAGATATCCGCTATGGGCAATGATGGCCGGTTTTACGGTATATTGAGTTTAATTCTATCGATAACAAAAAAAATCCATGGCACCCAGTGTAATCCATACCCGAAAACAAAAGCTAAAATAAAGTTTTTGGAGTGATTCGGGCTTTACTTTTATGGCTTTTGAATATAATAAAAGCAGCCCAATGAAGCCCTTTCATTTGATACCCATATTGTAGAAGTGCATAAAAAATAACTATTCCGCCATTTTGGATGTTCCACCATATTGGATTTAGAATGACGTCACATTATTTTTCGAGTTACTCTCAACAAGCCCTTTCATTTGATACCCTTATTGTAGAAATGCATTAAAAATAACTGTTCCGCTATCTTGGATGGTCCGCCATATTGGATTTAGAATGACGTCACACAGCTTGTCGTGTATTGTCATCCAAACTAAACGTGTAAGAAATACAAAATTTCAGCTCAATCGCTTGAAGATATCTGCTTCAAAATTGAGTAGCAAGAGTCCACCCGAACAAACATACATTGCAAGTTAAATAAAAGGTTTTAAAAACCATTTTTAGTGGCATATTGTCAAATTGTGTGGATTATGAGTTATGACATGACCCTCTCTTTTTCACAGAAAGGAGGCCTGTATCTTAAACAATACAATGTTGTTACTAACATGTTAATATCAGTGCTCTGCGTCTTTTCCGAATGATGCGAGGACCCCACAGTTTCTCTCCGCGCCTGCGCCCTGTCGTTGTACGCCGTCTCTTCGATAGCCAGCGGTTTTGGCGCGTATTTATTCTTTAGGCGGGCTAGTTCCAGTTGGTGTTGCTTCTGAACGTTGCAGGTGCGCGTGTACGCGACTTTCTTTTCTTTTTCTATGGCTGTAAAGTTCAATTTTGTTTATAAAAGGGAAATAGTGGATGTACCATTTGTTATGTTGACCAGTTGAAGAGTGTCCAGTATGTAAGGACTGCACTAAGTGAACAAAACGGTTGGCATAATAAAAACAGTCTTTGGGGACTGCCGATAGAAATGAAAACAGCGTGCGGTGACGATGACGCGAGTTTCACGCTTTTTGTTCACCCAAAAAGTACACATATACACAGTATACATATAGCTCATGAAAAGCGTTCGGTAACAATGTCGCGAGTTCCATGATTTTTGTCCGCGCCTAAAGAAAAATGTGCCAACCCAACAGTTTCGGGGCGTATGATATGCCCAGTTTCGCTAGAAAACGGAGTATTTCATTTACTGTTTTTTTTAAACAGAGACTCAGGGATCAAATTAAATTTTAGCTAGAATTACAGATAGTGCAATTCACGACGACGCGCCCCACTCCGCGATGACTGTACTGTAAGCTGTACTTTAGTACGGAGCGGAGCGGAGTGGGGCGCGTCGTCGTGGATTGCACTATCTTTAGTAATGTTTACAATTTAACTGGTTTATTTAAAGACACCGTACCTTCCATGAGAAGTCCCGGTTCGCAGTGTCCACAGGTATCGTTGCCAGCGTGGATATGACACAACAATTTTGTCTCACCAAGCTGTAGAGTGCTACCGTGCACTATCTGAGATAAATAAAAAAAACTCACTTATTTCCAAAATTATATCCTGGTCAATAATCTTTTAAATTGTAATAAGGTCCTAATGTTATTGTAATGTAATTGTAATGTATCTTTTGAGGACTGGGTAAGTATCTCCAGCTCTTTCGACAAATAACATGATAATTTCGAGAAGGCGGTCGCACTTCATGTCAACAAAGAAAGCAGTTATAATCAGGGCTAGAGGGGAATTTCTAATTAGACTTTGAAGAAAATATAGAAATGTCATAGTAAATAACTTAATAATACATTACCTCCATAGGTTTGCTCATGATCTGGCTCTCTGACATTCGAGTGCCGTTGAGTATCGTCCCGTTCTTAGAGCCAAGGTCTATCGCCATATACAAGTTGCGTGAGGGGTCGAATTGTATATCCAGGTGATTCTAAAAACAATATAATAAATATGTAATATAAATAAATGTACACAGAGCGAGGCCCAATAATAGAAGTTTTATTGTTATTACGTCTGTGGGTTAAACTAAGCTAAAATTACTATCCCCCTCCACACCCTTTGTGGCAGACAGTAACTATAGAATTTCAAGACGATGGACAGCGGTGTCCTTCAATATTGCAAACACTAATTCCTTTTCTAAGCATGGCCATGATAGCAATATAGCATTACAAGATCTTCCAATACAATATAAAGCTTGTATATTGTATCCAAAGAAAAGAATGTGCTTCGGGAATCATCGTCTATCTTCGGAAATACGAGCGCTCGGGGATGAGATCTAATATAGAGCTGTTACAACCATGGAACTACTTTCCTATTTTGTAGTACCATATTTGTATATAAATTTGTATATAATTAAAAATTGTATACAAAAAATAGGAACTGACCAATGGTAACTCTATACGGGTACCATTTGTCAGTTGTCAGTTTGAACGCCTCAATATCCAGTATTAGAAATTCACAGGGTATTTTAACTTATACATATCATAAATTGAAGTTGCTTTTCGTGTCTTTCTGTGTGACCTGGCTCAGAAAAGAGCCTTTGGTGGACCGTGGGGAATCATTGTGGTGAGAAGATTGGCCAGCTGGACTATGTGTTACCGAGTGCCAGCTGTTACCAGGGTGCGACGGCCGTTTTATTATGATCTGGGCACCGGGGAGGCTCTTCTATGACTTAATTCATCAGTAGTAATAAGACGGCATGGTTAGCGCAGTGGTTAAGCGATTGACTGCTGCGCTGCGTGTCGCGGGTTCGATTCCCGCACGGAACAAATATTTGTATGACCTACAAGTAGTTGTTTCGGGTCTGGCTGTTTGTGTATGTGAGTATAAATGTTTGTAAACGCACCCACGATACAGGAGAACACCTAGTGTGGGGCAAAGTTAAAAAAAAAAGAAAGTAATACAATAAAAATAACAGGCTTACCCTGGAAACATTATTATCTCTAAGCAGTATAGTGTGCTGTTCCCCCTCCCTGCCGACGGTGCCGCCATCTTTAGTGACGATAAACAGATTGCCCACTCGCAGCTTAGGTAACGTTGTCTCGCGCACAATCACGCGCATGCACGGTGGGTGATGCTTGGCTACTGCTTCTGGATATCGGAAATATGGTCAACTTTTTAGTACATAAATAACATTTTACATTACTGCCACACAGCAGATTGACACCTCGACTCAGCACAATACGTCACCGACCCTAAGTAGCTAATAGAATATGTGATGCTTTTTAAAATATGTATTACTTGTTGTAAATGTTGTAACATTTAGACATTATTTAGACTGGTACCTACATGTCAACCTCAAGAAGAGTATGTAAGGATCGTAGTAGGTGGCGTTCTGTAGTTTCTGCCTACTCCCATAAGAAGAAGGCGTGAATTTATGTTAGTATGTATGTAGGATGCGCTTAAGACATTCACAAAGCTCAATTTGCACTTACTCTATGATATTAACATAATGGTAGCATGCCTTATGGACCCAGAGCCCCCAAAGGATAAGGAACAACCATTTAATATTTTGGTTTTAAATGTAAGTGCCCATTCATTTGTACTAAGAGCCCTATTAGACAATCATAGAAATAGGATCAAAGATGTAAGAGTTATTTTTATATGAAGAACCTATGACGGTATAAAAACTACATATTATGATTCATATTGTCTATGATCATAGTTATGTGATCTTATTTGATAGCAAGCGTACAAATATGATCATATCCGTCTAACCTCTAAAAAGGGCTACTAGTTATCCATCTTGATTGAGTATGATGATTAAATGATCATTTAAGTGTAATATGTAAAAATGAAGAACAACATCATTTAACTATGATCATAGAATTTAACAGATATGAAATCATATTTGTATGATAAATATACGATAGTGTAATTGGTGCCTAAAGAAGACAACCTCAAACAATATAAAAACAAAGTACCATCAACACGAAAAGAAGATCAAAACAAATCACCGCTGTGACATAAAATTTACCATCGTCACTAGCTGTTGATGTGCTAATGTTAGACTTTTTATCGTCATCCTCATCATCAGAATTTTCAGTGCTTGTGTCACTGCATTCACCATCTTCTAGCTCTTCTGTCACTGCAGTTTTACCATTGGATTCTTCGTTCTCCTCTTCTTTATGATTAGAAGTTACTGTTTCAACATTTTCTTCTCCTTTTTGTTTTTCTTCTGAGACTTCTTCATCTTTAGTCTTAACGTCAGAAGAATGGTCTTTCTTAACTTTCTTTGTATTATTCTTCTTACGCTTAGATTTCTTTGTTTCTTCTTTTCCATCGGCTTCTTTATCCTGTAATATAACATTTAGAATGTTGGTATGGGTGTAACCATTCATCATTTAATTACCTAAGGCAGTTTGGCCTCGGAGTGAAACCTGAGATAAGTTTTTCGTCAGGTTATCAATGTCGTCTTCTGTTTTCTTTTCCTGAAAATAGAACACAGTATTGAAATTAGTGGATACAAGTACAACGGTATTTAATCATAATTTATAACTTGTATGTTCTAGATAAGGGGATACTATATTTTGTGAATTATTCCGATCTGTCACCCCGCTTTGTCCCCTTAAGGTGACAGATAGGAAAAAAAAGTTTGATCTGTCCCCCTGTTAGCAATGAGGGGACAGTTCGAACTTTATTCACTCCTTAACGGTTTCATCTGTCCCCCTATCACTGACAGGGGGACAGATGAAACTTTTTATTCCTGTTTGTCCCCCACACAATTTAATATATTAATTCTTAAAACTAATGCCACACATACTGCAACATTACATTAAATTAAAGAATAGTGGTATAGGTTTATAATCATCTGTATTTTAATAAGTTACAAATATTTCTTTTGTTTTTCTATTAATCAGCCACAGTCCCATATATCACGTAGTAGGTATTCCAGGTATAGATAATAAGTATAATAACAATCAGTCCTCTGATTTGACTTCATATTACAAAAATGTTAATTTTTACTAACAATATGTTAACTTTTAGATGAGGAAATGTTCCTAATAAGAAAATTTTACTTGTTTAGATAAAATTGCAGCTTCTATAAGGTAATGAAAGACGAATATATACATAATTGTCAAATGCAGTTTGTAGGTGGTGAAATTACTATTGGTCATTTGTTGGAGAAGTTGCGATTGATATTTTATTTATACATAAATTATTCTTACGACCTTTGGAAAAGTTTTAAAATTCGTTATACTAGGGATTTTCGTTTATTTATGTTTTGAGATTATTTACAACTTTAAGTTTATTATTATTTAAAAGTTTTCATTTGTAAAGTCTTCTAATTTGACTTCATATAGCCTAATATGAAGTCAAATCAGAAGACTGATTGTAATATGTACAATACCTACTGTGATTTATCGGACTGTGACTGATTCTATCAATCAATAACAAAACAAAATATTCTTATTATTAGTATATTTTTTATTGTAATTAAGTTGAATTAAGTCAAATCAGAAGACTGATTGTAATTGTATCTACTATACGTACTGTGATTTATGGGACTGTGGCTGATTAATAGAAAAACAAACAAAAAAAAATGTAACTTATTTAAATACAGATGATTATAAACCTAAACCTTCAATTTAATGTATTGTTATTCTTTAATTTAATGTAATGTTGCAGTATGTGTGGCATTAGTTTTAAGAATTAATATATTAAATTGTGTGGGGGACAAACAGGAATAAAAAGTTTCATCTGTCCCCCTGTCAGTGATAGGGGGACAGATGAAACCGTTAAGGAGTGAATAAAGTTCGAACTGTCCCCTCATTGCTAACAGGGGGACAGATCAAACTTTTTTTTCCTATCTGTCACCTTAAGGGGACAAAGCAGGGTGACAGATCGGAATAATTCTATTTTGTTAAGCTTATAAACCGTGGTGTCTGGTATATACAAGATAATTCCAAAAATCTAATTATACACTATGAGCATTTGAAACTTTAAACATTGCTACAAATTGGAATAGTTATGGGTGTTGATAAAACTGTTACATGTACTTATAGCAGCAGGAGACTTACAAAGAATAGAACAAAAAAACGTAAAAATTTAGTATGGGTGATGTAAACATAGAAAATGACCAATTTTCGACTTATCATGTATGCACCAAACACCACAGAAACACCACAGAAACAATTTAGTCGGTCGATTTGAGGAGTCGGTCTTCGATCCATCGGTGTATACTCTCATCGCTTTCGCGCCTGAGTAGTCACACTGGTCTTCTGTAAGTATTATGCTGTAGTGCCTTTGAAAATGATGTATTTTCGGGGCTTTGTTGCAGGGTGATGCCATCATTTGCCGTCGTTTGATCGCATATTCCTGTATGTGTGTGTGCTTAACTCTGGAGTCTTTGCTTAGGGTTCCCGATAAATTGAGCCTAAAGTTGGCCAGGTCCGCCTCATCCCGCACGATGAGGTGCAGAGGTGGCACCAAGCATTGCCTGTAAGGCAGCAGTGGGTGTAGTTCTCATACTGTTAGTGATTGCAACACAAGCAAACAGCTGCAGTTTTTCGAGATCTCTTTGGGCTGTTATCAGGTCTGTCCTGGGCCACCAGACCAGTGAGCCGTATGTGTAATTGGTCGAATGACTGTGGTGTATAACCAGTAGGTGACCTTGGGGCTGATCCCCTAGTTCCTGCCAAGCAGTGCAGCCACAGGGATATGCTAGCTTCAATTAACTAATTTTCTGTTTTTTGTAAAGAGAATCAGTTCAGTTTTTGTAGGATTCACTGAGATTTGGTGCTTGTTGCACCATTCTTCTACTATTTGTAGGGTTTGTCGCATAAGGTTGCATAGTGTTTTCTTGGGTCCCGTTTATTATTACGGTTATGTCATCAGCGTAGCCTACGGTGAAGTAACCTTTGTCGTTGAGTCTGTTGATGAGGCTGTCTACTACTAGGTTCCATAGAAGCGGCGAAAGGACGCCCCCTTGCGGACAGCCCTTCGCAACGATGGCCCTCGTAGTGCCATTTACTGTGACTTGTACAGCTCTCAGTTTGAGCATGTTGGTGATCCAGCCATTATTTGTCTCAATGGGTTCACAGAATTTCCACCATGCTGTCCTTTCTGGCGGTCCTGATCTGTTTATTGTATGTATATTGGGTCGCGGTGTATATCTCTCAGTTGTCCGGGAGTTTCGTGTTTTTTGCTCTGTAAAGTTGCTTACATAGCTTATCTCTAAGTTTACTAAGTTCCTAAGTTAATCTAATTCTAGAACAATACTAAAGCATTAATGTGTATGTCACATTAATGCTTTAGTATTGTTCTAGAATCTAGGATATAGCCTAAATGACCAGACTGAGTGTTAGATCTACTAACCATTTTATGTTTTCTAGCTTTCCTTTTCTCATGAGCCAGTAACGCTGCGTTAGAGGAACTCTTATCTGGGTATGAGTGGAAAACAAATGTCTTCATCTCTTCTGAGTAGTAGTAGTAACATTCTGTGTCTGTATGATAGTACAGGCCCAGCTCCTGAAAATTACGAAACATAACATGGTATGGCAGACAAATAGCGTAGTGTGGGACGCCCTCCAGCTAGATGGACCGTAAGGGCGCGTTCCCACTATGTCGTGACGACAGATTATCATGTCGTTTAAAGAGACGTGGCTTGTGTATTTAAATGGACTTGTTCACAACAGGACGAAACGATTAACTGTCGTCCACGACTTTCGAATACAATTTTCCAACGATAAATTAATCGTCAAGACATAGTGGGAACGCGCCCTAAGAAGGTGGCTGGGACAGACTGGATGCTGGAGGCGGAGGTCAGGGTGTTGTGGCGCAGCCTGGGAGAGGCCTATGTCCAACAGTTTACTGTGATAGGCTGTGTTGATGGCACACAAGAGATAATGTCTTGTGTTCTACTGCAGGGGAAAGGTTGATAACTTATGGCCGATTCCTATAATTTACGGACCATTATTGGTTAAAATTAACAATAATGAAGCAAAGACCTCATAGCTTTGCATAGTAGATCCTCCCATATGGAAGTAGCTATCACAGGGAAAATTAGCTTATGAATCTATTTATATTTACAGTTTGGCAATAGAAAATGCCATACCATGCCGGCAATTTGTTTTTGTTTATAGGAACCGAGCATTAATTATATTGGCATAAAGGAGCCAGAGAAAGTAGATTGGTAAGTATAGTTGAATGATTTTGATGAGGTTTTATCATAGGTATTGTAGTCTTTTTTTTAATACTAAAATGCAATTTGTAAAATAATAAAGATTAAATATAAAAAAATTTGAAACAAAAAATTTACCGAATTATAATAATATCCAGTCTTATAATCATAGTACATTCCCGCAGACTCCACATACACCATCCCAGATTCCTTCATAGCATCTTGCGCAACCTCTGCTACTTGCTCCGCTATGCTCTTACTTTCCTTATTGTCATCAGTTATATTCCATCCCGAGTTCTCCTGCTTTTCTACTGCTTTAACTATTTTGGGAGCATTCTGTTGCGCCTCTTTAATTATTTCTTCTGTTTGCGTTATTTCGTCTTTAGTTTTAACTGATTTAGATCTCTCAGATACTGTTTCTTTTGAAGTGTTATTAGACTCTGTTTGAGTGGATTGATTTTGGTCACTGACAGTATCTGTGCTTGCTTGTATATTATCAGTGTTAGTACCACTATCTGTAAGTTCTCTTACAGACAAAACATCTTTAAATCTATTTTCATAAACCTGTAAAATTGCCTAATATGATAAGTATAACTTTGCAATTGTTGCTTTTTTTATGTATTATTAGCTGAACCATCAAACGTTGTCCTGTCAATATTTTTTTCGGTTTTTCGATTGTTCCTTTGGAGTTTTCCTAATTGTCTTTTTTCCTAAACCATCTCAGTAATGAGGCCAACAAAACAAAAAAAAAACAATTGGTCAAGCCATTTTCGAGTTTTTGCGAAATTAATACACGGCCATACATATATACATTTATTGAAGAGAAAGGTTATAGGCGAAACTGCAGATAAATAGTAAAATAATGTAAGTACTATGTTGAATGTTCAAATCAACAATTTTTTTTTTGTTTATTTACCATTTCATCTATGCCATACTTTAGCTTTTGTATCATAATCTGTTTCTGTTTGTTACGCATTCTCAGTCTTAGTATCAGCTCCAGGATTTCAGGCCGGTATTTTAGAGATAGTCGAAGACTCCGTAAGTTGAAGCTATGTTTTGGCTTTCTGCTATGTGATTCAATCATTTTTATTTTGTCAAGATTTGAGTGAACTAAAACAAATTCAATAGCACTACAACAAGCCTACTATTTACCACAAAACTAATAAAATGTTTGTTTTTTAATAGTTTTGCTAAAATTTTATAATTGACATTATTGTCAATCACATTGTCAATTTTTGACTTGACATTGACTGACACAACACACAGTGTTGCTAACTGCTACTTTTTTTTTTTACTGTGGCATCTCGCAGGTATACCACTAAGGTATTTACTGCTCAACCGAACAATCCTGTGGCTGCCTTAAGCACTACACTCAAAGCCTCCAGCCAGGAGCAAAACTATTCTAAATTAAAATTAGGCGAACGCTCGCTAAGGGCACCCCCTGTGGGGTACGAAGCTCGGCTTAGGGCGTCGCTGAGGGGAGGACAGCAAGATGGGACAGGCTGGATTAAGGATATATCATGATTATTATGCGGGGAATTTAAAGCTACGCGCTCAGCTGCGGCGCGGGCTGGCGCTTCATCGGACAAGGCTAACTGCTACCTTTAGTCATTTATTTATATAGATGCTCTGTGCCTATAATTAGTCAGTAGCTAGACTAGACATTTTGCAAAATGTTGCTAGATGGCTGACCATTTAGCAACATTTTGCAAAATGTCAAGAAATACTGATATTTCTTACCCAAAAAAGTTGCTAGAAGTAGCTAAATGTTACTTCTACTCATTGACTTATAAATCATACTTCTACTTCGTTTTCCTAGATAGTAATTTGACATTTCAAATCGTTGGTGTTTTTTCAGTTTGTAGTTTGACTAAAATATTTCCCCGCATACTACAATCAAATGAAACGAAATTTAAATCTTGTTTATAACGCACACTATGCAGCCAAGCATATTATAAGCTGTGGGATTATATCGTTGACAAAAATGCTTGGCTCAACGCTGATCCAGCGCCACAAGGGCGCTTATACTAATTGATTAGCATTCGAAAATATTGTAGGAGCTGCTGAAGATTGCAAAAACTATCGTTGAATTTTGTATCTTCAATCTCTTAGTACTGTTTAATTGCATAGCAACATGTGTGAACACTGTGACCATGTACCTTCTATAAAGCTACCATTTGCTGGGTACGTCTTTCATTGACTTGAATGTGCCCTGGCGGCTGAGAGTCACTCAAATGTCTCGCTGGTGGTGGCGTGTGTGTTGCCTTCAAAACAGTTGAGCTAAACGCTGCTGATCCATGCGTCATGTTCGTGAACGGGCGCCGTCAGTAGGGACTGGTCATCTCTTGTCTGCCACGGCTTATTTTTTTTTTTTTTATCTTTTTATTACGGACGCTTTTTACGTGAACGTCTTTCTACATTGTTCTCACATGTATAATTTAAAATGAACGATGTAATGTACCTAACCAATATTTTATAACAATGATCATCTGCCTAGCCTTTTCCCAACTACGTTGGGGTCAGCTTCCAGTCTAACCGGATGCAGCTGAATACCAGTATTTTATATGGAGCGACTGCGTATCTGACCTCCACAACCCAGTAATTGGGTGATACGATACCCCTTGGTAAGACTGGTTGTCATACTTTTGGACTTCTGACGACCCGTAACGACTGTCAAAGATCCACGAATGACAGCCGGGACCAACGGCTTAACATGCTTTCCGAGGCATGGAGGAGTCTCGGTACGTAAAGATGGTCACCCATCCACAGACCAACCCCGGCAAGCGTAGCTTAACCTGACGGATCGACCCGTGTGGCAGTTATTACTTAGCCACGAGCTCCTATTTTAATAACCAATATTTTATAACAATAATATGATTTAAAAGAGTGTCCGTGGAGTTTCTTGCCCGTTCTTATCCATAGGAAACCTACGCTTTGGAATGGGCAACTAGCTTCATATTTCTGACTGACTGACCCCTTGACAATTCAAAAGTGCCTGTAAATGGTTTGAAATAAATACTTTGAATTTGAGTTGAGAAACTAAGTTTCGGCAAGATTAGACCTGCCAGACCTTTTGATCCTCTATCGAGGGGCATCTTGGTTATTATTTGGCGTATGTTCCATCAGGGTACTCGATGAGGTAGGTTCAGGGTGCCGGAGGGGCATATTTTAGGGGTCTACTAAGTACCTACTTCCGGCAGAGTGCGCAATGGCAGACCCACTTTTTTTACTTAATTAATCAATGGTAAACTGTTGCCAGCACTTTAATTCGGATAGGTACATTGTGACGTAATTTTCACTAAAAATACGACAAAAAATATGAATAATTTCCATGACCCTGCAGGATCGGCCCTGGCAGACCTGTTTTTTTTTTTTTTTTAAGTGTCGGATAGCGATCTAAATATAGCCTATTGGGGTACCTATCCGATGAGGTAGGTAGGTATTTTTGCAGCCGGCTCTCCCATTATTAGGTATATGGGTCATTCTAAGTTAAGAGGTACTTTCGATGACCAGGACAAAAAAAATACTTTTTTTTTATATTAACTTCAAACCTATTCATTACATAAAACTAAGTGTTTTCTACGTGGTCACTCAAATTTATTACATAAATGTACGTAGTTTAGTCACAACAAGCTCTAATATAAGAAAAATGTCTCTCCCCTGGTCTGTCCCCCAACCGACTTTATTTGTAAACATTATGAATGTATTAAAATTCAAAAATTACTTTAGCGTCGTTAAATTTATACAGAAAGATAACTTAGTAACAGTATATTACAAGTAAAATTGCATAAATTTCAATTTTTCATAAAAAATATCAACGTCGAAATTTGTCCTCCGTGTTTCGTGTCTCGTCCCCTGGCTTTTTGTTTTCGTTTAAAAATCAGTTTTGTTTTGCTAATCTGTGGAAATTGTGACCTAGAGTCACTGACCTCCATATATACAAGTACGCTGGACTTACGATACCCTATGAAATGACAGCTCTTTATTGTGCCTATTTGAAGCGCCCCCAATGCGTGGGAAGAGAACTAAATCTGACGTAACTTGCAAATGGCCGCTGTCTCGTTTGAATTGTCTCCCGTGTTTTAGAGTGTTTTTGGAGGTTTATCGCGATTAAGCTTCTTTGTTGTGTCGTATTAACCGGCGAAATACACCCGTCCCGCATGCGGGATACATAAATAAGTGGTGGTCATTCATAGGTCAACTATGAAAGAGTGTTTGTTATGCAAAACTCGTTACCAGAAAGGAAGTGGGGTTGCATTCCACAAGTTATTATTAGACATTTAAAATCAGTCACTTATCTTATTATACGTAATAACAATATATTTGTCTTTGTATAACCGGTTTTTTATAAACCACAAAATTTTATAGTGCTGTAAAGTTACCTGTCGATAAAAGTTATCGATATTTTTCCTAACGATATCTATTTACTTTCAAGAACGGAAATCGCTGATGACCGATTTTTATTATCAAATACATATAATTTAAAAATAATTCACAGGTTTCCGACTGACAAAAGAAGACTGGAATTATGGCTGAAAAACATTGAAAAGCCTAGTTGGCGTCCGAAAAAATATTATTACATCTGTTCAAAGCACTTCTCCGATGACTGTTTTATTAAACATAACTCATTTTATTTTCTATAAATACCTTACCTATTCCACTCCATCCCAAGAAACCCTTATTTCTATTTAAAAAGCGTTCCCTATTTATTTTTGGATTTAGTTAGTCACATACTAAGTACCCCCTTAGTCTGGCTTCGGATTATCCTAAGACTAGCAGTCTGCCCCAACTTCTCCCGTGGTACATACATAGCCTATGTCACTCAGGGATAACGTACCAATCCAACGGTTAAAGAACTTATGAAATCGGTCTAGCAGTTCCTGAAATTTGCGCGTTCAACCAAAAAAACTCATCAGCTTTATTATAAACAACCCGGCCGAAATATCTGTATCTGTCGGAAACATAGAAAGAAATAGTATACCTGATGGTCGGAAAAGCCTTTTATCGATGTATTTTATCTTACTGTCCCATCCCTATTATTAGTTCCGTTCCCACCCACTTCTGCGATCAGCGCCAAAATGGCGAAAATCAAATCGCCGCACTATGGCTCGGCTTATCATAGGTCCAGCGTACTTGTATATATCGCTCATTTGCGACAAGAACGTGACAAAGTAAAAATCTCAATTTTTGGCAAATCGCATTTGAAAGTTTAAATTTCCTGTAACTTTTTAATTATTATGTTTAGACTATTCAGCTCAATAGAACATAACTTCAAGGTTTTCGTTTTTTTTGGATCAAATTGCATTCAGACCTTAAATCAGTTATTAAATTTATTATGATTATTTATTTAAACAAGGGTCCTCCTTGTTGCGTTATTCTTGTAAAAAATGTGCAGTATTGCAAAACAAACAGATATGTAACGTTTTTCTTGAAAAAAAAATTGAATAAAAATCTAAACCTTTACAAGTTATATCGTATTGTTACGTTTTTATTGATAATCTGTAATCTAAATGTATGGAACATTTTAAATAAGACACGTTACTGGTCGTAGAAATCTCTGTATTTTTGTATTTTGTTTTACAAAATGAAAGATATTTTTGCGAAGTTATTGTGTAACTTTCGCTGAAATAGAAGTAATACTCACATTTATAAAATATTATAATTATAACTAGACGCTAATATCCTGCCTGCATTTCTTAACTGTTTAGTAATGTTTTTTTTTCATTTTTCTTTATTCAGGGGTTTTTTTTTTCCTTTTTTTGTAGGTGTAGGGTCTTCATTTGTGCTAATCTGTACATCTGCAGGCGGTAGTTGATTTTTAGGTGCAATTGCTTCATTAAATGGTCTTTTTTTTGCTTTTTTAGCCGGTGTTGTTTCTTCATTGGTGCTCATTTGTACATCTGCAGTCGGATATCTATTTTGAGATACAAATGTTGGTGTTTCTCTTCCTGTAGGTACGATGCTTGCAATGGCATCCAGCATTTCTTGTCTCATTCTATCGTCATTTCCTGTCATCATTTGTTTAGCTGTGTTATCTATTTCTTCATTTAAAATCGTATTTTGTATTATATTTGTTGTGTTCTCATTTTTTTATTTGTCATCAGTCTGTATAGTACGTATATCAGTCTTATTAGGATTTTCATTGTCGTTCATAATTATATCTTCATCTTCACTAGAACTCTCAATTTTTCGTTGATCTTGAACTAATTCGTAGTCAGGATCCTTCACTGAGTCGTCGTAGTCTGCAGCAAAAGTTTTTTTTATTTTTTTATTATTACAATACGGGGGCATAGCATAGCGCTATCATTAAAATACAGAAACTAACAATTATCATCATAAAAAGAGAGAGAGAGAACACTTTATTGTATACACCAGGAAATCATCATACATCATACTCGTTCTTTAATTTCATAAGTTTCCTATTGTTTTGATGCATTCCTAGTAAATAATAATATTGTTGCTCATTGTGATTCCCACAAACTCGTGGTCAGAGGAGCTCGTGGCTAAGTAATAACTGCCGCACGGGTCGATCCATCAGGTTAAGCTACGCTTGCCGGGGTTGGTCTGTGGATGGGTGACCATCTTTACATACCGAGACTCCTCCGTGCCTCGGAAAGCACGTTAAGCCGTTGGTCCCGGCTGTCATTCGTGGATCTTTGATAGTCGTTACGGGTCGTCAGAAGCCCGAAAATCTGACAACCAGTCTTACCAAGGGGTATCGTATTACCCAGTTACTGGGTTGTGGAGGTCAGATAGGCAGTCGCTCCATGTAAAATACTGGTATTCAGCTGCATCCGGTTAGACTGGAAGCCGACCCCAATATAGTTGGGAAAAGGCTAGGCAGATGATTGTGATTCCCACAAACGTACTCTTTGAAAAAAATACTATACTTCGTGATTTATTAAATGAAACTTATTTGTGTGCACTGTGAATAAAAATACTGCTAGATAATCTTTTAATTTTTATAACTTACGTGAATGTTCATTAATTTTTCATTTCATTTATTCAATAACAATTTACATTGTGTCTGAATGTTTTACAAGAATACTATTTCACAAATAATTAAAATAATAACAAATTAAACAGAATTAAATTAGTTCCATACAATGTCATTGCCTACCTAAGTTATATTATTTACACACAAAAATTCAAAATAATCTAATATAACAATATTTTATCAAAAATTCACTACATTAATAAAATTCAAACAATTCCTCGGACAAGATTTACAATCTTCCTAGACCGTGATTCCATCTGTAAAATAAATTGTAATTAGACACTGTTTTTATCATTTATAATGCAACATTGTAAGCTATTCGTTGTAAAAAAATATATTTTTTATCAAGAATGTGTTAACTTGAGATAACCAACATTAAGACCAAACATTTTGTACTTTTATTATCAACTGTAACGGAACATCTTAAATTATCCAACAAAAAACATTGTTTATTTCAGCAACAACGGTACAACCCTATGTAAACCCTAGCATGCGATTACTATTTTTACTACAATAATGATCCACAAACAAAATGTCCCGTTATAGCTGCAAAAATAAATCACAAAAAAAAAACAAAAAGCTGTATTTACCTTTCATCAAAACCGAGACACCACGAGCTGTTACGTTTTTGCCGCAATCGGGCAGCACTTTCTTCCTCATGCGAGCGGCGAACACTGACGTGAACCGATCTTGCATTCAACTTAAGGGCGGAAAGAGATGGCGCTAAACCGATAGTCGCCGATTCTTTCCCTCATTACTCGGTCATTTTCGGCGCTAGAAATATCGCGTTTTAGCAGCAAGTAGAGCGCGATGCGCCGGATTCTACTGTATCATTATTCCATAACGACACATATTTTCGTTAACACGTTCTTGTCGCAAATGAGCGATATGGAGGTCAGTGCCTAGTACATAGGATGTAACGTGAAGTAAGCAGCAAGCGACGCAAAAGCCGACTGCGTAGCCGTTATCATTCATTCATTTTAGTCACGCCACTCGCTGGTTGCAGAAGTGTTGAGTGAATGCAGTCTTTCCTCTGGTAAGTTTTATTTAGCAATTATTTGTTAAAATACTAATATATACTCAAATATTCACTATGAATAGTGCTTACATTGTTACGTTTGGTTGTGAATTGCGTACGAGAAACACTTTTACAGCTATTTTAGATATCAATCGAAAATGTATCTCCCCTGGCGTATTTCCCCTGGCTCTCTTGATGGCAGGGGAGATACTTAATATCCAGGGGAGATACATTTGTACGTGTTTTCATTAATACCTCTACCGTGTTCTCTGAACCTTTACTTGGCATTATGTCTATCTTAGCTTTACAATGTAATATGACTTTTTTACAGAAAGTTCACATGGAATTTTCATGAAGCAGGTCAAGGCAAGGGAGCTCCCGTTTGAGTGGGTGCTACTTGCAAGAGAACTGCAGATAGATTAGTTCCGAGTGGCACCGATATTTCATCAATAGATGATTTTGCTAAAGCCCTTGAGAAAACCTGCCCGATTATTAAAATTTTCACCGTAGATGATGTAGACATATCTGAAAAAGCAGCAAAAATGGGATCTGCTGAAGGTATAAAGACTTTTTCAGGCACCCTAAAGGTACGGAGCGAGAGGGCATGGGAGGCCGTCACCTCCTTCTGCGAAGCAGTAATGCTCGCGAAGGAGGAGGCGGAACGCGTGAGGGAGAGGCAAAATTCGCGCCCTCACGCCCCTTGCCGCCGCAGGAGGAGACGCCCTGGGTGTCGGGAATCGCCGGCCACCCTAGGCGCGGGCTTGCGGACGGTGAGCAATGGGTAGCTCGCCGTCGCTAAGGACCAGGCCCGGGTCGACGGCGCGTTGTGTTCCACGCGCGCCTCAAAGAGATGTCAGCAACTGAAGGGGTTCGATGGGACCGATGCCTGCCGGGGTTGCGGGAAAGTCCGAAAGGGATACCGTCGCCCTAGGCAACGTAAAGGCAACCGTAAAAAAGGCACCCTAAAGGTTCACCAAGTTACCATAGTTTAAGTACAGACGCCAGCACATCAACCTACCCGAAACTCAAATTTTATCAATCATCTTTGAACCTTATACTTTAGTGATAAAGTTGAAAATTGTAGTAGGTTGATGCGCTGGCGTCTGTACAAGCAAAGTTTAATACTATTATTTAAAAGAGATGCTTTTGTTTATTTTTATTTCATTAATGTATATTGATAGTAAAGTATTTAGTAGTAGAAGTTATTTTTTTGTTTTTATGGAAAGGAAAAGTTAGAACCTTTTCATGTTTTGTACGTAGCGCTTAAGAAACATTTAATTTTATAAACAAAAACTGCTAAGAAATGAAAAGCCTGATTATAAATAATTCATAATTAAAAATAAAAATTAATAAATAAAGTTGATTCTTTAAAATAACCCTGTTTTTATTATGTCGTATCTCTTCCCTGTTCATAAAGTATCTTCCCCTGTGTATCTTGTCTCTACCCTGTACTGAGTATTTCCCCTGGTCACTTATAAAACGAGATAAAACCAACAAATTGACTGGCCACTTTGTAAACATTTTCAACTTAAAAGTTTCTTTATAAAAATGTATTCATAAATAAAAATATTTAAAAAAAATGCCGTGCCGTTGCTTCATACAACGTATTACCTCTTAACTTAGAATCACCCATATGTTAAATATCGAAGCAGCGAGGTCGGGCAAGTGCGCGAGGCTATGAGGAAATGCGATGACTGCGGCGCGGTCGCGCGTTCACCTTAAGAAATAAGAAGAGTGAACTACTTATATTCAAGGCGGGTAATGACTCTGAAAATCGTTCCACCGGTCAGGCTTGGAGGAATGCCACTCAGTAGGGTCACCAAATTTAAGTACCTGGGGCACTGGGTCAACGAAGGACCTTTCAGATGATTTAGATGTTGAGCGGGAACGTAGGGCGTTGGCAGTGAGATGCAATAGGCACGCAGGTTTGAACGGTGCACAAAAGAGGTTAAAATCGCTCTTTTCAAAGCATACGGCCAGACATTTTATACCTACAGCCTTTGGGTCAGCTATACGCGTAGATCTTTCAATGCCCTGCGGGTCCTGTACAATATGGTTTTAGGATACTGTTGCGGTTGCCTCGCTTTTGCAGTGCATCGGGTATGTTTGCTAAGGCCAGTACTGACTGCTTTAGGGCTATAGTACGGAAAAAAGTGGCCTCCCTGGTGGCCGCGTGCGGGGCAGCACCAATGGCCTTCTGAATACCATATTGGGAAGGGTTGATTGTCCGGTTGTGAGGCACTGGAATACAGTTCACGGATCTGGAGGGGTACTTTTTAATGTAAAATAGTTTAATTTAATAAATGAATAATTTATAATAAGTAATGTTGACATTGAATAATAATATACTAACATAGTACAATCAAAAAATATTCCAATTGTTAGTAAATCATACTTATTGATTTACTAACAATTGGAATATTTTTTGATTCTGAAATAAATGAATAATAATAATAATTGAAGTGTTTTAAGGACAAGGCCTATTAGAATTTATTTTGTGGATGGATGTCAATATCATGGAATATATTGAGGATTTACTTACTTTTTTTTTGTTCAGGTGTCAGGCTCAACTTTATTATTCAGGAAAAATTTAAACTCTCATGCACTTACAGCAAGAATTAGCAAGCAGTACATACTTAGTCTATGATGAATTCCACAGGAATACATTAAATTTCACTAATCCTTACAATATATTATTTTCCAATTTCTTTTTGTGGCCATTGGCCTGCTGCTTTTATTATTTCGTTAATTTTGCTGCTGGGTCTAAGTTGTCTTTTAAAAAAACGTTAAGGAAATGAAAGGAGTTTTATTTGTTAAACATTTATTAAACAGTAATACTTAAATAACAATTTAAATTTAGTTAAAAATAACAGTAGGTATTTTAAAATGTGCCTTTATTATAATTATTAACAGTGAACTGCTATTTTTTCAAATATTAATAACAAAAGAATATTAATATAACTATGTTGTATGTTTATGTATTTTACTGTGCGTACATAAATAATAAAATAAAACTTTTAATAGAAAAACAAGTGTCTGACTGTGAGTGTAATCTCATCATCGGCTCAGTTAAGAAATTTTCCACTTAATACTTCCTTAGCGTTGAATTTGAAGTAGTGTTACTGGCCTATGACATGTGAGGAATATACTTATATTAGATTAGTACCAGGGGGTCTACCACCACCTCTTATAGCAATCTTACATCACATATAGCTCAATCTCTTTACCAGTATGAAGATTAAAAAAATTATGCTTTAGGGTGTAGTGATAGATGCCCTGATTAGAGATTCAAAATGATCACGTGATGAGTACTATGCAGGAGTCTAAGCTACTGCATTTCTATTCTTTGTTCTCTCCCAAACAATAATGTGTGACTTCAAATCGCAATATTGATTCTAGCAATCGCAATTTTGACACAGACAGTACTACTTTCGATATTTAAAATTACCGTGAAACCTGCTAACTTTGCCAACGGTTGCCGAGTTTGCCATAGCCAACTTCTGAGGGAAAGTCTAGTTACGTCTTACTAATAGTTTTTTGTCATAGTATCGATGCTTTTATGGTAAAATTTATTAGTTAAATGGCAACACCGAAAGAGATGTGGCAACACAGCTGGTTTTTGAGATGTCATTTTTGGCGGTTACATTTTTCGAATGTTGGTGGCGTAAAACTTAGTGCTCCGGAACTTTTACAAAAATAAACGGGAAAAGCATTGTCTACGCAAGTACTTTTTTGATATATTAGCATAATGTTCCTTAACTAAATAAACGCTGATTTACCGTGCTACAAGCTACCTATAGTTCGCAATTGGTGTTGGTAAATTCAACAACCCCAATCACAACGTTGAAGGTTAGGGCTGCCACAAAATTTCTTATGAATATTTTAATTAAATTGTCTTTGTGGACAAGCTGGAAAGAGTGGTGAATTATCATTCCTGGAAGTTTCAGGTACGGATGGCACTAATATTAGAAAATTTATGGGGTTGTGTTGAGGGCACAGATACTGATGCGGGACGAATTCAGAAAGCTCTCGCTAGAATATGCCTCTCAATCAAGCCACATTGTTATTAATATGTACGGGATTCTACGACAGCAAAAACCGCATGGGATAACCTCAAAACTGTGTTCGAGGATAAATCTCTTTATAGAAGGGTTACATTATTGAAACAACTGCTTTCTAAGAGGTTATGGGCCCAGCAAACAAAGGGCGACACGTTGACACAAATAAAAACGAAAAGTGAATGGTGTACTAAGTTAAAGTGTGGTGCCAATACAAGGCAC
This sequence comes from Xanthia togata, assembly GCA_963853775.1. Taxonomy (NCBI): domain Eukaryota; kingdom Metazoa; phylum Arthropoda; class Insecta; order Lepidoptera; family Noctuidae; genus Xanthia; species Xanthia togata. The sequence goes on from OY970805.1 coordinate 10,630,984, forward strand.
AGGGCTGATTGTTCATTGGAATCATCCGTATTATATTATTAATGACGGATCAAGACCAACGTGGCGGCGACGGCAGGAGTCATGCTGGCAGTGCAGCTGACCATACCTTTGGAACGCCGGGGACGATGTTACCCTACGGCGGTGGCAGCTTTGTGGACAAGCTGGAAGAAGTGGTGAATAATCATTCCTGGAAGTTTCAGGTACGGATGGCACTAATATTAGAAAATTTATGGGGTTGTGTTGAGGGCACAGATACTGATGCGGGACGAATTCAGAAAGCTCTCGCTAGATTAAGCCTCTCAATCAAGCCACATTGTTATCAATATGTACGGGATTCTACGACAGCAAAAACCGCATGGGATAACCTCAAAACTGTGTTCGAGGATAAATCTCTTTATAGAAGGGTTACATTATTGAAACAACTGATTTCTAAAAATAAGGTACCCAGATATAAAATAGTGTATGTGCATAAATGAAGGTTTAATAAACATAATAACTTTTTATTAAAAAAATCCTTTTCCATTGGAAACAACATTTTAGATCGTGGCAGTTACTTCTTTTGACTTTCACAAGTGCCCGTAAATGCCAAAATGATTTGAATAGACACTGTTTAACATTGATGGTACGTGTATAAGTCGTTAAATATTGTAGTTGTTTTCCAGTTTACCTTTAGGTTAATTTCATGCGTACCTTGTGTACAAAATATTGACCAAAAAATATTTTATTTTCCTTTTTTAGAAGATGGAAAAACGACGCCGCCGACCTTTGTTAGGGAACAGAGCATATAAGGATTATTCCACAGAAATGTTGGAAGTTGCTGTGGACTTAGTTAGCAGAAAAGAAATTTCGTCCCTTGAAGCTGAAAAACGATTCCTCATACCACGCACAACTATAGAGAATAAAGTGAAAAATAAGCATACGTAATAAGCTGACAGCAGACTTTCTGAATCAGAAGAACAAAATATTGTTAATGTCCTGAGAGAAGCAGGTGATTTCGGAGCTCCTCTATCTCGTTTCGATCTAAGTCTCGTTGTGTTCAACTACCTTAAAGGAAACAACAGAGAACATATTTTTGATAAAAAACCGCCAGGAAAGTGGTGGATAAAAAAAAATCTGGTCCGACACAAAGATAAATTAACAATAAGAGCCGCACAAAATATAAAAAGAGTTCGCGCTGCAAAAACGTCAGATGAATTTAACAATTATTTCGATAATTTAACCCTTTACCGCATATCGTCACAAATTTGGAACATTCAGCTTTTGGTATAATATATTTATTCCTGTGACATCTATGATCTTTTCTTGGAACTAATTCGTATGTAGGGAGTGTAACTCACCTAATATGCGCCAGTGGCGCCTCTACAGAGGTGCCTAGGAACTAAAATCGACTATTTCGTCAGTTGGTTTCCAAAATTTGACAGTTTGTCAATTCGCTGGTTTTCAATACGATTTTTTATTGGTTTTTTGTTAATATCTGAAGAAAATTAGTGATTCACCTGATACAACAATGGACCCACAGGCTTTTTACGGCAAAAGAAGTAAGTTCAAACCATAATATGTAGTGAATATTATCATTTTTTAAATGTTCCGAATTTGGAACACCATGCAGTTGTTATGTTTTTTGAAGTACCAAATATGGAACTTTATGCACTCCAGTCAATAGTTTGAAAGTTCCAAATCCGGAACATTATGCAGTGTTAGACCACAATACTTTATCACTAAATATGGAACAATATGCGCTCCAATCAATCATTTACAATTTCCGAATCGGGAACATTATGCAGCGTAAGATCTTTTATACTTTCAGGGTATTATTAAACCCTGCAGCTAATGTAATTTTTAAGTAGGATAATTAAAAGTAGCGCATAACAAGTTTATAATAATTGTATTTTATGGGCTGTATGATCTCCCAGCCCTGAGTATATATAATATAAAATTATGTGTATAGGTACGTAATTATTTTTAGTAAATTTGCTTAATTATTTTATTGTAGAAAAAATGGAGATGCGTCCTCGACAAACAATCGTCGTAATTCCAGAGAGCAGTGAGGATGAAAATGTATCAGATGAAGACGATTACAATACTCAAGATCCTTTACACATAAATGAAGAAAAAGAAACGCCTTCCTCAGACGGAGAAGATGAAGGAGAAGAAGATGGAGAAGGAGAAGAGGAACTGACTGAGTTTCTTGAGTGTACTGAAGAGCATGTGGAGATGTTTGAAAATTTTACAGACAATCAACCTTCTACTTCTCAGGCAGCTTCTTCACGTAAGAAAAAAAAGAAAGATAAGTTGGTGTGGTCGAATGACAATATTCAGTATGATGAATCCAATATTGCTTTTTTGGGATCTGAAACTCTTCCGGATGAAATTATGCAGCTAAATACTCCAATGGAGTTTTTCAAATTTCTTTTTCCGTCATCTGCTGTAAATTTAATTGAGGAAGAAAGCAACGTATACGCAGCACAAATTTCACCTGAAAACTTGCATTCAGTGAAACATGAAGACATCTATAAATTTATAGGTATTATTATATACATGTCGGTAGTACACCTGCCAACTACTCGGCATTACTGGAAGGAAGGCACGTATATTGAAAAAGTTGCAAATGTAATGACGTGCAACAAATTCGAAGAGATTAAAAGATTTTTGCATTTTTTCGACAAAACAAACGAACTAAAACCAAATGACCCACAGTTTGACAGGCTTCAGAAAATACGCCCACTTATGAAAATCCTTCGCGAAAGGCTACTAAAAGTTCCGAAAGAGGAATTTTTGTCAATCGACGAACAGATGATCCCTACCAAGGCCCGAACTTCGGGGATCAGACAGTACAATGCGAAGAAACCCCATAAATGGGGTTATCTAAATTATGTATTAAGCGGAGTCAGTGGATTCAGCTATGATTTTGAATTATTCGGTGGAAAATACCCTGATCAGCCAGAAAACTGCCCCGATCTTGGAGTGCCAGGAAATGTGGTACAAAGACTAATGTAGACTGTCTCAGACAATTTGAATCATAAGATTTTTGTAGATAACTGGTACACTAGTTTGCAGCTAATGGCAAACTTGCACAAAAGAGGTTTTCTGCCATTAGGCACAATACAACTAAGAAGAGCTCCAAATATAAATATATCTAAAAAAACTTTAGGAAAGAAAGAACGAGGTTATTGCTCCGAAAAAAGTGTTACTGTTGATGACGTTCAGCTATCAGTTACCAATTGGGTCGACAATAAAGCAGTCAGTTTGTGTTCATCCTACGTAGGCAAGGAACCAATGGGAGTTGTGAAAAGATATTCCAAAAAACAAAAGTGTAGAGTTGATATTCCTTGCCCAAAAGCAGTAACTATTTATAACAAATACATGGGTGGTGTTGATTTACTAGATGCCATGTTAGGCTTCTATAGGATCAAAATCCGCAGTAAAAAATGGTACCACCGGCTGTTCTTCCATTTCATTGATCTCTGTTGCGTGAATAGCTGGTTACTATGGCGAAGAGTCATGAAACAGAAAGGTGAAGATATTTACATTCCATTGCTTGACTTCAAGTTAGCCATAGCAGACGTATTGATGCACAAAGATTCAAAAGTATATACTCCGACTACACGCAAACGAGGACGACCACTGAATCAAGATGTTGAGGCAATTAAAAAGGGGCGATCAAGGCGACGCATAGAACTACCTCCAATGGAAGTAGCTGGAGATGGGTTCAACCACTGGCCTGATTGGAAAACCGATCGCCAACGGTGTAAACTGGAAGGATGCAAACAGAAATCCCAAGTGATGTGCGAAAAGTGTGGTTGTTATCTTTGTTTCAACAAAGATCGCAACTGTTTTAAAAACTTTCACACATAATTTCTTTAATTAAATAGCATAGTTTCACGTTGTTTCTTTTAATTCCTGTTTTTCAATGTTATACATAATTCGATCACACCGCATGTTGTACCAAATTTGGAACGTCTGAGTTTTAGAACTAGAACGCATGGCGTTCCATATTTGGAACAATTACTTTTACCTATGTATCTTTTTTACATGGTCTTCTATATTTTTTTTTATATTTTTTTGGGGACCTATAAATGCCCTATACCGACATATATTTTTTCCAAAAGATTTAAAAAATCCATGCGGTAAAGGGTTAAGAAATACTTTACGAGACATACCCAAAAGTAATATACTCAATTACGACGAAACCAACCTATCGGATAATCCTGGATCTTCCAAGTGCATCTTCAAGCGCGAAGTAAAGTATCCTGAAAGAGTACTCAACCACACCAAAGGCAATATCTCAATAATGTTCGCAGCGGTGGCATATGGAACGCTCTTGCCTACTTATACTGTCTTCAAGGCAGAGCATTTGTGGACCTCGTGGTGTCAAAATGGTCCAAACGGAGCCCGATATAATCGGACAAAATCTGGCTGGTTTGATGCCACCGTGTTCGAAGATTGGTTTCAGAAAATTATCATACCATGGGCTGAAAAGCTTGAAGGGCCGAAATTAATCATTGGCGACAACCTTTCAAGCCATTTAAACGTTAATATAATACGTCTATGCGAAGAAACAAATATAAGGTTGACGCCCAGCAAATGCTGAGATGGTAACCCTTTCGGTACAGGCACGCTCAGCAAAATTTTACTGCAATTTAATTGTTATGTTTTTTGTTCTTTTTTTTTAATGTGTTTGTTGCTGTTGTGTTGTGTCTGTGTCGAATAAATGTTTTGTATTGTATTGTAAGGTTCGCATTTTTGCCACCTAATTCCACATACATTTCACAGCCCTTGGATGTTGCATTTTTCGGCCCCCTGAAAAAGCAATGGCGCAAATTTTTTACCACATACAAACACGAGAATCCGTCAGAAACGCAACTCAATAAATCTCATTTTCCGTTGTTGCTTAAATCTTTAATACAGGCAATAGAGATAACCAGTAAAGAAAATATCATCTCTGGATTTAGAGCTACTGGGATAGTACCTTTTAACCCTCATAAAATATTGAGGAAACTTCCTGACTATGAACAAGAAACTAAATATACCGTTGACAACGCGCTTCTAGACTATTTAATAGAAAAACGGGTCTGTAAATCCTATTAGGAAAATAAAAAAATAAAAAAGTCAACATTACACCCGGTGCTTCGGTTTCTTCCGAAGAAATAGAACTGTTGATGTCGAATAAAAGAAGTAGGTAACGCTAAAAAACTTTCAACTAAAACCGAACTCAAGAAAAATCGTGAGATTAAAGCTCTGAATCATCCTAAGTGTACAACTGAACCTGAAATGCCTATGGTTTTGATGTCTACACCAGAACCCGAATCGGAAGCGATGCATCCTAGGTGTACACCTGAAAATAAAATTACTACTGCATTGTTACCTTCACCAGGACCTGAAACAGAAACTTATGATCCATGGTTTGCGTCTGAAAATGAAGCTGCCAGTATAACATCTACCCCAGGACCTGAATCTACTGTAAAGTCAGGTGGATTTTTTTTTACAATATTATCTGAAATCTAGTCCACAGAATCGCACTTTCTATTTGGATTAAAGTAATCTTAAATTGAATAAAATTGATAAAACTCACAATATATTTTCATCACTCAATCTGTGTAAACTGCCTGATAAAAAACTTGAAATTGGCTCAGAACCATCAGAGTTTATCGATTATAATAATCCGGTACCATCCACCTCTGCAGAAATGTTTCAGTTGCCTTTAGCTTGTAACAGAAAAAGAAAAATAATTCAAGAATCCGAAAAAGAAACCGATGATAGCAATGACGATTATTCTTTAAGAGATTCTTCAGATGAAGGACCGTTCATTTCTGAATCGGGACCAAGTGATGTGGAGGAAGATACTGTACAAAACGACTTCGAAAAACAAAAAAATTCTGATGCCTTAGTTAAGCACCAAATTTACAGTTTCCTCCTAGTTAAATTTGGTGGACTAAAAATAAATAAGTTTTATGTAGGCAAACTTTTAGAACTAACTGGGTTCCGGAATGCTTGTCAAATTTATGAGAAGAAAGGGGGATCTCTTTTACTGGCCAGACGTGAATGACATCAGTTTTATACTAGACTCAGCTGTGGAGCTGGTATTGACTAGCCCTCAAGAGGGTCGTCGAGGGATGTTCAAATTTGACAACATTGATTTTTCTAAGTACAATGTCCAATGAATAACTACTGACATTCAATGCACAGTACTTAATTATTATTTTTTAATATTTTATATTGTTATGGAAATTTGAATTAGGTAAATTCAAATTTCCTGTATGAATAATTTACTAGGTCGTTGATTTGTTATAGGTACATATTTATATCTCTAGACTACCTTGGGAACATTAGAGACTGATTATGTTAAGCTATGTTCGATGTTTTGAAATATTATTGTTTACATGTTGCTTTTTCTAAATGACTAAAAAATTTGAAGACCGACTTTGCTACGTTATAAATAGTCAATTTATGTACCTATATACAGGGTTACTTTTGGACCACCAGCCAAATTTAAATATGTGGTTCAGACCGTGAAACTAAACAACTTTCCCAAAGAACACGGGTCGAAAAGTGAAAAAAAAATTCAGACCTTCCATACGAAATCGACCACGTGATCGAGCAGTTTTCTATGGGACGGTCGAATTTTTTTTTCACTTTTCGACCCATGTTTCTTTGGAAAAGTTATTTAGTTTCATGGTCTGAACGACCTATTTAAATTTGGCTGGTGGTGCAAAAATAACCCTGTATATTTGTTTTATTATGTAAAACTATTCAAACTATGAAACTAATTAGAAGTTAAATAAATATGATGGTAGGCAGGTGCCTACCTACATAACAACCTATGTATGTTAATTAATAGTCACGACGATTAATAGTGCGTATTGATCTCGCTAAAAGCTAGTGTGTTTTTTACTTTTATTAAATTTTTATATTGATACCTACTATGAAAACATTTTTACTAGACAACCCTAACCCTAACTTCTTCTTAGTATGAAATATGAAATATTTTGGAAAGGTTGGTGAATTTGCTACCTTCTTAGAGAGTTATATTACTAGTGCTTAATAATATAAAGTTTTCACTTTTATTTTATGGGTTAAAGAAAGAGTGTAAATATATTACTATTTAACCTCATAAACTCCAAAAAATAATTTTTATTTTCATATGGCAAATTTACCAAAAGTGACAGCTGACTTTGCCCAATTTGTTTTTAAGCTAACGATATTTTAATTTACAAAAATAAAATAGATAGGGTCAGGCGGGGTAAATATAAGACACCCAACATTTCGGATAAAAATAAGACATCATTGTAATTCCGTAGAAAAAGACGTAAAAAGAACCTTATTGAATTCAAAAACATGCTTTATAAGTACTCTGTTAAGATACAAATTTTTAAACCTGTTACTCATTGGGTTGAACATTTTAAAGGACATTTTGTTAAGTACCAAAAAAATTGGCGCGAAAACTTTACATTCGGCACTACGAACTTTCCATGTGCATCCTCTAATTCAAGCGTGCGCGACCCACGCCCCCACCCACGCCCCCGCATCCCTTGCCAGCCGTACTTGCGCGGGAGGGTAGCCATTTTAGTATACGTCCAGTCGTTTAGCAGGGAACTCGTGTTGTTTGGCGGGTAAAAAACGAGACGCGCATTTGGGAAAATATAAGTCAGTGTGTAGTGTAATAATAAGACAGTTGTTATTGCCATATGTGCCAAAACCGAAAAGTTATAGTGACTCAAAGCTGCAAGAAGCGTTAGATAAAGTAAGAAAAGGTGATTTATCATACAGAGAAGCTGAAACGAAGTATAAAATTGATAAATCGTTGTTATGGAGGAAAATTCACAATTTAAACACAAATAAGCAAGGAAGGAAGACAGTTTTGAGCAAAGAAGCAGAAGCAGATCTAGCAGATAAAATTAAAATAATGGCTAAATGGGGATGGGCGCTTACCAGGACAGAAATAAAGTCAATTGTGCATACTTACGTTATTAAAAATAACATCAAAAACTCCTTCAAAAACAACTATCCCGGTAAAGACTGGATACAATCATTTTTTGGAAGACACAAATTGGTAGCAAAAAAGATGGAACAACTCGAGAAATCTCGTCGTCAAGCTACCAGTGACCCGTTTATCATTTATCATTTCTATGATATTTTAGAAAAAACAGTAGATGCTTTGGGTTTACATAATAAACCTCATCAAATATGGAACCTCGATGAGACGAGTTTTTCTGCGGATCCTACACGTATTAGGAGTTACAGGAAAAGGTCAAAAGGCTCACAGAATTATACAGGTGGGTACATTACATTTACAGTTTAAACATTGAGTTTATTAATTTAAAACGTTTCTCTACTGAAACTACCTGCTCATACCACAGACGTATTACAACCGATGGACCGCAGTTGTTTTGGACCGATCAAATATAAATGGAATGAGCGTCTTATCGAATGGCAAAGACTAAATCAAAGATCTCTCACCAAATCAGAGTTCTGCAATATTTTGGGCGAGGTGTGGCGTGAAGGCCTTTCGGAAAATGTTATACAAAATTCCTTCAAAGTTTTAGGAATTTACCCTGTAAACAAATATGTTTACCCAAAAGATCGCCTAGACCCTGTCAAATTAGCCAGGTTCAATCAAATGCAGTTATTCGGTGAATCGATTCCGGATCCGTTGAATATATTTGAGGATTCACCACCTGAATACATAGAACGTTTTTCACCCTCTGAGAATATAGAACGTGTTTCATCCTCTGAAAACATAAATCGTGTTTCACCCTAAATTCTGGAAACGGGGTCACCGATATCAACACTCCAAGTTCTGGAAAATGTACCACCAGTTATACTCGACCCCGTTGACCCTTACAAAAATCCTGAACCATCTTGCTCATTTGAAACATTACTGCTCAGTAAAATCAAACATACAAAGGCGTTAACTGGGAAAAGACGAAAAATTGATGGCAAAGGAAAACTATTGACAAGCGAAGATTACCTGAAAAGTATAGAAAATTTAGAGAAACAAAAAGAACAAAAGAAGACAAAGAAAAAAGAACCCAAGAAGAAACAAACTCAAATGACGCTGAAACATCCAGAAACTGATACTGACACTGATATTGAAGACGAAGTTATACCCTATCAGGACGAAAGTGACTTAGAAAATATCAGTTTGTCAGACATATTAGCATTAGACCAACACGAGGAATCATACGATGAGCCGATGGAAATCGTATCGAATGTAAATCTTTTGAACGAAACCAATGGAGTAAGAGGTCAGCAAAACGAGGCCCCTGATGCTTCTGGTCAACCTGAACTTAATGTAAGTCCATCGAGTAAAACCCATGAAGAAACTCCTGTCGAAGAAACAGACAAAGCTGCATATGCAGTTGGTAATTTTGTTCTTGTGTGCCATGCAATGAAGAAAGGTAAAAAGCATTTTGTAGCTCAAATTGAAGCACTTGAGGATAACAATCTGACAGTTGTTTATTTAAAAAGATCAAAGAAAATTTTCTTTGTTTATCCGGATGTTCATATAAGTTACTCTGTTCAGACGGAAGAAGTCGTAATGAAATTGCCATCTCCAAGTGAAAATCGTAGAGGTGGCCTATTTTTCGACATTGACTACGAAAAATATCATATTGACTACTAAATGTTGTCAATGATATATGAGTAAATGTCTCAAATTTACTCCTTTTCATTAAAACTTAAGTTAAAAAAAATTGTATGCTCAATTCTGTAGGTTTTGTATTTTTTCGTCTTATATACTGTCATCGGTAGGCAGATAAGTTTAATTGTTGCATTAAATTGCTGATTGCTGTTGTGATTACCAAATAATTTAAACCAAAAAACAAATTATATGTAAGCAGAGTAAAGTATGTTGAATTTTTTTAAGTTAAAATTTTTTATAACAAGTTTTTGTTGAGTTTAATAAAAGTTTTCGTATTATATTTAACCCCACTGTCTTCTTATTGCCCCTGTATTTGAAAAACACGTAAGGTATTGTAACGAGTTTAAAATATCGTTACATGCTTCTCGTCAGTTAGTCGATTTCGGAACGTTTTTTTTTGCTGTCATCGATTGTGTTTGGTGGAAGCTGTCAACTTTGACGTGATCACTTTTGCGACGAACATTCCTGATGTAGTATTGAATTTTAACGACATTTTTTAATCGGGATAAATCCTGGGTATTGGCGGCCTATTGATGCCGTAAACTTCTAAAACTTTCCCTCAGGACGTGGTGACGTAGGAATAATCCTTCATTTCTTTGGTAAGATTGAATTCTTTCGGATTGATAAATTGGATAGCGTGACGAGTGCTCGATATCATACTAAATTATTGTTCCAGGCTTTTAAGTGATTTGTCGCCCGCCTGAATTTTGTGGTGCATTTAAATTTGCCATTTGTTGGAAAAGACGGTAAGTTATTATTACTCGTGGAACGCCACGCTTCCCAACGTTTGGGAATCCTGAACAATTTATTAATTCTCTGTAAATTTTGTTTCAGCCGGATTTTGACCGAACCTGGTCCCGACGTCTTTTTTTTTTTTTTTTCTTCTCTTTTCTTTTCGATTTATTTTCTTTACTGGATATATTTCTACAAGGGATATTTTTATCCCTACCATCAACGCCACGATCCTAGAGGTTTTATTTAACCATTTTATTTAACATTTATTTTACTACCTACCCTTTTTTTATCAACAAAGATGCAATAGTAATGTAAGTTCCATAATAATAATATTGTAAATTCAATGATAATAATGTAAGTAATTATAACCTTTTTTTTTTTTTGTATTTAATTTCATAATTTTATTACTCTGAAGCTACTGGCAATTAATTAAACAAGGTATTAGCAAAGGAAATTCCATTCTTTTATTCATTTAATTAGCTACCTACCGGCAGATTAAAAGTCTGACTCTCCGAAGAGTTCTATCTGGCAAGTTTGGTTTATTTGAAACATACTGTGTGCATCTCCAAGGCGCCCGAAATTATTTTATTGTTTAATTTGTATTTTTTTTATAGGAGAACACACCATCTTTACACATTTTTATTAAATTGGGCAAGCTCCCAACACATGTGACACTCATGTACAACCCATCCATTACATTTGTCGCTCTGCGAACAGGGACTTGAAGTAGCTTCCTTGTATCTTATAAATTATTATTGCATCTTATATTTTGTAGTATTGTTTACAGAACAAATTACATAGTTTCTGTAATACACTTTTTTTGGAATGTTGTAATTTACAACTAAGTATTCTTGATGTTTCCTAGTAAGTAAACAATATTTATTAACAACTTTATTGTAGTATTGTGTGTTTAACTTTTATGGTTACAGCAATATCATTATATTCTTGCAAAATCAACATATTGTATGGTAAGACAGTTTTGTTTTGTATAAGTGACTCAACGGTGTAAAACTAAGTGCGGTGTTTCATATTTGGTTTTAAACAAACTTTGGTTTAATTTAAGTAATACCTAATCATAGTTTATGTGATATAAGCTTATCCTGTAAATTATTACTGCATCTTTTCACTTTTAAATATTTCATAAAAATCAACTTGTAGGTAACTTAAAAAATATTTTTTCACTTTAACCTCAAATATTTTACAACTTGTGATATTTTGCCCTGCTTTTCTTATCGTATTGTTTATTCATAATGGATAAAGAAGATCAATCTCCTCTGCCTCTTGCTAAGGATAACATGGAATCTGATGGTGCTTGCACAGTTCCTAATGTTGCACCTGACATGATTAATTTGACAGAAGTACCACTTGCTTTTGATTTTAATGACAGGATTGTACACTCTTCTTCAGCTTGCACGCTTTGCCTTTGTTTAATTCCATGAATGTTTTGGTTAATGAACATATTCTAAAGAATTTAGTTTCTGCAATTATTATTAAAAAGAATTTAGCTTCGCAATTATAGTACCACAGAACGTGAATTACTTGCTATTTTAGCTTCAATAGAACATTTCAGACCTTATATTGAAGGAATGAAGTTTACTGTAATAACTGATCATGCTAGTTTAAAATGGCTTTTAGGTCTTAGCAATCCTAGTGGACGCTTAGCACGTTGGGCTGCTAGAATTTCTCAATTTACTTTTGATATAGTTCATAAAAAAGGATCTTTACATTTAGTTCCAGATGCTTTATCTCGTATTGAAGTCGCCGCTATAGAAATCTCTCAAAATAATTTAGTTTTGCCAGACGATGATATTTATGATCCATGGTATAAAAAAGTATTTATTAATTGTCAAAAGTCTCCTTGCAGATATAATATAAGAACTTTAGAGTAGAAAATAAAACCTTATATAAATTTTGTAAAAGTAAGTTTGATCCTAATAGTAATCTTAATTGGAAAATAGTTATTCCTAAAGAACATATTTTAGATACAATTCGTTCTAATCATGATGACATTAATTCTGGTCATCTTGGTATCCATAAAACTTTAAATAAATTAAAACAACACTATTTTTGGAAAGGGATGTTTAATGATGTTCAAAAATATATTCTAGCTTGTGATACTTGTAAAGCTTATAAACACACCACACAACCTCCTTTTGGTATTATGGTTAACCCTAAAAGAGTTGATCGACCTATGCTAATGCTTTCAGTGGATATTATAGGTATATTACCTAAAGCTTATTCTGGACATAAATATATTCTCTCGGTTGTTGATGTGTTCACTAAATACTGCTGGATTTTTCCTATGATAAATGCTACTACTAGAGTAATAAATAAACTTTTTGAAAAAGAAATATTTCTTAAATTTGGTTGTCCTAAAATAATTGTTTGTGATAATGGTACACAATTTACTTCTAAACATTTCGTAGAATTTTTGAAAGGTTATAATATCACAAAAATATTTTATAATACTTTATACACGCCTCAAAACAATACAGTTGAGAGATATAATAAAACTGTTGAAACTTGCATTGCTTGTTTTGTTAAAGATGATCATAGAACTTGGTCTAAATATTTACCTCATGTTCAACTAGCTTTGAATAATAGTGTGAATCTAGCCACAGATTTCACACCTAATTTTTTGACGTTTGGAAGGGAACTTATTTTTGATGCTTCTTTACATCGTTTAAGTGACTCTATAGATAATTTAGATGAACTTGAAGTTTCCCATAGAACTCACTATGCTGATTCTCTTAATTCACTTAGTGAAATTTTTGTTAAAGTTCAAACTCATTTATTAAAAGCTTATCAGCGTAATGCTCGCTATTATAATAAAGGTCGCAAAGTCATTTCTTTTGATGTGGGTGATGTTGTGTGGAGAAGGAGTTTTGTTCAATCTCATGCACCTACTTATTTTTCAGCAAAACTTGCTCCTAAGTTTATTAAATGTAAAATTATTGAAAAGATCTCTGATAATGTTTATAATCTGAAAGACCTTAATAAGGGTACCGCTGGTCGTTATCATGTTAAGGATATAATTAAATTCTAATTTGGTTTCCAAGTGTAAGTCTTGATTTTGATAATTTTGTTTGAAGATCACTTATGATAGTGTGATGTATGATGGGATGGTTGATAGGTTATTAGTGATTTGAATGAGAGTATGTTAGTTAACTTCTTATAAATTTATTGAATTTGATTTCTTAACTTTCTAAAATACAACTTAGGACCTTTTAATAACTTTTCTACCCACACGAATACGTTTCTCATATCAAAGGATCTTATTATTATTATTAATATTTTGTTTATGTATCTTATTAATATTTTTATACATATCTTATTATTATTATTCTTTTATACAGTCTTGTATACGATTTTTATGTATACATTTTTGTATAAAATTTCTTAGTTGTTACCCACTGCTTGTGTACGCTTTGTTTTCACTTGTAGTGGTTAACCTATTTTTTTACGGATCTCGGTATATTTTTTTCCTTGATTTCGTTGTTTTTTTGCTTCTGTGCTCGGAAGGTTGGTAGTGTTGAGCCGATCACAGGATGCATTTCTTGTTCTGCTATTGTGCTCGGGATATTGGTGGTGTTGAGCCGATCACAATATGCATCTCTTGTTCTGCTATTGTGCTCGGGATATTGGTGGTGTTGAGCCGATCACAATATGCATTTATTTTCGAAGGTGTTTGTGCTCGGAATATTGGTGGAGTTGTGCCGATCACAACATACTTCTTTATTTTTTGTATCTGTAGAGATGTGGAGATTTTAAACTGTGTCTCACAGTTATAATTTGTTCTTGATAGTCAGTGGCGATGGTGCCTAACTGCACTCTTACAGACATTTTTGGATTATTCTCGTTAGACAGCGGCAATTGCGCCTAACTGTACTCAAATTAATATTTTTATCGTGTTATATACTTGTTAGTCGGTGGCTATGGTGCCTAACCGAACTCAAATTGGTATTTTTTTTTGTTGTTGTTTCTAGAGTTATACTGTATGTTAGTCGGTGGCTATTGTGCCTAACCGTACTCAATTCAGTATACTCTTGTTGTGCTCTTATACAATATTGATCAGCGACTATTTCGCTTGACTTATTTGTTTTTATATGCATGTTATTTTAAGAAATAGTCATAGAAACTATTTTTTTGTTTAGTTGTTGTTAGACTTAGCGGATATCTTCCTTGCGGTCTAATAATCCTATCTTTAGGGTATTTTTTTGTTTTGTTTTATTTGGAATTTATATTTCCTATTTTTTGTAATTTTTTTTCTTTTGCCTTGTTTATTTTTTAGCATAAAAGAAATTGCTTTCTTTTATTTTTTCGGGGAGGGATGTAATGTAACGAGTTTAAAATATCGTTACATGCTTCTCGTCAGTTAGTCGATTTCGGAACGTTTTTTTTTGCTGTCATCGATTGTGTTTGGTGGAAGCTGTCAACTTTGACGTGATCACTTTTGCGACGAACATTCCTGATGTAGTATTGAATTTTAACGACATTTTTTAATCGGGATAAATCCTGGGTATTGGCGGCCTATTGATGCCGTAAACTTCTAAAACTTTCCCTCAGGACGTGGTGACGTAGGAATAATCCTTCATTTCTTTGGTAAGATTGAATTCTTTCGGATTGATAAATTGGATAGCGTGACGAGTGCTCGATATCATACTAAATTATTGTTCTAGGCTTTTAAGTGATTTGTCGCCCGCCTGAATTTAGTGGTGCATTTAAATTTGCCATTTGTTGGAAAAGACGGTAAGTTATTATTACTCGTGGAACGCCACGCTTCCCAACGTTTGGGAATCCTGAACAATTTATTAATTCTCTGTAAATTTTGTTTCAGCCGGATTTTGACCGAACCTGGTCCCGACGTCTTTTTTTTTTTTTTTTCTTCTCTTTTCTTTTCGATTTATTTTCTTTACTGGATATATTTCTACAAGGGATATTTTTATCCCTACCATCAACGCCACGATCCTAGAGGTTTTATTTAACCATTTTATTTAACATTTATTTTACTACCTACCCTTTTTTTATCAACAAAGATGCAATAGTAATGTAAGTTCCATAATAATAATATTGTAAATTCAATGATAATAATGTAAGTAATTATAACCTTTTTTTTTTTTTGTATTTAATTTCATAATTTTATTACTCTGAAGCTACTGGCAATTAATTAAACAAGGTATTAGCAAAGGAAATTCCATTCTTTTATTCATTTAATTAGCTACCTACCGGCAGATTAAAAGTCTGACTCTCCGAAGAGTTCTATCTGGCAAGTTTGGTTTATTTGAAACATACTGTGTGCATCTCCAAGGCGCCCGAAATTATTTTATTGTTTAATTTGTATTTTTTTTATAGGAGAACACACCATCTTTACACATTTTTATTAAATTGGGCAAGCTCCCAACACATGTGACACTCATGTACAACCCATCCATTACAGTATAGAAGTTTAAAGCTGTTTTATTTTTTGACTTCTGTGTCTTTTATTTACCCCATTATTGAGGAAAAAAATGAAACGCATACTTTATACACAAAACTATATATCTAGGCCAATTATCTTCAATTTAATGGTATCATGTGAAAGATACCAATGGAAACTATAATATAATCTGTTCTGAGACTCACTAAATTATCTTTAATAGCGTCAAAAATGAAAAGATTTGTTTTTTGCTTCATATTTACCCCGCCTGACCCTATTTGGTAATAATATAAATTTCCACGAAATTTACTACGTCTAGGAATAGGTTACTCATTATGTTTTCATATAATTATATTTTTTTAAAGCTAATCAAACTTTTTGACACATGAAAAAGTGGCAAAGTAAGCGGGTTTCACGGTATATAATTAGTGATCTTAATACTTACTTTAAAAAAATAAAAAACCTAACATATAAAAAAATATAAAGTAGGTATAAAAACTTGCGATCCTTGCTCTAACTAAATAAAAATTTCGTTATGAACAAAGATCTCAATGTCTTTGTACTTACACATTTGTTCTTCGATCTCTTCTCTCATTTTGTTGTCAATATCGTATCGACGCTCTGCTAGTACATACACTGCCATACGACGCTGGACACCAACTCCTTCTCTCAAGATCCCTTGGAGGATGGATCCAATCAACTTAGCCTTCGAACTACCGTACGAGAAGTTATCACTTAAGTAGTCCGACAAAGCACCGGTATACAGTTCTATTATGGAGTCGAAGTAAGTGCTCACAAGTTCAGCTACCTCCTTCACTATATATCTTCCGAAGACGAAGCCCACAGCGCCCACACCCTCCAACTTCCTCTTCTTCGGATCAGCAAAAACTTCTGGCATCTGTTTCATACTCTGTCTAACAGCTTTGAAATACAACATTGTTAAATGTATCTTAGTATACTTTTTGAAGTTTTCTTCTATCGGCATAAACTTTTGCATCCAAGTTAAGATCCTCTCAATTACTAACAAACACGACGAGTATTTAGTGTCAAAAAACGCAGAATTGTACAGTAAACTCTCGAGCACTTGATCTAGCCTTTTGGCGAAATTAGATTCCTTTTCAAATTGTAGCGTGTCCAAAAGTTCTAAAAACCGATTCCCTATCTTCATGAATCTTCTTTTAACATCCTCTTCATTTCTGGATAGCAGCAAGTACCTGACAAATATAGGAGGGTACGGTATCGCCGGAATATCCTTATCAGTATTGTTGAGAATCTGCAGCAATATGATTTCAATTGACTCATCGGTTTCGGGAAGAAGTTTCGACAGATCACAAAGCACATCGGCAGCACTGGAATGGGAGATTTTGTTGATAGCAAGGTATAAGGTAGCGCAGTAGTCAGGTTTGATGGTGGACGTGATCCAGTCGGTGTTTTCGAGTAGTTGACGAAGCCTGTCGCGGGGTTTGAAGTCCACACTAAAGAACAGGGGCTTAATGATATCCCATACTCCGGGGTCTGCACAAGCGCCGTGGCGGCGGAAGTACGGCAACGCAACATATAATGCTACCACGGGACGCAACTTCGCTGCTGATGTAAAGGTCTCGAGTAGTAAACCCCCCGGCCCCGTAGATCGCATATTCAGTGCTAAGGCTACTCTTACCGTGCGTCTGTCAGCCGCTAACGCACGGGTTAAGCCAGCTCTTTCTATTTCCCGACAGTGCATTGCTCGCGTCGCGATAGCTTTTACGCCAGCCTTACGCCAACCCCACTCCGCCAAGTTGACGAAAGGCCGCGCTCGAGGCGCGCAGGCTTTTAACGCCGCCGCAAACTTCACATTTTCCTTACCGGCTGCGTCAAACTCACTCAGTTCTTTCTCAAAGTCTTGGTGCAAGAGACTTGCCAGCGGTCGTGCCAACTTTACATTCTTAAGTTTTTTATTCTGTTGTTGAGCAATCTTCTCCTTTAATGCACTTCTGAGATTTACCGTGAAATCCTGTTTCTGGTCAAAGTAAACCACCAGCTTCGACGTGAATCTATCGAAGCTCGTCCGACGATCAGTCAATATGTCGACAACCCGCTCGACTTCGAGGACAGACGGATCATGACGGAGAGCATTCACTAGTGCCGCTTCATCTTTTCGGAATTCCATGTTAAGTCGCAACAGCTCGCGGCGTGCAATCCTTATAGTATAAAGCTGCTTCAGTAAAGATCGTGCGACGTCAGCATCATGCAAAGCTAATGCCACAATTGCTTTCACTGCTGGTGAGGTTGGCTCAACTCGAATGCGATATAATCTTAGAACATCTAGTAAGTGACCGAGGCGCTCCGCTGCGACTGCTGGTTTCACGCCTATAGCAGCCGCTGCCAACATGCTTTGAAGACCGTTAGCCACGCGTAGTCGCTCGTCCACCTTTAGGGAATAATCTGACAGCGATGAAAATTCTTTTAAAAATGCATCTCGGACAGCTTGTTCGCATTCGCCAGCTAATAACTGGCGAATGACGACGGAGTGCAATCCCTCGATGCATGCGGCTTCGGAAGGTGCACCGTCGAGCCCAAGCCCGTGTCCAAAGTCCAGAATTTTATTCCAGTCATCTGCAGGCAGGCGCCAGACGTTAGCTCGCTTGACGAGGCTGCGCAGTATGGAGGCGCGCGTGTGTGCTGGCTCGTTGCTGTGCCGCACAGCGAGATTCAACACAGCTGACACCGCGTCAGTGCGACCACCAGTCTTGCTTACCAAAACAAGGAAGATATCACGGCGTCTGTCCGCAGAACCTGTAGAGCTTAATCGCTGACCCAATTCGTGCAGCGCGCGTTCAAAACCAATAAAACGAAATTCATCGAACAATTTGTCTAAATCTGTTTTCACTCGTATCATGCAATCTTCTTCTGCCAGCATTTCACATTGCATCGCACAACGTGCCATACATGCAGGCATAGCCATGCCAACCATTCCATAACAATCATTCTCGCAGACAGACATGAAATCCTGGTCATCAAAGACATGTGGACCAGTGTCGGACTCCATCGGGGGAGCAGGTATCTCGTACGGCCATTTATCTTCACATTCACCAACGTCTTTATCAACAAACACTCGTTTCTTGAACGCTGCTCTCTTGTCGGGGCTGAGTCTCTTTATCAGTGGCTCCATGACTTTGTACTCGAACCAATGCTGCAAGTAGCTTGCTCGTGCTAGCTTTAGCACTACTTCCTGACACTCCTCCACACTGAGCCGAGCAGCAAGAGTCGGGATGTGCAGTATATACGCAACGTACAGCTCCAACTTATTTGTGAATCTAGTTTTGTGGCAGCGTAAGATGTAGTCCGTCGCCAAAGGACTGAATCTGTTAAATCTTTCAACATTAAAATACTTCTCCGTGATGTCAAGGAACACTTCTGCATCTAACTTCAGCACACATTTCACGCTCTTGTAGTAGAACTCATCTCGATACTGGTTTTTCAAATCGTCATCCGTCGCCAACGAGTCGAAATATATTTTGGCGACTCTGGGACATTTCTCGCACAACACTTTTAATGAATGAGTGGATAATTTCGTTAATATCTTGGGAGCCTCTGCGAGTATGAACTCATGACTGCAGTGACTAAGAAACTTTATGGCAAACTTAAATGAGTTCTCTTTGTAGTGCTGATAGAACTCCTGACTCATTGCTGGGTTTCGTAAATTGATGTAAAGCCAGTGCTTCATTTTGGTAACTGCTGGCATAACCATTTCTGGGAAGAGAATATCTTCTAAATATTTAGGGTTAATAATGTCATGGTGCTCTATCAACCATGTTGATTTCAGAGCTCTGCTCACATATAACATGTCATCGTCTTTTAAATTACGTATTATGTAGTCTACGTGTTTGAGTTCTATGGCGAGATCTATTTTAAAGAGGCGATCAACTGGAGACTCTTCGGGCAGGGGCTCGACATTCTGGATCGTAGCTCCACTTTTCTTAGCCTCACGCACTAAGGAGTTGAGGTACCGATGCCGCTGGCCTAGGTTGTCCCCCAACAACGATACTGGTGGAAACAGCGCCATCTGAAAGGAAATATTACCATTATACACAAAAAATTAAAATAAAGTAAGTAGGTACCTACAGAAAAATAAAATAAAAATTGGACATCTCCCTTTTTTAAACATTTAGGCCCACTAAATCATCATCACCATTTCAACCGAAAGATGTTGATTATTGGACATAGGCCTGCCCCAAGCACCGCCACTTCGACCAGTTCTGTAGTATACTAAAATTAAGGCAACAGTATATTGCATCACATTTGGCTCAGCGATGCCAGATTGGGGGGAATCTCTCCATTTTTTTTTTAAAATAAAATTGGGGGAACAATATTTTTGAGAAAACTGGGTGTGCAGGGACTAGGGGGATTTTTATTAACATCACTAGTCTGGGCAAAGCCGCAGCTAGTTTTTTTTTTAAGACCGTCTGCAATTATGTCGGCTCAGTGGCAGTGGTACAAGAATGGAATGCTTTGCATCATACAGACGCCAGCACGTCAACCTACTACAACCCGTCAAATTTCTTTAATAGATTTTCAACTGTTTGAATCCATCTTGCTTGAGAATAAGATACACATTGCTAGAAGGATGAGTTCATTTTAAACCCAGTTCAAAGATGCTAAACAGATTTAATCCAGAAAAAATGTACTGCAAACAACGCGGGTGAAGAGATAAGATAAGATAATATTTATTTTGTAAAACATGAGTACAGTATGAAGGTCTTATAATCAATATAAGAGGCTGATTCAGTAATGGAAGCTATTGCTGAAATAGTATAAAATTGAATCTTTCATTAATCCTAAGGAAAGAATTTTAATGAAAAAAATAAAATATAAAAAAATATTTTATCAATTGTGGTTTTTTATTCAAAACCTGAATTTTGGGGGATTTTGAGGAAGGTTTGGGGAGAACGCGAAAACGCGAGAACGGTCATCTGGCAACACTGATTTGGCTGTTAAATAATACTATGGAAAATACAATGGATCCGAACATCACGTTTTTCTCACTTCCAAAGGACACCGAAAGGTATAGAAATGCACGTATAGGTATCTATTAAGTAGGTAATTTAGTATAGTTAGGTACTGTCGAGTCCTGTTTACAAGGTCTGGTTCAGGCTTTGATAAGTAGTAAGAAACAGATATTTTCTATATAAATGGAAACGACAGTAGTCAATAACATCATCATTTCAGCCGAAAGGCGTCCACTGTTGGACGTAGGCTTCCCCTAAGCACTGCCACTTCGACCGGTTCTGTGCTTCCCTTAAACAGACAGTAGTAAGTCCTGCAATGATCTGCAATGAGAATAACATACAAATACTTACAATAATTATTATGCCGAATACCTAGTACAGAATCCATACCTTTTGGTTTTGTTAAAATATCCAGTAGGTAATGTTGTAGTGAGATTTACTTTTCTCTCACTGTCTGTACTGCACTGTACTAATGAAATTACACCAATTTATTCATTCACTGATTCACATCGTTTGTCGAAAATATTACCAAATATTCAATCAAATGGAAATGGAACGGACGGAGAGAATAACCAAATACTCGCTAACACCGGCTTGTTGTTATTATGGAAAAGTGATGCACTCCATCCCTCGTCATCGTATCGTATCGTATAATACTCACAGATTACTAATATGTAGCAAGCTAATAATACTCTCCTCCTAAAAAATCACAACTTAGTTTAAAATACCTTTAAAAATACTGTGGTGACATTAAAATATGACAATTATGACATTTCTGATTTGAAGCTGACATCAATAGATATTAAATGTTGCCATGGAAGCTAAATTATCCAAAAAACAATAATTAACGTCTTGTCCTGTAGCCTCGTTAAGACCAGCGCGACGCGACGGCGCGACGTGACTCGAACAATACAAATTCTAAGAAAACTTCACGGTATAATAATAGCCGGTGTCGCGTCGCGCTGTCGCGTCACGCTAGTCTGCACGAAGCTTAATACTCCCAAATTCAAAATAATTATTTTATTTCACTTAAATTCTACAAGGGCACTTATGAAACGTCAGAAGCTAGGTGCACGGTTCCAATTGGTCGTTTCCTATGGAGAAGAGCCGGCAAGAAACTCCACGGTTACTCTTTTATAAGTAAATGGTATTTACAATCTTTTCAAGTTACAGTGTTTACACACAACAATTTTTTTTTTTTTTTCTGTGCGCAGCTTAAAAAAAAAAGCTAATGCATAAAAAGAAAAGCCCTGTGACTGTTTCTTACCACAGACATATAATATAGTAGGTTTCTTACAGACACCAGCACATCAACCTACTACAATCTGTCAAATTTCTTTAATAGATTTTCAACTTTATTACTAATGAGTAAGGTTCAAAGTTGATTGGGAAAATTTGACAGTTTCGGGTAGGTCGACGTGCTGGCATCTGTACATACGTTCATTCATGAACGCTTCTGAAATTAAGCGACACCAAATCTGCCGTTCTACTCTTCTTTGGTTGGGTGACGACAGTAGCCAGAAGCACAATTTCGTAAATGTTCTAAAATAAATGCGACACAAAATAAAATAGTAAAACTGTCATTTTGACAGCTCTCACGACGATATATATATATAAGTACGACGATAGTATATACTTCAAGCTTGATCTCTGCGACAGCTGTCAGTAAAATCACGATTATGAAGTCCTGAATTTCATAATAGTACAGACACTCAGAACAATAATACAGACAGTAACTGTCAATTTCATACTTTATGGGCATGCCGACCATTAACGCATTGACGCATTAACGTGTAAGGCCATTTTAACTATGTAACATTTGACAATTCATCAAAATTCAACAACGTAACCTTGTAACGCCGCGCCGGGCTTAAAATTATATATTTTTTCGTTTTGTTACAACTGCACAATTGCTTAAACTTTTTCAATTACGATTACTTAATTATTGTAATAATGGCCGATACGAGTAATTTTACGATTTGCTTTCACTAAACTTGCGACCCACGGATGCCCCTCCAGTTAAGGGGAAAATATACAAGTCCGTGATTAGACCTGTCGTATTGTATGGATTGGAATGCTGGGCTGTGAAGAAGATGGACGAAAAAAGATTGCATGTAGCGGAGATGAGAATGTTGAGGTGGATGTGTGGTGTGACAAGAATGGATAAAATAAGGAATGAGTATATTAGAGGAAGTCTGAAAGTTGCGCCACTTACAGAAAAGTTGAAAGGTAATCGACTGTCTTGGTATGGGCATGTGATGAGGAGGGAAGAATCGCATGTGACTAAAAGAGTGATGAATATAAATGTTGAAGGATGGAGAGGGAGAGGAAGACCAAAGAAACGATGGATGGATTGTGTGAGGAGTGATATGAAGGAAAAAGGTGTAGATGATTGCGTGACGGTTGACAGGGGAGAATGGAAGAAGAAAACGTGTTGCGCCGACCCCAAGTAACATGGGATAAGGGCAGGAAGATGATGCTTTCACTAAACTGACAGACGTCAAATTGAATGAATTCCTACCACTGACCTCCATAATTATATACAAGTACGCTGGACCTATGATAAGCCGAGCCATAGTGGAGCGATTTGATTTTCGCCATTTTGGCACTGATCGCAGAAATGGGTGGGAACGGAACTAATAATAGGGGTGGGACAGTAAGATAAAATACATCGATAAAAGGCTATTCCAACCATCAGGTAATACTATTTCTATGTTTCCGACAGATACAGATATTTAGGACGGGTTGTTTATACTATATAATATAATAAAGCTGATGAGTTTGTTTTATTGAACGCGCAAATTTCAGGAACTGCTAGACCGATTTCATAAGTTCTTTCACCGTTGGATTGGTACGTTATCCCTGAGTGAAATAGGCTATGTATGTACCACGGAAGAAGTTGGGGCAGTGCTAGTCTTAGGATAATCCGAAGCCAGACTAAGGGGGTACTTAGTGTGTGGCTAGCTAAATCCAAAAATAAATAGGGAACGCTTTTTAAATATAAATGAGGGTTTCTGGGATGGAGTGGAATAGGTAAGGTATTTATAGAAAATAAAATGAGTTATGTTGAATAAAACAGTTATCGAAGTGCTTTGAACAGATGTAATCATATTTATATCATTTTATTATTTATTTCATATATTTTCGGACGCCAACTAGGCTTTTCAATGTTTTTCAGCCATAATTCCAGTCTTCTTTTATCAGTCGGAAACCTGTGAATTATTTTAAAATTATATGTATTTGATAATACAAATCGGTGTTCTTGAAAGTAAATAAATATCGTTAGGAAAAATATCGATAACTTTTATAGACAGGCAACTTTTACAGCACTATTAAATTTTGTGATTTATAAAAAAAACGGTTATACAATGACAAATATATTGTTATTACGTATAATAAGATAAGTGACAGATTTTTTAATGTCTAATAATAAAAATTGAAGAATAATTTGTTGAATATTAGCCGTAAATTCACTTACTTGTGGAATGTAACCCCACTTCCTTTCTGGTAACGAGTTTTGCATAACAAACACTCTTTCATAGTTGACTTATGAATGACCACCACTTATTTATGTATCAACTAAATTAATACGACACAACAAAGAAGCTTAATCGCGTTACACCTCCAAAAACACTCTAAAAATACGGTAGACAATTCAAACGAGGCAGCGGCCATTTGCAAGTTACGTCAGATTTAGTTCTCTTCCCACGCATTGGGGGCGCTTCAAATAGGCACAATAAAGAGCTGTCATTTCATAGGGTATCGTAAGTCCAGCGTACTTGTATATATGGAGGTCAGTGATTCCTACCCTAGGAATATCAGTTTGACATATTATGTCGCAGCAAGCTATCTTTTATGAAGTACACTGCCGTCTCTACGTTACACTGGCAGAGTAGTCGAAACCGGCTAAGGAAAAAAAAAAGAAGTAAGTATATTGTAATATCGCCGTGAGAGCATAACATATTATCCCTATGTAGTCTGTGTAGCTTTTAAGTAGTGACTAGTAACCATAATAATTATGTAGTTTGAAAAAAGCGCGGAAAACTTGTAACTTGGCGGACGCATCTTTTTTGATAAAATTTATAAATTTAAAAAACCTGTGTAATAAGATCAGTAGTCGTAGTTTGTGTTCTATTTTCTTTTACTTGTAGTTTTAGTGTTGTATATTTTCTTCGGTAGTAGTAAGTTTTTTAAAATATTTGCATAAAGGAATACTTAGGTGATGAAAGACCCGCCTGATCCGGGGGATTTCGTTCCCCCGGCTGGCGATTTTGTTACTATAATATCCAATGAATCGGGGATGGATACCGATGGGTCGTCCTCGGCTCGCCAACTAAAACAAAGCCGTGCGCATGTTTGCAAGCACTGTAATAAACGCCGTCGTATCCGTAAAAACCACGGTTCCGTGTCGTCGGGTTGTGGTTGCACGGACTCTGCTACACTTACTGCATCAGAACCTAACTATTCCGAAATAATCGTACCTATCTACTGAAGTACATAATATTCCTGCTCCATCCCCAGTTGTTCCCACTCAGATAGGTCGGAAAACCTATGACAAAACGGACAACGCGCCCTTTGTCATCCATGTCCAAAAAACTGTAGTTGCACCAGATGATGGAACGACACTGCACCCAATCTTAATTGGCAAGTTCATAAAACACAACGCCTTCCAAAACATTAAATGGTAGCATCAAAAAAATCGGACTTATTAAAATATCCCTTTCATTTTCGAATTTCCTGGACGCAAATTTAAGTATACATAATAGTCTTGAAACATATCATTACAAAGCTTTTAAACCTACTTTTAATGTTACTAAAATGGGTTTAGTGCGTAGTGTTCCTGCGGAATGGTCTCCGGAGGAGGTTATTGATAATAAAACAGTACCAATTGGTTGTGGTCCAATTTTAAAAGTCAGACGCTTAAATTTTAAAACCATTGTTGATGGTGCAACCACTTGGAAACTATCCCAATCCATAGTTGTTACATTTGATGGGCAGGTTCTACCAAAAAGATTTTTATGTGCTATAATGCATTACCTGTAGACTTATATATTTTCCCTACTGTACAGTGTTTCAATTGCTGTCGTTTTGGTCACACCAAAATTCAATGCAGGTCCAAACCTCGATGTTATAAATGCGGCCAGGGCCACACTGGGGACAGTTGCGAAAGAGAACAAGAAAGTGCATCTTGCTGCCTTTGCTCTGGTTTCACTATGCCACTAATAGGTAAGTCTTGCCCAGAATTTTCTAGGCAAAAATTAATTAAAACATACATGGCACAAAGTTCAGTATCTTATGCTGAAGCGGCAAAAGTATATCCCCCAGTAACTAAATCGTATGCTGATACACTTTTATCTTCTCCTTCCAAAAACTTTGCACATATCCCATCAATCTCTTCACCTAATAGAATGCCTGCTTCGAGCAGCTATAAAAAGACTGTCTTCCTCAAACCACGCTCCCCTCCAAAATCTGTGCAAGGATATAATAAAGAGGCTCACAATGCAATTATTAAATATTTCGACACTCCCCAACCTTCAAATAGTTGTGCTTTTTCTAACAATCATAATGATCAAAAAAATTACATTTGATTGTTCCCTCTAGAACCCGGTAGTGTTATGGCTTTTAAAAAATTGGATCGCATCCAGTCTAAAGCATTACGCATTATTTCGGGTGCCATGCAGTCTAGTCCCATTAATGCACTCCAAGTTGAATGCGGGGAAGCCCCTTTATATCTTAGAAAGCAATTCCTATCGGATAAATATTTGTTCCGGATTTTTCAGTTCTCAACTCATCCTCTCATTCCTAAACTAGACTCTTTAGTGTTGCAGATTGAATCTTCTGATTACTGGTCCCATAAACGTGCTCCTTGTTTAGTTGTAAGTTATAAAAAAATCCTTTCACTTTCTTCTCCTGTTCACCGTTCCAATAAACTTCCCTAACAGTAACAGTTATGAGAGTTTGCAATTCAGCCCCATCATTAAATTTAACTGTGCAAGTAAATCAGATCCCGATTGTCTTATAAGTTTTAATCATTTTCTGGCTGAACACTTAGAATACCACCATATATTTACGGATGCTGCCAAGCGCTCTCCGACGGGTTGTGTTGGAATAGGTACTTTCCATTCACAATACAACATCGTACCAAAAATAAAACTGCCTCCGGAGACTTCTGTTTTTACCGGGGAATGTTTCGGTATTTTAAAAGCCATAGAATATACTCGTGTTTTTAAGCTTAAAAAAACTATAATTTTTACCGATTCTCAAAGTGCTCTTCTAGCCATCAATAAATCCCCTTTTGAACACAAATTACAGTTTTCTATCATATTTAATAAGAGAATTTGCGTTCAGAACCATCTCTGAGGGTAATACCTACGCTGGAATTTGCGTCCCATGCTGGAATCCATGGCAATGAAGTGGCTGACACACTTGCCGGTGATGCGGTGCAGTGTGGGGATTTAGTACCTTATACAAACTTTAAATTGACGGAAGGTAGCTTGGGATATCGGGAGCCAATCAAAGGGCCGATATTTTTCGCTTATTCAACCCGACGTTCCGGAAAAACCTTGGTTTAGCAGGGCGAAGTTTGGCAAGATGGAGACATCCGTTCTTATACGGTTGAGACTGGGTCATGTTTGCTCCCATCATATCATCGACGACCCCATTTGTTTGTGTGGCACAGACGTAGGCGACATAAATCACATTTTTTTTCTCCTGTCCCTCATATGACCGTTTTTCTTTTCTCAGTAATCTCTTGTCTCTCCGTACTCCTTTTCCTACCTCAATACTTTCTTTACTTTGTACAAATAGCTTTCCTGTATATAAATGTATAGTCTCATTCATTACATTAAATAATATTAAGTTGTAAATTTTAGTAATTGTAATTTGCTCACTATTCATTATAAATATACTGATCCTATATGTCCGTCCTATCCTAAATCCCGTTTTAATTTAATAATATTTTCGTTTCCCAACCTTTGTTGCTCCGAAATTTAACTTGACATTGGCTAAATGCACAAACCGTGCGAAGCCACAAAAAAAAATGTAGTTTGTGTTTTAAGTAGTAATCTACTTTGAAGGTGGTATGGCCATAGTCACGACGCTCCCTTCTGCAGGACCACAATGAGCGCAGAAAAAGGGGGCATGCTACAGCTATTCTAAAGTACCTATGCAAATAATTAGTGCCCTATGTGATTCATTTTGTAAAAAAAAAACATAACTGAAAGATTTGTATTTACCGAGAAATCAACGATGATAACTTTCGCGCGCGCAAAACCACTTGCTGAAGGGAGCGTGTTCAGTCGATTTTCGAAGCCAAATATCCAAAATGTTTGTTTCTTGCTTTTCGTGTGGGTACTAATCAGGTCTACCGTCTACTGATTCTGGTGTTTATCTTAAATGTACTGAAGGTATGCATTATCGTTTTATCTCATCTTAATACAAAATATTGTACTTCTCATCACGTCGTTGTTTTTTCTGGAATTGTTCAGGATATTGATATTGATCTATAATTAATTTTATTTTCAACTTATTTCAGAAAATGAAACATCATCTCTAGACCAATTTTTATTTATTTAAAATAAAAAGCTCATTAATTACATAAATTATGTGCGTTTATAATTATAATGGTTTAAAAGAAAATAAAGTAGCTAGTATGGATAAGTTTGAAAGAATGAAAAATGGTACGGTCTTACATGGACATTTAAGTACTCCTATTACACAACTTGAGAAACAAAGTAAAAATAAATGAAAACTTGAATGTATCTGGCCTATAAAATTGTATATTAATAACACTAAAAAGATCTATAAATGCAAAACTCTAAATGAGTATACAGTAGAAAAAAATACATCCAAAGGAAAAGTTATCATTATAGCTCATTTCGTTCAAGTCCCTAAGTTTACACAATTTGTTAACCTTACAATTATGGTAATATTAGACAAGTACAAAATGATATTCCATCCTTAAAAATACCTATTCGTAGCCTATAACTAGAGTCAGTTGTATATTCATTACAATTAGTATGTTAATTGTAATTCATAGTTTACACACCAGCTAATCATGATCGATTCATGCATTATAAACAGCGATTCGTTAAAATGGCGCTCAGACGGTGACGTCATCCGCCTACTCAACAGTAACCTCATAATGTACTTCACACACACACGCGCACTACTTATAAATATAACGTGTATGGAAGATCTACGCTAAAGGCTAAAATGTTACACTTTCGATATGTTTTATTTTAAATTACATTAAATAACAACTGTGAAACAATGGCACATTTTTAGCCAAACACTTTTATTACTGTTGTTTTGGTACGTTAGCAAATAAATAAGTTGTAGGATTAGGTAATTGACAATATGTCAACGTGAATCTTTATTAGATTAAATCATGCGTATTGTTGTTTTGATTCACGAATATTATGAGCATTCAGTTCACATTGTTCAATAATATTCGTGTGGTTCACATAATTCTCTCTCGGATGCCATGTTTTTGTAAATGATTTAATACGAAACCATCCACAGATTCGAATGAACTTCGGCTTATTCTAAGAGCTATGTAACATCATCTACTTCAACAATAACACTAGTACTTTATCATATTGTGAAGTCTCCAGTTTTTACATAATTGAAAAATAGACATCACTTTACCCTAATAGTCAGGTATATTTCGTGACGTACTTACATTATAAGAAATTCGTAGTCACATTAAACTGTGCACAATTCCTCGTTTCGTCGACGTCGGCTTACTCCCCTACCTAATTTATAAATGCATCTCATTATAAGTGCGCATATGCTGCGAAAAGTTTTAATATTATAAGACCACGTTCGCACGGACGTAAAAATATCGCACTGGATTTTCAACTCTCGGTGTTGAGCCGAGCGTTGAGAATCCAACGCTCGAAAAAAAATTCGCCGCGGGAAAAAATTGCCCGTGCGAATCTAGGCTAAGATAGCTCACGAGAGTTAAATAAATAAACCGTAGAAAATAACTGCCGGTGTTCGCGTCGACTAGTTGAAACCGTATCGCAGTTAATAGTCGAAAGTATTTCGTAAATGATTACTCGACTATGATGACGTCACGAATACTACAACCTCCAAGGTAGCGTCGTCACAAGCAAGATCTCGGGCCAGTCTCTCGAACGAAAATGATAGCAAAATTAATGTGTCAAATTTCAAGCGCGCGTAAAGTCCTGCGATTGGCTGTGGATAAATCATTCAACCAATCGCAGCAGCTTACGCGCGCTTGACAATTTGTCAAATTCATTCAGCGATAATTTTCGTTCGAGTAAGTGGCCCTCCGTCGCGCACACGGGAGACCTTAGGGCGGCACGTAGGGCGGCGGCTTGCGGTAGGTGGGCGTGGCCTTGGGCCGCGGCGGCGTGCGCGAGGCCGCGAAGGGCGGCGGCGGGCGGTAGGGCGCGTCGTCGGCGCGGTAGGGCGTGTCGTCGGCGCGGTAGGGCGCGTCGTCGGCGCGGTACGACGGCGCCGGCGGCAGCAGCGGCGGCTTCTCCTCGCGCATGATGACGGGCGACTTGTGCACCGGCTCGGCCTCGCCGCGCTCCTCCAGCTCGTCCTGGAAGATCACCGGGATGCCCTTCGAGCGGAACGCTTGCCGCTCCTCCTCGTCGCCCACGCTCATTTTACCTGAAAGTACACATTATTACGTTTTCTTAAGATAATAAAAACACTTAAAGCGAGCTTTACTGCTTTTCGTGACAAAATAGTTAGGTACATAAGGCCGGCTTCATACGGTGAGCGAAACAGGTCCGTGCACGCACACATGCCACTCGCAAGTGCGTTTGCACGTCCGTGCGCTTTACGTAGACGCGTGTCTATGCGTGTGTACGCTTTCACTTGTTCGACCCTCTGTACCTATTTATTTTGTGTTCCTGTGCTATACTTTGAGTCATTTGTAGCGAATCCGATAAATGTGCTATAAATTTGTGAATGTTCAGATTCATTCAGTATCGTACGATAGTGGCGCCCCCAATGGGAAAATTACGCAGCAATTGCAACTATTTTCGCTGTGATACTCATGACACCAAAATATATTTACATAAACTTTTATAGCAATCAACTTTCAAGCATTTAGGTCCGTATTACAGAAGGAAACTCAAGTATTGATCTCTGTTTAAAACTAGTCTTAAGCCAACAACAAGTTCTATAAGTAAGTTCTAGTTAACAGCCTCGTGGCGACTGTAGCCGGCAGGGTGGATGGCCTTCTAATATCTCACTGGATGGCGGCACACAGACCGGTATTCAAATACGTGAGATAGTAGGAGGCCCACATGATTGTGTGTGTGCGTAATTGTTATACTAACATAGATTTAAGTAATTTGTAATACTAACACGCTATGGGCCTTTGAAGCCTGATAATAAAGTTTATATTTATTTATTTATTTAAGTCTGATTTTAATTTTAGAATGTTCCAAAGCATCGTTCAGCTGAGTTTGGCTGTATTTTAGATCGTTACTCAGTTCGCGAATGGAAGCCAAGCAGTGATTTGATCCATAATCACCCAAGTGTGGTCAAGACCGCGCTTAAGCATAGATTGTCATGTCCAATTGTAAATTTTTGTTGTGTTCATGCGCTGTCGAGTTTCTATTGTTGTTTTTTGAATGATTACTATCAAAATGGATGCAATTGAAGAGGTAGATCATTACAATAATTTGTTTTTCAATAATTCAACTTATTGAAAACTGAACTTTAGCGTTATTAATACACAGGCCCAAAAATATTGTAAAAACTCCTTATAAGGTACAGTTTTTTTACGAGATGTGGTGAAATATTTAATTCTACCTATGATATATCACGATTTAAGAAAAACACAATAGGTGTGTTTTTCTTAAATCGTGATATATCATAGGTAGAATTAAATACTTCACATAGCCCCAGAATTGCAATTTCTTGTGTGTTTACGTTTTTATGCGACGGCTTCAACAAACTGATGTTTTCACATATTTGACCTACATACTGACATTTTAAATAACATACCTATTTATGGCCATATATGTCTTTTAAGCTAGACTTATTTTTCTTACAAAATGACTAAACTTTACTTTAATAAATTAATGGGGGATTGTACTATTCGGGATCGACATAATAACGCTGATTTCCTAAATAATTGGGCCCTTATGGTATATTTTAATCAGAAACAAGTTGATAAATATTGAAGATCAAACTGGACTTGAGGAACGTTCTGTAATACGGACCTTAGCATTTAAAACCTTGGTGTGTTTTAGCATAGGCAAGCGATACTGTGAGGTTATTGTTTGATATAATTTAGCGCACAATTTTGACGATTAATATAAGTCCAATACGTGAGAAGCAATGACTTTTTAATCAAAAATAATGTGGAACACTAAAATATTGTTTTTTATCTTTTAAATCACCTTATTATTCAAGCATTGTCACCTCCTACAGAATTAAACTAGATGTTAGTTAACCCTTATTATGCTTTTATCCATAAATCATTATTTATTTTTATTGTACACCTTTGTCCGTTAGGTTAGGCGTGCACAAGAATTTGTTGCTGTGAAATTGTTACTCACAGATAACAAATGGCGAATTCTTAGTCGTATTTTAGTTTTTTATTCTGCTCGCCTAACCTAACCAATCTATTCAAAACCAAAATAAAACATTTTACCTGTCCTCCTTCGCCTATACAGCACGCAGGCGATGATAGCAGCCAACAATATCATACACACGATGACGATGGCGGGTATTATGAACGTCACCAAATAATTTGGATCGGCTGCATTACTAGCTTTGTTGTTCTGAATATTCGATGATCCAGGATGTACTTGTATCGGTGTCTTAGGAATCTTCGTATTTTGTTCGGCGCATAGACCGAGAGGAATGAGTCTTATGGACATGACTTTAAGGTCTTTATCGAAAATGAAATCGACGTTTTCCTTGAGCGCGCCGCCCGTGGAACCTCGCTCGTCAACTATGATCTTCTTGCGCAGTTCCTCGATCTCCTTTTTAGGGCATCGGTCCATTGGTAGACTTGTGTTGTACCTGGAAGATAAAAGGGTTGGTACTTCGTTAAATCACTTGTTTGTGTCAAGAAAAACTCATTTTGGTCTCAGGTCATATCGGGATTGTTCGCTCTTGAAAATGTGAATAGAAGGTTGCGGGCTTTGGTCTCCTATTTTATTCCGATCGACGTCTGAACGCAACGTACAGCGTCGGCGGTCAATAAGTCCGCAGTGGACAACGACGCATCAGTCGTTGCTCGCGAGTGGTCATTTGACACTTGACACGACCTAATGGTTCGAAATAACTAGAGACGCAACGCAAAGCGTTTGATGCCGCGTACGACGTCAAGACGCCAACGTTGACGTCTGAAAGAGACCACAACAGTACATTTCTACAGCTAGCATCGTGACGCGGCGTACGGCGTG
Source organism: Xanthia togata (assembly GCA_963853775.1). Lineage (NCBI taxonomy): Eukaryota > Metazoa > Arthropoda > Insecta > Lepidoptera > Noctuidae > Xanthia > Xanthia togata. The sequence goes on from OY970805.1 coordinate 10,664,170, forward strand.
ACGCTGTAAGCGGCCGACGGCATTTATAGGAGACCATAAAGCCAAGTCCACCGGCAAGTCAAGTCGTTTGTGCACTTGAGCAGTAAGTACCTAATTTGTTATATTATGATTACATGTTTTGGTAGCATGTGTACAAGTTGCCTAACTGCGTTTAAAGATACCATTTACTGTAGTCACTTACATACATCTTTACATATTCGAAGGCGTATGGTTTGATCTCTAGAATTCCGAAGTAACAACCTGGAATCTGGATTTGTGCCCGGTTATCCTTCGGTGTCAAAATCTATTTCTCAAACATTTTAACATAACTCACCATATGATAGTAGTTGGATTATTAGTGATGCTCTGTATCCGGATATTTTCAGTCTGTTTCTGTCCGAACAAGGCCGCCAACTTCTCGACCACCTTGCGTTTGTTGTTGGCATCGTACGCGAGCATTGGGAACGGATACTCCATTGTCATCTGGAACTCTACTGTGGGACGAATTGTCGGTGCCTTCGCCACTTCTACTATCAAACTGTCGTAGGCACTCTTCTTGCTTGAGTCTTCAGCAATCTGGAATTGTTAAGAACGTTTATTATGAAACTGGGCAAGTAAATAGCAGTCAAATATTAGGTCCCCACCTATGACATTGACGATTAGTATGGAGAATTTTAAAGAAGTTGCATTTTTCATACTAATATTTTCTTAATTTATTGATCAACCATGAACCTAATGTTTTAAAACTTTTATAAACTAATGTTCAAAAACTAAGATAACGTATGCCACTTAGATTAAGAGAAAAAAATAAGTTTTGGCTAAGTTTTAAAACAAGTAGTGGTCACTTCTGCTAACAAAAAGCGGTGTAATTTATTTTAAATCATAGTGACGAGGTTCTCTATTTGTGAGAAAAAAAAAGGCCAATTTCATAGATGGGGACCCAATATTTCGCGGTATTGATTAATTTGGCATAATTACTATATTAAAATATGAAATATATAGCTGGTTGCTAATTTCAATAAACAATTTTTTTTTTTTTTTTTTTTTTTTAAGGTAAGTTTTTTTTTAACATTATTGTTGATTATTTAAACTCACACACTGTTTTATTATTTGTTAATCTAACGACAATTGTCTATGGTTACAATGCTTGTAAATATGTTTAACGAAACTGCAGACATGATGGGGTATCGGTATCATAAAAAGATTAGATGTTTGTTTTTTGAAGATCAACGACCGTTGGTAGTTTTTAGGGGTCGTCCATAAATCACGTGAGTCTCGAAAGGGGGGAGGGGGTTCGGAAAAAAATACGAAATATCACAAGGGGGTGGGGATGTAGTGAGATATCACGTGTATGAATGTTTTCGTTTAATGTGCATTTCTAAACCGAAAAGCGTAAAAAAATGTTTTCGTTCTTTTTAAAGATAAAATATTCTTAAGTTTTTTAATATACTTTGCACCAATATAATACATGTGACTTTGGGTAGGGGTCAGTTTAAAACCTCATCACGTATCACCGGGGATGTCGACGACCCCTTACTTGAAGTATGAGTTGAGAAATCTGTTTTCTTTTATTGTATTGTGCTCAGATGGATTTGAACTTCACTTTGTTCTCTCACTTTCACTTCGATACAAAAAAAGCGAGAGATAGAAACAAGTCGATTCGAATTTCGATTTTAAAATTCCAATAGGCCCAACGTACGGATACACATATATCGGTAAAATTGCAAATTAACTGATAAGGTTTTATTTAAATGCTGTTTTTTTTTGGAACGAATTTCTTTACCTCGCACGGTAGGAGTGCACTGGCAGAAATCGTCACGCCACTGTCTTCTTCTAATTCAAAGAGATAGAAAGAGAGAGATATAAAGTGTGAATTTGGTCAAAATGAAAATCCAAGATGGCGGCTGTTTTCATAGTTTTCAAGGGTGCTAAAGCCGATCGTGAGGTCAAAATGCAAATCCAAGATGTGCTGTGGACATTTTCAAGTTTTTCATCATGGGTATTGTTTTCATAGTTTTTGAGAGTACTAAAGTAGGGGTGCTTGGACAGGAAACCTCCCCGTGTGCCTGTGGGCTGGAGTTCCTTTACGGATGCGTCCGGGGGGAAGGCCAGTCTCCGGGACGGTGCACCCTGGGGTGCGGGCAATGTTTCCCAATTAGGTACTGTGTGCCTAAGGGTTTTCGTTGTCCGTATGCCAATATAGTGTCGGAGGTACGCTCTAACGTGTACTCGGAGAGAGCACATGATGAGCAGTGTTGTAGTACGGGCTCGGCGTGCACTAACACTGCCGTCGGGCAGGCAGGAGGAAGCCTTTTCTTCTGCCACCGTTGGTCTCGTAGCCCCGAAGAGTGTCAAGGTCATGTCTCTGGCACTTGACGGGGGTTGAGGGTCTTGGCTTAACCGCCCGGGCCGCGAGGAAGAAATCCTCTATAAAAAATCACCCCAAACCTCCAAGCGGCAGCGCACTGTGAGGACGGTTGTAAGCTTTACTAATGGGTAGCTATTAGACAATTAGTCGCTAGTGCGAACCACTAATTTTGAGAAGTTGAAAAATGTTTACTCGTGGGAACATTATGGAAAATAATAAAATACAAACAAACCAAGGAGAGCTGCGGGGTCGGAGTCCGACGCTGTATCTGGCGCAAAGAGCTCTGGTCAGAGCTTGGAGCACGAAGTGGTGGGGCCCGGAGGAACCAAAAGTTCCTACGGAAGCGGTCCAAACCGGGAGATGGCTAAGGGTCATCTGCCGTCTCAGCCGAAGGCCACAGGAGGAAGATACCCAGTTGGCGTGGTGCGGCCCGGGGAAAAGGTGTGGGTAGAGGGGTCACCACCAAGGAGGCCGGCGAGTCGAGCCGGGCCAGCTCAGCCGAGCTGGAGGCCCTCTACAGAGGAGGAACACCACCCTGTACCGTGTACCACCCCAAGTACCGGACGCCGCTGGCGGCTCCAATTCGGAGCGAGTGGCCAGGTTTGCGGAGGCCGTGGTTGCCGCGATCAAGGGTTTGGCCTTGAAGAGGACCCAGTCCTCTAAAGACAAGGCTATTCCCGCGGCCATGGCCTCTATTTTGGCGGCAGCGGAGGCCTATCACCTCAGGCCTCCGTCGGACGTCCGGCAGCTGTCACGGCATGTCCGAGATGCGGGCGACCTCCGCCCGCATCTCGGACATGCCATGACAGCCGCCATGGAGCTTCTCCGAAAGGAGAACGAGGAGCTCCGAGCGGACCTGGCCGGGCTCCGAGGAGCCGGCCCCTGTGAGGTGCCGCAGGGGAGGGAGCAGCATGGGCAGGGACCGCGGTCCCGTTTTTCCGCGCCTTCGTCCTGCATGCCGGGGCTTCTGGGCAGCGGAAGGCGGTATCATATGCCACCACCACAGCTGCCCCGGCCAAACCAGGTTCTTCGGGGCAGACCAAGGGCGGGGCGGCTACACAGGCGGCAAGGGCAGACCCTGGCGGCGAAGGCCACGGCCCTATCGGCAAAACGGCCGCCCCCACCTCCTCCTAAATCTACTCCGGCTTACGCCGAATGGCAAGTACCCAGGGAGTAGAAGAAAAAAGAAGGTAAGGCAAAAAGGGCGGCCAAAAAGAAAGAGAGGAGGCAGCGCCGCAAGGAACGAAGCGTCGCGGCTAGGCTCCGCGCCCGGAAGTCCGCAGGTGTAGTGATTACACTACAGCCAGAGGCGGAGAAGAAGGGCGTGTCCTACCGCGACGTGCTCGCCGAGGTGGGGGCGGCGGTGGACCTCAATGATATCGGTGCCGCTGAAGGCATCCGGGTAAGGGTCACTGCGACTGGGGCCCGGCCGCTGGCGCTCTAGCCGAAAGGCTTAGGGCGTCCCTAAATGCGGACGAGGCCCAAATGTCCCGGCCCACCAAACGGGCAGACATGCGTATTCTAGGCTTGGACGACTCAGTGACGGACGGTCTGGTGGTGGCCGCTGTCGTTAGGACGGGGGGGTGCTCTGGCGAGCAGGTTAGGGGTGAGCTGCCCCGTGTCGGCGGCCAAGTAAAATAGCCAGGGAGGGCCAAAGGCTATTGGTGGGCTGGGTTTCCGCGCAGGTTAAACTGCTGGAACCCAGACCTCCAAGCAGCACCTCGTAGGTGGACCGCTGCGGTCACTGCTACCGCTGTGGTCAGCCTGGTCACAAGGCCGGCTCGTGTGACGCCGGCAAGCCAGCCAATCACCGGATTGGGAGCAAGGCCTGCGCCCCACCCGCCGAAGCCAGAGCCAAGCCCTCTGCCACTGCCGTCACAGCCGCAGCCGCCGCCACCGCCGTCGTATACCGAAGCCATTCAGGCGGAATTGTACGAGGGGTACAGAGCGGCGAAGACCGCCCTCCCAGAGGAGATCCTGCGGGCCAGGGGACTGGCCCGCGAGGAGTCGCTGGAGACTGAACAGAGACCCGTGGGGACGCTCATAAAAGATGGCGCGGGAGAAACTCCGCCCATGGGCTACCCCGCTGACACAGTCTCCGGCCGCAGCTTGTGGGGGACGTGGTAAGCGCTCTGTTCCCTTCGAGAGGGGAACATCCCCACCCATGGCTCCGCCTACTGCCCGATGCGGACCACACCGCCGACAACGATGATGCTCCGGAGGTTACCGAGGTAGAGATGAGAGTGGCGGTACGTAGGCTGAATGCCAAAAATACCGCCCCAGGACCCGACGGCTTACCAGGGAAAGCCTGGGTCCTGGCCTTGGAGGCTCTCGGGCCTCGCCTAAGGGCCTCCTAAGCGCATGTTTTTAGAGGGGCCAGTTCCCGCTTCGTTGGAAGATGAGGAAACTGGTCCTCATCAAGATGCCGGGGCGCCCTGCGGACTGTCCGTCCGATTATCGGCCCATTGTGCTGCTCGACGAGGTGGACAAGCTCTTTGAAAGAGTAATTGCAGACGACCGCCTCGTCGGGCGGCTGGTGCGGGTGGGGCCGGATTTGACGGAGAGGTAGTTTGGTTTCCGCAGGGGGCGCTCCACGGTGGACGCCATCATGCGCGTGCGACCCCTCACGGATGCTGTGGCCCGGGGTGGGGTCGTCTTAGCGGTGTCTCTAGACATCGCCAAGGCTTTCAATACCCTGCCCTGGAGTTGCATCAGGGAAGCACTCCGGTATCACCAGATGCCAACCTACCTCTGTCGTGTGGTCGAGGCCTACCTAACGGACAGGGCCGTCATCTACCTCAGTCACACCGCATGATATCTATATAGATATTCTAGGGAGAATGGAATCGGCAAGAGATATCGTGCGGTGTCCCACAGAGATCGGTCCTAATCTGTGGGACCTCGGATACGACTGGGTGCTGGGCGCCGACCTCCCTAGTGGCGTCAGCGTTTGTTACGCTGACGACACGTTGGTCCTGGTTAAAGGGAGGTCGCACCAAGAGGCGGCCGAACTAGCGACACACCGTCGGATTCCCAAATAACGGTAGGAAGGGTTCACATCGGCGTCGAGTCGACGATGAAGTACCTAGGACTCGTCCTCGACAGTCGGTGGAACTTCGTGGAGCACTTCCGACGTTTGACTCTCAGACTGGAACGGGCCAGGGTTGCCTTGAAGCGGCTCCTGCTCAATCTAGGGGGTCCAAACGCCTCCTACCGGAGGCTATACGCGGGGGTTGTGCGGTCCATGGCCACCCGGCTGGTCCGGGGATACCGCACGGTCTCCAGTGAGGCGGCGAGCCTTCTTGCCGGATTGCCGCCATGGGATCTGGAGGCAAAAGTCCTCGCGCACATTTGACTCCGATGCCGCAAGAAATCGCGGCACAGCGGACAGAGCTCCAGCGGGATCTCATGGCGTCATGGAGAGAGCTATTGCGGCGATAAGTCCCCTCTTTCAGGAGTGGCTAGAGAGTTGCCACGGCGTCCTCACCTTCCGCCTGACGCAGGTCCTCACCGGACACGGTTGTTTCGGGAGGTTCCTGTTTCGGATAAGGCGGGAGGAAACACCCGCGTGTCATCACCGCGTGGATCGCCCGGAGGACACGGTGGTCTGCCCGGATTGGGCAGAGCACCGCCAGGCCAGGTCCAGGCCATGGTACGGAGCGTGAGGGCACTGGAGGCCGTCACCTCCTTCTGCGAAGCAGTGATGCTCGCGTAGGAGGAGGCGGAATGAGTGGAGAGGCAAATTTCGCGCCCTCACGCCCCCGCCCCCGGGAATCGCAGGCCGATACCCGGCCACCGTAGGCCCGGGCTTGCGGACGGTGAGCAATGGGTAGCTCACTGTCCGGTAAGGACCAGGCCCGGGTCGACGGCGCGTTATGTTCCACGCGCGCCTTAAAAAGATGTCAGCGAGTGAAGGTGTCCGATGGGACCATTGCCTGCCGGGGTTGCGGAAAAGTCCGAAAGGGATACCGTGGCCCTTGGCAACCGAAGGAACACGGGTGGGTTTTAGTCAGTAAGAGAGTTTCAGTCCGCCCAGAGCGGGAGAAGTCATTATGATGATTTCCCACCCAAAAAAAAAAGGTGTGAAAGTAGCGCGGCAGTGAGGTCTAAATGTAAATCCAAGATGCGAATATTTTGTTTATACGTTCGAAATAATGGAATTATATTTTTTTATATATAATCAAATAAAGAGAATTTTGAAGAAAATAATACGAAGTTTATCATCTTGTATTTTTTACCTATGGATAAACAATATGTAAAAAAAACCCTGTCCGATCCGAAAAGGGCACATGGTACACACGTACATACGTACATTTTTCGATACCCATAAAACCGTAAAATTGCAAATCAGCTGTAAAGGTTTTATTTAAATGCTGTTTATAAAAAAAAATGGAACAATGTTCTTTAACGCGGTTTGCGGTAAGAGTGCACTGGCAGAAATCGTCACGCGAAAAGGCGCTCGCGACTGTCTTCTTATAATTCATCGTCATCATCTGTCTAATTGAAATAAATGATTTTGACTCTGTAGACTTATGCAAGAAAAGATTATAATAGTTATAATTCCTCACTAGTTGGTAGGACACACTGCCCTCGTCGCTCGGTGTGGGTAGACCATAAAACTCCTGATTCTTGGCGTCAAACTGCAGCCAATGACCTGCAGGTAGTTCTGTGCGGTCACTGTACCGGAGAGATAGGGCCAGGTTACGGGTGCCGCCGTCTTCAGGGTCGAAGAATGTGTCCTGGGGACGGAAGGAAGAATGTAATGTAACTTATAATTTGTAATTGGAATTTGTGTGCCTTGGACTGTGTCAAAAAAACTAAATTTACGATGTTTACTTTTTCATTTATTCTAATAATTGAGAGTGGCTAAGTCGATTATTCGTCTAAGCCAAGGGCAGTACACAAAGCAGCAAAATGCTCCAGCGATTTTGAATATTGATAAAGAACTAAGGTTCGGTAAAACCTGGTATCATTAGACTAGACTTGAGAATAGCATGCAAAAATTAATTTCTGTTTTGACTGAAAAGAACATACCTACTCGACCATTTTGCCGCTCAATAGTTGCTGACTGTCAGATTGACATATTTGATTTGGGGAAAGGCTTGGACATGATAATATAATGATGGCAATTTGTTAATGTATGTTCTCTGCTTATGCCTCTTGTGTGATTATGCTTTTACAGTTTCTATGTACTTTTTTTTGGTAGTATTCTTCAAAGTTTTGGAAGAACCTTATTATTAATACAGAAGACAAGCATTTTTTTTAAATTACCAGATAAAAGTAGGTACCTATAAACTGCAAAAGAAATACTCTTCTTAAGTTTGCACATGATGTGGAATGAATGTAAAACGTGCATCAGCTCACCTCGGGCACCTTGTACACCAGCAGATGGCCCACCGTGGCGGTGAAGTGGTCCACCTGGTTGCGCGTGACGGGCGGGTAGGTGTCGGGCGCGCGCGTGGCGGCCGGCGCGCGCGCGCACGGGCCCGCGCCGCGCCAGCGCACGCGGCCCGCCGCCAGGGCCGGCTGCATGGCCCGCGCCAGGCCTGCAGATGGACTGCCGGCTTCTGTGTCGGATTCCATTATCTAAAACAAAAAGATATAGATATAGTAATGCCATTCCGGCTAGCTAGAGGAAGTGCATTTTAGACAGCATCGATCCCCTATCACTTTGAGAAGATACATCTGCAGTCATTACCTAGTTGTCCATTGTGAAAATTACACGGTTGTTCGCGTGTAACGGGTGCGTATCGTGCGCACAAATCGCGTACTTCACCGCTAGTTCACGAACGTGTCAACTGTAGAATATTATTGCAAGCAGGTCGCACGCGTCACTCGCGATGATTTTCTCGAGTTTCAACGCAAAGCAAAGAAGTTGAACAAACGCTACGGTTGAGTAATTCTTCTTTAAAGCACGTCTGTTTTAAACATTCTATATTTGATATACATATAGTTCATAACTTCGGATAGTGCACAGAAAACAAAACTTATATGTTTTATATAATAAAAATAAACTGCTGTTTGGTTGGTAAGCGAATAACTTGAGAACGGCTGAACCGTAATAGTTCGAATTAGGGGAAAGAATCTCAATAATTAATTTAAAAAAAAACCTTTTCTGACGGGCCGGACGTCTGTCGGGTCACCTAGTTATTATTTATTAAGAAATAAGAATAATAAACTCAGCAAATCGTTATCTGTAGATTGAAGTAACTCTAACATCATACATACTAACTTTATAAAGTCAAACTTAATGGCAACTACATACCTTCATCAGCCTATTAATATCATCCATAGGACAGGCGGGATCCTTCGGCAACGTGTCATTAGTCCACACGAACTCGCACATGTCACCGTTCTGAGTCGTGTTTAGTACCGTTAGGTGATCCATATCCGTATCTCTGAAGAATAAGTCCAATAATTTATATTCTATAGTTTGGCGGACACCACTGTACCGCGGTGTGTGCGCGGCTTAAGGGGGCAGTGAAGGCCGCTCATTCGTCAAAGCTCACGGCCCCCCGCCCCCCGCCTCGCCGCGCATTCCTAAGGCGCGGTACAGCGGTGAGGGCAAACTCGTTTATTAAAATGGTAGTGAAACTCCTTTTAGCAAATTAAATTTAAGTGATATTCAAAATTTAAAAAATATATGAATCACAGTAGCTCTAGTACGAACGCGCGGAGTAAACGTTATGTCAATTCGAACGATTTTTGCAACAAGAACAATTAGTATCACAAATACTAAGTATTTAAACTAAATCAATCTTATGTGAAAAAAAGAGTAGTCCGTAACAATGTCAGTTTTCTGAAATTACGTTCACTAGGTGGCAGTACTGAGGAGGTCCGGACACCTGTCAAGTGTCAAACCGGCAATATTATCTAGTCGTGGCTGAAAGATGAACGAATGAATGAAACGACATAAGAACATCATCTTATATTTTATGTTCATTGTCGAAATAGAAGACCTCTTGTCTAAGTGGCGCCAGCTGGTGGCGTGAATTTTCGTGAAAACCCTCAGTACTGCTCGCGTTCGTTTTAGGCCTATTTAATAATAAACGTAACTTTCGTGGGAGGCATGGTCATGGTCTTGGTCACAAAACGTGGGAGTAAGATGGCAGGCGACTTTAAACATTCACCGTCCTACTTGCAAGTTGTATGACCGCGACTGATAAAAAAAAATGAAGGAAATACTCAAAAAACATACCTGAACAAGTTAACAATGCCTTCCAACGCTCTAATCTGCCAGTCAATAGCATTATTATACTCCTTCAACAGTTTGAACTCCATGGTGAACTGGTGGTTGATGGTGCGCCCACTCTTGTGCTGCTGCACGGTAATGTCTAAGGGGCCGCGAGCGACCAGACCTTCGCTGTCCTGAGCTTCGACTATGAAGTTCCAGCGAGATACGTGGGCTTCTAACGGCCTGCGGGTGGAAACATAATTGCTTTAGGTTGATCGAAATAAGTCATCCCTTTCCTATTTAAAAGAAGTAGAATATAATACTTTTTATTATGTACGAGTATGTAGTTGTAGAAGTATCGTGGGGAAACCGGCATGTCCTAGAACCAAAAAATTCGAAAACATGTGACATCTACCAACCCGCACTGGGCCCGCGTAGTGGATCACGGCCCACTCCCTCTCATTGAGAGGAGGCCAGCACCCAGCAGTGGAACATTACAAGCTGATTATACTTATGTTTGATGTAGAAGTAGAAAAGCGCGTTGTTAAAAGGATGGTTCGCAAAAGTACTGTTATCATGACAAATTTTTCAGAATGCAGCATTTAAAGGAGAAGTTGACTTTGCAGACGAAGTTACAATGATCAACCATGCCATTCGCAAATGGTGTGAATATTTTAGGGGCATGAGGAACAGGGTGTATAGTTCACTCATCCACCATAGAAAAGGGAGGATCCTCCGACCAGACGGGTGTTGTGTCTGGCGGGCCGGATTTAGGCATGAAAATTGCCGTCAATATTGCGAAAGTTGCCAAAACTGCCGGGAATGTTTCCAAACTTGCCGGCAACATTGGCAAGAAACGTGTAAATAGAAAACGTATTTTATTTTATATAATTGAATAGTAGGGTAAAATTGCGGTTTGCAGGGTGCTAGTTTTTATCCTTACCTACATTATAAAACCGAAAATTTTAGTTTTTGCATTAATTTTCTTATTGATAAACTAAAGAAAAGAAACAGGCTATCCACGATACTTCATTGGTGATGAAACCATAACTATTTTAGAGAAATCATATTTTTTTTCTACTTTCTTTTATCCAACCACACTTGTATGTAAGAAAGTATACATATGTATATATTTATACATATACTTGTATGTATAAAAGAGTCAAACCTTGCAAGACGATTTGATCAGCAACAACAAGTTGACGTTTCTGACTTCAAAAAAGGAGGTTCTTTATTCGACCCGTATGTATGTATGTTTGTATGTTCGCGTTTTTCTTAAAACCTACTGATCCGATTTTGAAAATTCTTTTGACCGCACGATTTGTCAAGTGGCTAAGCGACTAGTGTGAGGTAACGTACCAACGTAGTATTCAACATTTAAGTTATCGTAAATCAAAATAAGGGTACCTACAAGAGGTAATGTGAACAAAAAAAGTGAAGTATCTGGGTATTTCTGCATATTTCTTTAATTTTTAGTTTAAGGAGATTTTGATAAAAAAAATCACTTATTTATTTTATTAGGGGTTAAAGTAAGAAATTGCCGATTTCCAGTACTGAAAAATTGAAATTAGTTTTTTTTTAATTTAACTTATTTATTTAATCAAAATAATTACCATTAAAATCTATACATTGCTGCCATCTAATAGGAAGGTCATTTATGCCTTAGCGATATAACTCTCGTGATCTAGATTCGACAAACTGTGTGAAAGCATTTTGTACTGACTCATGAGAAGAAAACTTTTTATCACGTAGAAAATTGTCCAAATCACGAAAAAAAAATGGTAGTCCGTTGGAGCAAGGTCTGGCAAATACGGAGGGTGACGAATGGTTTCTAATTGCAGTTCCTGTAGAGTTAAAACGGTTTCTCGTGCTGTATGAGGTCTCGCGTTATCGTGGAGATGGTGAAGATCGATTCATGAGTCGGGGCTGTTTCACTGTTAGTTTAGCTATGATTGTTCAGAGTTTTACTTAGCAGTCCCCCCTCTCCAAACGCAACATTGATATTGCTAGCTGTTTCTGCCGCGTTAGTTCCGCGTCGGAACTCATATTAAAAAATAACTCGAATTTTCGAAGTTTCCATCTTTTGCAATTTGAATTTTGCACATTTTTTGAAAGAAGAACTTCATAGATAGGTACCTCGTACCATGTGAAAAAGTTTCACTCAAAAATCTCAAACCATGAAGGTTCTATGTCAATTCGAAGTACCTATTACAATAAACCGGCAATTTCATACTTTAACCCCTATTATATCCATATTATTATAGTTTTCTGTATTTTCATCTTCCGATTCATCCATAATGTAATCGTCATCTGCTTCAGAATTTTCAATGTTCTCGCTGTCTTTTTATTTCCGTCAACGAGCCCTAAATTTTTTCTTACCATGATCAGTTTTGCCAACTTTTCTGGTGTTTAAGTTTTTATCAAATGTCTGTATATTATTTGATTTTTAAATAATTACATTCTTAACGTTAAATTTGGTAGACAGCAGACACAATTCATCTAAAACTCACGTACTCTCCAAACGAACCTGCCTACCAATCAAACGACCCTAATCTCGGTAGATTTACGAATATCAGAGCGTAGATCCTATGACCACCTTCTAACTCCATCATCAGGCTGGCACAGTACTATCATAATATTGCGTTCTCACCAGACTGACATAAGTATTTATAATTTCAACACTATCAGACTTCAAGAAATAGATGAAAATCGATGTTAATACAAACAGATGAATTTACTTAAAGTAAAGTCCGAAAAATTTACAAAAGAACACTACACAGTTGTATGATTTAAATTTATTTAATTCGGTATCAATACCCTCTGTATTTGTTTATAAAATTTATAAGTGAAATTCTCAAAAAACTATGGGTAACTACTATCACGAAGTTACCAGTGTCTTCGTTTAACTTTATCTTCACATATTAGCATTGATAATTATAAATTAAGTATTAATTATCAATTAACCATACAGGCTTACTAGTAATACGTATAATTACACCATTACATAAAACCTCATGAGCCCATAAACATTAAAAATGGCATTTGAAAAAACCTATGTAATCTGGCAATTTTGGCAACTTTCCGGCAATATTGAGCAATATTGCCGGCAATATTGGAAACTTTCCTAGTAAGTTTCGGAAACATTCGGCAATTTTCATCCCTAGGCCGGATGCCCGACTGTTGATGTCGGATAGTCTTATATTATACGAGTATGTAGTTCGCGCGGTAAACTCTAATTGCGCGATGCAGGCTTTGTGTGGCGTCATGGCTTTGTGTGTTTTGTGTGTTGTGTGTGGCTTTGTGTGCATTCTCAACTTCCATACAATCCTGTCGAAATCCTTACCAATAGACGCAAACACACAGTTTGTAAATCAAAGTCCTTCAAAACCTGCTTCAGTCGTAGATTCTTTTGTTTCCTAGGAGATTACCTGTACAATAAAGTCAATAAAGCCATTTCCATCTACCCCTTATCCATATTCAATTGCAAAACTAAAGTCCGAAATTGGCTTCAATCTCACGATTATGAAGCCACTGAGAGACTCTTGGAAGTCATCTCATAAAAGCAGCTCAACATGTCCTCAACAGGTATACCATATACTTATAGACAAGTTTTGAATACCACACACACATTCACTACGCACCAACACCCACACACCCACACCCACATACTCACTCACTCACACCCACTTCCACAGACCTTTTTTTGTTGTATAATTAATTAATTATTTGCTGTGTATTTTCTTTGTTTTATATAATTTTTGTATTTTTTATTGTTCACCCCATTATCATTTTCATCTGTTAGTATACATTTCTATCTGTGTGACTTGTCCGTGTAGTTTGGAGGCCTGGAGACCTGTAACACAGGTATTCCTAGTACAGGCTCCAGTCTCCACAACATCAATGTATATTTTTTTGTATTATTATTACGAGTATACCAATTTTTCATTATGTGGTGGAGAAAATAAACGTTTTTATTATTTTATTATTATTATTTATGTCTTTGATGCGTAGTTTGTATGTGGCGGTGTAAGCGCTACAATATAAATGGCAACAGTATCATAAGTAGGTATTGGTACTATGAATTTACGATAATTTTGTAGTCCGAAACACAGACCAATGTAAAGATACTGGAATGAACAACAAATTGGTATACTCACAATCCATAAACTTCTCTGGCGGCGGGTATGAACTGTATCCAGGAGTTGTTGCTGAGCGGCACGTTCTCTGCCTCGTACATCGTGAATGTTAAGTTGCTGCCCTCCTCCGGGTCCGTGAACAGGTCCGCAGGTATAATGTACCTGAAGAAGTTGGGTTAAGGTTACAACATAGTAAAAACGTAGGCATTATATTTAGCCAGTTTTATTCCACAACAAGGCAAGAGCTCCCTGTTCTAGGCAATTCAGTTCGCTGTTAAAGCGACATTAGAAGGGAAAATAATGATTGGACAGTTTTACCTCTTTATGTGATACTTGCAAACGTTTCCAACAAAGGATTAAAACAAGTCTGTAAATCCATATAGGTCCGTTTTGTGCTGAACTAATTCTAGGCTAGGTACATTTTATATATTTTAGTTTTTTTTGGGTCTCGAGTTCGAACCCAAGGCCACTGACTTTTCGGATTCATGAGCGTATTGTATAATTATCACATGCTTCAAAAACGGTGAAGCAAAACATCGTGAGGAAACCGGCATGCCTGAGGGATATTTCTCAACGGCATCTGAAGCCAAGTCAGAGGCCCATGGGCGGCATAAAAACTTGACTCTTTTACGAAAAAGAATGAATCTTTAGTATTACAAAATGGTAATCTTGATGCTAGGGCCTAAGTTTATAATCACAGATCAAGTAAACTACGATCTGGTTAGAAAATCGAAAGAAACCCATGTCATCAAACTTTGATAGATTTTAAAGACATCGCCAAGTGGTTGGTCGATTCTTCAGGTGACCAGAGGGCTGGCCTATTTATTGGCCAAAAAATCAGCATTGCCATACAACGTAGCAATGCTGCCCGCCTTTTGGGCACTTTTCCTGTTGACAACTATGCGGACGAATTTTTTGATGCCCTTTGATTATTTCCCCTCCTTTTTAGGGTTCTGCACCCAAAGGGTGAAACGGGACCCTATTACTAAGACTCCGCTGTCCGTCTGTCACCATACTGTATCTCATGAACCGTGATAGTTAGACAGTTGAAATTTTTACAGATGATGTATTTCTGTTGCCGCTATGACAATAAATACTAAAAACAGAATAAAATAAATATTTAAGTGGGGCTGCCATACAACAGACATGATTTTTTTTGCCGTTTTTATAGACAATAGTACGGAACCCTTCGTGCGCGAGTCCGACTCGCACTTGGCCGGTTTTTACATACTTTTACATATTATTATTTTTAAGTCTAAGTTTTTAAATTACGTAGTTATTATATTGAAAAAAGTAAATAAAAGTAATATATAATTCGATTTTAGAGTAGTTTTTGTGACCCACCTGAAAGCTTTGCCAGCTGTGATGGCCAGTTTCTTCATATGGTGTTTCAGCGTTGGTGGCTGGTTGACAGGCATGGCCCATGTCACTGTTTCTGTGGTCTGGCCGATTATTGTACTTCTACCCTCTGTTGGGTTCGCTTCCTAAATGATTGAGGAATGAATTAGTAACTAATTGAAAGTGTATTGACTGCTTTAAGATATTGAAATTATAATACAGAAGGAATAATTTAAATTGTTTTACATGCGTAGCTATAAGATATTTTTACATTCAATTTTGAAACTGATGTTGTAATAGGCCGAGAAAAAGTTAAGTAGAAGTTGAAGAATTTACACTATATTACCTACAGCCTTAAAATTGTTACAATTATGCTAGATTAATTTGTACAATTTAGAAGTGCTCACTTTACCTGTCCGCCAATTAATAATTTGGAAATGTTTTAATGAATTAATGAAACCCAAAGAAGTCCAATCACAAACTAAATTCAATTCGCACACACGGTGGGAGTAGTTAGTAAAGTACGAAATACACCTGGATGATATTGGATGTGATGATTTGGGAGGTTACGTGGTTGTATAAGTACTCTCCTATAGGCTTATTCGCACCGAACCAGGCCCATATTTCCGATGTGCTTAAGTTAGGTGCATATGCGAATCGTAAGACACAATTTCATATCATATCATCGATCTTTCAGTTATTTTTAGACGTAGGTACTCTTGCATCTTGATCCGTGAATGAGTCTGATATATTTGCAGTACCAGCAATTTCAGGTTTCAAACTATCTCATCAGACAACCGGAAATATGTTCCCGGCCACCAGTGTAATCCATTACGGACCTGTTTAGTGACCTCCTGTAAAGTCGTCTCGGGAGTCGGCGTCGTAGTGGGCGGAGTTGTCGGCGTAGTGGTGGGGGCAGGTGTCGGCGGAGGCGCCGCAGTCGTCGGCGTTGTCGGCGTAGTGGTCGGCGTCGTCGGCGGCGGGGAGGGAGCCGCTGTCGGTGTAGTGGTCGGCGGCGGCGCCGGGGTCGGTATCTCGGGAACCGGGGTTGGTGACGTCACATTCTCTCTCTCCGTCGAAGAAGACAACGGGGGTAGTTCGTTCGACTCACGGATTATTACGGTTTGCTGAAAGTGCCATGCGGACGCTCACACGATGTGTTGTGAAATATAGACGTTAAGACAACGTTATTAGAGGTCAGATTGGTATGTACAGATTTGAAGTTGGAAATGTTTTTACAATGATTAGTCCCAGAAAGATAGAATATTAGGAATCCCAATGCATCTTAATTTATTGTGTTTTTACACCTGAATACGTCATGCTGTTTTCATACATCAAATAATTTAATTTCGTTGTCATCACGTCGCAGATTAGTCGAGAACATATTTACATACAAAATTACTCTAAATGGGGTATGAATCGTGTGAAACCCATCAGTTCCCAAGGTTAAATAAAATCAACTCACACACGATTAGTTTCAACTTTTGTGAGTTAGGATGATAATTTCATATTACGTACCAATTCCGGTTCTAAAGTCGTGGTTTCTTCGATGATGGATGGTAGGAAGGTATCGAAGCGTCGAGGGATGATAGGTAGCGTCGGGGCCACAGACATGTTAACGTTGGTTGTCTCTGAAGGTGACGCGGACAGCGCAGTGATGCCCACTTCATTATGCTGCAGAAAAGTATATGTTTAGTATTTGTTGTGAGTTTGTGTGGGTGTGAAGTGTACAGTGGAAACTATGTGGTGTTAGTCACTGTCTGTGTGTGACTTGGTGGTCGTTACTCGTCTACTATGAAAAATTTACCTCCTACAGGTACGTCTCTGCCCAACCTTTCGGGAAAATAAAGCGTGATGTTATGTATGTTTTTTTTTTATAAAAATATTCTTGTATCGATTAAAATTAGATTCGACGTTAAAAAATAGTTATTTTCTTTGTATTTTTATCTTTCTTACCAGGCAAAGAGGTAGTACCTATAGCGTAAATTTTAAATGCGCCTTTGTCTCATAGGCCCCAATTACACTATCATATATTTATCACACAAATATGATTTCATATCTGTCAAATTCTATGATGCTGATGCTGTTCTTCATTTTTACATATTACTCGTATATGATCATATAAACGTCATACTTAATCAAGATGGATAACGATATCCGTGTTTGATTTAGCCATTTTTGAGGTTAGACGGATATGATCATAAATGTAGGTACGCTTGCTATCAAATAGGATCCCACACCTATGATCATAGACAATATTAATCATATGTAGTTATTATACCGTCATAGGTTCTTCATATACAAATAACTCGTACATCTCTGATCCTATTTCTATGATAGTCTAATAGGGCTCTTACAAGGTAAGGAGAACCTGTTTTCATTATTACGTCAGTTTTCATAGTAGCCGTGTTAGAATTGCATGTATCTACTAATTAATTAGTCAAATAAAGAGGTGTCTGTTAAGGTAAAAAGTCTCTAAACTCAATATTATCACAGTCATGCTAAGTGTTTACAAATACAATCTAATTTCTACTAGAGATGCACTATTATTTAAACACAATTTTCAAAACGCATTGACAACAATTTTATAAAATAATGCTAAATTAGACATTCCATAACTATCTAAAACATCTTCAATACAAATAAAAAAGATAGAATTAAATAATAACATCAGGTTAGTACGGTAATTACACAATATCATAATATATACAGTATACATTTGAAGACCTTAGATATCTAAAAATTAATAACTAACAAAATATACACTGAAACAAACATACTTAATTGGGTTTAGCATAATTTTGTTACATTTTAGCTTGCACAACTGTCAAGTGCACATCAAATTGTTGAAATTGTTGCTATGGACGCGACGACCAGACGCGATTCTGTAACGACTAGATTCAAAAGGCACGTCAAGTCGCAGGCGCAGGTCGAGTCGATGTAAGCTTTTCTACAGTTGTGTTAGCTATAAAACTGCAGATCGACTCCTCAGAGTCAATGCTGTTAATAATAAGTTAACTTAATACAAACAAAGCTAAACTACAATCTAGCTGCAAACGTAGCATGCGACCGGGCCACAACACGCACATGCATATGACACGTAAACTTGAGAGCGGGTTACGACAAACCTCCGTGGTATACGAGTTAGTTGCGGACTCGGGAGTGGTATCCTCGCGGGCATCCTCGGTGGTAGTGGGCGGGGCGCTCGGCGGAGGGGGCGGGGCCAGTGTAGGGCTCGCGGGGGGAGGGAAGGGAGACGGGGAGGGGTAAGGGAGCGGGGGCAGGGAGGCTGGGGTCGGCGGCGGGGCGGCGCTCTCGGTCTGAAACGTGTCGGTGCTTGTGTGTGGCGCGCCGGGCGGGGCGGGGGGCGCGGCGGAGGGGGCGGGGGAGGGGGAGGGGGGCGCGGGCTCGCCGTGGTGGTGGCGGTGCGGGTGCGGGGCGGGGGGGAGGGGGCCCACCTGGGCGGCGCCGCGACACACACGCACGTTAGTACGCACACCCTTACGTACCCAAGAGCGCTGTCTGTGGTTATTTGGTATTGGCTACATGGACTCAGATAATAAAGCGGCGACATCTATCTTTCTTTTGAATCCTCACGAGAGTACGACACCAGACTATAGTTTGACCGAGACCTTTGTACTGCGCCTTAGGTATGTGCGCGGCGAGACCGGGGGGCAGTGCCGGCCGCTCATTCATCAACGCTCACGCCATCCCGTCGCTAATACGTCAAAGCTGCTGCGGTTTCGGCTAAACCTTAAACTCGAGGCTATTAAAATGAGACGCCATCGATATGAACTAATTTAATACGATTCGTAAGTCTAAACTCCAGCCATCCGTATCATTTATTTCTAAATTGCGACACTCTTCTATATTAGGTTTTATTTTCGCAATTACCATAGCCATATACTAAGTGCAATTTCAGTGCTGTAGGTGTTTTATATTGCTTCAGTATAAATAGTGCTTGATCATTGAAGATCATTTGAAGCAAAATTATTTTTTCAGTGATAGGTTCTTGAAAAAGATAAAAGTTCGAGGAAAGTGGGTTAAAGTGCGCCGGGTTAAAATTATGTTTGTAACAATGTATTAGAATAACTGCTTGAAGTGTAATATTAATCCAAAAGTGACAATGGTCGAAGCGCATTAAATTTTCTTAGTCCATGCGTAACACAAATACGCTTTAGATTCGATTGTTATGCTCCAGTTAGTCTGTTTATATACAGTGATGGACAAAGCGTTTATGTAAAGCGTTTGTTATAACCACACACAAAGCTCACAACATGTTTATATTATTTAAGGTAAACTTAATAATAATTAAGTTTAAGTTGTTTATGAAGTTTGGATGTCAAATGAATGTTGGGAAGTTATTTATGGGATTTTAGATGTAGAATGTTTGAGAGACTGTAACTTAAATGAAAATAAATAAAAGGACTCAACAAATGACACTTTTGGGTTGTTTTCAAGTGATAAAGGATACTTCATTCAACATTCCATGCTATGTGGTTCCCAGTATGAACTCTGCTATAATGTGGTGAACATTAAAGTGCAAGATATGCATTCAGTAGTATATGTGGGATGACTAATCTTACTCATTGGGAAATACATTCCTATTTAATAAACATGGACTGTCTTTGTCCTGCTTGCTTCTACAAATAAATAAATAAATCAAATATTTATTGTTCCGATTAACAGTTAGGTATATTTCCCAATTAGTAGTAGTAACGAATGATGCATAAGTACTAAGAAACATAGAATGTATGACAGTTCCACACTAGAATAAAATATGAGTTGCATTGATAATATTAAATGATTCATTGTCGTGTGATGAAGTTATTTTTATTGTTTTTTAATTGTGTCATCGCATGATGTAAGTGATCGCTTTTAAAGCGCATGAGAAATTATCTAAATGGAATAATTGTTAGCCTTGTTTTGATATTTCCATTAAAATTAGATAGGTATTAGAATGGAGTGAAAATAAAGCCATTAGTTGCACCCACAAGAGATTTCTTTATCAATCTGATAACCATATCACCAGTTATTGATTGTCCAAGTTTCCATTGTATTTAGAAATAGATACAACTCGTTCATAACCTTCTAAACCCAGTTGTATAACTACACGTTATATTATGAAGACATTAAAACATTAATCAGTCTAACTACCACACAGGATTTGTTATTTAGATAATGACATAAAATATTGTAATGCTCATGTCATAAATTAAAGGAAGACGATACATGTCACAATGGTAATGGTCGGCTTCGACAGAATTTTAACATTTGTCACGTCTTTTCTGAATGTTTTGTCTCGTACAAATTAGGTATGATGATTTTTAATTTTTATTTGTTTCGCTAATCGCGCCTCCTCATTTGGCTGCAACAGTTGTTAGGTATAGAGTCTTTTTTGTAAGAGGCGATGTAGGCAGATTAGACTTTTATTTTGTCAAATCAGTAACTACATTAGATCGATTCATTTGATGATCCGTGAACACATAATTATATTATTAAATCTTGTTGTGTCTGCAAAAGTGTGACATTGCCAACACCCTGCCGAACATAACCCGAGAGCATCCGATCACTGCCGAACGAAGCATGGTACTCACCAGGTCAGTGATGCCGACGTCGTTGTTAGTGTAGCCGTCCTCGTCGTCGTTGTCGTCGTACCCGCTGTAGTCGGGGTCGGGGTCGGCGTCATCATCTTCACCGTCGTATTCGCCGTCGTAGACGCCGCCGCCTGAGCCTTCAAGCTGAGAACAGTAAGAGATGGGGTTTAGGTTCAGAAATTCAGAAGGGTAGGTTCTTTGTTGAAGCACATCTGAGCGAATGCTAAATAAAAAGTCTTGCACCCTATTTGCGTAACACACTTTCAATCACAATCTGAATGATTTTGAAGGATATAGCTATGAGATGCATCCATAGCTTCATATGTTCGAAAAATTTCGTCTGCTCAACAACGTATATAACGCAATGAATGTTGTTGTACTGTAATGAAAGCTATTACTATTACGCAAGGAGACTGGGAAATGTTGTATATGGACTATATCGATATGGTTTTGAAGTGAAGGGATACCCCATCTTTGCCGTTACAAAGGGGCATTAAAATCTGACCCGGTAATTTTGAGAAAAATATACCGTTACTAGTACTTCCAGTATTTTCTTGTGGAAAATCCAGAAATAAATGTATTTTTTTAAACTGGTTTTCTTTCATGTTATCTGATTCCTTGAGGTTAAGCGAACAATCTGCTAGCGGTAACGGGTAACCACTCGGAAACAAACAGTTTGTAACTTTGATAGATGTTGAGGCATCCTTTGAACTTTAATGGTGACGTCATCCATCACTCTTAACTGCTGGGTTTTTATTTGATTACCTGTCTCTTAACCCTGGGCGCGGGCTGTACGGCCTGCAGCCGCCAGCCAATGACGGGCAGGCGCAGCACGTGCGCCAGCGTGCCGTCGCGCGCCTGCTCGCGCAGGCCGGCCACTAGCACTTTGTGGTGGTTCCATAGCTTGTTGCCGCAGCCCACCTGTAAAATAAGATGATAATGTTCGAATTAATTAAAGGTTCATGAAAACTCATAAATATATGTTTAAATAATAAATTGCGTTTGTCTCTTTGTAAAATTTTTGTAGTGAAGTCTATACTCCATTGGTTTAGGTAGTTAAATAAAGGTAAATAAAAATAACACGTAACGAGAGAGCTGTCAAGTAACCGACTGAACGTAATAACTGTCACTTCAGTTGTCATCACGTCACAGTTGTACTCTTCAATTTAGCAACGTTGTAATTCGTGGACGATTAGAGAACCTGTCTTTTTGGGTTCTTTAAAATAGACAGATTACAAAATATTATAGTATTATCTTTATCATAAATCTAACAAAAAATTGTGCCCAAGCAGTTACATCTGCGAAAAGTAATTTAAGAATAAATGATAAAGTTAAAATACATTAGTAAAAGAGGAAACAAAACATAATAAATCAAAAATCTATTAAATTTGGTTATAGGTTACAACGTATTTTTAATCAAGAAAGTGTCATATATATATAAAAACCCTTTTTACAATTTAATTAAAAATGGAGTATAGTTTAGTTCTGTTCGGACAAAATTTGAGTCATCGACACGAAAAAATAGGAATTTGAGTCTAGAGAGGTAGTTAAGTAGAGGTCTGGATGGGTGGTACCCACCCAGGATACTTCATCTATGGGAAAATCTAAGATTTTCACGTGTGCACGCGTGCCCATCATAGCATGATTTATTACAATTATTATTAACTTGGATCTTATTAAGATGCGCCCGTGCTTGTTTGAAAATTATCTTTGGGCAGAGGTCGGCGCGGACGCAGACGTAGGTACCTATTTATTATTCTTCGTGATCAATATGCAAAATGCATCCATCGATAGTGATTGCTATGCATCCTATATTTGTACTGCATCATCAATTTCATTAAGTTTTGTTAATCCTTTAGATACGATGTGCAATAATGTGTATCTTTGTTCGTCAGACGCATAGGTCGAACGTGACTAATGGTTTAGGATGTTCCAAACATTGATGTTCATAATACCGTATATTCAACATTAATAAAGTAACATAAACAATTAGGGACTATCTAAACAATGTGTATACAACTAACTGAGTATTATACAAACTAAAATATAGCGTCGAAAAATTCATCCGCATCGCTGTCGACTGCTAGTGTACCCAAGAGACTGGCACTGGACCGCATTGCCACGTTGTATGGCAATGCTTAGCCTCTGGCCAAAGTAAAAGCCAGCCCTTGTGTCACGGGAAGTGTCAACCAGTCGTTAAATATTTATAAAGGATGATTTCCACCAAACGGCTCGCATCGTTTCGGATCGGAACGGATTTTATAATCTTTAAACCATATTCAAATACAGTGTACACGATTCACTGTATTTGAAGTATATTTATTACCCAGCCGTGCACAGCAGCTTGACCGGGGACGTCTTCCGCAACACGCGGTCGTAGCCGAAAATATGCTGCGACGCGCGATCGGCTCCGTTCGCCTGTCGTCGTAGGAATGAAACTATTTGACTAGGCTCAGAAACGGATACGATCGCAAGTGACGGTACGGAGCCGATCGTATGCGTCGATATCCTATCGGACGCGATCGGCTGTCGCCGCATCCATTCATATCCTTTCCGATCCGATGCGATGCGAGCCGTTTGGAGGAAATCATCCTTTAATCTTTTACACATAACATCACGCCTTGTTTCCCCGGAGGGTTGGGCAGAGGTGTACCTATAGTAGATACACCCACATTTCGCCAGTTATGTTTAAGTCCCGTGTAATAGGAGGCGAGCCTATTGCCATCAACCGGGCACAAATCCAAACTCCGGGCTGCTACTGAGAAACTCCAGATAGAAAAACCCAATAACACTGACCCGGGAATCGAACCCAGGACCTCATGCTCAGCAGTAGCGCTTGCGACCACTAGACCAACGAGGCAGCTCTTTTAATCTTTTGTTTCCTAAATAGTTTTATTAGCATGTACATTAGATGAATAAGTATGCATTCATTTCTCCTAAGTAAGCGTCAGATAAATCAACGCATTTTAAATACCTAGTAAATGACATAGTCTCGAAAATTTAAATAAATGTGTCTGTTAGTTGTCTATACAAAAATTAAATTTACATTTTGTTTAAAAATGACTACAATTATAGTTAACTATACATGGTGTATCAGATAGTTGTGGTTAAATTTAAGAGTGTCATTCAGACTATCAAACTGAACATTTTTCTCAAATAGAACAATATGATAATCGAGCAAAAAAATATCAGCTGTCCCGTACAAAACTTCAAAACCTACTCAACCCAAATGTATGGGACGGTTGCAAATTTTTTCTCGATTATGATGTTAGTTCCATGGAGAAAAATGTTCCGTTTGATGATCTCACCCTTTAATCTAGTCAACATAGGTCGCGCTTTATATGACAGAGGCCAAAGCTAGGCTAGGCGAGTTGACCTCTGACAACAATTCTGTGTTGAAGCAGTCACATGCTCCAATGTCCTTTAAACTAAACTAACTGGCTGGCAATAGTCGTGTTTCTCTAGTATCGACCTACTATAAACGTGATAATATAATGTTTTTGCCATGGTTAAATGTGGGCCGACCAAGTTGGTCGGCAGATTCACTGCCCGGACTGCGCCGAACTCTTGGAGGCAACATTAGTGTAAGTGACTTACATTAAGATAGATGGCAGTAGTAGCGTCTCCGTTCCTGCGCTGTGAGGAACCAGTTCCACTCATGATGGTATCAGCATGCGTCTCTGCTTTGTAAGGCTCCATCCAAAATTCGTTCTGAAAATAGAAGTAAGGTACAGACCCCAGCACGTCAACCTACCCGAAACTGTACAATTTCCCCAATCAACTTTGAAACTTATGCTTTAGTGATAAAGTTGAAAATCTATTGAAGAAATTTGACAGATTGTAGTTGGTTGATGTGCTGGCGTCTGTACATTTAAACAAGTTTGCTTTAGAAGACTACGAAGTAATTGGAGGTGTTCATTTTGATATAATGCTCGTTTTTAAATTCACCTCGGCGAATAATGAGAACAGGAAGTTCAGACCCTGACGGTAAAGACAGGCTTGACTGGCATTGTTGCGTTATAACCTTATAATTTAAGCATTTGAGATAACTATACTATACAATATACCTACTACACACAACTACTACACTACACACACACACCACTACTATACTATACATTAAACAAATAACGGTTATCACCCCTCCGTTATTTCGATATAAATGTATAATAAACTCCGTTATTGCACGATAAATACAAAGCAATGTAATCTATTGACCACGGACATTAAAAAAAAAAACTTTAAAGTGCAGTTATTTCTTTTTATTTAATCTCAACAAGGATGGTTTTAGTATCATCAAAGAAACAAACCCGACCCTCACGAACACATAGTTTTTTTTTTATTTGCAGAATTGGCTTCTTGTCCTCGATAACGCCTGATGGTAAACGATGGGTGACGTCACTCTTGCTTTGAAGGCAGACGGGTGGAAGGGAGCACAGACGCTGCCAGAGAATTCCACACTAGTTACATACAACACAAGTAATAACTTACGCCGTCAAGCGCCATGAAGCTGGCGAGCTGCATGAGCGCTCGTATCCTCTGCCGCGGCGCCACGCTGTGGAAGGAGCCGTCCACCATGATGACCAGCACCAGCCGACTCTCTTCACCGACGCAAGATCCATATTTAGAGTGAGGTTTGTCTTGAGCTTTCTTCACCTGCAATTGAAATAGGACTTCGTTATCTAATGTAAAGTATATTTTAAACGAGTATATATACTTGGGACAGATTATAGCTGTAAGAGATCTATCGACAAAAGGAGTAAACAGAAGAATAAATAACACCTGGGAAAGATACTGGTCTCTTAAAGAAATAATGAATAATAAAACGGTACCCATTTCAGAAAAAATTAAGCTTAATTTAACACCTGCATTCTTATTTATTTATTTATTAACACTTCAAGCACATAAATGTACAGAGGCGGACTTCCATGTCTCACGTAAGATTGCCAGACCTGCAGTGCTATTCTGTAACCATCTCACCGTGAAAACTTAGGTGAAGTGAGGTCGGAGTGAGCTGTCAGTCCCTAGCAGCAGGTGGAACGACAGCTCACTTCAAGCTCACTTCACCTAAGTTTTCACAGTGAGATTATTACAGAATAGACTGGCAGGCTATTATCACAAAAATTAACACAAGTTGTGTGTATTTCAGAGGAGCATGATGAATCTAAGACTGCATGATAAATGGAAAGTTATGAAAATTAGGAACATCACTAAAGTGGCAGACGTTAGTGTAAAACAAGAACACTTAAATGGAAGTGGACAGGCCATATGATGAGAGCAAAGGCCGAAAAATGTCACAGAATGGTACCCGATGAACGGTAAAAGACGCAGAGGAAGACAGGTGAAAAGTTGGGAGGATGATATGCCAAAAGGTTGGCGAAGAACAGCTTGGGATAGGAATAAGTGGAGGGAAATAGAGAAGGCCTATGTCGCAAGACAGCCTGACCTGGTAGCTGATAATCAATAATGAAGGTTAACACCCTTAACACCCATAAGATAAAATGTTATTAGTATTAAGGAAATATTATTACTTGTTATATATTAAGGTCAGCGGAAATAAAGGCTATTTTTATCTATTTTATTTTCATTTTAAATACGGTTCTGGGACCAGAAACACGATCTCTCCTGCGTCAAAAACAATAGAAGCGAATATGGTTTCAGTTTCAAACTACGAAATAACAGCACGTATTCGAACTTTATCGTAGCCGATAATTAAAGAAAATAGAGGCAAAGACTGCTGACGAACTTCTCGGTAAACCATTATTATGTAGAAAATTAACTTTCTGACTTATAATAACAGATTCTCTGAGAAAGTTAAGTACGATACGATACAGACGCTTAGGAATGTGTTGCCCTAAACGAGTGTCAAGTACCCACGTCTCTTTTTGAGTTTCAATAATAGTTCACACCGGAAATTAATTTAATGAAGTACCTACATCATACACATTGCCAAAGCCAATCACTTGAACGTAAACTTAAGAAAATGGGACACAATTTCCGCAGTATCATTACTTCCAATATTACCATGACAGTACAAAATGAAAATTGAAAAGTGCTGGCGTAGTGAATAAAATTCATTTATTACACCCCACCCCTGTTGGTTAATGTAATGTCAATAATATAATTGAATGGCAGTATGAACAAGCCAACTGTCGCTTACTTTATTGCCCACCGCCCTCTACATTAAAATATCAGTAATTCATACATATTATGTTGCAACATTTGTACATGGATACTTTAATTTTTATGGGCCCAGTATCTGTCACCAACGTTTAAAACGATTGAATTATGTTTGGCAATCTACAACAGTACCTACTTTGTAACATATCGTTTATATAAGTAATAAGTCATGTTTATATCTGCCCATGTTGGTGCATATTTTAATAGCTAAAAATGTTATTAAACGAAGCATATCTAGCGAGCGTACTAATAAATTTGTGGTATGTTTCACTGAAACTATCAATTATAATTACATAATCACGATATATCTTCGTAATTGTCTACTATTACATTTCAGTCGTATGGCGGACTATCATTTACAGACCATTTATTTATTTATTTATTTAGCTACAACGGTTACAACCAATTACAGTAACAAACATTATAAAAACAGAAGAGACAATATTATAAACCACATTATAATATACAAAATTTAAACATGAAAATATAAATAAAATAAAAGAAGGTTAACAACACTGTCATAAATTCCTCTCACAGTACTTCTGACATACCAATAAAATCTTCGTCCATCCATCCGCAAACAGGTCGCCTGTTGGGTTAGAATCCAAGAGATCATTAAGCGCGGCCAGAGTGCGAGGAATTGGCGACTTAGCACGGGCAACAGTACGACATGGAGGCACGGCAAACAGCCTGTGCCTTCTGCCTCGGCTGTAATTGTCAGGGACAAAGAAGCGCGCCAGCACATCAAGAAGCTCAGGAGCGTCAATTGCGCCACGGAGCGTCTTACAGGCTATTATGATCTGATCTCGAGCTCGCCTTACCTCTAGCGAATTGTATCCGAGGCAACCCAGTAAGAATTTTGTCGGATAGAGGTAAGGATAGTAGCCGTGTTTCTGCTTATATAGGTACCTAAGGAACGCTTTTTGAACTTTTTCTAATAAAAGTTCGTAAGTCCTTTCATGTGGATTCCACACGCAAGAGCTGGTTTCCAGCTTGCTACGTACAAGCGCATTAAATATAATTTTTAAGGCTTGAGCGGTGCGAAAATCGCGGCAATTACGCAGAACAAAACCTAACCTTTGGTAGGATTGTTTCGCTACCATGGTCATATGGTCGTGGAAGGTGAGCTTTCGGTCGAATGTGACTCCTAGGTCTTTCATGGCTGTAGACTTCGTGATGGTATTATTATTTAAATGATATTCAAAATTAACTGGGTGCCGCATTCGACCGAATGTCATAGCAAAGCATTTGGATGAATTAAACTCCATCTTGTTGTCTACGCTCCACTTGAATATCGCGTCAATGTCTTGCTGCAGTGCCAAACTGTCACGCTCGGAGTTTATTTCCAGGTACAGTTTCAAGTCGTCAGCATACAAGAGGCATCTTGTATGAAGCAGAACTTGAGGAAGATCGTTGACCATGATAAGAAACAGTAAAGGCCCCAAAATTGAGCCTTGACTCTCGCCGGAACGCGTGTGATAGGTACCCGATACGTACATACCAAGCCTAACAAACTGCTGTCGATCACGTAGGTAGTCTGCAAAGAAGCGGAGGAGAGATGGTGAGAACCCTATTTTGCTAAGCTTCATTAGCAGCACGTCATTGTTAATCCTATCAAACGCCTTCCGGAAGTCGAAGTAAAGTACATCTACCTGACGTCCGCAGTCCAAACTAGACGAGATATAATCCACCAGCGTCAGGAGATTTGTGTCAACTGACCTTTTGCTTCTGAAACCGTGCTGCTCATTACAAAGATACTTGTTTATTTGCTCATAGATAGCACTATGGAGGATGTTTTCAAAAACTTTCGCTGGGGAAGATAGGATTGCGATAGGGCGGTATTCTTCGACGGAACTCTTGTTTAGAGTTTTAGGGATGGGTGTAACTCTAGAAACTTTCCACTCAGAGGGATATGTACCAGTCTGCAGGGCTAAATTGAAAATGTGGCAAAGAGGATAAATGAAAATATTTCTTAAGTCTTTAACTATGAAGGGGGGAATGTTGTCGGGGCCAATAGAACTGTTAGGTTTAAGTTTTTTTATGCCCTTAACAATGTCTACATGGCTCAGGGGGGGTATATTTATGCAATTGCTGTTACTGGAATGGTCGGACGCACCGACATGATCAGCATTAAGCTGCGGAACGTCAGGCAAAAAAACAGATGAGAAAAATTCAGCAAAAGCCACTGCCGCTTTAGTACCTGAAAAACTTAAACCCTTGTATGTTATATTTGGTTCAAAACCACCTTTGGACCGCAGGCTGGAAATATGTGACCAGAATTGACGAGGATTTTGTTTTATTTTATTCTCTATATTTCTGATGTATAAAGAATACGCATCTGAAATACGGGTTTTAAGAGCTGACCTGAGGCCAGCAAAAAGCAAATACGCGCTATCGTACTTAGTTAGTTTCCAATTTTTATGGAGTTTTAACTTGAGCTTTAGATCCTGGATGATATCGCTTGTAAACCATATAGGATATCGCCTATTTGCCGATTTCCTTCTGCGTTTTTTAGGCATGCACCTATCAAAGAGATTATAGATAATGCTGACGGTAGGATGACGTCAGTAACTCAGTACTCATTAGAAATACAGCACAGAAGGCTTCACTACACAAGAACTATAGTGTATCAGGACGTGCATTCTTGAGACGTAGTATCTACTCACTTCAATAGTAAAGGAAGCGGGAGGTGTGCCTATGACGTCACTCACACACGACAGGCACACCAAAGAGCGTTAGGACCATGAACTCCACAGGATGCATGTTCCTATGTCGTAATCGGCCATTACTCCAAAGTGGTTTGATGAATTAGAGGGAACAGGGCCTGCGATTCTCCATACAAATGTATTCCCATTTTTTCTTTCTGAATAATGTCTCTAGAGAAATATTTTTTTTTTCTTCATAAAATCACGTCGGTCTGTTGTAGACACGGTCCCTGTTATTTCCTTTTTTTTCAGCAACGTATTGGTAAAGAAAATACGATCTTCAAAAAATTACAAAAATGCCCCATTTTACCGTCGTGAACAATTTCGAAAAGTTTTTAACATAAAAGAAAATGATGACGATGAATGACTCTTTCTTCAAATTTTGTAAAAACTAATTGAAACGGCTTTTTTCGACGAGAAAAAAGGGGAATAGGAAACATCGATTACGACAAGTTTTTTTGTGATATAATCGGTCTGAGCTGCAGCTGATATGGCACTCTACGGGGGCAGTCTAGACGTAAGTCGACAGCAATAGTTTCTAAAAGTACCTATTTTTCAAATTCCTCGCAGGCCCTCTTAATGCCTAAGAGCTAGCTAGGAGCTAGGGTATTGTTGTGTGGTGTACGATAAAATATATTTTTTCTATCCATCTACCCGTTTATTACCTAAAATAGCGTGTGACTCATACTGGTCAATGCTCTTCTAACAAGAACAGTAAAATACGACTCGTGCCAATGACTGCCAGCTCATGCCTGAAAACGGCTAAGTACTTCGGGCCACTATTGCAAAACAATTTCGGCAGTCATTTGTTTGAGGGCTCTGGCCGTAAGAGACGCGTTGACAGGCCAGATGCTACGCGAATAGAGGTTACATACTTAATTGCAAACTGACCTCAACAGTAAAAGAGTCGGTGGCAGTGAGACCACGTGTGCTGCCGTGCGCGGTCACAGTGAAGGTATGTGTGCCTAAGTCCTGCTTCTGGGGCACGCCGCTGATCAAACCGTGCCTCGAGTCCACGGCCAGCCAGTTTGGCATGCGCCGACCATCTTCACTTCGAACCTGGTTATAATGTTTAGGTTACGACTTTATTTTTTTAACTCTATGCAACATAAAAGGTATAAAGGTGGACTTATTGCTTTAGAGCCTAAGGGGGCCTAAAGAACTAAGTGATAGGAAAACCTAAAGCATAGACATTTCCTACCAGTCAGTTCTTTATGAGGAATATGTTGAACAAAGTGGAGTTAACTGCCTATCAAACTACGGTGTCAACCAAAATAGGGCAGCTTTTACAAATTAAAATACTAAAAATCTAATTCTAGGTTGGCTGTCCTGCCAAATTGGCAGTATAACCGAGGCAGGTTCAAACAAAATTAACATTATTACAATATAATTTTGTCCCTTTTTTTAAATTGGGGGACACTTATCGCTCTAAATCCCTACCAGAACTCTACACTGGCGAAAATCCAGATAAACGGGACAACGCCGTTTCCAAGGTAATTATTTAAACTGTCGTGAAACAGATTTACACGGAAAGGTAATTTGGAGCAGTAGAAAATGTTATAAGTTGAAATTTATAAATTCTATGATACCACCAATCTTTTTCAACAGTATGTTATAAGCTCTCCATAGCATAAGCCTCAGTTTTCCTTTACAGCGTCAGCGGCGCGGGAACGTGGACTCTTGACGTTCAGCCAAGCGAAGGATCTGAGTGCCTTTTTGTTGTGTACGGCTTGCCAAGGCCAGGAATTTATGGTGCGCGCTTTATATTTTGAAAACACGTCTACGTTAGCCGAGATTGTTCTACTGTCTAAATCACTGACCTAGAATCAGGGTCTGATAAGTTAATCTATAATTATTACCTAACTGGGTCCCGAACTAAAAAGTTATGAGACTTCATGCAGCAGATTCCAACTAAGTTTGAATTAAATCCAAGCTAATTCTCTTTTCACGTACCTTATAAGCTAACACTTTTCCCGAGAAAGCTTCCTTTGGGATTTCCATTCGGAACAGATGTCCCACATAGGCCGATGTGTCGGGCACGCCCCATAACCTTCTTAGGCCATTTTTTGCTATTTCTGAGTGGTTAGCTGTTAATTCAACCTGAAAGGTCAACCATAAAACTTTACGCTTCTATTGTTCAATCGGGAAATGTACGAGGACTATGGTAGCTACGATTTGTCGGTTGTGTGACGTAATATGATTAATATTCTGAAATAATACATGGAAATCCTGTTGGGTTAGTAGTTAGTAGTAGGAAGTGAGTGAGAGAGTGCACTGACCAGGAATTCTTCGCTGTTGTCGAATGCGAAGTCGTCATCGTGCCTCGTGAGCGCGAGTGGACACAGCATGAGCAGAGCGCACGCGATGAACCGCGCCCGCCCCATCTCGCCTCCCCACCACTACCACTCTCATAAACACATCTTGATCATCTGTGGACAATTAGACAACAGTTTATTATATTTGCTAGTGTTTATAAACATAATTGTTTGCAGGAAATCGAATGTTTTCTGTGAAGTATCGTATAATATAATTATATTGTTGTAACACGTGAGGTGACAGACAATGCAGTGTTTTTCTCGGGTTACGTTATTATATTTTAAGATTAGCATAATGCTGATTGTGCGTTAGTTACCAAAATATCAGATAGGAAGGGAATTACGTCTACCCTTGTAGACCGTTACGGTAAAAAGTGCAGAAGATGGCTACATTCGATGGCTTCGCCAAAAAGGCCTAAGTGGACGAGAATAGGGGACGGTCAAAGATACTAGAGACCCCATTGACCGACATAGCCGGCGACACTTACTAACATAAAGAAAAGTAAAGATTTCAATAGATGCTGGCGGTGATACTTTTAAGGCTTTCTATCTTTTCTCAATTTCAACGTCACCTAGTATCTCAATGAAAACGAAATTCCAATAATGAATCAGTACAAAATGAACATCAAGAAATATTTATGACTAAAATGAAATATGTATACCACGTGTTAAACAAAGTTGGGCGTGATAATTTAGACATTGTTTAGCTCTGGATGCTGTGTTTAAATATAGACAAATTTTCGTTAAATATCGTGTACAAATGACTTGGTAATAAAGAAGAAAGA
Organism: Xanthia togata; assembly: GCA_963853775.1. NCBI lineage: Eukaryota > Metazoa > Arthropoda > Insecta > Lepidoptera > Noctuidae > Xanthia > Xanthia togata. The sequence goes on from OY970805.1 coordinate 10,696,747, forward strand.
GAAGGGAGGGCAAACGGAAACGACTCGGGTACTGTTACACAGTTAAAGGCGCGTGTTGGCGCATAATGATTGGATACAAATAGAATGAGCTTTTGAACGCTCCCCGCCTGGCTTAGCATGCTGTCGCGAAACCACTTCAGGGAATACTTTTATATCCCTTTTAGAATAATGTGGCCTTTACTACCACTCGAGACGAGAGCCAATATTTTAAGAGCAACGTTTAATTCCAAATATACTTTTAATGAGTTCGAGTTAATTGTGTTGTTATTTAAGGATGTAGAACCTAGACAATTCGGCTCCGGGAAAAAGTCCAGAGATAACAAAGCTTAGGCGTGGTCGTTAGTTCGCGAGACGCGGTAATCTGGAAGGCAAATACTAATGTAAGACCCAGGATCCCTCGGGAATAACAAGCTTAAATAATGTAGTGAGTACCTACTATGTTAATTTCGGTGACCTACGGAAATACGGAAGGTAGAGATGCGCATTAATGATAAATTAGGGAAATAAAAGTCTACATATTTTTCGTGAAACATAAACAGACTCGTTAAAAATGATTTACAACGATTCCTGAGATTCTGGACATAACTCGACCACTCCAATTATTTTCAAGAAGAGCGCGAGGCGCGGAAAAGTCTCGAATGAAACGTGTTCAGCGATTAACGGTTGTACGTTGTAAAGTACGAATCTACTCACGCCATTACCAAAATGTTTTAACAATATTATGCAAACAGTATTGACCTCTTTTCAACGTAGGAAGTTTCTGAATGATAAATGTTTTGCGGTAATCCGACCGAGGGGAAAAATCCTGAGGCGAATGTGCGGATGCAGGGGTCGGTCAGTCGGTTTCGATCGGAAAGTTTTTATCAAGTTGGCACTATAAAGATGAGAGGAAGTGGGAGTAGTTTCGTTCAAAGTGCTTCCATCGAGCCGTGTAAAGAAGCACTGCTTTACACGGCTGCTTAAAACGTAAACTCAAGTTGTTGAAATCACACACAAAAATAACTGCTAGATAAAACTGCCAGTGGTCGATAACATTGTATTGTATGGTCCATTGACGAAATTCGCAGAATATGGGGAGACATATTGGCTTTATTAAATTTAATTGCCTGCAAATGTTTACTGTTTGTAAAATATTTTGATGTACGTAGACATAATTACGTATTTGATGAAAGTAACTCTAGGAGCAACTCGTTTATTTTCGGCCAGTCTATCCATCGTAATCGTAAATAAGTAGGTTGGAGTCTCACTTCCTCCAAAATGTATAGGAAAAGTGTTTTGCGGTTTCTGACTTTTCTAGTACTCAAGCCTCAGTTGGTGCGATAGTTTTTTATCCTTTTAAGAAACAGGATCGATTGGCATCAAACAAAGCTTTAGTGAAAACTGTCCATTTTATTGGTGAATGTTTTTTTTTTTCAAAATCTTTGAATGCAAATCAAAATATCTTAAAAAGTTTCCTTAACTTCTTGAGTTAAGTATTTTAATCTGTATTCAAAGATTTTCAGTTTCCTAAGACAATTTGCTTGTAGCGCCAACGTATTAAGGTACCTAACTGCCCTTACTGCCCCATTTAAAAAATCCACCCTTTATATGAATTCTAATAGATTAGTAAAATAAAACCACTCAGCCACTTGGCAAGTTTTGGTTTATTTGGCCGTAATGACTTACTGCTGAGTTGGTAATGTAAATAAAATTGTTCATACTGTTGCAGATAAAGCAAAAAACAAAGTTGCTGAATTAGCAGGTAGCAAAACTTAGACAAAGCAAAAAAAAAAACACTACGAAACTACAAAATGTAATGTGAACGAAATATATAGTAATAATGTAGAGATGAATTTTATATTACATAAATGATTGACATACCAGTAAAGACGAACTTTCTTGGTTTCTTGGTCTTTGTACGAATAAAAAAACGTGCTCTGAAAACTTTATAAGCAGTAGGTGTAAAAGTAAAAGGAAAACTGTAAAATTTGTCCCAGTTTGAGAACAATTCCTTTAGGCATTTGCTTTTCTAAAACTTTATAAACACTTAAAACGTATTTTCGCAAGTTTTTAATTAATTAAGCTTCGTCATAATAGTTTCAAAGCGAATTTGGGTCATTTTAGTCGCTAGATATTAACCTAATTTTCTTCGTTTATTTGAGAATTTCGAGTCGTTATTAATTAGATGTAAAATGGTAAATCTGGAGCGAAATGGCCGCGATATTTGTAAAATGGGTCTTGGATACAGGCACTTTCTATTTCAAGTTTGTAAGCATGTTAAAGACAGGCAACCACTCTGCAGCTTACCCTTGGGTTGTGAGGGGACCGACGGCTAAGAGGGTTACCACAATGGATCCTCTCCCCCGACAAAATCTCGTCTGAGTTTATATACGGCTTATAATATATGTATAGAGATTGTATTCAATATCACGCGGTAGACTGTTGAAGTTCTATGTAATACAGGAAATATGTAAAATATTTCAACCTAACAATGCCTTTGATGTACTACATGGTTACAATCAAAATTAAACAAGCATCTACTAAACTGATAGAGTTGTAAACGCGCGACAATATTTACAAAGTTCGGCAAATATTTACTCAGTAATCACTGTTGGTTCTGGGTAAAATGATATTTACCATCATTACTCATTATTTTCGTTTAAATAAGGAAAATTGAAAAGAATCAGACCCTTCTTGAGGGGTGAATACATGCGATCGAAAATCGTTCAAAGCAGAGGAGCCCTCAATGTTCGGGTTTGGGGTGCGAATATTATAAAATATTCTATCAAAACTTCTTGTTTCGATAATTTAATGGCTTAAAGGCTATGGGAGAATACGGGGGTGTAAACAAGAATTTAAGATGAGAAGAAGTTAATGCGCACGCTGTCTCAATGGTTTTAAATGCTTGCGGAACCCCATGTCCTGAGCTTGATTGTCAAGGGTAATGAATTGGCTTTTTAATTGTGGGAATTAAATTTCGGCCTTAGTTCAATGAAACAGTCAGGGCAATCATTGGTTCCTCATACTGACACACTTCGTCAATTTGCCGTGTTATAGCCATTACATCCAAATGCCAAAGAATTACTGTTGTGATTTGAATATACGGCCAATTTAAGTAGGTAGGTATTCAGTTTGGTAAACAATTAATTTTCATGTCCCTGACATTACCTAATGACATTACTCATCCCACCACATCAAATGGACATTCGAACTTACTCTTTGCTCTCTATCAATAATCTCAGCATGTTATTTGAAGGATGCGTATAAAGTAACTTTTCTGCGTGGTATATCAGTATTTCACCCAACGTGCGCGGAATCGGCGTCGTCGTCAGGGGTATGAGAACGGCACTACATTCCGTATCGGGTATTTAGGTCAGCTGGTAATAAGGCTCGTCATAACGTGAATAATTCACCATATCAGATTGAGTTTACTTCTGAAATGTTCTTTGCGTGCACGATGATATCTGTTCACGACTCAAGTCAGCTCTTTTTTAATGATTATTACTCTAATAAATATTGCGGGAGAGTGTTATTGACCATGGATTTATATTTTTCATATGGGTTTAGTTATTTTTCTTTATTTTAAACCTAATACATTAGTTGTTTGATGGCTTTGACAAAAATCGATTTACTTCCGGTTAAGTTTTATTTCACACTGGAACTTATAAAAAGAGCATCCGGAGAATTTGTTTTAAAATACTTTTCGTTGAAAGCGGTGAGCTTCGCGAAATCCGCCTCTAAGCTTTTCCGCCGTTATTGTATAGATTCAGGAACAGGAAACAATAAAATTGACAACAAATGTTGCTATCATGCCAGTGCATTGTATAAGAATTTGCAGTAGAAATCTTCTATTTTGGAGTTGGCTTCCAGCCTAACCTGAAAGCTGTAGTTATCACCAGGGAATGCAGTTATTCTTAGGTAATTACAGCTGTGAGAATTTAAGGTATTTGGCAACCGACGTTTGTCAGGAGCTTATGTAGGTCTCCCCCTGGGGTACGGTAGAATAGAAAATTGCAACATATCCCTTCAAAATTACTGTCGTAAACCTACATAGGTGAACATTCTCAGAACTTAATCCTCTTTAGGCTCAGAAGGCGAACGCAGCGTCAGTCTTGCATTCTATTTCGACAGCGGAAGTCACGTGATGCACTTGCGCGTGTGTGCATCATAATGTCATGATTCTCAGTAACCAGACTGCAGACACTATAAATATGCATGTCTCTGCGTTCGTGTGTTTATAGTTCTACGTTCACGTCGGACGGCAGTCATCGATAGGAGCCCACCCAAGCGACCATTGTGAGTGTAATCGCAAAGGGCAAAAAGGGGTATTGTTTCGAGCCGTATGGGGTGCAAAAACTGTGCAGGTGACGTTTTGAAAAACACCCTCCTAACTCAAAAAAAGATACGATTCCTTTTTTTATAATATCACCCGTGACGTTTTTTGTGATTTAAGTCGACGGATAAAAATCATAGAAGCAATTTAAGTACGAAATCAATAGTTGTCAGTCTGCTAGAACATAGTTCAGTGATGGTTCGTCTAATAAATTGGCGGTTGGTAACGGCAGGAGGCAGTCGGGGGTCGGGCGTTTTACGAGTCGGCTTAATTGAGTTTTCGAAAGAGGCTGTCACTGGCGGAGCTGGTTATTTGCAGAACACGATAGGTTTCGAGAGAGTTGTGTTCCGTCCTCGACACATTAAGTGCGGATTTCACCAATTAAACTGAATGCATACATCTTAACCGCGCTCAAGAGCTGGGAGTGTCAAAATTGTTGTGGAATATTGACACTGACGGGCTCTCTTGAACGATGTTTAGAAGTACTGACCGCGTTCAGTTTCATTGGTGATATCCACACTAAGCCAGGTTGATAGTCACCTATGGCTTTATGACAATATTAAAATAGCACAGCTATTTTCAGTGCGCTGCTTTATAGTCTGATCGTAAATTATCGCCGCCGCGCCTATGCCTTCAGTTTATGACAGCACGTTTAAATATATTGTTGGCAAACGTATACACTAATGTTTATACTAGCCGCATTCAATAAAATTTCTTTATAATTAAACCGTGGAGGTGAGACTAGATACATTTATAGCACTAGTTTAAGTAAGCTGCTCCGCAATGAGGAATTAATTAAGGCGCTACCCAAGCAGAGACACCGTAAAAAGTCAGCTTTTTCGTCGCACTGTTAGCCGTATTACAAGCCGGAATAAAATACAGGAAGGACAAAAGACTTATACAAATATATTTAATAGAAATGACCGAGAAACTTGAAAAAAAGAATTGCAACAAAGACCCCGAAAATAACTTTTTCGTCTCGAAATGCTCAATATTTTGAGCGACAACTAATAATTTTCTTGAAACTATAAAAAAGGAAAATTTGTCAACTAAAGAAATATGTAAAAATGTTTGCATACCGCGATGCACTACTGTCGCTTCACCTCAAACTCAAAGCATTTATTTCTATTAAACCATTTACAGGCACTTTTGAATTTTCAAGGGGTCGGTCAGTCAAAAATATGAAGCTAGTTGCCCATTCCAAAGCGTAGTAGGAACCTATGGAGAAGAACGGGCAAGAAACTCCACGGACACTCTTTTAAAACAAAAATTTGATTCAAAATATTGGTTACATCATTTCAAATTATGCATGTGAGAACAATATAGAAAGACGTGCACCTCCTTGCATGCCTAAAGATTTGCTTATTACCGCGCCTTAAGGCGGATTTCATTTTGCGGGAAAGTCCGAAAGGGATACCGTGGGCATTAACCCTGCTGGCATTGCACAGGCAACAGAAGGAACACGGGTGGGTTTTAGTCAGTAAGAGTCTGACACGCCCTCCCGCTACACCCAGAGCGGGAGAAGTCATTTGATGTTTTCCCACCCAAAAAAAAGGCGTATTTCATTCGGGTTGTGAATAAATTATAAATAAACTGGAGCAAAAAGCGGTTTGTATCTCTGGTAGAGATAATAACTCAATGGAAGATGTAACTATTGTACCTACACTATGCGTGCTTTAAGCTTTAAGGGTCACTATTATGATCAATGTATCGAATGACTTAGTTTTCTTCTGAACAGGGCCTACCCAGATTCTACCAGTAAACAATCCACGTAAACGTATTGGTACTTTAAATAGCTAGAAAATCTGAATGTTTTAAACATAAATCTAAACTTTCCCGCACCGCTTCGCCCTGTCTCCGTTCTAACTGCCGTTTTATAGCCTAGACGTATCTATGCTCGCCATTTTATGGTTTTAGAAGAGGAAAGACAGAGAAACTAACTAATGCTAAATTATGAAGCTTGCTTTTGCTGTGAAATTTGAAATATGCGTATAAAAAACCAGGTCGTACCTCTTCCCTACAGTAACACGACCATATTATTTCAACAAACGCGATATTCCCGCGGCATGACACTGTGCAAGTGATGAGAGAAGAGCACAAAGTTGTAACAAAGTCGTCTTTAGCCTTTCGTAAATTAGAGACAAAGAGATTAAACTTCCTAAATAAGGCAAAATGTAAGGGAGTGCGCGAAGAATGTGGATGTATACGTAGAGTGCCATGATGTCGACACTATAAGAATTATAAGATGATTTGGATTCGGTGAATAATCTTACAATGTAAGTATTCTCTTAATGTCTAGGCATCCATATTGTTATTTCCGATAAAAGATGCTGGTGCGGAGTGATTACTTACATTTTGAGCGAGATAAGTATTGCGTTCACTTACTTCGCTGAACCGTGAATAAGTGTATGAAGAACCAAATGACGTCAACAAAATCTATGTCAATAAAATATTTGTTTGCTTGGATTCAGTTGCATTACCCGTATAATCTAGCTGAAACTCCATCTGGCACTACAACACTCAAGAAACCATTCGAATCCGCAGTTCGATTATCTACTACATTTCTCGATTCACTCAACATTGGTTCTACATAGTTTTGTTCAATAGTTTCTTTAGGCTTTTATTTATGTGCACACTTTATGTTTCAAGGGTTTTAAAGTGTTATGGCGATCATTGTTCCGCGAAAAAGCGATTCAGCTTTCTAAGATACTAGCCTTTCACAAGTTTCACAGCATAAAGATATGGCGGCATAAAATGAAACTGGGGCATCGTATACTTGAGTTGTCACAACAGGCAACATTGTCCTTCAGATGTGCGCTTGTCGTTTAAGCCAGGCAAATCTGCGAAATTGTCGCCATGTGTAGTACCTACGCAGCACGCAGGGGCGGTCCACACGGCTGCACCAGGCTGTGATTTACACGACACTGGCCCCAAAACACCTCTCCCTTTATGGCCAGACATTTCGGGGAACGGCGATTTATTTGTCTGGCTGTAGTCAACTGATTGTTATCAACCAGCATTCAAGTTTTATTCGCAATCAAATTGATGTATGTATATTTGATGCTACGCGTCCGATATTAGTTGGATCAAATTGAAATAGCTTGCGGGAAAGTCCATTTATACGGAAATGAAACACGTTAAAAGCACTGAAATGGAAAAGCATTTAAAACGGATTTTTTAAGAACCGTGATAGAGAATCGTGACACCAGTTTATCAAGTTACTGATCTCACAAAATCTTTAACTTTTTAACGAAATTTGGAAATGAAAATGAATAAAAGAAACCAAGTTTTAAAATATTTCTCTAGACTACTTGTTTCACGTAATGTTTTACCGAGAAAACGAGCAAACATTTCAATGTCAAAGTAAATAAATATTAGCTTAATATGTAATACATTAGTAAGTAAATTGGGGAGGCTTTATGTATACCAGCACAATGCCTGTCTAGACGAAGCGCTGAACCGAACGTAACCTACCACCGACACTGATTTACATATAGATATCGGGCTCACTTGGGATTCCAGGAAAATGGCGCAAAACCCTATGAGATTATGTCTGTTAAATATATAAAATACTTTGGTTACCTGTCACATATAATAAATAAAAAGGTTAAAAAGGTTCTGAAATATTGGTAGCAAGACAGACAGCAAAAGATAATAACAAAGTGGATAAATCCTACCTATTTAAATATTTGTGATGATTCGATTGGCTTTTATAAAAACTTATTTTGCTCTAGAGCCTTTTCTTGGTAAATATTTTAGTCTCATAAAGAAAATACATGGTTTTCAGTATGGTACTTTAAATACTTTTGGAAAGTACAATTGTACGTGTTCACTACCATCAGACATTCTGAGCAACTGAAAATTTAATTCAATACACTCTGAAATTCACTCTCAAATATTTCTCGGTAATAATTTTGTTACATGGCAACACAAGTATTATTCGTGGAACTTCGCATGAGAATCGGAGCTGCATTTTGCACATTACGGGGATATTGCAGCGATACTGGACATTATACTCAGACGTCGTTAAACTGATTTACGTTAGTCTTTATTAAAATGAAATCCAACATTTATGTTCTGGAATCATAAGCACTGAGTTTAATGCAACTTTTTATTAGGAGGCAGTAAAAAATGTAATAACTTTGTTGCATTTTCATGCAATAATTTTTTTTTTTTTTTCACGAAAGGGTGAGAAAATTCTGAGTACATACGAATTAACTTTTCAGGTTTAATTGTTTCTGTCTGGTAAACCAATTTCAACTTAATTCGTTTAGTAGTTTTCGGAATTCGTTTTAGCATATAAAATGCAGACAGAAAAAGACAAATAGGAAGGAGAGAATTCACAAAAGTGTGTAGTATAAAATCCAGAATGAAAATAAGTAAGCAAAGTATTTGGTGCTGTGCACGCATGTTTGGATTGTGCTGATGCAGTCACAAGTCCTGCAGTTGAAAAACATAGGTACTGCGAAAGCAATGGGCTTGCCAATCTGCTGCTATTTATGTCCCATTGTGGCCCATATTAAAATGGAGCACACACACAGATGAGCGTAGTTAGTTTCAATTGATACCCACGAGGCTAACGTTTCGACTGTAACAAGCGAATGATTTTATGAGGTTACAATTGCTTAAATTGAATTTTAAGTCTGACACTGTTAAAATTAAATGATAATGTTAAAATTGCGCAGAAAGGCAAGGCAGAGGACTCCAGACTAGATTTATTGATTCAGTAGAAATACTTCGGGTGTCTGTACGGGCCATTTGCTTCGGGTCTACCCCAAACTCCGCCGTATAGCGCCCTATCATTAGCGTCCAAGCCTGGCCGTGGCTTTAGATCCTTAAACCACAGCCGTAGTTCGAAAGAAAATATATAGGTCTGCTCTCAACGTTACCTACGCTTCTTTTTAGAACTAAATAGAGAATGAAACGATTTTTTTGCCTTTAGCAACTCAAACACTGCCTTTTAAATATTCATAATGATTATATTCTGCTTTGAACTTAAGTAAAACGTAACAAAGGAGTATCGTTCAATAACACTTACTTGTTTAAATTAAAGCCGCAATGGACGGCGTTACAGGAACTTTTTTGACCTGCAAAGATAAAGAAAACGGCATTATGTAAATGAGATCTTTTTAGAAATTAACACGAAAATTTATAGCTGCCTTTGAATGGAATTAATCTTGAGGTCCCTTAATTTTAATTTATATTACAGAGAATGTTCAACATCACGTTCATGAATACTTGAAACTTGGATATCTCGCTATTTCACGACTTTCGAGCTTATTTTTGTGAGAAGCTTTTTAGGATTTGTGGGTACAAAAAGCGAAGTTGTCTTGAAGACTTTCCATCTACTCACGACGTACTCTTCAGAAAATAATAAATAATTGGGAGGTTCTTTTTACTTTAAGAGTTCCTACAATTTTTTTCGTATTGCTAGAATTCATTTAGCAGGTATTATGTCATAGGTCGTAGATACTCTCCTTGTGTTCGTAGTGTAACAAAACAAACCTTTGTTCAACACTGCAAATAGCATTTAGCACTGGTCCGTGGCTTTATTACAAGTTTGTTGGACAGTCGACTTCGCGGTGCCACATCCGTTGGCTGCCAACTTTACCCTGACTCAATCCTGACCCAGTTCGGAATACAACAGCTACATTATGAATAAAATCATTGGAATATTGTTTCAGTTATGTATTTACAACGTGAGAGGTGTAGCTTCTGAGAGCCACAGATCAGTGTGACTCGAATTGCATCATTTGCGATCCATATTGAGTTAATGATCGTGTTACGATTTTTATGTCATGAAGCCTGTTCTCTGCAAAGGTACTGTCAAGATATTTCCCCCAATATGACCTTTACAAGTTGCGCGGGACGTTAAGCAACTGGTTACTCCACTTTTTTTGTCAAGTTGGGTGTATGTTTGGAACGCAGACGTCTCTGCAGCTTATGCATATCGTATTTACAACCGTGTGGGCAGTAGTGGACGCGAACTCATAACGACACACCGCGGTTACTAGCCCGCTTGCCAAACGAGATGATCATAACATGTATAACAATAATTATGTTTAAAAAATCGTGACACAATATGTAGACAAAGAAGAGATTCAAGTGAAGCAGCTATTGGAGATAATAATGAATTCAGATCAGGTACCGTCAGAAGTTCTGCTTTCGGCTTTCCTCGTAAGGGACAAAGATAATAAAGATTTAGATTGTATTTCATTACAATAGTCATTGGTAAGTACAGTCAAGGGACTGAAGATGGGCTCATTTGTATTCAATTCGATAAAGTATGAATAATAAAAGCGATCCATATAACTTTTATAGTTTAACTCCAATTTAAGCTCGTGTTAGCGAAGATTGGCGTCATGTGGACGTATAGGGCTAGAATTAGATAGTGGCACTAACTTAGTATTGTCATTGTTACTTATCTACAATCATTTATTATAGGCTAATACCGAGGAGTAGTGTAAATATTGATATTATCTACGCGCCTTGTAGTACCTAGGTACTCATCCAAAATATCCGTATATCTTGGCTGCAATTGTTCTAATTTCCGATATTTAGTATTCAAAACATTAAATACAGGGTGTCAAACACATCGACGCACAACTGTTACCACGGATTCAGTACATGATTCCAGAGATATGAAAATTATTAGCGGTTATTGAAAAAAAAACTGTTGTTTCCTACAAAAGTGCAATAACTACGTGGTCAAAACGTATGGGACAGTAATTTTAATTTTACGACGAAAAATTCAACGTAGGGCCATGGTAACTCCGCCTCGTCATTGATGTCGGCAGGCCTGTCCGGTGATGACACCCAGGCCTGCACGATTGAGGCTTATCATTCTAGGTGTTAAAACTTGACGGCGCGTTGTGTTCCACGCGCTCCTCAAAGAGATGTCAGGGAGTGAAGGGGTCCGATGAGACCATTGCCTGCCGGGGTTGCGGGAAAGTCCGAAAGGGATACCGTGGCCCCCTGGCATTGCACAGACAACAGAAGGAACACGGGTGGGTTTTAGTCAGTAAGAGTCTGACACGCCCTCCCGCTCCACCCAGAGCGGGAGACGTCATTTGATGATTTCCCACCCAAAAAAAAAAAAGAAAAAAAAAGGGCCATCTGACCTCTGTTGTATAAATCGCACTTCGCGATGCAGCGAAAGAAAGCGGCCTCCTTACTCTGCATGGTAGTGATAACAGCATTCTGAAAATGATCGCTACCAGACCGAACAGTCCCTTTCAGGGACACTGGGTGGGGACAGTCATAGGTCTTCGTACATAAATTAATCTGCCTAACCTTTTCCCAACTATATTGGGGTCAAATCAAATCACTTTTATTTGTTAACACAGGTAAAGAAATACAGATCTTGAGCCGGATTCCAGTCTAACCGGATGCAGCTGAATGCCAGTATTTTACATGGAGCGACTGCCTATCTGACCTCCACAACCCAGTAACTGGGTAATTCGATACTCCTTGGTAAGACTGGTTGTCAGACTTTCGGGCTTCTGACGAGCCGTAACGACTGTCAAAGATTCACGTATGACACGGAGGAGACTCGGTATGTAAAAATGGTCACCCATCCACAAACCAACCCCTGCAAGCCTAGCTTAGCCTAATGGATCGACCCGTGCGGCAATTATTACTTAGACCCGAGCTCCTACTAAAATAAATAATTTGTAAAAACTAACAATACTAACTTATTAATTTAATCACCATTGTTACTAATAGTAAAATACTAAAAAAATAGTGGACCTTAGTCTGAAATAAAGTTTTATTTAATTTAATTTCATAAACGTTGTACAGACGTCAGCACGTCAACCTACCCGAAACTGTAAAATTTTCCCAATCAACTTTCAACCTTTAAACTTTAGTGATACAGTTGAAAATCTATTAAAGAAATTTGACAGATTGTAGTAGGTTGATGTGCTGGCGTCTGTACTTAAATCCAATTCAGATAGAACGAGCAAACGTTTTATAATTTTACTATACATGGAAGATTTACAGTGAAATGTTTTCTTTATGAGCTTCAGCCAGTGCATCGACTACGGAAAGTTAATATTTAACGTAGACAGCGAAATGCGTTATCGAACTGAAAACAGCAGGTGCAATTTGAAACAATTCTATTGGAAAAATAAAAGGAGAAATAAGTTAATATCGGGTGTCATAAACAGGAGGTAGTAACAAATTAACAGCGTGCAGCGGAGTGCATGTGCACAACGATTCATGTGTAACCGTACGCTTATCGGCACCGCCCGCGACTACCATTTAAAACCTCCTCGCATATTCATTCCGAAAACTTTCGCAATTCCCTTTGGTTTGCAGCGCCTCTAAATTTATGTAAAGCGCTTTTTGCTTCTACATTTACTGTAAACACCCGTTATATACTCTTTTGAACGAGTTAATTGCAGAATATTTCATTTCTGCGCTTTCGCTTTGGAGGGTCGCGGGCCGAGGTGTGAGAATTTTAACGTTATATTTGTAAAACCTCGAGATAAGTTTAATTCAAGGTTTATGATTCAGTATGAGCTCATGTCAGTTAGCATGCGTGAATCATTATTTGTATAACTACGCCATGGCAGATGCTTTCGGCAAGTCATGGATTACCGTGGAATAATAAGCTTTGTGCGTCCTTCGTATGCGTGGACTACCTTCCTTATTTATAAACACTTGAGCTACTCTAAAACGATTCATAACTACATTACAGGCTCGTTTTATTTAGAGGATATGACAGTGACAGATAACAGTAATTAATGGTTCCGAAACCCCGAGTTTTTCTTCAATCTCCAATATCAGTTGTGTCGAAAGGTAAAATTATGTATTTGATGATTTACGTTTGCCGACAAAATTCAAAGATCAAACGGACCATTCCATTCCAACGTTCTACAGATTATTGAGGTAATCTGTAGAACATTTGTCAAAATAGTCAACAAAGGTTGACCGTCCCGCGTCGAAATAACGAAGTGTCACCAAATATTTGATACAATTACAATTTACGAGTGAACCGATAAATCCATACAACGTTTTAATTGGCTCGTAAATCGATGGCAGCTGTTACTGAAATTAAATATAAGGGCCAGTTTAAAAGAAATTGATAATACGGGTACTGCAATAGGTAGGTATGTGTAAACGGTCGTTTAGATTCAATTTATTGGTACTTCACAATAATTAAGGTATGACTCAATTAATTCCTAGCGATTTAGGAGTACCGGTAGAGTAAATTTGAGGGCTATAATATTCAATTTTCACGCCGTTTATTGGGGTCATAGGGTAATATAAGTACAACACGTTTCAACAGTCGATAGCTACCAGTTTTACTTTCCACTGACCAGACACTGTACTTTTATGTCATTGATTTTAGTATAAAGGCTCGTGCAGACCAGCGCGACGCCACTGCGCGACGCGACTCGGACAATACAATTTCTAAGAAAACTTCACGATATAACAATAGCCGGTGTCGCGTCGCGCTAGTCTGAACGAAGCTTAAAGCTTACAGGTTAATGGCGCCATTACATGTATAAAAGGGAGAACTATCAGTTATTTATATCAATGAAGAAAAACGGTAACGCCAACACTGGCATAAAACAAGTTCAGCAGACCGTAGATAATTACAAATGGACGGCCCAAATTAATATATTACCGATGGATGTTGCGACACCGTCGAATGTCGATACTCTGTGACACTGCGCAGAGATGGTGTGCAGCCGTGGAGGCAGGGCAGTGATGTCATCTGGGCCGCCTGTCAATTGTCGCGGCCCATCGCTTGCGCAACCTTTGTGGGCTCGTTTTATGGATATGTAAATTACCCAGTGCCGGTGATAATGGTGCAGCACAAACACTGCATTTCTATAAACGCATATAAATATTTGCCTTCGTAGGTTTGTGTTAAATTGTAAAGATACGGATAGTGATAGCGATAAACGGGTATCGGTAGCTAAGAATGGATGCGGTAAACATTGCCACATTACTACTATACGGTACCGTGTGCGTAACACCCACGTTATTTTATTATTCGATTCTCGTGTAACGTGACTTAGAGCAAGCAACAAAAAACATAACTGCTTCGTCAGGTTGGATTCTCGGAGGTCGATCCCCGCTTATCGGTTAGGTAAAAGGGAAAGAATATATCTCACTGTCAGATAACGTACAATTATATTGTGAACGTATTCTGAGCGCGTATTTCGCACAGCGCAAGTTCGTACAAGTTTGATATATGAGATTTTCGTCAATGTCGACGTGAGCATGAACACTAGCTCAAGTAACGAGATCTCAGCGTAAAATTACGTGCGTGTTGATTGTCGGCGTGATTGACAGAATGAGAATGAGTGCGAGGGAAATAGCCCTGTGTTGTAGTGAAATTGAGACAAAGACTTGTTTCATTTCATGTATATTTTGCTTCGTCTGCAAAAACATATATTGACTGGCTGTTATTCGAGCCTCTAAGCGATATCAAGTTTCACCCTCAAATACCTAGGTACAATAATGAACGACTGTTTGGAAAAGCCATGCTCTATTTGTACTGAAACGACATGAAGTAAAGTAAACACGCGAACATTCACAGTGTGTAGGAGCAATTTCAATAAATGTAATTCAATCAAAGAAACTCAATTACGTCTGAAAGCCACAAGGCCGTTGTCATCTCCGTATCTAAAGTGTGGAGCTAATCCCATCTTACCAGGCGGCCTGTGGGCGCGGCTCCACGCGCCAGTGGTTCCTGGCAAATTAATCGGTGTGACTGAACTGTCATGCACTCGACTCGACTCGCGATTCGTCATATGCGCCGCACTAACCCAACTGGCCGCGCTTTACTGGTACTTCGACCTCTTTCGGTTGCATGGTTTGTTAAAACGTAAACTCGATTAGACAAGGTAATTCTGTTAATCCGTTTGCTCTTTGATCGTTGGTTTGGAGCCTAGCATTAAAAATGTTGTTTTATTCATGTCCTTTGTAGTTAAAGGTTAGATTATGATCTATGCGAATTATATATGGCTAGCAAAGCCTTCAATTCAGAGAACTTAATGATTACGACACGAGAAACTGTCTGTGTAACGTTGGAACGATAAGACACAAGAAACTTCTCAGTAACGAGGGTGGTATAACAAATGTTGTTTTCTCTTGTTCAAGGGGATAAAGTTTTTATTAAATATTCATTGCTCCCGTTGCTCGTGATAATTCTTATTGGAGATTTCTTTTACGACTCAGCTCTTGTTTTCTCAACGTACCTATATTAATGTATCATAACAGGTAAAATGATGTCCACTAAGCTTCAGGCCCAAATAGTTATAGGTCAACTTCAGGAATTTGCCTCAACCAATGTAGACTTTAGGTGACAAAATGCAAAAAACAAAAGCTCATTTATCACATGACATGATACCGGAATGTAGTTCACCAGTTAGCGTAACATAGATCATGTGCACCGTTCACTAGACACGGCAACGGCCGATTAACACTCATTACTAAGACTATTACTAAAGCGCATAGCGAATGCTATACCACAACCGTATAGTAGATAATGGCGCTTCCAGTTCAGTCGGGTTAATAGGATTAGTGCGTGCTATTTTCCATTGTATGTTTCAATGAATTAGTTGACTTAATTAATTGTTGTTATATGGGTATTGTAATGTGGCTTTAAAGGATGGACGTGTTGGTTTTAATACCGATTTGTTTGTTTCTTTGTTACAAATGTTTGTGTATTTTTAAGGTTCCGTATGTCCGAGTGAAAAAACGAACCCTTATATCATCACTGTCCGTCTGTCACAGCCAATTTGTTCCGAATGTAATGGACCTACTAAGTTGTGAATTTCTGTGGACCCAAACACGGACGTGTAACGTAAATAAATGAATGTTGAATATCCCCCATATTCAACATTCATTGATTTCACTTTTGAGAGGCACATAACAAAATAAAATAAGTTTTGCAAACTGTAGTGTGACATACTCGTATCAAAATAAATGATTGGGCTTAACAAACATAATATTATTTTTATTATTTCAAAATAAATAGTTTTATGGCTATTTAAGAAAATAGATAAAAATGGCCATTCCCCCATAATCTCCGAAACTACTAGGTAAGCCTAAAATTTTGAAATGGTTCTTATTAAAAATGGTTCTATACTTATAAATTATTGGAAAATCTTTGAGATCTATAGTTTTAAAATAACATGGCGAACCTCCTCAATATTGTACACACAAACTTACATTTGCAGTTAGAATGTATGGGAGAAAATGTTTTTCAACTACAGTGTTAAGTTTGTTCTTGGGATAAATTCATCCCAACTACGGAAGTTGGGATGAATTTGCCCTTCATTGTGAATGGTCCGCCCACGCACTTGGCCGGGTTATAACACGTTCAGTGCCGGGAACCCTCCTGGGTTTACTCAAGTCGCACATGGCATGCTGAGATTGCTGAGAGCCTTCGCGGAGGGCTCATTTTAAATATAGGTTTTGCTTAGCGAATTCGGCATTATAAACTGTGAAAATAAAATTATTTCAAACCGAATGCCGATGACACTCCTCGAGGGTTAACTTTAGCGCAAACGTAATGCCGATGACCACCCTCCTGGAGACAACTTGCAATATGTATGGCGGCATGGCGTATGAGCTCTATGAAAAATGGGTGGAGTCGAAAGTGTTAACTTTCAACTGTCATTCACCTATAGGACAAGCAAAACGGCATCGTCGATAAGCTTCAGCGCAGAGGTCGCTATGGCTGCATTTTTTGGGGCAGAGTCCAGCTATAGATAGTGCAATCCACGAAGACGCGCCCCACTCCGCTCCGTTCCGTACTAAAGTACAGCTTACAGTACCTACAGTAATCGCGGAGTGGGGCGCGTCGTCGTGGATTGCACTATCTGTATCTAATTACGCAACACATTTTCGTAAACGATTACGACGAATTTGTATAATTTTGACAGTTCAACAACATTCATTGCGTTATTTACGTTGTTGAGCAGATTTTTTCTTCGAACTTATGAAGCAATGGATTAGCAATTTGTTTCAAATCGATTCAAATTCCGATTGATTATGTATTACGTAATTAGGGTACAGAATAGGAGGTTTTGGGACAACGTACACTGACGTGCCATCACGATGAAGAAGAGGAGAAGCAAAGTAATCAAACTTTAGACATGACACTATGAGCTTAATCATAATTAGTGTGTAGGAATCTCAAGTAAAACAATTTGTTTAATTAGGCCCCTAACTCTAGTATAAGTTAATTAAATTCCGTAAAACTTGAGACTAATTGCCGACCCAGGGTTGGGCTTAGAAAATAGATAACATTGAATAAGAAAATGTATTCACTTACTTCATAATTTATCAGTTTCCCTACAAAGTACCGATCATTTACAGGAAAATCGATTAAATAAAAACCAAATTTTTTTATTGACAACTGATTAATTAATCGTAATAGGTTAAAACTCAACTCTCAATCAGCCTTTAATATTCCCACTGCTGGGTGGGACATGGCTTCCTCTGGGTGAGAGGGCATGGGCCACAATCCACCACGCGAGCCCAGTGCGTGATGGTAGATGTCACATGTCATCGAATTTTTGGTTCTAGGACCTGCCGGTTTCCTCACGATGTTTTCCTTCATCGTTTTGAGAGCAGTGGTGATGAAATAATATACACAAAGTAATGCGCCTGTCTGGGTTCGAACCTACGACCTACAACTCGTTAAGTCGCGGTCTTTACCATATTTAGTACCTAGAACACAATAGGGTGTTTTACTCTATAAGAGAAACAATCTAAATATATTATTGAGATAGCGTAGGCAAAAAGCAGTCGGAAAACGTTAGTTTTAGTTCATAAAATAACAAACTGAATTTTAAAATTCAATTCAATGTTTTCAGCTTTTTTAATCTGTTTCATAACATCATTAGATAGTAGTCGACATGTTATTACGTCATACGGCTATGTAAACTTAGAAAGTGTTAACTGTCAACTATCAGCGTACCTTTAATCTATAAATTTGTTTACACAGCCAACTGACGTCATGACCACTGAGCAATATAGCGTCCACTGCGGTCAGCGTTTTCGTCAAATTACGCGCGAAACTTGAAAATGCAAAATTTCTATTCATTTTTATAGCACTTAACGATTGAATAAATTTTTTGTGAATTTTTTAGTGGTTCATTAGCACTATAGAATCTAATTGAGACACTTTTCAAAAATGGGTGTAATACCCTATTAAATAAACGTTGTCGTTTATAATCACTCAAACGCACTGATTC
This sequence comes from Xanthia togata, assembly GCA_963853775.1. Classification (NCBI taxonomy): domain Eukaryota; kingdom Metazoa; phylum Arthropoda; class Insecta; order Lepidoptera; family Noctuidae; genus Xanthia; species Xanthia togata. The sequence continues at coordinate 10,715,284 of OY970805.1, forward strand.
TAATGATCGATTAACTAAGTTGGTTACTCGTAGTTAGTTCGTTCACAGTAAGTAAAAAGTTGTCATATCAGACATGCGTGATCTAACGATGAAAATAAACACCAACGAATGGACATACATTATTAATAAGGTATTAATGTCCCTGGATAACGATTATTTAATTCTTCTTTGAAGTTATCAGCATAATGTGCGGTGACTGACATCGCCCTGCGATCAACGGCAACGTGGGGGAACAACTCTAGTTCTCGGATGCTAGAGCTGCGCCAATTACGAGTAGAAGCTAGTCGCTGGTCTGTCCGTGAATTTTTGCATGTTTACTGTCGGATTTCTGTGTCTAGAATCGTCAGGGGATACAAAAGGGACGTAAAAGGTCGACTGAAAGTTAGCTTAACAAAGATCTGAATTGTCTAGCGGATTTTAAACGTAAGCTCATTGGCCCTTGAAGGTAAATACTTGTGTAAATAAAGCTGGGTCTAAAGCAAGACAGTTCAATCCCTCTGTGAACAAGTTGTTTAGGCATTAAGCCGACAATTCCTCGGCTGCGTAATTAGTATGTTGGTCCCACGTCCCACACACAGCGCTGTAATGCGCTTTATGTACTAACCAAATTGCCCTGAGGATAACATGGAGATACTGTAGACGAGACAGCCGTATTCATTAAAACTCTTCATAAGACCCCGCTAAGACCGTTTTGAACTCAAAATGTTTTAAGTTTTCATTTCTGTTTTTTTTTTTTTAACTAGAATAATTTTCCTTTGTTAAAAGTCAGAATTGTAGTGGCTAACGAAACAACCAATTAAAATAATAAACACGGCTCAATTAAATCGTTGTTACGGGCGCTGGTTGCTGACGCAGATGGAAATGCTTTTGATAGGTACCTAAGTGCTAGAAACAAACGAACGGTTTATTTCGCAGAAATTGATGAAATATAACTGGCTGAAAGACTCGTTTTAACGTCATGCGTGTAAAAATAGCGATTGGATCTTTAATTAACGTTAATTAGCAACAATTAAACATGATTAACAACTAGAAATGTACACAGATTGTGCTTATTGTTTATTAAAAAACTGTAGTACGCTACTTAAGAAATCATCAACTATCTCCAGATAAGAGAAGTTATGCGTAACGCACTATGTGTAAATCTTTCATTCTGCGTATAGGCGTGACCTGTTAATCTTTAAGACGGACTTCAGATCGGCAGCCGATAACCGTTTAACTCATTGTCAATAAACAAATTCCGAAGAAATCGTGGAATCCTTTATAACGTATTTAGACCATGAATAAACAAACAAGGCCACCTGCTCCGAAATGTAGTAGGATATCACAATCGATACAGAGATGCGAGGTGCGTAGTGCGTACGATGATACCCACATTCTACATTCTACGTTAGCACTTCGCAGTTTGTTCTCGTGATCTCAGTGGATGCTATTGATTTCATGCCCAAACTGATTGACTTGACGTGACGTTGGCAGAAAAACCTACTCTAGCGGTGTAGGGTCGAAACTGTCAGATTTCATGCGACAGCTGAATGATCGTCCCGAATTGGGTGACGGAGGTTTTCTTCGAGATAAATATTATTTAAAAAAAAGGAAAACAGAAACTTGTTTTATGTGTTTTTCGATTACGAAATAAACTAAAAATAAAATGTTATCTACAATTTAATTAAAAACAGTAGATTAAAGACTCAGTTTGTCTTACATGATACCTACTAACTTTATTACGGCAATACAAGGCCTTTTAAAAAAAAATAACCTTGACTGTAACACTGCTGAGCAAAGGCCTCCCCCAAATCGCAGCATTATCGAGATAAAAATGCAGCACGTAAGCAGATAATATAATTTGGTACATTATTGTTATTTGATCAGAATTTCCTTTCATCGGATGTCTATAACTCGGCAGCTCGCAAGCCGCCCCTGGCTAAAGCTACGGGGGAGCATTGTTGAAATTGGATAACACGGTTTGTTGCGTTATGACAAAAGGTTCGCTAGATCTCATTAGATTTTCCAAACTTTCAAAGCAGCATTTATATTTTAAAACGTGAACCAGTTTCAAGCCATCCTGCCGCAGTATCTTCATCAGTGGGAACTAGTGAAGATGCTAAGGTAGGATGGCCATATCACTTATTATACACACTCACTCACTCTCGTGAGGAATGCACGTAATCGATAAGTAAAAACAACAAAAATAATTTATCGGTCTTTTTGCTAACAACTGTAATGACAGGTTAATAATAGCTGTCACGGATGATTTTAAATTCAGAGCCAAAGTGTGGCGATGCGACACTAAACATTAATCGTCCGAAACGTTCATTTGCGCAGGAAAAGAAGAGGAACTTGACTATAAATTAAATAATGTAATTAATTGCTCCAATGTCATAGAAGAATGTTAATAAATTAAAGATAACGGTTGTTTATGCTTACTTCCGTACAGATGAGCCGTAGCATTAAAACAAGTGGATTACTACAACAACTTCACATTACTAAGTACCTAATCACATCTATATAATTACTTTCTAATCAAAATCCTAAAGAAAATAAGTATCCATTTTTTTTTAAAAGACTGATTAAGAAGTCATCACATAAAAAATCCGATAAATCATCTTAAATATCCCACAGTTTGACACAACACTATAAACAAAGCACGGTGGAATAAGTTACTAGGGTGGCAGTGGCAAGGGTGAAAATTTTCATCACGTAATTGTTATGAGACTGTAAAATTGAAAAGGGGATTGGAGCCTCCGAAATACCCTAATGTAATTGTAATGGATTGAAACAGTACATTTCAGTAAACACAGACTGATTGGGTCCAGATTACTGGTTGATTTGAATGATAATGTAGTTAAGGAAGTGTTTGGGCTTCAGTAAAATGGTAATGGTAATGGTAATGGTGCATAGATCTTTGCACGGGGAAATAAGTTTAAACTAAGAGATTCCTGAAAAGCTAGAGGTTTGTGGAGGCTGATAGCACGTGCTTGTCTTTCTTGTTCGTTAATCCGCCGCAGGAAGTTTGTGCTAAGCAGATTTTCCTGAAAATTTGGTAGTCTTAACCCGGATTAACATAGAGATTACTTTAGAAATTCACGTAGATAAGCGTCGGCTGTAAGCTGATTTACCATGAAAGCAAGCTCTGCTGTATAAGCATTTTCGGTGGAAATCTGGGGCAGAATTTCAAATGCGACATAATTGAGATTTGACGGTGTGTATCTAACAGGAATTGTGGGTGAACGTTCAAGTTGGCTGTGCGTGACGGAGTTGCGTGCCTTCTGCCGGTCGTTATAGCAACCAACAGTTTCTAACTACCAAGAAATCTACTAGCCAACGCCGGATGGACTTCTAGAGGGCAGTAAACTGCTTGCAGCATACGTTAACCTATACTATAAATATTGTTTTTGAGTCACGCTCTGCATAATGATTGTAGTTTCATATACGAGGAGTAAGTTATGAGTTCCTACATAATAATACATAAAGGGTGATACAATGCCACAGGCGTATCACAATACAGTAAGTCAAAGAAAATAAGAAAAGCATTTTATCCCTTTCCTTGTTCTGTTTTCTATTTAGGCTTATGTATACTCTTGTATATTGGAATTCTTATTGTACTCCTTCAATCATTACAGAACTGATCTATACTCCTGATATATTCAATGATTTACAACGGACGAGGGATATAAATGTTCGCAAAGGAAATTTTGGACATAGCCATTTTATAAATGGTACGCTTTGAATTGACTGATCTTAATCCAAAGTGAACCCGAGGTGAATACGCGTTCCCTTTCAATATATGAAATAGGGCTGCTCTCAATACGCGAATTTTATTAGGGTTGCGAATCAATAGCCCTTCACACATATTTCAACCCCTTATTAAATGTTTATGACAGTAATAAATAATGTGGCCTGTAATTGAAAAACGTAACGACAATTATGACAAAATTAAAAGTGTAAATAACTTTTCAATAACTTTTTCGATTAAATTCAAGCCAATAAAATTATTCTAATGAATATAAATAAATCTGTTCTGATTAAGTAACACGTTTGCACAATTTATCAATGAAAGATAAGATAAATTGCAGCTGTAGCTATCCATTGTAGTGTGAGTAGGTAACCTGAAAGTTTTACCTTGAACCGGTGTGCAACTTAGTTCCAAACGAAGAAAAAAAACAGGGTGCGTCGAAATATTACAACTTGCGTTCACTTATCACAGCAACGTTCACACAAAATTAACTATTTGACAAGAAGACACTGTTTCGAACACTTTAATTCAACCATACCGAGTTACATGCAAAGGCGAAAATATGAGAGCCGGGGCGTCGACCGACATCAACGACGCGAGACAACTGACTGGGTGGGTAACTGAGTACTGAACTAAACGGAGAACCGCGCTGCGGTGTCAGTCAGTGTGATCCCGCCCCTCGCACCGAACACACATCAGCTGAGCACACCTTATCATAATAGATAATTCCACCGCGACAATTTTATCTGAAATATTGTTAAACAAACATTCTACCTTAGTCATCCTGGCCAGCTGCTTTATCAACAATACAATCCTCATTAGCAGTTTCTACGTATGCCATAATGATCTAGCTTATTTGAAATGTCATTACGGAACCGGCTCATTACTCTAGAAATTTCAGGGAACCTAATTAGGTACGAAAATATATAAATGTGTACGGGTTGGTTTTGGGATTTTAGCGTAATGTATAAAACAAGTAAAACATGAATAAGTCACTAAAGCCGCAGAGAGTGATGAAAGAAATTATTTAGTACACATGTTTCGCTTTTATGAATGAGGATTTATACAAAAGATAGAGCAACAATGAGAGTTATTCTGTAAAGTCTTTCTTCGTTCAATTGTACAATGTTTTCAAAGGTTTGGTCAGGAGTTTTTTGCCACGAGGCTATTCGGTCCACACTATTTTAGGACCGTGGTCGTTTTGGAATGTCATCAATCACTGACAAACGAAAAAACTCGGCACTTTGCATAAAAAAACGTATTCGATGTCGTTATGGTTTTAATTTTATTTCGAAGCCGTGCGGTAAAATCCACGTTAAAAACAGAGCCCTTCTTTGATGTAGCCAAGTTACCCCGAAGGCAAATAAAGTAAATACAGAATAATGTTTTATAATAATGTTAAAAGCAAGTTTTTTGGAATTCTCCAATTAGAAGGACCTATTCAATGTTTTATATACTCTGCGAGAACGTTTCAAATCATAATTTAAATAAACTTATCAAGTTATCACAGAACTGTATAAACCAGAGGTTCCCAAACTTTTATGGTGTCGACCACTTGGCAAGGTTTTCGGTTTTGGGTAGAACCCCCTACCCCTGCTTACCTAATATTGAATTTTTGCAAATTCATCAACTTCAAAAGTGGTGTTTATAGTTCTACTCACTTTGAAATATTTAAATTTTTAACTGTAGTGAATTACAGGGAGAAAGAAAAAAAAAATAAAAAATAAAGTTATGCAGCCCGAAATTATCTTGGACGAAGTAAACATTTTCTTAGTCCAATCAAGAATATTTATTCTACAGCTGATTTTTATTTTTATTGTGTACTATAATATTATAGTACACAATTATAATATTAGTAGTTACCTAGCGAAGTAGGGATATCCCTATGTACTAATATAATAATTGCGAAAAAAAGTTTGTATACAAAACCGTAGTAGTAAGGTAGATCAGCTATCTAATTACGCAACACATTTTAGTCAACGATTACGACAGATAACTAAACAATATGAAACAAATAATTAATTTGTTTCATATTGATAGTTCAACAACATTCATTGCGTTATTAAAGTTGCCGAGCAGATTTTTTTTTCGAACTTTTGAAGCAATGGGTTAGCAATTTGACTACTGTTTAATACATTTTCACGTAAAAACTAAGCAACTCTCCGTGAGCTTTTCCACAGATACAGTTGGAGGTCTAGCAAACTTAAAAGTTGACACAGGCTACAATTTATCGCGGAAAAATATTTTTTACAAGATAAAAACTCACAGGCAGAGAAAATTAAATCGTAACTTATATAGATAGATATTTGTGTTTATTTATAAGAAAGCGGTTATAAGAAACCGAAAACTACCATGTACCTATTATCTGTTTATAAATATGGATTATTCCATTCATGGAAACCCGAAATTAAAGTCATGACCTCCTTAAATGAGATCTACTATCGCGGACACCCATTTACATCTCCTGGGCCCCCATTTTTTTTCCCCGCTTTCGTGGACCCCTCTTGCATGTCGTCGTCGACCCATCGGGGTCGATATAGACCACTTTGGGAATCACTGGTATAAACCATGTCGTCACCAAATTTTGTGAGACTAAATAAGAATTTGTTAGAAATCGCAACGTAATTATATTGAACAAGATACCGGAAGAGAAATTAAACCCAAAATGAGCAATAAAGTAATTTATGCAAAGAGTGAATGTAAAATTAATTACGGAGCACATTTAGCCCTTCAAAACATTTGGTGATCTGAAAAATGGTAATGTAAGCTTAAATTACAACATTTCCTTTGAATGAAGTCAAAACAACACAACTTAAGCGACAATCCAAATAATTGTTGCTTTAAAACCTTTGCGAGAATGATTACGTAGAATCAATCAACGATAAAGGAAACACCTACGTAAAAATGTGTAGATTTTAATTTCCCTTTTTTCAGACATCAAATAATAGGGGACAATGGGAACCGGACATCGTAAAACCTGGTAACACGGTGGGGTGATTAGCACGACAGACAGATCGATAAACACGGAAATGTAATAAGGCAGTAACCAGTAACGCATCAAGGGAAGGGCGCCTAACGTATAATATATTCTGTGCTTGTGATTACAGAAAATAACAAACGGGCCTCGGAGCCAGCTTTGAAGTGAAATTACACGGCGAGCCAGGGCGGCGGAGCTTTTTCATTAACAACTTGGAAAATGTAGGCCAGAGGAGACAACGCAAACAAGACGTAGATTCAGATGGTAATGCCTGACAGACATCTTTATAAACTAGATGACTGACAGTAATACAATTCAAATTTCAAGTCATTTATTCAAACTAGGCTGAGAATCAGCACTTTTCGAACGTCAAAATTACATAAGACAGTCCCCCAAAACGCCCACCCTTCACCACTTCCTAGTGCTTTTGCTGGGAAGAAGAAGTGGCGCAACAAACTCCCCAGCAGCACAGCTGTCTGTTCTTAGAAAAAAAAAAAGATTGTATACAATAGTATGCAAGATAATTTACATTACGAAAAACACAATTTCAAAACACCATACAATTTCACAATATCTTTGAACAATGGAAATCAATAGGTTATTATAGTTAGGGATGTATTTCCGCGAATATTTGCACAGATATAATATTATATAGCATATATGTTTACCACTTGGAAATAAGCCACCAATTGGAATAATTTCCCAACCAATTGGAGCAAGCGAGTTGGAGACGTTACAAACAGTCTACCCAGAGTAAGTAAAGTGTCGGGCCACCCGTACCGCTGACACTACTGTCATTACTATCAATCACTCCATCATTCTCTTATGCCTAGGGCTTTAGCCCATCCAAGCTGGTAAATTGGATGCGTCCTGTTATTTCCCGTTTGTCAGAGTTTTGTCACTTTGCGGCAATTTTATTCTGCTGTTCCTACACTCTACACAAATATACAAACTTATTCGTAAAATCGTCATTCTTCGACCTAGTATTCATTTATTTTTAAGCATCTTTCTTAACAAAGCAGGTGCCATCCAGGCGATATACATTTCCTGTGCAGATAAGTTTGTGGTAAGTGTAACTAAGGTTGACATTCGGACAGCCGCGCCGGTGCGCTACGCAATTCCGCATAATGGAAAGATTACACAATAAGCAGTACAATTGTAAAGGATTTCCGCAAAGCTTTCGACAGACAGGTAAGCACTAATTTAGTGTTTTATTAGGGGAGCGCAACAGGTCGTAAATGTTGCGGTCACAACTGAAATTACATCGCTTTGTTTTCTTAATACGTAATCTAATAGTGTTCGGTCAGGACACGGAATCACGGAGGTGTTTTTTAGTGTTCGACATGCTATATGCTCTGTTATTATGCGTTTTTATGACACGCACTTCTTCGTTATGAACCATATTTTAATAATGAATTTATATTAGAAAAAGAAGAAGATGAAGAAAGATCAACCAAAGTTAAGACAAGCGATGACCAAGCAGATCCACAACGTGGTTAAGTTGAAGCCATGTATGAAGCAGGTAAAGAGAAAGAATAGTACTGTGTAGAAGTCAATCTCAAATCAATGATGGAACAATAATACTGGAAATAAAAGAAAATAAAAAAGAAAGAGCCAAGGACGCAGAAAACCGATCACATTTCAAAACTTTCGAGTAAAAAAGTATACATATTGGATGAAAAGAATGATTATTAATCGAAAACTGTATGTCTCTTTCAACGTATTTACATAATATGAACCGATTTTGATACTGCGGTGAGTGCATATTGTTCGCTTGCTGACCGCAGTAACCGAATCCAGTACCTGTTTACTGAGCTAAGTACTAACGAGTTTCGTAATATCAAGTTAATCCTACAGCAGCCACAACCTACCATTATATTTGCACAGTTGTTTATGAATGAAATGACCTTTTGCCGCAGATATTGTTTCCATTAATTTAGTTTTCTTTTTCTGTTTGTGATAACAAACAAATAAGGAAAGTCACAACCACACAGCAACTAGGAATGAATTATCTTTAAACAACAAGTTTAGTTCAAGAATATCACTAGAGAAGTCAAACTCGTTGAATATGCAAAGTGTCAACATAGAACCAACTCTAGTTACATTTACAATAAGCTTTTTCAAATTTAAGTCAACAATATCTTCGTTCAGGTGATTGAGTAAATATATAATTTCAGCAGGTCACTGGGAATCGGTTCTCGAGAGTTTAACCGTTGAAATTCAATTATTCACGTTTGTATGATAGACGGAGCCGGTCTGTTGACATTCAGAGGTTCCTAGGTACAAGGACAGGGTAGGACTAGGTACGAGGTCCGGGGCACTCCAACGATGAGATTCAATTATGTGAAATAATATTGGAGTTGACACGTTCGACAGAGGTCCGCAATCAACGAATATGGTAATAGAGAACGATAGATAATTGTTGTTGTTTTTTTCAGTTTGGTGCAAATGGAAAATGTTCATGACAACTATGACATATCAAAGCAAACCTTTTATTAATTCGTTGTTTAGAAGTTCAAAGCTGTATTAACTTCAATCATAAATGGGACGGTGCCTATTTTCCAGCAAAAAGAAAACCAAAACAAAGTCCTGACCAAAGCAGTATTTGTACGAAATTAAATGCACGAGGATTAATTATGACATGGTTTTAAAAAGTTTTTCAATTAGACGAAAAACGTCTGGAAACTTTATCAATTATCTACATAATCACAGTCTAAGCACATACTTCCAGTCGATATTGATTTCCTACTCGTCTGTATTCCTTTAATTACCACTTACCGTCTGTGTTACTGTTATTAAAGTTTGAATAGACTTTGTATTAATAACAGAAAGTTCTTTGCCGCAGGGTAAATCAATACTCGTGCGGCAACCAAAAGCGGACGGTTTCTACGTTACAAAGTAAGAATCCGTGGCCTTCCAAAATATTGTTAGCTTATTCTCAATTCAAATCAACGGCTACGTTTCCAGGAATCGGAAATTTGAAATCATTAACGTTTGCTATGAAACCAAACAATAGTTCAGACGGTGGTGTTGTTTTACGTTATAGCAGTTCTCAAATATTTCTAATTTCTACTCCTACATAAGAGCGGAACAGACAGATTTGAATAAAAAAATCATGTTCCAAAAGTGTATGCCATAAATTGTTCCGAACAATTGCAGATGGGGCACATTGTACTCAAACAATAGACAAACATGGACTCAGGCGGCGACCCTTGGCGGGATGAAACTGATTTATTACATAGCTGTAACGTTTGAAGGTAATGGTTGCTAATATGAATGACCACATTTCTAAAAGTGACATTCCACTCATGCTAAACGAATAAACATTTCATAAATGCGGACGTTGTATGTAGGCTTGGAATAAAACGTTTGAAAAACGATGAATGCATCTCCAAATGCAGATAGGAGCAGGTCAACGTCTTGAAACAGAAATAGCCCGGTGCGGTCGGGCAGCCCCTGGCCCATGTCTTTCATCGCGTTTACTTAACAATTCGTTCCGACATCTCGTTAATATGTCAGCAAGGTTATCAATAAACAATATCTATGGTATGGTCTCCCACTACTGTTTACTTCAAATGGATATATTTAAATAAAATTATAATGAAGTTGTGTTTATTATCGGGTCAGGCATAATATGAGGCGTAGGTCGTCAACCGAACAATGGCGACCTATTTTTTACAAATGGCCACTAACAATCGAGTCGTCAACTCATTTGCCTCCAACAATATCTCGTTCACTTCTCATTCCTTTCATAACTCGTCTAAAAGTCCATTTGTGAAATGAGACGTGGCCTACTGATGAAATTAATTTCAATTCAAGCGAATCTGAACAGTTGAAAATCGTCGTTTTCTTTTTATGGCTTTGTCGGATTTATTGTGATTTGTGGGCTTTGTAGACCATTATGAATTTAATATTTTCGATGATTAATACGTGCTTTGTTGAATTGGTACCACAGAAAAAGGTTGATTAAATGGCGAAGAATTAGTATGTCATCATTAGCTAGTTTCTTTTTTCGTCAAGGAGTATTTAAACGGAATTCCTCTCAAACTTTGTTTCTATTTCCTTTATTACGGTAATGTTCGTGTACGAGTCCATTAATATTGTTTTGTCGTTTCAAGTGAACATGTGTTAAATCTTGTAGCAACACATGGAATACCCGCTTTTACTTACATAATTCATACATGTTATAGTAACTGTATCGTAGGTGAGGAGAAATTAAGTTGGCTTAGCAGAATCCTTAACAATGTCTATGCAGACGTATTAGCAGATTGAATCGCTCGTGTACCGTTCAATTTCCCTGGAGAGTACAGATGAGACACGAGACACGACGCATCGTGATCCTATGTTGCGGGTTTCAATCGAGACAATGCTATAAGCTCGATCCCTTTAGGGGAGTGCCCCAGCTCGTAAGTATTGAAGTTTAACGCTCGCTTTTTACGATCCTTTGCGTAAAAAAAATACGGATTTAAGTGTAGCCAAGTGTTGTCGTCTTTAGAAGCAGTGTGGATCTAAATCCTGCTGAATTCTTTGTTTTGTATGGAAGGATTTGAAGAATTAAGAACTAAGTTTCAAGGGGCAGATTCCCTGGTGGTATAGTGTTAATTTTTTTATCACATTTCAATATCAAGAAATGCTCGTTCTACTCTAAGTTAGGTAAAAGGGGATGTGTGCTCATAAAACATGCGCATAGGAAAGAATTTAAAAAAATCTGGTCGACCATGACATATATTTTTCCTAGATGAGGTTAATCGGTGAATAGTCCTTCATGTAGAGCATTATTGAGAGCAATTTAATCACTATGGTATACATAAGGCGTAATAAATTAGGCTTATCTAGACAGTGTGTCTATATGGCTGCAATTCATCACTGTCTCACCACACGGGACTTCGGCGAGCATTAGCGAAAGTGAATTGATTGTCTGCGAGACAATCATTATCGAGTTAATTACATTATGGTCTGCCACATGAGATTATTGCACTTACATGCTAGAATCAAGACAAATATCAGTAGGTAAGTGATTCGTATAAGAAATTCAATATTGTAAACAGCATGTTAAATGTCTTTATATTCAACAGCTTATCTTGCTATTGAATCAAAAGCAGAATCTACCAGAACATTAAAATCGAAGATACATGTTATTCCCGAGTTTGCAGAAACGAGACGGAAGTGAATGTTCATGAATGACAAGTAGCTAGGTACTGTATAAGTTGTCCTGAATATGCTTACTAATGAGCAGAAAGCAGAAACCATCAAGTAAAGTAGGTCTGGCATTAAGCCGGGCAAAAGCGAGGACGAAGAACGATGCCTCGTAAATTACAGAAGCTAAAACTAGTCTCACTGAATCAACAGACAAATATACACGAACGACTCTCACTACTCACTCACACGTTAAAATACACTCAAGAGTGTAAGTAAGTAGAGAATACTATAACTATGTTTAGATGTCATTTTCGTACGATAAAGACAAAACACAAGCAAAGGATACAGAATTTTCGCAGAGCCCGAGATTAAGGTCCCAGTAACAATGAGAACAATGGTCTAAGAAGCATATCCAACAAAACTTGAGTAATCCAATGCTCATATAAACATACATCCTCTTCAATGGCTTAGGGGTCTTGTGAACCACTGTTATGTAGTGAAATATTTAAGGAAAAATATACGTTCACGCGGGAGCATTGCTTGTTGTTCTATTTCGTTTATTGTTTCTAGAGAAAAACCGTCTGTCAGATATTATTTATGGCTTTAGTTATGCTGTATTTGATTGCCTATAAAAAAACTTCTGTAGAAATTGACGGTGGCCATATTTCCGTCGAGTGGTGGTTCTCATTCGTCTGGCAATATTCTGGTTTCAACGACCCTGCGACTTAGCAGGGTCGTTGAAACCAGAATATAACGTTATTTAGGTTTTAGCAGTAAACTGCCTGGTGCACTTTTATTCTGTGTCGCACCATCCAAAGATCCAGAGACCAGGAAAACAGGAAACGATTATACCATAAAATAAAACAGTTATTTGGTTCAATTTGAGGCGGGATCACTGCTGAATACAGGCTTAATAGCAGTACGAATATTGCATACGTTTATTTCCTTTATAACATCACACACAATTAAATGAAATGCGAGAAACACCCATTCGGAGGGCCCGTGAAATAGCTGTGTTGTATTAGTCTCTGAATGTACATACAATTATAACAACATGCTGAGATTTTATTTTTAGTAATTATAATTTATTACTAGTTCTCTTCGTTAACTAATATAAAAAGATTTAAAACCATGTTTTACTTTTTTGACCGGTAGCAAATTAAATTGGCAGGACTTGTTTTCCTGACCTTTAACCTACGGATATTATTCAGTGAATTTTCATTCAAATTATCCGAAACATAACCAAAGTTTTGAAAACATGAGACAATTGCCTTGTTTTATGTGCGGGTTTTATTAAAGTTAAGACGCCCGAAAAAGTAACAAAGAGGGAATCAATTTGCCTGTCTGTCTCAGCAAATGAAATTCATTCTTTCAGGCGGCAATGCTTTCGTTCGGGAGCACAATGTGTGGGAAATTGTCACGTGACTTTAAGTAAAATGCGTAATTCCTACAAATACGGAGGGAGCGTGACACGTCCTGCACTCCTGCGTCGTTCACCACCGCCTATTGTATGCAAATTAAAGTCGGACGGGAAATTTTCAAAACGATGACTCCAGGATTAGTATTCGCAGTTTCGCGTTCGCATAACGTTAGTTGCTTCTATTTGGATTAGGCGGCAAACGGTATTTCGAGAGTCACTGGCCGCTGTTTTTTTTTTTGTAAAATAAGACTGTTACATCATAAAAGTATCTTCGTGTCTTAAATATGTCGCGTGGATTACAAACCTCAGGTTTTTGTTGCAGTTCCAACTATGTCAATGTAAAACTCGACGAAATATTATAATGTAACTATATCAAAGTTAATCTACCTACTCGTTAAAATAGATTGGAATGGGACGTGTATCAAGACAAAAGGCCGCTGATGAGTGGGACAGAGTATTGTTGCTGGGAATCTGGGCGTTGCAGCAATCACCGCGACCCAAATACCGGCCTCGGACAAATTTATGTTTCAACCCGTCATAGATTATCTCGACACCAATCAAAAGGATTACTAACGCAGAGTACTTACTGTACAACTAATTAATGCAACTGTAGCGTATAACGTAACGTTAGTAAGTTAACGTAACAAGAAACGCTAGTTGAATGTCAATGACCCCCGGCTCAGTTGCTTGGGATCAAATTGATTAAGCGATATTATGATACCGAGTCTTCACGCGAGTCGATGCTCTTTAATTGGCTTTAATTGTTAACCATCGCACTGAAGCTTCTAACAATGCGTGCGTTTGTCAAAACATTGGAATTCCCTATACGGTTGCGCGTGCGCATTGTGCGACACATTATTAAACAGCTTATTAATCCATCACATATCAACCAAATGATTATAATGCTGTTATTGAGATTGACACTATGTATTATGTATAAGTTGTATAATTGATGTTTACGTACAAAGCAAGTTGAAATAGCTAATGATTCACACATTACCCGCAAGTTCATTAAAGGATCGGCGGTAAGAATAACTTTGTTTCGCTCTGTTTCTGGATCAAAGTGGCATTGTGAACTAGAAATAGACGCTTGGTCACTTGATTACTAACTAGTAAGAAAACCATTAAGTCATTCTTGCAGTAACTATCAACTTGAATAATGGAGTAGAAGACAGAGGCAGAGTAATAACAGATATATATTTATAGACAATCATAAACATCGGAATAGCAATCGCTTCCTTATTGAGGCGACAATCCACAGGCGCCGACGACACCTAAAATGGATGAAGCAAGGGCTTTAACGAGATAGCAACTCGCTCTAAGGAGCTAGCCCTTATACTAATAAATACACATATGACTTGATCCTGTCTCTTTCTAACTCCTCGAAGTGTAAACGAGAAAACCAGATGGTCAGCAACACAACTACTTTATTAGTATCGAATATAACACAAAGTTTACACAAGATTGCTGGAGTACGGATTACCTATAATTTGATTAAATAATTTACCTCGCACACGTAGTTCCATCCCAGTAGTTTGAGAGTAAGCGTAATAAAATTAACGGTGTGTGACTAACCTAACAGTTTTTGCTGTGAAATTCTCCAGCACCTCTAATAAAGTTTCAAGGCCATTTTTAAATGGTAATAAGTTGCAGTAACTAGTATTTTATCTGGTTTATTTATAGCTAAGTGGCACGCACTGCTGTCCTTATCGGGATGGACGAGTGCGGGTCGCGGGCGACTTGACTCAAGTTGACTCAACACATCAATGTCAAGTTGCACTGTCTCTTATTCTGATTTAAGGACACTGATCTCCTCTCTATCTCAGAATTTGTTTGGTTGACATCGTGGCATATTTCCTCTAACGCATATTTTGCAGAATGTGGTGTGATATTTATTTATTTATAGGAGAACCAACTGCTATAACAAATGGTCAACAGTTGATATTGCACAAATATTTTTCAGGTTTTGTGAGTTCATCATTGGATGTCTATGAGGTACGGGTGCAGTACGGACATTGACTTCAATAAAATTTATTATAACAACTTCCTAAAATTGGGCTCCATTGTTACGTTATAGAGGGACAAGCATCATGTATGCACAAAGGCAGGCACCTACAAACAATGCATGAGCTTCCATCAATTTCTAATAGTAATACAATTATGGCTGTTCATAATCGACACGACGCGTTTGCTTAATAAATTAAGGATTTGTATTGAAAATAAATTTTAATTTGCTACGAATTCAGTATCTCTTTCCGGCGCGAAGGAAGACGGACATTGATGGATTGACGTTTGTGGATCGAACTTTAGAATGGGCTGCGCGTGCGCCGATACTCTCGCATCCGGCGTCAAAGCGGCGCTCCTCTTGTTTGGCGAGGCCGGATGCCGCGGAATGTACTTAAACATATGTACTTGTTAAATATTTATTTTTAGTTTTAAGTCGAGGAATCGGACACAAATTACTTATGCACAAATGTACAAAAAAAATGTGAGATTAGTAGTTAGTTTTGTGACATTCATACAGGATTGGCCCCAGGGCCCCCAGGAAACATTAAATGTGGACGGACCCCACCTAACCCCAAGACATGACTGTAAGCTGATATAATTTTATTAAAATATTGACTCAGTCTACCTATTATAGTATATATACATTTTCATTTTATTAGCTTGTATACAAGAAGTATGTTCGATGATGGATGACGCAGTATAACATGATAAGTACTAAGTTTCTAAGAAAAGTTAGCTATAACATGTCCTTGTGAGGCAATTACCTATTATTAAAATCGAATGACATGCAATGGGCATAGCAAAATTCTAGGGAACACAGCGGTCAATTTTACCGAAATAATGGAGTACGAAGGTCGCAAGTATAGGTTGAAAAAGAAAAAAGAAAGGCATTTAATAAAAAATATTAGGAGAGTGCTTTATTGCGAACAACAATAAGCTATTTGGGGCCATTTTATAATGTGAATACAAAGTGATTGAAGGGCTTATTTTCACAGTATTGTTGGACATTAAACTTTGTTCTTCTACCGGTGTTTAAGATTCTGCGAAAAAATCATTTCCGATAGGTACATGAAACCATGAATATTATACCAATTTCAGTGAATTTTTCCTGCTGTATTCTGAGTTTCATAACTTCATCATCGGGTGTCATTGAGAATTTTGCTGAAATTCGGGCAGTCTACGCCGAATAAAGGACTTATTTGAAACTCTATTATTATGATGGGTAGAGAACTCAGAACAGAACCTTCGAGTTAAATGAATTAATGACACAGATTGTATTGATCATATTCCATTTCTAAGTTAAATCAATATGTTATCTAAAAAAAAGCGAAAAAACCCCAAATGGTAACAACTGAGACCGTAGAAGAAGGCCTTACGTTGTAAGAATTTAATAAGGAATCTAGTATTAAATAAAAATAAACAGATCGGCTACCAAACTGAGTAGATACACCAACTTTGATGTAAAGAAAAACCTTTCAACGATTTTTCCTTGACGATTTACTCCAAAATGAAATCTCAAACTTTGATCTCGAGAGCGGATAAAGTCAGATGTAAAAGTATACAAATTCGAGATCAAGGAGTTTGCAAAACTCGCTAGTAAAGTACCAAGTACGAACTCAAGAGTTGTAGGTTGTAGTGTTCCCGATTTGTTTTAGGCGAAAAATTGGCGTGTACAATTTTATGATCCAACTTTGAAACGTCGGTGAACGTACCGGCCCGGTCTACAGCGCGGTCTTATTTTGGTTGCAAAATCTGTGCATTAAATATGATCAGGAGTTTTAATCGGATAAGTTTTTAAGGCTAAACAGAATGAAGAATTCATGCACCAGTTTTTTGTTCGTGAATTTCGCATAGGTCCCTTAAATATTGGGTCAACCTAATACACATTTAGCTTAAAAAAATGTACTTAATTGCGACTACGGCGTGTTTCAGTTTATCTACAATGTCTTAGTTTTAATATTTAAATCTTAAGAGGGAACAGGGGCTGCGAGGAATTTGAAAAATAGGTATTTGAAGAAACTATTGCCGTCGCGCTGCGCCCGAAAAACCGAGTTAAACCCCGTAAAGTGCGATAGGGACAACTGCAGCTCAGATCGATTATGGGTGGATTCGACCAAACCCGACTTTATACACGAGTAACTATACCAGGAATAATCTATTCCACGATTTTATTCTCGAGTAAATGAACAGTCGTTCTTCCATGCAATCTAGCGTATACTTGGAATAGCGGAGTGAATGTGAACGAATGTAATACCCGGAAAAAAACGTTGTTCTACAAATGGTACGGTGCAGAAGCATAATTCAAGTCAACTGTCATTGGTCGTATTATAGCTTGGGAAAGTAGCTGTCAATAGTGTCAATGTACAAACTGTAGTAATTTGAAGTTTTGCTTTTGTCGGTTCGTTTCGTTTGGTTCATGTGGTGTTTATTTTCGGATTTTGCAAGTTTTATTTTAGTCTTAAATGAGTGAAGTTATGCGTTAACGTAGTCCGAATTGGCTGCCGTCTGAGAAGAACTTTTGTTAAGCCTTGTAGAGTGTCATATTAATGAAAATAAAAAAACGGATGGTGTCATAATATTCAAATAAATCTATTCTCTCTTTTAGCCACCTTGGACGTCTAGGTATAACTTCATCATCACTATCACTATCTTGAATTAAATCGTTCAAACATTGCATTTTGTTTTTGAAACAGTCGTAGTGTCGAGTTGAAATGAGAGCATAAAACAATAGGACGCCATTTAATTATTCTTGGAATAGGTCCTTATTCCATGCATATCGGTGGTATAGTGACTATTCCCGAATAGACTCGCTATTCCTCGAATTGTAGTTGGTTAAACGTGTAATTGATTTACTCTCGAGTAAGTAGCGATTTATTCCGAGAGTAAAATTTATTCCTGTTTGGTCGAATCCGCCCTTAATCACAAAAATTTTGACGAAAACGACGTTTGGCATTCTCCTTTTTTCTCCTCGAAAACTAAGCCGATTTAATCATTTTTTACATTAAAATTTTAGGAAAGAGTATGTCTAGGTTCCTATTATTTTCTTTTATGCTTAAAACTTTTCCGAATTAGTCTGGTAGTCCTCTAATCACGGCGGTAAAAATGGGGCATTTTTGTAATTTTTGGAGAGTCATAGTTTCCTTACTTATTAATTGCTGAAAAAAAGGAAATGACAGGGACATGCATATAGAGACCCTGATTTTATAAAAAAAAATGACAGCTCTAGAGGACTTATTCAGGAAGAAAAACGGGGAATACGTTTGTATGGAGAATCGCGGGCCCTGTTCCCTCTTAAAATCAAAACACAGCCTTGTATTTATACGTTTTGAATAATTTAAGAGAACAAAGAGGTATAAATTCTATTGAATAAGATTAGTTTTGATCCAGAGTAGCTCAAATACCTAAAAGTTAATTAAGCAATAAGTACACTAAAGAATATTGATACTAATAAATGAAGATTTTTATCTGGCAATTAACGTGTAATTAGTAATAAAACGCTTTACAAAACGATCAACTGTGTGGGCTTATAAAAACACTAAACGTCCGTGAATAAGTTCCAGTTTTAATTAATTGCTTCTATTAGGGTAGGTACATTAAGTTCTTGGCAAATATGTTTTAGTGAGAACTAACTTTGATTAAAACGGTTATAATAAAGTTCTATGTATTCTAGAATATCGAGGAGCTCGTGGCTAGTAATAACAGCGGTACGGGTAGATCTTCCAGGTCAAGCTACGCTTGCCGGGGTTGGTCCGTGGATGGGTCACCATCTTTACATTGTATACCGAGACTCTTTCGTGTCGCGGAATGCACGCTAAGCCGTTGGTCCCGGCTGTCATTCGTAAATCTTTGACAGTCAAGCCCGAAAGTCTGACAAGCAGTATCGTATTACCCAGTTACTGGGTTATGGAGGTCAGATAGGCAGTCGCTCCATGTAAAATACTGGTATTCAGCTGCATCCGGTTAGACTGGAAGCCGACCCTAACATAGTTGGGAAAAGGCTAGACAGATTGATTTTGTATTCTTAATTCTAGAATATCGATCTTCGTGTACTGTTGCTGTAGAACTTTTTAGTCGAATATAGGGCAGCCAAATAGGGAACCACGAGAACCGAATAGCAGCTATAAAAATGCCACAATTACTCAAGATTATCGTAACTTTTTCATTATTATCCTTCTTGTAAAGACTCGAGATTAAGTTAAGAGCATGAATGGCTTCGGTTTTTAGGGTTCCGTAGTCAACTGTAATTTGGCATGGATATACATATTAATCACGCCGACAAAGTGGTAAAATAAAATCATAAAAAACCGCTTGCGAAATATTAATCTTTGAAGTGCACATTTTTTTAGTCTAGAGCCCCCCCCCCCCGTCAGCTAAATGGTTGGTTCTGGATATGTGAAAAAAATTATATAATTAACGAGTATTAATTGACAAACTTACATTTGCAGTTGAAAAACATGTTCTCCCATACATTGCGTTTGGGAGAACATGTTTTTCAATTACACTGTTAACTTTGTTCTTGGGATGAATTCATCCCATCTACGGAACCCTTCATTGTGCGTGGTCCGACACGGACTTGGCCGGTTTTTAATTTCATTCTCGGTTAGTCTACTCTGTAGAGTTTTTTTTATGGCTACGAAAAGGGATAGAATTTATTGATTACATTGACAATGCTGAAACTTTTATAAACACACATAGTAAACCGGGTTTGCTCGGTACGGTAGATCAAAATTTACCGAAGCCCAATTTCCAATACCCAAACTTCGCACTAGTGATGTACAAATATTCGTTCAGCTAGAATAGCGAAGCGAAATTACTAAATTAGGCAAACATTGTTCACCGGTATAAGTATCTATCTATCTATAGTATACCCCTAGTTACTGTAAGTACCTACAGTAAATAGGGGCAAGTATAGATACTCGAGGGATTTCGAAGGTTAACTTTGCGGTTTTGTTAAAACTAGAGTATGCTTTACCTATGGAAACTACAGGTAAATGACCGCTAGGGTTGACCTGATAACTTGCGTCGAAATTCAGAGATGATGAAGGAAGGCATCAAGTATAACAGTGACAGTTATAAGGCCCGAGTCCTTTTGCTTCTGGCGATGTGTTCGGAACAATAGCGAGCGCATGGGAGATATCAGGATGATATAACTTGGCAACCCCGGCAGTTCATTCACGTGGATGTTATTATACAATATTCCATCTAACCGTTTCCGGACACTATTAGCTTTTCTGATAGTGAGGGTTTCATATCGATTGGGGGAAAATGGTTACTGATATTTTTGTCTAGTGGAATACTGCAAGTCTACAACGTTGATACATACTTGGTAGATGAAACGATTATTGGCGATATAACGATTATTTCCCGAACGATACGAATAATCGTAATCGTTTCATTCCTTTATGTATTTTTGAAGTGAAAAAGTAACTTCTGGCGCACTTTGTACTCTTTCTGAACAGTGATTGAGGCTGAACCGTTACGCTTAGGTCGCTAAATCAGGTAAACTCGGCTCCAGTCGGTCGGTGATGCTGAATCGCGTATATTCGGCTCCAGTCGAAAGTTTTCACTTCTAAGTATCGTGTGGTCATAAACAAACCTCTTTTTTAGGGTTCCGTACCCAGAGGGTAAACACGGAACCCTATTACTAAGACTTCGCTTTCCGTCCGTCTGTCACCACACCAGGCTGTATCTCATGAACCGTGAAAGTTAGACAGTTGAAATTTTCACAGATGATGTATGTATTTCTGTTGCCGCTATAACAACAAATACTAAAATAAAAACAGAATAAAATAAATATTTAAGGGGGGCTCCCATACAACTGACATGATTTTTTTTGCCGTTTTTATAGATAATGGTACGGAACCCTTCGTGCGCGAGTCCGACTCAAACGTGGCCGGTTTTTTAATTGTTTATTTTCCGATTAAAAGGTAGATAGATATATTATAAAATTAATACTAAAGAGGAGGTGTTAAATTAGCCTGTTAGGTAGATATTAAATACAACAATTACCATTACTTATTCCGACTTTCGTGTACAATTGTTACGTGCGCACAATCGCTAAGTTTTACGTCTGGCGTCTAATGAAGATTGATGTAATATTTTATAAGCGACGCCTTTGTAAGGCATACTTTGAGTTGAGCCCTTAATATAACATTAATGGCTTTGCCCGGCAAATTGCAAGGTTTTCGTGTGAAAATCTGTAAATTACAAGGTGTTAGAAATAAGTTAAACAATTTTCATGATTCCTGAAAACAGTAATCAATTTTATCCATGTTATTTAAAAAGCTGTCGTTCGGTTATTTTATTATTTGCTTATACTTACCCCCGTCCGGTTGATGGCAATAGGTTTGCCAACTATTATTACGTGGGATTTTAACATAACTGGCATAACATAATTATTGAGCTAGTCTTGTAATACGACCTAGTTACATTAGGTACGGAGTGTAATCCAAAAACATTTTCTTTTAGGTACAGACAGGTCAACCTACCCGAAACTGTCAAATTTTCCCAATCGACTTTGAACCTTATCCTTTAGTGATAAAGTTGAAATTCAATTAAAGAAATTTGACAGATTGTAGTAGGTTGATGTGCTGGCGTCTGTACCACAGATTAGTAAGTACAGATGGGACACTCCGCAAAATCATTTTAATAATAAAATTAACCAAGTGCGAGTCGGACTCGTACACGAAGGGTTCCGTACCACCGTACAATATTGGTTTAGCAAATAAATGTAAATACTATATGAAGTTTTTATTTTTAATTTTCAAATTTAAATAAAAATTGCAAAGATAAATTTGTACCTACTTATTTCATAATGATACTATGAATTACAAAGGTATTTGTTGTTATAGCGGCAATAGAAATACATAATCTGTGAAATTTTCAACTATCTACCTATAACGGTTCATGAGATACAGCTCGCTGACAGACAGACCGACAGCGGAGGGTTAGTAATAGGGTTCCGTTTGTACGGAACCCTAAAAAGCGACTCTTGCTACGACACAATAAAGGGCAATTCAGGTCGCACGGCGCTAAAAACTATCTTTGATCCAGCCTGTCCCATCTTGCTATCCTCCCACATATCTAAGTAGATGAAAGTAATATTCGGAAGTTTTCAAATTGTATTATTCTCTGTTTTATGAATGAGCGCGTAGTAATAATATGTCACTGGTATTAGCGCCATCTAGCGGGTAAAAGCTGTAACTGTACAACTTCCGTCAGTAGAGCTGGCCTCATGCGCTTTAGTTCTGCTGCTGCAGTGACCAAGGTTTGCTGATAAGGATAATTAAGAATGTTGGAAGATTCGTGGGCATGAATACACAATCACCAAAGCGCAACATTTATGACTGTAGTTTGCAATGGTAATTGTGTCGCCATGTAGCGGTGAATAGTCGAACACTTGGCGAAAAATTCCGAATATTACTTTCCGGCAACGCTAATCCCTACTTGTAGCTCCATACCTAAAATGCGGAGTGTCCCATCTGTTTTCATGTGCTTTTACAACTTAATTTCGTTTTATTCGTATGAAACTCACGAAATCGTAAACTCCCAAATAATACAACAGTTAAGTACAGTCGAACAACGCATAAAGTGTATTAAACGTCCTCAAAATTCGTCATTGACACCGCGTGCAAGTAATAACACGGCAGTAAAACATGTAACAGGCTTCGCGTAACATGCGATACATATTTTCATCTGCTGACTGTACCCGATCCGAGGAGAGATTAAAGTATATTTTGGAGCTGAAGCTCTGGTTGGAGCTTAAATTATGATTATTTCTCGGAAACCGAGTTCAGGAAGTCTCGAGAGACATTGATTAGTATCCCATTGTATATCTTGAATCTTAGGATGTAACTTAGACGTTAATCATCCAAATCCGTACCTAACGTTACCCTTTCACCTTAAAACTACATAAGAAATGATGTTCAATTTTCCGTATGACCTTAATTTAACTTGAAAATCACTTAGTTGACATTACCACTCATGTGTGATTTCTATTACTCAAATTGTTGGTAAATTGATGAGATCACTTAGGGAAAAAAATTAAAGCTTCGTGCAGATTAACGCGACGCTACAGCGCGACGCGACACCGGCTATTGTTACACCGTGAAGTTTTCTTTGAAAATGTATTGTTCGAGTCGCGTTGCGCTGGTCTGTACGAGCCTTTATTCGGAACCTGTTAACTGTCTTCAGTTTAGGTAATTTATTCTTTTGTTTATATATTTTATATCTACTGTGGCGGTGCTAAATGTTCATGTTTTAAATTGAAAAATGATTCATTTTTTGTGCTGGCGATGACGCGTTTATATCTCGGTTCTTAGCAAAACTGCCAACAACTCACAAGTCTGTCAATACAGCAACCTTTGTACTGATATGCTTATTGAATCATTTTCATAATGAATCACACAAATAACGGTAGCATTGATAAGTGCCATCCAATAAAATGAGAAGAGCTTACCTTAAATCAATGTAATGGAAGCCTTGGTCCTCACTCCTCAGGCTAGGTTAATGTGTAATTGACCTGAAAAGATAAAAAAATAAATAGACTTTTATGTTCACGGAAGCTGGTAGGAGAAAGAATGGCAGTTCTTTGATATGAAAGCATAATTAAGCGACATGAATATCGTATGCGGCGCCGACCTTCATCACTCTTGCAGACGAGAAACGCCTTTACCCCTCATTCATATTCCCTGCTTGTACGAAGATTGTACACAATATATTTTCATATTTAGATTAACCTAACGTATCCTGTTGTTTCAGTATAATAAGTTTTTGCAGCGAACTCGAACAACGGCTTCGTAACAGTTAATAGACATATAGTTACGAGTAACTTCACTAGGTATAACTTAGGTAAATATATGCTCTAGCTTTCAGCCATATTTTTATATGAAGGCGTAAACTATGATATCACTGTTTTATGGATGCCGAAAATGAGAACACAGAAAGTACTCACTTCTAAGCTAGGATTTGAGCATGATTTAATATCATGTTTCTTACCGTCTAATATTTACTTATAACTCTGTCTAGTGTCATTTGAGGGTCGAAGCGGGATCGCTAGACAAGAATATCGACTAACTTGAACTAGATTTGCGAAAACAAAGCTGTGCGTAGTGATCATAGGTACTCTTGAAAATTATGTATTTTCACGCAGAGCCAAGTTTTTAACCGCATCAAATTAACATTTTAATCATAATATCAACAAAAGGTTATCGCTTATCGCATGCCATTTCCAGCGCCCATTATGAGGCAGTAGAATTTCATACATCTTTGTTTATCAAAAATATTTTGGCGCTTATAATGTACCTACCTATACCTATGTTGGCCTCGGCTAATGGTAGTTTATGTGAAGGTTATAAACTCCTAACGAGCTTTGTTTACAGTAAACATTAACAATAATATCGTACGACCGTATACACAACATTGCTTTTAGGAATATTTGAAAAAACATTCCCTTGGTAATATTTGATCAATAATGGTGTACGTGACTGTGTGTACCTGTGTACTTTGACGTTAAAAGCGTTCATATATTTTTTTAAACAGTACTGTATTCTTTTGCACTAACTATATCATGTGTACTTTTGCCATATTTACTCGTAGAGTTAAGATTCTTTAAAGTGGGGCAACTAGAACTCGAGTTGTTGATGTTTGCCTTATTCCATGTTGTTTGACTAACAAACAGTAAACCCATCCAATTACCTATAAGCGTACACCGAGATACAATCTGTGCACACAATCCTGAAATATTTACCAAACGAATGATTTCCTCGATTTTTTTTAAATTGGCACAAATTGCGTTCCAATAACGCAATTGCTTGAGCTCACTGCAGGAACGGGACCGACTTCCCAGACTTATTCTTAATCAAACGAAGCCCGGGAATTTCATTACAAGTCCTGTAACTTATTGCCCGCGTTTGTTTTAACTTAGATAAGAACTGAGAACAGAGTGCTGGATCCGATATTCTTCACGGAGAAGATGAGAACCATTGAGTTAATAAAGTCACGCGTCCCACTTACGTTCCAAACTTCTTCACTAACTTCAGGATTCTCTGATACGATGTTACCTCAGGAAGACCCATTATGATTCCGGCGCGGAAATACCTTCGAAATTAATGAGTGACCCCACCACACGCACGCCCAACGATTCACCAATATTGGATCTACACCGACAGTAAAATAATGACAGTGAAGCGCAAAGTTATGAAGGCCTTTCGGAAACCAACTGCAAAAACTTTAATGCACAAAATAATAAGAATTGCCCCCCGCTTCGCGGAGGTCGGTCTCACATTTCTGCATCTGTTTCGCGAAAAGTTAGAATTCAAAGACAGAGTAGCACAAAAGCCTCTCACGAAAATGTTTTCCTCCACTTTTCTCGCATCAAGGCGAGTGCTAGGCGAGGTGCGAAGTTAAAGTGTTCGCTCGAGGAGTTATGATTATAAATGATGCAGAGGGTCGAAGCAAAGAAAGCCGGTAGTCGTTTACTACATCCCCGAGGATGAAAATGGAAGTGCGCGCCGCAGCCTAGAAACATCAACTCGAGTAATCTTACATTACACTGTGATCCACTGAATATTTGATCGAGTACGCGCGGTTGGAATTAAACTCACCTTGAAATAACATACACACGCATTTTTGTCTGTAACAATTTCGACACCCCAAATTCAGTAGGCCTGTGCTAAATATACAACAGCCCAATCAGTTCTCAATAAATAACAAAGTACAATCAGATCGTTATAATTATGAGATAGCTCTGATCCCTATTATGGATAAGAGAGGCTGAGGTTCATAATTGCGTCCCTCATTAGGCGGCAGTCGCGTTTTTCGAAATTAGATTTTATTTATGAAATTCCATTGGGTATGACCTGAATCAACTTGAGGACACGGGACGCGATTATGTTTAAGTTTTAATACTGAAATTTTCGTTGAATATAAATGGTCTAAGTTTTTTCATTTTAGAATTCATTGAACCGTGGCGTGTAAGTAAGTGATAGATGTGATGTAATTAAGAGGGAAAGTCTTTTTGTTTGTTTATGTGGAACTGTTGCCGTGCTGACGAGATAGCACCATCTATCTTCATGCCTATCTACCTCTATGTGGGCCACACGGCATTGTTTGCGCACGCGATGGAATTAACTTGACGAGTAATCTTTTTAATGCTGCTGAATATGTGATAAGCATCTTGGAACTTGATAAGAAATCTAAACGCAGTCTCCATGAAAATATAAAACAGGAGGAATTTCCTTCATCAATCTTAGAATTCACAGAAATAAAATAATTTATTCAAATTGACGCTTTCCGGGAATTCATATCCTGCTTTATTAGAGTTGACCCATCTTCATACGATGGAATGGAAAGGGTATTTTATTTTAAGGAAAGCGATTCTTGACAACAGGTTACAAGGGATAAAAGTACCTATATAATTATTTTGTTGAGCATTGTGGCCATTTTTATTAGGAGAGAAAGGACGCAATATCCACCGTGTTCTGAACATTATGTTGCTATAACATTTACATCATGTGTCCTATCTTGGTGAGTAGATGACGGAAGTACCTAATTTAGTAGCACACGGAAGTAATTTTCATGATAACAAACTGGCCTAATTAAACCTAAAACTAAGACAAGTTAACGAAACGACAGAAAACCAAAAGAACATCATGCAGGTAGATACTGCATTCATGAATCTGATACTTCAGACAGACATTCTGGCATGGCCACCAAGAGCATCTAAGACATTGAAGTAGATAAGTGTTTTAAAGAGCAAGAATGTGTGGTTCGTTCATTTCGATTTATAATTATGTCCAGAATTCCGTACAAAGTCATAACACATTTGGTAAAACGGAAAAGAGGACTTAAAGGTTTGCATGTTTAAAATACTTTCTACCGGGCAATATAACACAGCGGCTTTGATCGCGTCATAAAAATGTAGATGTGGCCAACACGCCATGTTTCTTTGTAATACGAACATTATTTCAAGGTTTTGAATGAGACTTGTAATAACCTGACATGGGTAAGTTACGTTTTGCATACGTGTCCTCATATTTTCATGTTTCAGAAATGAGCATGAAGATGAGTCTGATATGTTTTGCTAAAAACAAGTGAGTTTATAATTATGATTTACTTACTAGCTGTTGCTCGCGACTTCTTCTGCGGACCAGCATGAAAAGTAGCCTATATGTCCTTTTCCATGGTCTACCAATGTGCCAAAAAACATCCGAATTCGGTCAGCCGTTTTAGCGTGAAGGCGTAACAATCAAACGAACTCACTTTCGCATTAATATTAGTTATAATGTCACAGGAAATAAGAAGGACACTTCAGAAAACAATGGAAAAAATATTAGAAGACCTTACAAACTTCAGAGCGTATCCACACCGTTGGGTACTCAATCTAGAAAAACCAGAAACTTAAATCAAGATAACGTTAATAAAGGTGAATCTAACGAGACAGAAGATTAATTCCCTGATAAAAACTACTTAGTACCGGAGCAAACCACTAGGATAACGTGTATGAAGCTTAATGGCTCGATGAATTTACATGGAACAGCTATTGAGGCAATACTTTAAGCGATTCAGGTCAAAATGAACGGTCAAAACGAGCGTTGAACATGATATGGCAAAAAACGACTACAAAAAAGCAATAATGTCAATTACACGACGTTTAAAAAGAGTCAAATAAGAATGAAGAGTAGATAAATTCTATGTATATGCTCTAATCGACATGCACTCCCGAATTGAACAAAATATTGTTTTCCTTAACAACAGATGGTTATAATTTTATCCTCGAGAGCATCCTTGATGGACATTATCCACGTATACAAAGATGATGGACAGTGAATCATGCGCTGCGTGTGGTCCCATGTTTGTTTAAGAACCAAACTCCTTTCTAAAATATCATAAAAACTTGAGGATAGTTTACAAAACTTGGCAATGGTTTATGTAAAAAATATTTACAGTAACGTGGTTTGTTTGTATTGTTTTAGTACAGATTAAGATATTAGTGGTGGATACTTTAAGTATCGAAGTATATTGGCATGAGAGCAGATGGTAACCGCATATCCCGAGTCTTAAAATGCAATAAAGATATATCTTCGGATCGGACTGAGTTTCATAAAACACTTGTAATTTAGAATCTAATCCTAGTCTCAAAGAAATAATATATCTCTGTATTTAAATAACTTAAATTGTTTTGTGAGAAAACCCCAAAAATGTACAGTTACAAATGAGCGTGATTACAAAAAATAATTAAGGAGCCACACATGTGCTAACTAAAGAGAATAAGACACAAGTGTGAGATTTCTAGCGCATTACGTTCATTCGAATCTCTTCGTGAGATAAATACTCCAAGATTTCATATATCTAATTCCGTAAGTAGTTCAGCCGATTACGATAAAACCAAATAAAGAATGTTACGTATAAATAAATTACGAGTTAAATTGAACATTGTGCAATGTAAATAGTTCAATAATCAAAATAGCTGTTTCAACATTCATGCTAAAATCTTCATCGGCCAAAATGTGCGTTTTCTGTAATCACCTAGTTTTATAATAACTCGGTCGTTTTCCAACGTTTCTGTTTTCTATAGAACTTACCACAAACCTGCGATAAAAAATGGTAGGTGGAATGACGAGAAGTTAAATATACAAAAACAGACAAGGGACAAGAGTAACATTCTTCAGCTTCTAGACAACTTCGATTCATCCAGCTGGCGTAGAATAGAAATCGACCAAAGTGCAGACGACGTCGATCGACTGTAAATTTATTTCCGCAAACTGTTGGACAATCCATCATCTGATATTGATCCATGAGCACTACGCATGTTTATTATCGCAATAAACCATAAATCTTGATCGAACAAGTGTTACGCAGCCTAAACAAATGCAAATTGAAAGTTGTTGAACACATTTAGAATTCAACGCTGGAGATGCAAAACCGATAAATGTATCAAGGCTACTGAGAAATCCAATTCAAATAAGAGCAGCAAATGTTATCTGGTGAATGAAAAATGATTAGTCATTAAAATCTGACATCTTTCTAGAAGTATGATATCTTTGCAAATCCAGAAATTTTTGCATAAGCCTATGCAATTTACAAAAGAGATTAATTTGTAAATCAGAGCAGCTCAAATGTGTTCATTTTGATTGATGATGTTTCTTTCTATGCTTCCTTAGCTCCTATGTCCATATTAACCGAACCAATTGTCTTTGATTGAAATGAAATCAATATGCAAGTAAGAAATACAAAAAGCAATAGCTATGCTCGCTGCAATTGCAAGCCATGAATACAATCAGCAGCCATTTAATACTTGTAGTTGATTGGTATTCTGAGGCGTGTTACTTACTGGAAAATAACAAACATCAAATGATAAATTCTCCATATTATCGATCTTTCGTTGCTAAATCCGTGAAGCAATTATCTGTTGCACTTCGTTGATGGGTGCTAATTCACACTATAGCGCAAAGGTCGATAGTGTGAATGTTTTCATTGTTTAAATAATATATAACTATAGAAGCGTGAGAAGATATCGACATCGATCTAAAGTAAACCCGTGGTCTCATAAAGCTGACGAAAGTTATAATGTCCATGGCTGTTGAAGATGACAACGTGGCCACGCAACCTGCTAAGCTAGTAAATCATGGATAAATAGTTGACTATACTACCTTATTCATTCATATCAATTATTACGGTATACAAATAATGGATTCAAACGACTGTTTGAATCCATTATTTGTTAGCTTTGTCACGAAACGACAACGCAACTGCAGGCATGAGCAGTGACATCACGAAAGGCGGAATATTAGCAATTCCTTCCACCACGTTCTGCCGTTCCGCCCGAACGCCTGTTTTATGATCAGACACCTCGCTCCGTAGCATGTCTCGCGTTGCTATCATAGCTCCGGGGAAATTTTGTACACCTCGTCGCTTCGCACCTGACATTAGCATTTGCTGAGCACATACATTCATTCAGAGGTACAAAATCGATCAGGCATTATCATTTGTGATGTTGGCTTCTTTATGGAAGCGTAAAATCAAAGTTATGTCTCAATACTTATACGGTGTGTAGTAATTATACATAATTATGACAGTTAATTAAAGGTTGGTAGATTATCATTTCGGTAAGTTGCATTGTCATTTTATCCATTTCACCGAAAATTTTCGGAAAAATTTATGTCGAATTTTTTATAAAGTTGTTCTTTAACAAACGGATATTTCTTATGCACTTATTTACATTATTGTACAGTTATCAAGTATGCACGGTATCTTCAAAAAAACAACTTGACATCGTGACTCGTCGCGACCAAGGCTATGTAGCAAACACCAAGTTTATTTTAAGAATATAATTCTGAAGTTGTTTACTGTAAGATACAGCCAGACTATTCAATGTTAATTACTTTTGTTCTTGCAAATACAACAAATAGATAAAGAGTTCAAATATGATCAATTACCAAGTTTTTTTTTAAATTATAGTATTGGCACTAAAATCTGTCTAGAATTTTATTTTCAGTACTTTCCTGCCACTGGTTTTTTTTCTGGGGGATCTGCAATGGTTGCCTTAAAATTTTGCGGTTACGCCTGACTCGACCTACGAAAACTATTTTTATAAGTACATTTTCTACTACCTCTGTAGATTAGGCACTAGCGTATGACCGTAACCCTCATGTTCTTAAATCTAACTGCCCCTGACCTTCGTAACATCTGACTAATCAGGGTATAATTTATATTATTAGCAACGAATCACTGTCAAGAATAGGCCACTCTATTCTTAGCTTAGGTAAGAGGCAGTTTTTGAAACAGGTTCACTGCACTCATGACATCATACGGCAAAGACCTGGGAGAGTATATAAATAACTCATCGTTTTGTTTTAGCCTTGTTGCAATCTGGATTGATTCAGTTAGTACTCCAAACAAACAAAACTCATCAAAGAATAAAATAAGAGAGAAAAACTGAACATGCAATGACGCAATATAATTTAGAGCACTGCATCGACTTCCTCATGTGAAGAACTAGCGAAATCGCTGCCATAAAACGCATACTCGTTAAAAATGATGTCTTTCCACATAAAATTGATGATTACGCTCGATTTTCTACGTTCAGAACACCAGCGGGGAATATTTCTATCAACGTTTATGTTTAGTACTGTATCTTACAAGCGGATAGGAAGATCTGCTTTTATTCTCAAGCGAAATTAGTTTCGGCGTGAGTAGAAGAAGCTGAAGAATAATGTGCAGCAGTAACGTAACAACTTAAAGTTTACTGACAACACAATATGGTTGTAAGTGGAGTCGTTTTCCTCCTTTGAGTTACAATTCGTGCAGACAAAGGGAATTTATATTACATTTTTCCGATGTTTTTCTTACATCACCGGTCTGGAGTCACAAGTATCTGCTTTTACAAAACGAAACATTAAACACTACATTAGTAAATGAACAATACTTACTTTTCTACTTGGCATTGAACGTAATTATAGGTTTAAAGATTAGATTTACCCGCATGACCTACCATAAAAACAGTTCTATATTATTGTATCTCTCCAATATTTGTGGCGACTGGTGCCATATGTCGACGCCCTGACAAATTGGGTTCACCTCAAAATATACGACTTCGTTCGCTCTCGACAGCTTTATTACGTTTCAGTGTTAAGACTACTCCAAATGGGGTGATGTTAAATTAAAACAAAATAATGATTGATACGTTTTACAGTGACAGAGTCTAAATGAGAAAAGTAAGCCTAGAGATATATTAAGCTCGGTGTGTTTACATCAGCTGTGAAGCAATCGCATATCTTCACGTGGATTGTAAGAAGGGAGAGAAATATCTTGTCATCTTTATCCCCTTATCTTTTTCTTTTCAGTGTAAAGAAAAAGCTTCCTTGTTTATCGAGGAATAACAGAAAAACTTCGTAATACCTGCATTCTTTGCTCGCGAGTTGTGCAACTGGAGTAAAAGAAAAGTTGATATCGCTTGGTGGCCTGTTACCACTTGTGAAATTTCATCTATTTGAACTAGTAAACTTGTTCTTTTGTGTTAAAATTCAGTATATCTATTTAAACCACTGGTTTTCTCTCTCCAGGTTTTCCAGTTTGTCTTTTGCACTGATTTTAGATTTTCTGAATATAATTTCTACTAACACAAAATTGTTATATGTACGTGTAAATTACACGTACATATAACAATTTTACACGTTTCACGTTAATTATGCATTACACGGTGTAATGCATAACTACATGACCCGTTTTCAGTCTCTCTGTAATGTATAAATTACTGAAAAAACCCAGTTACAATTTCGGGTTCATAAGGCGATGTTGATTACTTAGATGAATATGAAAAAAAAAACGTGCCAAGAACTTTATTCCTATTTACAGTCATCACCAGCTGTAATATAGCACATTTGTTCTGCTGATAAATATAAAAATGATTGAAAAATTATCTTGCTTAACTTTTTAAATTTGTCAAATCATTTTGATAAAAAATTGTTATTAAAAACTTGTTTTTTTTTTCATTGAGAACCTAGGCTGGTAGTCTCAAAATTGAGTTTCCTTTATGACTTGGCCCTACTAATTGAGATAAATAAACCGACGTCCCGTTTTGACTAAAGAAAAAAAAATTGTCACGTTATGCATTTATCAACCATTGCCCCAAACCACATGCTGTAATAAAATGTTCAGGTAATGTAGATACTCGTAGCAAGTTGCGAGTCTATCATAAACGATCTATGATAAACGTGTTCCTGTCTCTGCAATGTTTATGGATATGACTAAAGCGTTCGATTATGTGCACCATGGAACACTTTTATAAATAAATTGTATAGTAATGGAATAAGGGGTAACGTCCATAAACTTCTAGAATCTTAACTAAATAACAGATATCAGGTAGTAGAAATAAATAATATTAATCTCTTAAATAATACCGAACAAAAACATAAATCCATGCCCAAAAAACTACTATAGGGGGAGCCGCAAGGTAGTGTGTTAGGTCCACCGCTATTTTTGATCAACATAAATGATCTGCCTAAAGTTTCACATCATCCCATGATCGTTTTTGCTGATGACAGCACAGCCATATAAACAAAAACAAAAAACAAAAAAAAAACAAAATACTGATACTTTTGAAAATGACATAAAATCCACTCTTCGCAATATAATGAACTGGCTGACGGCTAATAACTTAATTATCAATTTAGAAAAAAACTAATTTAGTCAATTTCAGGCGTAACAACAAAAATAACAACATCGATATTCATTATAATGAGACGAACATTGAACAAGTTAGCTGTGTTAAATTTCTAGGGCTTTGTATAGATAAAGATTTGACTTGGCAAACACACATTGACACAATATGCAATATACATAATCAGTACTCATATGCTTTATATATTTTTTAATTATCAAAAAAAATTGATCAATCAGTTCTTTTGACCGCATACCATGCTTATGTTTCGTCGACATTGAGATAGGTATGCAGTCATATATTGGGGCAATGCCACTAATAGGGATTTAGATGTTTAAAGCGCAAAAAAGATGTGTACTTACGTGCGATTGTTGGTATCCGTGTACCTGATTCATGTGAACCATACTTCAAAGATTAAAAAAAAAAAAAAAAAAAAAATGTCCGTATTTTTGTTACCAGGGTGGATACTTGATTTGAACATTTATTTTTAACCCAATACTTGTTGCTGTGCGTGGGAGTGCTATGAAATAGTAATCGACTGTATCTCGTTACTGTAATGCTTTATTGCAGTTGAATCTGGTAATGTTGTAAAGGAAATTAATCGAATCAATCAACATTAAATAATTTAATCATATTCATTATGTTTCCCTGTGCTAGAAAGTCGTAGGGATATGAAATGAAACAACTATATCTTATAACCAGTTGCGTAGAAATCTTGTCTGCGTAGGCGTAGGCGGAGTTGCCTCACCGGTGGATAACTTCGTGAATGGGATCGCACACGGGATAAATAGCTATAAGACAAAACTAAATTGGGTATTAACGGACTTTTCCTTTTAGCCAGCCACTTCGGGAGTGATTGAAGGATACAAGTTATTGTATTAGATTGTGAGAAAACAACTTATATTTTCTTTTGTCTTATACTTATTCGGCTCTCAGTTTAGAATTTGCTGCTTGTACGTGGCTGTCAATATGTCTGTTTTCCACAGTAATCATCTCAATAAAAACACTTTATTGCTTTGTTGAATAGTTCTTTTGTTTTCCAAAGGGCAATATTTCTGACAATGCTTATTAACAGCTATATCTCAACAGATTAAACCAGTAATAAATGTGCCTATAAATATAAGTAATAAAGGTTCGTTGAATCCGATTAGCGATCCCATATGGTGTAATCGTATTTTTTTTTGTGCTCAGATTGATTGCAAGGCTTCGAATCTCGGCTTATTGATGATATTCTTAAAACGTGCCAGATGAGGTTATACTTTTTAAACAAAGTGGAATTGAAGTGCTGTCTTAATTGGTAAAGAATTGTAGATAATCACAATGGAGTATGAAATCAATGGACTTAGATTTTAAATTCGATCTTGCAAATTTATTAAGAAAGTTCTACTGTCGGTACTCAGCCAATAAGCCGCTCTTTACAGCCATATACAAGCTGGCTAGTAATAGCACAATGTTCATTACTAATGCAATACAATAATACTATTATATCCGTCTAGTGCGTTTCTCTTTACGATCGTCGCACGCGTCAACTACTCAGTATATCCGAAGCCCTTAGAAAGTTCATTGCACCCATCCGACGGTACCAGATAACTAATGTGAGAAAACATATTCCCCGAATGGAACTTATGACAGTTATGATAATATTTAGTCGCTCTACTAATTAGAATTACATTGAGGGTCACTTGAGAACTTTTAATGCTATGATAGTTTCATTGGTTGGAGACAGTTATATTTTAAAGCCAATGTTGTCTGTGAAGAAAAATAAATAACTGAGGAAGTTTGCAATGGAACTTCGTTAGCACCGAGTTTAGTAGGTATTAAGTAAACTTTTGAACCACGACCATAAATTAACTAGAGGTAGGTTTATCACTTCATAATTTAATCGTAATCGGGGAAGTTCGAGATCCTTATCACATATATTATAAATAAGTTTAAATACATTTAAAAAGGATATAATTAAAATTCTAAAGGAACGGCAGTAGGCTCCATAGGATTTTCGCAATGTAGGTATGGCAATTATTAATACATCACTACATCACGCATGTTTTTTTTTTAATTTGATTTTTTTCATGATTTTTTTGTGTTTGTTACTTACAACTTTAGAATATTGTATATTGTTTATGTTTTTTTTTCTCTGTTTAGCTTCTTTTTCATTAAGTTAGCCCTGTTACAGCTAACGTTTGCTAACAGCTTGTTTTTATTATATAATAATAGTAATCTGTGGAAAATGTTGTGGGTAGTATATT
This sequence comes from Xanthia togata, assembly GCA_963853775.1. Lineage (NCBI taxonomy): Eukaryota > Metazoa > Arthropoda > Insecta > Lepidoptera > Noctuidae > Xanthia > Xanthia togata. Next base: position 10,750,963 of record OY970805.1, read on the forward strand.
TGTTAAGTTTAATTTTAAGATTTTTCTGTTTATGTTTAATATACTACTGTTTGTTTTCCCTAACCTAATAAATAAATAAAGTTTGACTGGCTGGAATCCGTTTGAGCGTTTATTCTGAAAGTGGGCAACATCGAAAATATATGTCAAATATTTAATTGTTACGATTAATTTGGCAATACCTATTACTGTATGGAAATAAGAAATGTGGCTAACTAGCGAACTAGAATATTAATAAAGAATTGCAATTATAATATTTAATTTGATGTTGTAACCGTTTTAGGTGTAAAAAAAGGCACTTGGAAAGTTTCCAAATACTTTTTTTTACATCTAAAACTAAATATTAGGTGTTGCGATATTAATTACTGCATGTAATTATCAATATTTTATTTTTGAGGTGCTCGTGGCTAAGTAATATCCGCCGCATGGGTCGATCCACCAGGTTAAGCTACGCTTGCCGGGGTTGGTCTGTGGATGGGTGACCATCTTTACATACCGAGACTCCTCCGTGCTTCGGAAAGCACGTTAAGCCGTTGGTCCCGGTTGTCATTCGTAGATCTTTGACAGTTGTTACGGGTCGCCAGAAGCCCGAAATCTGACAACCAGTCTTACCAAGGCGTATCGTATTACCCGGTTACTGGGTTGTGGAGGTCAGATAGGCAGTCGCTCCATGTAAAATACTAGTATTCAGCTGCATCCGGTTAGACTGGAAGCCGACCCCAATATAGTTGGGAAAAGGCTAGGCAGATTGATTGATTTAATTATCAATATTTTAGTTCAGTAATTAATCAAAACAGGTAAATATTTGACAGCTATTTATGTCGTTGCCAACTTTCAGTGTAAACGCTCATAAAGAAGAAGTAGGTACAGATAAATAAAGTGATGAATTGGTACGGTACTACAATTGTTTGGCTACAATATTGGTCCTAGTTTGTCTAGTGTTTGCTCTGTAACTCAAACAGACGATACTAATCATCTCTTATTTGTATTCCTTCGCGTCTTGAGGATACATATCTAGTGTATGTAGGTACTCTATATCAATATTAATTGCAGAATCTCTACAATTTATTTGATTGCAAGCCGATGAAGCGCAACAAACGTGGGAACGATGAGATACCATGTTGTTGTTTATAGTACGTATTACTATTAGTACATAAACACTTCCATCTACATTCTACAATATACCTATATATACAGAAATTAGATCTGCAATAGATATTGCAGGCATCTCAACCAATCATCGCCTTCAATATTGAAGCTATCATATCCATAAACTAGTCAATTCCGCAGCCAATTGACTGACGCGGCAAGATGGTGCAGCTGGCCAGGGTGGCAACACTGACCTTAATTCGAAATAGATCTGCGGAATACATTTATGGGCTGAATTAATCACTTTATTGGCCACAATGACCGGCATTGATGACAATGCGAGTGGGTTGGCCAGGATCGGCGGGGCTCGATCGCCTCGAAAGTAGAGCGTATATTGACCCATACATTATAATTATTCATCTAAATTACATGCCGCTGATTCAAAATAGAGTCGTTATTAGATTGGGATTTATTGCAATATACCTAATGTGGCAACGTGCCCAATTCGATCCTAATTTTGAGAGTTCTACAACAGCTCTGCACTAGCTAAATATAATCATATAATCACAAATTAAATTGAGTTTTCATTTTCATTATCGAATCGATCTTGTCAGGTGTGTAACCTAATTGTGAAAAGGGATCAAAGCTTGTTAATGGTCGGTGATGACATCACTTTTGCTCGTAACCAATCCGGAATGTCACCCATTCAAACAATGAGCGATCCATTTCGATGGGTTTGCCGGACCATCGCTTGCTTTGTTTGTCGTTAAAAAGCTTCGGGAAACAGAGGTTCGGCTAATGTTTTTGAGATGTTCGCCGACGTAATTGAGATATAACGTGCAGGGCTGCCATTACAATGACGCTGTTGTATTATAAAACGGCTAGTTGATTTTAATGTTGCCGCCAGTTTGACCTCGGCTAATGCAATAGGTAGTCTGTAGATCTCCGCCAACAGAATGAGTCACAAACGCACAAGACGGTGCAGACTGTGGTGATGATTCAATTGCGCTATTCTTGCGACGCACGACGGTTAAACAGTGACAGCTTTATGTAGTACAAGCATGTTGTAACAAACTGTATTGTATCATAGCCAAGCAGTCAGAAATAGGCCAACAATAAGTACGAACACAGGTGTGTAGAAAAGTTACAAGGATTTGCGTGCTCCACGCTAGTCTGTGGAAAGAGTACCTGTAAAACTGACTTCTAACTTTGTATTTGTACAAACGAAGTCCAATTCCTGGAGGACAACCGACAATCAAGCGCCACAAAAAGGCAGTAACAAAAATATAGCTGCCAAAAAGTTGCTGCTAGGGCTTTCTGAGGACTTTTTATAACCAAATTGAAGGTGCTACAACAAAAAGCTCCCATAATGATTGTCCGGTAAGCGGTCACTGAGATTGGTTGACTAGATCGCGACAAAACAAAACACCAACAAAAAATACGCCGCTATGTTGAAGCAAAAAATCGTCTATGAATATACGACCTTATGCAGATGGTATGATAAATTAGTCATTGTTCGATATGGCATGGCGCTTGTAGGTATCATGACAACACGAACGACAGCATCTGTTCCAATAGTGAAATGATATCTTCAGCACGCGTATAAAAATGTCTTACACTTGCATGTTTGCAACACAGTGGATATAAAATATGAAGGATCCAATCCACTGCAGATCTCTGTTGTGAACGAAACTGAAGTTTGTTAAACGTATTCAGAAAACATTCGTTTTATGAACTTCGTTGCTGAAAATAATAGCACCGAGACATACAGCTACAATTTTTATTATACAGGAATAGAATAATGGGAACGTGATTTTTTGTTATTATTTTATAGCATTTGATGGTCTTTGTTGTCTGCGTTATTTCAAAACAGTTCAAGCAAACAAGATAGTAAAACATTGATAGCAACTAGTTAGTTTTTTTAGGTAAATCTAAACATGGGTACAAAAATCTACTGACGGTTTTTCTTAGCATTTGCATGAATCTAATTATTATTCGTTTTTTCGCAGTAGATGTAGGTACCTACATTTATAAAGATGATTCCACTGTTCAAGGATATCGATATCATGATATCAACCACACTAAAGAAGCAGACACACAAATTGCAACGAACACCCATTTTGAATGGTATCTAAAGCCGACAGCCACTTTTGGAAATCAACAAAAATCTATTCCAACCAAAACATTCTTGTCCAAACATGGGATCTGAATTCCTAGCCCAAGCACCACGTCCACTTGAAAACTGGGCCAACTAAAAATACGTTCCAATAGATAGCGTGATTCAATCGAGTCTTTCATGTTAGGCAAGATAGTCCTAAATAGGTAGCAAAACGTAAATGAGTGGAACTGGGTCAAGCGGGTTCCGAGACGAGACTCAGACGAACGATAACCAATCGTTAATAGCCACCAGGTAAAATGTAAATCGGCAGTTAGGTAAATGAAAACTGTTTTAACGATCGGGGAAAGTTTAGGAAAAAGGATTGTCGTAAGTGGAGCCAATTTGGTTATGTGGCTTGCTGAAGGTTATTATGTAAAATTAATAGCGTTTATCTAACAAAGAATATTCGACCGTTCTTTCCGAGAGGCAGCGTAAAAATATTGGGTCCCCCACCTATGAAATTGGCGTTTTTTTTCTCACAAGTAGAGAGCGAGAATGAATATGAATATTTTAAATCATAGAAGTGCTCGATATTAATGAATTGCTTGATATTATATCGAATAATGACCATCATAGACAACTACCAATAGTAAAAAAATCTTATTACAAAAACCTTATTACTTATAGTTTTCTAAACATAAAAAATACCTTCAAAATGACTCCTCTTTTTGTTAGCATAAATGACCACTAGTTGTTTTAAAACTTAGCCAAAACTTATTTTTGTCTCTTAATCTAAGTGGCATACGTTATCTTAGTTTTTAAACGTTAGTGCATAAAAGTTTTAAAACATTAGTGTGTGTGTTAAAATGTTAGTATGCAAAATGCAACTTCTTTAAAATTCTCCATACAAAACGCTGATTTCATAGGTGGGGACCTAATACATATGGCGGAATTTGCCCGATTGTCATTTCCAATTTGGAAGGCTATCAGGTGACAATAATGACCTAGATGTTTGTATTAGCAGCCTTACTTATTTGAGGTTTCTGCAGAAGTATTGAACATGTCGCTAATGGTGGTGATGTTCGAGACAGACAGATACCACGGCCTGACTGAAGGACGTAGCATGCGTTGCCACGATTTTCGTATGTTTTATATTACGTTGTTCCTTAAATAATAAGAGTCTACAATAGAAAACCTTTAACAACTTTTAAATGAAGACATTGGTGCCGATTCTCTTGTCACAAATGCCTCTAAACTAGACAAAAAATTACCAAAATTTAGTTTATTCCTGTCAAACGACGATTCCCCATTCTGAAATAGACTAAAGTGACACAACTTAACTATAGATATTTTAGTTTGACAGCACTAAGAAAATTACAATTATGCTATTCTGAAATTTGACGTAGGTAAATAACTTCGTCAAATTCAGAATAGCATAATTGTAATTATGCTATACCACCATACTTTTTGATTGTCGAACTAAATTTGACTATCTTTAATCGCAGTTTGAAAAGGTGTAGTATATAATAAGTTGTCATGAACTAAAATTCACACCAACATGACACCCCGACTTCAGGTGTAAAAACAGTACTGAATCTTTTTCCTTCTCTTTTGCTTAATATCTCGAAAACAGTGTGTTCTATCGCAAAAATAATGAACATTTCGACCCCCTTAATAAGACCCATAAACCCCTAAAACTCAACATGTAGGTAATAATTTTCATATTTTCCATACAAAAAGTAAAAAATTCCATATAAACACTTCAGAGGGCTGCCCCAACTGCGCGCATCCGGCTGTAAAAAAAAAACACGGGGTAGAGCAAACAAGTACCACGTGGGAGTCGCGATTGTTAAATTCGATTTTAGTTGTGTCAAAATTATTTTTAAATTTAGATATTTATTTTTGCAGAAAAGCTTTAAGAATCTTCATAGCCACAAGTAAGGAATTTTAGTGATAGTTTAGTTCGGTGTACAAAAGGCACCAATAGCAGTCAAAAAGTCAAGAAGGATGTTTTCTTTTCATTAGCATCGAATCTAACTAACTCTTAAAATGATGTTTTATTCGTGTATTGCCTATGTAGTATCATATTTAATATTAAAACTGGCATCGTGACTACTTTATGTTTTATTTCTTTTTTTTAAATTAAAATAATAACTGGCGATAAGTCCGCGACGTTTTAAGCGTCGTGCAGACCGGCGCAACGCGACTCTAACAAAACAATTTCTAGGAAAACTTCACGGTAGAACAATTACGCTTCGCGCGACAAGTCGCGCTAGTCCACACGAGCCTTTAACTGTCAACTTTGAAGCGCATATAAAGCAGTTAATAATGTCAACATTATCGTTGTTTTAATAATAAAAGAACATAAAGACACAGACTTCAAGTTTGGCTAGTGTAATAATTTTAGATAAAAGCCAGTAATTCCTCCTGCCCTCGTCTAAAGCCGAGAAATGCCTCTAAAATCCTAGTTCATCCCTGTCGGAGTAACTCTTAGAGAAACGATCGTTTCACTTAGGAGCATTTCAGAATGCTATAAATGTTCGCTTGAAGTCAGGTGACGGTATTATCAAACTTTCTCTAACATAAACTTGTCAGTTTAAACAGTTTTTACGCAACGGCGACATTCGCAAACAAACTGATCTATCGCAATACCATCGCTGTTGGATTTTTCTTTGTCACGGTTGCAACATTGTCACGATCACGACACACGAATAGGGGTTGGGCGCCAAGAAAAACTTATTTACTAGCTGTTGCCGCGACTTCGTCTGCGAAGCCTGTCCTTCTCCAGGGCCTCAAGTCTGCTATTACAACAGTGTCAGAATGGTCTATCATTGATTTCATAATTGTTGAATTTGACAAGTTTCGTAATCTTCTAATATATTGGCGATTATGACTTTCCAATGGTCAGCCACTGACACTCCATTGAAAGAAATGGTATCTATTGGTAATCTCGGACGTAATGACAAATGAATGACAGACTTAGGCGGTAATCTGCTAAAATTTTGACAGTTCCTTTGATCAGTGACCTACCATTAGAATGTCATTGGGCAGTCATTGCTTTTAATTCGTTACGAGTATCGTGTTTGTGGAATACAATGGTCAACCAATGATCGACCATTATGAATTTAGCAGGTTACGAAGTTTTTTAGCAAAATGACAATGGGATCGTGTTGGAATGACGAATTTATAAAAATAGCAGACTTGGGCCCCAGGTCCTAGGTTACTTATTTTTCAAAAGCCAATGACCAAAAATGGTGCAATTTTAATGTTTTTCGCGGCCATCAATCAAACATATACACACATTTAGACACAGAATAATATGACGAACATAAGTTAATATGCGGTAATATACCTAACATAATAGGTTGGGGAAAAAGTTGCTTCGCATTTTTTAAGAAAATTCAAAACATTTTTTAATATAGTTTATTTACATTTAACTAAAGTATGTAGGTACCATTTTGTTCGATAACTTTTTGCCATCTTGTAGGTAGGGACATGATCCCATTGCTATAGAAATTTTGGGACATTTGATCAAAATACCGCGACAATTAGTTTTGGCAGTCCTCTCGTGATGTTAACCTGACACTGCCTAAGGAATTCTGAAGAGACCGAAACAGGTGGAAATCTGAAGGTGCAAGGTCAATAACACCTCCCAGCCAAACTCTCTTAATTTTTGCTGAGTGGCTAAAGATGTGTGAGGTCTAGCGTTATCATGATGAAAAACCACACCCCTTCTGTTGATTAATTCCGGCCGCTTTCTCTTAACTTCTTGCTTTAATCTCATCAGTTGTTCGCAGTAGAGTTCAGAATCGATGGTCCTGCCTGGTGGTAACAGCTCATAATGAATAATGCCCTTCCAATCCCATCACACACATAGCATCACCTTGTTGCGAGTTAACCTGGGTTTCGCCACAGTCTGTGAAGCCTGACCGGCCTTTGACCACGACCTTTCGCACGTTCTTATCGTACGTGATCCACTTTTCATCACCAGTTATCAGCTTCTTCAAAAATGGTTCGGTTTCATTACGTCGTAATAAAGAATCACAAATGAGTACACGGTTCATTAGGTTTCTTTCAGTGAGCTCGTGAGGTACCCAAATATCGAGCTTTTTTGTGTACCCAGTTTTTTTCAATTGCGACAAACCTGTTTTGTGGTCAATTCCCAGTTCTTCAGCTACGTCGTAACTACTGATATGCCGATCTTGCTCCACTTTTTCAAAAATGGCATCCATTTTATCCGTAATAGGGCGACCAGAGCGACGTGCATCTTTGACATCAAAATTTCCGGATTGAAAACGCTTAAACCAAATTTGTGCTACTCTCACAGACACTGCACTAGGTCCATAAACATCGCAAATTTTTTTCGCGGCATGTGTTGCATTTTTACCTTTTTTGTAGTAAAATTTTAAAATGTATCGAGTTTCTTCATTAGATTCACTCATCTTGACGGTACGAAAAACAAATGAAAATCACACATTTTCCTAATTTGAATTTGGAATTATGTTCTTTAAAATTTAAACTTTCAATGATACCAAAACCAGCCAGATACAAATAGTATAGCCAAAGAGATTTTATTACAAGTTCATACATACTATAATGCGAAAAGACTTTTTCCCCAACCTAATAAAATAATACTATATTTTTTACATATTAATCATCTAAAAGCTGTAACTTAATTGCGTAATATACGATCAATCAGAATCTGAACCGTCTTGAAACAGATTGCTAATCCATTGATTCATGAGTTCGAAAAAAAAACTCAACAACTTTGAATTTGAATTTTGTTGAACTGTCAAAATGATACAGATTAATCGTAATCATTTACGAAAATGTGTTAAGTAATAAGAAAGCAGGTTTGTACAGCTTAGAGTTTATGTTTCAACCTAGACCTAGGATTTTTGAACTGCACCTGAGTCGAACGTCGCGTCTTTTGTTTGTCGTTCAAACAGAACTCACTGCTCCTCTCTGTTAGTTGCGTACACGTCTGTTTGCTTGGTGATTTTTGATTTACCTAACTACGACATGGCTTTTATACTCTGGACCCTATTTCATGCATGAATTAACAATTACATAAAAGTAACAAATAACTTAATTACTAGTGTCACAATGGGCAGTCTTATCTCTTAAAGCGATCTCTTCCAGACCGTGGATACATAATAACATGAACGGTGGCTTATTTCGTTCGGCTTATTAATCCAGTTTACTCCATTATTCTTTACGTAAATATTCATGAGTTCAAATATATCATCTCGGACTGCATTTGTAGAAAAATCTTTTACCTATCAATTCATTTTTGTGATAGGGTTTTCCAATACCGACTACCATGCGCCACTTCCTATAGTGATTTGGTCATTGTCCTTTCATAACGGTTTAGCGGTTTAATTAAGCGGACACAGTAAAAACAGACAGAGTAACTTTCGCATTTATAATATTAGTAAGTAGGTAGGTATAGTATGGATCTCATCACAAGATGACGAACTATCAATGCATTTTTCTTGTTCTACGAAACAAAATTATGTAGGACAGTAAAATTGACCAACAACAACATGCATATTTTATTGGTGAAATAAAATGATGATTCAGTGGCCCTATTTTATATAAAAAACAGTATTTTGAAGTATGTTATTGTTTGCTAAATTCGCTACATATTCTGCCATCGATGGCAGAAAATACTAGGTTTCGTACGGAATTTTGGAGCTTTATTTGCATCAAAATTGGCGAATAGTTTAGCGAACGGAGTTGGTTCTAGGAAAAAATAATAAATTGTTTGGATAGGACTGTGAATCTCTGCAGTGCCAAGTTTCATAGAAATATGAATCAGGGCTGTTTCACTTTCCGTCGTGGAATTATTGTCTTATTAATTGTGCTTAGATCATCAATTCATCATGCATTACTTAGTGTTCATCATAAAAAATCGTTGTAAAATCATTATTAACCAAATTCATTACAAGTTATTTAACCACATGCGAAGCAAGGTAATTTTGCAAATTGCTATACTTAACGATTTCAACACAGTCGTGGCAGAACTTCATAACATGTTACTCACGAACTCCAAGGAAAATTGTGCTTGATTTTCTTTTGATACTCACTCGCTATTTTCAATGTTTGCAGGCAACTAGAATATTTTTATGCATGCGACCTATTTCCGCGCACTGACATTTAAACAACACATGGCGCGCAATATGTATTCAGATATTTCAGGTGAGGTCATCGACCGCAGGACCCGGCTGTGACGAGGTGACGACGCGGTCTACACTAGTGTGCTTTGCTCAGGTTTAATGCACGCGAAATGGATTATGGAATATAATATTTGGTGGAAGTAGGTTAGTTTATGGAGGTAGCTTTTCTGTGCTGGTTTCGCATATTTTCGTGGGTTTACTAAGACTTAGGTCAGCCTATGGTATGGTAATTTTGCGGTCCGGAACTCATGAGTTCCATACTCGATAACGGACGTCTGGAAAAAGTTGCCTAGTAACTTGGGCGATAATAAGGCAACATCAAGTAAGTATTCAAAAGGTACTGTCATACGTACATATTGACGTATACTTAGCTGTACAAGGATCTTTGCTAGCATGGCCAAAATTGGAACTAACGCCGCCATCTTGCTTTTTCAATACATTTCAGAAAACAACTGCGCAAATGTGTACAGACAGCGCCCTCCTGTCAACGTCATTCGAGCGCCACAAGATCCTTGTAGCAGCATAAATCTATGTGACCCTACTAAAATAAAAGTAGCCTAAGTTACTCCTTAAAACATCAGCAATCTGCCAGTGAAAGTCCTGTTTCGGAGATTAACCGGAACAAACAGACAAAACTTTTAAAAATTGATTTTTGTTATAATTAAGTAGGTACCGTACTTACCATTATAATATTTTAAGCATTTAGTGAAAAGCTGTTATTTTGACATTACGAACAGACACTTAAATTTTATTTATTTGTTTATATATGTACCTACTGATACTTAATTCAGAGGCATTTGAAGTATCATGTACTTATGTTTTATTGAATAAAGCTGTGGGAAAATATGTAAAAAGTAATAAAAATGTTTATGAATATCATAGGAACTATAAAAATGAAAGTAATGTTGTCATCGGTTTAACCATGTGCATGTGTCTGTTTACTTTTTGAGTGTTGCCTACACTCAAAAAGTACTTGATTGACTTTTAATAGGACCTTTAGTAGGTAGATAGGTACTAGGTTTTTTATTTTCAAGTGATGAGTGATGCCAAGTACAAATAAAATATATACTGGTATCATGTGCACTTACACCACTGAAAATAAAAAAGGTATTAGTTACATGACTATGTTACTATATCAGTTGAGCTCTGCAAGTAGGAATAGTCCTTACGGTGTCCAGATAAGCGTGTCTGCGATAGTTATACCTATCTTGAGCACACACAGCGCGCGCGCGCGCTTGTCTTGTAACACTACATTTATTGATTCTTGGTATGGTAAAAATTCGAGACAACAAAAAAAAAATAGCAACGGAACTTAAAAGTAAGTCCATTGTACAAATTAATTTTGGGTAGGTTTATTATACAAATACATATTGGTACTTAAAGATTGTTGATGTCGGTATTTTGTTTGTAAATATTGTGTCAGTACTAAATTATCTTAATGACGCTGGGGACAGAGATAAGTAAGTTTTCTTTACATTCAAGACAAATGAAAGGCACTAGCAGGATTCTATGTTAAGGGGTTTGGTTTCCGCGCTTAGTCCATCAGGTGGACCATTATGTGGGCCTATATAGGGGCTGGGCTATAGCAGGATTGTATATTAATATGTATAAGTACCAAAAATTACTTAACCAAGTATACAATATTGATTTGATATAACCATGTCCAGCGGTGAATACCTATATCTGATGTAACTAAATATTAGATAATATTGGTATCACTACCTATTAAGTTGATATCAATAATAATTACTTATTATTTAATAACACCATTCACAATATTGTTAAAGACAATTAATTATAATTTGTATTGTTTCATTCAAAGTTATCCCCATTTATAAATTAAAAAAAAATATTTCCTGTCATAATGGGAAGTCGATTACTTCAGTTTGTGGTTTTAAATTAAATAAACTTTAGGATTTTCCTTATCAGGAAAATAATATTGGAGATCAGTAACCGGAAATAATAATTAGAGATGGTTAAAACCATTAGGCTAGTAGCTATAGTACTTAGTCCAATTTTTTTTTTATGAATATAGGATAGTAAGAATTTGGGAAGTAAGTAGGTGCTAAGTTAGTGAATTATTTTCTTTCATGTTTATTGGTCAATGATCCATTAGTAGTGTTCATGTGAGTGACTAAGGTGTTATTTTATTTGAAATAAGTATGATTCTTACTTTAGACTTTTACCTAGGTTGTAGGATTTTAGTTTTAAAAGTACCTAAGTTAGTAATTACTAAGTAGGTTGAAACCATATTCATTCATACAGATAATCTATACTTTATTTTAGACCAATTAAAACTAAAGTAAATGAGTATATTTATCGTTTAATTTATTCAAGATTTAGGCCAGTGTGTAGGTGCGACAAGGGACAAGCACGAAGTCGTAAGACAGGTTATAGATAAGTTTACTTAACTGTAAATACGCGTGTTCTAGTCACACAAACTCTACCAGGCCCTTTCTTTTAATATGTCGCCCACAATGAAGCAATGATCCATAAATTATTGTTGAGGCATTCACTTGTAAAATGTTTGTAAGATTGTGTGAAGGGTATGCCGCATCGATATTTTACTTAGAGATAGGTCAAAGGAAGTCTTGAACAAATATTTATCAAGTAGCTAGCGTCCATAGTCTGATTTTTACACCCAAACAATAGAATAACCATCGCCAAAGTTAAGATTTTCTAACAACAAAAATTTGCAAGTCTGTAAGAGTCTGATGACTTCAAAAATGATAATTGAACACACTTACCTTGTACTTCGTTTGTTTCGACGCCGAAAAAATAAAATAAACAATATTTTAATTCATAAACAAAACACTACTTATATCGACAGTCACACACCAAACCACAGTCCAGTCAACTCCACAGTTCTCAAACTTGACCCATCCCGACCCGATTCCCGGCCGAAGAGACCCTTGCCAAAAAAAAACATTTCATCGTTCGTTCTTACCAGTCACTAAAATAAATCTCTTACTAATTTAAATCTAATTAAAAAATATTTTAAAATAACCTAATTAATGTTTGATTAGTTTTATAGGACGATGGTTAAATTTCTGTGAAACAACAGATAGTGATTTTTAGAAAGTTTTCTTTTTTAGCACTATGGCAATAATGTCTACTATAACAGCGACATCTGTTGTTCATTTTCATCATTTAAGTGATTTTAATTTAACGCCATCTCTTATTGAAAAATCCTGTGTAAAATCAGTCTAATATAGGTCAATTCTAACGCCATCTATGTTCAGCATAGTCATTTTAGCTCCTTTATGTCAGCGCCATCTGTTACTACAAAAGTAAAAACTTGAACAGCGGCATCTAGTGTTGAGTAGAATTCAATTTGCGTTAGCGGCATCTCTTAGCTAGTAGCGAGACTATTATTCCTGTTTATATTTCAAGGAAGGTTTCGAACATGTCCACCAGACAGCGGTTATTTTATTCTTTGTGAGCAAAAATGATGTGATAGAATCCAGTTGGGATTTTTATAAATCTAATAGGACCACAATAATTATCCTTTTTATAGCTGGTCAATGCTGCTGCTGCTGCAAACAAGTCGTTGTTTCAAATGTGTTTTTACAAAATGAGATTAATAGCTTACGTATATATAACTCAATATCTAGATAAAGGGGGAATGGAAAGAGCAGCTCTGATTAGGTCTTTGCAGGACAAAAAACAAGAAATAGGGCTAATAGGGCCCTCAGATTTATCCATAGTATAATAGTCCGCTTTGCTTGTTCCTAGCAAGCTCAGGTTCGCACGGACGTGTTTTTATCGCTTCGTTTTTATTTCGTACACTGTATTTTAAACTGTCGGTGTTGAACCGAGCGTTGAGAATCCAACGCGTTGGGACGTACTCACTTCTCTGCGCGTTGTAAAAACATACTGTTGGATTTTCAACTCTCGGCGCTAAGCAAAGCGTTGAAAAACAAATCTATCCAAAACTACGTAGGTACCTATAAAAAAAAAAACTGTCCAATCGTTCTCAAGCAACGAACAGCATTTAATTTTTGTGTATAGGTATGGATATGAATTGCTGAAATATTGTATTTATGTAGGTATCGCTTCGGTCAATAAGAGGTATCGAATAATTTTATATTATTTAAGATGTACCGTAGCGGTTTTAAATGAATTTTGGCACTAACCGTAGGACATTCACTGCCTATTCCTACGGGGAACATAGGCGTGATGTGGGTAACACTTTGTTATCTTATGTAATAACTTATTTTATTCTTAAAAGAAACGAAGATTATTATCCTAACAATAAGTAAGTTCCCATTTGGTCACGAGCGGTCACCAAGCGGCATTGTGTCGAGCATATGCTGATATTCCCAACACTGGTCCCACTCTAACGAGCTGTCACACGTTTGTGACAACTGGCGACGTTGACGGCCTATCTCAGGGCTTTATCTGTTTCAACGAGATAGGACCCGTCGCCCGTTACTTGTAGCCAGAAACCGCCCGTTATTTTTGTTTCGAGATTTTAATCTTAGATGTCTCTTCGATGATGACAATGTAATGTCAGCGAGGAAATGAGTGTGAAGTTTGCGGGTTTGTATTTTTAGCAAGCTGTTGACTTTGTGTTTTTCAATTGAGATAAGTATTAGGTATATTTTTTATACATTATCTATCTGCTTACCTACCCTTAAAGCCTGATTCCATTTAAATTTTTCTCCGTTACGTTAAGTAACACATAAGTAGAGGCTGACCGAATTTCGTTTTCGGTTTTCGGCAATACTCGGCCTAAATATCAATTTTCGGTTGCGGTCGAAATAAAATAGCTAGGTATTATTTTCGGCTGTGGCCGAAAAAAAAAATCTTTCAATTCATTTCATGTACCTATTCGGAGAAAATCGATATTTACATAAACTAGAAGCAAAATAACTGAAAACTCAGAAATAATGTTTTTTATCGTTTATAACATCAGACGATTATTTCCATATTTGAGCAAAGTCTCATTAAAGATTAAACGGTAAGGTAAATATAGTGATTAAAAGATGGATACTGTATTTCTTTTACTTTGACAACAATAAAACCTAAAGATAAAAAATTAAATTCGTATACGTTTCGGTTTTCGGCCAAAAATGCAAATCAGGGCGAATATCGTTTTCATTATCGGCCGAAAAAGAAAAACCATTTTCGGTCGAACTCCTCATAGGCAATAAGCATCGGTCATAATATTGCTTTAGCGTTTCTGTTTCAACCGATTAATCCTTTCATAAGATTTTTAATGGGTTATTAATTAAAAAGCCATAGAGATCGGTAATAACCAATAAATACAATTTGCTACATACCTTAATGAAAACTTGGTAGTCTGCGGGTTATTTTAAAAGACCAGGCAGAATTATGAATGAATATCTTAATTATCAGATTATTATGCCAACTCTACGTTATAATATTGTGTGGAGTTGTAAATACGTATTCACCTCCGAAAACACACAAAAAAATCCAGGGAAACCTTGTAAGTATCTGAAAAAAGGGCTGTGAATTTCATCATCCCTATTTACAACACCAGAGGAAGGTGCATGTTGGTGTGGAAACCTCCACGTGAGCCCCGCACGTGACCATAGCCACACCGACCACCCTACCACCCCAACCCCCCTTCCTTTATAAATCCAGCTTTTGTCATAATTTTCCCTTTAAAAACTTCCCGCTATTGTCTACGCAAAACTCCCGAAGTACACGCTGAAGTTGAGGTAAAACAATCTACTTTATATGGACTCCCTTTTATTTATAACGAGAATGAAATTGTGCGAGCAAATAAACTGCCATGAATTTCACTATCCGCCTTAAACGTTTTGACAAGCGTATACATTTGCATTAAGTCGTCGTACGCTCATCGAGGCAGAAAACTTACAATTAATATTAAAACATGCGCAATAAAATAAAGCCAAGCAGTCGGAAAGTATTCGCGTCAGTCGAGCAATGCTTTTGACATGGCTATTATTTTAATGGAAAATTAAAATGCTCTAAGTGCTCTGTCATTGCGTTAGAATTTTCCACCTTATGGAAATCAGATTACAGGTTTTAATCCTTTGGTTGTGATGAAGTGTAAGCCTTTAAGATGTTGGAGCGGTTATCACTATCCTGGACTATGGCACAGGGATGCAAATGATACAGTTCAGTATATTGTTCTTCGACGTACTATAGACACAGTTTCTGGCTTCGGGCTGAGTAATCGATATTATGTGTGCACGAAATAACGAACAACGATTATAATAAAACAATATTAGTATTTGTTTACCTGTATTATACGATGCCTTCGGGGTATGACCAAACTTTAGCTAATGTAGGTATATATTGTTGTTGCTATGTTGTTCAAATTATACGACATTTTGCATTGATGTATGTATTAGCTACGGCAAGTCACGTGTAGGAGATTTTTTAATCAGCGATAAATTAATTTTCTTCAGTTATTTTCAGAAATCATTAAAAGATTCATAAACATTCCACATGTCGGCAGGAAAATTGAAAAAAACTTTCAATTTCGACTAGTAGGTATTAGATAAATCATCAAATCCAGAATCTGATAACTATGTAGGTAATGTTTAACGAAACCGATTTGATTGTCCTCTTTAAAGTCCAATACAACGGCAACATAATCACATAAGAATAATCTGCTATTTTAAATAGTCTTAATTAAATAAAGCGCAGCGCTAATATTAGAAAGATTTTGTTGTACATGTGTAGAATTTAGATTCTACTGCAGTGTGCGATGGCCAAGTCATTCTATTTATTAAAGAAATAAAGATGACAAATGGATAGGTACTGAATAAATTAACAGACTTGGTTTTACGTTAGATCTCACATCTTTTTAACCGACGAAAAAAAGAAGAGGTTCTCAAGTCGCTCGTATACCTACTTATATTTTTTTTTTTTATGTATGACCACTCATAACTCTTTACTGAGTAGTCCGATTTGAATTGATTTATTGGAGTTATTTCCATATAAAATTGAAAACTAAAATCCACCCCTAAATGTAAAAAAATGGGGTCGATTGATTTTTCACCTGCTGAATTTTCAACTGTGAACCGATTCTGTTGTAATTTCGACACAACCACATAATAAAGACCTGGAGTTGATCTGATGATGGAGACGGAATACAGTCGCGAGAGCTCCTCAGTAGGTACATCGTGTTTTGGCCACCTTGATGAGAACTTTAGACCTAGCTGGGGTATGACTGTCACCGAGGGTCTGACATTGGAGACGGAAAGCTGTTGAGGAAATTCCTTACTTGACGAAAACAATAAAATGAATTGGTACCTAACTCAAAAGAGATTTTTTTATTTTTATTTTTTGTAATTACGGTTGAAGAATTGCGTTGGTAGACTTGCATTTTTTACACGTTATGTTTTTGATAGGATCTCATTTCTTTTTGTAGGTAGATACTCCGTTACTGATACTGAACCTACATCAGTTTAATAAAACGTGTGAATTTGTGTGTTTATCTGCGGCATCTAGATCCCACAGGTTGTTATACCTAATTATTATTGCTTCTTCATTCAATCTTTAAATTGACAACTGATTTCATTTGTTGCCCATTTTTCAAGTACCTAACCTTCGAAGAGACTGATTGTGCCCTCCTTTATATCCCATTAGATAGGTACACTAGGAACCTAGTCCCCATCTATGTAAAAAGGTAGCGCAGGTAATGAATAATTTTACAAACTGTTTATGTAAGTATGAAATTAAAATTTACCTACCTATTTAGGTAGGTAGTGTAGGTAGTGACGAAAAATTGCATGAACTACAGTAGTAAATAAAATGTAAGTATAAATAAAATAAAATATACCGCAATTTCATTCTCGTTTTCTAGGTACACGAACTGCATAAGTAACTTACTAATCCTATATAAATAAAAATACGGACTCCGGGACTTATAGTCCCTGGCGCCCATTCATTTAGTTATTAACTACACATCAAAACTGGAAGATTCCAATTTAGTTTTTAAATTCAAAAGAAACAGTACTGGGTTTAGCTCCAACCCCCCACGTCCATAGTTCTGATACCGAACCTTAAGCTGGCTGGCACTTTGGGTGACATTTATCGTCCCCCCCACCTTATGTATTTAGGGTTTTACATATTTTTATAAATATATGTTGTTTCCATCAGTTTGTAGTTTCCTTACCTTCTAATATCTAACCACCTTGCATCTGGGCTTTGGTTCCTCTACCACTAGAGGGACAAAGTCTCGAATGTAACAGTGGCCGGACAAATCGGCATTTTCATACTTTAACCCCTAAGGGTTAAAGTATGAAAATGCCGATTTGTACATACTTTAACCCCTAAGGGTTAAAGTATGAAAATGCCGATTTGTACTGAAAAATTTAAATTCGTTTTTTTGTTTTAAATTTAACATATTTATTTTATCTAATTATTTAGGTACTATTATTATCTTTACATTGCTGCCATCTAATAGGAAGGTCATTTATGCCCTTGCGATAGAACTCTCGTGATCTAGATTCGACAAACTGTGTGAAAGCATTTTGTACTGCCTCCTGAGAAGAAAACTTTTTATCACGTAGAAAATTGTCCAAATCACGAAAAAAATGGTAGTCCGTTGGAGCAAGGTCTGGCGAATACGGAGGGTGACGAATGGTTTCTAATTGCAGTTCCTGTAGAGTTAAAACGGTTCCTCGTGCTGTATGAGGTCTCGCGTTATCATGGAGCAATAATAGTGAAGATCAATTCATGAGTCGGGGCTGTTTCACTGCTAGTTTTGCTATCATTGTTCGGACCTTGTTGCGGCGTTTGACCTGGGGTCTGCCATTGCATTTTTCGCTTACGGTTATCGTAAAGAATCCAATTTTCATCACATGTCACAATTCGATCCAATATTCCTTCATTTCTGTATCGATTCAACAAGGCAACACAAGTTTCAACACGCGATTCTTTCTGCAGATCAGTCAAATCATGAGGCACCCATTTCTCATTTTTTTTTATTTTATTGATTTGACGCAAATGAGTCAATATTGTTGGTAAGGTAACGTTAAACCATTCCGCTAATTCCTGGGTAGTTTGGCTCGGATCGGCTACCATCTCTTTCAATTCATTGTTATTCACCTGTGTGGGCGGTCTTCCACGTGGTTCATTCTTCAAATCAAAGTTTCCATCACGAAAGCGTTTAAACCAAAATTGCACGGTGTGTTTATTAGCCGTCCCCTTTCCAAACGCAACATTGATATTGCGAGCTGTTTCTGCCGCGTTAGTTCCGCGTCGGAACTCGTATTCAAAAATAACTCGAATTTTCGAAGTATCCATCTTTCTTGTCTAAACTGAATTAAAAAAATAAAATAAAGTCTATAATCGAATTTTGCACATTTTTTAAAAGCAGAACTTCATAGTTACCATGTGAAAAAAGTTTCACTCAAAAATCCCAAACCAGACGCTTCTATGTCAATTCGAAGTACCTATTACAATAAAACGGCAATTTCATACTTTAACCCATATTATTATCCGATTACAAAATTACTTATGCAGTTCATATATCTAGAAAACGGGACTGAAATTGCATTGGTATATTTTAATTTTTCCTTGCTTTATAGGCTAAACACAAATTGTGATCAAAATTTGAAGCTTGTGTGTCTGCAGTACCTTAGAATTTTGATGATCTTTGAGTGCCATACACACCTACCTACTCACTGACTGACTCAGTAGTCAGTCAGTGAGTAGGTAGGTATGTCAGTGACAAAACTTTGATTTGCAATAGCTCTTAAGTTACTGGTTTTAATTGGATCTAAATTGAATAAAATATACCTAGTTATACTAAGCCCTTTTGGTCACTGAAAGTTTAGGCTTCTGGCTTTATCCACAACGAAGTTAAAGGGGACCGAAAATGACCTGAATGGCTTCGAGAAAAGATGGTACCTACGGCTGTGCCTTTGAGTTGTACCCGACTTGGCGGGGGCACTACCGTGCCCCCCGATGCCTGTAACAGCATATTTGTAGGTTGCTCTCAGGCTTAGCGTCATCATCTATCATCAATCCCTTATTCAATGGACCAAAAATATTTGATTATTAATATTGATCTACATTGAAATTATACTTTCTTTTCATTTTCATACCTAGAAAATCAATCCGCACAATGTAGGCACACATTTTTGAAATACCACCGAAACGGTGGTATTTTTTTATCAACCTTACCTACATTCGTTCAATAGAATTGGCGCTAGAGCATGCATAGGTAGTGCTCGTCGGGTAGGGACTAGGGATGATCAGCATTTGACCCGCAATCAACCGGAGTGCACATACTAGTAGGTACATAGGTACCTACGTATGTAAATACACACCCGACGGAGTAAGATTTCTAATGTAATTGACAGCAAAAAGATTGTTTCGGCCTTCGGATCTTCCGACCCGATGAAGCGGCGATTGAATTTAAATAATGAATTAGTATTATGCTATTTACTCCAGATTTGATTGGAATTTCTTGTATGTTTGCTCCAAACAGACGAGTAATATTTTTTTTAAATTTTCTTATTATTTATGTGTTGATTTCTTTCAATTTCACATAACGAAAAACCATAAAAAAATGATTTTAGGTATATTTATTCATGTTTAAAAAACTTTTAAGTGCCAAGTCTAAGGTTATGTTTACTCAAACACACACGCACACACACAAATACACATACATAAACTAACGCCTTCTTCCCATGGAATCAGGCCGAAATTACAGAACGCCACCTGCCACGATCCTTACATAGGTACTCCTTTTACTTCGTTTATGTTCGTTAAAAAATGACGATGTTGATGATGTGGAGGAACTGGTGAAAATAAATAATTATCATTAGTAGACACCTTTGGACGAGCTACCTACGTTTTAAATCCAATAAATATAAACATAAGAACCAATAATGTGAGCCTAGTGACCGTATGCATTACCTGTTCAGCAATATTTATTGCGTTAACTACTTTGTCGATTATTTAATGTTAAAATTTCAGTTTAATTATAATAGTTATGATTTACAATATTATTTATTTAGTCTTATTCTGACATTACTTACACAATTATAAACGTTATCTCTTGAACTGACATATTATGTGTAACTTTGACATCAATTAATCTATGAAAATTTTAATGCATGCATCTTGTTTGTAGTTCCTGTATTAGAAAAAAAAAAAAATTACCACTGTGTTGGACACAATTAAATATTTGCACACCATAAGTAATGGTAGAATGTAAAAGGGCCATTATAGTTTTAAGATCATACAGTGTAAACCTACATTCTCGCAAATTTTGATTTGATTTGATTTCGAGTAGACGATTTTATCAAGCACACCTATTCCTACTATTAATTGAGCAATATTTGTTTAAAGAGTTCAATACTTTCAGATCTTGATTGAATGTGTGGAACACAATTGGGTTCCGTTGAAGTTGCCTTGTGAATAAATAATAAATGGTAACTAATTCCAATTAAAACATTTACCCTTGAAACAGTCCTAGGAGCTACAGCTCGTCGTAACATAGGTACTATATCAAGTTCGCAACCGCCAATTCATTTGACGAGTCTTCAGCAAGTGGAAGGACATGGGCGGTCGTCCTCTCTCGAGATTTAGTTCCATTCCATCGTATTAGCAGATTGGATCGCCGTCAGCCACTATAAAACCCGCCCCTGAAGCATTCCCGCCACTTCATTGAACAACACTTTTTGTTTTATTTAAATGTTGTTTACTTGCTCACCGTTAGAATTAACTGGTATTGGCAGATTCGCCTCTGTGTGGAATATAAGCGCTAAAATGGATATTAATTTTGAAAAAGTTAGTTAGAATTAAATATACTGTTAGTCTGCTATGATTGTAGTCTAAAGAATGTAATAGGAAATAAACCAAATGGGGTTGCTAATTCCGTATATTCCCGTTCGTCCTACTACCGTCGTCCCACTGCACTGGTGGGGCGAATGGGTATTTATTAAATAATATAAAATTTATTCCCGTTCGTCCCACGAACGAGTGGGATGAACGGTTTAGTAATTTTATTTTTAATTGACCCAGAGGGAGGACTGCAGTGGGACGAACGAAAATACACGGCTGATTCGCCGTCTTAAAGAGAAAGAACGAACAGCGATGTTAATGTTAAAATGTTCGCACGATAAAACATTTATGAAGTTAATTGTGTAATTCACGCATTAATTCAAACAATAGTCGGCTCGTGGGGTGTCGCGAGTGTCAGCGGTATACGACACTGTGGCGCAAGGAAGGGTGAAGAGCCCTCACTTTATTACTACAATGACTTGACATTTATTATCAGTTATGAAAATAAATTCCTCGTCGTGAAATAAAGGGAAAAAATGAATTAAACTCAGTCGGCCGCAAAGGAAACGTGTTTAAGACTTAATTGTGTAATATATTTGGAGTAACGGCCGCCATTTTGTTGCAGTTTTATTATAATATTTTAATAATTTGTGTCATCGCTCCAGTTGTGCGTTTTTTATGTGAAGGCGGCCCTTAGCCGGGAAATCGTTGGGCTTAACGGTTTGTTTTATTGTCGACAAAATTTGATGTTAATGTACTGCGCACTTCATAGACAGCCATTAGGAACCGCCATTTTCATTACTGGGGTGAGAGCACACGGAAATGAAATATGAAGTTTTTTGATGAAGTGAGATTTTGTAAATATTAATCTGCGGATTCTGTGTACGTGACGATTCATTGTTAGAAAACTTGTATAATGGTTGGAATCGGTGTTATTTTTTTACAGTGAGCTTGTGTGCTTGTGTTCCGTGACTGTGCCCAGTTTGTAGGGTTTAGTTAGCACCTTGTAAATCTCCACATAAAATATACAATGTTGTTCACATTTGGTCACTCACTATTATTCCGGCGCGTGCCCTTACATTCTTGCGTTTTAGTTTCGATTTAAATGAACCCCGAACAAATACGATTTATGACGGTTTTCGTGTATTTTCAAAAATTGTTCTAGGTGGTGTAACTCCTACAATACTTTCTATCAGTGGGTGGCGGTGGCGGTGTAGGTCTGTGTGACTTGAATTACTTATGGTAATTTGAGAAATTCATTGATTTCCGATGTTCAGGGAGTAATTTTTAACATAACTAATACTCGTATTATAAATGCGAAAGTGAGTTTGTTTTTTTGCTTTCACGGTAAAACAGCTGGACGGATTTGGATGAAATTTGGCACATGGGTAGACCATGGCCTGGGTTAGGATCTAGAATACTTTTTATCTCGATTTTCCCACGGGATCGAGACTTATGCGGGGTAAACCGCAGAGGGCAGCTGTAGTCTTGTGGCGGCATCTACATGGCCACATACGAACTACGCATCAAAGACCTGACGTCACACAAATCCTGCATCGCGCAATTAGACTTAACCGCGCGAAAGACTTATATAAGGCTATCCGACATCAATCGTTGGGCAGTTGCCCGCCAGACACGACACCCGTCTGGTCGGAGGATCCTCCCTTTTCTGTAGAGGATTAGTGAACTTTACACCCTGTTCCCCATACCTTTAAGTCTTTTATATGTATGTTGTAGTTAAATATCGAAGCTTCAGCGCTCCTAGGTTTGGCTAGTCATCACAGTCGTCAGGTCAGACAAGAAGTCTTAGTCAAAGTGTAATCAGACTAAGGCAATCTCTTCAAATCAAATTTGACGAATTTGCCATAGTCGCTTCTTGGATAGACTAGGCAAACTCCGAAACAGATTATTTTGCTTTCGACGTTTGACTAAAAAGTTGGGTACCTACCTCTAAGTTTGCCTAAAAATACATCAGTCAAAGGCAGAAATTGGATGGTATTCCGGGGTTTGTCGAAAGGCGTTGGTCAAACCGAGGATAAAACAGTCACTCTGGGAAGAGGCTACATATCGACCTTTGACTAGGCCTTGACCTTTACATACTAATATATAATAAAATAGTAACGAAGTCAAAACTTCATTGAATATGTATTTTGAAAAAAAGTAATTGCTACGAGGTCTGGGAACGAGTCTGATAGCGAAAATATACTCGTAGTTTTAGAATTTTTGTCCGTTTGTCTGGATGTATAATATGTTCCGGATTAGCGCAAAAACGGCTGAACGGATTTGGATTAAATTTGACACACCTAAAGTTTATAATCTGTATTAACACATAGGGTAGGTACTTTAAATTCCCGTTGTACGTTACCGTGGAATATTTTCAGAATTTCCGACATCCACGCGCCCGAAACCGCGGCCAAAAATAATTAAATATAAATGATTAGGTCTCAGGCAGAGAACCTGTGATTATAAACTGTTAAATTTTTGTTTGTCAAATCAAATCATAGAAAATACTGATTGTACGTCTTGAAATTGAAAGACCTTCAGTTCAGTGCAATACCATTAACAGGCTGTTCCAACGATCCCCCGGCAACCGTTTAAGGTCAGCCGTCCGATTTACGGCAGCGGCGTCGGAGGAAGATTGAGTCGGTACTGCTAACAGTTTTTTTGTGTAGGTGTAAATCTTAAGGCGCGTTTACGATGCCCTATAGTACGGCGTAAATGATGAGCGTTCGCGGCGTAACACATTCGCACTTCTTTCAAAGAATATCGACTTAGTAGTACAGACCTTTCTTAGGCACTAGGACAGACGGTCGTCGCTCGCAACCCGTCCTTTTGACATCCGTCGGTTCTAATGTCTTTCAGCTCCTCATCTGCAGTCTGTCTTCTGCTAAAAATGCTTTCGAATCTGTCTAGCAACTGTGGACCTCAGGTCTAAAATATTAAAAGAATATCTAATAGTACCTATGCAGACATTTCTTAGGCACTTGACATACGGTCGTCGCTACCCATCCTTTTGTCATCGGTTCTCAGCAGGTCTTTATGCTCTTCGTCAGCTGTTCGTCTACTGCTAAAATGCCTTTGAATCCTTCTGGAAACTGTAGACCTAAGTCCCACCCCTTATCATTTCATTACATTTCAGAACTACATTGTTGTAGGTAGGCACAGGTTAGTAAAATTCGAGGGCATGTGACAACTCGACAGTACCAACCCGCACTGGGCCCGCGAGGTGGATTACCGCCCACCCCCTGTCAAAGCAGTACATAATATAACAACACAACAACAACAACAAACAAACAACATTAACATTATAGGCTGATCATGGATCATGGAGTCATGGATGCACATGGAATAAGTAGCGAACTGACTGTCAACCTAGATTGTCCGTATATTCAGATCGCAGCTCTCACAGCTGTATGAACTACCTAGAAGGACCCACTGCAGCACTGGTGAGGTAAAGTGGAATGCCTAAAACTTTGCAGTGGAATCTTCCCCACTAGTTCGTTTTGGTGGGGCAGATTCCACTAATCTTTAAATCTTGCTGGATTCTGCTGCCCCACTAGGGTTACCGTTAGCACCTTAGAATTTGTAAGTAAAATGTAACTTGGGCTGGTAACGTTGGACTTAAGACATGGTAGTGTTTTTAAATAAAAGTACAAAAATAATTGTTTATTATATAATAATTGTGTATTACTATTTATTTCTGGAAGGAATCGGATTGAAATCATAGATTAATTACAAGATTTGTTACAAATGAAATAGAATCTTATTAATTATAGCTATTTAAGTAAACCTTTAAAATCACAGATAATTATACAATGATTTTGTTCGCTTTTCATACTAAGTTCAAAATCACAAATTAAGTATTATTTGTCCTCGTAAATAGGAAACGAAATTATATTAATTGTTCTAACTACTAAAATCACAGATTAATCATCATTTGGCATGGAATGTAATCATGTAATACTGTATTTCGCCATGC
The DNA here is from genome assembly GCA_963853775.1 of Xanthia togata. Classification (NCBI taxonomy): domain Eukaryota; kingdom Metazoa; phylum Arthropoda; class Insecta; order Lepidoptera; family Noctuidae; genus Xanthia; species Xanthia togata. The sequence goes on from OY970805.1 coordinate 10,776,047, forward strand.
CAAATGATAAATGATTAATCTGTGATACGGAACAGAAATAATCGGCAGCTACACGTCGTGACTGTGACAAGAAGGTTTCCACTCAGCATGATGCTGTGCTATGGGGGAGCCGCAGCATAGCGGAGATTTTCATTGATCACCCGAAAATGCAATATGAATGAATGAATGAATGAAAGGCACCGATCCCAGCGTGGTTTAACCAGACTCGATAAATCGAATGAACCCCAAGATTTGCACTAGCCCATAAAGTCTCATGTTTCATGGGACTACAAAGGCCATTGATCACCCGAAAATGCTATAAGTAATAAAATAAACAGTACTGGGTAGCTTGTGATAGTATCTACAAAATTCTTATTTTTATATAATTTCTGTTATAGGTACCTCGTCGATGACATAATGGCTGACGTATCACACTTGGGCCATAGTGTTACGGCCGGACCTTTGCCATAACAACCAGGCACAGTAAACCAACACTTTTAGAGGGGTCGTGAAATTTTTAATGTCCTCGTGGTCACGTTTTAAGGCCGTATATAGTGTAGCGATCATTTTTCTTAAAATACTTCCTATGTTAAAGAATTTGAAATATTTTTTATAGTTTACTGAGCGATGCAAGAAAAGAAGAAGGGGAAAAGATTTGTGGTTATCGAATATTGTTGGTACCTATTGGGTCAGCATAATGTACCATCGAAGAAATTCATATCTATACATCGTAAGGACTATTTCTGTTTGCAGCGCTCGGCCTCTATAGAACCGGGGTGGTAACAGATGTGGTCATCGTGTTCACGGGATTTTGTTTTCAAACTGCTTAGATATGAAGTTCTTTGATAGTACCTAAGTACCTATAGTCCTATAGGTTTTGGGTAGTAAATACTGAATTCTATCTAACCAGGGACAACGGGGTAGCTAAGCACGACATCCTTTTCAATCCAGCTGCAAATCATATTTATCTGGAAAATTATAAATAATAAATAGTTTATTTTCTCCACAATACTACTCTTAATTATTACCTTATTTCTACGGTGACATACAGGAGGGGCATTATATTGTGGGAGACTGGTGCCAAAACTAGGCTCAGGGCCTGTATTTCAGGTCACCAGCTTTCTAATTACGCAACATATTTTCGTAAACGATAAAGACAAATCTGTTTCATTTTATGTAATATATGTTTTTAAAAAATTGCGAACATTTGCAGATTCAAAATTAATCACACAAGTTTATTTGGCACTATGTCAATCTATAATTCAATACTGCATCACTTCATGGGGTGGCGCACCAAAAACCAATCTAAGTAAACGCGGGTGAAGTCGTCATGCCCCAATAGTCGACAATTAATCTAATAACTTTTTTATTTTTTCTACGGAACTTTAAATGGGCCGGTTTATATGGCAACATATTGTTGGCAACATATTGTTGGTAACATATTGCACAATTGAAATGACAACACTGGGTTTTAACAGTCATGGCGTCGGAGATATGTTAGTCGAAAAGTGTGTGCCCTAACAAAATCGTTTTTTCGTGAAGTTCAGCTGTCAAAAGTGAAACTCAGCACTTGGTTTTGTGTTTTGATTTACATAACTCCAGTGGGGTCTGCGGTAAGTTTCTTTGTTTAATGAGTTAGTTAAGTTTATTTGCTAACGATGTAATATGCAATTTGGAATACTTTTAACATAGAAGATATATTTTTTTAATGTGACATCTATTGGCACTTTAAAACTCCCATTTGACCCAAAACCCGTCATTTTAGAATTATTATGACGACTACTGGGACATGCTCAAAAGTTGCACCTAAACTTTTCATAATGAGGATATTTTGTGTTTTACAGTACAAAATGCGAATAAATAGCTAATATCGGGACTTTTACAAAATTGTTAACTCTCTAGAACAAACATATTTAAGGTTTAGACTACATTTGTTGATAAAACTGCGTTTCTTTTAAGCTTTTTCTTAGGGGTATATTTTACTCTGCTGGTTCTAGATGCACGTACACAGTCATGTTATTCGATTCAATTATTTTGTTTCTTAATGGTTAAACCCCCTGTTTTCTATAAGTATGCACTTTCTACGAGTGTTTTTTTTTTAGGTATATATTGGCCGCTGTAGGCCTCCGCCATTCGATTAAGGACACGCGATACATATCTACCGCTTTGGGTACAAGTAGGTCTACCACTTGCCTTTGTTTCTACTACGCTTGGATTACAATTTGTGACAAGCAAAAATTGACTGTTCTTACACTATGCTTTTTGTTCGAAATAACTGCATGTCGTCACGCGTATTGTACCGCGTCTCCCTAACGTGCCTTAATAGCGCCTGTATACAAATTATGTCATTCAACTAGTTTTGACGCAAAAATTATTAAAATCAGTTTTGAAACTAAGATGACATAGCTTCCATCGCTTTCACTTCTTTGCTTGTCGTATTCGATATTGATGGGTAAAGAGTAATCTTAAGTAAGATTTTTTTATTTAAGATTGTATGTACCTAGTGATTGCATGATCGTAATTTTAATTACAGATCATGCCTGAAAGAAACTACAAGCAAGGGGACCTTTTAAAAGCCGTAGTGTCCCAAAATTTGACACAATCTCGAGCATTAGTCACGGAAGATGATGTTCGTACCTGGTTCAAAGAAGTTAAGGATTATTTTTGTACTGCTCAGCTACAGGCAACTTCTGAAGACCCGCGGAGAATTTTTAACTGCGATGAGAGCGCCTTTTTCTTGTCCCCCGCTGACAACCGAGTCTTAGCGAAACGTGGGTCTAAAAATGTTTACAATATAATACCAAGTGGAGAAAAAGAGTGCGTAACAGTTCTACTAACAGCTAATGCATCAGGTGAATTGGCACCGCCGATGGTTCTTTTTAAGCTTAAGTCAATCCCTCACAAAATTTAAAAATCAGCACCTAATGATTGGGGATTAGGGCACACAAAAAGAGGCTGGATGACTGGCGAAGCTTTTTATGAATATATAGCAAATGTGTTCTACCCTTGGGTTCTAAGAAGTGGCATCCAGCTGCCAATAATATTTTATTTGGATGGCCACTGCTCTCATACCACGCTACCATTGAGCAATTTCTGTAGAGAAAATCAAATTATACTCATCGCGCTCTATCCATTTGCTACACATATTCTTCAACCCATGGATGTAGCACTATTTAGGCCTCTCAAAAGAATATGGAAAGAATCTGTATATGATTGGCGCAATGAGAATCACTTTGTAAAACTAAAAAAGGAAAATTTCTGTCCCTTGTTAGACAAGACTCTCAAACAATTAAACAGAAACTCTATTGTAAATGGATTTCGTAAATGTGGGCTGTCACCATTTGATGTTAATAACGTCGATTATACTAAATGTGTCACCAAAAAGTTAAGCCAGTCCACCCAGAAAACAAAAACAGCTGATAAAGTTTCCTTGTCCGACAAACTTAATCACATAAATTTTTTTGAATCTCAGATCAGTCCCAGGACACTTAAAACTTTCCATGATAATAGAATGTCAACATGGAATGGTGAAAAATCGTTGGAGGGATTGTTCACTGTCTGAAAGTCTATGGTTACTCAATTTTCCACTAGTTCTGAAGACGACTGTGATAAGGAGAATACAGGTATCGAAAACGCAAATGTGCAAAAAACCATTCCTATTAGTAATAGAGTTGAAGATAATGTTAGTAATTATGTTAGTTTAGTAATTAAATTAAAATGCAACTATGTATCTGTTTTATTGAATACCTGCTCTTCTAATAGATTATAACCTGCTATTCTAAATAGGGATTTGGTTTTCTATCTATCTACCTAATGTTTCAAAGACACAAGTATGCTTAACAAATTCAAGCACAAAAAAAATGTACTTATCTTGAACTTTATGTTCAAGAACAGAGAGTTTATATTAGCATTAAAAGTTGACGAGTACTGGGAATATTTGACGAGTATCCGTACAAATCAGACGACTATTGGTACAAATCGCCCTTTTTTTACATTTGCCTTAATAAGTACATAAACCCATCAAAATGATTAAAACAAATTAGTTACTTAGAATAACGAATAAATTCTCTATCACGTCATGCAAAAATTGTCATTTTCTATTAAATATTTAACACACAGTAGCGCTTCAAAGTCAGTGATTTCCGAAATCCGACGAGTATTGGTACGTTTACCTTACTTCCTCTTGAAAGAGCTCAGAGATCAATTTTAAAGGTAGTAAACTTCCATCCCTTTTTCTTTCCCACAGATCTGCTATACAAATCCTGCAACGTGCTGACTGTTTGCCAACTTTTCATTATGCACTTAGTATTAAAACAGCACACCATGCTTACCTACACCGCTGGCAATACTAAGAAGAGACGGAATGATATAGTATGCACATCAAATGCAACCTCAAAACATGTCTTTTTAGAAAGATTTTTTACATTCTTAGGTCCATTTCTGTACAATAGATTAAATAGAAAACTTAGTATTTATAATTTAAATTACTTTAGCTGTAAAAAAAATATACTTGAATATTTACTAACCATAGATTATGCACAGACAGAAGATCTACTTGTTGTCTGCAAATAGAATCGGTAACATGCCATTTTACTTTGATTGACCAAATTTTATTTTAGTTTATATACTTTAAACTCCATGTTAATTTTATTACATAAAGTATTTATGCACTTCCTAGCCTGAAGCACAGGTTCAACCTAGTTCAGGCAATTAAGCAAATGTGCTCTATTTTAATTATTAAGATACTTATTGTAAATGTGCCCCTTTTTATAAATAAACGATTTTATTATATTATATTTTATTATTATTATTTTGACAGTTCAACAACATTCATTGTGTTATTTACGTTGCTCTGCAGTTTTTTTTTCGAACTTACGGAGCAATGGATTAGCAATCTGTTTCAAAACGATTCAGATTCGGATTGATTTTGCATAGATCTTGCAGAGACGTACCTATAAGCATTGGATGGAATTCAGTTGGCATGTGCCCAGCGGGGTAATTGCGTAACACGCTTACAATGGCAATGCCTTTCATTTTGACAGTTCAGTTACATTCATTGTGTTATTTACGTTGTCGAGCAAACGAATTTTCTAAATATGCAATTTCCTTCTAATTCCTTCGGATTGTGATTGAAAGTGTATTACGCAGTCAGGGAGCAGAACTCACATGACTTTTGGATGGACGGATCTTATAATATACTTAGTATTACTTTAAAAATCCTTTAAAACCATGCTTTGCCAATGAACGAAAGAATTTTAAACATTGACTCGACCAGAAACCAGTTATTTAACTTAATCTACATTTATTTTAATGACATTTTTATATCGTGAAATGTAATAAATATTGCATTAGGTGTGAAGTAATATTTTATAAGTGGTTATGTAGGTATAACATATCGATTTGATACATGTAGGACTTTATATAAAAAATACTGTAGTAGTTGAATTGTTTAGAAATGGTCAAAATTATAGGAATATTTGCTATTGTGTTTGTATACTACTGTGAAATTTATGCAGGTATAGTAAAACCAATACTTTTTTCTGTAACGACTATGCAGCTATGAAAATATTGGACCTCCTTAGGGATGGGTAGCGGAAGTCTGCGTCTTTATTCACAAAAAAATACTTCAAGATCCTCTAGAGCCTGTTATACAGTCTAATACTTTCTATGGAGTCTGAGTTCGATCTCTCAAAGAGGTTCTCATCCTGTCAGATCATCATTCACCAGAGAATCAAAGAACCATAAGCAAGTTGAAGTGAAAATGGGCCATATGGCTTATCATGGCCAAATTAGCCGAAGAATCGATGTCTGTTGTGGGTGTAACCTGGAGTCTGGTTAATAAATGGAAACCGCGTATTCGCAAACATAAGTTCAGCCTGATTACACGGTGCAATGTAATTGTACGGTGTAATGTGGCATACCATAAGTCCTTCTTCGTTTAGTGTGGTTAGTGACTAACCTGGTGTCAGAGTTTTAAAGCCGCCCATGGGCCTCTGACTTGGCTTCACACACTTGTCCGTCGAGAAATAACTCTCAGGCGTGCCGGTTTCGTCACGATGTTTTCCATCACCGTTTTTGAAGCATGTGTTAATAAAATACCATAATTAAATAACAATAATAATTAATAAGAACATAATTTATTAATTATACCATAAGTGGAAGCAATAATAAAAGTTGCCATCTGTTTAGATGATGCAAATCATTTGTTGCTTCAATTTTATTGTATGCCACATGCAAGAAACTTGCATCGTGGTACGGGGCTTTAGGTACGTCCTCAAGCATATGTGTGGATACACTGACAAATCGAATAGAGATGCAGATCAAAGTTATTTGAGTTATTTAAGTACATTATGTACTAGAGCCATAATATAGGCAGTATCTACTTACCTAGAAGTTTCTTTCCCATTCACGCTGTAACGGCTGAGTGGATTTGGATAAGACTCCGATAACAAAAAAAAACAGACTATGACAGGCCCTGCATTAACAAATAAATAGGTAATTTTTATCTGGGTTGAAGAAGTTGCCCTAGGATGCGAAAGAAATTGCAGGCAACAGCAAGATAAACAAAATATATTAATAAAACAATATTTTCCAGAGTTAGACAACTTAGAGTATTGGTAAGTATCTTTTATTGGTACGTAAAATTAAATATACGTTATGAATCCAAAACTGAATGATTTTTTTTGTATAGGAAAACGCCGACAGTAAATGAGCGAAGAATATTGTTTTCGAAGAAAACGTTTGCAGGCAATAAATACGGTGGGATAAAGCTCCGAAGCAATGAAGCTCAACCGCATACTAAGTAATACATTAATTGATATTAATAATATTCGTAATTCTTAAACCGGAAAAACTAAGTGGAGTTGACATTCGGTATGAAATTGTATTAATAAAAAAAAATAAGTATGTTTTCTTACATAAATCTGTCATAGAATCATAAGCTTAGAAAGTTAACTAGAAGTGCATGTCAAGAAAAATGTTAATACACTTTCCTGGGGTAGGTCTATACTCAGTAGCGGTGGGTTGCAGGCTGGTAGTCAGATAATGATGATGATTTTTCTGGACCAGGTTCACAACGGGGTTTCGAGAGGATATAAGAGATCAACATAAAGAGTACATTGTAAGAAACGGTGTAGCTCGCTATTATGATTTGGAACATAACGTGGTTAAGAAGCGTAGGTTTAAAAGAAATTACAGGTATGACGAATACAATCAAACTGGTGAGCATGATAATGAAAGAAAAAAACTGAAAAAGAAGAAGAAACATCATCATAGTTCAACAAGAAATAAGAAAACAAAACTATACAATAATGAGGAAAGAAATCTTCATAAGGATAAAATACTTATGAAGATATCTAATATACTAAATAAAGAAAATAACTATAGCGGAAAAAAGAAGAGGGATAAAAATCATAGTAAATATTTGGAACATCTAAAGGATATGAGTATGAGTCATAAAAGAGTAAAGGATCACATAAATAAGAAGAAAAAGGGAAAAGATAAAAGTAAGGACAAACAGAGAGAAAAAAACATGGATCGTAATAAACATGCCTCAAGAGGGGGACCCATGATAATTTCGAAAATGGGTATGATGAGTCTTACTATTCAAAATGATCACAAACATAATAAAAAACAGAAACTAAATAACACTAAGGACAATGATCACAAACATAATAAAACAAAGAAACTAAATAACACTAAGGACAATGATCACAAACATAATAAAACAAAGAAACTAAATAACACTAAGGACAATGATCACAAACATAATAAAACACAAAAACTAAATAAAACTAAGGACAAACAGCGAGAAAAAAGCATGGATCGTAATAAGCATACCACAACAGGGGGACCCATGAGAACTTCGCAAATGGGTATGATGAGCCCTGCTAATAAAACTGCTCACACACAAAGTAAAAAACTGAAACTAAATAAAAGTAAGGAGAAGCAGAGAGAAAAAAGTAAACATACTATAGATACAAGCAAGACTGCCATTGGAATTGCCGGGCTAGGCACTGCAGGCGTTGCAGCCATGGTAGGAAAATCTCTGCCCTGGAAACCCATTAAAGAACCGAAGCTACAATCAGAAGAAGTCTTTACATCCACGAGAACTCCGAAGCCACCACGAGAGCCGATCAAACTGATCAAGCGTGAACGCTCAAATTTAAGGACGAAAGAGAAAATAAGGTCTTACAAATAGTATTTAAATCGAAAATTGTATGATTATCTTCATAGTTATTGTAGATTTTTGCCCTGGGAAATTGTAATACAGTTATATTTAAGTAATAATGCCAGTAACATTTGGTCTGTCACTCTTAGACAAAAAAATATTTTAGTAACTTGTTCGTGACCAATTAGATTTTCAGTATAACGGTCTTTTTCACCGTGCTATCTCTGGTATGTTGCTATTTCATGGCTAACAATGATAACAGCCAATAATTGTCAAGTGCAAAGGCCTTATATCATAGAAGGAATATACTCCTTAATTAAATGACCAAGTATTAGTAGGAGAATATTATTAGCATTGATTGCAGCAGATAGTGGGCGTTAGACCCATGCCACCAGAGATGTGGATGGCAAGTAACCGACAATTTCAGTCTTCAAAATTTTTTGCATTTTTATGTTGACTTTACGAAAATTCTGTTTGTTGCTTTATTTGAAAATGATTTCAGGTTTACGAAAATGATACCATTTTCTCTGAATAACCAAGAAGATGAGTAAGTAATCTGAAAAGGATAGAAAATCTTTGTACTCTCTCTCTAGGACCTCTGATGTAGTTTGTACTTGTAGAACAAGATTGCTCCTGTATCGTAGTTTACTGGTTTAACACGTCATTATTTCAGGCAAAAGACGTCCATTGACGGACGAAGGCCACCCCCACACAATAGGACATATTATAAACATAACATGTTTTCTAAGTTTTTAATTCAAATATAATTTAATCATATCACTTTAGTTATTCATTTACCTTAATGCTTTTGTCTTTGATCTCTGCATCTCCATAAGAGCGCCTATCGTCTAGGTTTGTAACGTATTTTTGTTTGACCATCAATAATTAAAACTGAGTATTACTTATACGATGAAAAAACAGTTTAAACCCTTTTCTTTCAGAGGAAAAGAAAAGCTTAGACAGAAATCGAAGGACAGTGGATCACCATCACCTGGTTCACCTCCGTCATATCTCAGTCCTTACGCTGTAAGTTATACCATATATGTATACAAAGTTTTTCTGTTTAGAAATTCCATTGTTATAACCAGTTGAGAGTGATTTGCGCCAACCTTGTTTAAAATGAGCACCCGACAGGCAAACGACCATCATTTTCAACCGACTTCAAAAAGGAGGAGGTTCTCAATTCGGTTGTATGTTTTTTTCAACCGACTTCAAAAAGGAGGAGGTTCTCAATTCGGTTGTATGTTTTTTTTTTTTTTTTGTATGTTTGTTACGCTATTACTCCGCCAATTATGAATTGATTTTGATGATTCTTTTTTTTTTTGGTAGGGAATACTTCAGAAATGGTCCCATATAAATTTGGTCAAGATCTGATTAGGGGTTTTGTGGGGATTTTGTGTAGGTACCACAACTAAAAAGTGTAAAATAAAAACTTTTTCACAAAAAAAAACCGACTACCAAAAAAAACACTACAAAGTGAAAAATAACTTTGATTTCGGAAGTCGGTGGCAAAAAAACGAAAATAAAACCCCAAAGACACCGACTTCCGAAATCAAAGTTATTTTTCACTTTGTAGTGTTTTTTTTGGAAGTCGGTTTTTTTTTGTGAAAAAGTTTTTTGTATTAGTACCTACTTCAGTAATGAACTTAACTTTTTCAGATAACGGCCCAAATGGAACTGCTAATGAATGAGTTTCCCGACGTGAATGCAACTATCACGAAGGTTGGTCGTACTGTTGAGTACAACGACATAATCCTCGTTCGTATTACTGCGAAGAAGCCGGATGATGCTTATTTCCGAGCTAAAGAGACCAAGTACGTTGATGACGTTCCCGAGAAGAAGATCATATTTATAGTCCATGGACTAACTGTGATGGGACTGAAAGACATGACCAGTCTGGTGAAAAGCTCGGAATTGAAAATACTCTTATCATATTACTTCGTACATATAGATAAATTCGACTTCTTTCTCATGCCGCTGGCTAATCCCGACGGATACTCCGCTTCGCTTTCTGTAAATATTTTTCGTTATTGTGTTTTGTTGCATATTACACTAACTTATAACTTCGTTTTACCGCATCGAAGTTATTCTTATGTTGCTGTTAGTGCAAGAGTACTTGGTTAATATTTTCATCATTATTCTGTAATTTAAAAACTTAAAATGTTTTCTATAAATTTACTCCAACACCACTATTAGGGTCTTATCTGGAGGTCCACAGTTAGGACCTTCACAATGCGTGCCGTGTTTAGGACTGTCAGACTCTTGAGGCAGCAGTTGTGTGAAAGCTGCCAAGCTATTTACTGACATAACTGTTTGTAATGTCGGTTCCTGTCTGAACAAGATACGACTGCTATCTGTGCTTGGTCTTAGCAGACATGCTTCTTTTTAGCATGCGTAGTTACGCATGCTAAAAAGAAGCATGTCTGCTATCGCTGTGTATCGCTGTTTCAAGCAGTTGCTTGAAACAGCGACACATAGAAAATACGCAATTTTGATACAAACTTCGCTCCAACACAGCGAGTCGCCAATACGTATACAGAATCGAAGAAATGGCTGATTCTAAAAATAGCATGTCTGCTAAAGCTCTAATGTAATTTATGTTTTAATGAGTCATTCTGATTAAACACAGTATATACAGTCCGAGTTTGCAATATGGAACAAGAATGTCTCCCCACAATCTGTGTGTCCCGGTGTGTTCGTGGACAGGAACTTCGACGTCGCGTGGAACCATACGAAGGAGGTCAGCTCTTGTAGTCAGCTCTACCCCGGAGCCACACCCTTCTCCGAGGAGGAATCGAAGGTCGTCCGGGATGTCTTCCACAAGTTTAGTCATAAGATCCTGGCGTACATACACGTACACGCCGGAACCTATGATGATAAAGTTTTTAAGGTAATACCTATTTTTTTAACTCCTTAACAATGTTTAGGGTTTATTTGTTTAGTATCACAAGACTACACAAGGATTGAATAATTAGTTCAGATTGATGGGCTCTTGTATAAGTAGCTTAATTAATAAGGTACTTTTTAGGGCGACGCAATTTTGTACCCTCGAGGCTTTATCGAGACGCAGTCGGACGATGATAAGTACATCGACATTAAGGCCGAGGTCGACGAGGCGATGAAGAACGCCAGCTTCCGCGTCATGTCAGCTACGGTGGACACCCTCTACAACTGGTACGGGGTAGTGACGGGGACGAGTGTGGATTACGCCGCTACGGTGAGAAACTAAGATGCTTCCTGTACTCAGGTTGCTGTTAATGGCCTCTCCAGTAGACAAGCAAGCATATCAATCTGTTATAGGTAAATGTGTTTGAGACAAATAAAAACATACTAGGTACATAATTGTGGTTATTTTGTATCAATCTAACATAATATGCCAGTGGGAACGGCCGCGACATACGATTGTAGGTCTTAGGTTCGAACTCAGACAGACGCTTTACATTGTGTAAATTATTTCATCAACACTGCTCTCAAAACAGTGACAGAAAACATCATCAGGAAACCGGCATGTCCTAGAACCAAAGAATTGAAGACATGTGACATCCAACCACCCGCACTGGGCCTGCGTGGTGCCCACTCCCTCTGTGAAGAGGTCTGTGTCCCAGCGAAGGGAAAATTATAGGCTGATTAGGGTAACAAGATTAATCTGGCGCTAATCGAACAAACGTCGTGGATTGAACTGATGCAAAATTGAACGTCTAATGGTCTCTTACCTGGTTAGGAGGGAGGGGTACCCCTACCTACCTCTCTCCCCTTAGTGAAACACGGGCGTGATGTTATTTTATTTCTAGGTGTTTGGAATTACCTACGCCATGGAGTTCGTGATGCAGCTTTATGATAGTGAGAGATTAAATAACAACGCACTGACGGAGATATGGAGCCGGCTTATTGACGCCACCTTTAATAAAATGTGGAAGAGTCAGCAGGGAGGCAGCGACGCGAGATGAATACATTTCCCAACACTTTGATAATGACAGTTAATAAATTAGTTATTATAATAATATTAGATATACGTACCTACTCTTTGTTTTAAAACTTACATAACTTCAAGACTGACTGCCTCTTTGGTCTAATGGTCGCAAGTGCTACTGCTGAGCATGTGGTCCTGAGTTCTGGTAAAGTGTTATTGGGTTTTTCCATCAGGAATTTCTCAGTAGCAGCCCGGAGTCTGGATTTCTGCCCGGTGCAGCAATAGGCTCGTCCCCTATTTTATAGTAGTAGTTGTATTTCCACAAAACGGCACGGGAGTGCATACTTCGAAGACACAAACATGGGATTTAAATATAACCGGTACTATAGGTACAACTCTTGCACCTTCGGTTCTTTTATGTTAAGTATTAACTTCAAGACTTATGAAAAATAAAAAAAGTATGTGGTTCTAAGTTCTATCCTAAGGACAAAAAAGTCGGAGAGAAAAGAGGACTCGTGGGATCGTCGGTTAGAACGTAGTTTGTAATTATGTATTAATACCACTACTAGCCATCTTGTTTAAGTTTATAGAAGCTAAAAACTTATACTAGATGGCTCTGTATTAAAAAAAAAATGTTTATACCTACTTGAAACTTTTTCGGGCATTACCATTGAGGTACCATCTCAAAGCTTTTTCGTTACGTATCAATTTCTACCAATCCACTCCTACCTCAAGCCGCGTTAAAGATCTTCGTTCCAAAAAATACTCGAGTTCCGACAAAATTTCACACTGATTATTATAATCAACCAAAAAGTAACCAACCAAGCTTACGGTCAGAACAAATTAAAGATAATTCAATTCAATTAATTGAAAGTCTTCTATGTAACAAGATGTCGTTTGAGTTGGGGTTAAAAGACAATAATTACCGTCGCATCGCAGTGGGGGGTTGAGATACAAACACCAATAATAAACATGCGGCTTCACCGAGGGACTATTGTCTGCACGAAACGAAATTATGTCAATGATGATTCAATGAAATGGAATAGGTACTTAAATGCGTCATTTATGTATGTCTATTTATAACTATAACCGACTTCAAAAAAGGAGGTCTGTTTTTTTTTTTTAATTTATGCTAATAGATATTTTTTTTAACTTTTCTCTTTCATTTGGTAGATGAAGCTGACGCGGTGGTCTCATATTTTTTTTATTAACTTTTCTTGGGTATTTTTTGAGTTAACTTCAATAAAATACGTATTTTCCCACCTGGATGATGTTATATTAACTTCCTGTCAAAAAAACACTACTAAGTTTAAAATAATTTTAATTTCGGGGGTCGGTGGCAACAAACGAAAAAAACAAAACCAAATACACCGACATGCAAAATTTAAGTTATTTTTCACTTTTTAGTGTTTTTTGGAAGACGATTGTTTTTTTTCTTACTTACTGATTGTAAAACACAACCATCTACAGTATGTGTGTGTATCTAGTAGGGCGCTTTAATTCGAGAAAAACTTATTCGGTATATAATGATTTTGCTTATAATATACAGTCAAGTTTTCTGGCCAATCATCAATCAACTAAGCCTATCACAGTCTACTGCTGGAAATAGAACTCACCCAGGTTTCACCACCACACTCTGTCCTCCACACCTTCTGCTTCCAGTCACAAGCGGCGGGTAAATGCGTAACACACTCGCAATCCCAATGCTTATCCTTTTGACAATTCAACAGTATTTTTAGGGGCGTGAGGAACAAGGTGTAAAGTTTACTCATCCACCATAGAAAAGGGAGAATCCTCCGACCAGACGGGTGTTGTGTCTGGCGGGCCGACTGCCCGACTGTTGATGTCGGATAGTCTTATATATGTCGTTCGCGCGGTAAACTCTAATTGCGCGATGCAGGATTTGTGTGACGTCATGTCTGTGATGCGTAGTTTGTATGTGGCGGTGTAACCGCTACAGTATTCATTGCGTTCTTTACATTGTCGAACAGATGATTTTTGACGTGTAACATCTCTCCGCTCGCTTCCCTGCAACCTGCGGGAGTGATTTAGTGAAAAGGGACGGAAGGGTGTAACAGGAAGCCGAAGAAGCGCGCGCTATTTGATTTGACCAATGAGCGCGCGGTGCTAGCGTTCGCGGTCAGATGTGTACCAACCCATTTTCCGAGAGGTTGTTAACAGGATTCAATTCAAAGTCAATTCAAAATATTTTATTTTCACATAAACCTACAAGGGCACTTTTGAAACGTCAGAAGCTAGGTGAACGGTACCAATTGGTTGTTTCCTACGCAGAAGAGCCGGCAAGAAACTCTACGGTCACTCTTTTAAAAGTAAATGTTTTTTACAATGTTTTCAAATTACAGTGTTAATAGGTATAAGAGGATAGTGTAGGTCTATCAACGAGTACCAGGTACTTTAAAAAATAGACAATGGTCCACAGATCTACAGTCTGTGCCTACAACGTTCTCACATTCACAAAATCTAAAAGAAAAGAATCTATAAAAAAGATAAACAAAATAATAAAAAATACCTATTTAAACCAAATCACATGATTGCCACTACAGCTGTAACAAATCTAATTTAATAAAACATATAGATTATTGTAGGTATATAATGTCAAATAATGAAAAGATTATGTAAAGGAAGGATGTAAAAAAAATGGTAAAATAAAATAATCATCGTACTTTGGGAGCAGTTAATAGACATTTATGTAGGTATGCCGTTAGTGAGGTACCAGAGAAGCCGCATTTGCAGATGGAATTATTGCCAAACGTCCTTGCCTTTCAAGAACGGATTCACCCCTGTAGGCACGATGGGCATGCCCACAACCCTAATAGACTTGTGACGTCACACTTTCACGATCTATTTTTTTTTTTCCTTTTGTTCCTTCTGGAACAGGCTAGGGTTAGAGACCTTGCTGCCTAGTCATCAGTTAACCACGGTCTATTGAGCTCGATAGGCTAATGATATTATATCCAATTCCTGAATAAAATTAAAATAAACAATTTAATCGTGCGTGATTTGGAACGCAGCGAAGTGCTTACGAGTCCGCGCCAGCACTAAAGTCCGATAGACGCGGCGCGCTTAATTTAAAAAAAAAACCTAGAGTTGAAGTTGAGGTTGGGGCATTGAGTACTGGTAGTGAAATTGAGAGTCCTCCAGCTGAAGTGGATAATGATTTAGATATTGCTGCTGGAGTTTTGTTATTGAACCCTGAATTTGCTTCAGCACTTCTGGCACTTGGCCGATTTTTGGGTGGCTGTGCCCACAACCTTTTAAGAGGGCTGGATCCGCGCCTGTTGCCTTTATCGTGATGATAATGATGATCAGTGTTGTTTATAACACATATGCGTCCGCCAAGATGTCAGAGTTTACACATCATTATGCGAAAATTGTAAGGCTCGCTCGATTTTTTACGATTACGAATTTCCCTCAAAATCAGATTGAAAAGTGAGTTACGAAATTGGCACTACCTAGATTTTAATCAATAAGATGAGTCCTTTAAAACTTTCGACAGCAAGTTACATTATGTTAAGTACACACATTTATAAGCAACCTTTATAAAAAAAACCCACCTCGGCAAATAATGACGAATATGATGAGTGACACTTTCTCTCGCTTATTTATAACTCATGTGTCATCGATTATCGTGTCAAAATATTTAGTTTAACGAGTCAATTATATTCAGTTCACGCTTTACATTGCAGATTAATAACTTCTAAGTTATTTCAGTCTTGATTTAAAACCGGCGATGTATTCGAAAGTCATCAATTCTATAGTGTGCTGTTAAGTATGTCAGGCCTGTTGCCGCCGGAACTGGTTCTGCATACAAAAAGACTCATGAGAGAGAACTCGAAGAAAGTGAACGTATCGTTTTCGTGGTTCTTAAACGTTTGTGTTTGTTGTCACTTTTGTTTAATACCATCCTTTTTTGGCCGTTATTCGGCGAAACAAGGCGTGCGTGACGCTCGTGATTGGTCCCATTCGACAAACCTGTTTCTGTAGACCAACAGATCTATTAATGCACTAGACAAGCCGTGTGTCCGATGGGATTTCCCATCTGCAAAAATGACGACCTTCCATACAACTTTCATCCCCCCTTTAGGGGCAAAACTTTGTGCTTTTTGACTCAGTGGTTTAAGCTGTCCGTTGTCTGACAGTAAGAGAATTTAAGATTTTAGAATATTATGCACTTGGATTTACTGTTAAATCCTGTGCATTTGACTTTAGTTTTTTCCTAAGTCTGTGTTTAGGACATCTTATCCTATAACAAGACGCTGCCTTTACATTCACGATGAGGATGATGAATAAATCATGATGAATGTTTGTCGTTTAGGGCTGTCAATATATTTTTGAAGCTTCGTCTGGGTGAAACTTCTTGTTTTAACATAAAATATATCCTACTAGCTGTTGCCCGTGACTTTGTCTGCGGTCCAGGATGAAAAATAGCCTATGTCCTTACCCAGGTCGTGGTCTATCTGTGTGCCAAATTTCATCCAAATCCGTAAAGTTGTTTTAGCGTGATTGAGTATTAAACCAACAAACTCACTTTCGCATTTATAATAATTACTCGCTGCGCCCCGCGGTTTCACCCGCATAAGTTTCGATTCCGTGGGAATATCGGGATAAAAAGTATTTTATGTGTTAATCCAGGCTATAAAGTATCTGTGTGCCAAATTTTATCCAAATCCGTTCAGTAGTTTTAGCGTGAAGAAGAGACAAACATACACACTCGCAAACTTTCGCCTTTATAATATTAGTAGGATTATAATTAGTATGACACCCGGCCGTACTGTAGCTTCCAGTTAGTGAAAGAGTTTTCTCGAGAATCAGATCAGTAGTTCTGAAGATTACCCCTTACATACAAACTCACAAATTTTACCTCTAAATATATAAAATCTTATATATTTTAGAGGCATGAGGAACAGGGTGTAAAGTTCACTCATCCACCATAGAAAAGGGAGGATCCTCCAACCAGACGGGTGTTGTGTCTGGCGGGCCGACTGCCCGACTGTTGATGTCGGATAGTCTTATGTATGTCGTTCGCGTGGTAAACTCTAATTGCGCGATGCAGGATTTGTGTGACGTCATGTCTTTGATGCGTAGTTCGTATGTAGCGGTGTAACCGCTACAATATAAAATTCTCGTGTCACAATGTTCGTTCCCGTACTCCTCCGAAACGGCTTGACCGATTCTCATGAAATTTTGTGAGCATATTGAGTAGGTCTGAGAATCGGCTAACATCTATTTTTCATACCCCTAGGTAGGGTAGGTAGGTAGGGTAGGTAGGTAGGGTAGGTAGGGTAGGTAGGTAGGGTAGGTAGGTAGGGTAGGTAGGTAGGGTAGGTAGGTAGGGTAGGTAGGTAGGTAGGTAGGGTAGGTAGGCAGGGTAGGGTAAGTAGGGTAGGTAGGGTAGGTAGAGTACGTAGGGTAGGTAGGGTAGGTAGGGTAGGTACGGTAGGTAGGGTAGGTAGGGTAGGTAGGTAGGGTAGGTAGGTAGGTAGGTAGGGTAAGTAGGGTGGGTAGGTAGGTAGGGTAGGTAGGTAGGTTGGGTAGTTAGGTAGAGTAGGTAGGTACTTAGTGCTACCCGTGCGAAGCCGGGGCGGACAGCTAGTATTAGTATAGAAGTAAAGATGGCGAAGATTCCTTTTCCACTCAGTAGATATAATCATTACAATTTTCAAACAAGATTTATGACATTATATTAGTCTGTGAAGTATTGATTTGATCGAACACGTTATTCACCGTAAGCCAATGCCACGGTAATTTAATGTAGATTCCATTGTACCTACTCAATTCATCGCTTGTTGTGGGAGATTTCACAGTAGGTACTTTAATGTTCTAAATATTTTTTGAGAATTAATAGAACCTAGACTTATTTTCTTTAAAGTCTAATTCCTGTTTTTTGATATCCAGCTATCTAATTACGCAACACATTTTCGTAAACGATTACGACAAATTTGTTTCATTTTGACAGTTCAACAACATTCATTGCGTTATTTACGTTGTTGAGCAGATTTCCATTTATATTTAGATCACAAAACTTTACAAGTGTAAAATTCTACAAAATTGTTACGTTGTAGAAAAAATTGCGTAAAAAAATACAAATATTTATGAGTTAAAATTTATAATCTCAATTCTTTCGCATTTTTAAAATCATAAATTCATAACAAAAAGGAAGAGGAAAAAAAAAGATAAATGTTTTATCTATGTATCTATCTCATGAATGAGGGTTATGTATAAGTTGTAGACTTGTCACTAGAATTTATATATTTGTTAGATATTTCCGTTACACGCGGTCTTGCAAAATTTAAAAGTAAATACTACTTTAAAAGTAAATTGTCATTGTAAAGTTTTGTGGTCCAGAGTCCAGAAGTACATGTCAAGTGATTGGCTTGGCAGGTTGTTATTTCCATCAATCAATGACAACAAGGAAAACAGCAGATTTGGCGATCATGGATTAATTTCAGGTTTTCAGGAATAGAATATACCTACTTAATAGTGGGATCATTTATGTGAAATGTAACATGCGTTGAAACGAACATGCCGTCGAAATATATGCAATGCAACACAACAAATTGGTGATTTTTTTTCAAAGTTAGTTCCTGTTGTATTTACGATTTTTTATCACCTGTAAGTATTTTTCAAAACGTGTGTAACTTATACATACACGCAAAGTACTTATCATAAAAGTTCAATGCACTCTTGATGACACTGAGTGTAATAAATTATATTTATTCAGTGCTTTAGTTTCACAAAGGAGATCGTCTCAGTTCTTTGAAGATATACTAGAGATGTGCTTAGGTATGCGTACGGTACCTAAAATAATACTGCAACCACAAAATTAGGTTTGGTGTAAGTCAATTTTAGGTAGGAACATTAAAATAACATTTTATTTTTACCTAACTTACTCTCTGCTAGTTTTTAGGGTTTCGTACGTTCGAATGAGAAAACGGACCTCGTAAATGATCACGTGTGTGTCATGACCGTCTGTCACAGCCAATTTTTTCCGAATCCAATGGACCGATAAAGTTGAAATTTGGTACACATATGGATTTCTGTGACCCATGGACATGTAACTTAAATAAACGAACTGAAACTGTGGCGTGTGTCTCAATTTTATTTTTATAATTTTAAAGTTATTTAAGAAAATAGATGAAAATTTACCAGCACTGAGCCTAAAATTTTGGAAAAAAATACAGAATATAGTAGTATACATATTGATTACAGGATAACCTATAAGAAGGTCTTAAAATAACATGGTAAATCTCCCAATACTCTGCGTACAAACTTAAATTTGCAGTTGGAATGTGAACATGTTTTTCAACTACAATGTTAAATTTGTCCTTGGGATAAATTCATCCCAACTACGGAACCCTTCATTGTGCGTGGTCCGAAACGCACTTGCCCGTTTTTTTTTTTTAAAGATTGGTCATTTCCCAATCCATGAATAAGTCTACTATGTCACTATGTCCTAGAAGACCGGATTTCCGAATTAAAGAAGAAGCTTTTGACCAGTGTTGAGATAACAAGTTGGTATCTAATAAACTTATGATTAGGCATAATGTGCAGATAGAGAGTGGAAGAGGAAGGAGAGGCCTTTGCCCTGCAGTGGGAATATACAGGCTAAAGGTAGTAGGTACGTAAGTATATATCGCCGAATAGGGCTAGTAATAATGACGGTTTCATGACGGCGCAAAGGAGGAAGCGCCGATCGCGAACGAAAAAGAACCGCTGCGGCAAAGCTCCTACGGAGCACGAAGTGAGCCTGCGTGCCGCAAAGTCAAACACACTGGTGTACATCTCCCGCCTGCACTACACCACTAAGGCGGAGGACACTGTGGAGTACGTGCTCCAAAAGAAGAGGTACACGCCGAGGGTGCAGTTACTAAATTCCCACCGGAACGTCAATTTCAAGGACATCGTTGTGAGTGTACCGAACTGTTAATCTGCCCCTCGTCATGGAAGTAGACTTTTGGCCGCAGGACGTGGTGTTCCGTCGCTTCCGCGGACAAGTTCCACAAGACAGCACAAAGTCAAGTTAGTGCAAAGTGAAGTGCTAAGGGCCTGTGTTGCCTGAAGTAAATGGTAATATTATTTTTATTATCATATAGTTCCAAATGTTATTTTATGCCTTGTCATATGACCAAATCTTTATTACTAAATCAATCACATGACCAAACTATCACCTCCAACCGGTTCAAAACAATCGAAGATCGTCGGAATGTTCCCCAGGACAGTGCCATCCTTTGTACCTTATCTGATGCTCGACAAGGAGTGACCGGTGGCTGTGGTTGCACGTCTTGACAATGACAATGGAACCGTTAGCATGTAGGCGGTAACCGGTACCACATCGGTTCACTGAACTTTGATTATATTATGTCATTCATTTGCTTACTGCTACGGTATTTTTATCTTGACTCATGTGTCTGAATGGAGAACAAATTACTTGTCTTCGTATAAAAGAAACGGAATTATTTCGAAGTAATACAGTGAGGAAAGTTAATTGTTAAGCAAATTGCCACTCTACGTCGATTTGCCGTGCCAATGCCATAGCCATTTCGTATAACTGTCAAAGATAGACAGTTGTGATTTGAATAAACGGACTATTTGGTAGTTACTTTGCTTACAGTCCGGCCGTCGAGAGAACGCGTTCTTGACACCTGTCAGTTTCATACTAACGAATATGTATTTTGCGAAATTGATCCCTATTACAACTAGAAATTGTCCCGGTCCAACTGACAGCTGTCAGGAACGAATTTTCTCGGTGGCTGGACTGTAACAATGAATTACTCTTATTATTTTTGTTCCCTTTGTGTCAGCCGAAGAACGAGTTGAATGGCGCTGAAGCGCTACACTATATAAAAGATAGCTTGATCTTTGCGACATAAATGTCAAACTGACATTCCTATAGTAGGAATTCATTCATTAGGTCGGCGTGCCCGTAAAGTATGTCATTGAAAGTTACTGTCTGTACTATTATGAAATTCAGGACTTCATAGGCGGTGATTTTACTGACAGCTGTCGCAGAGATCAAGCTGTCTTTTACGAAGTATAGTCCAAAAATCTACCAAGTGCGAATCGAACCCGCACACGAAGCGTTCCGTACCGTGTTCCGTATTAAGATTCTCTTAAGATAGAGAGAGACTAAGAGATCTTGTACCCGCTTTAATTATTAACTTTATTTAATTTTTATTATTTGTTGATATATGCTCAACCATCGATTTGCCTTTATAAGTCGATAACAATAAAAATTGTATTGTTTCTCGTTAGTGAAAGTTGAGCTCATTTAGCGGCAATAGAAATACAGAATCTGTGAAAATTTTAATTGTACACCTATGACAGCGGAGGCTTAGTAATAGGGATCCGTTTGGCAATCTTTGGGTACGGAACCTTAAAATTAACTCTTACCTGAACAGACAGCTGTGCTGCTGGGGAGTTTGTTGCGCGACTTCTTCTTCCCAGCTGTAGCATTAGGAAGTGGTGAAGGGTGAGCGTTTTGGGGCTGTCTTATGTAATTTTGACGTTTAAAAATGCAGAGTATAAGCCTAGTTCGATTTTGAAAAAGAATTGTTGCTTTGTAGATTATTTATAACGTGTGATCCTGGGTTCGTTTCCAAGGTCAAGCACAGTATTGACGGGGTGTCTTTAATGGTTAATGTCTCAGTATGCTTAAGGGATATATCCGAACCCATTTGCGTTGACCATCAAAACACTATGTATATGACAATAAAGTTTATATTTTGGAATGCTTTTAAGTTTATTACGGATTAATGTATGGACAGTCATGTCAGTCATAAAAGCATTGTTTGACTAATTGACGCATTAGTTGAGTGGAGTTATTTGTATTGCAGCTTTTAAATTATCAACGATCCATCATCGGAAGGGTATCGAAACTATAAGCCTACCCGAATTTTAGTCTAGCTATGACCTAGATAGATTTGTTTGTGTTAGTTATTGATTTCAGAATCCGTGCTCGTTCGTTTCATATAAGCTTGGTATGTACAATTTTTTATATAAATATTTTTTATTATTTAATAAACGAAGGTTTACCTTTATGTGAAAAAGTGTCATTATATAAAAAAAAAAATAGGTATATGTTATGTAAAAAAGGAGCTATGTCTGCCAACAAACTGCTTTGTAGTTTGGCAGAGGTAGGTACTCGTAATAATGTCTTGTAAAAAATATTTCTGTGAATAAACACTTTTTCTTTTTTCATATGTACATCGTACCTAACGATTAAGTTAAAACAGTTTGCAGTAGTACGGATATACATATATTTAGGGGTATGAGGAACAGGGTGTAAAGTTCACTCATCCTCCATAGAAAAGGGAGGATCCTCTGAGACGGGTGTCATGTCTGGCGGGCAACTGCCCAATGGCTGAAGTCGGGAGCTTGTATATATGTCGATCGCGTGGTAAACTCTAATTGCGCGATGCAGAATTTGTGTGACGTCCGGTCTTTTTGATGCGTAGTTCGCATGTGGCGTTGTTGATGCCGCCACATATATATACCAAGAGCTGCCACCAGCGGCTTCACCCACGTGATATCTTTACAAATTATAGCCTATGTTACTCAGTCAAATTCAACTGGTGAAAGAGTTTTTAAAATCGGTCCAGTAGTTTGAGTTTATTAATTACAAACAAAAATCTTTTCTCTGTATATTTATAAATTAGTGCAGATTACACTCAAGGGCGTCGCAAGCCAGTGGTAGATATATGCAGGATGGGAAAAGTATGATTTGAAGGTAGTCAAGAGTCAAGAGCACATGATGCTTTACACTTGTAGTGCGAGTCTTACCTCTATGGCACACAATAGGGCCAAAATCGACGCTGGTGGACATCAATCTGCCTTGCCTTTTCCCAACTATATTGGGGTCGGCTTCCAGTCTAACCGGATGCAGCTGAATACCAGTATTTTACATGGAGCGACTGCCTATCTGACCTCCAAAACCCAGTAACTGGGTAATACGATACCCCTTGGTAAGACTGGTTGTCAGACTTTCGGGCTTCTGACGACCCGTAACGACTGTCAAAGATCCACGAATGACAACCGGGACCAACGGCTTAACGTGCTTTTCGAGGCACGGAGGAGTCTCGGTATGTAAAGATGGTCACCCGTCCACAGACCAACCCCGGCAAGCGTAGCTTAACCTGACGGATCGACCCGTGTGGCAGTTACTACTTAGCCACGAGCTCCTCTTAGGCTGGTGGACATATGATTTGATAAATCAAAAGTAAAAAAAAAAAAAAAAAAAAACTGTTCTCGGTAGTCCCAATAGGAACTCAGAAAAATAATCGGAAATAAACGGATTGGAAACGGACCTTTTGGGTCGTTTTTCCTAAAAGTATTCAGAACTCTAAGAGCTGAAACCTAATAGGACTCTACCACCAAAACATAGATACATATATTACGTCCCCAGACTCTAGATTAGACCCCGTTTGGGAGTCCAAATAAACAAAATAGGCTTAGTTTTTTTACATTAAAATTCCTTGGATATGTTTTTTTTACCTCTAGGACAGCTGCCCTCTTTACTCCCCTTGGCAACGCCCTTGATTACGCCTGTAGGTAAAGGTGTTTAGTACAGCCTTATTTCACCAGTTATGTTTAAGTCACATGTAATGGGAGTGAGCCTATTGCCATTTACTGGGCACAAATCCAGACTCCGAGTGAGAAACTCCTGTTTGGGAAAACCCACTTGACCATCCTGGGAATCAAACCCAGGACCCTATTCACAGCAGTTGCGATCGCCGACATTCCATAATACCTACTCAATTAACTTCAGCAAGTAGTTATAAGTTGAACAACACTAAAAAATCTTTCATCTGCATTAACGCAACAAAGCGTATAATTAATGCGAAATCGATCACGTTTAGTTGTTGGGAAGTGAACCGGACTCGATAAATTTTTCCGTTAGCTAAAAAGTTAACACTGTTCTGTAATCGATTGTATTAATTAGTAGGTACTGCCTTATTCAACAATGTCGAAAAAAAGAAGAAAATGGGAATGCTCAAAAGGGGTATTGAGTCGATTGCATCGAAAATGTATAACAATTTGAACTTCGGTTATCCAAGAATAACTAAAGATTTGGGATGAATTTGGCAAAAACAGGCCTACAGTTGTAATTATGGCAGCATGCTAAAAAGAAAATACACAATGGCTTATTACACGACTGCCCAAAAAGGAGTGTAATGTATTCAGGGTTGATGTATGTATGTATGTATGTGAGTTTCTTTATTCCACCATAACTTTTAAACGCCTGAACAGATTTGGATGTATGGGGTATCGTTAGAATCCTTAATGGCTATATTTTTGGTAAAAAAACGAAATAAAAAGTATACAACTTATTTTTAAGTTGTATTCCCTGACTAAACAAATAAATAAAATTGTCATTGCAGTCGGGGGACCTCTTAGATTAAAAAGTGTTCCACAGAATGGTCCCCCGACTGCAATGACAATTTTATTTATCTGTTTAGTCAGGGAATACAACTTGTTTTTTACTTTTTGGTTCGTTTTTTGGCAGGGCAGTCGTGTTTTTAATTTTTTCTTTCTTCAATTCCTTTGGGTGATGCCAGTTGCAGCTGAATTCCAGTATTTTACATGGAGCGATCTGCTGCCTATCTGACCTCCACAACAGTAATGGGGTAACACAAGTACCCCTTCTTAAGATTCCTGATGGAAAACCCTAATAACAGTTGGTGGGAATCAAACCATGAACTAAGACCCGCCTCCTTCTAAACCATATTACTTATCTATGTATGTACTTCAGAATAATTTTGTAATACAATAAGATCTCTTAACTACCTGCGTAGATTAATTCTGAGTTGATACAATTAGCCTATAATAATTGCCAGAGGAGGTTTGTAATCCGACCAGATAATACGCCTACTGGATATTTTGGCTAGCTTCGGTATTTACCTGAGGCAGGCACAGTATTTTGATTCAAAGTCAAATCATTTATTTCAATTAGGCACAAAAAAAGGCACTTTTGAAAGTCAAAATTTGTAAAAAATAATAATAACTGATTCTAGTCGCCCATTCCAAAGGGTAGTTTTCGTATGGAGAAGAATGGGCAAGAAACTCCACCGTTACTCTTTTAAAAAAATCATTATATTTTGTATACACTAATTATATAATTATATATGAAGACAATGCACCTAGAATAAGATTACTATACCACGATAGGTAAAAAGAATGAAAAATGAAGGAATTACATAAATTAATTATGTGATAGATGCATGGTGCTCACATACTTACAAACATTGTATAATTATACTATATTCCTAGCATTATAACAAGTAATACTAATAATAAGTCAGTGTGTGAGTTCAAGTAATCACAAAATATAAAATAAATGTAAAAAAAAAAAACAATTAAGTTAGATAGATAGGATACTATTTTTTGTATGTAACTACACCACAAAGGTTACAACTTTATCTAATAGGCTAGTGAGCTGGCCCTGCTCCGTACGGCTATTACAACTTGCCAAAATATTCATATTATTATACGTAAGTACGTAAGTTTGATATAAATATTAATCAATTTATCTGTTAGTCTGTTTCACTTCTATTTCTTTTTACCTACTGTGATGTAGGTAGTTATTTTATTCTAGGTACCTAAATATAAAAAATAAAAAATGTTTTATTGACATAAATAAGTTGTTACATTTTAATTTGAAGCCCTGACTCTTGAGCTAGTTGGAACCTGTGTTACAGGAGTCAGTGTGCCTCGTCTTCACATATAATTATATAATTAAGGTATAAAAAATATTGTAAAACATTTTTAAATGAGTATCGGTGGTGTTCCCTACCCATTTTTCTCCATACGAAACTAAATTTTGGAAGGAGCAACTAGAATCATTCTACGTTTTTGTTAATTTTTGACTTTTAAAAATGCATTTTATGTGGCTATTTGAAATAAATTATTTGACTTTGACTTTGAACATAAATGACAGACGAACAGTCATTCAGTTTAACATAACTGGCGAAAAGTGGGTGTACTATAAGGTACCTTCGAAGAAGTTCATATCTATTCACCGTAGGGACTATTTTTGTTTGCAGCGCTCGGCCGCTATAATACCGGGGCGGGAACAGATGTAGTCATCGTGTTCACGGGATTTTGTTTTCAAAAATGCTTAGATATGAAATTCTACGATAGTACACCTCATGTACATGTTATTTGTGTTTAATAACCAAGTACAAAAAAAAGTTATTATTTTCTCTTTTAAACGATGCGATGGTGACATCGCATCAAAATCTGTGGCGTAATTGAGAAGAACAACTCAGTCACACAGACAGACACGAACCGCGTCTGTAATTTATAATATTATAGATTACAAGATAGGTCTCTACATTCAAGCAATGAAAATGTTAAGGATCTTAAGTTCATCCGTGTAAAGTGCATGCATGATAAAGGAGAATGTGAAATTGTAAGATTCGCCTTTTGTGCGAGCCTCATGTTTGTAGTGGAGTAATCCTGTAAATCTCTCAGAGTTATGAACTATGAACTCACTTGTGCATACTGTCATATACAAATGGGCCTAGTACAGTTCGATTCATACAACTGAACTTATGTTCTGCGATTTCAGCGGTCTCTCCAATTCTGGAGTCATAGCGCTTGATGGCACGCTTCTCCCAGTCTGCTCCGACTTTCGGTATCTCGGTTCGCTCGTGCAAAGCGATGGCAAAGTAGACCGGTCGGTTAAGCACAGAATTAACACTGGATGGAACAATCTGCGACTTCCGCATTCCCCTCAAACTGGGGAAGATATAGAAAACAATGGACAGACCTGCTGCCTTGTATGGATGGATCAGAATGTTGGGCCACAAAAGGGATGAATGAAAGGCAATTTCATGCAGCTGAGATGAGAATGCTAAGAGGGATGTGTGGTGTTACACGACTGGATAGAATAAGAAATTGAGTACAAAAGAGGAAGGCTGAAAGTGGCACCGGTGACCGAAGTTGTGCGGAAATCGGTTGTCATCGTTTGTCAATGAGGGAAATATCGTGAGGAAAGTTTTGAGTGTGAATGTCGATGGCTATAGGAGTAGGGGAAGACCAAAGAAACGATGGATGGACTGTGTGACAGATGATATGGCGAGAAAGGGGGTGACTACCGAGATGACGACTGATAGAGAAGTGTGGGAGAAAGAGACATGTTGCGCCGACCACGAATAAATAGGCTTAAGGGCAGGAGAATGATGATGACAGTTCGATTCAAACTTAATGGTGGCTCGGAAGTGCCACCATTAAGGCTCGTGCAGACCAGCGCGATGCGACGGCGCGACGCGACTCGAACAATACAATTTCTAAGAAAACTTCACGGTAAAACAATAGCCGGTGTCGCGTGGCGCTAGTTTGAACGAAGCTTTAAGTTTGAATCGGGGTGTATTATTATTAAATGATACTGGTCATTTCTTATCTGCCAGGGCTTATTTTTAATCTTATATTTTTAATCGTTTTTTTTTACATTGTTCTCACATATAGAATCAACAAGAGTAATGTACCCAGGATTTTGTAATTTCTATATTTAAAAGAGTGTCCGTGTAGTTTCTTGCCCATTCTTCTCCATAGAGATCTACGTTTTGGAATGGGCAACTAGCTTCAACTTTCTGACTAACTGACTGACTCTTTGACAGTTCAAAAGTGCCTGTAAATGGTTTAATTGAAATAAATGCTTTGAGTTTGAGTTTGAAATGAATAACTAAGAAGTTTACGGAAAAAGAAAGGTTGTATGTAATAAGTCATGGAAAAGTAGTTTTTACTAAAATAATAGCATTGCTTTATAAGCTAATTGATAATTAAAATGTTAGCACACGATTTTAAAGTAATTATTTAATTAAAGAATTTTACGACAGCTTCTTTACGGCCTATTAACTATACACCGTCGTACTCTTACGTCCTTGCTACATGTGTTATGCTTATTAGGGTTGCTGTTTACCGTTACATTCGTTCGAAGAGATTCCCCCGTGGCCTGGATCCGAGCTGCTTGCGCGGGCGCAGTGCACGATATCATACGGCGACGCGCACACGCGCGCACACTCGCCGACAATATTTTTTAAACTTCTTTTTAAATTGAAAGTTTAGACTCGTGAATATAGTTAATTATGTGTACAGTTATGGCGCGTTTGTTAATTGTGTTTGGTGAGTGTTTTTGTTTAAAAGAAAGTTTTCTACAAAGAAAGATGTAAGGAAATAATAAGTCATGTTTAATCTTCGATTTTATGTATTTTATTGAAGATTAATTTGTGCCTGTAGAGGTAAAACAGATTAATGGCTAACAGTTCGTTACGCTCCTTTTCCTTTCGGGAAGAGTAGGTAGAGCTCGCAGCGGTTGCTTCGTGAGTTAAATTCACTTTCGCTTGTAACTTATATGCTCAATCGGAATATCGTGAACTGATGTTTCAATTTTTAGTTGTAAGTTTTTTCTGGTACAGGTGTTTAGCTAAATAAATATATAAACTTGTGGATACTATTTCCGTTATCGTACGAGAGATCTTCGAATTCAAATTAATCTAAATGTATATTAAAAAGATAATAAAGATAAAGATTTGTTCATATTCGAGGAAAGACTTTCATTCCAGTTCATTACAATTAACTAGAAAAAATATCGAAATGATGGTGAAAACTGCATCAAAATCTGTTGCGTAGTTGTAAGAACTACGCGGTCACACAGACCGACACGAAAAGCTCAAACAAATAGTTAATAATAAATTATATTTATTCAGGCAACCATTGATCCATTATATTTACATTTACATTTATATTGTTAGTATGAACTGAAAAACTGTTAGTACCTAATAACTAAGAGAGAGTTAGTCCTCTGGGTGAGGCTCCACATCAGTGGGCTGTCTAACTTATTGCCTATTATTAGCAATTATATTCCTAATTCCTTCCCTCGTGCCTCAGAAAGCACGTTAAGCCGTTGGTCCCGGCTGTCATTGTGTTGGTCCCGGTTGTCACGTGGATCTTTGACAGTCGTTACGGGTGGTCAGAAGCTCGAAAGTCTGACAACCAGTCTTACCAAGGGGTATCGTATTACCCAGTTACTGGGTTGTGGAGGTCAGATAGGCAGTCGCTCCATGTAAAATACTGGTATTCAGCTGCATGCGGTTAGACTGGAAGCCGACCCAATATAGTTGGGAAAAGGCTAGGCAGATTGATATTCCTGTATATTATGAAACTATAATAGTGTTTCTTGTTGAAAAACATTCTGTGGCAAATTTATTTAATTTAATTTAATCTGTTAAATTAATTATTATACAGGCTTGTCTTTAAAAAATTTGGACAGTGACTAAAAGTTCATTTTAGTCACTGTCCAAATTTTTTAAAGACATTAGGTATGATTCACTAACTCAACTTTTTGAAAAAGAAATCGATACGTAAAATTTTCATATTAAATCATTTTCTCGAAAGAACTATCCGCTCTGCGTGGTATATAATAACTTTGTGATGTGATATCTCAATATTTTTGTATTGAGTGATACTAAAAGAAAAAACACGTATTCAATGATTTTCGCCAAAGACTAATATATTAAAATTTGGACAATGACTAAAAATTCAGCCTGTATACTTAAACTAGTTTTTGCCAGCGGCTTTGCCCGCGTGCATATCGGAAATTATCCCAAACAGGAACCGAGTTTTACTACCGGGATTAAAAGTTACGCTTTTACGTTAAAACGGCTGAACGGATTTGAATGAAATTTGGCACATGGGTAGACCATGACCTGGGTTAGGACATAGCATACTTTTTATCTCAATATTTCCACGGGATTGAGACTTATGTGGGTGAAACCGCGGGGCGCAGCTGGAGAATGATATAAATGTACCTACTTTTTGAGAAATTAAAGTCTTAAATAATAAAGAAAATAATGACAGTGTTTCATAGCCCTGTATATTTTTCTTCGTTGTAAAACTTTGTAGAGGGTTGATATCTGATGACTTCAAAAAATTAATTCAAACCTGTCGATCGCGGAGTAGGTAATCCACTGTCTTCCAGCAGATTGAATATCACTCAAATCTAACGACAGTAGGCATCTCAAATGATTCATTTGCTATGCCCCAGTTTAAAAAACGATGGATCTCGGTTGGAAACCAGGTAAAATTGGATAGATCCGAGATGCGAGCTGCAATTGTGACCGATTTAAACTGTAATGTGATATTTTTTTTAAACCACAAGAAATCACAACAAAACATTCATGATGCTGTCACACGCAGCACCACAGAGTTACGGTAATATGATCATTAATATTACTGTGACAGAGTTATGAATAAAATTGAAATCGTCTGAGATTATCGCCTTAATTGGCTATGTAGATTTGTATTTTTAATAATAATGATTGTTTTGCTTTTTAGGGTTCCGTACCCAAAGGGTAAAAACGGAACCCTATTACTAAGACTTCGCTGTCCGTCCGTCCGTCTGTCACCAGGCTGCATCTCATGAACCGTGATAGTTAGACAGTTGAAATTTTCACAGATTGTGTAGGTATTTCTGTTGCCGCTATAAAAACGACTAAAAACAGAATAAAATAAATATTTAAGGGGGGCTCCCATACAACAGACATGATTTTTTTGCCGTTTTTATAGATAATGGTACGGAACCCTTCGTGCCCGAGTCCGACTCGCACCTGGCCCGTTTTTTCATGTAATTAAAGTTGGTTAGTATATGGTATATAGAAACTTAGGTACTTATTACAAAAAATACATCGCTGATACATATTATCGTGATCAATTAAGAATCTAAAAATACGGTTGTCGTCACGTAAAAAGAACGCTGAGCGACAGTGCAGGGGTTGTGTCTGCGCACGGGTTCAGTCGCATCCTAAAGTATACTAGGCTATTGGTTTTATAATAGGTACTTTATGAGCTACTTAGTACTATGGAATAGGCTGGAGTCGATTAATCGCTCAGTGCGCAGGTAAACAGCCAGTGTTCTTTTTACGTGACGGGACCAGGGGGCCAACCACTTCTTAAAGCAGCATTATTTTAATGTTACTACATTGCGAGAAAGAAGTGGAGTTATACAGGACGTCTAGCTCCATCTCTTTCCCACGCTCAAGTAAGGTTAAAATAATACTGCTAAAAGAGGTGGTGGTAGGACCCCTGTACCTGTTTGATGCATAGTGTCTTAATGCCTAGCATATGTGAGATAATACAACATGCTGATTAATTACATGAACACAACTACACACACAACTTTTGCGTGGATGTGACGCATTTTTTCCCCCAAATTTGTTTTTTAGTGTTTGTTCCTTTGCTTCGTCATATGTACCGCAAATAAACGTATTTTCTTTCTTTTTTTCTTTTTTCTAACTACCCGAGGTATTTTTTTTTTTTTTTTTTTTTTTAATGTTTTGTCGCACACTGTCTGGGTAGGGTTGTTGATATTCATTTAATTCATTCATGAGTGCTGCTGCGATTCTAAAGTCATCATCACAGTATCATCATCATTCATCGTCATCATTGCATTCTTCGCTGTTTCGTTGTTATTAGTACCTACTCTCAGTGCTTAACTGACTTTCTTTACGTTGTTGGATGGTGGAATATGTGCAACATAACCGCATGGTGCACTACCACTCTCTTTTTGACCACAGGAAACTCTTTATTCCACGCTTGCAATGTTGGCACTTTATGCACACTGTGGTGCTGGTGATAAAGATCGCTTTAAGCGATAAGACCGCCCATTGTGTCACCCTATGTAAAATTTCTAAATTTATGTCTGTGATTTTTATGGTGTACAATAAAGAGTATTCTATCTATCTATCTATCTATAAATTAAATTAATTAAATGTGAGAAACTAATTTCACATTTTTTATATCTACCATCATGTACTTATCGTACATAAGTTTTTTTTTATTGATGTTGGGTTTTTATTGGGCATTTTCCTTTATAATATCTAACAAATTGGAAGGAAGTGGTCAAAAAAGTAAATATCAGCTAATCACCAACCGAGTATATACGATAAGAACCTAGTAACTGGGCGACCGAGCCCTGCTTTGGTGAAAATAGAGAATGCTCATTTAATAGTATACTTAGGATAGTTCATACTAATTCCATGCTGCCGTGATAGTAGGTACTTACTAATTCCATGTTGCCATGATAGTAGGTACTTACTTATTCCATGCTGTCTGACAATTATTGTCAATTATTCTAAGGTGGCCATCTTGTTCTAAACTTTGCTGCTCGAGTGATAATACGTAGACAATGAATTTCCCCAGATATGAGACCTAGCTAGATCAATTTTTTTATACAATTGTGTGTACAATTATTGCAACTTTCATCGAAATCATTAGAGCCGTTTTCAAGATTACAAATATATAACAAATATTGCTCATTTAATAGAATAGGATGTAAAAATAAAACTACACAAACCCTTTACTGTTACATAAAATAATTACTAAAAATAAATCTAAAGTGTATTAAAGATTTTATATATGATGATATTAATTGTTATTATGGTAAAATATCAGTTAACAGTGTTAATCGACTTTCGTTGCTGACCGTACCAAGATCCTCACAAGAAAATGTTTCCATAATTACCGTGCTTGTCAAACGGATTAGTAATGGTGCTTACCTATGTTGAATTGATATTTTCTATACTGTGTGGAACTATCGACCGATTTGCACAGTAGCTATTGAACAATTATGTCCCAAAAGAACGAAAAATTTAAGATACCTACATAGTATTATACGTATAAATAGACTCAATTTTTGTTATATGTTTCTGTCCATGCAACGTTTAATTAGGTTGGGTTATTATATATTATAAATATTGTTGGAGCTGCTGAAGATTGCAAATACTATCTTTGAATTGTATAACTTCAATCTATTATTATTGTATAATTGCATAGCACATGTGTGAGCACTGTGACCATGTACCTTCTATAAAGCTACCATTTGCTGGGTACGTCTTTCATTGACTTGATGTGCCCTGGCGGCTGAGAGTATGTCATGCTCACTCAAATGTCTCGCTGGTGGTGGCGTGTGTGTTGGATCGTTAAGTTCCCTTTAAAATGGTTGAGCTAAGTGATGCTGATCCATGCGTCATGTTCGTGAACGTGCGCCGTCAGGTAGGGACTGGTCATCTCTTGTCTGCCACGGCTTATTTTTATTGTTGAATTGTTTTTATCTTTTTATTACGGACGCTTTTTAAGTGCACGTCTTTCTACATTGTTCTCACATGAATAATTTCAACGTGAATGAATATTATGATTTAAAAGAGTGTCCGTGGAGTTTCTTGCCCGTTCTCTTCTCCATAGGAACCTACGCTTTGGAATGGGCAACTAGATTCATATTTCTGACTGACTGACCCATTGACAATTCAAAAGTGCCTGTAAATGGTTTAATTAAAATAAATGGTTTGAGTTTGGGAAATTTTACTGACGTGATGTGATGGGTAGGACATAACTGGACATAAAACAGAAAAAAAAAATAGTACTTAAACAAGTTTTTTTATTTCGATATCGATGCATGAACTTCCATAAAACTAACATACAGATTTTAATTTGTAAATTATTAAAATGATTTTTCAAATCCGGAACCGTGAAAAGAATGACCAATTTTAACGAAAAGGCAATTATCGTGTGTACCTGAATAGGCATAATAATATTCCTCAAGTATAACTTTATCATGCCTCGTTGGTCTAGTGGTCACAAGGGCTACTGCTGAGCATGAGGTCCTGGGTTTGATTCCCGGGTCGGGCAAAGTGTTATTGGGTTTTTTCATCTGGTATTTCTCAGTAGCAGCCCGGAGTCTGGATTTGTGCCCGGTTGATGGCAATAGGCTCGCCCTCTATTACATGGGACTTAAACATAACTGGCGAAATGTGGGTGTACCTACTACATACACCTCTACCCAACCCTTCGGGGAGACAAAGCGTGATTTTATGTTATGTTATGTTACTTTATCATAGTCCTATATTGTTCCTACTACTGGGACACAGGCCACTTCCGTAATCCACCACGCGGGCCCAGTGCGGGTTGAGAGACATCACATGTCTTCGAATTTTTGGTTCTCGGACATGCCGGTTCCCTCACGATGTTTTCCTTCACCGTTTTGAGAGCAGTGCTGATGAAATAATTTATACAAAGTAATGCGCCTGTCTGGGTTTGAACCCACGACCTTAGAACTCGTAAGCCGGGGCAGATAGCACACTGGGCCACCACTGCTCAACTTATTACCTTAAAAATTATTAAAAGAGAAAATAATAAAAAGGATTAGTTTCACTTATAATAACCATGAAACTGGATTTGAAAATTATACATACCTACGTGGTTGTGAGACGGATTTGATTAAGAAAATAAATAAACAAAAACAACAAAGAAGAATATTTTATATTTTTACTATATTATTATTTATTTATTCCGAATCTGTACTACCAATAACTTACATAAAGTCTGTCAAACTGCATAACAGTTTATGGAATGGATTATATTTTTTTTAAATTAATGTGCTAAAACTTAACTAAGTAAACTATAAAATAATAACTACGAGTATACATACAGTCGGGATAAAAAATCTCACATTTAACAAACGGGCATTTTAGGAAACGTGAGGTTTGTTTTATTTTATTTCGGGATAAAGAACAGGAGTACAATTAAATGTTATACATTTATCTTAATAATTCAACAAAATACACAAAAACAATATACATGAATGAATGGAGTGAAAGTTAAAATGATTGAATAAATGCTTTCTAATAACAAATTTTAAAGGATACAAAAAGAAGAAAAAAAAATTATTATTATTAATTATTTATAAACGCTGCTTAAAGTTAAGTAATGATTAAGTGCCTGTTTAACCATAAATTTTTGACGTTTAAACGCTTCTTAACTTTAAACAACGTTTATGAATAAGAGGGCTAATGTATAAAGTCGACTACAGATTTCCTAAAGTGATGTGCTGTTAGATTAAAAATATCAATGTTTTACAAACATATTTATGAACACGATGAGAGATAGTGTTTTTGTAGAACTCTTTTAAGTTGGTCCTTAGATTTGACATGCGATATCAGTTTTCTATCGTGTTTTATTGACAGCCATCACGTCTGCAGTCTCGCTAGATAATTTAATGTGACCCTGTGTTATCCACTTATCAAACCATCTATACTTAATATTATAAAGAGGTAAAATTTGTTTGTTTATAAGTTTGTATGTACCCTTACATACAAACTTATAAACAAACAAATTTTACCTCTTTATAATATTAAACAATAATGAAAAAGAACACTCAATACTGTATCTGTAATCATAAAAAAACAATCCATTAAAAAAAATCAAATATAAATTCTTACTTTTGCCTGTTAAAAAGTAATGAGGAGGGCCTCTTGTAACGTCAGCGTCGGGCGTTGGGTGACGCAATACTGTTAAACACGTTCAGACCCGCATGGCGACCTCTCTCCCCTTACACTCGTCCCCGGTATTCCTTATAGTTTCGCTAATATTGCGCTTGTCACAACCGTAACCTGTCACAACCGTACCCAGTCTACCCTACTAGCTGCGTCCCGCGGTTTCACCCGAGTAAGTCTCCATCCCGTGGGAATATCGGGATAAAAAGTATCCTATATCCCAATCCAGGCCATAGTCTGCCCATGTGCCAAATTTCATCCTAATCTGTTCACCTGTTTTAACGTGAAAGCGTAACAAACAAAGTCACTTTCGCATTTATAATATTAGTTAGGACTAGTTAAGATTAAATAGGTAGGCCAATTCTTAAGGAAGGTTATAGGCTCGCGGACGAAGTTGCGAATAGAAGCTAGTCGATGATATAGGTGCATATACTCGTAGTTACATAGGTACCCACATAGGCTGTGGTTACACATGCTTTTATTGTGCAATTAAAAGGTTATACTGGAAGGCTTTAGTGGCGATTGCGCAAATAATTATGACATCACAACATTTATCTAAACTACATTCAACATGAACTAGGTAAAGGTACTAAGTGAAGTTAGGGATAGTAATGCTAGGCAAATTGAATATCACCTAAAACTGTCCGTATATTCAAAACATAACTGCCTCGTTGGTCTAGTGGTTGCAAGCGCGACTGCTGAGCATGAGGTCCTGGGTTTGATTCCCGGGTCGGGCAAAGTGTTATTGGGTTTTTCTATCTGGAATTTCTCAATATTAGCCCGGAGTCTGGAATTTTGCCCGGTTGATGGCAATAGGCTCGCCCCCTATTACATGGGACTTAAACATAACTGGCGAAATGTGGGTGTAATATAGGTACACCTCTGCCCAACCCTTCGGGGAAACAAGGCGTGATGTTATGTTATGTTATAACTGTCAAAATAGTGGTGTGACGTCGGACTGCCAAGTCATAGGTCTTGAGTTCGAACCCAAAGTGCGTGCAGTTATCACTTGCTTCAAAAACGGTGAAGGGAAACATCGTGAGGAAACCGAGAGATATTTATAGACGTTTTGTAGTTAGAGCTCAAAAAAGATGTATTAGATCCATGTGTGGCCTAAAAAGCACCGACAGTTGTCAACCGTTCTTTAAAAGCCTAAATATTCTTACCTTACCAGCACTGTACATCTTCGAAACAAATATATTTGTTAAAACACACATCTCGGAGTACAAAGTAGCTTTCAAAAGTCATTATAGAAAACTACGGGACAAAAATAAGTTAGAGCTTGAAATCACACATGGCAGAACAGCCCTAATGAATAAAAGCACTTTCTGTATGGCCACTAAAATATTTAACAAACTGCCTGAGACATTAAAGTCATTAAATCTGGACGAATTCAAAAGAGTATTAATGAAAATATTGATCGATAAATGTTACTACTCGCTAAAGGACTATTTGGATGACAGTTCTATAATCCCTCCTTTAGATAATAAGTATTAGGTTACCTATTTTGACATAACTGTATTTATTTTAGCTAATCGACATTGCAATCCATTGACATTATTCTAATACTTTTATTGACATTTAACATTAATGTACTACCTTAGATTTTATTGTTGACATTGTAGGAATAGTTATTTGATTTAATAATCTGACATTTATGTATTAATTTTAAATTTTATGATTGACATTGTTTACTACACTTTTTATTATTTTAATTTTTTTTTTTTTTCCTGACATTTTTATTTTTATTATTCCGTAAATTTTATTGTTGACAATTTGTAAATATTTATGTTTCACTCACTTCTTGTTTTTTTATAATTTTATTTGATAATAGGTTATGTTGCACGTAAATAATTAATAGTTAAATGTAATATTGATCATATTTGTACGCCAAATGGCAAAACATAGAGCGCATTATAACCATGTAACACCTCTCTGTAAAAACCTATGTTAACAAATAAACAATCTGAATCTGAATCTGACGGCATGTGAAGCCAAGTCAGAGACTCATGGGCGCTATAAAAACTCAGACACCAGGTTAGTCACTATCCAAACGAAAAAAGAAGAAGACTGTCATTATTTGACAGTCTTAAGAAATGGCGATAGGTAGGTATGTAACAAAGCAATGTATTGTGCAATTTGGTAAAGTCTTGATTTCCCTGACTGTTGGTATATTACGCGCATACCTATACGATTATGTTTTGCGATATTTCACTATAATATCAAGCAAAAAGGGTCCAGTTCTCGGCATTCAGTTTCCGAGATATAAGAAATTTTGTAAAGATGGGTGAAAAAATTGCATTTCGCGATTTTAATTGATTATTAATAAATGGTCAACTATCTACAATTTCATATAGTAAATGAATATATCAAGATTTTCCAGCTTTTCAACTTCAAATGTCTGATAAAAAGGTATGTGCCAGTTTTTGAATATTTTTTCAATCCTTACTATCAATTGACTATTCTAGATACCGAATCTAGTCTTAACTCAATACCCCACTGGACCCTTTTTGCTTGGACGCCCACATATTAAAAGATTTATTATGCACGTGGAAGTACCCACAAGTCAGACCTAACTATAAAATCTTACCACCAGACACAAATGATTTAACATGAAAGATATACAAATTCCCGACTCCTCGCTCGCATGACATAAAAGTGTTCGCAATAATTTCAATGAGAGTTTTTATTAGAGTCTTCAAATTAACTTCCCACGAACTAATATGAGATCAAAGAGCCCTCTCAATTCACTTTAATTTCCTACCGACCAATGCAGCTAATTTCAATGGGAAATGTTCTGATTTTATTAAATTAAAATCATCGGGATTCTCGATCAAAGGGCCTGTAACGATGTCAATTGCTACGAAATTGGTCTTAGAGCTGAAGCCGGATCACATCTCTGTAAAGAGAGCTCAATTACTTGAAGCCAGAGAAAAACGATAAATGTCACCACAAATTAAAGAATCTTGCCTTTGAGAGAAGTGGCACAAAAATGGCCGCCAAACATTTAGGGTTACCATACACTTTACGACATCAATCAGCGATGATGTGGAAAGATTTTGATAACGCGTTTAGCTTGCATTCGCTATACACTAACAATAAGGGGTTTAGACTGGCGATCGAGAGATTGTGAGTTCGAACCATTTTAACTCACGAATGTGGTAAATTAAATGTAGTTATGTAGGCACTTCTAGAATATTTACTTAGATTGGAGTGGCTCCTGCGGACAAGCGCGATGCGACGGCAACGGCGCGAAGCGACTCTGGTGTAATTTTTTTTATGAAACTTCACGGATTTTTTTCTACCGAAGTCGCGTCGCGCAGGCAGGCTGCGAGAGTCTTTAAGTCATAGACATCGACTTGTCTCATAAAAAAATATCACACGCTTACACATTTTAATAGTAGTACTCATAGAGATGAAAAAGATAAAAAAATATTCGGGTTATTAAGACGACTTATATCAACCCAGAATTCACTTCAGTTCAATCCTCGCATAAGTGACCGTACACTATTCTAAAGCGAACTCATTTGTTTTAAAGTAAATCGTCACGGATACACACTGTTCGAGTTTTGAAGTTATGGTAGGAGAATTTAATTTGAACTATAGAATCAAAATATTCAATTAAAGTGAAAATAAATAATGATAGAAAGTGTAATTTCTCCCTAATAACTTTTTAAAGGAACTATTTATTTCATCGTTTAGTCAAAGAGAAAGTACTTAGCTCATTTATTGGAACGGCCAGGTTTGAGCTCAAAATAATTTATTAAATATTTATAATAATTATAATTGATTGATCAACTGGAAAGTGAAGCGCAGGTTCATTAGTAGATACTAATGATGTATTTAATATGCTAGTTGTTTATAGAAATAATTTGGTTGATTTGTAGGTCAAACAAATGCTTTACATATTTTGCATATAGGTACACACACATTCTTTGTATATTATTACATATATACATACTTTGACATTTCTCGGGACCCAGGGTCCAGGACCTTTAGAAGGCGTACGAGGGGCCGAAGCCAACTTGCATAGGCCAGTTAGACGTGTTTCATGAAACGAGGCATCAACCGACAATAATTATCCCTGTGCGCACTAATCTAGTGCACCCAAGGACAACCCCCGGTTAGTGCAGGACTATTGCAAGATATGGAAACAAAGATATTGGATTATGGGTTTGGATGGCTAAGTGAACTAGTTATCTAGAACTATGGAAAGACTATGGCCTCTGCCTGACCAATATCTTATAATAAATAGGTAAAATGGCAGGGGGTGACTTGCACACTCAATAATGGGCCTCCGAAAATGGTCGCTAGCACAGTGTCGTAGTGACTTATTATTAAACTATACATTTGAATAGTACATAACATACTACTATGTATAGGTACTTAGGTAAACAGTCACTGCGAACCTAGAGCTTATTTATAATAAATATTAACAGACTAATTAAGTATTGTTTGCATGAACGTCATACAAAAAATCTCTTAATAGCAAAATGCTTAATAAAATCATCGTATTATCATCTACTATATGTTAATCTCTATGTGTTAGAAGGTAATCTAAGGTTAGTGTAACGTGTAACACAAAGCGACTTTCAAACGCTGTATTTATTTTTAATTAGTTAGCATAAAAAGTTTTAGCGACGTTAGCGTAATGTGCGTTTTGTTTGTGCAGAATAAACATATTTTCTTTCTTTTCTTTTTATAAATATAAACAATATTTAAAAAAAAACTAAAATTTGCGCCATCTAGGTTCTGTAGTATAGCATCGGAGACGTGGATCCATAAGTTTATCCCCTTTCAAAAATCCCTCAACGAGCCTAAAGATGTTTTTACTTCAAAAACTGTTCATAGGTACTATTTCTAGGCCAATCAATCTGTCTAGCCTTTTCCCAACTAGCCAACTATGTTGGGGTCGGCTTCCAGTCTAACCGGATGAAGCTGAATACCGTATTTGACATGGCGCGACCGCCTATCTGACCTACACAACCCAGTAACTGGGTAAATCGATACTCCTTGGTAAGACTGGTTGTCAGACTTTCGGGCTACTGACGACCCGTAATGACTGTCGAAGATCCACGAATGACAGCCGGGACCAACGGCGGAGGAGTCTCGGTATGTCAAAATGGTCACCTATCCACAGACCAACCCCGGCAAGAGTAGCTTAATCTAATGGATCGAACCGTGCGGCTGTTATTACTTAGCCACGAGCTATTTTTAGAACACTTAGCATAATTAGCTTACTTAGTCTACGAAGTTCCCACTTTTGGGACAGGCCTCGTCTCTTGAGTGGGAGACCACTTAGATACTCAAGATAAATTAAGAATCAAGTTCTCTTAATTTAACAGACAGCTGTGCTGCTGGAGAGTTTTCAGCGCCATTTTTTCTTCCCAGCTAAAGCACTATGAAGTGGTGAAGTGCGAGCGGTTTGAGGTCTATAATTCTTAAGCAATTTTGACGTTCAAGAAGTGCTGATTCTCGGCCTAGTTTGAATTTCACTTTTATTTATACTACTAGCACTTTGCCCGCGGCTTCGCTCCCGTGGTCTTTCCCGCGGGACCCGTTATTTTTCCCGGGATAAAAAGTAGCCTATGTTACTCCCTGAAAACTAAGCTTTCTAATTGTAAAATAATTTTTCAAATCGGTCCAGTAGTTTCGGAGCCTATTCAATACAAACAAACAAACAATCAAATCTTTCCTTTTTATAATATTATATTTTTACTACTATTCTACCCTGGCACTCGTACCACTGCTGACTTTAAAATACAAATAAAATAATAAATGAATCCAATATATATTAGCTAATCAGTAGAGCCATGTCCATACATGTCCGTTAATCCTCATTGGACTGTTTCATTTTATTTCAC
This sequence comes from Xanthia togata, assembly GCA_963853775.1. Lineage (NCBI taxonomy): Eukaryota > Metazoa > Arthropoda > Insecta > Lepidoptera > Noctuidae > Xanthia > Xanthia togata. Next base: position 10,817,315 of record OY970805.1, read on the forward strand.
AATGCAATTAATAAAAAGGTTTCGCTGGATCTGTCCCGGACATTTTATGACGGCCACTTAAGTCAACGACAAATAAGTAATCATTTTTATTTTCGATTTAAAAGTGAGTTTTGTTTGGAATGGGGAAGTGAATTATCTGTGGTCAGTGTGTGTCTATGACTGAGTTTTTGAATAATAAAGATTTTATTTATTTCGTTGTTTAGATGTGTCAGGTTCTTCTCTCGTGTTGTGTCACCACAAGTTATATCAAATATTAGTATGCTGGTAGTGTGGTAAGAAGATTAGCCAATCAGCAAATTAGTAGCACGACTGAACGCCTGTAGCATGACATTCGTAAAGGCTCTTTTTTGCACTCTTTAATATAGCCTACTAGCTGCATCCTACGGTTTCAACCGCATAAGTCTCGATCCCGTTGGAATATTGGGATCAAAAGTATCTTGTGTCCCAATTCAGGTCATGGTCTACCTATGTGCCTAATTTCACTAAAATCTGTTCAGCAGTTTTAGCGTGAAAGTGTAACAAACTCACTTTCGCATTTTGTAATATTAGTAAGGATAGGATTAAACACAGCAAAAATAGCCTTTAGTCAATGACTTTAGTCGCCGACGACTTCAAAATCGCCAGCAAGTAAGCATGTAATATTAAGCAGTTACGACAGCTTCCTAAAGCATTCTAGGTTTGATTCCCAGGTTACGCAAAGAGAATATTCTTCTGTTTATGATACGACAGTTACCTGTCCCAAAATATTGTTTCATGATTTTCTTTTTGTTGACAGGTCTATTTGGCTTCTTATTACAAGTCCACTGCAGCAATCAGTATGATAAGTGAGTAAAAACATGTTTTTATTAGGCTGTAAACGTACACTAGTCCCTATGAACACATAGATTAAGTTAAAAATAAGCCCGGACTTGACGTCTCAGTGCTGCCACCTAGTGAACGTCATTTCAGAAAATCCTCATTGAAGCCTGTGTCACTTTATACAAATTATCATAATGTGACAAATCACATTATGATAATGGCGACATCAAAAATGTGTGACGTTCACTAGGTGGCAGCACTGAGACGTCAAGTCCGGGCACCTGTAAAAAGAGCCAAAGCGCCTATAATTTCTTTAGTCGTGACTGAATGATGAACGAATGATGAACGTCATCATAAATTTTATATTCATTGTCGAATTGTAAGTCCTCTTGCCAAAGTGGCACCAACTGGTGGCGTGAATTTTCATCAAAACCCTCATTGACAAGTAACGACTGAAGTTCAAAAATGATCAAAGTTTTGTAAGGTGATCGAAGAAGGCGTTTATTCTTTAATTGATCGACCCTAACTTAGACTGTCATGACTAGCATACAAATATAATCTTATTTAGAGGTAGCAATAAGTATTCACGTTTTGTTTGAATTTTAAACAAAAGTAATAAACATTTATTATATTTGTAACTATGTGTTTTTAGCTAAATTTAAATTTACTTAGTATTTTTTTAATTTTGCAGCCATACACTCATACGCCTGTACCCAACGTTACCTGTTCATCTCAACGCCGTCGCAAAATTTCATGACCCATCAGGAGAGGTGTCAGTTTTAAAAGAGAGCAGAGGGGTCAATGACACCTTAGATATCTTAGTGCCCCCAAATAAGTTGAAGTTTGTGCACGATTACGCAGACTCCAATGGATTGACTGTAGAAGAAAAACAACGGAATTATGGCAGGTAAGATTATGTGCATCAAATCTAAATTTTTAGTCCGTTGGTCTCCTAAAAAAAATATCGACAAGAGGGTCCGGGTTCTGGACAAAGCGACATTCTATCAGCGTTAACAATGGTGGAAATGTCAAATGTATTGGATTGACTTATGCAACCGAATTAGAGAATTTACAACAAATACGTCCTCCCGTTCGTGTTTTTTTTTTGGGTGTGAAATCATCAAATGACTTCTCCCGCTCTGGGTGGAGCGGGAGGGCGTGTCAGACTCTTACTGACTAAAACCCACCCGTGTTCCTTCTGTTGCCTATGCAATGCCAGGGGCCACGGTATCCCTATCGGACTTTCCCGCAACCCTGGCAGGCAATGGTCTCATCGGACCCCTTCACTCACTGACATCTCTTTAAGGCGCGCGTGGAACACAACGCGCCGTCGAGCCGGGCTTTGTCCTTACCGGACGGCGAGCTACCTATTGCTCACCGTCCGCAAGCCCACGCCTACGGTGGCCGGGAATCGGCTATCGATTTCCGACGCCCAGGGCGTCTCCTCCTGCGGCGGTTAGGGGCGTGAGGGCGCAAAATTTGCCTTTCCCTCACGCGTTCCGCCTCCTCCTTTGCGAGCATTACTGCTTCGCAGAAGGAGGTGACGGCCTCCCATGCCCTCTCGCTCCGTATCATGGCCTGGACCAGGGCCGGACGCGAGAGATCTCCGCCACCGATCGCCTCCACGAGGACACGGCGGTGCTCTGCCCAAGCTGGGCAGACCTCCACCGTATGCTCCACCGTGTCCGTTAAGTACGCTACCGCTAGATCTATTAACACTATCCAATGGTGCGCTAGCTAGTGCACTAGATGGCCAAGCGTGGCAGAGCCCATACGATCGCACTAGATTGGATCACTAACTGCCTAACTGCCGTTTACACCATCCAATTTCAGCACGCTAGCTTACCTAGCGCTCTGCAATAATGTAATGCTCGCTTAATACTGCGTTGAATAAATGACTATGTCAACTTATCAAATTAAGTAATATTATTAAAAGGGTACCTAAGTATACGCTAATTAATTTAGTCGAGTTACATTCACTTATGTATCAGGGGTAGGTTTTAAATTATTAAATAAATAAAAAAAAAACATAGAATAATAATGTGATACGTTTTATGTTTCATATCAATCATAATCATAATTAATACCTAGCTCAAAATGAATATTGTTTTGTTTTCGGTAATTATAACATTATGGTCTTAGAATAATTTAGAGTGGCTAAGTATTTAGGTGCTTTTGTTTATAATTCCAGGGCTCAGGGGAAAAAAGGAGTTATGTCATTGGATTTTTTTTGTTGTCTATGATCCTAACATAACAAACATCACGCCTGTTTTTCACAAAGGGTTAGACTGAGGTGTACCTACCTGTAGTACACGCTCATATCACCAGTTACGTTTAAGTTCCATTTAATAGGGGGCGAGCCTATTGTCATCAATCAGGCACAAATTTGGACTCAGGGCTGATACTGAGAAATTCCAATTGGAAACCGAATAACACGTCGAATCTAGGACCAGCTTAGCACTAGTGCTTGTGACCAATAGACCAAAGAGGCAGTCTTAAATTTATCTATGTATCTATGAATTAAAATGAAAATTCATTGTCTAAACAAAAATTATAATTATAAAGAGGAATGATTTTATTTTTTGTATGTTTGTTTGTTACGCTTTCACGCTAAAACGGCTGAACGGATTTGGATGAAATTTGGCATATGAGTAGACCATGACTTGGTTTAGGTCATAGATTTACACTGGATCGCAAAAATTCCGGGTCGCTAATAAATGGCGTGATAGTTTCTTAAATACTTAAGACTAATTTGCGAAACTATAGGATATTGTAGATGACTGATTATAATAGTAAAAAAACGTGTGACACGTTTTGTACACTATATAACTTTAATTAAATACAAAAAAATAAGAAAATTTCGGTTCTAACTTATGACAACAAAAATACACTTCGCAGTAAATCTAAAAAAATAAAAGATATTTTGTAAATTCCGTATCACTTCATTAAGACGATGTGGCAAATGTTAAAGGGGGATCCCTTTAATATTTAACTTTATTTTCTTTTTTCATACAAGGAACGTGTTTTTTTTTTGCGTTATTGGCTAAATATTGTTTGTTGGTACGGAACCCTTCATGTGCGAGTCCGACTCGCACTTGGCCTTTTTTTTCATTTAACTGCCTATCATTATTTCAGAGCTGTACGTCCTAAAATTATGTATGTTTAAAATAAATGAGTAATTAAGATTGTTTATGTATTTATCAATTAGGACATTGGATGATGGGTCTGATCGTCTTCCCAGAAGAAGGGTTCTTCGCGGTTTCCAGATATATGAGTATAATTCATACGCAGAGGTGAGTATCTCAAATGAAAATAGGTAAAACCATCTTTGAAAGCTTTCTAATTTATTTGTATTTTCTTCGTCCTTACATGATTAAATTCTGGTTATTTGTATGCCTGGCTTGTCATAGACCACATACTTCATTGCTATATTAAATCATTGAGTAACATAGGCTATAAATTACAAAGCTATCACGCGGGCGAAGCCGCTCTGGCGGAAGCTAGTGTTAAATTAATCAACAAATGACTTAAGAATGAGAATTTGTTAAAACTTGCAATATGCACAATGATATTATGTAAAAAGATCCCATAAAAAAGTATCAAAAATGATTTATTGTAAAATAGAACTTCAAATTGATTTATCCCAATCTGACCTTTAATTTTAGTTAAAGTTCCTACAATAAGAGCAGAAATAAAGCGTTCCAATACCTTCTCAAAGACAATTCAAAGGTTTTAGTCAAACAACGAACAACAACAGGACATATTCAACATTTATGCTCAATGGAGCACATAAAATATTCAAATGGCAATTTCTAAAAATAACCCTAAAATAACTATTCGTTCTTAGATAAGAGGGTATATGGAACAAGCTGCACGAATGCACCCAAGTTTGGTGCAACTCCAGGATCTCGGCAAGAGCTTCGAGGGGCGCAGGATGAAACTCGCCAAGATATCAGCACAACCCGACGCTGGCAACCCCATCATATTTGTTGACGCAGGTACAAAAAGAGTAAAATGAAAATGAGGGCGCCACTATCGCACTTAGGTCACTTCGAATGGGATATAAATTGTTAACATAAATGTGCAACAAAAACGCTGCTTGTGGGTGACTCAAATCAAAACCTACCAGCACTTGTCGGCAAAGTAGTGCCAATATTTAGTTCCAAATGTCACCACGTCAGACTCTTTTATGTCGACCTTTAGGTTCCTGCTCAAAGTTTGAACAAATCTACGAAATATAAAGAAGAAAGAAAGTATTTAACCTTAGCTCCATTCACACGGTGTAAGTTTATTGCCTGTGGCATACCACAAAGTTGAAGCAACTATTGACGGGCACCGTCTAAACAACACGTACAATTGTTGCTGGATACGGGCAAGTTAGTTGCCCTTCAAATTTGTTATAGGTATAAACAGCACGTTCAAAAAAATCACATTCAACTCTACAAATACGAATGAATGAAACAAGTAAAAAAAAAGAGAAGAACTTCAATAAAATTTTAATGAAATATTTGGCAGCGCAAGTACGGGCAATACTTGAATCAACTGTACAAGGACGTGCAAAACTTGCATGCAATAATCGCCTTGCAATAAAACTACCTTGGTGCAGTCACAAAACTTACATTTAATTATTGTATGCCATCTTATGGAAATCGCACGCGTGTAAATACTTGCATGTAATTCTTGAATAACAATAATTGAACGTGCTATACGGCAAGCGATTATTGGTCTTGAACGTTCTAGAAACTTGCACCGTGTAAATGGAGCAGGATCCAGTCTAATCGAGCCATTTTTAAATTTCGTATTCTATTTCAAAGCTAAAGTTAAAAAAAAAACTGACGTCAAACCCGAGTCTGAGTTGTCAATTTTGTATTAAGAGTTACACTGCTTTGAATAGAGTTCAATATACAATAACTGGCTCCAAGATTTAAGTTTAGACAAAGAGTAGAACTCATTTTGTAATAATATGGATTATGTTCAGGTATCCACAGCAGAGAATGGGTGGCACCGGCGATGGCTATGTACCTCCTCCACAAGCTGGTCACTGATCCCGATGCCATCCAGATAGGAGGAATTCTGGATGGGGTAGACTGGTACATACTTCCCGTCGTTAATCCAGACGGCTATGAATACAGCAGATCTAGTTCCAGCGTAAGTATTTCTGTTCGTTTTTGTATCTTAATCAATTTTTCTGGTAGCTGATAATACTTCGCACAATGTGTACATAAAGTAATAAAAAGTAAAAATAAATAAAAAGGCCTAACACGATAACTCCACCTTTGCAGATTTGTATGCAATACTCAATATATTTATTGCTTCTACTTGTTGTACTTGAACTTGTTTACTTATTTTACAAAATATGATCATTGTGGACCCTGTCGGGCATAGCAGAAGTAGTAGAGAGTAAGAATGCTGTTGCTTCGAGGCAAAAAAAAAAAAAAACAGTTTAGCGGTAGCCGAAGCCCGCAAACATGAGTTAAATTACAAAATGTTTGCTTCAGAACCGTATGTGGAGAAAGACGAGGTCAAAAACCTCAAGCAGCCAGTGTTATGGTGTGGACGGCAACCGCAACTATGGCTTCAAGTGGGCAGTGAGTGGAGTGTCCCACGATCCTTGCCACGCGGAGACCTTCGCTGGCCCCAAGGCATTCTCGGAGCCCGAGACACGGATGGTCAGTAACATTATGATGGACAATAAAAAGCGGATGAAGTTATACGTATCTTTGCATGCGTACGGACAATATTTAGTATATCCTTGGGGATATACAGGTGATTACCTTCCTAAACAATGGAAGAAACTGGATGCCATGGCGAGAGCAGTATCTTACGCCGTCACGCGAGCTGGAGGTCAGCCTTTCAAAGTGTTGAGTGCGGGCAAGTGGTACCCAGCGGCCGGCGGCAGTGATGACTTCGCCTTCGGTGCTGCGGGGATCCCTTACTCTTTTACTATGGAGCTAACTGACGGACACGAGTTCATATTCCCGCAAAGCCAGCTGCGTAAAGTTTTACCACAGTTTTATGCAGGCTTCAAAGAATTTGGTTCACGGATCAGGAAAGAATTTGGTCATCGAAGGCATAAGGCGACCTCCCAGGAAGGCTGATGTCAAGACATAGGCTAGGTACTGTTGTAAATAAGAATAAAATTGTTGTAAAACGAATTTGTTTTATTGATTTTCCAACAGTTTATTGCTATTGCAATATTTTCCAGTCTTTCTAATAAAAATGTTAACACTTGCGGTTTTGCACTCGTAGATATTTTTGAAAATTGAATGAAATGAATTTAGTTTTATTTTGCTTAGTAATTTTTGTTGGTGCGTAAGTTTTTGGGCTCTTTACTTTAACGTATTACTTACTTAATTACGATATGTTTTAATATTTTAATTTTAGTGAATTTCCATGAAAACAATGCTACACAGTGTGGGTAAGTAACACTAATCAACCTGCCAACTTAGTTCAACTTGGATTCATTATTTTGTACTTGTGCTTAATGAAAAGTATCTAGTTATACTTAAATTTTATATATTTTTGGTTTAAATAATGTTTTGTGCAGTTGCAAGAGTCTAAGGCCTTGCTATGAAGACATGTTAGCGACTTTACTGGATCGAGATGAAGCTGCATGCATTGAGGACGCTGCTATAGGCGCCAGCACTGTAAGTAAAACAGTATTTTTCCTCCCTATCTAAGCTTTGACAACTTTTTTTTTTTTTTTTGGGTGGGAAATCATCTAATGACTCCTCCCGCTCTGGGTGGAGCGGGAGGGCGTGTCAGACTCTTACTGACTAAAACCCACCCGTGTCCCTTCTGTTGCCTGTGCAATGCCAGGGGGCCACGGGATCCCTTTCGGACTTTCCCGCAACCCCGGCAGGCAATGGACTCATCGGACCCCTTCACTCCCTGACATCTCTTTGAGGCGCGCGTGGAACACAACGCGCCGTCAAGTTTTAACACCTGTATTGATATTTCGATCCATTTTTTATAAAGCCTGCCAGTGACCAATCCATGGATTGCGTTTCTGACTTAGTCTTTGAGAGAGCGAATCAAAGAATAAAGATTGGAAAATTACATTATGCGCGTATCAAAACTCATAACCCTTTAGGCATGGTATCTATGTTCACTTTGAAATTTCGATATTGAGATAGCCATGCTTACAGGAGATCGTTCGAACGATACGTATCAGTCAAATTCGGGATTAAGATTTGCTTTAGATCCATAACTAATTTCAGGCCTTGTTTGATAAACAAACACTACGAAAACTGTGAGATTTCACTTAATTCACAAAATGCTTTGAATCTAATAGGTTGGTTTTTTTTTCAATGTGAAATCTCATAATGTACCTCCAATGTGAATGATTTTATTTACTGATTTTATCTTTTTGATTTTTGCTACTGATAGTTATCATGTTTACAGGTGACAATATTTCTGAAAGCCCTGGAAGATTACTGTGGTGAAGTTATAAATCTAGAGAGTGAGCACATGACGTATGAAGGCAGACAACTGTATGAGGTGATGTACCTAGTCATCCTAGGATTACAGGCACCGGTTACTATTTCCCTAATACCCGTTGCTCTCGTGGTCGCAAACTCGACTGCTGAGCGTGGATTCGCGGTCAGGCAGTGTTATTGAATTTTTTTCATTAGGAATTTCTTAGTAACACCCTGGAATTTGGAAGTTGGCGTGTGATCGTGCGGTCACGTTAAGACGTTGGTCCTGCACCTGATCGCACTCCGGTCTTGTCGAATTGCTGTCACATTGGAAATTGAGAGAGAGGGGAGAGAGAGTACACCTCTGTCTGCGCAAATACTTGTGCACTAAAATAACACCCGCGCCGAAGGCTAGTTAAAATTTTTTAAAAAAAAATGCCCGCCATGGCCGAAATTCAGTCTGGAGGACTGTTCTTAATAAAATTTTCCAAAATAAAACACTATTCGTTTTGAGCACTAATGATAATTGATGCCAACCTAACCAACCAACCTGCTTCTTTGAGATCTTAAATTAAACAATGAACATAACCCCACTCCTGCCCTTACGTCAATTTACTAAGGGGCGGCACAACATATCTTTTTCTTCTAGTTTTTAGCCATACCATCCTGGCTAATATTATAAATGCGAAAGTGAGTTTGTTTTTTACGTTGAACGAAACGTAAAAAACAAACTCACTTCAAAACGGCTGAACGGATTTGGATGAAATTTGGCTAATGGGCATCCCATGACCTGGAAAAGGACATACTTAATGATACTTTTTGTCCCGATATTTCGGGATCTATTATCACGGGATCGAGACTATGCGGGTGAAACCGCGGGGTGCAGCTAGTCTTTCATATAATCCATAGCGTCTATGGTCTTCCTCTACTCTAATAGATACTATGAATATCCATCCACGTTCATATTCAAAAGCTACCTCACGACATGTGATTAGTCACATCTATTGTAGGTGGTTCACTAAAGTTTCACCAAAACTCCATTGACAAATTTTCATTTTACAACCAACGTTTCGTGTACTATTTATTTATTTCGAAAACAACTTACTCCGCAAATGTATTATTTTATAAACACTAGTTTTACAAACATTTATTTGGCAAACAATTATTTTTACAAATGCATCAGATGATATTTAATCATTACACCGATTATTTAAATACCGATTAATACAATTCCGAAATAAAAACGCCTTGTAAAACTGAATAGCAAGACAAATAAACACATAAGTGCAGGCAGACATGCAGCATGCAAGCAAGCATGCAACATGTATCCAGGCATGCAACATGCAAGCAGGCATGCAACATGTAAGCAGGCATGCAGCATGCAAGCAGACATGCAGCATGCAAGCAAGCATGCAACATGTATCCAGGCATGCAACATGCAAGCAGGCATGCAACATGTAAGCAGGCATGCAGCATGCAAGCAGGCAAGCAGCAAGCAAGCAGGCATGCAACATGCAGCAAGCATTGTTTCTGTCACGGCTCCGGCGCTGCGGGGTTTGGGCGGCCCCACGCGAGCTTATCGTCGCAGATGGTATTAACGCTCACCACCGCAGCTTCGGCGGCGAGTGTTGCAACCACCTGATCCTCAACTCGCGGGCCGCCTCGCCCCTCCGCGCCTACGCGATTTTGATTACACTCTAGGGGTAGAGCAGACAAGACTGTGTGGAGTCGGATTTACAGCGATTCGTTTATGTCACAAAATTTTGTAGCCCAACATGTTGACTTTTAGTTTATTCGAAGTATTGAAAATCGGAATGTCGATTTTCGGACCGAGAATTCTTCCAGAATCGAAGGATTCTTCGATTCTGGAAGACTGCAACGTATGAAAATCGGAAAACTAGCAAATCGCATTTACGACTTTCGGTTAAATAAATTTCGTGATTTTTATAATAGACATTATAATTCTTAGGCATTAATATAAAAAATAATGAATTGTTTGTCAAATAATACGTTATTAAATAAAAGTTTGGATAATTATTTTGCTAAGTGAAATATTTGGTAAACTTGTTGTTGTAGAATTATGAAATGACAAATAATGTTTTTGCCAATCGTTGCTTGTCCAGTATTTTTTTTTGAATTAATGTTTGGTGAACTGACTGGTTGTTGTGACTGGACCATTGTAGGTAGTTTTGACCAGAGAGCATCAAAATAGCGACCATTCAACCGACGAACTGCCGATAGCAGAGCAGATACCAAAACCGGTCATCATCATAGAGGCTGGCCAGCAAGGCGGCACGGAGCCTGTGGGCCTGGCCCTGTTCCTGGTGGAGCAGCTGGTAGCCTGCGAGGAGAACGACAACATGCTGCGACGCGTTAAGTGGGTGGTGCTGCCCTGCAGCAACCCCGATGGACAGGAGTACTCCAGATATGTATGTTGCTCAAATATTCTTTGGATTTTCTGCGACTCGATTTTCTTATCTGCCATCCGAACTCATCGTCCGAAATTATTACGTTAAACAAGCCACATTATCCATTTTTTTTTAACTACATTTAGTCGTACTTATAATAAAATACGTTTATTTTCTGTTCGTAGAGTCAAGTCGCATGGAAGAAGAATCTAAGACCCTCAGAAGACCAGTTAAGCTACGGTGTAGATTTAACACGAAACTTTGACCTTCAATGGGATGCATGCGATAAAATTAACTCCGGATTCTCACCAATCTACCCTGGCCCCAAAGCAGGTTCAGAAAATGAGACAATTTTCATCAAAAGCGTTATCAACAAGTATAAAAAAGATGCGAAAGTGTACCTTTCCATCAAACGTGACGGCCATTCCATTCATTACCCATACGGATACACGAAGGATAACAACAGTAACACGACGCTGCTGCACCTGGTAGCGGGTGAAATCGCCACGCGAGTCCGTCAGAGAACAGGGGGAGTGCACTTGTTCGAGAACATGAGCTTGTTCGACGCGGAGGGCAAGCAGCACTGCGGAAACAGCGTCGACTTCGCGTACGACAACGGCATCCCTTTGTCTTACGAGATGCGAGTGTTCCTCGGATCAGACAGCAAAATTATGTCCAAGTTCCAACAAATGCCGAAGAATTACGAAAGTTCTCTGAGAAACGGATATTTTAGCGGCATTAGAGAAATTTTTAACGTCCTCACTAACGAGAAGAAATACGGAAGGATTGAAAAGTAAACCTTATTTTTATAAAACGCTAGGTCGCCTTTTAATCGCTCCTACGAGCGAATTACCTATGTATATGCCGGGCGTACATTAGAAGTATATAAGCCGGAGAAACGCAATCGGGCCCAAGATATCACTATTCAGATTTTCTCAAATTATGTGCTCCAAATCGAGCATAAAAAATCTTCAACTGGGTCAAAATTATGTACTGGGATCGTCATCTATTACGATACAATATTTATTTAGTACATAATGGTGTATCTACGTTGGAGGAGTCACTTTTCCACTTTTCGGTAGGATGTCGGTCATGCGCGGTGGAGCGCCTGAAACGCGCTTGCGCTAGGGGTGGGGCCCGTAGCCGTACAGCCCGCTACCACTCTGTAGTCAGCCGCGGCGGCGGCACCGCGCTTTGCTCTGGCACCTCTCCCAGTACCCTGTTCTCCTAGTACCTCTCTCGACTCTAACTCGAACTTACTCTGCCGCCGCTCGCGCTCAATTCGAAACATTTTTATTAATTCGTTTATTTTTACATTCCGCATTTGATTTCTAGTTGACGATTAATTTGTAGTGTTTTTAGATTTATGAGTTGGTTTAAAAAAAATATTTCAAAAAACTTTAAGACATTAAAAATCCATTCGATTGTTTTTTTGTACTTCATTAATTTTGTGTTTTAAATGAAAAAGAAAACGGGGCCATCTGGTTCTTCTCGTCGGAGGTAAGTAAAATTTAGGATAGATTTTCAGATGCAGCCGGGAGTTGGAGACTTTGAAATAAAAGTGGTAGTAGCATAGGAAGCGTAAGAGGAAAAGCACCGTTTCGAATGGGGCGGAAGGCGGTCCCGTCGGCAACAGGTTGCGGCGGGCGTCGGGCGCGGAACGGAGCCTTGTGCCGCTTGCTGAGCTCTGCAATTCTATTAACTGTTAATAAACACCCCAGATAGTAGCCTTTAGCGCTAATTACCAACGAGGGACTTATAATATTAAATTTCTTGCCATTCTCGTCGAAAATTCCGCTAAAATATAACTTTTCCGCAATATGAACCGGGAAAATAAATTGCACGGTCTTTGTCGCCTTCTCGACATATTTTCTATTAAATTGGGGTTATTATTACGGAAAATAACAGGGAAAGGGGAAAGTTTGAAAGGGGAAGATGTAGGTTTGTCCAAATATTTCTATCGTTTATTTTATGAAGTTGTTACGAGAAGAAACATGATGACAAAATACGCGTCGTTCCTAACTATTTTGTAAATCAAGAGAAAACGTCATAATATGCGTTAGTCTTCATTAAGCAAATTATAATGGTATAAAGAGAAAAAATTGTTAAATCGCGATTCAATTTTCGTTTTTGTAAGTTTTTCACGGAAAAACATATAATGTCGGTCTCTACAAAAATTCAGTTGGTACAAAAATAAGTAGTTACTGAATTTATGAGCAAAAATAATCCAAACTAAATAAAAATCAACTGTATCGAATTCAAGAAAATGTTCACGTATTTTATCGGATTTATTCTAATAGTTTTGACGTGACTCGTAAAATAGATGATTTTCAACCGTCAACGTAGGTAGTGTAGGTGGTTTCATGTTTTAAAACAGTTTACTGAAAATACAGTTAAGGTATTTTTTAATTTAAATTCCGTTATTTCAAAGCTTTTAAAATATATTTTTTACGTTTTAAATTACTTTTACGGTTTATTCGTTTTTTTCCAAGTTGGTTTTGCTTAAATCTGGAATTATTAAAATTAAACAGCTACTAAATTACGTTACGTTACGTTTAAAACGGTGGATTTAGGTATTTCTAGAATACTGCGTTGATTTTCACAAAAATGTAGGTCTTTAATTTAAATATATTTAAGATTTTTTTCTTCTTTGGTATAATTTTAAATTGGTGTTTTTTAATTATTTTTGAGTTAAAGTTGGCTTTACAATTTCAGTATCATGACAAAATAGGGTTTCCCGTCAATGATTATCAGTTTTGCGTGTTTTTTACAATGAAGCTCAAAATTACATTATATTCACATTACTAAAGGGTGGTACATTTTACTGAGTCAATACCTAAGTAAATGTTTAATGAATTCTTAATAGTCTTACTTATAAAACACTATTCTAGACAGAATTATAAACGAATAAACCTGTTTCTCTTAAATCATTTAAGGGTTACAAACAAGGACTATGACAAAATATAGGTCGATTTGGCACTTCTAGAAAAGGGGATATCTTTGCCCAGAAGCAGTATAAGAAAAACAACAATACAATATGTAAAAAAAACACGGTACGATCCGAAATAGGCTTATAGGTACTGCAATAGCATTACCAGAAAATATTTTTTTCTTATTATTATCTATATCTATACTAATAATATTATAAAGAGGAAAGATTTGATTGTTTGTTTGTATTGAATAGGCTCCGAAACTACTGGACTGATTTGAAAGTTAGTTTTCAGGGAGTAACATAGGCTACTTATTTCGGCTTTTATCTCGGGAAAAATAACGGGTCCCGCGGGAAAGACCACGGGAGCGAAGCCGCGGGCAAAGTGCTAGTTGAAAATAAAGAAGTTATTGCTATTTAAAATTCATATTTTTGTATCAAAATTACCCCAAATCTATTAAAAAATTGCAAATTTTCAACAGGGGTCATAAGTTGTGACTTTTAGACACTCGCTAAACGACGGCCGCCTGCGCCCAATGCAATAACACAGTAAAATACTTCATGTTTTTGTTTTCTTTTTCATGAATATTTCCACATAAATGTTGTATACGGCTCAGCTCAAACTTTATACAGGGTTATACCAATTACGTCCACTATCAGATAGAGGTAGGTATAACGGGACAAACAGAGGGGACACTCGTTACTTTCATAACTAAAGTTTGGAGTGTTGATAAGAACTGTGCTGTGTATCGATCGTTCTCATTAAGCAGTCGAGCTGCGTATCGCCGCGATAAGAGCACCAAGTATACTATGCGGGTGCTTTGCGCAAAACATTACACTCACCCACATGCTGACATTACGTGTATTGTGTGTAGGTTTTTAGTAGTTCTACTTACAATTTTGAGGTTATTTTGGCGATGACAGACGAGTAATTCATGATTTCGTACTTTTAATGAAAAATGAGATGGTTTTGGCAATTACAACCAGTTTTATAAAATTCTAGGCTTCTTCATTTCTCGTTTTGGAAAGAACCAAGTAAAGTAGGTGAATTATAACAGACCCTGACCTTGTCCTGGTAAAATATTAGCCCGTCAGCTTTTTGGCAGGCTCAATCTGCCTAGCCTTTTCCCAACTATATTGGGGTCAGCTTCCAGTCTAACCGGATGCAGCTGAATACCAGTATTTTACCTTTATTGACTACCTGTCTGACCTCCACAACCCACCTAGGAAAACCAGGTAGGTATCTAGGTAATACGATACCCCTTGGTAAGACTGATTGTTAGACATTCGGGCTTCTGCCGACCCGTAACGACTGTTAAAGATCGACGAATGACAGCCGGTACCAAAGGCTTAACGTGCTTTCAGAGGCACGGAGGAATCTCGGTATGTAAAGATTTTCACCCATCCACGGCAAGCGTAGCTTAACATGATGGATCAACCCGTGCGGTTGTTATTACTTAGCCACGAGCTCAGCCTCGAGCATCGACAGCCTCAATTGTGTGAGAAAATATTTATAATTGTATATATAATTGTATTTTATGCTGTCAAATACCGGTTTGATTTTTTGGTAAAGACTGTAAATTCGTCTGTTATGATTCTTTAAAATTTATATGTTGAGAAAAAATTGCTACTTTTAGCTTGTATCTTTATATGTTAGAAAACGACTGGGTTATTTGAGTTAATTATGAAATGCGAGTTATAAACTCAAATATTACTTCGAACAATTATTAGGAGAAGAGTTTATTCTCGCAGGTTATCTTGAAATTATAATTCATCTCACTATGTATTTTTAACATTGATTAAAACTAACTCTAACACCAGGTAAAACTAACCTAAAAGTAAAACTAACCACACAGAAAAGAAGGAAGTAAATTATTTAAAAAAATATTATTAAAAAAAATAGGTCAGTAAAACCAATACGAAGCAAAGAAAAAACTCTAAGATTTCTCATTGGTCAATTGCTGCCATTTTGAAAATCAGATTAAAAAAGTAAATTAAAAAGGTAGGGTCTAATAAAAATTAGTCTGGGTCGTCGATCATCAATCACACAATATTCACACTTATTTATTAATAAAAAATAAAAAAATCACTGAACAAATAGATTTATATTTTTGCCACGAAACATCGGAGGGGGAAGCAGGGCACTTTTTTGTATGAGTATGTTTCCTTTTTTAATGTATCCAGAGAACTATCAAAATAATATAAGTCCCATTTGTGCGCCATTAAGAATTTAGTGGCGCCCAAATGGGACGTATGTTAGGTAAGGCAAAATAATAAATAAATAATAATTATATACTTAATAAATTATTTCTCTTTATTTGGATCAAATTCTCAGCCACATTGACACGTTACGTATTTCTAAATATACATCTATAATTATTATATCTAAATAGTGGCGTCGCTTTCGGTTAGCTTTGGAATTTAATTCGAGAAGTTACAATAGGTTAGTAGTCGACCCTTTCACTACAGTGGTACTTCAAAGGGTTTCGCAGACTGATATTTAATATTTATTGGGTTGTAACCCAAAAGAGTTAAATTCAAGTTTTCTTCATTCATTCCGTTTAGTGTAAATATGATAAATATCATGAGGATATACATAAACAAATTGTACAAGGTTAAATCTAAAAAAAAACTTTAAAGACTTACTTATTCTGTGTTCAAAAAATCACATACTTAGTACAAGAGTATGTAGTCTAATTGTTTTAAATTTATATTATCTGAGTCAAATACTCAAATTCACAAACATTAAAAAAAATATCGCTTCCATTTCCTCAAGCTGGTTATGCCTGGCATATTCATAGCTCATAACACTATAAGTTAAATATAATAAAAGTCAACGGATCAAGGGTTTATTGCTGTACTAACTTGTGTACTTTTAACTTGATTGTACCATTTAATCGTTTTTAAAGTTACTACATACCTAACGTGCATAAACACCAAAAATTACCCCAAAATATCTTAGAAGCTAATTATACTTCTGCTAAGCCCGCCAGACTCATTAAATATGCACGTTTTATCTACAAAGACATGGTCGGGTGCTTTACAGAACGTTCTAAGTCCGCTCATTTAATTATTTGCCAGCAAAACTCGAGTTCGTGGTTAAATTCTCACAGACACATATCGAAGTATCACAAAGACAATTTAAAAGCCGGGCAAACAGGCGGCAGAGTTCATTTAAAGCAAGTTACAGAGGATATTGGATTTCTAACTCTGACGGTACCTATGAATTCCATACGGCCAATTTAGTATTAAACCTTGTCCGCGGCGAACCGTGCAGAACAGTATTAAAATTTGAAGCGTTCAAACTTGCCTCCTTTTAGTGTTCATTACGTCGGAAAGTTGGTGAAAATTCATACAAGTCTAAGTTCTAATGAACACCGGTCGGCGAAGTTGGACCGTTGTAGCGATCGCTCATAACAACTCACACGCGCGCCTTTTTGTCGGAGCCGCAGAATGCCTTTGTTACTGAAATTAAAGTAATTAACGCGAGCATGCAGCCACCAGACATCGATTTTTCACGTTTGATGTATATCGCATGACAATTTAAAGTTCAATTAGACTTAAAACTTTAGCGCCGAAGTTGAATGGGTTGAAGTAGATGTAGCGTTGCTCTAAAACGCCTGGCACCCGAGGGATATCAACAACTTGCCAACTCAGAACTGCTCAAAACTAATTTCCCTCAAAATTTCAAACGTACGAGTATATCGTATTCGTTAAACACCGCGTTTAATAAAACTTTCGCAAAGGAGGTTTTCGAGGGGTAAGAGTTACTTTTAGATCATTTTGAATTATTAATTAATATACAACTCAGTTTATAGAGTAAAAATATATGCCCTAGATATATAAATGGAGATAGAGAAAGTTGCTTTCGTGTTTAATTATGGACTGCGGCATAATAACCCTACTAGTATTTAGACATAAATTCCAACAAAAATATTAACAACGACATAGTAACTTTTAAAATATACCGAAAGTAAATCCCCAAATGTACTACAATTGCAGCAATATTCTTCGCCTGCCCAGGGAGTACAACTTGTTATAAATTGGCACAAAATCCCAGAGACACAAGAAAATAAGAAACGCCGAGGTTTTGCGGGGAGCATTAGCCCTGTTGTTATTTTAAGTGGATTAAGGCCAGCGCGATTCAGATCTGGTTAAGCTGGAATCCAACATTAAGTCTGACAGAAAGCTTACAACCAACGGTTGCACTTTGTGCCCTCTACTCAAGAATCTTGTTTTTATTTGTGTCTTAGCTACCTTTAATAAATAGAGTAACTGAAGTTTTCGTATTTTATTGCCCTTAAAATTCGTACCTACATTTCTCTGATGCTACCGTCAAATATGAATGTGATTAAATTGTTTCTAATTGTGCCTCTGTATCACTGGCTTCTCTTTGGTGGACAGACAGGAAATTAAGCCACTACGGTATTCTTGTAGGTACCTAACTGATAAAATAAAATTAGACATTTAGAATTATAGGGTCATTTAGTAGTAGTCAGGTAAATGAATTAGGAGTTCACATATACATAAGTGGTGTAAGTGCTGTTATTGCGTTTATCAACTAATTACAGAAACTGAGTTTACATCGTTTAAGAGAAATGGGGATTTCTAGTTATAAAATGAAAATTTAATTCCTGAAAGAGATAAGGTGAGTGTGGCCAGAACGGGGCGTTTTAGAGGCCTGATTGAAGTTGGTTTTCGAAAAAAAAACAGTAATTATAATTATTGATGATACCTACAAGAATGTTACATAATAAGCAAATTAATTATTAGCGCTATTAACGCCCATTTCACCTTCAATGTAGCCCCAAAAATTGCTAACAAAACGACTATATTCGATCTTCGAGTTTCAACAACCTACTTATCGCATCCTCAATAAGTAACTACGTAACATTATTAGAACGTTCATACTCGTTTCCACCCGATTAATTCATCAAGACGTGTCGAAGTGCGACCCCGCCCGACTAACAGGGGGTGTGGGCATTCGGAACTCATTAGATAAATGAAAGAGTTCAGGCAATGATCGGTCGGGTACGGCCGACGATGATTGATCGACTTTACACAACTAAGGGTGAGTTCCCCAAGTTCTTGCTGCTCCCATGCAAGAAATATCGGAAGCCGGTGTCGTATTACCCATTTATTCACTTATGTGGAGTGCGTGTTTGAGTTGAGACGCGATATGTCGGTACTCGCCTGCTTGCTGAGAGCAATAAATTAGTCGTCGTGTTGTTCTATCGGTTTCGGGTTGCGCGCAATTTGATTGTCACCGGTTTTTTTTGTTGTTTTATGGATTGTTTCAATACAATGATTTGCTATAAATGGTACACGTCTTATAAAAAAGAACTGACATAAAACCAACCGTATTACATTTGTATTTGTTCGTGTGTTGTTACACTCACACAGATTTCGAATTTTGGATCTCGGGTTGGATGAAAATTCAACATAAAGAATCCGGAATTATAAATATTTTTTGTCAGCGTCTTCTCGGTAGCGCCACTACCCATCTACCTTAGTTCTCATACTCTATCCTTTGCATCGGGTTGCCAAAACGGATAATCATCATGATGAGACTTGGTTCTCTACCTTCAAATTTAGTAGAACTCATATGTCCATTTTAGTTAAGGAGCTTTTCGTAAGTCGTTACGTTTGGTGATTAATGATTATGATGAAAAGCTCGCCTACTCAAACAAGATCTGCCGTTTCTCCTGCTGCAGATCATGTGTCTACTGCTACTCCGACCTACTACACTCTTTCGGGAGCTTTCGCTTTCAAACATATTTAGTATCGAAGCTGGTGATTCCACCTTCTTCTCCGAATAATCTCGTTACGGATGACCTTTAAAATCCTTCAAATGGCACAGTTCCTTAACTCAATGAAAGACTTTCAGCATGTGGGTTAGGTAGCTACCTATTCTCGGCAGCATAGGTTCATGATTCACTGATTGAAAAATGTTGTCTTCAGGTTTTGCGGTACCTATCTTTTTTGTTTGGGTGGGAAATTATCAAATAACTTCTCTCACTCTGGGCGGAGCGGGAGGGCGTGTCAGACTCTTACTGACTAAAACCCACGCGTGTTCCTTCAATTGCCTGTACGTTACCAGGGGTAACGGTATGCCTTTCGGACTTTCCCGCAACCCTGGCAGGCATCGGTGCCCATCTTGGCTGGACTTGGCGAAGGTTTTAAATACTAGCCAAAAAATTGACCATCTAGATGGGGCCATCAAATTAGTATGTGGTGAACAGTCACAGGCAGTTGGAGCTAACCTGGAACATGGCTTCTAACGTATACATGCACATTAAGACGTTCGTTGGGACACATCCATTCTGACCAAGCCTTTTTCACCTATTAATAATTGGACCTGTCTTCTCTACAATCTGTTAAACATTATGAATAAAGTCAAAACCGCATTAGCTTTCGCGTTTTGAGATACGTATATTAAAATACTCGTTTTTATGGTATGTAGGTACTGGATGCGTCATGGGCTGTTATCAATAAATCGATATTGGTGCCGATTCTCTTGTACACCGAACTAAACTACCTAAACGATCACTAAATTCTGCAAAAAAAAACTATATTTAAAAATAATTTTGACACAACAAAAATCGTATTCGTATTGTTGGCCCTACCCCGTGAATTCTTTTTAGAGCCGGAGCCGCGGTGGTCGGACAGCTTCGACGTATTAAATATGGAATTTTTCACTTTATGTATGGAAAATATGAACAATTATTACCTACATGTTGAGTTTTATGGGGTTATTGATCTTAGAAAGGGGGTCGAAATGTTCAATATTATTGCGATAGGACACACCATTTTCGAGATTTATGCATAAGAAAAGTAAAAAAAAAAGATACAGTAGGTACTGTTTTTGCACCTGAAGTCGAGGTGTTGGTGTGAATTTTAGTTCATAACAACAATTTTACTCCACATCTTTTTAATCGTGATTAAAAATAGATTTAGAGACAATCAAAATTTTTGGTGAAAAATGTCAAATTCAGAATGGGAAATCGTCGTTTGACAGGAATAAAATAAAATTTTGGTAACTTTTAGTCCAGTTTAGAGGCATTTGTGACAAAAGAATCGGCACCATTATTCAGCATTCACTGTAAACTGTATAATTTCTCCAATCCAATCTTTTGTCGGCATAATTAAAAGTCTAATTATCAGCTAGGCAATTATTACTTGCAACAGGGATATAATACTGCAACTATACAATGAATGCAGCTAGCAAACAATTTTTTTTAGGGTTCCGTACCCGATGGGTGCCAAACGGAACCCTATAACCCCAAGCCTCCGGTGTCCGTCTGTCTGTGAGCGGGCTGTATCTCATGAACCGTAGTAGTTAGACAGTTGAAATTTTCACAGATTGTGTCTTTCTATTGCCGTCAACAAATAATAAAAATAAAATAAAGAAACTTGTATTTTTTAGGAGAGCAGTGGTGGCCCAATAGTAATGACCGTGACCTACGAGTACGTAGGTCATGGGTTCGAAACCAGGCACGCCTGCCTGGTTTCGAACCCCTTTACTTTATGTAAATTTTTTCAATACCACTGCTCTCAAAAACGATGTCCTAGAACCCTCGAACTCGGACTTAAATCAATCAATCTGCCTAGACTTTTCCCAACTATATTGGGGTCGGCTTCCAGTCTAACCGGATAGCTGGTTGTCAGACTTTCGGGCTTCTGACGAACCGTAACGACTGTCAAAGATCCACGAATGACAGCTGGGACCAACGGCTTAACGTGCTTTCCGCGGCACGGAGGAGTCTCGGTATGTAAAGATGGTCACCCATCCACAGACCAACCCCGGCAAGCGTAGCTTAACCTGATGGATCGACCCGTGCGGCAGTTATTACTTAGCCACGAACTCGGACTTAAATATAGGAATAATAGTAAATATTTCTCGGTAAAAGTTTAATTTACTTCATAATGGGATTCCTGTAATAATAACTCGGGTTTCTAATAAACTACTTATAATAAACGAGGGCTTCGGAAACTAATTTGTTAGTATAACGCTTTTCTAAAATTACTGACTTTTTTCGGTAACTACATCTACCTAAACAAATAGATCCACTTCTAAAGTTATTATGAGGAAAAATGTATTTATAACGAACACGCACACCCACCTTCGTCCCTCACCACGAACAGTGATTTACTACTTCAAGCTTTTCATATAGATTTATATATTTTGTGATAGATTTTTCAGAATGTTTCTGTGTGGGTTTCGGACTTTTTCTGAAATTGATGAGTAGTTAATACCTAATCGAGGTTGTATGAATTTGATTAGTCGAGAAGAAAATCCTTTTAATTTGGTTAAGGGATTTATCACTTTTTATTGGATGCACAAAAAGGGGTTCTATTTATAGCAGCTTGTATGTTGAGCCTTAGCCTACCTACTTATTTTAACAAAGATAGTATTTGGACGGTCTATTCAGAACATTATAAAAAAAAAACATAAATAAAGTAACCGTACATGACAAATCTTATAAACACTATAGAAAACGTGCCCAGAAGACTGGCAGCATTGCCACGTTGAATTGCAATGCTAATTCTTTGGCCAAAGAACAAGTTAGCCCTCTGGTCATGTGAAGTGTCGAACAGTCGGCGAGAAATTTCCTTAAAAAGGAGACGCGCTCTCGGGCCTCGTCACCCGAGCGTTTCGACCTCAAACGGCTCAAAACTAAAATAGCTACTATAACAGCGACGCAATAACCAAAACAGTACAGATTCCTATTTTTGAACCAAAACTAGGGAAGGATGGATGAACACACTTAAAACATCTAAACACAATAATGGAAAACTAAGTAGATCTCTACAAATAAGAGGTACCCTACCCAATTACTCACAATAAAAATATAAACTACCCCCGGTAAACTAAAGCCTCTTAAACATGAAGGATGTTCCTCCAATAGGTGGGTACGGCTTGTATTTCAGCCATTCATTTTTTCAAGTGGGGTAAACTATGCCTTACGGTCCCTCCTCACAATATAACGTGGACTACTCGAAAACAAAGTCAACAGCCTTGAGATCAGTTTCACCATGTATCCTTACATTGTGCAATATTTTGGGGCCCTCCGTTCTTCCCTAAAGGTTGGGTTATAAGTATATGTTGCATGTCGTTCTTATTTTTGTCATTTTTCCACCTCTATTTTCGAGTCTATTCAGTAGAGTAAGAATAGGGTAAAGAAATGTCATTATTGTATATACTGACGACGAAATCTTTTCGTTCTATGTTAATGGGATTGAACGTTCGAATTATTCATGTAATTTAAAAAAAAATCTTTCTTACTTTTCTGGAGGTAAGGGCTTATTAGAGAGCTACGAGTAAGCCAGAAATTCTGCTATTTGAAACTAGGTACTAGGATACCATAAAATACAAAGAAATCGCACATAATTGTCATAAATACGCTATTTATGTCATCTCATCAGAATTCGTCTTAACACAGTTACCTACAATTTGGCTGTAGGCAATACAAAGCCAAAAGGGTACACCGTATCGAGGAGAACGGAAATGGAGTCCAGGCGAACGGAAATAGTCCGCGCGCCGGTGGGAAGCCGAGAGGCCAACAGACAACCTGTGACGAGCAAATAGCACGCCTCTCACGTTAGATCGAACATTTGTGTCCTAGGCTTTATTTCCTTGAACGAGCTGAGTGTGACAACGGTTAGATTGATTGTGCCAGCTGTTAAAGTCAATGGATTTCATGCTGGCATGATAGAAAGTACTTACTAATTCCATGGTACCATGATAGTATGTAGGTACTTACTAATAACATACCGCGCCATGTAATTATTCTAAGGTATCTTGTTCTAGGTTATATCTTGTTCTAAAATTTGGGCGACCGAATTCTGCTCGGGTGAAAACACGGAGAAAACTAATTTTCCCAGTTATGAGACCTAGCTAGATCGACTTTTCGCCCCCGTAAACCCCTATATCGCAACTTTCATTGAAATCGTTACGTGATTACAAATATATCAATATAAATATTGGTCATTTAATATAATTAGATTAATAATACCTTCAGATTAAGAGATTTTAATTGCCAATTTTATTCAGACATCATCAGTTTCTGTCAAAGTCAATCTTTAAAACACCAACACAAACATAAGCTATGTGGTACATACTCGTATATAGATAAACAAACGAAGCAATAAAGCTCACAATCCGCACTCACAGTCACAGCTTGTTTAAAAAGCGTGAAATAATTCAAAAGCGAGAGATTCTCGTTAAAATGCAGCTTGAATTTACTAACCGCGGAGTTCACTTTATCACCTGGGCTGTTCACTTTATAGCAGAGATCCGCGGTCCCATAAACTTGCTGTACCTACATAAACGCGCACTTTCGCTGACATGGAAAATAGTTTACAGGTCGTCTCCACCTTACAGACTCTGTTTATCTCTTTAACTGCCAGATATAGTCCTCTAATCTTAAGAATAAAAGTTTATTCGCCATTTTTAGGGGACAGTTTATGACAACACTTTGTAGACGGAATTAAAGATTAAATGGTTAATGAGTTGTTTGTGAGCGCGTTTGAAAGTTTTTAACGTATTTTCGGTTTGGTAGTAGTTATCTTGATTTTTATTTGGTTAGTCACCGGTCTGTCTAATTAAAAGGATGGTGGAACTACGTAAAGGTTTCCCAGGAGTTTAAGTTAATGAATGCAGACAGCCCACTTAAAAATATTGGCGTGTTATAAACATACTTATACTACGACCCCAATTTGGTATCGTAATACAATCTATGGAACCCCTCTCTCTCCAATATCTCATAACAGAGACCTCTAACGAACTCGTATGAATTTATCATGTAACCACCCAATATAAATATATTGCAAGTACAAGTAGCTACCTACATTCCACGAAGGAACTCAATGATGGCAGTTTCTAAGTCACTTAACGTGAACGAGTCGCCGTCGCGGTTGCGGTCGCTCAGCACTAGACAATCGAAAACACAATGTTCCAATGTCGGCTTAACGATTCCTCGCTCGACTCATTCCCATTAAAAGTTCTATAGCAGAAACAAATGGGGAATGAAAGTCTCGTTTCACTCGCTCATTTCTCGCTCATCTTCTTATGTAGCGTCACCCCAATCTTCCGATATAAGCAATATCAGACCGTTTACGTTCCCTTGTCGACGGAAAAACTCTTATTGTACAATAAAAATGTTATGAGGTAACTCTATTCAATGAACTCTTCTGTTATTGAAATCGGTAGCGTTTCGCTGAAAGTAGCCTTTCTTATGGAGCGAGGATAATAAACAGTGGTTTTGTCTGTATCGTACCCTTTTGTTACAGGCTGTATCGCACGATTTGGTCTGATTGTTTTTTTTCTCCAGATCATCGCCAATGCGGCTGTGTTACGGAATTTTGTGTGCATTCGCTAATGAACACCAAAATCCGTATTGGCCGTATTCCGGATTGGCTAAAAACTAGACTTAAAATTTAGTTCATCGCTATGAACTAAATTTTAAGTCTAGTTTTTAGCCAATAGGAATAGCTATAATTACTAGTTTCACGTTTTTTTAACTGCTGAAAATATTACAACAATCGGTATCAAACTAAACAAGACATGAACAAAACTAAAAAAGGAAGATATTTTTAAAAAAATCCGCATATCATCCTCTGATGTGAGCTACTAAAAATCTGCATCCACATTCACATCCGCGGATGTTAAAAAATCTGCATCCACAACATCCCTGACATGCACTACATTTACTATTTTATTTAAGTTACAAATGTTCGCATTTCGAATATTTGCATCAAACTCTTCCATTCTGAAACTTCAGAATTATGAATTACTTATTATTTGCAACTCTTATGATTTGCATTTAATATTATTAATTCCATGTAAAATACTGGTACTCAGCTGCATCCGGTTAGACTGGAAGCCGACCCCGACATAGTTGGGAGAAGGTTGGGCAGATGATGATAACATTCAATATTATCTCACTTTCATATTTTATGAAAAGTCAGTACCTCACGTTCTATCAATACCGGCACACCAATAAGCTAAAACCGAAAAGCGCCGAACACAACAGTATCTTCAAGTATCGATGCAATTCCCGAAAGGATGCGTGCCTCTATTTCCCGGCTGTGGGCGAAGTCAATATGTCGTCGGAGATGAGTTATTTTTCCATAATTCTGACTTGCCGGCTCCGACGGTCGGGCGCCGGAGCCCCGAGAATTCCCAAATAAATAATAAATACGTCAACCCACATAAGCAGACATGTGCCTCACAGAGCAATGCAAACTTCGCTATATTTGTTTTTTGAATTTAATATGCAGTGGCTTAGTTGCCTTTAAAGTAGCTTCTCCTAAACTTCATGTTTATTTTATACTAAAATGGGATTTAATTTAATAGTTAAGTGGGGTTTAAAATATGCGATTAGTGCAAACGAAGTGCAAATGCATATAATGTTAATACCCTCTGGAGTTGCAGTCGGCGGTGATACATAACTAATTTAATCGTATTAAGTGCTGTCAGTTTTGAAATAGCTGTGTATGAAGTAACTTTTAACGAGAATAAAAACAAAATAGAACGAAAATAACTTCAAATAATATTGGGCATCAGTTCTGGTTGTGACGTGCTCTGTGCAACTGTTGTTTATAGGAGCTCAAGGGATACCATACCACGGAATAACTTCCGACGAACTAGTTGCACCCTCCTCGTTCCGTTCGTTCTACAGGGACTTATGCTCTGCTCAAAAACTTTCACATTTTAAGACATTATTTAGTTTCCATGCGGCACCCTAAGGACTTTGCTGGTAAATTATTAAATTTACCAAACTCCAACGTTTAATATTAAAGTGCTCGACTTGACTTTTGTTGGATTGAATTGAAAGTTTTGTCTTAATTTTGTTTTTGATTTTTCTTCACGTTTTCGAGCGTGTTTATCACGTATTACGTTGCCCACTTCATATATCTCGAAGGTTGATGCATTAAAGTGGAGTAATTCTAGAATATTTTTAGCAAATTTTCCGATAGTCGACTAGAGTGCGTGCGGCTCACTCAAGAGGAAAAAGCACTTTTAATTTTTAACAGAATTATTAACTTACTCACTGCCGTAAAATAATTTGCCTACCACTTATACACGAATGTTTAAAAATAATTAAGGCCATCGCTTTTGAGGCTTGTTCGAAAAAATAAAAACAATTATGTTTTGTAATAAGTACCAATTCCCACTCATCATACTCACTACGGATTTGTAATCTCATAACAAAGGTGAATTTTCGCCAATAGATATGTATATAGCCGATAGATGGCGTTGCATGCCGATGGCCCAGCGTTCACGTGGTCAGGCCAAAGCCCCATTGTGCCGCTAAGCTGCTATATCCGGCTAATGGGTGCTGCCCTTTGTGATTCGGTTTTCATTCCTATTGCTGCATCCGACGCACATGCTGCTCTAAATAATACGTGCTGTTTCTCTGCCTTTCGTTGTTCTGATTTAAGTGTGGGTGGTTGCTGTAATGAGGAGTTATTGTAGTGTGATTTATGTTGTAGTGTTTGTATTTTCAAGTTGTGTTTTGTGCTAAATTCACAACAGGTTTAAAAAACCTTTCTTGTGGGATTTAAAACAAGACATTCAATAACATTAACAGTTTTAAATAAACTATTTAGGTATTTGACCACGCATAAAAAACCACTCCAGTCCAATAAACCAACAGCACATAAGTACAAGAGCGGCCACTAATGACCTGAGATCTGACCTACATAGCACAAAGAGCAATTTCTCACAGTCGAGTCTCACCGGGCAATGTACAAATTACAGCGTCCCATTTGGCTGTAATTCGGGTTTTGTCCGACTACCCTCATAGGCGCACGCTACAATTTACACCGGACGCGGCCAGTCGTGAACGAGCTGTCGTCACGGCGCCACGTGTATTTTACTGCAGCCTGCGTTTTATATGGCATTATTTTGCCTAGTTGCCGGTTAACAGATAGTTGGACGTTTGCTGCATGCTTAGTGCTCACATGTTCTGTAGTAAATGAGGCATAGCAGAATTGTTTTTAATTATAAAAAATGCTAACTGTATTTTTTTACATGATGTTAACGTGTAATGAAGTCAGATTTAAATATCATTAACTACAACTCAAGTTATGAGGAACATTAACACGTTAACCGTGGCTTATAAAGCTTCAACCAACGAGAACTTTTCAAATAACACTTCATAATCTTCTCAAAATCCCCAGCGATAATTAGGTAACATTTTAATAATACCGTTGTATCAACATTAAACAATAAACAAATGAGGGTTGTTTCTTAAAAAGGAGATTTCATTTTTATGTTCAGACGTCTAATCTGACGAGCTGAGCGACGAGGCGAGCGAATTAAAGATTGTCAACAGATTTATTACTCGGTCCGGTGAACTCCCCCCCACAGGGAGATAATATTACTTACCTATTTATTCTGTTCGTACGATTCTAGCGCCTGTCTTGTTATATTTTTGGGGGATCTGCCAATTAGATAGAAAGTTTGATGATGATATTTTGGGACATAGAGTTTTAACAATTTCCGTGCAGGTTCGAAAATGACATAATGCTGAGCTCAGTCTGGTTTTTTAGTTAAGACTGACAATGGCTTAAAAGTGGAGGTCAGAAATGTTAAATTAAGCATACATATTTTAATTTTGAATTATGTAACACTAACCCAATCAAAATATACACATCGATCTGTAACGAATATACATAAAATAGGTAACTTTACCTCACCAAATCAATATACACTTAAAAATTAACACGGCGAAGTAAGTCAACTAGACACAGTATGTTTGTCGGTCGTGTGCGCCACTAATAGGGTATTATGAACTTCGGCTAAGAACTCAAGGGCTGAAGGGTGCTAGAGGGAAGGCACGGGGAGAGGAGGGGGCGCGGGGTGAGGGCGCGGGAGGTATTTGAGGTATCTCCTCCGCAGTAGGCAACGAGGGCGAGATTACAGATGGCAAGATAAGCCTCGAATTAGATACAACGAATTTTGTATGATGTTGTAAAGGTATTAACCGTCTTGCGTATCCTTACTTTGAGAATAAAATATCAGGTTTATTTTACAAAAACCTTTTAAGCGAGCATTATGGTATTAATGCATCTATATTCGGTTTTGGTGTAGTTAAAATTGTGTTTAATTAATAATTACATGAAAATGTTCAACGTTGAATTTTGGCGAAACGTTGTTCTGATAAAGTTGCCGGAAAGAGAACACAGCCTCGGGGGATGAATGAGCTTGAAAATGGAAAAAAACATTTTTTCACATCTTTTGTAAAGAGCCCTATTAAGGAATATACTGACGGTATTTTCCTAATGTTTCCGGTACTACAATTTAAATAGGAGGAATATTCGAAAATGGGTGAAACTGAAACATCAAGTGGTTCTCAGACCAAATCAGACAACAACTATGCACTACCTTCCTAGAACTACAATCTTCTATTTTACACGTGTGATTATAGGTATTTAATCTAATGATATGCAGGGTGACTCTAAGAAATTGTAGCAATCCGAAGATTGCTTCTCACCCTTTCTCACCCCTCCTTCGTAAATATACCAAAGCATTCAAATTCCAAAAAAAGACAAGATTACAAAGCGCTCTTCCTCCGAAATACGCATTTACAATAAGTCAGTTAACATTTAATTAGACAAGCTAAAAGTGCCGCGGCGCGCAAACAACTGAATTATAAAAGGCAGAACGGATACCTATATACCTTACCTTGAAGAGAAGGAACACCGGAGGCTTAGAGGGAGCGTCTTGCCGGAGCCCGGAGGCTGCATCCAAACACAAAAACACCCCAGAGCTGTTCTTAAATCTCAATTAAGGTTAAAACCGTGTCTCGGGCGCACGTACACTGAATTAAATTAATGGCCCCACATATTGCAGTGCTGCGGTGCTCCCGATTAATTGCGTATTTTTTCGGTCTTCTTTTGTTTTCAGGTTAAATGTTTTATTAGAGACTTGTTTATTTACTAGCGCGTGGGATAGGGAATTGCTCTTTGTATTAATTATTGGGCTTAGTGGCTTTACGGTACGCCTGTTATAGAGAAGAATTTAATCACTTTGTATGAATTACACTGTTAAAACTTTAGACATCAAGACTAATACACGCGTAGCTTCTTGAAACGTTATTATTAGATGAGTATTAATCTAATAACATACCAGTACAGCGAGACAAGTAGGTAACATGCATGGTGGCGGCGCCGACGTGGAGCGCCGCTAAATCAAGTTGGCAACTCCACCGCTGACATTACACGAAAATGACTTTATAACGCAATATTGTGTAACAACAACCACGCAAACTTAAACTATTTACCTAGTGAACAAGTTTCGCGTTCCGTCCGGATGCCTGGAGCGTGTTCCCTACATTAAAACACGGGATAATCTGTATGCTGTGCGTCGTGTTTTCGCCAAATCTGGCGTTGCCATGACGACGGCCCTTGAAGTAAAACCCCACAGTGAAGAGTCAAAGCGTAAGGCGAAATAATGACGCGACGAGATATGGCAGCCGAGTACGTGAGTACACTATACAACGCGTTTACTCTAAAAATATATTTTTGGTGTACGAGTATCAGCTTTTGTGTGTTTGTTTATGGAATCGGATCTTGGGGCTGTAAAGTTGGATCAGTAGGACAGGATTTGATCCTATAAGTATATTTTACGGTTAAACTTTCCTTTTCTATTTACTTCTGATATCCGCTCAGTTACAAAAAAACGGGAAATAAGATTATACATGCATGTTACTTACCTGGAGAACCATAATCATACAATTTTAAATCTTATGTCCCGTTTTTTTGTAACTGAACGGATATCAGAAATAAATAGAAAAATAGAGTAGGACTAAATTATTATTTCGTAGGTTTTAAGTAGCATGTAAGAACCTAATTAGCTATCTGATATGCACTGCTACTACAGCTTAATTAGTAATTGGACATGCGTTACAAAACCCTATTCAGTTACACAGTCATCTTACCCTGTTATGACGTCACAATTAGGGTACTGCTGTCCAATTTCGTCTTTGATCTAAAAGTCCAGTAGTTTTAGGCCCTGTTTTCACTAAGACGTAGTAGTTGTCATGTTCAAACTGTTATGACTTGTTCTGTAAATGGAGCTTTTCACATATAAGTCTCCATTACGGAACCATGATCACTCGCTTACTGCCTACATACGGCACGTACGTGATTATTACTCGAAAACGAGGCACTAATTACATAGCAACAACTATTACTATTCAATCTGTGACAATACATAGATACCTATAGGTGGTGATGCCTGGTTTGCATTGCGATGCGGTCATCACACATTCCTGGGCATATTATTATTGATATGTGTGTATTGAGAGCTTCATTAGTGACGGCAATCTGTTTGTTTCCTGTTAATAATTAGGTGTGTTTTAGTTTAGTGGAATGGTCATTATTATAAAGTGTATTAGAGCAGCTAATTATTATGAACTTTTGCTTAGTGATAAATTTTGTCATAATCGTAAAAAATATAGTGTTGTTCTGTGTCAATTCCCATTCCCTTTCATGAATGTTTCAAGGAATTTGATATATGAATAAAAATACATACACAAGAAAATGTCGTTATAATTTTCTTATTTCTAGTTTACACGTATGTAAAAGAAAAGCTACCTATAGCCCATAAAAAAAACAAGAAAACTCAAAGCTATTAAATAAACCGAAAACAAACCGTTAATAAAATTAAAACTGACGGGTAGTCACACAAGTGATAGTGATCACATCACTACACTAGTGTCGTAAGGAAGGTGGGGGACAACTCTATTATTTTTAACGAGCAAATAAATATTCGGCATTCGTTTACATTTTCATAACGAATGGGCGCATTTTAAAAGCCTTATTACTGGGTGTCACGCCTTGACGTACGACGTACGGTTTCCCGATAATAACTTATCGATTTTTCAGTTTTTCGGAAAATTAATACCTACTTGAATTATTTCAGTGATGACGTTATAAAGACGACTCGGTTGGTATTCGGATTTTCAGGGTTCCGTACCCGAAGGGTGCCAAACGGAACCCTATTACTAAGCCTTCGGTGTCCGTCCGTCTGTCTGACAGCGGGCGGTATCTCATGAACTGATTACAGTTCATGAAATACAGCCATTAAAGGTCTAGCTAGACAGTAGACATTAAAGGTCTAGCTAGACAGTAGACATTAAAGGTCTAGCTAGACAGTAGACATTAAAGGTCTAGCTAGACAGTAGACATTAAAGGTCTAGCTAGACAGTAGACATTAAAGGTCTAGCTAGACAGTAGACATTTTCACAGATTATGTATTTCTATTGCTGCTATAACAAAAAGTAATAAAAATAATATAAAGTTAAAATAAAAGTAACAAGAAACGTATTTTTTTCGGCGTTTTTGCTAAATATTTTACGATGGTACGACCGGTCGTACTTGACCGGTTTGTTTTTTCTGCATATTATTTGAAATATACCTATATAGGTACTAAAAGATTTCTCCAAATAAGACATGTTCTCCATTATATTTTCCAGTAACTTCTCTTTCATTCCATACGTCAAACAAATTAAATAGCGCATCGAATTAATCTTCATACATTTTCATTATTTACAGAAAACAAATGACACCCGTTAAATAAGTATGAGTTTTCCATTAACTACGAACGAATTCCCCAATAACTTGCATCGGATCAATATGCTATTTACTTTTTTAACTACTAATTGAATTGGGCTCATACTTATACAGTCTCGTTCAAATTAATTAACTCGTTGAACAGGGAGCCACTCGCAATACGGCCGCATTCACTTTTATAGGTGATAAAAATCTTCTTCTCTAAATACTCCATATCTTCAACAATAATGCTCCTTAAATTTTATTTGACAAACATTAAAATATGTAGGTAGTGATTGTTCGGGGTTTATTAGCAGCGTTTTATTACTCTCCGTCGCACACACACGGGAGAGAGAGCCACAGATTGTTGCTTGTGACAATAAATAAGACGTAAAATTTTATTTTACAACGGTAAACGAAAGAAGCTAACGAAATTACATTCAATTACGGCAGTGTGCCCGCGGCATTCCACCGTCGCAATAAAGGCCGCAGAGTAACGTTCCTCGCGTAAATTTTTCGGACATAAAACTCTGTAAAAGTGAAGTTAGTGAGATGTAGAGCGACAATAAATGTTTATAGAGGTTGGATACCCGCGCGGCGTGGCTGTACGCTCGCGCAGTGCCACGTCGCGCCTTACCGAGTCACCGCGACGCTCCTCGCCCCACTCAATTAAGTTTCGGCGGAAGAAAAATAAAAATTCACCGTAGCAAAGGTTCTTCATTCGCAGAGCAAACACGAAAGAGGCAAATTAAGTGAACAAAATAACGTGCCCTTAAATTAGGTCACGCAACCAAAGTGAGACTTGGAGGGCCCTTGCATCTCGTTACAGAAATGAAGAATCGCGCCGCGCCGCACCGCACCGCGCCACACCGTGCCACACCGCGCCGCGCCGCGGTTAATGTAATCAAATATTTAATTTTTAACTTTTTTTTCATTTCTTTGATATTCTCGGAAAGGTTTTCTTTGTGCGTAATTTAGTTAAACGCCGAAATGTGAAGCTTTTAGTTAGTTTGGAAATAAACTCAGCAATTTTCTTCTTTATTTTATTTTTACAGTTTTCTGGTCGGCTGAGCGCTTAATTGACAGTTTTCCGCGGTGTGAGATATAATAACGGGAATGGAAAATTGGATTTGTCTACCAAAATATTCGGTATTTAAAAAAATACTGGGAATATTGGAGATGATTGATATCGGATTGATTCTTAGTTAAAAAAAAAATAAGTATATGATTATTGTAAGGTTTTAGCTTAGTTTGATTTTATTAAGCTTTATAGCTCGTACTTGGCAACAATACTACATATTATTTTTAAACGACTCATTACCGCTGTAAAATTAAGCCCCAATTCATGAAAAAGAGTATGAAGTATATTTCCTTTCAATAAAACGGAATGGCCACAGAGTTACACAGTTAAAGCACTTTTATGGGTCTCTGAATAAGGGGCCGGTATCCCGCCGTAGGTACACCATAGACCACCATTCCCCCATTCTTTTATATGTGTTACTATTTTTTTATGAACCGACTTTCACCACCAAGGTTGCCTATTCTCGATTTTTCTTACATGTCTTGATTACAGAATGATTCGTAAAAAGGGGATATTTTTTTAATTATCTACTATAGGCGGCGTGAGTGTATGACCAGATGTATGAACGTAAGCGAGGCAAAAAGAGTATGTCAGGATCGTAGCAGGTGGATTCTGTACTTTTTGCCTACCCCCATGTGAAGAAGGCGTGAGTTTATGTATGTCAGTTATAGTAAAATTAACGATAATTAAGATAACCGCCTTTAGCAAAATCTGTATTAAAAATCGGAGTACTGTATGTAGGTTTTCTATTTACATATTTTGTTACATTATTATTTACAATTTAAACATGTATTTCCATAAAACTAAACCATTTTTTTTTAGTATTCTAGAGACTTTCGCCCTCTATAATTAACACCACACCCTGTATAGGTACAGTATCGGTCGATAATCACGTTGAGCCTGTGTACCGGCCGTGATAATTAGATGACACGAATCAGGAAAACACATCTTAAACATGGTAGTGTGGATAGATGAGATGTTCGTGTAATCTTAGTTAATGTATGCAAAATACTTTCAGGAAAGTACGAAAATGCAGTATCTACCTGTTACAATAAAAAACACAGAAGAAAATTTTACTTCGGAGCTTTCCATAATGTTTAATTCAATCTTGCTTAATTTGCGAAAATACTTTCAGTAAAGTACGAAAATGCATATTTGAAGGGTGCAATACTTGAAAAAAAAATTACGTTCTCAAACTCTGATTTAATTTCAAAGCTTTCCATAATATCTCATTAAAATAATAGTGTGTAATGTATATAAACTAATAGGTACACACATAATATAAGTTTCACGGCTTCAACCAAAACTTCCAAAATTACGTAACAGCACAGTAAAATAAAATCCCCAGATTAATCCGCAGACACATAATTCACGTTTATCTCGGTAGCCGAAATTACCCACTAACGTAACCAATTTTCTTACCTTTGACAAAATCACGGCCCTTACCTATTACGTAACATTACCCAAAGGGCGCACGCGGCGCGAATACGGCGCTAAACACATGTTGGGCCATTCATGCGTTTTTGAGTCATATTAATAAGTGTTAGGGTGTATTTTACTGTGGTGTCTGACACTGGTAAAAGGCGAACGTCGAACGAAGTATAAGACACTCTGTGAGGGTGATGGTAGGCCTATAATGGGTAGGAGGGCTTCGGGACCGCATGTGTTCGTGCTTGTGGTTCCCGCTTCTGAGGAACAAATTAGAAAATCTTTTGGAGAATAATTTAAGGAGTAGGCCCGCGTTGCCGAGTTAACTTTGTTTCGCGAGCTATAGGGTGTGTTAAGTAAATAAGTGTTAATTTTAAGTCGCAGGTCTGTCGGACGAAAATTAATCGAGAAAGTTTTGTGAATTGACTTTTTCACGGTTTGTCTCTGAATGTTATTTGCTTTCGATAAATATTTTTATCATGTAATTTCTAACATATCAAGCCAAACATGACCTAAAAAAAATATTCAAAATGTTCAAAAAGGTCTCATGAAATCACATGAAATAAAAACAAATCCTATTAATATTCTGATATGTGATTTGTGAAAATAATATAGGTGTGCAAATAGGTATTTTAGCCACTTAGCTACTTTGAAATTTCTGAAAAACTAAAAGCGCCTGCGCCGCTTGCGTGACCTGCTTCTTGATCTTAAACAACACCTTCTATCATATTTAATTACTAGCGCTTCCCGCTCCCATTTCCATATGTACATCTACCGAAACAGGTCGGAAATCACGCTTTTTCCTACGGCTACAGGTACGCGTGTAATTGAGATGTCATGTTATTAAGATTTTAATGAAAATGGGCACACTTGCATGAGCAAGGGAGTAAAATTAAAAGAAATACTCGTCTAAAGCTGCGTACAAATACGCATACGTAATAAGTATGCGTGTGCGTGCTTGATTTTATAAGTATATTTTTTTGCTCGAACTGAAATTGTACAAAAGTTAAAATAAATACGTTGATATTTTAAACTAATATTCTAAACCACGAGCCAAAATATTCTGAGAATTTAAATACAGCAACTCCACAATATTCGAGATTGTTTCCATGCGGCACTCGTGTTCGCGGCCTGCTCATATCAGCAGCTATCCAAACATCGCCGAACTTTCCTCGTCAAACTTTATCTCAACGCGATCATATTTTCGTATTTTTCTTCACCGAGACGCGAACCGTGAACGGTTTAAATGTATTCCATAAATCAGGATACACTTACGAATTTCGAACAAGAGGGCCCAACAAAAATACTTACTTAACAATTTGTCGAGAAATTCGTTGAACGATTAACAAATGTGTTCGTTCGTTGTTAACATTACGTCTTAAATTAATAAAGTTTGGGATTGCCGCGCGGGTGCTCGCCGGATAACGCGCGGTGTGGTACTCAGTTGTGCCGTCGCGCCCACTTCACCGCGGGTACTCGAGCCGGTATCCTAGTACAATATTGACACAAATCCCTTAACTTATAAAATCGTGCTTCCGTCCCCGATGTAGGCAATATGGGATTTCCGTCGTCATTTTGATGTGGACCCCGGGGCTGGGCCGGAGGGGGTCGTGTTTGCGCGAGGGACACCTGGCTACTCAGCCGCCCTGTTTGCTGATCGATATGAGCCCGCTTTTGTGGATGACACACCGCTAATGTAACACTAAAATATATTTTGACACTTTTCGTCTGAGGATACTTTAAAAATATATCGTTTTTTTTTTTTTTTTATGGAACTTTTCTCCTGGATTAACAGATAAAATAACCCTCTATATTCTTGAAAGCTCCCTCAAACTTAATTCAGCAGTTTAGACACAGATGGGAAACGCAGACACATAATCGAAAATACACAACCCCTTTACCTATTGAACAACTTGAACACCAAATCTCCTGACATTCAGCTCAAGCCGGTGCACTTGCATATTAGTAGACACTCATTGAGCCAGTTCGCCGCACACGATTTACCAATAAGTACGTATTTGCAGCAATAACTGACAAAACAAAGCATCCGGCTTGCACACTCCTAATCCTCGATTTGGGGGAGGGTCTGCGTGCAAATGGAAAAATATTTGTCTGGCAACACTCGGCAAATGTACCGACAGCCGATATCACGTAGCGTTTTATTTTACGCTAAGACAACTACAGGTTGTCGACTTCACGTGTGGACGGGTTTATTTTTCTGCGCTGGCAACACGTTCCTTCTTTTACAACGCGGTTCATTCAGGTAGTTTAGCGTGTTTAAAGTAGGTGTAATGCAATTTTTGATTTTTACGCTGGAATTTGCTGAGAATTCTCGAGGACCTCGACTTTTATAAAGTCCCTGACAGTGCTATGGAAGGGTTATGAGGCTCGAATTAAATTTATTTTAAAATTTACGGTTTTAAAACTTAGTTCTTGGGGATTAAAAGAAGGAACATTATTTGATTTTTCAAGATTGTTCGTTATCAGTTTCCTGCTTAAACATTGGATCTCTTTAAGCATAATCTTTACTTAAGAAAAAATTTAAAGTTCATATAAGTCATTACGTGATTGATAATGTAAATAATATCACTCAGGACATATACGGAATACTTAGCATTTACATACATAATATGCATAATCGGCCTAAAATGTCCCCACTGCTGGGACACGGGCTATAGAGTGCTACATTGCTACATATTTCAGTAGAAAACCACTGCATTACCAAATGAAATCAAAACAAACATAACCCTAAACGAAATTCAAAACTAGCATCACCCTAACCTCAAACATTCCCTCTAAAGTTAGTTAAAAACATATTCGTAGTCTCATGAACAAACAAAATATAAGTGGTCTAAGCTCCTGGTATCGTTTGCAGTGCAAGGTTCATTTTCCAACTTTTCAAATATCTGCTAAACCTCACTTGCTCCTATGATGCCGTTATGACCAAGAGGATCATATTATTATTGGAACATCACAAGTTTGAATTCGAAAGGTATTCCGAATATTTGGATGGAATTTCTGAGAGATGGAAGGTGGAATTTTGTAATTTATGAGGGTATATTAAAAATGTGCATTGCTTTGGATTTTTAAGACATTTTCATACAGTACACAAAACTTTAGTAAAGCAGTCGAAAACAGTGAAAACTTTTTGTTGTTAGTTTAATTTCCGTAGTCGTCAGCCAAAATGTTTTCGGGTCTTGATTTACTGAGATCCAAAACCCATGTTATAGAACCAAGCTGCATCTCTTACTAGGCGTTATTCTCATTAATCATTCTTCGGTTCACACCTTGTCTACCATTTCAAAATCATTGGCAAGTCCTCAAATAAAAAACAACTTTACCGTTTCGCCTGCGTCTATCTCAGCTGCCCCATCCAGACGTGCGTCTCGTCCATACGCCGCCTACGCCTCTTTATGCCTCTTTTACGTCGTGTACGCCCAGATTGCGATTCACCCGCTATTTAAACTGGATCGCTTTACACTCTTCACGGCCTTAATAGACCTGTTCGCTTTTATACCCTAATGACCGCGTAAAATGCTCTGCGTTTGTTTGGCCTTTATTAAACGGTAAGTGATGCAGCTGGTTTATTTGAAATATTATTATATTTAACGGTTCGGCTGTGATTTTATGAGGTGATTCTGTTTAAGTGTGGCGGGTGTATTTAGGTCTGATGGGGAAATGATTTTATTAAGGTCTATTTTATTTACTTTTATTACTCTACCTACTGTAAATCGTCATAATGTAAAGTTCATAAAGTATGGAACAGAAATACGGACATCAGCAGCTCTAGAGAATTCCATCTTTTTGTTTATCCAACAAAACTTAGAGGGAACAAAAGTTAGAATATACCTACTTTTATACGGACACAATCCTCAATATCTGGTCACAGTTCGAGTGTTAAAAAGCTCGGATTTATAGTGGTTCAGTGGGGAAGTTATTGAAAACAAAACAAGCAAGAATACCGAAACGCAAAAGTTGGACTTGTTGCACTGAGAAGAAAACTAATAAATGTTTCCCGCGGCGAATATAAGAGCGAGTTGGTGGCAGAGCGTGACATTAAACTTGGGTATAAAGTGAGCGTGCAATATCGAGTTAGCGAGTTTCACAGACCAAACAAGACGGCATCGGACTTCCTGGCGTAAACTACTTAAATCTTGACGCGTCTTGCCTCGCTGTCCGCTCCGGGCGAGAATAAACTTGCCGCGCCGTTTATGTGCGATATAGCTGCGGTATGTGGCGAAGGCTTCACGCTACAATCATCTCTGTGTGGACAGGACAACATCTAAAATCGCTTGGTGTGAAAAGGCAGCGGTACGGTGGGATTACAGAGCGATGTAGTCCGCGTACTTTCGACAGATAACGCACAGTCCGGAGTGGAGTGGCTTTCCCGCTTGATTGACACTGGCTCAGTGGCTTTTAGTTGGCAAACGTAGCCATTACACGCGGTGAAGTGTTCCGACTCACACATGTTGGAGTACACTTTGAGCGTCATTTTGGAACGTGTGTGGAACATTTCTAGCTGTATTTGTGGGTAGGTGTGGCAGACAGAGCTGTCTTGTTTGCGTAGAGCTGTTACGTGCCATGTTGTGTGTGTTAATAGTTGTAATGTTTCTGTTAGTTCAGTTATTTGAGTGTGAAGAGTTAATGGCATGAAAATAAGCTTGTTATAGTTGGTGTCTAAAAAATAGCATTGATCATGGGACTTCAAACATATTTATTTATCTGCCGCTCTGTATTTAAATAAGCAAGTCTGAAAGTCGCGAAAAGGGAAAACGAAACAGAAGTCTCCAAAAGGTTTTTTTACAGCCACTTAACGTCCGTGTCCGATCTAAATGAAGACACCATGATTACAGAGACCAACAAAAACGCAAGCAAACGGCAATTACATTGGAATTGCTAAAAGGACCCACCTGTTGACTGCCGCAGACGAGAATGTTCTCGAAAAAGATTTTATTGGTTGGCTTTCCGCGACAGATGTTCTGCGGGATTTGCTCTCAACTCGGAAAACTTGTGTTTGAGAATGCTTTTCAACTTTGAATGCTGTTTAGTTCAGAGCTCTTTAGCTTATTTTTTTGACTGTTTAACTTCATCTGGGAACTGCTTTTACCTGTGTCTATTTTAATGAATTGCTTCAAATAGAAGTGGAGATATGGTCAAAGGATAAGTTACTGGTTTACTCGTGTATTCTCAAGCAATATTGCAGTGTTCAAGTCAAACTCAAACTCAAAGCATTTATTTCAATTAAACCATTTACAGGCACTTTTGAATTGTCAAGGGGTCAGTCAGTCAGAAATATGAAGCTAGTTGCCTATTCCAAAGCGTAGTAGATACCTATGGAGAAGAACGAGCAAAAAACTCCACGGACACTCTTTTAAATCAAAAATTTGATACAAAATATTGGTTACATCATTCATTTTGAAATTATGCATGTGAGAACAATGTAGAAAGACGTGGACGTTCGTAAAAGCGTCCGTAATAAAAAGAAAAAAAAAATAGAGAACCATTCAAAAACTTAAAATAAATTAAAATAAGCCATGTCAGCTAAGAGATGACCAGTCCCAACTGACGGCGCCCGTTCACGAACATGACGCATGGATCAGCACCATCCAGCTCAACGTTGACTGTTTGTTATGTACCAGTATTTATTAAGATGTTTGTGTTTCCTTTATATGTATTTTATGACTATTTATGACACTGCTACTTCCAATTACGACGCGTTAAACAAAGAAATCAACCTTCTAACATCGTTAAACAAAATCAAATTCATTAGCACATTATAATGAAGTTGGGGAAAGTCCAAAAAGCACGATATTCGGGTGAAATTGATAGGAGAAATTTCAACAAAAACTGTGGGCCATAATAAGCTTGTGCGGGGAACGCCACACACGGAGCAATTATCTAAAACACACACGACGTTTAACCTCAAATTTCACTAATGAAAATTTCCGTTGGTTGGTGGCGAAGGGCGCACCTTATCGCTTATCTGTGGGATTGCTTTCGACCGACATTCATTATCGTGTGGTGTTTCCGTGTCCGACAAATAGGTCGGACGATTTAATGCACTTTGATATTCAATAGGCTTACTGGTTGTGGGAAATGGATTAATTAAAAAAACCTGAAAAATAAAAAAAACAATATTTTCACCTAATTATACATACATAACATCACGCCTTGTTTCCCGGAGGGTTGGGCAGAGGTGTACCTTTAGTAGGTACCCCACATTTCGCCAGTTATGTTGAAGTCCCATGTAATAGGGGGCGAGCCTATTGCCATCAACCGGGCACAAATCCAGACTCCGGGCTGCTACTGAGAAATTCCTGATAGAAAAAATCAATAGCACTTTTTCAAACCTGGGGCGAGCGTTATTGCTAAGGATGAGGTCCTGGGATCGATCCAGGACCTCATTCTCAGCAGTAACGCTTGTGACCATTAGACCAACGAGACAGTCCCCTACAACCTAATTATTATCTATCTATAATCATTTTTACTAATAAAACCTTTTCCTATAAACCTTCATAAATTACTTGTACCTACCTAGGAAATTGGGACTTAGGAGTTATAAAGTTGTGTTTATGTGTGTGTGTGTGTACTTTTTTAATTTAAGTAAGTATACTTAAATTTAAAAAAAGCTTGTAACACTACTTTACAATTCCAATTTCTTTTGATGCGCGATCAAAAGAATGTATTTCAATTAACATTGCATAATGAACTGGCGGACGATAAAATGTTCTTATTAGTTATTATGAAGGGTCCTTTACACAGTAACAAAGTGAGCTGGCTT
This sequence comes from Xanthia togata, assembly GCA_963853775.1. Lineage (NCBI taxonomy): Eukaryota > Metazoa > Arthropoda > Insecta > Lepidoptera > Noctuidae > Xanthia > Xanthia togata. The sequence continues at coordinate 10,858,722 of OY970805.1, forward strand.
TATTACACGACCGGTACAATAACTAAAATTAAATGAAGCCACAAACAAACGCAAGGGTCGGAGGATGCACGACACAATTTATGTCGCCATTTCCCACCGGCCGCCTGTATCGATGTCGTTTGCATCTGAAATCTTTCGAGCCACGACTATATTAGAGAGGGGAATTGGCTGGGATCTTAATTTATCGAAGTTTTTATGGTTTAATTAACGGAATTCACTTAGGCGAGGGGCGAGCGCGGCGCGCGGTTCGACGCGACGTCGCTCGCCGCGGTTTGCGCTTTATTTTATACTAATAGATGTCCCTGGGCCGCGCTATAATTAGCGCCAGGACGCCATTGAAAGTTTTAATTGAAAAGCCTTTGTGCAGTTTTATTGTCCGTTAACAATTTTAAAGTGTATTTTGATGCAGTCGCGGCGCCGACGAGCCGCCGCGCTGCTTACGAGTAATCTTGACACCTCCGCTTTGTCCGCTTTCAACGAGACGCGCCTACGCGTTTAGATTGTTATTTTAAATATTTTGCGGAAGCATCCCGTTTTCTGCTTTAGGCTAATTTATTCACTTCTTTTGTGGCACGTATTTACTGAAGAGTTTTTCTTTTGCTATTCAGTGATTCGGAAGTTGTTCGGGCTTGTTCGGAAACTTTTGGAAATTAAATATGGCGACAGGTACCAACAGGGTAAACGAGACCTATCAAACTCAATAAAGCGAGGCGCACGCGCCGAAACTTTTCATTGTATTACAACAACATTGTTCTTGAAATACATAGGTACTAAATTAATTCACCCTTCCGAAATTTGGAATTCAAAACTGTAAATTTGTAGCCTCTTGCCCCAATTATTATAACATTTATTCTTTATGGGGTAAACAGATCCCTATTTATTAGGGTTCATTATTCGAATTAATTTGTTTGTGTTATGTTGCGAGCGCGGGCGGTAGATAGAGGTTGGCTAACCGCGCGTGAAGAGGCTGTTTTGATATTTAAATGAGGGTTAGGCTTGATTGTGGCCATTGAGTAGGACCGCGGGCGGTCCGGCGGGCACAGGGCTCAGGCCCGGCCCGGCCGGCGGTACCTACGGCATACGGACACGGTCAACCGCAAACGGACCGAATACTTTTGTGTGTTAATTATTTAAGAGGTGTTAATTTTAGCAAAGGTCCCGCGAAAATAACATGGAAAATACTTTCGATGAAGGGACGTCCCTATATACCCCGGCCAGGCACATGAGGTATATTACTTGTAACTATTTTAGGTTTATGGTTAACTTTACAAGTCATTTAGATTTTACTAAATCCAAAAGTATAATAGCCGGAAAATCTTTACTATTTTAAAATTTCCTCAATATCTGGCCCAAAACCCCAACAAGCCGTTACACCAAATAAAAAATTAAACCAGTTTAAATTAAGAACTTCATTAACGGCCAATGAGGTAACAATAGAATCGCTAATTTTCAATTAGGGTTCCGCAGAACGCGCGCGGGATCGGTGGGTTCCGATTACAAAGCTAATTACAAGTGTCGCTTTCGTTACACCGCCCGAGTGTTTCCGAGTGTTCCCGAGTCAAGAGCCGAGCTTTTTATCGCTGTTTGGATCTTGTAGGAAATGTTGCTGAGTGGTTCTGTTATAGGGAGTTGGGAATTAGGATTGGTAATATATTAACTGTCGTTTTCAGTGTAAGTTTAAGGCTGTAAATTACTAAATAATTTGTAAAAGGACTATCTACTAACAGGGGTTTATTTGGTTGCTCGAAAGCTGAAGTAGAACCAAGTGAAGCAAAGCATAAGTCAATCAAACCCCTATGAAACTATTGAATTTCTTTATAGTTACCAATTCCACGGATCCCTTGCACCAATAAAAAAGGCAAAAGTACAGTCGATATTGTGCGGAAACACAAATGTCTATTTGCGGGAACGAAATCACATATTCAAACAGACGTCAAGCTTTCGACAAGCGGAAGAATGAATGAATGCAAATCTTCCACGGTATCAGGCCCGTTTCACACTGAATACATTTCACGAGGACATATTGTCGACTACACTGAGTACGCCCCACAGACCGGCCTTTTATAATAAATATTTTTTGCTTGTAAAAATATGAGTAGATGGGACCCACCGTGTGAGGTAAGATCGTTCTCAACTCGACAACTTTTTAATAAAAGGAAGATTACGAAATCGGCTCGTCGCTTACATTTATAGTAGATGTGAAGAATGTCATATAAGGCGTAACGCGCTCGGATACATTTCACACCTCGCTTGACGCTTTCCCTAAATCTGTTGTCATTTCGGCGCGATCCCGTGGAAATAGGGGCAGGAATCCCTCGGATAGTCGCCAGATATTTGGAGCTATTTCTCACACGAGTACCCCTCCCCCCAGTCCGCTACCCCCTTACCCTCCACGCAATGCCAACTTCTCCTTTTAAATATTTTAGCGTGTAAAAAGTGAAGTCGTGTTACCTGTTACTGTATCTGATTTTTCTACAATCTTACAAATGTAACGTGACTTATTTGACAAGTTTCTCGTTTTTCTCCTAATATAAAGTGTGATATGACTCAAGGAAGTTAAATTCGCTATAAATTTATAAACTCGCAACATATTTTTCCTATTATAAGCTTTCGGCGTCGTTTTACATTTTAGCCTATCAGATTAATATTTTATTATGAAATTTGCGCTGAAATTTTCCTGTTACGACTACCGCCACGGCTCGTCAAAAACCTTAGCTTTATTTGAGAGTTCAACAAGGGTTCTAAGAGTATGGGTCTCTGGTGGGCATTGAACAAAGCTCTCTGGAGTAGATACCAAAATAAAGTGTTCTCACGTTTAGAAAGTTTCATGAATCATGAAGTTTCACTAAGCTTCTCTAACTAAATCTATGATTCTGAGCTTCAGCTTCAAAGGCTGTTTTGATTTTCTAAAGCTCCTAAGGTTTAAAAAACAACAAAAAAAAAACAATTTTTCCGAAACAGGTTTCTCAGTTATAAAAGGGCGGCATTGTTTCCCTTCCCACAGAAGCCGTAGGTAAATTTCAAAATACGAAAATGAGTCTACGTATGGAAATTCGGCATTGTGTTGACAATCGGCGGTGAATGAGACGGTCCCAGCGACCGCGGCTATCGTTTACATCGGTCTTCTATTAACAGACAGCTTAACTCGGCTCCGCGCCATTTGTGTTTTTCCGTGCAGACAAATCGGTAACAATAAAACGAGGCCCTCCTTCACAATGCCCGCACGCATGGCCTGCTTTTAATTTGCCGAACGTATATATCGGATCGTGCGCTCCGCCGGGGATCGCTTAAAAACACTCCCCGGAAAATCCCGCCGGTCTGCCCTCCGCTTAAGGCTCTTGTCTGTTTTTAATACCTCTATTTTTATTGCGTGTGTAAATTTCCTCATTCAACCTTTTTTATTTGTTCTACAAACAAATCGAAGCGTCCGCAATTAAGAGCCGATCGATTACTCATCAAATCTCATCGGATTTTGAGATGATTCGCCAAAGAGAGTAGAAAGTAATTAGAGGCGCGTACTCTCTCAGGCGTACGATGTTTTGTTGATAATTCAATAATCCGGCCCGAGGCGGATCTCTTTTCACGACGCCTCTTGTCATCCCCCCGGCTCATCCCTCGCACTCCACTCGATTCCGATAGCATTCTTACGTAATCAGTTATCTTGTTTTTTCATTTCCTACACCATATTTAAAGACGATATAGTACTCGCAAAAAGTTATTTAAGTCCCGAGTATTGCTCGATACAAATAAAGTTAAATTGGCAAAGTTGTCCAACGAAAAGAGGGATAGGAGGCACAGGTGACATCCATTACGATTCCTCAAAATTATTTTGGATATAAATTAGTTTGAAGGGTCGCTAAGGTACTCGCTACAACATTCTGGCGTCAATGAATATATTTTTCACGTTGTAAACAGAGCAATAGCTGGGCCAATTTGTGTAGTCCGCATGTAAGTGGAAAATATGGTGGTTGCTTAGTTGCAGGGCAGCCACGTGCGGGGCGAGGGGCGCGGGAGGCGCGGCGATGTGCGTGTTTGCACCTTATATAGGGAAATGGAACAATTAATTAAATTAGCACTTAAATGTATGGTCGCGGTAAGGACGGGCGCGCTGCAGACAAACACTTTTATTAAAACTATACTTCTTTCAAATTGTTTGCAGGCTTAGGTGTTATGAGGTTCATGCTTCTCGGGCATTACACACTATGTTCTCGTGTAGTTTTATGGTAATTGAAGACGTAAATAAAAATTTACTTGATTCAACGTTAACCTGGATATGAAACTAAGAAAACTCAACCACCCGACCGTCCAGTCCGTGGCTAATCCACTTACTGAATTCGATTCCCGGCCACACCCCCCATTTATCATACTACCATCGACTGCTCCATTCATTAGCGGTATCACCACTATCTAATTTACACCTTATACAGTTGACAATAAACTCGTATTGCTTTAACAATGTACGAATTACAAGTCCACTAGCCTAATGTGGTAATGGACAGAGTTCTTCACGACTTTATGGGCTGTCCTACGTCGACACATTAGGCGATTGCCGTTTTCCCTTAAATTAATTACTGTGAGTTGACGTTTTTATGTTTTAATGAATGAATTTAGGTTTTAGATTAACGACGAGTTCTAGTTTTGTTGTCCTACAAAGTTTATGGATGGGAATAAAATTTTGGTGAACATTGTGAATTTTTTTCTTTTTTTTTTCTTTTGTTTAAATCCTTATAAATAAATGAAAAAATAGGCTGTTTTTCCTTGATACCTCAGGGCTTTTATGTCTGGAGACAGTAACAAGTTCATCTTATTTTGAATTAAAACTCAGTAAGTACGACGAGCGTCTAGTGGTGCAGGGCAGTGTAGAAAGTAATAGACCACGCGGGAGGTCACCGATGAGGTGGACCGATCAAATTAAATCCCTGTTAATGAATGCGCCTGTCATTTAACAGATGGAGGGCGATTGTTACACACCTGCAATTGGACAAAACTCATCGTGACCACGACTGCTCTGTCAAGAGTGAAGCGAAGAAGAAGTACGACTATGATAAACGATTGTAACCAAGAATCCTATCACTAATCTTGTAGTTACAGCTACAACACTTATGCCTGAACTTTAACAAAACAATTCCCATTTAACCAACCCGAATACACATTTTACAAGCCAAAAATCCAACAAACAGTCGTTTTATTTCCATGTAACAGCAGTGAACGAGTGCAATGAGGTAGTGCGTTCAGCCGCGGGGTCTCCGAGACCCGGACTCGGGCTCAATCATCCACTCGAGACGTTTCCGTTGTCTGTGGTCGTACGATTATTTCCCGCGGTCGATTGCTTTTCAAACTACGGAATAAGGACGCAGGGGGGCGATTCGACATTATGTTACGTTCATAAGTATGTCTCTTGAGTTTTTGGGGAAATTAGTTTTGAGATGTGATTTTGATTTTTGAGATGGTTGGCATTAAACGTTATTAGTCTTGTTAGGCAGTCAATAAGACAGTTGAAATCATTTTTGTAGGTAAAAAGGTACGTGGCTGAAGACGATACCTATGAATATTAGATTTTTTTGTCTTTAAATTAATTTGCTTCAATCTTATGTCTAATAGAGGCGCCAAAACATCTACGCATGCAGACAGTCACACACGTTGGCTCTAGTGTAGTAGGCACTTCGTCCGCTATGGTTTGTTTTGAATTTACGTAGTTTTAATTATTCTTGGGAAAAAAATTATGAATGACAGAAATTGATCCAGTAAACGATTCAAATTCAAAAGTAATTTATTCAAACTAGGCTTAGAATCAGCACTTTTCGAACGTCAAAATTACATATGACAGTCCCACAAAACGCCCACCCTTCACCACTTCCTAGTGCTTTAGCTGGGAAGAAGAAGTGGCGCAACAAACTCCGCAGCAGCAATGGTTGATTTGATTTTGTACAAACTACTTTCATAAATGTGCATTTATTCAGTTACACATTATATATATATATTATTTCCATGTTTAAACTTTATGTAGGTACCTATTGAGTGACAAAAAATACGGAAAATGACATGAAAATAATAGGAACACTCATAAAAGCCAATTAAAACAGGACTACGAACGACTGAACCATCATTACGATTGCACTTCAAAAGCATAATAAGGTTGAATTAAACGGTCCTAAAATAACAATATCAATATGGTAGAGCAGAGTGCTTTTATAACAGAAAAATATCACGAATATCTGCATAAACAAAACAAACACGAAAGTATTGTTAGGATATTTTCGTTTCCAAAAACACAGAGCAAATAAACATGAATATCGTACCGAAACAGATTTGGGAAGTACTAAAAAATATAAAAATGCCAATATGATTAAAACCTCTCCGATTTTCGTATAACCTAGCGGAGAGCTCTCATTCAATATAAATACCTACCTATCATTGGAATGAATATTAGATTTCACTATCGTAACAGCGAAATCTGTGGAGTCGAACTTGGATTTTCACTTTAAATATTTTTATTGCATACAGATATTTTACATGAGATATTTGAAATTGAATTTAATATTATGCTGTGTAATATTATGAGTTTTTAAGGAGGCCGGATTGAGTTTTCTGAAATATCTAGAAAAAGGAATAATAAAAACGCCTACGTATTTTAAAAATATTGAAATAGTTCACACACTCCTGTTCACACAACTTTTACTTAACGTAAAGCATAGGGTCCTACTAAAAATATATAGGTAGGTAGATAATATATCGTCGCCCTCCCGCTAACTGTCCTAACTAGATATAAGCAATTGATATTTTCCAGGGCAACGGTTTTTCCGGTCGTGCGCTAAAATCATGTTACTGTAGTTGCATTAGCTGTGGCTTTTTTAATGTTTTTTTTTTTGGCATTTTAGCTATGTACTTTATGTATTAAACAATAAGTAATGAGATAATTTGATAAAAAGAGTCAATTTTCCAAAAAGGCTTCGCATTCATAAACAAAAGCTTTAGGTCTGTACGAAAATGAAAACAAAGATGTAAACATTGTAGACAACAATTTTAGCTAAGTGTCGTATGTGGAAAAAAATTCACTAACTATTGTGTACGACAGGTCGTGAGAATATTTTTTCCCTCCCTTTGCACATACGCAAAACAAAATACGTGAAGTGAGTCTTCTAAACGGTAAACGACACAATTATGACGATTAGAGAGAACTTTTTCGAAACAAAGTTATAAACACGTAGGTAATGTCCAGTGCAGATACGTCAGTTTGTGAGATAAGACATAATATAATTATTGAAATGTTCCTAAAATACATGATTATAGAAGTATATTAATAGCTCTTCGACATCCTAATGACGGTTCAATACATTTTAGGTGTCTGATCTGATCAAGTATCACAGTTTCGTAAAAACAGAACGCATGACACGACTCCACATATCTCTGGTTATTCGTTTCGGTTGTTTAGGGGCGTCGAGTCTCCCCTATTGATTACCCAAAAAGCGGAAAATAAAATTGTGTACCTCTAGGCCTCGTCGTAATACAATACTGTGGTCGATGGGCCCCAAGAATTTATCGCAAAACATACTAAGTCTGCCCCTCGGATGTGACCACTTAAATGAATTAAATCTCACTTTTTGTAATACAATTTCATTTTATGACATTTTTTGTTTCATAATGAATTACATTTTTAATCCTGAGCCAGATTCGGTAAGCCAAGATGAGACACCGCGATGTAGAAAGTTGGAGAGCAATTTGTTTTACTATAGGAACTCGATTAGCGACTCGAAATGAAATTACGGTGATGCTGGTGTTTATAGTCGAGTGACTAGAGTAGAATTCTAATTAAAGTAACACTCTGGAAAATATTTTCAGGATTTGGTATTTTTTCATTATGGAAGCAGTAAGTATTTAATTTTTTTAAATTTTCCGAAAAATCTTTTAAAAAACTAAAACTAATTACCTATTTGGTATAAACTTCTACTGGAAATCTTTCAATGAACCCATATCACCTTATGATATTCGACAACTAGTGGTAACACACGCGCGTCGCTTACTGCCGACAAACTTCACCGACGCGGCTTCCTCTCCGCAATCTTTATCGAATAAAGCAGTTTAGTAAACCGCCGCCGAACTCCCGCCTCCCTTTATTATCTATTTATGAACAAATTTAAATAGACCGGCACCCCATGAGACTAACATTCGTTTAGTTTACAACCTCACAGGTAACAGCCTTTTCTGATCATATTTTATGCATATGGCTCAGATTAAATTGTCTTGGATTTTTTTTTCTAAGCTTATGAGTTTTTGGGTGTATACGGGATGATTAAATGAGTAGTTATTTAGAAGAGATGCTTCTTCGATTAACTATAGGTGTGATAGTAACACCCCAAATAAGGGATAAAAACCAGAACAGAGATAGTCCATAGCAGGTAATGCGGAAAGCCATAATACAAGCATTGTTCGTTCATCTTCCTTTCAAAGTATCGAACGAAGACTTTCATAAAAGTGGAGAGTAAGCACGTAGGCAAAAAGTATGAGAACTGTGCATGACTTAAAACTACAAACTTAGAACAAAGAATTTGACAAAATATGCACAATATCTATCTAAACAAAAATATCTGGTTGCGTTTATGGCCTAGCCTATGGTAAAAACGCAACCAGATATTTTTTGTTTTCATTATTTTGTTAGTTTTAATGTTCTTTTTTATTGATGTATTTCCTGTACGTGTCCCAAGTAAAATGTTTTTCTTTCTTTGTTTCTTTTATTTCAACATGTACTCTACTGTAACACGATAAAACAAACTTAAAGTGACTAACATAGTCTGCATGTTCCTTAGTAGTGCCGTCACAAAATCACTACTGATTTTGTGACGGGACAGTGAGTACACCATTATTATTTTTGATAAAAAATATCCTCAAACTTACCCGCGACGGTAGCGGAAACCCGTGAAGTAATATTTTGATGTTCATAATAATAATAGAAGTAGCGACACACGCCAGGGAGGAGGGCGCGGATTTATTCGTATTTTATTACTTTTTTACGGGTCCCGTAGACCCGCAGTCGCTACCTAACATCTCGTAACGTTACGACCCGCCATATTGTGCCAGATATAGCACCTTTATTAGTGTTATTAGTATTTATAAGTAAAAAATGTGTGTATAGGAAGTGGGTTACTAAGTTGGGGGAAGATCTTTCGAATATAAATATTTCTTTCCATGATGTTTAAATTGAAAGACAGTAAAGCTGAATGCTTAAAAAACTAAATTACAAACAGTACAATAGACAACAATAGACCTTATGTAGTTTATTTATTTATTTAGATGTATAAAAATATGTATTGGGTATGTTGAAGCTGTTGGTACTCCCCGTCACTTGTCCATAGGGGTTCATTAGAAAACCAGCGTCAGACAGTATTTGTCTGGCATTAATGCTGAAATGAACCTTTTTGGCGCAGCCGTGAGGCACACACTATTATTGCTTTAAGATTATTTTCACTTTTTATTTTGTTATTATGTGTTTCACGAACTGTGTCCAAATAAATATTATTCTTCCTTTCTTTCTTTAAATATCGGTGCGATCCGTCATAAAAAATAATATATTTTTTTATAACCAGTCTTGGTTCATTTGAAGGAAAATCTGAAAACATTTTCTTCAGCTCAGTTCAGAGAAAAATAACCTTATCCAAACAAAAAGTTCTATTGAATTTTAACATAACATATTAAATAAAAGTAGATAACCCTTGCTTACCCTTCTCAATAAAACCTGACTATCGTTGTTAGAAACCAAAGGAGTGTAAGAAACGTCGATTTAATCCAAAACATTGTATCAGTGCGCGGAGATGTGAGAAAATAAAAATAATAGCAGTGTTTGAGCCCAATGGCCGGAACAAGCCGCGAGTGTTTGCATTTGATAAGACGATACAACCCTCCCCGCCACTGAGGGTTCCCCCGATACGCTACATACACCACCCAATGATTCAGACGCCTTTTGTTTTTATTTAACATGCTCCTCTGATATTACTCCTTTGATTTTTGCGGCTACTATAAAAACACTCTCATCTGTGACTGTGACCTCAAATAAAGTTATTTCGTCACTCCATACTCTAAAATAAACGAAAGCACCGCTACTGGCCCGAGTTAGCCTCACATACAGTGTACACAAACAAATAAAATATGAGCTGACAAACGCGGGATTTTGTTCCGCCACCAAAGGGAGCTGATGTTCGTACACTACAAATATTAACCCGCGTTATTAATGCAGAACATTGCGACCGGCCACCGGCCAAAGGACAGCGTTCCACAAAAAGACCAAAACCGAAACACAATTTAAAAGAGAATTCTTAAAGAGCGAAGACGTTGCCCGGCAAAAAGATAATTTGGAGCGTCTGCCCGGGGCGGCGGGCAGGGCAGGCTGGCGTTTGTCTTTGCTATTGTGAACTTTTATTTCGCTCACTTTTATGAATTATTTTCAGCTGTTTTTATCACCGGCAAATTCAAATTCAAAGCTTCAGGCGAGTTCTTTTAGTCCCAACTGCAATGTTTGAAATGTGGAGTTTTAACCACCCTTTTGTTTTAATATTTAGCTACGTTTAGAGCAGGTGGCGGGAACTCGTGGAATACCTCGCACTTATTTGAATAATTTTGATACAGAACTTAAATTGTCTGTTGAAAAATAAGCTCATGTTCATGATGTATTGCATTTAAATTAGTCTGAATGTATCTGGAAAATGAAATATGTTCGCAGTAATACCTTTTAGTCGTGACAGTCGAAATTAGTGGAGTCTGTTTGTCGCGGCGTCATAGATGGCTTGTTAGCTCGCCTTGTCATGTTAATACATGTTGTGTGAGCTCGCGACTTAAATTACAGAACAGTGGGGTTATTAGTAGCTCGTACCATTGACTCGGGTAATTGGTACGTGAATGTGAGTAAGCCAGTAATTGCATAATTATTCGAAACCGTCTCATTTACTTGTATTGTGTCTATTGATATGTGCGGCGTGTAATTTGGTAACTGGATATATTCCTGCATTTGGATATTGCTTCATTGACGGATTAACTTTGACTTCTATATAAAATAGAAGGCTATATGTACACAGTTATATAAATACTGTATTAAAAATTATAAAAGTAGGTCATCTTCACTCACTTACTTGCTTTAATTACATTATAAAAATTTGAATGAAAAATGGTTTGTTATAGTCTCCTTTTAAACAAATAGTGGGAGACTCTGACTCTAAAACATTATATTTGAATAGCTTCTTTCATGAGTGCCCACTTTGAAAGTAAAGTCACCAACTTTCATAAACAACCACATATCGTAACTGTCAACACGAAGAACACGTTGCTACGTGTTCAAAACCTCATCAAAGGGACAAGATGCAAAAACAGACAATTGCGAACAGGGAATACTTAAATAAAAGAAACGAACGCAATAAAAAATAAAAGAAAACATTACGAAGCTTAAAAATTTATACGCATAGTGAACGTGCAGTCGGCCATGAGGAATTCTCTTCTCGTGCAAAACAAGCGAATAACGTCGACAAACAATATACAGAGCAGTTGACGAAACGAATGAAAAAGAAGACTGAGACTGCTCAAGTCTCAAATCCAACAAACGTAAAAGAGATTACCCACGCTCCAACTGCTTTCAACTTGTATAAACAAAAAAATCTCAATTTGCCCGTTTTAAAACAAGGCGGAATTGCCATAGACCGGCAAAGACGGTGAGGAATATTAAAAACGCTTTTAAAAAACAACTCAGTGTGAGGGCAATTTATTTGAATTTCTATTGTGATAAGTGTCACGTTGAATTTTGGGAGGGATTTGGTTGAATCGTTTATTGTAATAGGTGTTTTATTAGTATGTTTGGTTCAATTTCTAGGGACCGGCCTCCCAAAGTTCGATGTAGAGCCTCCTCTCGACAATTTTTAAGGTAGCTATCTAAGGCGACCTGCCATCTAGGCATTTTCTCTGAGGTCTGCCGTAAGCCCATGCAACTATTTAATGGCTGCAGTATTTTATTTATACATTTTTTTTTCGACTAGTTAGTGCCTAACCTGGTGTCGGTGCCGGTTCCCTCACGATGTTTTCCTTATTTATTTTATTTATATATACTTTATTGTACACCACAAAAACAAATAACAAAATTAACATCCTTAAACCCGTTTTTCAACACGTTCGGACCCCCAACGTCATAAAACGTCAAATTTGAACAATTTATTATTAACACAACGTCTCAGCACGTCTAATAAAAATGTGACATTATTTGCACTACGTCTCACAACGCTTAGAAGCCATAGTAAATTCCATTAGTTGAACTTTTGCGTCGCAACACTTGCAAGTGTCAAACACTTTGAGCCACATCAAATCGAATTTTGGCGGCTTATTGTTGTATCGTCTACTACACACTTGCAAGCGCGTACGCACACACGCAACATCCGAACACGTCACGCGGAGCAGCAACGTTTAAAAACGTTGACGGGAACAGACGTTGGGTCCAAATTGTATGCAGTTATATTAACCGTATATGGAACAACATCATCTGACGTCGACGTCTTTTGACGTTGTGTTTTATCTTATAACACTCTAGGATACTTGAAGAGCAGAACGTTTGTGAACGTATGTCCATTTTGTATGAAAAAATATTGTGTCATAACGTGCGCACTTCACTAGAGCGGCGCGGGCGTGAACGTGTTAAGCAAGTGATAATTGTACAATACGCATATGAATCCGAAAAGTCAGAGGTGCGTGCCTTGAGTTCGAACTCAATACCTACATATGATTTGGCAGCCCGAAATTCACACCACTAGGGTGCACACTGCCGTATGCTTTATATATTTGAAGGTTACGTTAAGAATTTAAAATAAATGAGGTCCATACTCTTAGAAAGTTCTATCATAAAGTTTGTATAGAACTTCTATAGTCAAGGGGCCAAGTCTAAGGAGACTTGTATTCAATAGAAGTCTGACAAAGATTAATTTACAGACCATTGATAGACACGCTTTACATCTAGTTGTTGTAAAGGTGTTGACCTACAAAAGTTAGTGGGCGTGAGACGAGCTGTTAAATGTTAATTAAATTAGGTTTTGAATCACCGTGATCCTGCTGTTTACTTTGAAATGTTTAGCCTTTAAAATTTCCAAAGACGAATTCCAAAAAGGTCTAAAATAAGAAAATAAATTTTGCTGTGTCTATTTTTGGTATTCTTCTTAGATCATCGGAAATATTCTTATATTTTTTTAAATCCTTGAGGTACGATTCTGTTGTCAAGCTTCCACATTTCTGCTTGAAGCGACTTTTAAGTTCCAAATCCCCCAACAAATAAACTTAAATCGATACCCCCAAATTCTTAACCAACGAATACCTCCCCCAAACACTACAACAGTAAAACAGATCACTAGTAAGTAATTACAGAACCCCATCTTGCCGAAACAGAGCTCATTTCCATAGCTAACGCTAAGCGATCAGCTTGCTCCGCAATATAAAGCGAGCGAGTATTTTTGTGTTAACCCCCCTCTGATTACACACAAATTGAAATAAATTGAATTTTAAACCTAACCGCCTTGCCCGAATCTGGGGAACAAGAGCCTAGCAGCGGTAGGGTTATTTGTTAAGTTTAGGGCTGCTGATGCTGGTAAGATTACTTTCTTAGAACAAGCAGTTATCGTAACGTTGATAATGATCGTTTAAGTAAATATTAGGAGTTGACTTGATTATTAATACTTTTTTTTTACGTTTTTGAATTAGTACTTAATATATTAAGCAATAATTCTTTAGTACCTAATTTAAAAGATCTTTAGCTAAAAGAATCATTATTTTTTATTTGATTCTGATTTTATAGCAACTGAGGCGGAAAAAAGACTCAATTTCAAATGCTTAATTCCAAAATGAAGTGACAGTAGACAGCCCTAAAACATTAAAGTCAGTATAATGGCCGCCATGATTTCTTGGCTCAAAACGTCTCATAACAAGTAACTTGTACCCTCGTCACTCACAGTTAACTTTGTTTTCACTTATAAGCTCCGTTTTGCCTATCATTCAGATTTGAGTGCTTTTAAGTTAAAGAATGTCAATCGTAGTCATATGGGAACTGTCTTCTGAGAAACATATATTAAAAGTTAAGTTTCCGAAGTCGAAAATCATAAGGAAATTCAATGGAAAGTAACTGCAGCAGTTACATAAAGTTAATTTTTGAGATATAGGTAGGTAGGTACTGGATCCGAATACGAGGTTATGTAAAAAATGTCAAACCTAACAAAAATTATCATCTCTACACAATTCCGAACTAAATCAGTGCAAATAACGCAAGGTCCCAGATACAGGCTGATAGCTTACCATTGGTGTAAATTAGCGGTATAGTTTGAGCGTTGGACAGCGATTCTATTGCATTACTGCGGGGAGCCAGCCTTTATTGCTCAATTTGACTTTATTTAACGCAATTCGCAGGCGGCAGGGGGGAGGAGGGGTGAGGGGGCCACCCCACGCTCGCCTGACGGGGAACAGATGAGGTCCCACTCCAATCCACTTAGCACGCGGCAAGCCAGTAGGTGATCGCAATCTACAGACTAAGACGCCCGAACGCTTTCCACTATATTTCTTTGCGGCGTCCTCAACGAGAATTCAATCGAGTGTTGCGAAATGAGCAAATGTATTCCCCAATATACTAGACGAGCACGTATAAGAAATGGCCGCTACCCTCCACTCCTGTCTGAGCTACTTAGGTCCAACTTTATGCAACACCAAACTAATGTCTCTGCCAGAAATTACTGTAACATTCATACATCTCCGTCAGCGTGGAGCCGTGTCTACATTTTGTGCACGTGCATGCAAACTTGGTACAAGTTTGGGACTATCCAAATTTAATTTAGCCGCCGCAACATCACGAGCTCACTCCGCGTTTATTTTGGTTAATTTGTGAACAAGTTTGTGCTATAGAGTGATCTCCTTAACCATCATGTTTATTATCTGAGATACAGTATCGAGTCGGCCCTAATCTGGGGGTTTCAAGGGTGCGGGGGCGTGAAGGGTGTCATTTTCACGCTGGCATATTGCTCGCCACCGAACCATAATTGAATAATAAAATTGTTGCGAATTTCGGCACAGAGTCCTTTGATTCGTTGCATTTGATGGGGGACACGGGGACATCGCTCGACTTTTATGTACGACGGATTTTGCGAGATCCGTGTTCGTAAAAATGTCGCTACGACGACGTCTGTAACGATTTGGGAAGATGTTATTTGTATTAAGTGATTATACGTTGAGATTTTTTCATTCATAATAAAATTAGAGAGTACGGCGCTTGTTGCTTTAGATTCATGCATGAGAGAGATTTAAATCAATATTACAGGTTTAGATATTTGGCACACGTAGGGCTCACACACATCTGGTCCCGAATACGTATTCGTTGCACACGGCATGGTTTCGCGTATTTTCTAAGAGACATCCTCTCCACCTAATTTCACCACGCTGCATACTAAACAAAAATTTCCATTAACCGGGCGGTGTTTACAGTGAAATTCTTTTTTCATCAAACAAGATTTATTCCCTCAAAAATATGTAAAGTTGGGTGTGCGAGACACCTCGGATAGCGGCCGATGGGGGCGAAATTAAAATAATATCTCAGCATTCGAGTCACGCGAAACATTAAGTTCGCCCCGCAATAAACCGCGCCTTAAAGAGCTTCATTCAGAATTAAAATTTGCCGCCTGATCTCTTCCCGGTGACGTTTGAGTGATCACCGACTTGCCTATTTTGTTTAATTTCAGAGGACGTCGCGTTGCCGCGTGCGTGTCAACTGTTCACGCCGTCACTCAAGTCGCCGAATAAAATTATGGCAAAACAAATTAAAATTTAATTTCAACACATCACCTGCCTATTTTAGCGGTGTAAGCTAATTAATTTTAATTATCAGACTGTCCTAAAAAGTTTTTATATAAGTTCATATCTGTCTCCTTGAACTCATTTACGGCATAGCATATTAATAAAATGTCTCGAACCTTTCATGAATAATTAACTGTCCGACTAAAATTAGCAGTTACGTACTTTATTTTGAGCTTTTGTAATGTTTATCCAACTAAATTAGTCTACGTCATTTAAAGTTTGTCTGTTTGCCGTAGCTTCGTAGCAAGTGCTACGGCGTAGCACTGAATCGTAGCCGGAGTCGTATAACAAGAAAATGACCGTGTCTAACAATATTTGAACTTGTTTAATAAACCAGTAATAGCATTACAGTAGGTACACACAAACTACAGCGTAATATGATTGCTGAGTATTAAATGCGTCGTAAAAGCGCGCGGGTAGCGGTAAAATAATGAATATAAAATGCAGTAAGCGAGTTAGAGGGCGGCGGACGGGGGAAGACGTTTTTTAAAATCATTTGTAGTTAGTCGGTGTGGCCCACTTGGTATTCAAGATGGCGTGGTGCGGCGGCATCGCACATATTTTATATTTATTACCGCCAACAACGGCGCGATGTGTCGTGAAATTGCAGCGGCTTCAATATGCACGCACGCACACGTTTTCCTTAATACCGCTTACGAGCTAGATAACACGATGATCATATTGAGAGCTTGCAAACGACCCACAACTGGAAACTGCGGGACACTTAAAATCCACCAGACATACCTACTTCCGTATCTATAGGTAAGTAACACTAAGTATTTCCCCAAACATCAGTGATTTGCTTTTCGTTAAAAACGAACGTATCCAATAAAGAAATTACATTATTTCCAAATAATAACTGTTTGTAAATATAATTAGGAGGAAAACGCACGATCACAGAGAGCATCTTAATGAACGCCTGATGGAATCAATCATCCTATAATGAGATAACCAACAATGACCCTCGATAATATCCTGATACCGACTTGGCGGTGTTGGCACAAGAAATTTGTCGGAGCAATATCGCGGGAATCCCTCCGAGGGAATCGCCAATTTTAGGGGAAATCGACGAAGATAATTATGTTTGAAGTTAGTTATTGAGTAGAGTCAACATGCGAGGAGATTAGCCGTCCCGTCCACCGTCCGCCAGCCGTCTATCCGGACACGGCCCGGACACGGACGCTCTCATGTGTGCACACACTTATATTTAGGACGATCCTCAATACTTAATTATCTACATGTCATTTATTATTAGTTGATATTTTGCTTCGTTGAATATAAATATATTACGTAGGTGCGTCCTACTTATTAACTTTGAACGAATAATATTTTATTGGACACGCGATTATAATTTCGGGATCGCGAAAACAAAGAAACTTTGACATGTCAAAATTCAAACTTTTAATAATGTATGGTTTGTTGAAACGTTCCTAAAAATATCTGCTTTATTTTTCTTAAATTTCGGTTTGGAATAAATATATCACTTATACCTACTCGTAATACGTGACACACACGAGTTTATTTATTAATTCAATTTAATATATTATTACTTTATTATACTTGTTGTAGTTATTATTATTATCGCTTACAAAAATATTGGTCTTCTTTTTTTTTGTATATTTTTTTTATTCGATCCTCTTGGCATAACAGCCTATAGTCCTTTTCACGTGACATGAGTTTGAACCTTATTATTAAGTAGCGAGTTTTAAAACTTCATTGATTAAAAACCGAAACATACGAATTAGGAAATTGGGTTAAACATCACCTCGGCTTTGGGACCGCCCTAATCACTCGGCTTTGCTTACGTATAAATAATTTTCACGCGATATTAGCAAAAGCGAGTAAGCCGATAGACGGCAGAGGCCCTACGAAGGCTTTAATTTTGTTGATAGGTAATTTGTGAGCTGTTCCCGGGGGTGTATTTCTTAGCGAATCAACACTAGTGTAATTAACGAATTCATTTAAAGTTATCGTTGGGATTATTTTGGGGTAACCCTCTAGCTCTTTGATGTGTCGGTGTCTCGGCAGCGTGACGGTGGCGTGGCGCCACCCGTCACCGCACTCACTCGACTTGTGTTTTCAGCCTTAAGTCACATGTCACCGCATAATTTAAATCAAGTTAGTTTGATTAATGACGGAAGCCAATTGTCTTGGAGTTGATACCGGCTGATAAACTCAAGTGTAGACGATGTTCCTTGTAAAATTAATGAGGTGAATAAATAAGATTATCTAGATTTTTAACAGCGTGTTTTTTGTGTTTTACAGGACTACAAGAGAATATCCATCGTTTGCAACTCGAGTTCACCATTTTCAAGATAAGCACCCCGATTCAGAACTCTATAATAATTCATAATTTATATATTTTTGTTCGATTCTGAAGTGAATCGCAGTAATTATTATAAACATTATTTTTTATTGAAGTGAAAACTTATTTTGCGGCGTTGTGCACTTTTTTGTGATGGGTAATGATGGGTAAAAAATGTTAAACTCGCGTCAGGACACGTGACCTGATGGAAAATTCGTAAGACGGAGGGAGAGTAGACCGGTGCAAAACTATTCCCTAACCATTCCAAAATATCAAAAATGCACAACGTTAATTATATTCATGTTTTCACTTCTGCCGGCGTGCAACCCGTTTTTTTTTTAAATTAAAAATGTTCGTGTAGGTTGTTTAAAAATTTGTGTCCTGATTGTGAATCGAAAATCATACTGATACTAAGTGAATCACTAGTGATTGCCCCATGGCAATAACTTGTGAACATCTTCATCGAGAAGTTCTGAATCGGGGGGAAGAGAGGACTGGAGGAGAAGGCGTATCGTCCCTTCTTACAATACCAGCCTGTTACTGTCCCACTGAAGGACAAAGGCCTCTTCTCATACAGAGAAGGCACGAGCACTGATCACCACGCTTGCTCAAAACGGGTTGGTGATTTCAGACTTATATTAACAATAAGTCCATGTTTCCTCACGATGTTTTCCTTCACCGATGTCATTAATGTCCAAAATAAACTCAGAAAGTACATATGAATTAAAAAAGTCACATTAGTACTCGGCTAGCTCGGATTTGAACCCACAACCTCAAGCATGAGAGGCGAGGCCTTAACCGCTGGGCCATCATGACATCGTCCCTTCTTAGAAAACTGAAAACGAAGAACTGAGAACGAGGGTTTAAAAAACGTTTGACCTCAAGATTATTTTCCAGTCCTAGCAACACTCAAATACTTTCACCATACTTTCAAAGCAAAATTCTAAACTTTATTCCAATGTCAGTTTCCATAAACAATTTATTTGACGTCAGCCACAATATCCGCTGAAAACTAAAGAAAAATAAAATCTATTATCTTGTAAGAAGGCGATAAAGGGGTAATATCTAGCTATCTTCTTACCGCGGATGTTTCAGGGCTGCAAATTAGATATCTTGAGTATCCAAAGGCTAAACGCTAGCGTTGCGTCTCTCGCTTCATTTGCATGTTAATTACCTGTCGGTCCTGCACAGTGCTGCCACCTGCGAATCCTTTGCCGACTTATTTTTGTTTCACTATTAGGTATTATGCATATTTTTTGCTGAAGAGTTGAGCGTGTGGCGGACTTTTTGCGGTTTAAGATTTATTTTTTATGTTTTACTTCTGTTTCACTTTGTACTCCGCAAAAGAACTTATAGTGTTTTTTTTTTTGCAGTTTAGTTCGTGTCTTATATTTGAGCAAAAACTTAATTTCTCCTTTCAAATATCACTATCATCTGCTACTTCTGGCTATTGGTGTCGTGCCCATTCATTATTCTTACGCACTTTGGATGCACAAAATGAAACCTGCATAGTTTTAAACTCAACTTTGTACACAATTCATTCTAAGTACTCTTTTATCTCCGATCATAAATCAAGTCTAAAGCAAAGTTGATAAAAAAAATTAATCACCCACTTGTTCAATAAATATTTATATAAAAATCTTGCATCCGAAACAATTTCAAACACGATCAGGGAAGATGGTTAACAAAAACAAAACACTGTCGCTTCCATAAAGCTGATTTATTATAAGCATCCTAATAGTTCCGCTAGCCTCCTTTGTTCCTAGTCAGGATTGGCAGTTCGATTATCCTTAGCTCTTGCAAAAAGGCATATAAAAATTAGTCTATAATGTCCCAGACTACTTAAGTACACCGCGGGGAGCGAGCGAGCGCTACGCTAAATTAAAACGTCTGAAATATGAGACGCTGCTGAACTGAGAAAAACTTAGGTAGCTGCTAATACTGCTCTTACAATTTGTTAATTAATTTTTTGATGGTTCACGTTTTCGCGATTTTTCGGTTGTCGGTTTTTTTGGCGTAAAAAAAGTATCGTTATAAATGTTTTGCCTTTAAGAAAGGTATCTTAACAAAGCCAATTAATTGTCAGAGTACGAACAAATCATTTTCTTTCTCTCATCAACAAAAGAAATGAAAACAATAATGAATGACCCATTACAAAATTAATCCAAACAAAAAGGGAAAACAATTACAATAAAACAGAAAAATACCTAAGCACTTTTTGCCAAAATTACCCAGAAGCCTTTTAAAAATCAGGTTTACAAAAAACATGATGGAGTACAAAGTAACAATATAAACATGGGATTGTCCCCGGCGCGGCTCGCTTTTACGTCCGCTTTATTATTTTTAAGTCGTTTCGAGTGCTCCCTCGTTTGGAAGTTTCACCTTTTCCCCCAGACACCGACTGAAAGTTAATTTCTTTTGGTGTATTTTAAAATTAATTTTGCTTTTGTGGCGACCGCGACCGCCGCCCCAGGAAGAATTGTAAGCGGCCAAATGGTACAGCTCGCGGTTATAATAGCGCGGAAAAATGGTGGAAAGCATTTTTATGCTTTTGAACAATCGCGTGATCAGACGCGCCTTTGGCGAAATAGGTTATTTTTAATGAGAATAAGTTACGATTCTATTTATGTACTCTCTTATGTAATTAGCTTTTGTAGTCTCTATGTTTGTGTATTCTGTCTGTCAGTTAGTATCCTAATATTCTTCTTCTTCTATTTTTCGTGTGGTTAGTAAACCAACCTGGTGTCAGAGTTTAAAGCCGCCCACGAGCCTCTTACTTGGCTTCACATGTCGTCGTGAAATATCTCTCAGGCATGCCGGTTTCCTCACGATGTTTTCCTTCACCGTTTTTTTGAGCAAGTGATAATTATATAATACGCACATGAATCCGAAAAGTCAGACTTGCGTGCCTTGGGTTCGAACTCGAGACCTACGACTTGTCAGTCTGACGGTCACACCACTAGGCTATCACTGCTTATCCTAATATTATAAACAACAGAACGTAACGAACGGAAATATAAACTTGATTTTAGAAACCTCAATTGAAAATCCAGTTTGTATTTCCACGTAAATTGTTAAATCAACACGTACGAGTATATTCACGATATTTTGAAATTCAGATTTCAGAAAACAATACCACATTTAAAAGCTAGCAATTTCATATAAAAATTTAAAACGAAAGGTCGTAGTTTTATAGGCAATGTGAACATGCTGTTACTTGTCATAATATTTTAGTTCGAACAATAAAAGCGGATAAATGAACGACACTGTAATCGCCACTCGGCGCGGCTGTCGTAAAATACAAAAGGATTGTGAAGCTAGTTTTGTTCTGTCATACTGTTTTAAACTTTAACACTAACATGAAAAGGTTTAATACTGTGTGGCGTCGAATTGACCGCAATAAAAATACAATTACTAGATACTAAACACATAATAAAATGACAATATTGTAGTTGCGAGTCAAGCATGAAACATCTCGTCAAAATATTATAAGCTCTGTGAAAATACAATAAGATTTAATTCTGACTGTTCAACATGTGTCTGATTCCGTGATATAGGTAGGTAAATGTAACAGAGGGTGTAAAATTATGTAAATAGTTTATAGGTTCCATTCAGTAAATCAGACTGGAGTGTGCTGCAATATTTACACGACTTTTATAGGGCCGAGCACGCACTACGACTTTTTATCGCGCGATTATTTCGCGCAGAAATGCAACGAATTGGTTTAAGTATATGATACACGAGAAAAATGTCGCTACGATTTACCATACCGTTACCTTAGAATCCAATACGTTTCATTTCTGCGACTAAATAATCGCGCGATAAAAAGTCGTAGTGCGCGGTCGTGGCTTGATGCGACCGATCGGCTTTAATTTTCAATATTTAATTGAAAGCAGGGACGTAAAAGGGTTGCATTTTAAAAATACGCTTTATTCAAAATTCAAAATTCAAAATTCAAAAGTCATTTATTCAAATTAGGCTGAGAATCAGCACTTTTCGAACGTCAAAGTTACATAAGATAGTCCCACAAAACGCCCACCCTTCACCACTTCCTAGTGCTTTCGCTGGGAAGAAGAAGTGGCGCAACAAACTCCCCAGCAGCACAGCTGTCTGTTCAATTAGGAAAAATAAAATGATTCTATACAATAGTACTTATGCAAAATAATTTACATAACACAACACAAAACATTAAATTATAAATTATCAGCCATATGACAGCTAGCACACGCCAATATACCAACCAGATATTAGCAGATGATAGACGTGCATGGAGGAAAAATACTTGCAGTGCGTTCATTATAACTTGTCCCGTGACGCGATTAGTAGCATTGTTCTGTCAATCGCCATTTTGAACTCTTAGGCGTATTGAATCTAAGCTTGACAAGTTATAGTGAACGGTCTGTAGTTACTGCACCAAGCCCAAATAAAAAGGTGTAAAGAAGGAGGCTTGTTTTGATTTAAGTTATTAAGATTAATTTAAATTAACTTACAGAATGATAAAGACACGTGTGAATAACATTTTTAACATCATTATCTCGGATGTTTTAAGTCTATAAAAGGTAAAGGGCGAAGAAGATATAACCTACTTATAATATTATGTGCAAAACCCTACTTAGATTTTTCTTTTGTTGCTTAGGTACGGTGATGCATTTTTACACATTATTCATACCACAAAAAATGAACCATCTAAAAACTGCACTAAAACTTTCATGTTAATCTCGCCGTGTGCTGCATCCAACAGGTGGTAAGCACGCAGACTGCTCGCTAATTGTCTATCATATTTATGAGACTTTTCAACTTTTTGCTCCCTCCTTCTGAACCCAGCTTTACCTATAGCTATCATTTTACTTTACATTCGTGACCACATGTTCTGATTACAGTTTAAAAGTGTTTAAAAGGCTCGGTCACCACTAAAACCGACCATTACATTAATTAATTGTCAACGTGAAATATTGAAACCAAAATTAATCATCTACTGTAATTCAGCTGCAATTTTCGTCGGAAAACTTGTTTTAAAATTATGTAAATATAAAGGTGATGTCAGAGGGATTTTCAGAGCAATTACAGATGTTTTTAACTGCAAACTTGTAATATGAGTAATAATACCTACCTGTCTATTATTGTTAATAACGATGTCAACCCACTGTATCTTCTTAAATAACCTTAATCGTCTGTGCAGGTTACGCGGAGGCGGCAGGCGCGCGGTGCGGCACAAAGGGCGCGTGCGACTTCAAAGCGAGCCGCACGGATCAAAGAGCCGCCCTCAGATAACGGAGGCCAGATAAAACCTCCGCTATCGGGCGAACGCCGTTTGATATCTGATTGTCGGTTAAAGATCGTACCACCCAACAAACATCGAATAAAAAGGTGTTACACATTTTTCTCTTCAAAACTCTGCAGGTCTTTTGTGACAATTTTCTTATAATGCTATCAAAAGAGCTTAAAGCGGTATGATCAAAAGAAAAATCTTAACAGTTGGTCCATTCATAGGCGAGTACTTGGCATAAAAGAAGTTAAAGATCAAAATGTTTAAAGTAAGAGGTCGCAAACATCTTGATAAGCAAGCTAAAACATTCTTACAAGTAATAGGTACCTACTTAACTTAGATAAGATTTGTCAAATAAATATGAAAGAAAGTAGTTTTTTTAAAGTATAAATATAAAAGCTTTTGCAGCACGATTATCCTAGTGCACGTCTAAAAATATGTCAACAGTTTCAATAAATCGTAGGTTGTTCACAAAACAATGGTAAAGCTCTCTAAAACGTTGTGACCCGGCGGGCGGCGGCGCTCGGTGTTTAATCTCGACAATCAGCTGTGTGTCTGTTTCGTCCGGCAGTAAATCCGGAGGTGTACGGCGCCGAGTCCGGCGTTGCGGGCCGGATTACCGGCTGTGTGCGGATGTGCCGGGCGGGCCCGTTCGTGCCGACGCACTCCGACCCGCGATTAGTCCCACTAAGGGCAGTGGGACTTGTCGGAAAATTCGACCCGGGTCATAACCCGGATAAGACTCACAGATAAGTACAAATAAATATTGATTGTGTCATTGTTTAGATTTTTGTATGGTACTCGTATTTGATTATGTTACAATATTTTCCCTGATGGGTTATTGTGGGACTGTCTCATAAATTTTATTTTTGTCATTGATTTACATGTTGATGCCTATCTGTAGGTAGGTACCATCGGCATCGTACAAGATGTGTACTTGATACATTTTTAATTATAGGGTCTTTGCACAACACTTTTTGTTTAGAACCTATTAGACCTATTCTACAAAGACTTCGTTCATACTTGGATTCAAATACACATCCTGTACTTAGGTACCTACTATTTAAATTTGAAATGCTAAATTGTATTTTAGTGACTAAAACAAGTATCGCGAAATTGGTGTCGCAATAAAAATGACAAAATTATGATGTTAGGGGCAAAGTTTCCTAATCCATGAAGTTCGATCGAGAGCTCGTCAATTTCTACCACGGGCGTGCGCAAATAATGGAGAAACATCAGAAAGAAGTAAGATAGGAACTAGACACACGAATTTAGTTAGGTACTCACTGAAACAAATACTAATCCTTAGTAGGTCTATCGAAGAGCTACGAGACATCAGCTACGTACGTCTCCGACCGCGTTTGAAAACGTCGTTTGATACCGATTGCGTTGCTTTCGCATGCGTTCGGGCCCGTCCGTAGTTCTGGCATCTGTTTCGCCGAAAAATAATCCAGTGCGAAGAAGCATGAAGATAACTTAAGTAGTTATTTATTACTTTCTACGTATTTAAGTTGAATCCTCGTGTGTCTAGTCTCTTTTTTCATTATTTGTACAATTCTATTTGTGTAACATAGATAAAGTCAATTTTTAGTTTCGTTTTTATTTTTATTTCCTTGACTTCAACCGGAACATCCCTGGACCTGGTCGCTGAAGAGACAGAGAAATCTAAATCCAACTTGAGGGTCACGCGTATTCTTGGGGAATTAACACATATTACGAGATGTTATTGCTTGAGAATACACGTAGCTGACGAGGAGGAATTCATCTGAAGAGTCCGGAAGGATGAAGATGAACCACAAGACAGAAGATTTATTTTATATTAATTTATGTTTATGTCCAGTACATGCCACGGATCTTTGTTTTTGAAGTTAGCTGCAGACAGAAATTTGACAATTTGAAAATGGACTTTAAAACAGAATTAGGGCACTGCAGGTACCTACTTACTAGCAGCGCTGCGCATGCTTACAGAAAGTACCGGGTTAATAATGACTGAACCATTCTGAGAAAAATTTACCCGTGACTAAGCTGGACAAAATGGACAGTTTTTAAATGCCACTAATATTTCTCGACTCTAAACGGAAGTGACGAAATCCCGCTTTACTAGCAACAATGACGACAAAATCAGTATTCTTTAATCTTTTAGAGGGAATCATTATTTCATTAAATACGCAGATAACGTAAACGCACTTATTACCGCCAGTTTAAGCCACTTTCACATTTATGTGCAAAAAATAAGCACATGCTTAATAACTGGTGTCATTTTTTTATTTTATTCATGTACTGAAATTAATGATCTTGTTAGTCAGATAAAGAAACAATTAGAAAAAATGAAAAAATATTTAAAAAATATATAAAAAGATGAAAAGGGCTATGTCCCTATTACCGATTCAAACCATGGGTGTGTTCCTATTACTGTTTTGTGGCACCTATTACCGACCGCTAAATGAACAGAATAAATTCAGTCACATAAAAATGCTCGTGTGGGTTTAATTCTTTAGAATACAGAATGTTAAAAATATAACTTAACTTTACAAATTCTTAACAGCCTTTAATCAGTCTCAAGAGATATGCTTAATAATATGAATTACATATTGAAATATAACAAAATTGAATTACTGTTTTATATATTTTCTAAATATTTTAATTTTTTATTACTAACACACTATTAACTTACACAGTAAACTATATGGGTTCGTTGTCCATAAAACTTTTCAAAAAACATACAGACGAATTGAGAAACTCCTTCTTTTTGAAGTCGGTTAAAAAAGTACAGGTACATCGGTAATAGGTTCTATTAAAGAAAATCTGTATAACCTATTACCGACCCAATGAAATGAATAGTATGTATTGAGTAAATGTATTGTTTTTTAGTATATTTGTATGATTATACAGGTGCAGTAAATAAAATTAGCATAGCGCTAATTTTATTTTAATGGTATTTTAACTATAAAAATACAATATTAGAGAAATGTACATCCTACATTCATCAAAACATTTACATATGAATAAACTTGATTTTCACAGTATCGATACTCTTATTAAGGCGCTAATAGGTCAAATACAACTTGACATACTAACTAATCAAATTAGTATAGCCGACTACTTATTAATTGATGCATTTTAACATAAAAGTAGAAATTAAAATATTCGTCAAAAACCTAACAACGACCTAGGGGTCGGTAATAGGAATAAAATTGAGATTATTGTTCCTGTCACCGCCACATTTTAATATTGAATTTGAAGCAAAATAAAGCTGTATCTCATTAAAATTAGTTATTATTTGTGTTTATGAAAGTATTAAGAAGGTATCAAAAGAATTAGAAGGTTCATTAGATCGCTTTACAATTATATATTATGCTAAAAAAGAAATAGGTGTACTTACGTAATAGGGAGCGGGAAACTACTAAATATGCGCTATTTCCGGAGTCCGACAACAAACTGTGCAATTATTCTTTAAATCATTGGTTTACGCACACAAGCAAGTGATGAATATTTGCATTACAAATACATCTATATTTTCTATACAGCAACGACTTGTCTAACTTTAATGCAACTCTATAAAATGATAGTTTTATGAAACGGACGGTAATGGGTGCCGATTTTGAGGGGTCGTTATTAGGTGCGTTTAAAATGAAAGAATATTTTAAGAGCTTCTCAGTATCACGTTATAACTGTGACTATAGTGGACTTCTTATTTGACTACATGTAGTTCGTACGCCTTTCGCCACCGATTACCGCGTCACGGTTGCCCGATGGGTAAAAAGAAATGGCTCATCTACCATAATAACATTACCATGAAAATCAAATAACTTGTTGTGGCAGTTTTGTACTATTGAAAGCCAATAAAACAGTAGGTAGTGACTAAAGTGGAATGTATCATTATTTTAAGAATTTTATTGTAATACAATAAGATTTGTTTATAAAATTAATGTCATCATTTAAAAAAACTGACTTGACTGCCTCGTTGGTCTAGTGGTCGCAAGCGCTACTGCTGAGCATGAGGTCCTAGGTTCGATTCCCGGGTCGGGCCAAGTGTTATTGGGTTTTTCTATCTGGAATTTCTCAGTAGCAGCCCGGATTTTGGATTTGTGCCCGGTTGATGGCAATAGGCTCGCCTCCTATTACATGGGACATAAACATAACTGGCGAAATGTGGGTGTACCTACTATAGGTACACCTCTGCCCAACCCTTCGGGGAGACAAGGCGTGATGTTATGTTATGTTATGATATGTTAAAAAAAATAGTATTCTTTAAAACCTCACAAAAAACGCTGAGATGTGTCTTAAAAAACCATAAACATCGGCATCGGATAGTTAAAGTTAGCGATAGGAGGTGTGACACGCAAAAATTGCCTGTTTTGCTTCTTATTTTGATTTTAAATTAGATAGATCATTAACAATTGACCGTTATACATTATATTTTAAAGCTTCAGAACTAAACAGTACATTAAAAAAAAACTGCATTCAATAAAGAATAAGAATGTCTACAAAATGAAAAATAAAAAGTTTTGTAACTAGCTTTTGCCCTGAACTGGCTTCGCCCCCGTGGATGTCGGTTATCCCACGGGAAGGTACTGCCGAGATACGAAAAGTATCTTATGTCCTAACCCAGATCATGGTCTATCCGTATGCCTTTCATCCAAATCCGGTCAGCCGTTAGGTAAGCCGTGGAAAGGTACCTAATAGACAGAGTTAGTTTCTCATTTATAATATTAGAATGAATAGTATGGATATGGATAGTATGGAAGTAAGTAAACGTGCTGTAATACGCATTGTAATGTTAATGTTTTGTAATTTTGATTGTTTTGCATTTTTGATTTTGCCATCTTTTGCTAAAACATGAAGATTTAGTGGGCCGGATACACTATAATAACATTTAGCACACGTGTGAAAGTCAGTCTCCTGATTATCGGACTGACGGAAAACAGGAACAACAACGCCGAGGCCAGAAAATCGCGCCATGGCTTGTTGTCAGGACCTTACCTAATTGTTGTTTGTTAATAATTTTATAATTAATACTTTTAAAGATATTTATGAAAATGAAAGAAAATTGAAAATTCCCCCCTAATCTCCGAAACTACTGACCCATATTTTTTTAGAAAATACAGAAAATGGTTCTTATACTTATAGATTACAGGAAAATCTCCCAATGTTGTGCGTACAAACTTACATTTGCAGTTGGAATTTATGCGAACATGTTTATCACCTACAAAGTTAAGTTTTTTCTTGGGACAAATTCATTCCAACTACGGAACCCTTCGAACCCTAGAATTTCGCAGTTTTTCGAGAACTTTGGGAGTAGGACAAGGTTTTCATGGTTGCAAGCTTGGGTATAAACTATTCTCAGGGGACCTAACAGCATATAAAAAAATCGTAGTTACATGTGCGTTTGCGACGTTTAGAGAAAATCTCTGTATTCACAGAGATTTCTAGGATTCCCTTCATTTTTCGAAGAAATCATCACGAAAATAGGCACTAGGTACCTACCGGCAGTTACCTTAGCAGACACAAAATCCGTGGCACGTACCTACTATAAACTTGTTTGATTTCTCCTCGTGTTTCAGTAGTGTAATTTGATGAGTAGCTTGTTGTGCTTACACCGATCAATTGCTAGATCGATGTAAAGTCACGAATCCTCTTCGATCTAGCGATCGACCAGTGGGGCACAGGGAGCTACGATAAAATGTTCGTGATAAAACAGAATTGTGAGTACGTAAACAAAATGCTATACCTACTTAATTTTTTTGATTTTTACTCGCCAGTCACCTATTGAATTAAATGTTTTTTTTATTTCCATATATGTATGTGTTCACTCTATCAATGTTGCGATAACAATGATCAAATGAATATGCCTAAAGTCACAACTATGTAAATCAAGTTAAGAAATAGAAAGGCGTGGACAAATCAAACCAATAAGGTTGATTATTGATTATGATTATAATATTGCGTTTTGCTGGAAAAATAATTGGATTGATAATAATTCTGATCTAGTTTTAATTCCACCAAAAATTTGTGTTCTTGAAATTAATAAAAATTTTATAAGTTGTGTAATTTTTTTGTCATGTAAATAATCATACGCAATATTTCCCTTCCCGTAGTAGTTGCGTGAGCATTTTATTAACATGTTTGTACGCTGTCCGCAGATGTCGAGAATGCTGGCCGGGTGTATAGTGTCCGTGAAATGCGGTGCAGCCAGGCAGAGTCAACCGAGCAGACATTGCTTTCACGTGTGAATAGAAATATAAACAAGAAAATACTATTTGAAATTAACAGCCACGAACAAACATTGTATTTTTTTTAATAGGTTGTAATATAAACTGAACACAATTAAAATTGTAATTGTAAATTGAAAATTTTTGTACCTTTATTTAACTACCTAAACATATGGAGTATAGTTTGAACACAAAAATTTAACAAGTAGTGTAAAAAAGTGGTTTTATTTTGTTATCCTGAGCTGTTAGATACCTCCTAGTTTTCCTGGGCTGTTGGGCTGGTCTTTTTAAAACAGTCCACTGTATTCTGAATCTATGTAAGTAAATAAAAAATCAAAGAGACTTGCCAAGACAATTTGGCTTGGTAAGATAGTAGGTCGACTAACATAGCTGGTTACAAAAGGGTTACCTAGTCGACAACGGGAATAAAAATCAAATAAAAATTCCAAAACCAAATTATTTTCTCTTGTGATATCACGGGCTGTCAACACATGAATTGCAAGTCAGTGAGGCTGACTGTACCTACTGGTTGCACTAGTAGAAACTGACTGTACTAGTTGCGCCAGTAGAACCCGATTCCACGTCGACGACCAAGTCGAGTTCGTTTTATCTTTATGATAAAATCAAAATTGTGAATCAGTCAAGACAAGATATAACCTATCAAGGCTCAGCCCATGTACTAAGCAAAGCAGATCGTCGCGCAAACACGCGACCTCTGCGTTTATTTTATTCGCCGAACCCGAACGCGTGGTCGCACCGACAGAGAGCGCCTTCCGGTTTTCTGAATAAATGAGTTACAACCGAACGCGACGATCGCGTAGTCGCGCAGATCGCTTTGGTTAGGACACGGGGTCATAAAATCGCTCTCATTTAATACATCGATGCACTTAAGATACTGATTTAATTAAAAGTGCGAGTATTATATGACACACAAACTTGGGTTACCTACCACCAAAACTAGGTACACTCCGCTGACTGCATTATCTTCTTATTATTCGCTATCATAAACACGTATTCGGTTGAAACTACAAATTGCTACATAACTACGATTTAAAAGATTCAGCACTGTGAAGGTGTGGGTTTGCCCATTGGCACTCTGTGGTTACGGAAACCTAAAACAAGACAATATGATATTTTACTTAGAAAATGCAATGTGCTTTGAGATGTGACTTACCTATTACTAGTCACGTCCATATACCAGAACGATACTTAAGCATCAATGATAGCTGTTCAAATTATGTGACAGATTACCTCAAGTAAGTATGGATACCTTAGAGTTTTAACTTACAAGAATAGGTGATATGTGCAAAAAGGAACACACTGGGATGCTTCTAGACTATTTGGATAGGTACTCGTTTTTTTAATCATCGCCATTATATCTTTTACAAATGTAGAATTAGATACTTACTACTACTTACCTACTCATTCTTAGGAAAAGGCTCTGCAGACAGTCTGTTACGTAGTATCCCTATGTAGTCTGTGAGTCTGTTGGTGTAGCATCTCAAAGCTAGAACATCTCTTGAAGAATGCAGTGAAATATAACTTACCTCTTCAATCACGGTGGTTATTTTAAATAGATCATCATAGGAAGCTATAGTGTTGTATCACTTTTATCGTGGAGCAGTTATCAGATACTAATCTCAAATTTACACGCACAAACAGATAATTACTGTACGCGAGGATTTTAACAGCCAAACAGATGCTCAGTTCTGTTGTTTTTATAAGTTCTTCAAAGATTTGTAAGTGATACAGGGCCCTAATTGCGTAACACTATGGTAATGCTAATCTCTTGCATTTTTTTAATGAAATGAATGATGGTGCTTAATCAAATTACTGGTGATAGCCTAGTGGTGACACTGACGGACTGCTAAGTCATAGGTCTCGAGTTCGAACCCAAGGCACGCACCTCTGACTTTTCGGATTCATGTGCGTATTGTATAATTATTACTTGCTTCGAAAACGGTAAAGGAAAACATGGTGAGGTAATATATTTCTCAACAGCATGTGTGGCAGAGGCTTATGGGCGGCTTTAAAACTCTGACACCAGGTTAGTCACTAACCCCACGAAAAATAAGAAAGAAGGTACGGAATGAAAAAATAAACTTACCGAAATAATGGACAGTTTATGAACAAAAATATTTAATTGCTAAAAACTAAATCACTGAATAGAGTATGCCAACCTCCAGCGCCAACCTCTAAGCATAATCCAAGAAACGCGTTATTTCGATAACAAAAACTTCCAATACATACTATATTAGAATACCATGAATATTTACAGATTTGCTTTAGGTAATGGCAGAATACTTCTTACACTACAATCACCTTTGTAACATACCATAAATTAAGTTTATTTTTTCTATAAAAAATAAGAACATCGTGAACATATTTTTGATCAATATATTTACTGAAGATTCATCCGATATATTGTGACTTATTTGATCTTATTCGAAGATAAAATTCTCAAATAAGTTCTTGAGACAGTATCATCTACTAGTTATAAGATTATATTAACAGTTATCGTTACGGCAACATCTTTACTTGTTCACAAAAGCGGTTACGATTAATCGGACCTAACACATAGATAGTATTGCGAAACGAGCTCAGAATAAGTTAATGTTATGTTAGTCTAATTCGTCAGCCTCAGGGGACGCTCTGGGAGCTAGTCTTTCAGTAGCCGCCGGCGCGTCGTTCGGGACCAGAGGTGGGTCGTCATTGTTGAGCACGACGCTTTCTTTTCGTCTACGATCCAAAGTAGACGTCTCATCCTTGACGTCCGTCACATTAGTGGGGTCACTGTTAGTTCCACTCGGCAAGACTGCATGTTCATTTTCATTGGTAACTCCGTTACCAATTGCAATATTGATTTTATTGTTAGAATCGTTTTTCCTAGCAATCTCTTCAATCTTGATGTCAGCGTCACCAGCAGGGGTGACGGAGTTATCCTTATCAGTACTTCTTACATCATTAGTAGGACGCGCAGCTAGAGTGCTCTCCTGTGTATCCCCAATCGAGTTGGAGTTGCTTCTGCGACTGTTCATCGCTCTCTGCACCGCTTGGTCGAAGATTTCAGGTGACAACATATCGCCAGAGTGAAGGGTGTTGGTTTGTGCGGTGGAGACGGACGGTGAAGTTTGCGTAGTAGACTGTGCGGTGTTCTGAACTGTCTGCGTGGTAGACTGAGCGGTAGGAGGAGTAGCCTGTGTGCCCGTACCGGGAGCATCGTGGTAGGCGGCGCCGCTCGCGAGGGCAGCGATGCCTGCCAGCCCCATCACGCCGGCCATGCCGCGGTGCGTGCGGAGAAGCAGCTGCTGCAGCTGAGCCTGCTGTAGTATCACGGGCAGCTCGTAGTGATGAAAGAAGTACAGCATGGAGTGCTGTAACAAAAATATCGAATTATAAAACATTCTAGACTATTTTAAATCCCTACCTGCAAAATCTATTCAATGGCTTTTCATTGAGGATGTAAAGGGAAATGTAGCAATAAATAAACGGTAAAGAGATAAGCTGGCAATAGTTGTGGTGGATATGTCGCCCGGTTAGGTGAGAGCGGCGCGCTATGCTCGCTCGCAAATAGACGTTGTGAGTGCTGATTATGAGGCACGTCCGTCGAACTGAGCAAAACTCCTTCAGACAAATAAATGAGCGATTCGTGACGATGTCCTCACTCCACCCCAGTCTTTATTTATTTATTTCTGGGTCAAAGTTCCCACCCCTCGCGTCGTCCGACGTAAGTTTTAATTAAGAAACTTGTGACCGCGCCTGACTCAACTTTTATTTGAAATTATATTTTCTGATCCCCTCATTTTGATTTTTTCCAAGTGGCGCTGTAACGGGTTACCGGCGCAGACAAGTTGCGACACCTTGTGATTTATTATTCGAGGCGTGCGCTGCTTGACAGATAATTGAATGAATTTTACATCATTTTTACAGTGAAGATGTAAGTACCCTTTCAGTTCACAAATAAACAGTCATATCAAAATGTGTATGTATTTTGTAAGTTAGCTCAAAGGAACATATAAAATATTTTCCTCCATTCACGAAAATAGCAGGAGATTCAGAGGGCACTTTAAAAACGGGTTCTATTTAAATTACACACATGAGCGTATAGGACGATAGGTCAGTGGAACATGGGCTACATTGTACGGGCTTAATTAACACCAGCCGTTCGTGCCCCAATCTGTTCGCGGATCATCGCAACAGTAGCAAATATAAAAAAGGATCAAACGTTTAAAAGGTATTTAATGGAGAGATGACGCCCTTTTATACGTCCATTAAAACCGGCCGCTTTGAGATTTACCGCTCGCCCTGTTAGATAGATACGTGAATAAAAAACGAGGTAATTTTTATCAATTTTCAGATCGTTTGTAACAGATTACGTTGTCAGCGTATAGACGTACGAAAAGTTTTCTAGGGGCTTGGCCGTTTTGTAATATCTAACATCAAGGGTGGTTATTTTTTTTTAAGGATTTTAATATCGTTATATATTTTGATTCTTATTCAACTGGTTCAAATCAATGTCCCGAATCTAAGAAATACCTACGTCACTTTAACCTTTATAATACTGGTGTCTCATATTGGAGACAGATAACAATAAAATTCTATTGTGTCTGCTAATTGCGCGCGCGACAGATTAATAACTACCTACTTTAAATATCATTTCATGTTTGGACAACTAAATATTAACTTAGGTAATCTCATGAAATAATTTAACGAAGTAATCAAAATTGCAATGAACTCATTATGTTGTGCAATGATACAGGTTTCAAACGCATGTACTTTTTTCAAGATACTTCATAAAACGAGTACACACGAGAACGAGTTCAGGTATACTCGAGTACCTAACGCTTGTCGAGATCCGACACTTCAAAGGAGACTCAAGAGTTCTTTGTGATAATACATTTTTTTGCCGCAAAATTGTCTTAAACACTTTACGGGCGGCGCGTTGATTATGCCAAGACGGTAGAAAACTCTGACAAAAATAAAGTTATTTTGATTTAAAATGCAAAGAAAAAACAGCGGACGAAGGAGCGCGGCCCTCCCCGGACGAGACATTTTTTTAAATCCCTTTTTCAATTCACAAATCCTTAGACGGGTGTAGGATGACTACGTTTAAGAGTTGAGATTGCTCTCATTGACTTGACCTTTGTGTCTATAAATAAGCAAGAGTTGCATTTAGGGTTTTGCCGGCACTTGCCCTAAAGGTATGCCCAGCATAATGTACCACAAAGTAAGCCGCTGAGAGTGTTTGACTTAAGTTTAACTATAATTTGCAAGAGATCTGGAAGATTACAACACTTTACATTGTTCCTTGATGGCGGGCCTTTTCTGTTGATTTAGGACTTGACAGAAATTAACTGAAGCACGCTTATTAAACCTCCACAATAATAGGGGTCTCGAGTTAGTCTTTAACAACCGTTTTGACTGACAATATTATTTTACGGCATCAAAAATTTCAGAGACAATAGAAAGTTAGGTAATTATTAAGTAAAATCCTATTTGAGCCTGTTGTCAACAAGTTGTTCTGACTGTTAAAATTAATGTAAGGAGGATCGCACGTCGGTGACAGTATTATGCGCGGCGCGTCGCGCTGGGCCGACCTCATGAAATATGATTTTTAATAATAAGTTGACACGCTCGATGATTATAAGATAAGCCCCACTTTGCATTCCGAAGGGGCTCCTTGTTTTTCGTCGTCGCCCTTTTTCGCTGTAATCCGGTAGAGCAGAGCCTACTCCCGCCGCCTGAGCCCGCTCGAGGCGCGCCTAATGTTATCTCCATACTCAATTATAACTGCGCTTTCGCTGTCAGCATGTATTGTTCTCAACATGTACGTCGGAGATTACGGAAGATCTCCGAGATTAAAATTTCTCGTGTCAAAAATAACTGAATATAAAATAATTGATTTGAAAATCTACATGTAGGACAGGGAACGATTTTCGGAAACACAATCAGGGATAAGTAAGTACATTTGAAAAGGACTTAAATAAACATTACGAGAATAAACCGCGATCTGCCAAATCAAATTAAACTATCTTATTATATGACCGAGTAAAAAAAGGAAGAAAAAGTTTATACATTAGCTCTGTAACATATTTGTAGTAGTTTAGCCCTTTAGATTTAATTTGACGTTGTGACTTAACGGAACGGAATACGGCCATTATCGTTTCAAAATTTCTGACATATCTTTTGAAAGTAGCACTGAAACTTTTTGGAAAGAAAGTGTTTTGCATATTATTTATCTTGATCCATAAAGGGAACGATACGAACTTGTGCCTGCATTCAATAGCCTCAACTCAACGCTATAGTCCAATTTCCTTTCTTCAATAGCCTCATTAAAGTCCAACCTAAGGCGAAACGCACTGCCATCATCAAAGACCACAATTTAGATAGCTTGGTCACTATTAATAAACTGCCCACCCACACATAGCACGAGAGCCTATGACCAAAATTCTTGCCTTATCGTTTTACGAACAAAACCGAATAAAATCGATAGATTTGGTTATTCTGAATTCAAAAATAAATACATTTTTAATATCAGACATATTGTGATGAAACCGTCTGTAATTTATTTGACATAGCAGAAATCGGCTCCCATAAAACTGTGACGTTTCTGATCGGTACTACCCACCGAGTCGGGTTCAAAATCATCAAAACTAACGATTATATACGGTTTTGGCCGTAAAACGATGTGACATGGTTTTGGTCGTGGGCTCTCGTACTAATACCGAATAAACTGGTACATCGCAATGTGTACCTGTGTGTTGTGTGTAGTTGTGTAGACCGACGGCAGGTTCAAGTCCGCTCGGCGTGTTATTAACTTCCGTGCAGTATAGAGACCGGAAATCGACGCCGGAGTAGATCCGCTGAAGACACACAGTCTGAACCACCCCTAACATTCACGGATCAACTACATTACGTTATTTTCTGACAACAGTGGGACCCTACCTTAATACTCAAGTATGTTCGACATGTAATTCTCGTGATCACTTTGACATTTTAATTTGGACAGCGTATTAAGTTTTCAAATTAAAATGTATGGGTTCTATGGAATCAAATTAAATGTTCCGGTTATTTGACTTCGGGAAAAGTAAATGTTTGATTTTCTGGTTATCGATAAAATTTATTTTAGCTCGCGGATATTAATGGCTGATTTTGATATTAAATTAGTGAATTATTCAGACAGATAAATGTGTGTTCCAGCAAACAATTTTCCTGCAAATCAATTACTACGCCAGTTAATATTTATTTTGATAGGTAGGTATATAAAATGGAAATTCACTTAATTTTATTTCTCATTTACCTACCTACTTTTAAAAACTAAACTTTCTAAAATCGTCCACAGTTTCTAAACGTTCAAAAGTCACTTTGCGGTCAATCACAAGTTGGACCTTGTGACCACAAATCACTAGGACGTAATGTGTTAGTGACGCATCCCCCCGGGCCGGCGGAAAATATTACACGCACCGCCGTCATTTGAATCGTCTCGGGACACATTTGACAAAACTTTGACGTAAGGCGACACACGTCTTTTGAAACATTCTTTGCGTTAGTAAATACTTTCAATTTGTGTATTTAGTATTATTGTACTAAATAAATGAGAACGTTAACAAATTGCGATTTATGATCGTTGGAAGTAGGATTGGAAATGTGAGAATACAAACGCAACTTTCGCCAGATTTAAACTATACCAAAATAGGAGTAATTTATACATCCAGAGCTGTGCTTCAAAGATTGACAGGTCTCTATAAACTCAATAATAATGTTACAAAAATTGATACCTACGTCCGGAAAATCTATTTTATCTCCCAGAAAATATAGTTGAATTTTCCGTGATGTGTGTTTTCGCCACAATCACAAAAACGTATAGGGACGTGATTTGTTGACAAATGCTCGCGGCCCGACCCCGCTGCGTAGTAAAAAGCTTTCTCTTTTAGTTTAAAAATAATAATAATTCCCGAACTGTGCAACGACGATAGAAAGTGTGTGTGTGAGATGTGAGTGAGGGATGGTATGTGTGTGGATGTGTGTGTGTAAGGGCCCCTTAGGCGGCCGCGCGACCCCGTGACCCGTCAGCTATTGTAACGTTGTCATGACATACATGATGCTTATTTTTATAATAAGACGTTATTTTTCCACTATTCAGCTGGGACTTACATACCTAAATATTAGTACATTTTCTGGTGTTAAGTCTGACAGCTGGTCAAACCTAATGTCGGATTTGCCCTGAAATTGGGTTGTGGAGGTTAGGTAGAAATCCCTCCTTGTAAAATACTGATATTCAATTGCA
This sequence comes from Xanthia togata, assembly GCA_963853775.1. NCBI lineage: Eukaryota > Metazoa > Arthropoda > Insecta > Lepidoptera > Noctuidae > Xanthia > Xanthia togata. Next base: position 10,896,638 of record OY970805.1, read on the forward strand.
TCTAAATAAATTGAAAACCGACCTCAACCTACTTGGGAAAAAAATAGGACGACGATGATAGTTTTCTTTTTTTTTTAAATTTAATTGAATATTATGGTACTTATCCTTTGTCAAACAAATTACGCACGCTTAATCTGACTTATAACCACTAAGTATACCAATAATAGTGTGGAGCTGCGGAAAGCTAATATCGCTTTAGACAAACAGTTAATGTATATGAAGCGGCCGTGCTGCGTGGCGAGCGCGTGGCGCCTGCAGGCCCTGACCGACATCAAAGTGCTCTCGACAAACACACGCCACTGCACTTGGTAAATAAGGCTAGTTGCAAATTATCATATGACATTTGAGTACAGTTAGCCAAAAAAAGATGTACCTATATATCGAAAAAAATCATTTGATTTTCTAGACTTTTTGTTCCATAATTCTGTATCAATTTATTGCTACAAAGTACTTACCCAATGTGTAACATGTTTTGTGGCTGCACATTTATACATAATATTATGGAACAAAGATTGTAGACGAGTCTTCGCTCGAAATAAAGGATTTGATTTAAAACGAATTCTTGTCGATGTACACTTCTTTTTGAGGCTGATGGTACATCGAAATACTGCAGTACGCTTCAGAGGTTGATTGACATTTCATTTATCTTTCTGACAAGTTTCTCTGCCTTATTTTCTAAGTGTATTCATGAAAGTTGAAAGAGCAGCAAATCACAAACATGCCCTTTTCTATAATTTTTTACAGTTTGTTAATAAAGAACATTTGGGCACTTTTCCTGTTGACAGCGATGCGGATGAATTTTTTGATGACCTTCAATTATGCCCCCCCCCCCCCTATTTTTATATATACTTGTACATATTATTATAATTATTTTAAGTCTGTTAGTTTATAAATCATGTAAATACTTCCATTGTTAAAATAAATAAAGAACATAGGGGAGTTTGAAATCATAAGCGCTGATTGGCAAGTGTTTAGAATATTGTTAGCTTGCTATGTGCAATAAATGAAAATAAGAACAAGGATCGATTTGTTTAATACGATCACGGGAGTTTTAGCTGAGCCCTTAATTCTAAGACACACTCATTAATCAGTCTAAATGTAAATGAGTGCATCTCAGGTAAATTATATCTAGGCAGAGTTCTAGCTCTCATATGTCCTCCGTTACGCAAATTAGGACAGAATCTATACCATTCGGAAATTAGATTCAGTACCATATTACCATTTATTTTATACGTTTCTGTATCCTTAGTTACAGAATGTTTGGACACGCCACTATGGCGGCGATAAGTCCCCTCTTTGAGGAGTGGCTAGAGAGGCGCCACGGCGTCCTCACCTTCCGCCTGACGCAGGTCCTCTCCGGACACGGTTGTTTTGGGAGGTTCCTGTTCCGTATCAGGCGGGAGGAAACGCCCGGGTGTGATCACTGCGTGGATCGCTCGGAGGACACGGAGGAGCATACGGTGGAGGTCTGCCCGGCTTGGGCAGAGCACCGCCGTGTCCTCGTGGAGGCGATCGGTGGCGGGGATCTCTCGCTTCCGGCCCTGGTCCAAGCCATGGTACGGAGCAAGAGGGCATGGGAGGCCGTCACCTCCTTCTGCGAAGCAGTAATGCTCGCGAAGGAGGAGGCGGAACGCGTGATGGAAAGGCAAATTTCACGCCCTCACGCCCGTAGCCGCCGCAGGAGGAGACGCCCTGGGCGTCGGGAGTCGCAGGCCGATTCGCGGCCACCGTAGGCGCGGGCTAGTTCACCGGTAGCTCGCCGTCCGGTAAGGACCAGGCCCGGGTCGACGTCGCGTTGTGTTCCACGCGCGCCTCAAAGAGATGTCAGCAAGTGAAGGGGTCCGATGGGACTGATGCCTGCCGGGGTTAGGGAAAGTCCGAAAGGGATACCGTGGCCCCTGGCAACGGAAAGGCAACTGAAGGAACACGGGTGGGTTTTAGTCAGTAAGAGTCTGACACGCCCTCCCGCTCCGCCCAGAGCGGGAGAAGTCATTTGATGATTTCCCACCACAATAAAAAAAAGGTACAGAATGTTCTTCTTCCCTTGTTCACTTGGTAAGGGTTGTTTTATGTTATACTTGCCTGTATGAAGAGCCAAGATGTGACGAGAGCAAGGCTGCTGTACTGTCCGTTGAACCGGTAGTGGTACGCGTAGAAAGAGAAGTGGTACAGGTAGAAGAACCTGTTGACAAAAGAAATATTATGTTAAATATTGTTAAAAATAAAGCAATACAATACTGTTTTTGTTTCTCTATAAAAATACGATAAATAATCTTCTTGTAAGTATACACATTTTTTCTTGCATGAAAATTTGTCGTTGTTTTTTTTGGTAGCTGTCTATTTTTCTCATAGGTATCTTAAGATTTTGTTCAAGAAATATGAATAAATATCGTGCTCGATTAATTTAAGTAAATAACTCAAAACTTAGAAGTTTTGAGTTATCTTAAAGAACTTATAACCCATTTGAAATAAGATTACGACATTTAAATAAACCTCTTTTACAGTACAACCGATTTTGACTTCTATTGTGTTGGTGGCATGACAAATGGCAGCTGCAGTAAACAGTTGGTTTTGTAACCACTTTTTTGATTTTATTGTCATCCTTATGCCTACGGTATAGAAGTCAAAAATCGGTTGAACGGACTGTACAAAGGTTTGTTTAAATGTCGAATCTTAATTCAAATAGAGTATACTGAATTCGGAGATTCAAAAATGTTAAAGCCCTTCTAGAGATTTTCGTAAATGTAGGTACGTATGTATTGGTTAATTTACATGCAGTTAGCTATCGACGGAGGCACATAAAAGACGTTGAATTGAATACCCATTACGGGAGCACTAGAAGACAATAGCTAGGTAATATAAACAAGCGTATAGCAGCAACCATCACATAAACTGTATTCTAGTGTTATCTCGTTACGGCCAATGTTGGAAGGCTGCAAAATGTACAGAATCAGAAGGTCCATTTACCACTGAAAGTGAATACCGAAGACATACACCGTGAAAGGTTTTCAGACCAAGCCATTTCAGTCATATTTGTTATAAAAGCACTTAACCTTAAGTGTCAGTTAATATTTAGGTTTAGGAAGAAATTAGATGAACAGGGGTTTATTTTTAAAAGTTGCTTAAAATTAAGTCATGATTAACGTCTGTTAAGCCATACATTTTATATTATTTCATAAAATCTTTATGCAACGTTTAGGACGCTATAAATAGTGCAATCCATGACGACGCGCCCCACTCCGCTTCGCTCCGTACTAAAGTACAGCTTACACAGTACAGTAATCGCGGAGTGGGGCGCGTCGTCTTGGATTGCACTATCTGTATTTAATAAGTAAGTTATTTTTGGCGCGTGGTCAAAATCGGAACTAACTAACACAGCCATCTTGTTTTGTCTTTATAATTTCTGTAACCATTTTACAAATGTTTAATAATAACGCTCTGTCAATGCCATTCAGGCACCAAAAGATCCATTATGAAAGTAGTTTGTTCATCGATTTTTGTCATTTTTAATATAAGTATTTTTTATCCTAAAATAATTAAAACTACGTACATTACAGTCAGTTACACGTCGCTGCACAGTTAAAACAAACCAAAATGAACTAAGTGCCTACTAAGCTAGAGCCTTATACGTGTGCTACTGTGTGTGTGCGTAGATTTGCAATGTGACCACAATTTTCTCCCACAATCAGTTTAACTAATTTATATATAAGAGTAAAAATTCAGTGTATCTATGTATTATGATTATAACATAATATTTTAATTGGGGGGATCCTAACTATATATTAATTAATATTATAAATGCGAAAGTGAGTGTGTTTCTTTAATTGTATATTTCGCTTTCACACTAAAATGGCAGAACGGATTTGGATGAAATTTTTCACATGGGTAGACCATGACTGGGTTAGGACATAGGATACTTTTTATCCTGATTTTCCTACGGGATCGAGACTTATGCGAGTGAAACCACAGGGCGCAGCTAGTGTTGTATAAACCCACAATGTCTGAAGTAAAGTATCATTTTGTAGACCAAAAAGTCTGTATTTGTAGAGAGGTGACGTCAGACCATTTGTGATACTTCTTAATCTTTTATTCAGTGGCCTGGCGTCGAGTCAAGCAACAAGTATACGTGAAGCAGCGTCGCAGTGGGCGAGCATCATTAGGACCTTATTGAAACACAAGATGCCATGTTTGATTATAATTTAAGTTCCTATGTACGACGCTGGTGCGATTTTTAGCTGTTGATACTTTGTGTGAATATTTAACCACGAAAAAAAGAAGAGGTTTTCAAGTCGACGCATATCTTTGTTTTATTTTTTATTTAAGATATTAATGATATTCAGGTTTTATCAAAAGATACAATATTTGCAAAAAAAAAATGCTAGGAAAAGCATTCATAATAAACAAATATCGTTTATCATTGTCAAAACAGCCCATAAGTCGTTGTACTGAAATTACCCCGTAGCACTGCTTTAATAAAGTATCGTTGAGGAATATTACCTAGAAGAAGCACTCAGTTATTTAAGAAATTTCAATAAAGATGCAGGTGTATAATAATAATAGCGAATCTCCTCAATTTTATACTTCTTATCAACCAACCTTGTATAACAAGAATTCAGCAATATAAAAAAAAAAAAACAAAAGAACAGTACAATCCCAACCCAATCCTTTAAAAAGTCAGGGGCGCCCAACATTTCAAGAATGCAACTCGACAACAAGTCGACAATACTTTACACAAGCGTTCGAGCCAATCGTATATTTCTCTTGTATAGATGCCATTAGATTCGTTATCTGCTTATTTCGGTGGATAAATTTCCAATGTACGACAAGGGCGACAAACGGGCCCCGGAAAAGGGGAAATGTCACCTCGTTATCTGAAAAGGTTGCAATTTTATTTGAAATCGATATTCACTGAGATATACCTATATTTTTCTTCTATTGTGTTCGAGTGTGAAGACATGCTTTTAGTACACGATGCTCTTTGAGATGTCCTTCTTATGAACTGCGTTTTATTGCGGTACAGCATATGAAGAAATGAAGTGATAAGCATCGGGGTACGTAATGATTTAAAACAGATATGAGGAACCTATACTTAGTTCGTCTAGTTATATTTGTATGCTTAGACTTTTGGTAAGACGATTTTTTTTTGTTTTATTAGACTGTTGGCGTGAATGAAGGGAGACAATAGTAGGTCTTCTAAAGCGATCTATTGTTTGGTTTATTGTTTGAGTTCCTGCGGAGAGATATTAGGGAAAGAGCAATGACCGCTAATGCAATGCTAAAACGCGACCACTATAATTATAAAAAGGGAACCGTAAAAAAACTAATGGCACAGTTTCGAGTCTTTAATTTTCCTGTGTTTTCAAGCATACCGTGCCATCTCAAAATGAACAAAACCATTCCAATAACAAAAAAAATCAAATTCCAAAAAAACATCATATTGGTCTTTGGTTTTTCTAAAGAAAAAGCAGTCCTTACTAATGTACCCTGCACACAACGTTCAACAAAGCACAAACAGGGAATATACGATTAACTTGGTAATACGAGTAGAAGGCGCTAATTAGTAGCTTGAGATAAATTCCGTGCGCGCACGAGCAGGCACAGCCGCGTGTATCGTGCTCACCTTGTTGCTTATGCTCATGTTAATGATACAGCTCGTGTAAATGAGATATCGATGGTATTAGATCACTTTTTAAATTATTTTATGAAGAAACTTTTTGTGAGTAAGTTTAGTTGGTGTGATTATAATCTTGATAGTTGGAGCTCTTAATTTTAATTTGCTTGTTTTAAATAAATTGTGGTGTAAGGATAACCCATATAGATAAGCTAATTATAACAATTTACCTACTACGCTAAGTAGGTAAATTGTTATAAAAAGCTTTAAAACTTTAGTTGTTTTAAGCTTTAGTTATTATGAAAAAGCTCTTTATTATTTAATTTACGTTTTTGATGATGATAAAACGATAACATTTTTATGTAACACCGGAAGTATCACTAAAATTACATCAAACGATCACAATACCATAAAACAACACCAAAAACAAATTGAAACCAATTTAAAATCAGAAGTAAAAACACAAAAGGAGACACTAAAATTGGAATTCAATAAAATGTTGTTTGAAAAAATATCTGTTTCGCAGACAAAGAGCAACGCGTCGATTAAGTTCTTAAGTAACAATTTCAGCGACAGATCGTTCCCGGAATAATTTAAAGAGGGGATGGGACTTGTCCTCCGAAGTCCAGCTAAGCTCTGTAGGCGTCGGCTCTTTGACGCGACATCAAACGACGCGACATTACCAAAGCATTAAACATACATGTTAGAAGAAACAAGCGGCGTTTTCTTAATGTTATTTTGTCCATAAATATTTTATCGCCTCTAATGGAAAATGTAAATGACGTCTTGACACGGACGTGTGACTTTTTTGTACTTCAGCTGATTATTGAGGATGCACTGGGCTGATTCATGAATTTGATGTTAAACAGTCTATCTTTTGAAAAAACGTTTCAGAACAGAAGGCAATAAGTTCAAACTGGAAAATATAATACAGATACAACTTACATTTAAACTCCTCAATACATGATAAGAAACCAGCAAAGACACACACAGGTAAATCATTCACCGTAGACGATCCCAAATTAAGTATATCACTGAACCATGTCTGAGTGTACAGTCACGAGCTTTAATTTGGGACCCATTTCCGTTAAATGTTGTTAGAACAATCATAATGCAATAAGGTCGAAACTTTGAAACTTTGCTTTAAGGTTGAAATGTTGAATGTCAAGTTAAGAAATAAAATGTCTTATCTAATCGACCTATGAAATGATAACCTCGTTGCAAAAAGCTATCATTACGATTTTCTAATTACGAACATGTGTCGTGTCAGTGTCATTTAAGAAAATAGTTTAATGTGATATTTTCACAAAATATAATTGACCAATTAATAAAATGCTTGCGGCTAATCGTGACCAAATAAGGCTCCAAATTATTGATTTGCACGAACAAGGAGTAGGCATTCACGAGATATCGCGACGAATAAATGTGACAAGAAACACAGTTCGCCGCTGGGTTCGACGCCACGGGAACGAGGAAAATATTATTGACTTACGACGAAACAACCATCACCCGCAAGTTATAACACAAGAGCAGAGCCGCTTGATGCAAAGGCAATACCTGATGAATGGATTTACGCCAACGAGGCATTTTGCGGAAGCGTTTGAAGTCCACCCTTCAACAGTTAGAAGGCATCTTAAAGCTATGGGACTGCATCACAGGCGGCCTGCAAAAAAAATTGCGTTGACGGATGCCCATAAAGCTGCTCGACTTATTTTCGCACGTCAGTATCTAAATTTTGATTGGACGACGACGGCTTTCATCGATGAAAAGACTTTTCAATCTTCCCAAACGGGTAGACTACATTTGTGGCGAATTGACAGGACGCGATACACGGAAGACCACGTCATAGCTAACAACGCGTCTGGTCGCATTACAGTTAACATGTCTGGCTGGATTAGTTCAGCCGGCATTGGAGAACTAATAAATTTACCACCCAGGGCCACTGCTCAAGATTATGTCGATTTATTAGACGAGAGTGTCCTTCCAACATTGCAACTATATTATCCACAAGAAGATGTTGCTCCAATAAACTTTGTTCAAGATATCGCAACAATTCATACGGCAAGAATCGTTAGAACTTGGTTCGACAATAATAGAGCAAATTTAAATCGTATTCCGTGGCCTGCAAAGTGTGCCGATTTAAATCCTATAGAAAATTTATGGGGCTTAATGGTTCAAAAATGGTCAAATAGAAACGAAAGAACTAGAGAAGCACTTATGGATCACTGCCTCACAGTCTAGGAAAGTTTAAGGGGTACTGACATATGTGACAAATTGATTGGATCCATGCGTAACCGGCTCCAGGCTGTGATTGACAATAAAGGTGGATATACGCGGTTTTGAATATTTATGATAAAAAAATTACTGGAGAGATTTAAATTAATTTAGTCGTAGCCTTCGGTGAGAAGTGTTTATTTTGTGCACCGCTAACCATGCTTTCTATATAATTGTGTTAAGATTGAGGTTTGTGTCATAAATGTCTTAATAAATATAAATAATAAATAACTTTTTTTTTCTAAAGATTTTATTAATCAATATTTTAGCTGAAATCTTCTAAGCCCCCATAATCATAAACGGCCTTTAAACCTATTTTATTTTAAATATGTTGTTTTGGTCCGTCACTTTGATATTTATGTTTGAGAAAGAGACAAAACTTTTTAACTAATATAGGTTTGAAGAATAAGCGGGTTAGTTGACTAGCTATCATATATTGACAATATAATTTTGTTCTTTTTTATTTGTTTCTTTTTTCTTATGGGACCACAGGACCAAAAAGTAATTATTACTCGGAAATCGGTAATGATCGTTTGCCCTCGCTCCAGTTGACGTTAGCCCCTAGAAACGTAAAGTTGTCGATGGTAAACATTATGACGTTTATTGTTTGTGCAGTGACAGCGTTAACATAATAGCTCTAAATGGCGAAAGTTTGCTACACGATATTCAACCTTAGGTGGGTCCCAAATTAAAGCTCGTGACTGTACAAGTGGGCCGTCACTTCGCCGACTGATAGGCTGTATAAAACACCAAGAGTCGAATGCCCATTTACAATTTTCCTTATTACACGAAAATTATTCAGAAGCCCGATAGGAGCGGGGCGAAACTGAATCTTGTTGAACTAACTCAGTGCGAAATCACTTTCGCCTCGGCCTTTGATGTCGACTGCGCCAAAGGAATGTTATTCAGTAAAAACATGCAAATTCGATAAGGTATAACACAATATTATGGAGAGCGGCTGCCGGCGCGACGCTCTTTACAATACTTGGCGAGCATCGGGAAATGCTTTGAATATTGTTTATCAGATCAGGAATCCTGTGGGTCCCGACTAATCTTGGGTTAATTTACGTCATCATGTTGGCGTAATAAAGTAGTTAAAAATCACCGTACATCTAAATAAGTAACTGATAGTTTAATTGAGTTCTCTTCGGTCTCGAATTATTCTATCACATAGTTATTAGTCGGAAAGATGAAATCGGATACAGATTTAACATTTCTAAAATCAGAAAAAATTGCGTTATTCCCAATAAAAAAATAAAAAACAATATTACAAAGACAACCAACGCCGAAGGACTAGGTAAGTAAGAAAAAATACTTTTGTGTTAAAATTATGCTCTTTTTTGAATATTTTATCACTGAAGCTGAACTTCTAATGGCGCTCTGAAAAATATGAAAGGATGCTCCTAATTAGGTTATACACTGTTCCTTTTATCGTAAATTGCCTTATCTCAATCTTAAATCAATGTTCTCCCTGTATATTATGATAATCGGGTTTTTTAACGCCGCTCAATTTGCGAATAGAATTTAAGAAAACGTTTGTTGTAGCTAAATGAAGTTGGGGACAATTTAGTTGATGTTCTACTCAACGTGCGTCATGCACGTTAGAAGTTCGCCAATATGGAACAGAAGGACTGAATGTATAGCGGGCGCGTGGGGCTCTGGGTTGACCGCAGGAATCCGCAACCCCGGCAGGGTGCGGCACTAACGAAATGAAATTCCGCTGACATTCCGCGCGACGGCTGCGTTCGCGACTATGACCACTGACTGCTGACAATACCAACTATCCAATAATTCCATGCCGCCGATACGAAAAAGGCTCCAAGTTTGTCAATAACAGAGGAATACACAACGCTCCGATTGTTAAACAGGAATGTGTGTAGTGAAATGAGCTGGTAATTATATACTGCACCTATTGTCGGATATTGGAGTTCATTTCAAAGCATTTTATACAAAGTATGTCAAAAAATAGTTTTGGATATTTAAAGCTGTCTGATTTCGTTCAAAATGAAAATGCGCGAGATGTGAAAAAAATACACTATGTAGCGGTAATATGACTTTTGATTATTAGATTGATATTATTTATTTTATTGGTTTGGTTTTAATTCGTATGGTGTACAGAATAAAGCTTTTTTTTCACTTAGTAAACGAGGAATATCGCGTGCAAGTCACAAGTGACTTTTAAATATTTTATCGCTATCAAGTTCATTCACAATATAAGTTGTATTATGGCGCTGAAACAAGAAGAATACCTAAATAAAAGCTTGTAAAGTTTCGCACCAATCGCACCGCCAAAAGATCTCCAATAACCTAAACAGTCTAATCTGTAATAGATACAAAGACTATTAGAGAGTTTAGCTCCATGAATATGTAGTGTATGAAATTAGAATGTCGATATAGGTAGAAGAGCAAGTTGGTGTCGATGCTAATCGGAGGCAGAAGTTGCGATCGACCCCGACAAATGCGGTTCAACACACAAACTTGGTCTAGGCGCAAGTTCAGGATGATATGTCGAGATATACTTGTGTGTTCGCTGAGAATGTGTCTTTAATAGACCGGTTTTGGAGGGTAGGTGATGATAGACATGATTATGTGTGACAGCTCATGTTGAATGGGACATTATATCACTTTTTGTGTGGCAATATAATGGATTTTCAATCCATTTTACAACAAAAAAAAAAGATTCTTTGTAAATATGCGGCCGCAAAAGTACAAATTTAAATTAAAAGAATCCCTAAATTAATAAAAAAAACACATCTAAATGTGTGACTGATTGATTGATGTGTGTTTTTGATTTTGCCAACTTCGATAATCTTGAAATCAAAACAGTGCAACAGATTTAGGGGTTTATTTATAAACGTTGCTTAAAGTTAAGAGACGTTTATATGTCAGAAATGTATGGTTAAACAGTCTCTAATCATTACTTAACTTTAACCCATTAAGTGTTAGTAGTTGTCCGGTAAGTCTTCCATTAGGACTTAACTATATGTCGTTAGGCTTGTCTATTCATGCCTTCACATCACCAATACTCATTCAAAAAACTCAAACCAATGCATTCATTTGCCAAACTTAGCACAAGTCTTGGTACCAACGGCGAGATGGCTCAATTTGTTGCAAGGAAGATACACCACAACAAAGATGCCAACTTGGACGGCAAATAACTTTTTTTTTTGCTTGGAAATTATCAAGTAACTTCTCTCGGTCTGGGCGGAGCGGGAGAGCGTGTCAGACTCTTACTGACTAAAACCCACCCGTGTTCCTTCAGTTACCGTGACCCCCGTGAGCCCCGGGCAACGTACAGGCACGTTGCCTGGGGCCACGGTATCCCTTTCGGACTTTCCCACGACCCCGGCAGGCATCGGTCCTAGCGGACCCCGCCAGTTCTGCCGACATCTCTTTGAGGCACGCGTGGAACACAGACGGACGGCGAGCTACCCATTGCTCACCGTCCGCAAGCCCGCGCCTGCGGTGGTCGGGAATTGGCCTGGGATTCCCGACGTCCAGGGCTACTAGGGGCATGAGGACGCGAAATTTTCCTCTCCCTCACGCCTTCTGCCTCCTCTTTCGCAAGCATTACTGTTTCGTGATTTCTCGCGGCAGTGGAGTTACGCCCCGGCGATTCGCCTGCACCAGGAACAACGTGTCGTCAGCGTAGCAAACCACGCAGGCGCCGCTAGGGACCCAGCACCCAGTAGATATCCCACAGATGCGACCCCAGGATCGATCCGTGTAGGACCCCGCACGACATCTCTAGCCCCGGTTTCATTCTCCCTGGTGACTAAGGTAAGTGACGGCCTCGTCCGTCAAATAGGCCTCGATCACACATAGGACAGAGGTAGGTCGGCATCCGGTGATACCGGAATGCCTCTTGGATGCAACGTCAGGGGTATTGAAGGCATTGGAGATTTCTAGAGCCACTGCCAAGACGATCCCACCCCGGGGGGTCACAGGATTCCCCGTCGTGAGGGCCCGCACGCGAATGATGGCGTCCACCGTAGAGCTACCCCTGTGGAAACCAAACTGACTTTCCGTCAAATCCGTACCCTCCCGCACCAGCCGTCTGCAATCAGCACGGTGGGTCGATAAGTGGATGGAGAGGCCGCAGGGCGCCCCGGCTTCCTAATGAGGACCAGTTTCCCCGTCTTCCCTTCTTCTTAGTCGAGGCCAAGACCCAGGCTTTCCCAGGTAAGCCCTCGGGTCCTGGGGTGGTATTTTTGGCGTTAAGCCTACGTACCTCCACTCTCATCTCTACCTCGGTCACCTCCGGAGCATCGTCATCGTCGTCAGCGGTGTGGTTCGTATCGGGCACCGCAGTAGGCGGACCCTTGGGCGGGCAGGTATGTTCCCCTCTCGAAGGGAACAGAGCGCTTACCACGTCTCCCACAAGCTGGGGCTGGAGACTGCGTCAGCGGGGAGCCCATGGACGGAGTTTCACCCGCACCATTTTGTAGGGGCATCCCCACGGGTCCTGTTCAGAGTCCCCAGCGACTCCTCGTGGGCCAGTCCTTTGGCCTGTAGGGTCTCCGCTTGGAGGGCGAGCTTTACCGCTCTGTACCTCTCGCACAGCTCCGCCTGAATGGCTCCCGTATCCAGAGGGCGAATACGGAGTCGTCAGCTCCTGCGACCACCAGCACACCTGGAGCTATGCACGTAAGGGCTGGACCACATTGCTACATTGCCGCATTGCTACAACAACACATATTTCGGAAATGCCTCCCGGAACCACTCCACCTCGTCGTTAATGACAATCTCGATCGGCCTGCACGATCGAGGCTTTCAGGAAGAGCTTCCAGGAGGAAATGAAATTGTTTATTCTGTAAATAGGATATTGGAATCACTCGATCACACGTCATCTTAAAAAAAAAAAAAAAAATTAGCTAGATGAGTTCGGCGTTTCCTACCTGACTACTCTGAGAAGAAAGGCCGAAACAAACTCAGAGGTCACAGTCTCTTTTAAAGTCCAGACATAATCTTGGTCAGGTCATATGAAGACCATGTAGATTAGTCTGAAATGGTATTTTGAGAAAAGAACCACAGATTTGAGTGGACCTGTCCAGTCAGTGCAAGCATTTGTCAGTAATCGTGGAGCTCAACTCAGAACTTAAGGAACTCAACTCGACGAACAATACCAAAGAAAGGACATTTGGGTAGGCCGCATAAACTACTCAAACTGCCAGAACATCATTAAAACTAATTGAGAAAGAAAAGAAAATCCACATAGTCCTCACATTCACAAAAAATAAAATAATATTATACTTTACAAAGTAATCATCTAATCAACAATGTCAATATTTATATAATACTGGTATATTTTGATGATTTTACTGAATAATTAGGTATAATGTTATTTTTTATGATTTTATCACAAGGCTTAGCAGAGCGAGCAGCTCAATCTCAAGCTTTTTTATCTTCTAAGTAATCTGAAATTTTATAGTACCCTTTTTTACAAAATTTGGTCTTAATACAGCTTTTAAAACGTTTAATGGGTAAGTTTAGAATGTCGATGGGAGGTTTGATGTAAAAGCGTATACATTGACCCATGAACGAGTTGCCCTCTCTGTGGAGACGAGTGCGATGTACAGCAAGGTTTTGTTTATTCCTGGTATTTAAACTATGAATTTTGGAAATCTTCTTAAAATATGATATATTTTTGTGTACATACAATATAGATTTTCAAAAATAAATATATTGTGAGGCTACAGTCAGAATATTTATTTCTTTGAATTTTTCTCGAAGGGAATCCCTCGGACCTAGGTTGTAAATGGCTCGAACAGCCCTTTTCTGTAGAACAAAGATAGTATTAATGTCCGAACAGGCTCCCCAAAGAAGAATTCTATATGACATAAGACTATGAAAATAACTAAAATAAACAATTTTGGCTGTGTCTACGTCAGTTATCTGTCAAATTTTTTTAACAGCATAGGCGGCCGAACTTAGCCATCCTGACAATTTTTCTATGTGTGGGCCCCATTGAGGACGGCACCTACCTACTTCTATTTAGTCGAGTTTCGAAGGTACAACTTCCTACCTCCATTCAGAGTTGCTAAGGTTTGCCAACTCCAACATTTTTATTGTAAAATTTCACCCGCATATTTACGATTTCTTACGTAAGTAATTGTGAAGTTTTTTCTATTGTTTTTAAAATGTTTTTTTAAACAATACTCAATGGTAACGGTCTTTCGAAAGTTTCGCAATTTGCGAGAGGGTTATTGCGTAGTTCTTTTAACTTATAAAAACATACTTTCTATTGCTTCGTTTAGAAACGAAGAAAGTTTTTTTTTTTGCCAACGTGAGGTTGTGACAGAGAAATAAAAACTTTATGGCGTATTTCTAAACATCTTGGTTTAGAATCGACGAAAACTTTTTTACTTTTGTAAACGACTTTAGCCAACGTGAGACTGTCAAAGGGCATTATTTAAAATTTTCTAAATAAAATTAGGGCAGTAACCGTATTGCGTAGTTCTTTAACTTATACGAACGTACTTTTTAATGCTTCGTTTTGAAATGCAGAAAAAAACATTTTGCTAGGGCCTAAACTAATATTGGAAAATGTGAGGACGTAAAGGGGTGCTATTCAAATTTAGCTCAGTAACCTTATTGGGTAGTTCCTTCACTTACAGACATACTTTTTAACGCTTCGTTTTGAAACGTCGTTGTGAAACGTTTTGCTGTCGAAACGAATGTTAGTCAACGTGAGGCCTTATAAGTGGACATTATTTTAATTGTACATAGCTTATAGTGAAAAATTAACAGTTTTTATAACAACTGACTACATTCCTTTGCGATGAAGTTTATGCCCTAGTAGTTCCTTTATTCCCAAAATTAGTATTTATAACATTTTTTTTTGTAACACTTACAATATACATAACAGTCTGAATCAATAATTAAAACAATATAATGATAAAATAATATAAAATATTATCAAAAAATAATCAGCTACGATGCATCGTAACTTTACGTATAAAGCTCTACAGCAACTTCGTAGCGTCGTAGCACCGTAGCTCCGTAGAGGTCTCGTAGCGCTTGGTCACGTGCGCGGCGATCACGAAACGTTTTTACCACATTTCCGTTTTTTGAACTGCTCACGTGGCAATCGCGTCGCAAATTTTAAGGCGAAGTTAGTTAGAAAATAATATATGGAAGCGATTTTTTTTATAGTAGGGAAAACACGGGATATAATATGAGTGAGACTGTAAAATTATCGACAGTTTACCAACACCTGTGTCGTGATATTGGACAAAGATCGAGTACTGTGAACTAGATTAGGGTAACACGTTCAGTCTGAGAGTGGACGTGTCGAGTCGGGGGACTGTTTGTTCGCGAGACGTGTGTCGGTGGTGTTATTAAATTCCCGTCTTTTTTCCCTAATCTCGTTGTCGACACGCCCCGCGGGCCCTCATCGGAAATGGCATTATTTCCCGGCCCGAAGCAGCCCGAAGCGTCCCACTACGGACACCGGATACCACCCGCTAGCAGTACGCACGTCGTCCGCCCCGAAAACTCCGTTGTTCGAGTGAAATTTTCAGCTATTTCCTCCGACATCCGTTTTTACATTACTTTGTCGAAGATGTTTGAGTTTTAAAATCAACGTCACTGAGTTTGAGTTGTTCATGTCCACTTGAGTTTTTAATTACTTTAATATTTAATTATATGATTTTTATTATTACATATAAGTAGCATAGAATGTAAGTAGCACACTATGGCACTTGGTTTTAAAAGTTCACAAACACTGTCGTGTTTTTGGCCCTTATTATCAAAAAGGGCCAATTTTAATTAAGATAGAAACATTTTTGTCGTGCATCTTATCAGATTTTATAAAATGACATTAAACAAATAATCCGTATGAAATAATGTAATTATTAGAGGTCTCATTAGGACTCACACTAAGTCAGTTGCTAATGAAACGAAATACAATCCTTGTTTACTTTCACCGCTGAAGGTATTATTGTAGGCGCTGGTTTACGCTGCCCAGCGGTTATCATAATATTTTCTATTGTCCTCGGTATTTCGGTTACACCAACATTTGATATTGCTGGAAATAAAAACAAATCAAAGGTGGATCTATATTAAATTAATAAGGTAAACAACATTGGTTCAGTATCGGCTACACGTATGTACGTATCGTGTGCTGGTAATAACAATGGCTCCTCTTGGACAGGTCTCGATTTCACCCTGCTGGCTATTTTTTTGTCTTTTGTTTTGCTACTCTCCAGATATAAACAATATCTCATAATTTTCTTGTGATATTGTTACTTTGTTTATTTTACGCGTGACTGATAATAAATACAGAGAGAAATATTTCAAGCCGTTTGTGTTTCCAGATAGTAGGTACTTCCACAGCATTTTTTTTTTTTTACAAAATTATTTGAATCAATTTCCTTACTTCATATTAGAATACAGACATGAGCTTCTGAACGAGACAAATCTGAACGAAATAAATGACATAACAAATACCCAATAAAACAATCAGAGAGCTCTTACAAAACTCCGACACAAAACGAGGTATTAAATGTACTTACAAAAAAAAAATCATAAAAAAAGAAGTGGAGTTGTTTCTGAAACATATTCCTGGTTCTCACGTCCCCGATATTTGTCGCTTGTCGCCTGGCGACGGCATTGTATGGAAAGGAGGCGACACCTGTGAAGGCTTATAAGGACTATGGTCCGCTTCCATTGTGCCACAACACCCAACATATAACTTCTTCCAACTCTTATTGTGAGACACACTTAGGTATCTGTTTCAAATTTTTGTAAGTAGCTTCGAGTTCTGAATGGTTCGGAAGAATAAAAATACTATTCCTTTTTATGTTAACCTGCATGCTTTATCAATATAAAATAAGTTAAGCCCAAAATCTTTTGTATTTTTAATTTTGATGCAACGGAAAGGTGTTCTTTCTGCTCGAGGTAAAACAGACGTAAAGTATTTGTTTCCACATTTTAGTATCAAATCACCAGCAAAATTCTAAAAAAGCAATTTATAAGTACGACTGCGCTTTATTCTCTAGAATATTGCACTTCAGGCTTCTTACGATGATGATGAAGCATTGCTTACGCTGTTCTATTTCACAACTATAGTGCTTTCGTCGAGCGGTGCATTGTTATTTCTTAGTAAAGTGCTGAAATATTGCGGCGGCGCGGTTCGGAAGCGGAACAATAGCGCTACGAAACTGATCTTTACCGCAACCACTTAAAGGAGACCGAGAAACTCTCGTTTAGGGTATAGTTTTTGGCTGAGTGGTCGGTGTTTTTCTGAAATGAACCTTAGGGTAATGCGAATAAAAGTGGTTCCGTGGTAGAGGACGAAGTAGCCGCAGGTGCTGGCAATCCCGCAGCCACGGTTTGAATCACGCCTGTTGCACAGCGTCACATATATCTTAGCTCACTCAGCGCGTCACACCTCATTGGTCTTTTTATACACTTAGTACTTTATACAATGTTACTTTAAAAATATTGCTTGGCGTGTATTCGTGTATCTTCATTGTAGGTACATGAGCACAGGCATGAAAATAATATAACATATAATACACTGGATATTTAAGGCTTTATAGAAGATCTACTTACACGTTCAGGAGAAAACAATGACAAGGTTCGCCGGGACATGAAGTGTGACAGTCCATTAGGTTCTCATTGTCACACAGCAGCGGACAATGGACGTCGAAAGGCTTGACGTTTTGTTTTCTTGTAACAAGACACTGATTCACTAAAGAAAAGATAAACAGCTAATGGAACATTGATACAACATCCGTAAGATGGATGCGTCAGGATGCAACGCTAACAAAGAAGAAAATCTAATGCGTCTTTAATGAGGTAACGAGTTCTGAGAAATTGACTATACGGTACATAGATGCAAACGGTATGTAACGGTAGCATGATATATCACGTAAAGAGCTCTTAAAGGCTTCTAAGGAGAAAGACAGCATCTTAAAGTAGCTGCACTCAATTCGATTTGGCTGCGTCTTGTTTAAACATCTTGACGGAAAACGCCAAACATATCAGTTACCGAGACTAGGCTGCGCACCTCCGCGTCTTATTTGTGGCGCAAATAAGAGGGTGGAAGGGTAAAGTAAAAAATGGAGAAACGCGTCCCGAATAAACACAAGAGAAATAACGACATCAAACAATAATTGAAATCATAGGTCGCGGCGGGAGGAGGTTCATGCCGCGCGCCGCATGCGTGGCACGACATAGGTACACTATATACTGTAAGTAGCTGCACATGTGTACGTCTTAATATTTTTCTTTTTCATAATAATTTCCTTTCTAAATGGAAAAAGGTTTATGTTGTATTATTTTTTAGCGCGTCGATAACCAAGTTATATTTTATAAACCTCACTAACGAATCCGTCATAATCCTATTAACCAGCTGGTAAACAAGATTATTCTCCACAATTAGTATCTGATCCATCAATTTCTTATCATAAAATCTTGAATTTAATCAGCTTTGTTACCAATAGTTTAAGCCGATCTAATTTCTGCGAAACAATTTGTTCTTGTAAAACATTTGTAGTCAAAACGTCATTAGGTAACAGGCAACATTTCGCAGGATATACACATCGTGTCTATTAATCTCGACAAATCGAATAAAAAGGTTAATAGAGGCTCGCTGGGAGGGGAAGGAAAGATTGCCTCTGTCCTCAATGGGAGAGGCGAGCCCTCTGCAGCCGCGATACCATTATTAGTGAGTTAACTCAATTTGCGGCATATTGTTTGAGAGGAGCTTAATAACAGAGACGAGAGGACCTGGGACATCGTCATGACTACCCTTGATCCGCCGCTAACCATATCTGACATAAGACTCGTCGCAACATGTTTGTAAGGGAAACTATGACCAGCCGTTTTCGTGATACTATGGTGAGTTACTTACTTGTCAGTACACATTAAGAAGCTATTTATTTAGAAGAAATTGATAACTTGCGCAATAAAGCTTTTATATTGAGTTTTACTTATACACCTCAGGTATACCTAAGTAAAACTATAATCAGTTCATAAATAGCATAGTCACAAGATAATTTTGTGCCTCGATCTAAATGTGTATAACAGACACTGATAAATCTAAACTTGCATAGTAACGAAGCCAGGCTTAATTGTCACTACGTAAAATTACTTGAAAATTCAGCTGAGTAATAATATAATTACAGGCCAAATTAATACCCATTAAATAAACAAGTGGATCGTACCGAGCCTATCTTGAAAGCGATACCTCCGCCTTCGGAAGTTGATACAAATGCCGTTGAGAACCGAAAATAATTTGTCCATTGAGGGTTATTTAACAGTTACGTTAGTACGGTTGTTTATTTACACCGCGGCGCTCCTACAAAAACTACCAAAGTAAACCGGACATAAAGTTAAAAGCACCTCAATACTAGACTCTATAGCGATGTCGTAAAGTTGATAATTACAATTTTACGCTCGGCAATTACGAGCTGAAGTCGATACAAGTCGGGGTAAATTATTAAAACGAGCTGTCGAACAAGCGAAATTAATCGAAAGTATTCCGTTTGAATTTGAAACGAAGTCGAAGGAACACTTGTAGTTTATTAGTTAGTTGGCTCGCTTGGTCTGACAAGGGTACTGGGCTGGCATAGTAGTAGATAGGTACTCGGTGGATTATTGAACTGATTCCTGATAAAATTACTTCCCACTCTACTAAATCTTTTACTTATTTAGCACCAGTTATTGCTTAATCTTGCGGAAGGTCCAAGAAATCCGTCCTCAATTATAGAAGGGAGATATGATTATTCTAAAATGCTCATAAATGATTGATTAGGTATGAAGGACGATCTTATTATATAGTCGTATGCTCGTCCTAGATATCAATAAACGGTTCCGGTAATATTGAGAGCCGGTCGGAAATAAATCATCTGTAAAATCGGTATCGGGACGGTACTAAAGACCAATAAAAATGACAAAAACCGTGTCGACAAGTCATTTAGTAAACGTTCGAGCATATTGTTGAATAGCATTAGCGACACAATATTTTATGCAGTGTTGGGTGTGCGAGGGGGAGGCGCGGGGTGAATGCCGGGGACAGCACGGCGGGGCGCCGGATGTCATGGAAAAATTGCTACTTCCGAGCCGGAGCCCGCACAAAAGGGCCCGTCTGCGATTTTATTATCAAGTGTACTGACCTCCACGGTGCTCTGTTACAAGCAGTCTATCAAAAAATAAGACAGTTCTTTTAGTGAATAGCTCGGGTTGTATCTTAGCTGAAGGATATTGTTTTCAGTAGAGTTTCTTAAAAGATTGTTTGTAACGTATCTTTTGAAATCTTTAAAAGCCATATTGTCATTTTGTTCTCCGTAATGAGATTACAAGCTAAATTAGTAGCAAAGATGTATATTTTTTAGCTTCAATGTAAAAGCTTTGGACCATTTCAGACTAATCTACATGGTCCTCATATGGCCTGACCAAGATTATGTCTGGACTTTAAAAGAGACTGTGACCTCTGAGTTTGTTTCGGCCTTTCTTCTCAGAGTAGTCAGATAGGAAACGCCGAACTCATATAGCATTTTTTTTTTTTTAAGATGACGTGTAAGTGATTCCAATATCCTATTTACAGAATAAACCATTTCATTTCATTTCGATACAATATCCCAAATTGCAGTTCAACTCGGTATTAACGTGACAATAAGCCATACAATCAACGTGCTCAAATTCTCGGAGCATCGCGCATACATCACAGAGAGGCACCGAGAGTGTGGCGATTGTTTACAAGTTGATACGTTTTCAATTGCAGAAGGCTGTCAGTGTGCCAATTTCGCGGCATTCACAACAAATTACGTATTAAAGCGAGTGGAAGCGCAAACAAAACGGTCGATGTTCGTGACGTGAATTGAGCGCGTTGAACGTGCACCGCGACCAGATGCGGCCACAGTGTGCCCGGACAGCGGACAAGCGCATATTTAGTGCCAATATGAAGACTGCGAAATGATACAGCTAGTACTATTAAATAGACAATTGTTTGTTAAGATTATGTAAATAATGTATTTTTGGAGGACATACTCTGGATTCAGCATACCTAGTCTTAATTTCAGCTCGAATCTGATCGACGAACAGCTAATTTTCAATTGAAATAAAAGAATGCACATCATGCACTCACTTGTTGAGAGCTTTCATCGGAAATTCTCCAGAAACCAACAATGTTTCGTTTGAAACAGGAACCTTGCAATAAACAAGATGAATGCGATGAATATTGTTTCCTAATAAATACATGGAATGATAATAATAATTAACATAGTTTTTTTAATTAACATAGCATATTTTATATGCTATTCACACTCACGACCAATTAAAGACAGCGCTGTCAACAGTGACGTAAGGCCGGTTTTGTAGACATGTGTGCACTTAGTGAGGTGTAGTTTGATTGTAAATGTGTGCGTGTGAGCATATATTCACAGAGCGGAGGTGTAGTTTTGACATGCTTCACTGTACTGTTCGCAGCGCGATGTCTTCATTTTTATTTGGTCTGAGCCGAAACCACAACATTTACAACAACGTCGAAACATCAAGATCAATTTCATGGAGAGTACTATAAAATCTGTAAAAACTTATGAAATTTAATTCGCTGTTCCAATCACAATGGCCAGACCCAAAGTGGTACACGTTTAATTTAATTACTCATGTGCCAGACACCGACCCGGCTGGCCTTAGAAAACACGTGACAGCGTTTCAAGGGCCTCAAATGTACGAAACGGTTCAAATTGGACTCTAGCTATTGTGTTAATAATAGCTTTTCCGAACTAAATTAATTGTATCGGGTTTCTAAAAGAGTTGTGATTAGGTCTATAGAACTTGTATTATTTATAGATACAGCTTACGGTGTATTTAGAATTGTTCCAGAATAGGGATGATACCTGGGTAAAAAAAAGGAAATTCTATTCAGTCCATCAGTAACGAAAAAAAAAAAAACAACGTAACGGAAAAAAAATTGTCATCACCTATTACTTAATAAACGTGTTTTGCTTGCTTGGTCTCGTATGCGAATAAATATTATTCTTTCGTTTATGTTTTATGACTTTTTAACACATAAAATATTGTTTTAAATATTTCTTAAAAAAACGATATCTAAAGCATTCAAAAAAATAAAAAATAGTGTTACGCCGCGACGATCTCGGGAGCAGGGTCTATGTTACAGGTGGTTAGGGCTGCAGAGACACGAACCTCCTACCAATGCGAGCCGAATGCCTTCTGAATCAGGCCCTTGATCCAACCGCCTACGAGAGCCTCGAGAGATATTGGTCGAGGCTTTTGGCCATCTGGCCATTGTCCGTTACGATAATCGGCACAACGATTGCCGAGCTTACATTCCACATGTCAACAACCTCGTGTGCCAAGTCGAGATATTTTATTTGTTTCTCTTACTCAGCTTTCACGAGGTTCTTGTCATGTGGAATGGTAACATCGACTATCATTGCGCGGCCCGCTAATCGATCTATCACCACTATGTCAGGTTTATTGGCAACAATAGTCCTATCAGTAATGATAGACCGATCCCAGTACAACGTGACATGGTCATTTTCGAGAACTGGCTCGGACACATACTTGTAATACGGTACCTCAGAGGCCACAAGTTTATATTTCATATTATTTTTATTGTTACCTTAGCAATCAGTAATAATTCATATCCAGATAGGTACACAGGCTTTCATGAACACACACATACTTACAGACAGGCAAAATATAAGTAATGTTACAATCAACAAGAGGTTAAAACTATTTTCTTTAAAATTAAGTTGTGATGTCAAGTTTTTTTCCCTAGAGGTAAACGACAATGTATGGTGTCGTAAAACTATAGAGCCAAAGGGGGTAAGGCAGCTCTTACCTCGTGAGATGTCAAACGTGTATTTATTTATTTCATAACTCAAGCAAACAAATGTACAGAGGCGGGCTTAATGATAAAGGTATTTTCTACCAGTCAACCTTCGGGTGAAGCAGAGACAAACAGTGGTAGATCTTCTTTAACTTTGTACAAACCAAAGTTGTACAGTTTTTATTCTTCCTCGGACGGCCAAAAATAAACAAACAGTTCCCCAGCAATGTTAGCAGATACGAACAGACATAATAATCACCAATTATAAATAGATATACAAAATAAAAAAGGAATAAAAACATTTCTCTAATTCGAAATAAAAAACCTGTTTTCTCGAGTAGGTAATATCATCTCTTGTAACTAAAACTGAAAAAAAAAAAAAAATAGGTCGAACGTCTTTTTTCGCAAAAGATATTGTGTATTTTCTAATTAGGTACGGCAAGATAAACAAGTCTTCGATAAAAATGAAACTCAATAAGATCAACTAGCTTAAGAATGTTTACATCGTTATTTGCACAAAAATAGTTTCCATATAAAGTATCAGGAGCTACTTGGAAATCTTTGAGAAGATTTTCTTTCATTGTTGCTTGTGGCAGAGGTGGATATTAGAGGCTACCCACCAGCATTTTACTTTCAAAGAAATCTACTACCTATCTTGAAATGCTCTACGTATTGTTCAATACCGGACAAATATTCAGTTTTCCAGAAAATATGCTTGCAAAGTTTAACAATGGACGATATAGGATGCTTGAAAAATACGATCACGAACTATAAATAGGAGCGCCCTTAATGCTCTAAGAATAGGTAGGTTTTCTAGTCTCAACTGTAACCGATACTACTCTGGCACAGTTGACACAGCACTAAATAGCTGGCTTTATTCTAGCAGACACAATTACAAGTTCCGTTGCAAGCAGGCAGGCAGTCGGCTCGATATCGGAAAGAGATGTTGTTATCTGGAACACGAGCACTCGGCGTAATCCCTTTAATTAGCAAAGCAAGACGAAATGACACCCGCCATAGAACTACGACGGGTTTAGAACAGGTATTTAAATTAGTTTAGAATCCTACCGTAATTTAGAAAGGTCATTAGTCCTTTGGATTACGTAGTAATGAGATATTTTTATGAACGTCAAATACGCAGTTTCACTTCATGCGGCCTCATCATTTTAACATATGATATGTAAGAATTTCACAACATATTTATGCATATATCTGCGGCGTATTTAAACTGAAATGACGGTAGTGATGTGTGTAAGGAAATAAAAGGCATCTGAATGAAATTAACGGGACGCATTCAAAGCAGACAACCGGTCTAGTCAGCGACAAAGCCGCGCAGACAGCCCGCAGCGCAAGAGACTCGTCGTGAATGCCTAATTACGACGCTGAGTAAATAACTTTTCTATTTGCCTCGGGTCGGGTCGCGTTCGGTAAAACATTAATCATGATTGAGCTAAGTGGCTTAATACGGGAGGGATAATGGCGAGCAATGATCGCCGGCAGGGGGTGGCGCCGTACGGGCGCGCAGTTGGACGTCGGCGGTGCGTCATACGACGACGCCCAGATGTACGACGACACACACGGTACAAGTGTCAGACCCGATGACACGATACATTCGGTGATTATAGATAGAAAAAAAAAAGTGTTGGCAGAGTTGTGCTCCAAAGGTCCAAAAACAGATCCAAAATACCAAAATTACAAGTTTCGAATGTAGCCAGCTTAATAACCAAAGGCTATAAAAAACTATCGGGTCCTGGTCTCTAAGTATAGAAATGAAGCCGCGATGGCTCCTAAATGGAAAACACAAACATAGGGGTGGTGTGCCGCGGGCGCCCCGCACTGTTATTGTTTGTACACCGAAACTAAAGCCAGCAGAGGAAGCCCTACACGAGAACAAACGAGAAACTTTAAAAGAAACTATCAAGATAAAGGAGTACTTCCCACACATTTTGATATGAAGCATCAATTAGCGTCGGTTTTTGAGAAATATGCTCTCAATTTTACGTTGAAATGGCTTAATTTCAAAATTACGGTCTAATTTGTTTCAAGTACGAACGTCTCATCATATTCCATGATGTTCTTGAGAGATACTTAGTCGAAAGTTCCCATAATACACGTATATTATTTGTGTTCCGGGAAATACTAAATAGCTATTACGCTGAATGCTCTTAAATTATCAACTCTTGAAATAACACTAACCTCATGTCTTATAAACGAAAATTTAATTGCAGTATCATCAGGTATAGTGTATGCGAACGAGAGGCAGAGAGGTGCAATATCGTTATCGGGTCTCGACAAAAGTGGGCAGTATACCGCACCGCAGGCGACGTCAGGGAGCGCGCGCCTCGCCCAGAGAGCTTTTCCTTGTCACCGGGCATAACACTAAACGATAATATTGCGATCGACTTCCGATCCTTAAACGGCAACAATTGTCGTATGTAACGTTAATGGAACCGCTGCTCCGGCGGCTTGCGAACCGCGCCCGTTTTATGCATATTGACGTATATCGAGATTTAACGCCGATAGCAAACCATTAGTTGAACGCGCATGATGTAGGATTTTATATGTAGAGGTCATTTCGGTATACTATCGATAATGGGAACCGCATCCGTTTTTAAAAGAATCCCTCCCAACCTATAGCTAGAAATAAAACTCCATGTATATATATACATTGATTTTCGTAAGTGGTCGTAAGTTGCTTGTATAAAGCAACAAAATATGCTATGGGTTTAATTTAATACACCTCAAAAATACATTTAAAAAACACGAACTGCCAAAAAAGCAATATCGAGAGCTGAAAGCTACGAAACGTTGCAAGGATTCTTTCCAATTGCGCGTTGATAAGGATTCACCTTTTAGCGTGGCCGCGGCAGCACAACAATATGAAACATTTCTCACTTGCCTTGCGGTGGCTTCTTTTCGCTCAAAATTTATAAGTGGGAGAGGTTACGGGATAATGCAGCGAGAATTTTCAAGTTGAGAGACGGAGTTTATTACATAGGAACAGTAAAATTTTTGAACATTTTAGAAAGGCAAGGCGTGGTGGCTTCTGAAGAGCCATAACAGATTGCTTGGGAGACCAGCAGCCCGAAAGACGAAACCTTTGTTTAAATAAAATAGTTAAATACATATCACGGAAAATATCTGGATTCATGAACTGTTCATTTGATACATCTACTTCTAAGCATAGACATATAGGCTATGATATTATGACTTTATATCAAAGACATTCGATATCTTCTCACACTCGGTTCAAATCAAATTGTGTTTAGAAAACACAATTTTCTCAAATAAGAACCCTCCGCAACCCAACAGTTATTCCAAAATACATATTATTGCTTGTGTGTTAAAACACCAATTAGTCGGAAAAAACATATTTAATTCTCCTATACCATAGATCCGCTACAAATAGAGACAATCCTTATGAAAAAGCCACTGTGAAATCTCAGATAAATATAAAACGGTCACTATTCCTAATCACGAAGTAAAGCAAAAAAATCAGAATGCAATGATAAAAAATAAGATGAGTTATGGAATGAGACACAATAGAAGATTTATTGTACGCCTATTGGCGTTAATGTCCCTCAAAGCGGAATTAGTCTGCAATAACTGCATGTGCTTAATTTTGCGGTCTGGAGGGAGGGTTTTGCTGCATTCTGCATCCAAGCCTGGTCCCAATTGTGGTATTAAAATAAAATAATTGTACATATACATACACGAGAGCAGTGGTGGCAGTGGTAACGGCATCGACTTACAAGTTGTGGTCGTGGGTTCGAACCCAAGCAGGCGCTTTACTTTCTCAAACTAATTTCATCACCACTGCTCTCAAAATGGAGAAGGAAAACATCTTGAGGAAACCGGCATGTCCTAGAACCAAAAACTCGAAGACATGTGACATCTACCAACCCGCACTGGGCTCGCGTGGTAGATCGGCCACTCCCTCTCACATAGATGAGGCCTGTGTGGGAACATTATAGGCTGATTATGTATGTAATTTTACATAATACTCGTATTTTACTAAGATAAACATAACTTACATACAATCCCAAAGGTCACTTCCATAATCAAAAATACAGTATTACGTTACTAATTAAAGAAAAACCATCTTATTAATTATCTGAAGGATGTGGAAGTGCGCTTGTCAGAGTACTAGGTTCGTTCATGAGGAACAAGCCCCTAATAATTGGCAGCTTACGGAAACTATAGAATACGGTTCATTGGCGTGAACGTCCCCATCCGCGACAATATTGTTGAACCAATTAATTTCTTATTTCTCTGCTGCTATTGCCAACAACCGTTTCCTGCCTGAGATAAAATAGAAATAATTTTCAAGAAATATGGTAATAAATGTTTCTAATATATATTGTTGTGGGAAGTGTGATCTATACAATTGGATCTTTGAGTCTAAAAATGCGGTCTACAAAAAATGAAGGCCAGAAAACTAAGTTTCTCAGAATAAAATATTTAACTCCAACATGCAGAAATATTATGTAATGCATTTTTGGGTTAGCAGAATTCAATTTAGTATATTAAATTCATGTCAAGGAGATTTCATATGAAAAATATTTTACTCCTGACTGCACCACCATAACAGTGTAGAGAGTACGAAGCGAATTCGCCGAACGAAATTAATATAAACTCGGCAGCATCGAATTCAATATTGAAAATCGGAAAGTACTCAACATTTCACAGATTTCCTGAAATGTAGTGTTTTAAAAAAGGAAAAGCATCACGCATTTAATGGCATAAAAATCTTCGTAACTCAACAATAAACAGCATCCGAAAACGAAACCAAACAAAATTCGCTTCAGATGGTAGTGCGGAGCTGTGGGGTTTGGGGGCGAAGCACGAGGGGCGGAGGGGAGGGAGGGCTCCGTGGTGTTGCCGGCTCACAATGCTGATTGAAAGCAAATAATGAAATCATAGGGAATGGAACCCCGGCCGCACCCGCAAATACTGTGAAAAATTGCACTCGGCTCTCACAACAATGAATGCACAAAATACAATACGGAAACCTGGTCAAATACCGACCGTGTTCGTGTTTCACGCCGCCAAAAGCCTCGCCGATATACTGCCGAAAATATTTATTCAATATAGTATTTTTGTTTGACTCAAATATCATCACTTCACATGGAAAGCTCCATCATAAAGTGATGAAATTCCTGTAGTTATATTTTCATTCGTAAACCGCTTACATAACCGCGACAGTAAGTAATTAGTTCACTTTCCTGCGAATTTAAGTTGTCCAGCCTTTTTTGGGGGTTTTCGGAATGTATCTCTCATAGGTAGAGCAGGAACCATAGAATTCAGGTTATTAACGCTGGTAAATTGTACAGCGTTATTCCGTTAAACACCAAAAAAGGGCAACAAAAAAATATTGGGAACATTTGCGTAGGTAGAACATTTCTAAAAACATCATTAGGACTTATGCCTCGGATATTAACTTTCGTAATATATATTATGAAATCTCGGAATGTTGTCCTACGTGCGCGGTAGATTTCCATCCGATTCTAAATTATCCGTTCAAATTCAAATTCAAATTCAAAATATTTTATTTCACATAAACCTACAAGGGCACTTATGAAACGTCAGAAGCTAGGTGCACGGGTCCAATTGGTCGTTTCCTATGGAGAAGAGCCGGCAAGAAACTCCACGGTTACTCTTTTAAAAATAAATGGTATTTACAATCTTTTCAAGTTACAGTGTTTATAGGTATGAGAGGACACTGTAGGCCTATCAACAAGTACTAGGTACTTAGCAAGATAGAAAACGATCCACAGATCTAAAAGTCGGTTATGCCTACAACGTTCTCACATTCACAAAATATAAAAGAGAATCTATATAAAATAAAATAAAAACAATTAAAAACCTATTTAAACTAAATGGCATGACTGCCACTAAAGCTGTAACAAATCTATAAAAAATATAGTATAGTGAAGTTATATAATGTCAAATAATGAAAAGATTATGTCAAAAAAGTACGTAAATGAAAAAAAAGAAAAATAGGTAAAATCAAATAATCATCATAATTTGAGAGCAGTTAATAGACATAATTACAATAGTAATGCCGTTATTGAGGTACCAGGGAAGCCACATGTGCATAAGGAATTATTGCCAAACTTGCCGTTGTCTGCTCAGTCCCTTAAAATACAATATGTTCTGTGTTCGTAATGACGATGTTGATACGTGGAATATTTCCAGACCTATTATTGCCAAAATATACACAATTATACTATTGAAATGCTTCATTTCACACAATTCGCATATTGAAATATTTCCGCAATTTCTGAATTTTGGATGGAAATGAATATCAGTGTTGTACAAAAGTATTCACTGAACCGACCGCTAATTAACATAACTATTTGCAAATATTTCAGTTTACATGAAATTCACATTGAAATAAATTGTTAAACATTATTGCAGTACTAGAATTCTGGACTTTTCAGCTGTCTTTTTCAGTCCACCGATCAGATCCCGTCTATTGATAATTTTCATATTCTTTCAATACTGAAAGAACTCCAACATTTTGAAAAAAAATCACCTAGTTCCACAAATAAATAAAAAGCTCGACGCAACTGTAATATTGAATCTTTACACAAACAAGAGTAGAACGGCGACCCTTAATATTTACATCATAATTCACGAAAAGCTACACAAAAAGGTGTGTTCTTCCAATTTTCAAATACGCTAGACTTAGTATCGTGGCAAGGCGATGGACGATCATAAAGAAGGTGGTCAAACACTGGCGACAAACAGAGGAGCGTCTGGCCGCGCCTTAGTTCAAACACCACTTGACCGATCATCCTTACCGCGACCATATTTTACCAAGCCAACGATATATTGCCATGTGTCATATAGATGTTTTGTTGGTATATTTAATTTAATTATGTTAAGGAATTTTGGGTGATTTGTTCGAATTAGCTCACCGACTATTCCTTTTTGGAGTGGATACTATTCGACATATTGCCTTGATTTTGAAAGAGGTCACAGGGCACCGACATAGGCTCAGCAGAGTTAAGATTGGCTGTTTAAAGCGTGAGATGTAATCTCTCATTATTAAGAAATTGATTAGTAATCAGAAATTGTCTTAACTTAACAGAAATTGTTTTCGTGAGAAAAATATTTTGAAAACGCACTACACCCAAAAATAGAACAAAATAAAAGATTATATTTTCAATGACAGATAATTCAGTCCGTGTTTGTGCCCCATTGTTCAGTCGTCCATCGATGGCGTCGATTATGAAAATGACATGTCAACGATGTCAGTGCGCCGCGTCGTCGAGACATGCGCCCTGATGCTAATGATATACAAATGAAGCGAGACAGACTGCCACCGCACTTGATCAAAATATACCCTTCATGCTCAAAATATGCATGTTTGTTCATCAGTGAGTAAAGAGCTGCCTTCGGTGACGTATTTTATAAGGGAAAAAGTAAAATTTTGCCATTGTATTAAATGGTTATAAAATAATCATTGTTTCTTCACATATATTGTACGTAAAATTATCATGAGTAGGCTGTAATATGCGACCGGCTCCAATTTTTTTGCATTATACTTTACATAGATTTGGTTTTAAGAAGTAAAAAGTAACATTTGTTTCATTGTAGGTATAAATTGTGCAAATCAATTACAAAATAATCCTCGCTTCTTGACATGCATGGGTGCGTAAAATTACCACCATAGCTTTGCTGTAATAAGCGAGAAATCCGTATTTTTTTTAATAATGTTTGCATGAAATATTACATAGATTTCGATTTTTGGTTTAAACCGAATAATATGTGTTTAAGAATCATATTCAAAAACTTGGTTTTTTCATGATAACAATATTAATTTGTCAATAAAACATACAATTCAGCGTCGGACCCTAGTCATTTGACTTAACAACTGTCGCATCCTACTAATAGTGAAGTCCATTGCGTATTAACCATAATGAGATTTTAATTGAGGCGTCGCGGTGATCTGTCCTCGGATACGGCTAACTTCATTAGGATGGCCACCGATTAACTTACGTAAAGTAATTGTGATATTAAACTATTTATCACAAACATATGTTTTACGATTCTACTAGGTTAATAGAATGAGGTTTAGAGTGCCAAATTGAATGCAAACAGTAATAGTTTTCTTCTTGGAAAACTTTTACACAAGATTGTACTTTGAGACAGATTAGGTACTACTAGACTTCGTAAGACTGAGAAGCTCCATGTTATATATTCAAACTCAAACTCAAAGCATTTATTTCAATTAAACCAATTACAGGCACTTTTGAATTGTCAAGGGGTCGGTCAGTCAAAAATATGAAGCTAGTTGTCCATTCCAAAGCGTAGTAGGTAGTAGTACCTATGGAGAAGAACGGACAAGAAACTCCACAGACACTCTTTTAAATAAAAAAAAATCATACAAAATATTGGTTACATCATTCATTTTGAAATTATGCATGTGAGAACAATGTAGAAAGACGAGCACGTTCGTAAAAGCGTCCGTACTTCGAGGTACCTATTATAATTTGATATATTTAGAACCTGATTTGATACGAATTTCCAAAACCTTATCTTTATTCGTACAACATAAGATCATGATTAACACTTAATTATATATTAGTACAATTTAACATTTCGTCTGCTTCATTAAACCATTTGTAGGCTGACAGACACCAAATATGAAAATAAGTGTATTGTGTAAGTAATCAGCTGAAATAGAACTATTCCTAGTTCTGGAATTACCATGACAGAGGTGAATGTTGGCTTTAATTGAGTTATAAGTGGGTTATGAGACTCATGGCGCTGACATGTCATGTTACGTTCTAAGGAGACTAACTTTAGTTGGGAAACAGCGTGGGCAGTGAGGGTTCTAATTTACAGACTGAAGTATTCGATTCATTCAGTCGTACTTTCTAACTAATACAGGCGTTTGAACAGTAATTGTGTGAACAAGGACTATTCTGTTAAAGTTCTGTCGTAACTAAACAATACATGAGATGACCACCGGCCTGTGCATATGACATGACATTACCTACTATTATTATTTTGACTTTGTTAGCGTAGTTGTTAACTTTATTGTGCATGCTGTTGCCCATTATATATCGTTTGTTGGAGATCTACTTACTTAAGGTAAATAAATAAATTACAGAATCGTAAAGTAAGATTTCACCGATAACTGATAACGTCACAGGGGCAAACTTATAACCATTTACCGGACTTAAAGTAGTATAACTTACAGTAACTAATATTGGTTTTACCCTTCTTACTATAAAACGTCAAGATAAGCGAAAATTGTCCTTCAGCGTTTTCTATAAATCAGCTTAATTTCGTCACCAATTATTATTCTTTTATTTACACGATGCTGAATTAAACGGTACCCTAGTCGTATTTTTCGAAAACTGCTCCGCACTATATACGTGATAATTTGGAGGGAACCATCAGTGTTCAAGTTGTCATCTATATGGAGATGCAAATGAGCGGGCGGCGTCAAGCGTGGCGCCGCACTGTGCTCCCAGTAGCACAAAATAGTTAGACAAAAAGTCACTTGCATATTTAATACATCTCTTTTAATCAATTGTTCAGTAGAAAACCATATTGATAACATTTTTGTTACTTTTAACGATAAAGTTTCTATGCCATAAAATTAATTCTAGTTTGTAAAAGCCTGTTGTAGGTATTTAGCCAGTAACTATCGAATCAAAGCTCACAAATCTATGTATATGACGGATGTTGTTTTGGTGAACTACTGACAACTATGACAGGAACATGAAATTTAAAACCCTTATTTCCAAAATGTTTAATAATTTTGGAAATAAGGGTTTTAATTCCACAGTTGAACGATATACTTAGTTTTCAACATAATTATTTGCTAATAGCACACAAAACTGACAATATTTTCTTCGTTTTTTTTTTTTTTTTTGTGTTTTCTCTTTATCGAACGTAGGTTAACATACAAAATATCTATGATAAACTACGTTTATTATAGAGAAAACACAAAAAAATATTTTATTTGATATAATACAAGCTCTGCGTTACTTTTTAGCCTGTCGATGGCAATATAAATGGAGTCGGCCCAGATTTCGGCTACGAGTTTCTAAGTTTTTTTTTGGCCTGGTAACTTGCTTAATTGAGAACACTATGCACCGCCCAGGGCGCCAAACTGACGGCCGCGACTAATCGCCGCCACGACATACGCCGATCGGACACATTTGCGATCTACGAGGGGGCGTTTTTAAGTTCGCGGAATGGAGGGTGAGAAGTCAAAATAAAATTACTAAATTATTTTTCTTTTTCAATATATTCACCTGCTACCCTTATACATTTTTCCGATCTTTCAATTAGCTTATGTATACCTTCATAAAAAAATGTTTTGTCTTTGTCCGAAAAATAAGCTGAAACCGCGTCCTTCACTTCTTCATCAGTTGAAAATTTCTTCCCACGAAGTTCTTTTTTCAGTTTTGGGAAGAGGTAATAATCACTGGGAGTAATAATCCAGTAACAATTCGACTTAATAGTCCATCCTTATCTTCGTTACAGAGGTCCAAAAACGTGCGAGAACACTCCACGCGGTGTTGTTTTTGAGGCGGCGTGAGCATTCTTGGCACCCATCTTGCACCGACCTTTGTCATGCCAAGATGATCGTGTAGAATTTTGAAAATTGTCGTATCCGATACTCCAATCATTTCTGCAAGCTGTTTCTTCTTTAGTCTGGCATCTTCCAATATTATTTTTTCGACTTTTTTAATGATTTCCGGAGTAGTCACCTCGATCGACCGTCCGGGCCGTGGGTCGTCTTCAAGTGAGGTCCTGCCTAGTTTAAAGAGACTGTGCCACTTGTAAACCATGGTTTTACCCGGGCAAGAGTCCCCGTAAACGGATTCCATCTCTTCCAGTATATTTTGAACTGACTTTCCTTGCTTGGTAAGGAATTTTATTACGGCACGGTACTCGATTTTTTCCATAATTCACACTTTCTTCCCGATTGAGTTGTTTGCTTGACGATAGTTCAACGACTAATGATCCTTTTTTTTTTTTTTTTTTTTTTTTTTTTTTTTTTTACTAGGGCATCTCGTAGCTCACCTCTGAGGTGATGACTACTTAACCGGTCAATCCTGCGGCTGCCTTAAGCTACTAACTTAAAGCCTCCAGCCAGGGGCAAAACTATTCTAAATTAAAACTAGGCGAACGCTCGCTAAGGGCACCCCCTGTGGGGTACGGACCTCGGCTTAGGGCGTCGCTGGGGGGAGGACAGCAAGTTGGGACAGGCTGGATCAAAGATGATTCATTATTATTAATCGGGGAATTTAAGACTACATTTCTCAGCAAAACGCGGGCTGGCGCTTCTGCGAGCAAGGGTCGGTGGGGAGTATTATTTACTCGGGCGGCTGATCCAATTAAGATAAAACCTGGTATTTATACTAATATTGAGTGGCTGAAGTTGTGACCATCCCGATAATGACCTATTGTTATCCCCTCCCTCCCATTCCGCGAACTTAAAAACGCACCCTCGTAATTGTGGATTATTTTGATTTATGTACACATGTAAACCAGTTTGAGAAAAATCTCCGTTAGGTGTGGTAATTTTTGAATTTGCCTAGGTTGCGGGAAACTCCGAATGGGATACCGTTACCCCTGGCAACGTAAAGGCAACCGAAGGAACACGGGTGGGTTTTAGTCAGTAAGAGTCTGACACGCCCTCCCGCTTCGCCCAGAGCGGGAGAAGTCATTTGATAATTTCCCACCCAAAAAAAGGAATCAAATCCTGCAACTTGAAACTTCACAAAAAAAAAAAAACCGGCTCAATAGGAATTACATGGACTTTTCAAGATTTTTTCGCTAATTATATCTGACTATATGTGCATTTTAAGATACCGTGGACGTCAATAGTATGCATAGGTAAGCTTCAGTTAAGAGATAAAAATGATTCAACGTCACAAAATCTTAAAAAGGACCTTTTAAGTAACTTCACCCAACCTTATCCAAAAGAAATAATGTCACTGGACGCAAAGCTGCCCTAAGATCAGTAAATGTTTTCCGGCAGTTTACAAGGCTCTATTAGGGACAGTTTGGAGTGTTTTCGGCATACGTTGGTTGTTCGTTGGAGCGTAATTAACGCTAGCTGCCAGCCGTCATCACGCATTCGGAGCACGGCTGAGTGGGCCCGACCCACGGCACCCTGCGACTGGCGACAGTGGCCTTGTGTCACAGCACCACTAAACATTGGTGATAAACCCCATTTAGATGGAACAAGGGTGTGTAAGGGTGTTTCTCAGTAGTAGCCCGGAGTCTGGAATTGTGCCCGATTGTTGGCAATAGGCTCGCCCCCTATTACATGGGACTTAAAAACATAACTGGCGAAATGTGGGTGTACTACAGGTACACCTCTGCCCAATCCTTCAGGGAAACAAGGCGTAATGTTATGTAAGGGTGTGTAATGGAATTTGAGCGAGCGTAGGAATTGAGTCGAAAGAAATTATTATATTTAAAAAAAAACATTTAGAAAGAAAAGAAAGTAAGAATAATACTAATTTGGACACAGTTCGTGAAACACTAATAGCAAAATAAAAAGTTAAAATAATCTTATAGTAATATAATGTGTGCCTCACGGCTGCGCCAAAAAGGTTCATTTAACATTATCATTACGTTTAGTTCCTTGCTCTTGTTTCATGTTTATAGATTTATAAGTATATCTATCTATATATATTAATATGAATAAGTTTATGCTTTATGTATGTATGTACATATTTATTGTATATGTAGTTGGTACACCGATGACTACCTGCAGTATTGTCTCTCCTGTTACCTTTAATCCATCCAAAGGTTGTCTGTAAAAGATCGCTTTAAGCGATAAGACCGCCCATTGTGTCACCCTATGTAAAATTTCTAAATTTATGTCTGTAATTTTTATGGTGTACAATAAAGAGTATTCTATCTATCTATCTATCTATCATTTCAGCATTAATGTCAGACAAATGCTGTCTGACGCTGGTTTTCTAATAAACCCCTATGGACAAGTGACAAGGAGTACCAACAGTTTTAACATACCTAATACATACTTTTTATACCTCAAAATAAATAAACTAGTACTTAATCAAATATGAATTAAAAACAAAGAAAAAACAATCCGAAATCAATAGGAACCGTCCAAGCAAAACCTGTTCTTAGCGATGAGCTAAAATACTGCACCGTGCGCTAACAAAGCGCAACAAGCCACCGACCGCGGCGGACAGATACACCTATACCAGTTTTAAGACAAGAAAAAAATATGTGGGGTGGTTGAATAAATATGAATAGATTAATAATAATAAAATAGTGAAGAAAGTATTATAAGAAAGTTAAGTACCTATATCAATAGATGAACTAGGTACACTGTAAATAAGAGAAGGTAAGCGTCATTTATTTCGATAATTTTCTTTTGCTTATCGGTTTTGTTAGTCTCGTGTTAGTGTAAAATAACTTATTTTTACTAGTTGTGCATTTTTGAAAGACATAAACAAAAGTATCGTCTTCGGCAATCTTCGACCAAGATTAAAAAGAAAAAGAAGGGTGTATGATGCGATCTTGATTTCGACTGTGCGTCACAGTCGCAAGTAGGCCAGGCACAATGGGTACCTAAGTACGAAAACACAGTGTACGAGATGGTTAAGAAAAAAGAAGTAATGTGTCCGTTTATGTTTCCCACAGGTCTCACAACTGCGACGGCACGTAGGCGCCGCGGTAATTAGTTGGATGATCTAGTCTATTTTTGGAGTTTACTCCTTAAGAATCGATTTTCATATAGGTAAGGCCCCCGGTATGGAAATTTACGAGGAGTGAAATTCATACAAGCGTAACATTTAATGTATTCGTAAAATAAAACAGATAAAAAATAAAAACATATTTCATACTTCCATCTAGATATTTTGGCAGTATTTTTTTTGGCTTCCTAGCTGACACACATTTTTGTTTTTTAATAGGATTTAAGTATGACACCTCCTACAAGCATTACTTGTCCTTTCAATCAATTATACCGCAATTGGAGTGGACGATCTAGAAAACCTTAAAATATTTTAATTAAGACTGTAAGTACCGATTTGTATTGAATGACTTGGTAATTGCACACGGCAATAGAATCTAAATTCTACATACAACAAAATCTACCTAATTAGCGCTGCGCTTTATTTAATTAAGACTATTTAAAATAGTAGATTATTCTTATGTGATTATGTTGCCGTGCGATGGCGAAGTCATTATATTTATTCAAGAAAAGATGACAAATAGTTAGGTACTGAATAAATTAACAGACTTGGTTTTAAATGTAAAACCAAGTCTCCTGCAAAAAGATATGATATATTTGTGAGGTTTGTGTGTACTATTTTAAGTTTTTTTTTTTTGTTTTGTGTGTGAATATTGTGTGCCTTTAACCTGAGTCAAATAAATTTATTTTCTTTCTTTTTTTAGATGTAATGAGATCTCATATCTTTTTGCGGTAGATTTGCATTTTTTTTACAAGTTAGTTTTTGATAGGATTTTTTATTTAAATGGTGTACGAACGTACGAAGAGCTATCTCGCTCTATTACAAATAAAATAAATTTAATTCATCTCAGTTTCGCCCCATCATAATCACCTACAGTAAAATTGACACCAGCATTAATATAAAAAACAGGACAAGTGCGAGTCGAACTCGCGTGGTGAGTCTATACGATGAATGTATGTTATTTACCATGCTTTTTATCCCTAGATAATTTATCCCAAGATCAAACATAACATTGTAGTTGAAAAGACATATTCTCCCATACATTCCAACTGCTATTCCGCACAATATTGAGAGATTTACCATACCATTTAAGACCATAGACTTGCTATAGGTTTTCCTGTAATCTACATATAAGAAAAACTGTTACCTGAATTCTTAAAAAAAAATTAGGCTCAGTAGTTTAGGAGTTACCCTGGGGAGTAATGATTAATTTTCATAAATAACTTTAAAATAAAAATATTTTTCTCAAAAATTGAGGCCTACGCAATAAGCCCTTTCATTTGATATGCCACACGGCATAGTTTGCAAATATTATTTTTTTAAACTTTCTCTTGCCCGCCAAAAGTAACTCCATATTCAAAATGAATTTCTTTCTTTAAGCAAGCGTCTGTGCTTGGGTGACAGAAATTCATATGTGTACCAGATTTCATCTTAATCGACCTTGAGATTCGAAGCAAATAGACTGTGACAGACGGAGAGACTGACAGACAGACACACGAGTGATTCTATAAGGGTTCCGTTTCATTCAGACGTACGGAACCCTAAAAATTATCATTTACGCTCACATTTTTCCAGTGAACACTTCCAATTAACACAATTGTCTCGCAGTGTCCCATAGCGTGTGGCGGACATAAAACTATAACTGGCAACGAGGCGGAACGTTAAACCGTTGCAAACTTGAGACAAGCAGGTTTACTGCCGCTACAGACACGCTGCGTTTATTGCGTGTTGCTGACTATGACATTTATTTGGCACCTGCTCTTATGTAGGTAGGTAGTCTTATGTGGTTTGCTCATTTTTGCGGTGAAAAGATTAGGACTGCAACCTACTTTTGGATTCGAAACCGTTTTTTTTTGTCATTTCATGCTTAAATTAATTCTAAATCAGCACCCTAATTGTGTATTACACGATCAATCACAGTCTGTTTCATTTTGACAGTTCAACAACATTCATTGCGTAATTTACGTTGCTGAGCAGACAAATTTTTCAAACATATGAAGCTATGGATTAGCAATATCCTTCGAAATGATTCAGTCTTTTACGTAGCTCTAAGTTCATATCTTAAACAAAGAAAACTTTAGCTAATCTTGAAGAGTACAAAACTTAACATTCGCAGAATATTTCCAAAGTCTTAATTATAATTCAAAGAACTTAATTCCAACCTAAAAATGAATCAAACATCCTCATGCTCGACAACACGCTACTTTGATCTTAAATTATAAGGCACTCTGTCATTACGTCATACTGCACACCGAACGCATCAAAGCTTTGACGTTTCTGACGAGATTATTAACGCGTTATTTTCGTAGCCCTCATAATAAATGCGGCCATATTACGTCGTCGTTCGTATAAGAAAACTGACCTCGGCCGAGTGAATAAACCTCTGATCGAAGGCGCGGGGGCGCGACGGTCCCGGGGCATAAATCAGACTCCCCTCGCGATAACGTTGGAGCCTTCAATTTGGCACATCCTTAAAATGACACACGAGAAGCACACCCCTAACGACGCCCGCGTCAACTCTCACACCACGCTTATAAATAAAATCGCACACATATTACCGCATTATATGTCATTGGCCCAGTGGTAACGAGCGATGATTTCAACTGGTGTCTAACGTTTGTGAGATGATCGACAAAAGAATGTATTTTTGAATGGGATTCTGTTAAAAAGTTCTCTGTCGAATATATTATTATTTTAGTCATGTTTTTTTTGTCCTCAATAGCCGAAATATTTCGTGATCTAAGATCAATATTTAAACTTTAATACACAATATAAAATGCAAATAATAATCAGCTGATTTGGCCTACTATTGTTGCACAGCCATATTTCTCAACCCTCTCCTAAACCCATCACCACTACATAGGTACGTTAAAAGTCCTACATCTCTATCACATTATTTCACCGTTACACTGAACCTTTCCGCTTATCCACGAAAAGTTTGAAAGGAAACGTCACAAAAACCAATAACCGTTTGTGTATTGGTAGGTGTACAAATAAAGGGTTATCGATCTGACAAGGGCGCGGGGCAGTTATAAATGGGAACAGGGGTGCAGTCAATGTCAGAAGTCAAATTCCTAATTGAATGCAAGAAGGGATATACGACAGTTAAATAAATGTGTGTAATTTTTTGTCTATGTAAGATTGTTTTAGGACTTTTAATTTGTGAGTTAAGATTACATTTTCTATATAGGTAGTGGTGAGTACCTATCTAAAAAACAAAGAACTGACTATAAATGTATTTCTTATTCCACATCCCGTTCAAGCTAGGTTTTACCAAGCATTTCCCATGATATTGGCGCCGTATATTCGTCAATTTAAGAGTTGTTCCACA
Organism: Xanthia togata; assembly: GCA_963853775.1. Classification (NCBI taxonomy): domain Eukaryota; kingdom Metazoa; phylum Arthropoda; class Insecta; order Lepidoptera; family Noctuidae; genus Xanthia; species Xanthia togata. Next base: position 10,936,372 of record OY970805.1, read on the forward strand.
CATAGATGCGGAGAGGTCTCGTGTGCTCGTGTCGCAGTGAAAGCAATCAGGGCGGCGTCGTAGACAAACTGTCGGGGCGGGCCTTAATTGGCGGTCGCGGAGATTTATGCGGGGAGCCGCTCGTCACGCGGTCACCGATTTCGCCCGACCGCAGGGTCCCGGGTACACCGGGGTCCCGAGCAACGTAACACGACCGCGTCCACAACAAGTCGAGGGTTAACCCTTGGAAAACACTGGCCGCGCACTTATTAACACATTGCATTTGAACTGACACGGTATTGCTTTGTGAACCGCAATCGTACCACTAATTAGATGAGTGCTCTAATTTTACCGGCGTGCGACCAGATGTATGATTGTAAATGTAGCAAAAGGAGTGTGTAAGGATCGTAGCAGGTTGCGTTCTGTAGTTTATGCCCCATGGGAAGAAGGCTTGAGATTACACTTATATGTGTGTGTTATCTGATTTGTGGACGTTATCCTATGATGAGACCTGTCGGGGTGGCAGTTTAGAAACCTCTTCTCTACGTATTACTTAATCTCTAAGACCACTGACTTTCGACAGATTGAAATCATCAATACGTAGTGATTAGTCCTTTGTTCTCCAATGAAACAATTACCTACAGGTCGAAATTGTGTGTTTCGATAATAGTAATCATGCCTAGACTACTTTATTTCACAATGTAATTAATATGCAAGTTTTAATAAAAATTCAAAAGTCCATTCTTATAACTGAAATGGAGAATTCCACAACAGACCATAATATTAAAACAATGCATGCCTTCGAAATATGCATGTTGGTAGACTCGTCAGAATTGAATAATTAATTAATATATCCCGTGGTTATTAAATTACGCATTGTTATTAACGTACCTGTCAAACTTCTCTTGCTTGCCTTTTTTCGATACTGTGCTTGTTTCATTTTCAGAGTGCTTGAAAAGTGGTACAATAAGATGTTTTAAGGCATTATTTATTTTAAGTGTGTTTTTACTTTAACTAGTACCTACTAGTAAAAAAGCTTATAAGGTCATATTGATATTATGTTATTAAATAAAAAAGGGATATATTTAAAAAAAAATACTTAGATTATGGTATTTGTCATAGTTTTTAACGCTACGTACGTTAGAGCATGATCTAGTCACTCAATTAATATTGATGCTATTTTGGGCGGATTCAGAGTTTAGACCAGTAGGTTAAAAACTGCTCCTTTTTACCCAATTATACAGGGTGTCCGGTAAATAATGGATAACCTTGAAATAGCATATAATAGATCTTCAGACCGTTCTAAAAAAAATACAAAAAACTAAAAATCCCTAGTAGTACCTAAGATTATTAAATAACTTTTTTTACCTTATTTTACATTCTTCTTCACCACAACTACAAATGAATCGATCATTTATCGATTATTTTGCTGTTGTAATATTTACATTGACTATGGCCGACAGAGAAGCAGTAAATAATGTGACTAGAAATAGAACAATATTTTTTTCAAAAAAATCTTATCTTCCTAAGATAAGATTTTTTTTGCTTACTTGAGATATTTCTTTTTAATATTTTTTTTTAGAACGGCCGTCAGGTCTATTAGTTGCTATTTCAAGGTTATCCATTATTTACCGGACACCCTGTATAACGCAACGTACGCAGTACTACGTGCCCAGTGTTTTTTTTAAGCGAATGCATGTTTTAAAGGTTGCGTTACCTTTATGTCATTAAATAAACTGTTTTACCGTTGACGGAAGCTCTGATACAGGTTGCAAGCGGAAAATTGCAATATTTTTTAATATTTTTATTACATCACAGTTAATATGATGCGATACACAGAAAAGGAGAACACTTTAATGTATCAAGTAAAGCGAACACGAGAAATTAAATTGACAAAGAACTGGCTTGTAACAGTAAAAGTAAATCATTTTTTCTGTTGTGGAAAATATAAGTACGTTTATATTTTATTATGTTTGAAAGCAGCGTATATTAAAATGATTTATTTTATTTTACAGCCTCTGGCCGTCTTTGTGAGGCACTTTTTACGAAGTTTCGTTTGTGAAAATAAGCGTCCTTACATATCATGTTTAGACATTATACTCAGTAAATAAAAGCTCAGAGTGTACCGAGTAAAACAGACGTGTATGTGTCGTGTAGCGGTACACGTATCGATAGTTCTGGAGATATATGTGGCAGTTAGATGAAGCAAGAGGTTTCTCCAGACGACAGTCGGTTGTTTTTGCGGGGTGGCCGAGGACGCGGGGCCGGTACTACTAGCCCTCTCTAAGGGGGGAAGCGGTGCCGTTTTCAATTTGCTTTATTTGCGCTTGTTTTAATAGCGCTCACTCCTTATTGCCCGCGCGGACGGCCAGCCAAATTGCTTCGTGCCCGGACGCCTTTTGATTAAGGAGAAACACGCGCGACAGAAGTAGGCGTAAAAACAAAGTGCCCGAACAAACAGAAGTCTACCACTGCTGTACTAGACTAGAAGTATCTTCGAAGATAATATTAAAATCATTAGACGCGTGGATATTAAGGCGAGGTTTTCCGTGTCTGTAGGCCTTTGAAACGCTACCTCCGCCTCCCCCAAATGCAGAGTGACGTATTTATTTACGATGCACCGTCGACTATTTTGCGGAAAATCCATGCCACAGCATGAAATATTTGCAGTTGTACAACTGAACTAGTTTTTCTTAGATTCGGTTTTTTCAATAAGTTTACATTTTAAGGGACCTACGGTGTAATGAACTAAAATGATTACTTAAAATGTCCTGTGTACCTAATGGGCGTTTTCACGTTAACAGATAACGACACCAACCCGATACCTACCGATACGTCGGCACTCGGCAGCTATTATACCGACATCGATTCGATACCGATACAATTATTATCGGCCCAATGATATTGGTGAATATCGATGACCATCGCGACGCACCAAACAACCACAGTGCCTACTAAGTATCAACGTCTTGAAGTCGACAGTGAGAAAAAGTGTGTTCAAGTGAAAGAATGCCGCTACTCTCCCCGCACTGTGTCTTCGCTGGTAGATATCGTGCCTATATCGGTGTCGGTCGCTGACTGCGACGATATAGGTTACGATAACAAGACAAGGCACTAAACGTATCCGATCATCTGATCGCCAATATCGTGTCGATGTCGGGTCGGTGTCGTTATCAGCTAATGTATTGTGTGTGTGCGTGCGTGTGTTTATTTTGTGACAATTAATTCATTTTATATAAAAAATAAACAACATTTTTAACTTTTCATATACCTACTGTTATGGGAGAGTTCGTAGAACGTACAACGACAAACATGAAGTTTAGGCCTCTTCTGTCATCTATGGTTTTAATAAAAATCAATAAAAATAATCTCATTAATAGTCACCTAACCATAGCCACCCTTGTACAAACTGCTGATTTTTTTAGTGATAGCTGGGGTAGTCATGAATAATCTGTAAGAAGCAGTTCGTGTATCAGTGTTGTGCCATTAGGTTAGTATATGAAGGAACGCAGACGTTTAATAAATTCACGTATAACGAAAAAATTCGCAAGCAATGGGAAATTGCTACTGACGAGTGTTACTTGCGCGTTTCGACCTCAGGAGGAGCTGCTTCTCACACGGATAACTCTGTCACTTGCTCGCTAGTCCAGCTAGCCAGCCAGTCGCGTCACCAGTCCTAAATATCTGTATATTTTGGTCGCCGAGACCAAAACTACAAACAGTGTACAGTGAAGATTGATAAAATGTGGCTGTTATTTTAGTATATTGTGATGTCTTATGACTTTCACGCGAATGAAGTCACGGACAGAAACTAGTTTCAGATAAACATGACTTTGCGGTAGTAAGGTGAAAGTTTAAAATTGCAATAGTGCTACTGGGTATCTCAACGGTCACGCAAAATGTAATTTTGATAGAAAATATCAAAGTCGTAATTTCGTTCGTTATAAAAAGAACTATTGTGCAAAATTGCATGCTTCTTGACCTAGCGGTTTAGGTTGTGCATTGTCTGTCAGTGAATTTAAGAATTTTATCAAGTGAATTTAAGAAAAAAAATGGCGAATTTCCATACAAACTTTCATCTTTATTTCGTCGGGATTTTTGTTAAGTTGGATGGGCTAAAAATGGTCTTACGGTTTCGCTTATACTGTGACCATATTTTTTTGTTTTGGATATTTCCCACCGCTCATGAAGATTCATAAATATTGACAGCTATTTATGAAGTAACAATTGACGTACTTTATTGTCAAGTGACGTACCTAATTTCGATGTCCTAAAATAATTGATTCGATAAATTAAAGCTCTATCAAGCTATAATTTATCGAATCTATTATTTTAGGACATCGAAATTTTAGAACGACATTTTATCGTATACAGTAGTTTCGTATACGATATCGTAAACAGTGACTTTTTGTATCTAAAACTGAGTTGTTCATACTGAGCCAATACGATAAAATCACGGATTCAAGAAAAAAAATTGCGTTGCTGGCTCCGTTATTCGAAAAATATTATTATATTTTATTTGTCTTACGTTTAGTATCAGTTTCTCAATTGATTAAGAGTGTTATGTTTTATCTGTGTCAGTTTCATATCAGTTGATCAATTGATTTAAAGTGTTGGTAAAATGAGTGATTCTGGAAATTACGCATTTTAATAAATAAAATAGAAATGGCGCCGTTGCAAATTAAACATTATTTAGTAATAATAACAAGTGCAAGTATATTTGTTGAGAAAATACAACGACGAAATAAGAAAAATAAGAAAATTATTTAATATCCTTACTTCTGAATTTATAACAATATAATTACGATTTTTATCGTGTTCCATACATTTGTTCATGTTAGTATAGCACATTTGTTGGAAACACCATTTCTTTTTAAAATTTTCTTTGTTCTTGCGAGAGGGATAGTTGTTTGAAATATTCAATATACAACCGACAACCGGACAAATTGTAGGTATATGATGTGTTTATTAATGTAGGACATGATATTAGCAAAGACAATTCCATAGAGAGTGAATATAGTTACATGGATTAATATGATAAAAAAAATTAAAAAAAACTTCTTCTTACGACGATAAAAAATTATATAAAACTCGCACTTGACTATAATTTTATCGATAATAATTTATAATGTGTCTAACACTATTTTAAGATGACAATTAAACGTCATCATATCGCATAGAAATAATCTCACTTTCGAAAACAATATTATGAATTAAAACTATATTAAAATTACCTAATATGTTTTCTGAGCTGTCGCAATTTCATATCTAATGTGTTCTTCTTTTATTAGATTTTTTTTAAAAACTGCAGAGAGAGCGTATTTTTAAAAATTTTGACACAGGTCCACCTCCGCTGACGTCCCGCAGGACTCTGAGCGCGAGCCGATTTAGCCCGATTTACTATATTTGGGTTTATTTAAAAAAAATCTACTAAACTTAAAAATCCAATCTTTAAATAACCTCTAAAATACGATTACCTCATCATATATGCAATTTTCATATTATTTTGTGCTGTAATTAGGAAATGAAACGAAAAATGGTTTTGAAATCGACCCTGTTTCGGATTTTTTTTTGATCGAGCAAATTACAATTTATCGTGTTTTGAACCTTTAATTTCCCTCAAACAAGGATGTATCTATGACATATATCTTTTTCAGTTCCTAAATACACTAATTTGACCATTTAAAATTGATTTAAAAACAGGCAAATTCGTAAAACCTCCCCTTAAGTTACCAATCTTTAAAGTGTTCAGACTCAACACTCCAAACTCAGATACTTAGTGCAATCTCAACTCTTCATAAAACCGAAACAATAATTATTAAGTAGGCCTTTAGAAATATCGCATAAGTAGGTACCTAAAAGGCAAGCATGAATCATCATTCATCTTTCCCTTATGAATGCGACTCAATAGACCGTTCCGACATAAAATCAGGAAATATTCTTGAATACCAAACCTGTCCTTGTTAAACATCAATCGTATAATAAGTAAATACTTAGACACGTTACACTCGTCAGCGCGCGAGCAGTATATTTACATGAACACACAAATGCCACAAAATAATGAGCCCAGTGCAAACACGAAAAATATATGCATAAACAAACAATTACAGTATTTTTATATTCCTTTTTCTATATAAAAGGAAGTTAAGCATCGATGCTCAGTTGACTGAATGGTTTACGGTACGAGCATTAACATAATTACTGTTTTTAAGAACGACGACATATTATCCTGAATTCAGTGAAATGGCAACCTCAAACAGGATGATGACATGACTTACCTAGACAAGTAAATCATTTTTTGGATAGACACGGCTGAAGACTGAGATAAGTTTAAGAAGACTGCCAGCAAGATTTACAAGAAAACTGAAACGGATAGCAGCGAGAACCTCAGACGAAGACATTGGAAACAGCAAAGAGCAGATGCACCGGTGAAGCTGGACATAATTGAAAGTAAATTAGAATGTCCAGCTGAACTGCGATACTTGGTGCAAAACAGATCAAGATTATTATGAAAGATATTTAAGAATACCAGGCATAGTTGAAAACATTAACATAAAGAGTCGACTACATATTTTCTTCATTGTGGCATTTCACTGATCACTTTTTGTTAAATGTCCACAAAAATATGAAATCTCGACACTCAGTGGACGCGATAACAGTGGATTCATTTAATTATCTCGCCGGGCGCGCAACCATATTTTATTAATTATTTTGAGTTTTATTTTTTCTTTTATAATTTTGTATTGTGCATACAGAAAAATCATTAATAAAGGATCCTAATGATTCTTCTCAGCATTAATCTTTATACGATATGCTAGACCGTGGCATTAGTAGGCACTATAACATTTTAATGCTAGAGAAGAGTGCTTTCATAACATTGTCGTCGTTATTAAAAAAAAACATTGTGCCTATTTACTTACGCCATTAAGTGGAAATTCAAGATATGTGTGATGTTACCTGTATGAATAAAACCAGCCAAGTGCGTGTCGGACCACGCACAAAAAGGTTCCGTAGTTGGGATGAATAATTTTATCCCAAGAACAAACTTAACATTGTAGTTGAAAAACATGTTCTCCCAGAAAATGTTTTTCAAGCTGCAAAATTAAGTTAGTCGATTCTTACTCACTAACCTGTAAAGCCTACTTAGCTGTAATAGTTTTCCTTTTAACTTTGTTAAATATACCTACTGCTGTGATTTTTTTCACAAATTCAAGTATAACCATTTAGCTGGCAAGGTGGGGACACATGATATAATAAAAAGCTTAATATTTCGCAAACGGATCGTTGAATTGAAAAATAGTTTTCAATATTTTTGAACGAACTTTCTAACGACACCCCACACATGGGATAGACGAGAAAAAAAACCATCTCCACTTTACGTGTACAGGTAAGTACCAAAAAAAATTTTCTAGTACTAACAGTCTCTGAGCTAAGCCGCGGACAGACAGACGGACATGGCGAAACTATAAGGGTTCCTTGTTTACTACGGAACCCTAAAAACCACGACGCAAAGTCGGTAATTCGATAGGTCCTTACCTTGACCTGATTAATGTCAGCTTAAGTCAGCACAAAAAGAATTGGTCATCCAACGCGAAGATATTTACACCTATGGGGTGTAAATATCTTTAATAATCCAGACATTTATTTCAGTAGTCAACGGTCATTAATATACAACTATATTTCTCCTTAAAAATAAAACACTGGCCGAAAAGTAATGAGAACGAATTATGAGGTCTTATGAGCTGCACTAACCTGAGCCAATGTCTTTTAGCGATGGCAGTATGGCAGCAGATTGCATCGTACTGGTCCGCGATCCAGACTATCAGGATGATGTAGAACGCCGTCGTCGTGTCGTTGAAGAATTCCGACATAATCGCTTCCATACCTGCAAAGAAGACATTTGGTTAGAAATGTGGTTTTAACACGCAGACAATGATGGAGTCGTATCGAAGAGGTCGGGTGTATAACAGTGGAAGAATGAGTTAGTAAATTCGACTTAAAATATGTATGTAACCTACCTATTTTGAAAAAATATATTTTATAGGCACCTCTCGGATAAGGTGCCGTTGGCGGCATAATAGTCGCCTTGCCTCAGCCTGGCTAAAGTGCCGAAAGAAATGCATTTTCATTGTCACTATCACTGTCACTTTTTTATTTTGATTGATTGTTGAAAAACATTTCATTTTCTTCTGCCTAAACGGACCCTGGTCACAGTTCTAACTTAACCTACCTATCAGCCATTTTAATTTGCTAAGCCAAGGGAGTTATGGCTACACTTAAGTTTAGCCGGCTATAGATGAAAGAAATTAACATTAGCCTTTCCACACAATGACAATGTAATGCTCAAAAATACAACAAAATAACAAGTGACAGTGACAATGCAATGCTCACGGCACTTTAGCCGAGCCAAGGCAGCGCTACTAGCATGCCGCAAATAGCGGCACTTTATCTGACAGGGATAAAGTGCCGCTAGCGGCACTCTATACACTTCTTATTTTATATTGAGTCTCTCTTGATGTTCCGGAGATAGGTTTTTAGATCATTATAGATAACAGAGAGTCGCATCTTTCAAAATACTGCAAAAAAGCTTGTAACACACATGTCAAAACGACCGTTGCAACTTTAGTACCAACCCTCGTGCCGTTTTAAGTATAATACTGCTGTAAACTTTTACAAATAAAGAACATAAATAAAATAATCTAAGGCATCAGCCACAAAAGGCAGTTAATAAAACATCTCAACCGCAGTGCAAGTACACCGCTGTCGGTCGAAGTAGCGATGGCACGTCGCGTTAAATATCGCGGGTCATGTGTGAGCTCGACATTGGAGACCCGCACTCCAGTGTCGCGACTAATTAGGTGTCGACAATTACTCGCTAACGACCGAAATCCGAGCAGGAGCAGCCAGGAGCCTGGAGCTTATTAAACGACTGCATACAGCTACGCCCCGAACGATTCATTCCTGTGTCTTTCAGACGAAGACGGTGTGTATTGAGTTTATAAGCTCCTTTGCATGTGAGGCGAAATACGTTTGCTGCAGTTTGGTGTGTTATTATGATTAGGTTGTATAGAAAGCATTGATTGCACTCTGTTTCCACGAAGTGGTGAACAAGATGGTTGATGGCGACCTACCCAAGTACGTATAACTCCAGAATATTATGAAATACAACTCATGGGAACAGAAATTCTAAAAAGTCTTTCCTAAAACGAATCTATATGATTTTAATGACGCGCGTTTTATGAAACATATTCCAAAAGCCAATCATTTCAAAATAAAATTCCAAACAAATGATTGAAAGCTGCAAACAGATATCTAACGGTAGCAGACACAACACAATACGGTCGAAACAACGTAGTACATAGAAAACAGGAGTGTAGTGAGGATTATAACTCAATACAGTGCCGACAACTGTCCGGCGCCGCGGCCGGGCTTGGGCGTGCCTTATTTGCATTTTGATGAGCCTCGACACTGATACAATAAACACGCCGGGCGCGATCGGAAGTCCGGGCGACCGCCCGACACTCGACCCGCTCCGGCGACGTTTAGCCGTATCATTCATAACCGTGTTCGGTCAATTAACTCCGGCTTTGAATTATATACGTGCCGTCGTGCCATGTCTACGCTCCAAACTTTGCGATATTGTTAATGAAATTTGGTGTGCAGTAATTTGTTCGAATTTGTGTAGCTTTGTCATTAAATGCATGCTGCGATGACTGAGCGCTGAAAGCTGTGCTTTGACTTTTTGTAAAAAAATAAAATAGTAGCGACTATGTATTTTTTTTAACAAATGCTCAATAACAATACGTCTATGTATTTTCTTAAACTGCACAACGATAAATAAACGGCCATTTTAAAACGTTCCAAACTTGAAAAGAATGTCGCAAAAAGCCCGACAAAAATTAATGCACGCAAAAAAAGTTATTAAAACGATAAAAAATCATTAGCAGAGCGAAGTGGAGGTTGACTGATACTTATGAAAAGTCACCGGGAGTTACCTATTCAGCGGAGCATGCGACGTAATCCTGAGCGAGACGAGTAAACAAATTACTGGGACCGGGTCGGACCTACCACGACGTGCCTTTGCCCGCCCGCTATTAATTTTAATTCCGGCGCTAGCGAAGATCGCCCAAGATGAGCGTGAGGCACGCGCGACAGACGTCGCGTCGACTCGAATCAGTGTAACATTATCGAAACATTGATCAAACAGCAATAACTATGATTTTATTGGCCACTTTAATAAGGAAAACAAAAAAGGTGTATGAAACATTTTTAGGAGTACAATAATCCCAGCACAGGCCGAGTAAAAAATCTGTATAGAAAGAAAAACTATTGAAATATTAAAAAGAACCGGAATAATTCTGCGAAAATTTATACGTAACAAAGGCGTTTTTAAAATCCATGAAAAACAAGGCCGTTCATAAAATACTGGGTTCAATTTAAACAGGCTTCAGTGTCCGACAGGCATCGATACGTTTACGTAGGCTCGTGTCATCGACAGTGCTGGACTGCAGGCGGTCTCGTCGCCCTCGTCGGACCTGCCGCCGAGGGGTGCACGTCTATACGACGTATTAGGATACCCAAACGTGCATGATGGACGCATGCATGATTATTTATTAATTTTGTTTGAAATTAAGTAATTATCCGATCAGTAAGTGCAAGTGCTGACTGTAAAATTGTTCAGGTACAATCTAAAACCTAATCTACAGCTTACTCAGAAATAGATTACTTTACTTACAAGCAATCTCAACAAAACCACAAGCAATCATAACTGGAACAAAATTGAGCTAAACTTTCGTTTAGTTAACATCGTCAAGAAGTCTCTTTCAAAAACAAAGTAATAAAAGTTATGAAATTCTAAGGTAAAATGGAATCTAGTAAGCTGAAGTGCAATTCAGGAGCTAGTGTATAAACCGGTGGAGAATGTAGGAATGCACACAAATTGTTACTTCTTACTTCCCGGGGTTTAATCAAGGGGGACACCCGCCGTGTCTGCCGCCGTGCCGTCCGCGCTTGCTTCAACTTGGCGCAAATTGAGAATAATGGATCCACTATGCCGGTTTAGGGTTCTCTGAACAAAAAATCTGTTACATCTGATTGTTCCTTTTGCAAGGTGTTTGTTGATCAAATATTATTACTGAAGATTTCTGCGTATAGGTACTACTACTTTACATCTTTTCGGTTGTTTGAAGTGATTGCTTCATAAAATACGTTCCGTAGCCGGCAACGCTCATATACCAAGTGTAGCCTACCCGCGGCGCTTATGTTTCGGCTAAGCCGTGCATTGGAGATCCGTCTTTACGATCTCGTTAGTGCCGGTAATCGCGACGTTGCACGATCCGGATTACGTCTGTGCATTATTAGTGTTTTTATTGATTCACTCGGCTGCCGTCGTAAACTGAGATTATTATTCGCGACGTAGTCCCCGCCCCGAGCCCCCCCCCGTGACGCCCTCCAGCCAAGTTGTTTTGTTACTTAATCGCGACGATAACAACATTTAACGACGGCTAGGTGACTGGCGAAATTCCGCTTCGATGTTTAGTGCTCATTCTATTTTCATTAACCATTTACCCACTTAATGATCCAGATCCTAAGGGAGTGATTCAATGACTTGGACCCATAAAATTAAACCTTAGCGTGACCTGTACACTGTAATTAATAGTTGTTACAAGAAATGCTTTACTACCTGTGGAATTTGAGAGGGCTTTACTTAGGACTTTGTCCAATCTAATTAATTTAATTTCTGCAAAAGAATAAGTACAGTAGATTCTCGTACTAAAACTAACATTTTTGTCAATCTCACGTGGAATTTCAGAAGACTTCTTTAGCGAAACTATGTTTAACATTCACAAATTATATTTCTAGAAAGCGCACCCAATCATTTTCCTAGGAACCGCAATTCAGCCGGAAAATACCTCTACAAACCGAAAAGTCAATCTATCAACGAGTCCGCGAGCTATCCTACTTCGGCAGGACCTGTACAAACATGAAGCCAGGTCAACAGGAACATCCCACTTTAATCAAATTAATGGAGCAAACGGCCAACACTTTCAGTTGTTATAATAAATTTAATAATGTATGCGCTTAAATACTCCAAAGGAAGGAAAGTGGGTCATTGGCGATCCTTTTCCGTAATTGCTTTTATTATAACTAAAATGTGTTACCGCAAATTCTATAGTTTATGAGAATTACATTGTTTATATATATATCGATACGTTTTTTATTAATTTTACATATCACTGTACTTCCACAAAATAATAATACCTTTACAGGACTAAAGGACCACTAGTACTCCTGGTATTTTAGTCCTAAGGTTCACTATGTAGTATCATCAATGCACTACATCATCATCATCAACATCATGCATGCATCAGATATTCCATAAATATCAAATTATCGGTAATTATTCATAGATTTTGGATTTTTGCGTTAAACAAGATGTATTGAAAGGAACTCAATGAAATTAGATGCTTCCAAATAATTTAATACATCACACTAACAGTGCCATTAGGATCTATTTTCAGTTAGTTGACGTAAGTTCAAGTACCATATTTGAACAAAGACACTATGTGGTTACTTACTAAAACAAATGTAATAAGTAGTTCCGTACCATAACTTTCGATTAGCTAATTAAATGGACCTTACACAGTAACCTACATGGGGATTTAAGGAATTATGGGTTTAAATGTCAATATTCAGTGCGAGTAGGAAAAATATTATGGAGATTTTAATATATCACATCAAAACATCACGCATGTAAATCCCCGAAAGGTTAGGCAGAGATGTACCTTAGTACACCCACATTTCACCAGTTACGTTTTTTTTCCCATGTGATAGGGGGCGAGCTTATTGCCATCATGCCGGGCACAAATCCAGACCCCGAGCAGCTACTGAGAAATTCCTGTTACAAAAACCCAATAACACTGCCCGACCTGGGAATCAATCCCAGGACCCCATGCCTCATTATTTTAATATATCTTCTGCCGAATCGTTATTGCCGTAATTAGGTATCTACTTAATGTGCGCTTTTATAATTTCTAACGTGACGATATAATCGTGGACGTCCACGTCCATAAAATTTATGAATATACGTTCACGTTATAACGTTATAATCATCTGCCTAGCCTTTTTCCTTACTATACAGATCGACGCGAAAACTTTTACTATGGATTCTATTCGATAAAATTATAATTATTATTTGTACTACCTAAAAAATATGACATTAATATTGTACATTCATTAGTATTGACATTTAATTTTGACCTAACTATAATTTCTCAATTTAATTGTACTAATATAAGAGAAAATAATTAAGTAATAATAATGTTTAATGCATGCTAATTTAGGATGATAAGGGCAGGCGAATGATAATTACAATGCTTGTAAAAGGTTGCTAAGTCAGTACTAACATAACATAAGCAATAAACGTTTTGACTTTGACTTTAAATTTCCTTACATTTTACTTCCCTATGTTATCGTGATGCAGTAACTTAACTATTTTTTTAATGTCCAGCGTTTTTTTTTTCTGGACGCGAACGCGTCCAGAAAAAAAAAAACGCTGGACATTAAAAGAATAGTTTGATTTTATTATGAAAAACAAAAAAAAATAACGCTGTCCATTCAAAAAATGTTTTAATTTTATGTATTCTTGGAAATTAGACCAGAAGTGACTTTTTTTAAAAGAATTTTAGAAATACCTACAGGAAATGATTGAAATAAGCAAATCAGACTAACGAGAATTTAATAACAAGAATCGAATAACAAATTAACTAAACGAAAAAAAAATACACAGACACAATAATTAGAAATGTAACCGACAGAGTGACGTTCTAACGATGTTGTTCCCACGACGATCCAAGTGAAAAAAAAGGGCCGGTGCTAGTGCCGCACCGCCTTATATAGGTCTTCCCCCTCTTCATATCTTCCTATCTTCTACACGGTCTTTCCTGACTGGAGACCGTCCTCGGACTCCTTTAACTTCTAGCTTCGAAGATTTGTCTCCAACGTTGGCATGGAAGGTCCCGATTCTTCACTGCTTGCAGGTGCAGTGCTGATCGGCATCTCCAGCTGCTTCTGCGTGCCAGAGGTGCAAGGTTCTGGTTCCTCATCAACTGGCTCAGCCTCGTCAATGGACTGTTCCGACTCCTCGTTTTCTGCAAAAGAAACAAACAGACCACACGAGAATCAATTTTGTAAAATAACAAACCATCCATTGTAAGCTGTTGATAAGATAGCTCTTTTCAACACCACACATTTTAACATCATAATAACTTTGGGCTAGCCTAGCAAAGCCTACGCACATTAGGTGTGAAACATACAAATATCTAAACCACCCGGGGCGAGACTTGTCGGAAGATCGCCACCTCACGACTCGTTAGAGACCTACGTGAGGCATAACTTTGCGTGTGTGAATCGGTTCACATACAAGCATGTTTCAAACCATTCCCAGACATATCATAGAAATGCTTATCAGCAAGCATGTATTCCCACTAAACACGATAGTCAGGCACCAACTCATAGTCAAACTCTACGTGTACCACAGCTCCAGGATAACATGTCTGAGAACACCACTCCAAGACCATAGGTCCGATAAAGCTACTCCAAGACCACACGGGTCCGATACGGCTACTCCAAGACCGTAGGTCCGATAAGGCTACTCCAAGACAGTATCCCTTTGTGAGCTGTTCCCAAGGTATGTTCCATATACTAGGTAGCGTGTCCGATGTGCTCCAAGACAGAGGCCCATCCAATAATATGAAACCATACCTCACTTGAAGTGTATCCGTCAAATTGAGATAGCATGTCCGATGCGCTCCAAGACAGGCCTATTTCAAATTGCAAGACTAGACTTCCCTTCAACATCGTTCAGTATTACCAATCCCAACAAAAAATCACTCATTAAGTTAATAGAAACCTCTTAATTTACAAACAATGACATCAAATAAGTCATATTCAGTGAATTGTATCACTTACATAAAAATAATCAAAACTCATTACGCTAACTCATTACACAAAAACGTAACACTCACCGCTAAAGAAAGCAGAACACACGTCGGGAGTCCATTCCCCTTGCCACGGGATCATGTATTCCGCAGCTGCTTGTGTAGACTTGCCATACGAGCCAGCCAAGAGGTGCAACTCATAGCGACCGTGTGGGAGTACCTTCGCCACGCGATAAGGCCCTCGCATGCACGAATCCAGCTTCCCAGTAGATTGGGCCTGTTTTCTCACAAAAACAAAAGAGTTCAGTTCAAAAACACGAGGTCGCTTTCGCCCTTGATTAACATAGGCGTCCTGATGTGCTTGATTTAAACGGAGACGTTCAGATGCTCTTTGACGACTCATTTCGCGAAGAGCTTCCCGATTAGGGTTGGAACCTTCCAAGGCCACATCGCGAACCAAGCTACGAATAAGTGGCGTCGCAGCATCAATACCTATCAATAGGTTCAAGGCTGAATACTGAGTTGTTCTGTGTTTTGTGATATTGAGAATCAACTGCAGTTTCCACATAACACTCTGCCACTTTTCTTGTCGATGGTTGCACTCAATACGAACCATGTTCAGCACAGTGCGACAATATCGTTCTACCTGCCCGTTAGAGTGATGCATTTCAGGGGTTATAAGGTGAGTGTCGCAACCCATATCTTTGACCCAATCTAAGAATTCGGTACTCTGAAACATGCGACCTCTATCGGCTACTATTAGTTTAGGAGTTCCGAAGAGGGAGATCATATTGGTGAAATGGCGATTTAGTTCGTCAGCGTCTTGTCGGTACATAGGATATAACAAACAAAATTTAGAAAACGCATCTATAACTATAAGAACATGGCGATAACCATCGGCTTCGGGAAGAGGACCTAAGGAATCTAAATGGATAGTTTCGAAAGGTAAATCTGGTTTTTCCCAAGAGTGGATGGGCTGTAGAGGGGCTCGGGGGACTTTCTTATGGGAAAGACACACTAAACAGTGTGTTACATACTTTTGTACAAACGCCCTCAGCCCTGGAAACCAGAAGTGTTTCGTGATAAGATCAACGGTCTTATCGACACCGGGATGATCATGTTCATCATGGAAAATTCGTAACAGGCTAAGTCTGTGACCTTTTGGGATATAGCAAAGGAATTTGGGATTTTCACCAGTAGGTGAGAACTTTACATAAAGAATGTCGTTTTTGAAAATATAACGGCTGGAGTCTAATTGGCCATCCGCCAATTTTTGAATAAGAGACCGGGTCTCCTCATCGGAAGCCTGAGCAATCCGCGCCCAATTCAGAGGTTTCTGAACAGTGCACACATTGACTGGATTCCGACTAAGATAATCGGCATGGGACAGAAGGCTTCCTTTCCTGTAGTCTAGGCTGAAGTCAAAATCTTGGAGGTATACCCACCACCGAGCCACTCTTGGCAACAAATCTTTCTTACGTTGTGTAAGCTTCAATGCGTTACAGTCGGTGACCACAGTGAATCGTACACCCACAAGATAATGCCTGAAATACTGAAGAGCTTTTACCACCGCAAGAGTTTCAAGCTCATATGAGTGGTATCTGCTCTCAGCTCCCTGGGTAAGCCTACTGAAGTAGGACACCACTCGCTTACGATTACCTTCATGCACTTGCATCAAGATTGCTCCATACCCAATAGAACTTGCGTCTGTGTGAACTTCTATGGGTAATGAAGGGTCATAAATTGCAAGTACTGGCTCGCTCGTTAGACATTCCACAATGTACTTACGAGCCGCCCGTTGTTCAACTCCCCAATTAAAATGTGCTCCCTTTTTAGTGAGTGCCGCAATACACGCAGTTTTCTGGGCAAACCCAGCGATATACCGCCTGAAATAGCTAGCTAAGCCCATGAATTGTCTAACCTGCTTTACATTTTGCGGTTCGGCTGAGTCAATCAAAGCCCTCACTTTTTCATGACTCGGCTTAACCTGACCTTCGGAAATTGATCTACCCAAATATTCGATATCTGTGGCCAAGAACGAGCACTTTTTCAAATTGATGGAAAACCCAGCTTTAGTCAAAGTGTCAAGAACCCTTTGTAGTAGAACAAGGCCTTGATCAATACTTCGGCTCATGATTAGAATGTCATCTATGTAGACGAGGATATCACCAGATTCAATTAGTTTGCGAAGTGTTTTTGTGATTATACGTTGATAAACTACTGGAGCATTCGCCAAGCCGTAAGGCATCTTCAAATATTGATAATGCCCCTCTGGCGTGACAAAACCCGTAAGCGGAACTGAGTCCTGGTCTAATTGAATTTGATGAAATCCAGTTGCCATGTCAAGGGAACTGAAATATTTATTATGCCCTAAACGGTCTATATAGTCATCTATACGTGGTAACGGAAAACGATCTTTAATAGTTATCTCGTTTAATTTACGAAAGTCCACACACATCCTATCTGTGCCGTCTTTCTTTTTAACTAAAAGAATCGGGCTTGCGTAATCAGACTCCGACTCTTCTATAATTCCTTTATCCAACAAGTCCTTAATAATATCACGGACACGAAGAGTCTCAGCGTGAGAAAGTTGGTACGGCCGATAGTAAATAGGAGTGTTGGTATTAAGTTTAATGGACATACAACCTGTATTTACAGTTGATGTTGCAGTACCGGAAATAAAATACTGAGAGAAATTATTCATTATTTCTAGCAACTTATCCAAGTGACCGTCAACTAGGGGTGTATTGATTGGAATTGAAGTCTCAGATTGTATGTTCATTACCCTATGCAAGTTATCAACGCTTCTTGTAAGTGACTGACAATCTTTAGTGCGAACGTACCTAACACCGTCCCTATTAAGAACATCCGTTCCTACTATGACCGGCGTGTTCATATATTCGGCGGACACAACAAACAAATCTACCTCGAGGGTTAAACCGTCAAGTTCAATAGGTAACGTCACGTAACTTGTACTCTCTACCTCTTGGGTACCTAACCCCTTCAAAACACGAAGCGCTGGCTTACGTGAACAATTGAAATGCTTAAGCAGCGAAGACGAAATTAAAGATATAGTGGACCCACTATCAATCAAAACATCGACCGCTACGTCCTGTATAATTGCTACAACAACATCACTATTTTTGGTGTTTACAAACTCGTTGCAGAAGTTAACACTACTTTTGTTTGCAGCTTCCGATCTTTGCTTAGCGAAACAATTTTCGGCCTTATGACCCGGTTTCTTACAAAAGCTACAAGTTTCGGATCTAGTCGGTACAAAACCAGACGTAGGGTTAGTCGTAGGATTATTAGACGAAACGCTCGGCGGTTGATCAGTTCTCGGTTTCCTAGAACACATTGCCTGTCTATGTCCTGATTCGCCGCAAGAAAAACATTTAACATCATTTAGATTACGCTTCCGAGAAAGATCTGTAGTTTGTTTATCTCTTAGAGAACGAAACGCGGAACCTTTCGACGTACTAGTGTTGTTTGGCTTAACGTAGATTGAAAAGTATTCGACCAAGTGATTAGGTAACAGCTTGGCGTTCGTCGCTGACGCTTTTATGTTGGGATCGGTGATACCGCGTACTATTATCGCCGAAATTAGCTCGTCACTAAGTCCCCGCACTACTCGTAAACGGAGCAATGACCGACGCACGTAATCCGCATACGTAGAATAGTTATCGGAATTTTTGGTCATTACGTCATATAAAATATTCGCGACGTCCGGTACTCTAGGGCACAACGGTTTAAATTCCTTTTTGAAGTTGCTCCACGATCGGTCATTAGTTACCCATTCGTTAAGCCATGATCGAGCGTCACCTTTCAAACAATTACCAATACGCGACAAGCATTCGAAATCACTCCAATTGTTTAAAACTTTAGCGCGATCGACCTCCGCACACCAATCATCAATATTATGTAGGGTAGGATCAAAATTTGAAATATAAAAATTCTGAGATCGGCCCGCAGTATTAATTGACCGAATAGCATCCACGATACGATCGGTTACCGTAGCTTGTGTTGAATTCGAATGATCATTCACGTTCCTAATCAGATGGTCCGACACCTGTACCGACGCCTGCTCAGATAATCGTAACGGCGGAGTTCTAGAACGAGAACGTGAATAACGACGGTAGTTATATCCGCGAGCCGGTGACGTAATATGTCGAGACGCAGTCTCTCCAGGCGAAGGTGAAACGAGACGGCGGCGACGCTCCGGTGGTGACGAATGACGCAAGCTACGCGATTTTATTCGACCTGGCGATCGTACCTTATTATGTTCTAGCGACGGTGTTCGCTGGCGCCGCGATGCCCGTCGGCTACGTACACTATCAGACACTAAAGTTTTATCACGATCACACGAACGCACTGGCAAGGGTGAAGCCCTCGTTTTGTCTTCAAGCGCTTTAAGGCGAGACATCATCGCTTGTATCTCGAGCCGTAACGTGTCGTTTTCATTAGGGGATCGCTCGCGGTACCCACTATTTTGCCGCGCCCGACTTTTGCGACGCGAGTCGCGACGGTCGTGAAGAGGACTATAGTCGCGACGCGAGCTACGAGTATTATCGCGGCTGCTGCAGAGACTGCGACTACGATCGCGTTTGCGGTCTGCCATCCTAACGTCCTAACCCAAGACACTGAAAACAACAGACCAACAGACTAACACACGATCAAACGTATACCAGTAATAACACTCAACACAAGTAACCACACACAAGTAAAAAAAATGCAGCGACAGACCACAACGGAAAAAATAAATTGACACAAAAAATAAAAATGGGGGTATTTGTGATTAAAACCAAGCGAAAAGTGGGCAATAGAAATGGGAAGAATCCCACTTCTGATCTTGGAAATTAGACCAGAAGTGACTTTTTTTAAAAGAATTTTAGAAATACCTACAGGAAATGATTGAAATAAGCAAATCAGACTAACGAGAATTTAATAACAAGAATCGAATAACAAATTAACTAAACGAAAAAAAAATACACAGACACAATAATTAGAAATGTAACCGACAGAGTGACGTTCTAACGATGTTGTTCCCACGACGATCCAAGTGAAAAAAAAGGGCCGGTGCTAGTGCCGCACCGCCTTATATAGGTCTTCCCCCTCTTCATATCTTCCTATCTTCTACAGTATTATATTGTGGCGGCATCTACATTGCCACATGCGAACTACGCATCAAAGACCTGACGTCACACAAAATCCTCACGTCACACAAATCCTGCATCGCGCAATTAGAGTTTACCGCGCGAACGACATATACATGAATAGCTGACATCATCTTTGGGCAGTTGCCCGCCAGACACGACACCCATCTGGTCGGAGGATCTTCCCTTTTCTATAGAGGATGAGTGAACTTTACAACTTTACACCCTGTACCTCATAACTCTAAAATATTATAAAACACAAAATATTCCAAGATAGTACACCTAGTAGAAACTATTTTTTTTCTAAATGACCCAAGTCCTACTCTACATAAATCGAGGGAGAACATTATTACACGGTAGAATCGGCTCACCGCACGGCGCCAGCGACTCATCGCCAATTTGTATCGAACGGGACGCATGCATGTTAATAAAGCCTATTGTAGTCCCGTGCCCGTACCAGATTAGTCCCCGACTGCAACAACCTAATATAGAAGCCTTTATCCCCTAACCTATTATGGATAGTGTACAATGGAAAGATTTGTAGATTGAATATGTTCATGGGACCGATGTTGTCTATGGTAAATCATGGAGATGTTACAAAACGTTTAAATTGTAGACACGCGTAAAAATATATTTGATCTGAAATATCAGATTTATGAAAAACATGTATAAAGTCGTCGACTGATGCACTGGTTTTTACGAAATATTTATCGAAGGTTAGTTTAATTTAGTCTCGAATTTTAATACCCTTAAATAAATAGCAGAAAGTAGCAAACATATTTCGAAGATGAAGTTATGTTTTACTAAGTAAGTGGGTATTATTAGCTATTGTACCGGTTGAGAGGAACCCCCGGCACTCGAGTGGAAGAGTCGATCATTAGAGCCGTTGAAGAGGTTAATTTCGATAATCCGCTTTGCCACTCGCCTGAAATCTGCTGCCTGACTCCCTCCAGTCAACATTGAGCAGATTATTGTTATGCGTACACGCTACTCGCGGTTCTCGATGCGATTCTGTGTATTTTGTGAGATAATTCGCCTTTCTGTTTCCTTTGTATAATTACTAGTTGTTATAACATTTGTGAATGAGTGGATGCATTTATGAACTCTGCTATGTTCTAAGAGGATATTTTATCCTTAATCTTTTTCTTTAAAACTGACTAAAATATCTCGTTTATAAAAATAATGCCTATAAAAAGAAACTTCTGTTAGGCCCAGCATCTTATATAAAGCATTGACTGATGAACACTTGGTACTTTTAACTATACTAACGAGAACTAAAACTGTGCTCATTTAACAACGAGTTTCGTATGACTGTCCTAAATGAACAATGGCTACAAAGGTAATACATAATTAAGCCTATTAAACGAGCTGTCAATACTGAAATAGCCATACAATAGTAGTTCGAAATCCATTTGCGAGTCAGTTACGTGTTTGGAAGCGCCTAGTTTAATTAAGGCGTCACATTTTAGGTGAGGCGAAAGTGGATCAGTGAGTCGTGTGCATGGCGCGGGCTGGCGGCTGCCTTGCCACCACCGACGGACATGCCCCGCGGTCGAATCAACATTTGCCGACGGATCGAATTACCGCACCGCCGCGTCAACGTAACGTAATTGATTCAGCGTCCGACGGGCGCCGCCACGCCTTTTTGTCTCACAGTCAGGAAAAAATGCAAAATCCGCCACTAATTCAATATCCTCACACTTTGCCAACGTTTTAAGCATTGGAGCGAATTTTTTCCTAAAAAATGTAAAGGATTTTTCCGAGGTTACTCATTGGTTATTGGCTAGCCATATGCTTCAGCGGCTACTGGGTCTAACCACTTTATGGATACTAGATTACGTCGGCAGTAATCTTATAAACTTTAAATATTTTAAAGCGATGGAGGAAAAACATTTTTTTTACTGTCCAGCAGACGTGTAGTGGATTAATTAATTGAATACTTTACGAGCAAGTGGTTCCTGGGGACGTAACTTCTTTATGAGATTACTCGTGCAGTAATCTCATCATTTTAAGTAGAGCAAAGTTTTAAAATGACCAGATAATGTTTATTGGAATATAGAGCTGATGAAGATTTTTGTAGATGTTTTAAGTAAAGGCAGAAATACATCTGCTTTCATACCTCCACCGATCGGCATGAAATACGTAATACGAATTATTTATACCACGAAAACGGACATCAGCCTAGCACCGCGAGTGAAACCAAAGTTAATAGAAAATATATTACAAAATGGGTACCAATCAACCACACCAGCAACCAAGTAGCTACATAAAAATTCAATCGCCCGATGACTACCATCCCATCACGCGACACCATTCTAAAGAAGCCTGAAATATCTCGAACATTTTCCGTGAAAAAGGTATTTCTCCTCTTTCCTCCGTGTATCAGTCATATAACGGAGGACGGGGTCCATTCCGATGCGAGTGCAATTCGACTTCGTGCAATTGAACACCAGGCGACTTGGAAACTGATACAACGAATGCACTAGAATACAGAGTAAAGGCCATACTCAAGAATCTTTCATTCTTTTTTTTTTTTCTTAAAAACGTTAAACACACTACACTGGGATTTTCTCCTATTTTGGGTGCGTTTACAAACATTTAAACTCACATGTAATACACAAACAGCCAGACCCGGAACCACTACTTGTAGGTCACACAAATATTTTTTCCGTGTGGGAATCGAACCCGCGACACGCAGCGCAGCAGTCAATCGCTTAACCACTGCGCCAACCGTGCCGTCAAATCGTACTTGTGATAAGTTATTAGGTATTTTTGTTGGAGAATTTTCACCTATTTGTTCGATGTATTGGAAATGGACGTTATTCGTAAGTGATTTCATATCTGAAGGGTACTAGGATATGTAAAGGTGGGTCTAGACTAAATGAACTTAGAGCTACAACAAGAGCACAGAGCGCCGTTGTTACTTGGTTTTTTTAATCTAAACTAATATAATAAAGAGAAAAGATTTGATTTTTTGTATGTTTGTTTGTAATGGATTAACACAAAAATACTTAACCGATTTAAAACATTATTTCACCTATAGAAAACTACATTATCAGCGATAGTAATATGGGTTGTATTTTATCGATTTAAGTCGCGGGTAGAAATTAATCATTTTAATAATTTGTATCCCACAGACATCCCAAATTACGGTAGGCTTCTATCATAAGTAGATTTTTTTCTTGAGACCAATCAATAATTAAATATGATTTTTATCAGTCAAGTCGCTAGAACACAAAACAAGAAGAACGCTTAGAAGAGACCGCTTCGAGGAGCGAGCACGCCCGAGCACGACAGAAGCAGGCTCGTGCGCCGTTTGCATCAAGCGAGCGAACATTCATAGAGCATTCTTAGGACATTCCATAGAATCTCCGAAAACAAGATAGAACAACGAAAGAATGCTCTGTCTCTGTTTATACCAAAAGAATTTGATGGAGGGGATAGAAAGAGCATTCGCGCGTTTGGTCCCAACTCACCTTAATATCGTTTCACGTTTTATAATGAACAGCAAATAAGATATTTCTAGGTCCAAATACCTATATTGACAAAATACCTTTAGCTAACAATGCGCGTCAAAATCGATTATTGATAGAAAAATAGTACTACGGAATATTGCGTGTTACCGCGAGAAGAATGCATATTGCATGCCAGTAATCCAATGACAATACAACAATAGTAATAACATGAAAGTCGACATACTGATGTCACAATAATAAAGTTCATATTAGTTTCATAAAAGAATCACAGCAATGTAGTGTATGCATTGCGAAATGAAAATCAGCCAGGTGGAATCACCTGGGAGACTCGGGCAAGCAAAATTGCGGGATTCGATTTAAAACTACGATAGGTATCAACATACGCAAGCTATAAAAGTACTCAATACTCCGGTGAAAAACTAAATATGAGCGATATTGACTTCCACACATGACCGATTCAACATTGTAGGCAACAAATATCTGAGTTGACTTCATTTATTTTCTTTGTCAAATGAAATGGAAAAAGCCAATTTATAACTTTATTGACTCGTCATCTATTTGTCCTTATAAGCAAAAAAAAAACTTGAAATAAAACCTGAATTGAAAATATGAGACATCAATTTATAGTTAATAGGTTGTTAATGTCGCCGATCGCGGCATGAATGCAGCGCCATATAATCGAAAGTTGCACGGCCGAGGCGGCCTCCCTGCAACTTCCGGTACTCGCCGGATGTTACCAATTTACACAAACTGACTTATTCTTCAATACAGGCAGCCCACTTACCTAGCCTTTGGACCGTAAATAGGGCGCTTCAGTGCTCCGCTATGGCTGCCAATATTAAAACGTCCACCGACAATATACAGCGATGCAACAGAATTTCGTGGAAAATAAATTTCAGCTCTATTCCGTATACCCGACTATAATTCTGGTTTCGGTTTTTATTTACAATGAATTGCAATCGTATAGACATAGAAAATAGAAATAGGAAACTGATGTTCGACACAGTATACAGTTGGCAGCAACTATTTTTGTTGTGTTACGCAATCTGAAATTCAGATTTGACATTTTTCCCGGTCGTAGCAGCCTGATTTTGTTTATTTCTATGGTTGATAATGAATTCGGGTAGCGAGTGGGTCGGGGCGTGCGGCGTGCAGTCGCATATGCGTCGATATCCGTGTTTTGTTTGACTTTTACCCGTCCGCCGGACCGGGCCGCGCCCGGCAGCCGATCACGAAACTAATTATACCTCGAGGCGAGCACGGCGTCGCGTCCGTTCTTCGCAAACTTCGAAATGAATCACTAAACTCATGTGTGGGCCGTTGAGCGGTGAGAGCGTCGCAAGCATAGGTTTTTTCATAAAACTTGAGGAACTACAAAAGGACAATATGGCGCATATTTATCACAGAACAAAGCTCAAGTTCAGGCGGCTTTGAAGGGTAACATGATGATAATTCAAAGGTACTTTACACCCGGTTTGACTTTCTGATCTTACTTCAAAGTTCAAATAGCTCCGACACCTTCTACCGAGCACTCCTTATCTTTACAGCCAATTAGGTCCACGCGAGCGTCAAATAGCGGAAGTAAGTCTGTTGATTTTCGTTACCATTTTCTTCGCCTTTTTCAAAAGACTGCCCGTTCAGCGGCTCATCTGTATACTTGCTCGGGGGAACGAATGCTCTATCTAATTAACTTTATCATAAAGCGTGGGTTATTGCCTTGTCGGCCGTCCGAAGGTTTAATGGAAAACTCGCTACAGTATTATAACGTGGGATTTTTCGTTTAGGGATTAATGTTACAGCGATGTTCGATGTTTCAAGATATTCGCAAAAGTAATAAAAAGCAAAGTAAAGTAAATATTGCAGTTGTTACTTATTACCTAAGTAACCGTAAAATATCAAGATTTGTTTTATACAGATTCACGCGTTAGTACGACATATCGTGTGTGGATATCATTCGTCCGAATATTATCCTCACATTGACTCATAAAACAATCTTAACCAACTCAAACGTCTCTGACGTCACACCGAAACGAAACCCATGATATCAACTTAAAACCCAAACGTCGATACAATATGTATCATGATAATCATATACCATAAACACGTACAGGGCGGAGTGCGACAAAGTGGCAGTTTTCACGAGATT
Organism: Xanthia togata; assembly: GCA_963853775.1. NCBI lineage: Eukaryota > Metazoa > Arthropoda > Insecta > Lepidoptera > Noctuidae > Xanthia > Xanthia togata. Next base: position 10,962,065 of record OY970805.1, read on the forward strand.
ACGTCGGATTTCGTCGGAGTAATTCACTTGGCAGATTGGTGCGGGTTGTGCGAGATCGTACGGTCTCGTCCGGTTCGGTTTACGTCCCGACTCCTGTTACGAGCACTCCGTACGATACGGCTGTTCCATCATCGATTTCGACACCGTCGATAGCCGCACGGGGACACCTATTTCTAACGTGACATTTTGTGATCACATGATTACAAAATAATTTTAGATTTTCTTGTTGAAAAGTGGTCCAAAATTATAGATCGAGTCACGTAGGTAAGATAATTATTAGTGCACAGATAGATCACGTTTAAGTGAAAATTTACTCTCACTTAAGTGGACTGAAAATTCACTCCAAATTATGGACTGAATGAATAGAGTAAATGGATCGCAAATAATTTACGACGTAGACCAACCCAGTTGATAAATGTACATTATATCCACATATTTATGCCCAGGTAACTTTACACATATTGGTGTATTTTAACAAAGCCTTGTTTTCATTACATGACAAAATGTGTATCAAATGAACTGATTTTATTTAACGAGGCACATATCAACGGGATGTGACGGTCCGACAAATATTGTGCCGTAATTAAATTTTATTCCGATGTGTTACGTACTCTTTGTTAAAATTGAATAAGTTTTGTTTGATTATCACTTTCGTAATTACCTGAATTTATGAGGTGGAAATATTTTGATACCTGTTAAATATTTTCAAAATATTCAAGGAATTTACGGTACATAAAAGTGTAGGTATGTGCGAAAAATTCGGTTATTTCATTCCATCAGCTAGAGGAACGTAGTGGAGGTACCGACAGAGTAATTCACTTAGTAAGATTAAGCCCGACGCTATCGGGGTTTACACCTCGGAACGTGAGTCCACTAAGCATTACCAACACTTTAATGTGTTGTGCGAAGCTTTGTTTTTTATATATTTTGTGAAAATACTCGGGTTGCAATCAGCTCTAAGGCGTTGATTCAATTTAAAGAATGTACATGGGTGTGTATTTTCTAGGAATCCCGCATATACTAAAAGCACATCGCAGAATAAAAAGAAAATATTTTTAAACTTATATTACAAAGCATCAGTGCTACGCCATAATGCTACGAGTCTACGGCGTAGACTAAGTTGCTACACAAACTGCTTGACAGAAATCGTTTAAATTAAAGAAACAGCATTATAACTACTTCATTCGTTTTTTTTTTTAAATCTATTAAAATAAAGTGGACAAGAAACAAGGGCAACCAAATTAATGGCTGCTACGTTTGTGCTACGCAATATGCTACGGCGCTACGGCGTAGCAAATGCTAGTTTATTTTCGAGAGCAAGTCATCAAAATTACCATTATTATTGCAGAAACGCTGCACTCCACTGTCAAATTAGTTTAAAAAATTGATCATGCATCAAAACTTCGTTTATATTTATTATTTTCGTTACTGCAAAATGACAAATCACGTGAAAGTTAAAGGCGCGACTTTTTTAATTTGCGGTCTTATTCTACGAGAGCATTCTGTAGCTAGAGCAATAAAGGTTTAAGTTAGGCACAAACTAATCTCTTAAATTGTTCCCGAGTAAAAATAAAGTTTTCTCAATTAAATGCAAAGGAAAGAACGTACGGGCAAAGTTTCAGCTTTCATCTGAGATAAAACTGAGCGTCTGGGCGAGATCCTATCGAGTGTGGATTAATAATAAAGGCGATAAGAATTAGCTCCTATTTCAGTTCATATCGAACTTATTATCGAGTCTGGAGTGAGGTGAGCGACAATTTTCGATAGATTTCCTGCAAATCAAATGTGGCACTGATGTGATTATGGCAATGCCCGCTGGGACTGTTTGTGGGACGTGGTTTCGGTTAATATGGTCAACGCTAGTTATGAAAATTGCTAATATACCTAGAGTAAGGCCCTTTGTACACACACGTTTTTCTTGGCGTAAAAAACTACGGTTTATTCGCCGTGTGTAGGCACGGTCGTCAGTGTTGTATGGATCACTATGGAAGCTTGTTGATAGACACGTTTTTTCTACGGCGCGGTTAATACACCGTGTACCGTAAAGAAACCGTACCGCGTACAAAGAGCAGATTAGAAATAGCTCGGTTGGAAAGTGGTGGAAGCAGGTAAACTGTTCAGTCATCATGATTCTCTGATGCAGATAAAATGGAACTTTGGTACATATTTGATATTGTTCTTTTATTTATTTTTTATTATTAGAAGACGGACGAACTAAGTCACAGGACCAGGATCTTAGGACCACCGAAATCTAAGTAAAGTCGACCTCGTAATTACCTTACCACCCTAAGGTTGAATGTCGCTTGTGCGTTATAGAACGTCAATGGCTATTTTTGCTTTAAGATTAATGTGATTGTGATAGTTTCAATTTATTTGTCAAACGTGGTATAGTAAATACAAGGTCGAGTATACCTGCAGTTGAGAGAAAACTATATCAATAAGGCATTTCCACCACGCTGGCCCAGTGCGGGTTGGTAGATGCCACATGTCTTCGATATCTTTCATTTTTGGGTTCTAGGCCGGTTTCTTCACGATGTTTTCGTTCACTGTTTTGAGATCAGTGGTGATGAAATAATTTACACACTACACAATAATTTACATTTTTGTAAAGCGCCTGTTTGGGTTCAAACCAACGACCTACAACTCGAAAGTCATGGCCGATAGCACTAGGCCCCCACTGCTCTCATCACGGCGCGCATAAATAATCTAAGATGTGCATCGCGAAGCACTATCAATTAAAGTAATTCGGATCAGTGAGTGCCGCTCGACATTTTACAGCCGGTGATCGAGATAGTTTTCTGGTTGCTATGCAACAAGAATACCTATCTGGATGAGCTGTGAACTACGATTATTATATTACCTTTGAATATTTACTGCTAAGTTTAAGATTTATTACTATTTACTTATACTTTGTTCGAAATACGTTGGAAAAGGTAAAACGATAAACTAAGTTACAATGGATTGCTTTTGTCCTGAACTCAGTTTTTGAGGAAGCTTTTTAACTATAAATTAACAAAAAACTTATCGTACTAGTATATAGGTGAAAGTAACCTTTGTTAAAGATCAAACATAAACAATATCTAATTATTTAAAAAACAGCAAATTTAAAAACAATTTTCCAATTGAAATAAAAGCACGATTGCATCACATTTTCATAGAAAAACACTTTCACAAGAAACAACAACCAGGGCAACACAAATAAACAATAAATTCCATTATCGTGAACAAGTTGGAAACTTGATTGCACTAAGTCCATAAGGAAATAATAAAAGTATCAGTGGCACTCGTTGCCGGTCGAAGTATCGGCTCACAACGATAGAAGAATCAAACAAACGGGGCGAAACTTCTTAAAACTCCAACTGGCGAGTTATTTCCACCAGACACTAACTCTTATTACAAACTTAGGGTCTTACGCCCGCCCACCTCGTCTCGCCTGCCGATACACAACTTATAACTAGGGAAGATATCGTATTACAAATTACTTAAGATATGAAAACATTGTACTGTAATGACGTCACGGAAAGTTTTTCGACGCTTCACGGTTAGATCGCGTGTTGATGAACCCTAATTGGTAGCTATGTTGCAATTTTCATTATGCCACGCGTCGCGGTACGTATGAATTTCCAGTTAAGGTTTAAATTTGCCGAATTAATGAAACGCTGAAATAATTCCTGGAACGATATAAATGTCTGCTTGATTTTATGGTCTATCGATTTGATGATGGAAAATGGGACAGAATCCTGATGGAATGGTGGTCGAAATGAGTGGTTTGATTTAGAACCAAGTGTTGCAGCATGAGATACAAACACCTCGCGAGGTTGATAGTAGGTATACATAAATGTTTATGCCCAGCAAGAATACTGTGCAAGTTGAATGTGATGATAATAATATTGACATTGATTTAAATAAAGCTATTCATATTTTTTTAAATATAAAACTGTTCTTGAACTGACACATAACATCACGCCTTGATTCCCCGAAGGGTTGGGCAGTGGTGTACCTGTAGCAGTTTCAACCACATTTAGCTATGTTTAAGGCCCATGTAAAAGGGGCCGAGCCTATTGCCATCAACTGGGCACAAATCCAGACTCCGGGCTGCTATTGAGAAATTCCAAATATAAAACCTAATAACACTTTGCCCGCCCCGGAAATCGAACCCAGGACCTCATTCTCAGCAGTACGACCACTAGACCAACGAGGTAGTAAAGCCCAAAATTAAACTACCTGAAGCATGTGGACCTTTTATTGACATCCAGGTACCAAGCAAAACTTTCACGAAACATTTTAACGTAGCAGGTTTTAAATGTAATAAAAAAGCACTCCGGCTAATTTTCCAGTTCTGTTGAACAAACAAGCCGGACTGAATCCACCATAAAGACAGTGCTCCCGGCCAAACGAGGCTCTGCGCGGAACAACGAGACAAATTATTGAGATAATCACATCGCCAGCAATTGCGGTAAGAAATAAAATTTCTCAGAACCGGCGTTCATTAGAACAACAAGGTACTGTAAAAATATTAGCTGTCAAGAGATGAACAAAGCTCATCCGTCATTCGTTTCTTTGAAATTCTATTTTGATTACAACATTGTTTTTATCGATGAAGTTAAAATTGTAATTGTTATGACAGGGTGGAAATTGTGGAGCAGCTATATTGTGTACAATGTTACGACTAGGTACTAGGCGATCAAGTTATGACAAAGTGCTGTCAATGATATTGTGTTAAAGCTGTGATATCGAGAGCATCTCTGTCCAAGCAGACGTTTTAGCAGATGAACTAGCGTCAGATAGCCAGCATCATATAAATCTAGGTATGTTGCGTCGAACATGACAAAGCATCCTTAGTCATGAAGCAAGGATACATCTTCTGAATATATTTACAACAGCAAAGCGTAATTGGAGACAATATACCTTAGTCAAATTGATATTGCGTTACAACAACAATTGATTACAGGTTGGTATATATCGCATCAACCTTTGCATGAGCCAATTTCGCCGGGTATCGGACAGCCGAAAAACTGGGGAAGTTTCATAATAAAACTGCACTCTATACGATGTGATGACAGTAAATTGAATGAGTCGGGCGCGGCGTAGTGTGTTTGCGGCGCTCATCAATCATCCCCGTATGGATTTCATTTTAATGCGACGTCATCGGCGTCTCGTATGGCCGCCCCGTCATGCTACCCGAGCTCACGGTCTATTGTTTTACGCGACCGACACCCAAAGCCTGACTGAATATTTAGTCGTATAATTAGCTGCGACATTGCTAGACATAAACGCAGTTAATAACCGTATTTTGTTAACATAATCAGAGGTAATAAGGGACGCAAACGAATACGGCAAAAAGTTTAAAGCGTTCTCATACATTTGTCGCATTTCATTAGTATCTCCCACTGTACTGGACATGAGTGAGGCGATGGGGAGGCAAACAAATTTCCGGCTATTGTATTTACGGATACGGCAAATTAAATCCCCATTTGTAGGAGCAGGACACCTAAGGGGGGCAGTAATCCAATACCGTGGTCGCCTACATTGTCGTCCGGCCTGCGCTAGTAACGGGCTTAAGAGCTTCGGCACGAATCGAAAATCTACGAACATTTTGCAAATTAATAACCGGTCTCACCGATACTCGACAATATTTCATACGGAGCGGGGATTTAAACGATAGGAAGCATTCTATAGCTAACCAGGTTACCACGGTTTTGACGTGAATATTCATTCTGTTAAAATTGTGTACAGACGTAAAACCTTTCCATTTATGCAGAATTCAAAGGCTTATTTAGTAGAATCAAACCTTTAGAGGCGCAACGATATTCGTGGGGAGGCCAAAAAAACTAAAAAAGAAAACAACAATCAAATTCAGTGAGCGGCTCTGCACCGGTAACCGTGTGGTGCAAAGTTCAAACAACGTTGATTCATGCTCCGCACCGATGCGCTGGGATTACTGCTTCGAAGCAGATTATAATTCGTCACGCACGTTCCACAATCCTTATTATGCAATACAGTCGAAATCATTACCCAAACGAATATAATCTGAAATAAAAATAGTACATGCCCCGATTTTTTTGCTTTGCATCCAATGAATCATATATGATAATAGAACTTTCATCACAATAACTCATATTGTCTGAAAAATATTTGTCCATCAAATACTTTTGAATAAACTCTAGCAACCAATATAATAACCAGATGGGAGTGCGGAAGGCGCACTCCATTTGATTGGGCATTGTTTCGGACGGCCGGGCGTTAATACCATGGTGCAATGTATGCGATGCGAATCCAATTTTCGGACGCGCGACCTGAGCGGCGTCTATCCGCTACTATCCATTAGTATGCAGCGTGCGCGTCGGTACGTGATCGCGGAAAACGTGATGCGATGCGCGAGCAAACAAAAACACTAGCACTACTGAAATAGGCTCACCCGCGCCGCCTCACCTTTGCGAAGCGTTATTGTTTTCAGCGTTCGGCGCATACATTGACGCGATTTTTATTTCACTTTTTTGGAAGCTGCAGAAATGATAATATTAGCAGCCGAAATAAATGTGAAAGTAATAGCGCTTATCGGATACACAAAGTCTAAGAAGTACACAATCTGAGGCGGGTGTAATTGAAAAGTCTGCTCGTCGCGGACGAGTGATGTAGATAATAGAGCTTATTAAATATGCCGAACTTCTCGGTGGCTGCCGAGAACGGATTGAAAATAATCTCTTAGGTAGTATTTTTCAGAGTTCACGAGTGGCGACCCGTAGACGAGCGGCGGCGATAGCATCGTCGGGGACAGATTGAAATTTAAAATGCGTAAGCCTCCCGAAATGACTACTAAAGGGAACCTCAAAGAGACGACGAACGGAAAAGATGACATATTTTTATGGAGATTTATTAGTTGAAGGCTTATTATCGAATCTACTTTGTGAGATATCCCTGAAGAGCTCAGCCATGCGATCCATATTTTTTGCTGGTGCAGTGCGCACATGGAGAAGCATTTTTGCTAATAATACTAATAAGATTGCGTTTTAAACAAAATTGACCTTTTATTCAAATATTGTAGGTAAGTATAGGTACAGTCAAGTAATTAAGAGGGCGCCCAACAGTAAACTAGCGCCACTCCTTTAATAAAATATTATCTCGTGACTGAGAAGAAATTATGAACAACGGCTATTATGGACCCTCGGTAAGTGTGTCTAGAATTTTCTAATACGTTTTATAAAGTTTCATATTGATACACGAAGCAACAAAATACGTCAATGTGGCCGCTTTTCTTTAGATCATTTTTTTTTTTAAGGAGTGGTGTTTATTTAGTTTGGCGCCCTCTTAATAAGTACGTTAAGCACTTTAAGGTTGGTTTTTTGTTGCATCTTGATATTATTCCGACTACGTATTGGAAACCTTTTAAATGAAAAAGACAGATCAAATGCACAAGGAATTTGTCTGAAAATTGCTAATATTTTCGTTTTTAACCATAGGTACATATACCTAAATAAATTCTTTGAAGAAAGTAAATAAATTCCATGTTCTCGGTACACGGTCGCAATATACACAATATGCGGTAGAATTTGAAAGTTGTCTGAATCCATACGACATGGGCGACTCGGCGGACGATATTAATCAGACGATATGCAATGCATGCACACGTGTCCAACTTCAAGATTAGAAATTCTGTGGAAGCTCGTAACAAATAATTGAGTCAGACGTACCTACCCGTATTCTGAACGTACATTGTATGAACGATTTCGAATTTATTTCCACTTTTCTAGTTTGAAATGTTATCTTTATTTATTATTTTGTAACTTACTTGGTGTCAGTTTTTATGCCGCCCATAGGCCTGTGACTTGGCTGCACATGCCGTCGAGAAATATATTACCTCGCGATGTTCTCCTCCGTTTTTAAAGCAAGTGATAACTATACACTACGCAAATGAATCCGAAAAGTCAGAGGTGCGTGCTTTGGGTTCAAACTCAAGACCTATGACTTGGCAATGCGACGGTCACACCATTAGGCTATCATCACTGCTGTTATGAAATTATTAAAGAAGCTAGGAAAAATGTTCATTTAAAAAAGGTAGGCAAGTTAAAAAAAAAAAACGTATCTATAGATATGAAAAACGAAAAATATGAAAAATTGTGTTGGCAAGCCTTTACATAAATAATAAATCAATGTAGGTTTTCGCTCATGAGTTAAAGTCAATGGATTTAACATAACACATTTAACATCACGCCTTGTTTCCCCGAAGGGTTGGGCATAGGTGTACATATAGTACACCCACATTTCGCCAGTTATGTTTTAACTCCCATATAATAGGGGGCGAGCCTATTGCCAACAGCCGGGCACAAATCCAAACTCCGGGCTGCTAATGAGATATTCCAGAAAGAAAAACCCAACGACACTTTGCCAAACCTGGGAATCGTACCCAGGACCTCATATTCAGCGGTAGCGCTTGCGATCACTAAACCAACGAGGCAGTCTTCAATGGATTTAATCATTCGTTAGCAACAGTAAACGATTGTAACGTAATAGATTTTTCTGTAGTGATATACCTCGGTTTAAATAAATATCGTACAAAAACTGAAATCAGTGCTAGTACAATGTTAGTAATATCTGGTTTATTTTTAGTTCAACTTGGCTGTCAAAAACAGAGCATACTTTTAGCGAGCGTTTTGTTGCTTTTTCCATTTTACTGCAGCAATCTTCAGAGCTGTTTGTTAAATTTTATTATTTTAAAAGGCATATTTTAAATACGTATTGTAGGAATATATATATATTATGCCAGGGGTGTATTTAATAAAACCGACAGACGAAGTATTTTTCATAGCTTTAGCGCTTTATGAAATAGCACCTAACGTGTAACTGCAATTTATTAAACATTTGACAAATATGTCGTATTGTTAGTTATAAGGGTGTACTAAAAAATATTTTCGTAAATGCATCGAAATAAGTCCTGTCAACGGTTTTTTTTTTTGTTTTTCACGAATCGGATATTAGTTTCATAGCGAAACTAGTTTAGTATGGCGGGTAAAATCACTCCCTTGACAGATGTAGGTGACTAAATCGCCACCCTGTTTGAAATAGCCCCAAAATTGTACCACGTGTGCCTATATTCTGTAACTGTCCATTTTCCTTTCTATTCTAATCAATAAAATGAAATAAACTTTTTGCGCTTTAGAAATGCAATAATTGCATTGCAAAGGAATTATTCCTTTCAAAGGAGATTTCATTTACCTGAGTAGGAGCAGTCTTTGTTTGGTACATAAATGCATTTAAAAACGATGCTTTTCATGAATCAATTCGTTTAAAAAAAAAAACACATGTTTGTGATTCACATTACTACAATGTAAATCACAAACATGTATTAATTTTAGTATAGGTACGTTCTTAGACAATTTTGATTGATTGATTTACTTTAATTAAAACGTTTCAAAACCAATGACATTAATTAAAGACATAGTTAAGATATACCATAAATAAAAAAGAAATGAGAAAACTAACTTAAGATTAATACATAAAATATATCCTTCACAAAATACTTCATACAGTAAGAGATCAGTCGCACGCACACCATGCAGCCAATGCAATTTTGCCATCCTAACATGAGGTCTTATAACTTTACAAATTTATTTTTTTTACCAATAAAAAAAGCTCAGTGGTAATATACTTAGTCTGGCCATAAATACTGTTACAATAAAAAATAAGAAAGATATTACATTGGATTTGATAAATCTGTCATTTTTATACGATTAATCATTGGGTTTTCTAATTTTGGCGCCAATACATTGTACAATATTTTGCGATATTAAAATGGAGTGGGGTGATAAAGAGAACCGAATCGCTGTGATTGCATTACACAAAGTTGGTATGGAGCCAAATGCAAATTTTAAAACTCAAAATTGGTATTAGTCAAATGTTTGTGTACCGGGCTATTAACAGGTACAATGAGACCTCCTCTGTTTGTGACAGAAAAAGATCTGGCCGTCCACGTAGTGTTCGTACGAAAAAGGTGGTCAAAGCAGTAAGGGAAAGAATTCGAAGAAATCCTGTCCGAAAGCAAAAGATTCATCTTGGGAGATGAAGATAGCACCCAGAACCATGTCGCGTATTTTAAAAGATGACTTAGGACTTGCAGCCATAAGAGACGCACTGGTAATTTTTTAAATGATAATTTAAAAAAGAATAGGGTGGTAAAATCGAAACAACTACTGAAGCGGTACGCAAAGGGAGGTCACAGATTTTTTTTGTTTACGGATGAGAAAATCTTTACAATTGAGCAACACTTTAACAAACAAAATGACCGTATTTATGCTCAAAGCTTTAAGGAAGCTTCCCAATTAGTCGACAGAGTGCAACGTGGGCATTATCCGACTTCAGTGATGGTGGGGTGTTAGCTATGAAGGAGTGACAGAGACATATTTTTGTGAAAAAGGTATCAAAACATCGGCACAATTGTATCAAGATACCATTCTTGAGAAGGTAGTTAAGCCCCTAAACAACATCATATTCAATAACCAAATATGGTCCTTCCAACAAGACTCGGCGCCGGGTCATAAAGCTCGGTCCTCGCAGTCTTGGTTGGAAGTGAACGTTTCGGATTTCATCAGAGCTGAAGACTGGCCGTCGTCTAGTCCCGATCTTAATCCGCTGGATTATGATTTATGGTCAGTTTTAGAGAGTACGGCTTGCTCTAAACGCCATGATAATTTGGAGTCCCTAAAACAATCCATACGATTGGCAGTGAAGAATTTTCCCATGGAAAGAGTGCGTGCTTCTATAGATAACTGGCCTCAACGTTTAAAGGACTGTATTGCAGCCAATGGAGACCACTTTGAATAAGCCTTTTATATTTTAAATTGTTTTATATTTATGTATTAAACTAACACACTGTAAAAGTAATAAATATTATTTGCAACAAAATAAAAAACATTTTTCGTCGTGACAATATTTATGGCAATACTAGGTAGTTACATGACCAGCATTAAAATCAAAACGTCTTAAGATTATTCACATCAGCTTTAAAAAGACCAGGGACTGGCAGCGTAGGGTTTACCCCAACCCAAATAACGCTACAATGGCTACTGATAGACACAAAGGTTAGTTACACTATCACTTTATAGTACCTAGTAGTTCAGAGGAGGGCAAAACTAGTTGAAAAAAGAAAACGACCACTTTTAGATGGAAATTTTCAAACTTTCACAAGTGTGAAAGTTTCGTGTCAATTGAATAAGTAGCTTTTGAGTGAAAAGTAAGAGAAGAAACTTGGTTTTAATAGCATTAAATAGGGTAAGTATGACTATGTAAACGGGGGACTAACGATTAATGACTATCTCGTAGATGGTAGGTAATTAAGGATAAATTGTCAGGTACGTCTGGAAATGTGAAAACTGGTCAAACTGATTCCGGTTGCATTTTAGTTTTGCAATGGAATTTGTAGCACAAGATATACTCGTAGATAAAAGATAACGCCTAAAAAAATTATGTAAACAAGAATAGAATTAAGTTACTGATATGGTAAATAAGAGAGTTCTATAACATGATTATCAGCGTCAATGACGCGTCGTCATCCTGGCTACATGGATGGTGGATATTTCAAGCAGAGAAGCTGTTCCATTTGTTGTTATTGTGATATCTATCGGTAAAACGAAAAATCGCTCGGATAGTAAGTTACCTATCAATATAGAAGATGCTTAACTTTTACACAACCCGTTACAAAAGTAGGCCACCTCCTAATTTGTTTTAATTTCGGGACCTTAAAACGTGGCTAACAAAGTTCATAATAAGGCGAATCAATCGTTCGTTAGTAGCAACTTCACGGAGCTTTTAGCTTTGCTTTTGTTATTGTTTACCGAGTACGTACAAGAAGCCTTTGCTTGTTTATTGTTCAATTAAACTCGGCCCTGGAACTGGCTACAAGAACGAATTGAATAATTATTGTAAATTTCGACTTTAACGCTGACTATTTTAGATTTTTTTTATGTTACCTTGAAACTTTTTGATGCTTCTTGAGATGTGTTACATAATATCGTAGTCTTTGTTATTTACAGATTTGTGAGCTTTCATCAAAAATCATTTTTGTATGTTTTATTTTTATTTTGAATGTATTTTGTTGTTCGGTTGGCATAACCGATCGGTTAACTTGGGTGGAGCGGGAGGGCGTGTCAGACTCTTACTGACTAAAACCCACACGTGTTCCCTCAGTTGCCTGTACGTCGCCAGGTGCCATGGTATGCCTTTCAGACTTTCCCGCAACCCCGGCAGGCATCGGTCCTATCGGACCCCTTCAGTTGCTGACATCTCTTTGAGGCGCGCGTGGTACATAACGCACCGTCGACCCGGGCCTGGGAAATCAGCCCTAAGACTATGAATGCACTGAGCCATTTGGACAACAGCATTCTTGCTAAAATTGCCTTCTAAACCAACCAAACCAAATGAAATTCGATTATACCGAACGGCACACTCACCATTCGATTATTCAAGTCGGGCCCGTTTCTCCGAGCCCCATATCGGGATATCCGCCATCCAAATGTACGATCATGTAGAAGTGGGTCAAAAGTATCTCCATTATGGGCAAAGCACAGGCGTTACGTGGTGGTGGGCGGTTGAGGCGTCTGTGAGGCGCAACAGGCGCCCCGCCCCGCCCGCCGTGCGCAACAGGCGCCGGGCCCGACTTACTTGTTGAATCGACCGACCTACTAACGTGCCAAGACACTCGACACACCAAATTCTCGTACATAAGGAAAAAGGAAAAAGTGGTAAAGTCTACAAAAGTTTAACGTGGTAGGGGCATGGGTCCCAGCGTGGTGCACACGCACTCTTGCCAATGCGTAATGACGCTGTGATCAGCGGTACATGAAATCTGTTATCTAATGACAACATAAAAGGACCGATTTTAAACGAAGGGTAAATCTGATGTTTTGTCCAACGACATCTCATATTGGTAATAGGTAACATTTAACATTTTCAATGATATTACTATAAACTTTATTTCCCATATAGGTACGTATAGTGGTGGAGTAGCCTGTCAGCTTTTATCTTCGAAGATCTGGACAGCCTCATTATTTCCTCTTAGCAGTCACTTCAGCAGAACATTGGCTCCAGCATACATAGACCGCTCCAAGAAACGATCTTAATATCTTCTAACTTAATGACTTACTGGCAAACGAATTGGTACATAAATAGGATAATACAAAGTAAGAAGTTAAAAGCTCACATAAACACGATGCCACTTTCACTGTCACCCACAAATTCTTCAGAAATACAACTAAAAGTAGCATTTCATTCAAAGTATATCTAATGAGTCTATCACCACCTACACGGGTATAAAAATAAAGAAAAGAAATAAATATGTTTATTCTGCACAAAAAAAACGCACATTCGAAGAAAAAATACATAAATAACAAAAGTAGCCAGCCAAAAGCCTCGTATTCAACCAACAAATAAACGTTTGGAAATATTCATCGGTTGGTGTTATCACGTAATAATGGCGCTTTCTAACAAGGAATGCCATCACACTTCTCAAAAAGATAGTTCTGCACCTTTACAAAGCTACGAACGTCAAAGAGCCTCGAACGTGTGCATTTCAAGTGACATTGCAAGAGCTGCTTATACGCTAAGTACCAAACCGTGCTATAATAATATGTTTGCTACTTACAGGGTGTTATAAAAATGAAGGAGAACATTTGTCGAAATAGTTCTCTCGTGCTGTCTTCGAAATATTATCACTATAATTTATGACACTCGCAATTTACATTTCATTGATTTGGTCTGTCACTTTAAATATTAAAGATATTTTTGTAAAGCTAAATCTATCAACCCATTGAGTGCCAATATCTTAAAAATTACACTGATCCTCAAATCGCAATCAAATACTTATTGCGTTAAAATTAGTAAATTGTCCTACCATCAAAGTTATCATTATTTTTGTCACAGCCTGTACAAGTATATGCTGTCAGTTTACACGGCACACTTTGCCGCAAGCACCGAAGTTCCCCTGAGCCTCTACGATGTCGCAACTATTAATTTGTTGGCTCGAAAAGCACCTCGAGTTATTCACGAGTAACGTTGGGCACTAATTTGCCTCGACTTAATATTGCAAAGTCTCATGTCAACACCTCATAAGTGCATAATGTATTTTGGGAACATTGAAGACACTATACACAAGGCGTTATGAAGAAGCTTTGAATTTGTAAAGCTGAGGAAAGTCGAATGTAGCTCGTTTGATATCGTGAGTCCTCCTAATGATGCAAAATCCTCAAATGGTTCTATTTCTGTCAAGGAGTTTATACACGAAAAGGAATACGTAACAATTATAGAGGAATTGCAGAAACATCAAAAGATATTCTCACCGGGAAAACTAACAATCATGAGAAATAGGAAAAATACTAAACGATGTTCGTGTAACAAAATAATATACTTTCGGTCCTGTACCACCTCACTGGAAGAAGGAAAAATTAAATTTTCCTTGAAGTTTTAGTTTTAGATGCACATAAAATTAAACACTTACCAACTAGCGCCAAAATGACTGTGAGGAGCGGTGCAGCCGGGAAAGATACTGTCACGTTGAACTCTAGCATCTGCAGTAAGTCCACTAAAACAAAATGATTTATCATTATTAAACAAATATGCTGCATACAAATATTTCTTCAGCAGATTTAAAATTTTGAAAGGAATTTAAACAATAATCTAGAAAATGAATCACGACATCGCCAGCGAGAAATGTTTTTAGTTTATGGTGAGATATTTTTAGAACTGTTTTATTATGTTATAGTAGGTACGTACCACCCAAAATAAATTGAATGCTTTAATTATCTAAATGGTTCATATTTTTGTATTGAACATCTGCAACACCCAAGGAAAAGGTCCAATGAAGTATCAGCTAGTTGATATTTTTTCGCCATTTTAAGTAATTTCAAAGAAGAGTGTTTTTAAATTCTCGTTAATAATGAGCAGATATTTTCATAAAATATTGTGCTAAAGTAATAATATTATTTTCATAAAATAATATTATTATTTTAGCACAATGTTTTATGAAAATACCTGCCCAGGTGAAGTTCTGAGAAGCCAATTATTCTCATTTTCAATTTCGAAACTATTAACAGCGGAATACTTCAACAGCGGATAACATCCTATTTTTAATAAAGTGAAGGGCTTTTGTTTTCCCAGGTATATTCCAGTACCTACAATTCTAGGTATTATCTTTCATGCATTCTTCTTCATTCCCAGTACCTACTGTTACGTAATGCTCAATATCATTGCTTTACTAAAAATGCAGTACGTTGCGGCACATACGCTTCTCTTATAACAAAGAAAGTACTGCTAGAAGTCACCAATGTTATTACCAAATGCCTTGTGACTTGATGACAGTCAACAGACTGTATATTTAAGCTACGTAACTTTATTTTAGCCCTAATAGCTCCCTGAGGATGCGGTTTAGTACCTACCTGTATCGATATTTCATAAAATAACAACTACTATTATATATTTTACAGTAAAATTATGAATAAGTATTATAATGCACATTTAAAACAAGCATAAGAGAGCGCAGCGTGCCATAAGCCGCGCTTAGCGCCCCCTGGAGGCATGCGCGCGCGACGGCGTCGCACGTTAACGCGATCAAACGGCTGGTATATGAATTTTTCATGTGCCACGAGAAGTAATGGTGTCGCCCGAGACGTCGGATCATTCTTTACGAGCCGACAACGGAAACCTTTAAAAATATACGATTTATCTATTGCTGTATCGTATATGTTGCGGCACCGCACACCAGACAGCGCACTCAGACTTTCTCAAAAGTTAGCAGTTTTGAAAAAGTGCGCTAAATAGATTAACCGCTTCCGAAAACTGCCGGTAAAAATCCACCTAAATAGGGTTGAGTTCAAAGTGACGCACCATGTCACGGTTTGGGGAGAGTAGATCCGTAATAAGATAAAGGTTTTATCGCCTTTTCGTTAGCATAGTTCTCTTGTGCTCTCAGTTTGTCTGAGCTTTGTGGACGGTTGTTTGCTTAAGGTGGGATAATCCCGGTACAGTTTCCGTATCGAATACATACCCCTTTGTCCTTTCTGTCACATCTTTTGATGTTGTCTAGTTGAATAAAGGGTTTGATATGACGAATCTAAAGAGATATTCTATGAAAGGTCGTTTTGGGTACGTCTTAAGACCGGTAAAGGTTCCTTATTATAAAAAGATTATCAGAACGGATGATCCAATTGTTAAATCCATCTGCGTTTTTAGGCTGGCTACGCGAACCAACTGCTATGTACTGAAACATTATAAAATTCGACTAACTTATCCTCTACAAAGTAAGTAATCAGGTGTTAAAGAAAATTCCTTGCACAGAAGACACTTTTTGATATTTTCAATAAAAAAAATGTAAATTGCAACGTCATCGTTCATCATTCATCATGTGAAATTAATTTCGCCGTCGCTTCCCCCGTTCCCGTTTCGTTGCGTACTTTCTACGATTTACTGCGCGGATTCATATTACCGTAAAGTATTGGTAGCGAAGGAGCACGACGATATTAAATATTGTGCAATATGCGATCCTGGAGTTACATTTGAAATTCCATTTAGGAGATAAATTTTAATATTTTAAAATGAAATGTTTTCTAATACTGGTAATTAATTTGAGTATATTTTGCGAAGGAATAGACTAGTAGAGCAATCTCTCTTGACGCGGCGGAATGGTGGAGGTCGAGCGGAGATACTTGACGCTCGGAACAATGGAGCAAGCAGGTAATTGGCATTAAACCGTGCTTGAAACGGTTGTTAGTGCAAGCCGGAGCGGCGAAAGGCCGGCGCCTCTCCGATACCGCTTGCCCTAATTAGGTAGAAATACGAGAAATAAGAGGAAAATGATATTGTCCCAGAGCTATCATTAACACGAAGAGCCTTACTTTTCGTGACAAGTACCTATCTAAGCGCTAGTACCTACTTATAATACTTATGTACCTACTATCAGTTTTTGTGTAGGTAGATAAGTGAACAAAAAACCTGCATACATCAACACTAAACAACAACACATCAAAACTAAACGTTACATCACAACAAAATTATAAAATTACATCACGCCTTGTTTCCCCGAAGGGTTGGACAGAGATGTACTTATAGAACACCCACATTTCGCCAGTTATGTTTAAGTCCCATGTAACTGGGGGCGAGCCTATTGCCATCAACCGGGCACAAATCCAGACTCCTGCTACTGAGAACTTCCAGAAAGAAAAACCCAAAAACACTTTGCCCTACCTGGGAATCGAACCCGGGACCTCATGATCAGTAATAGCACAACTAAATGATAGTGTAAAATAAAGTTAGCCGAACGGTGAAGTAGACATGAAATTCGAACAACAACAAAAATGAATTTCTGCGAAGCTTGGGAAGGGCGGAGAGAATTAGTCGGATTTTATAGACGTCGGCACATCATTATTATTTGCTTATTTTCCTTTGCGCCCCGATACCTTCTAATACCTTATTGCTATGGAAAATTACGTTCTATTTGAGAGCTAAATAATTGGCCAAATTACATCCCAAATCGGCTTATAGAAAGAAAAATTTGCAAATTAGATACTTAAAGGATTTTCCAACCATTACTACTTTGGCGTCGAAAAAAATATTTTTGGGTTCCTCATGGAACAACACAATATTAGAGGTGCGCTTTACACATAAAAAATTTTTTTTGTGACTATTGGTGTTAAATATATAAATAGAATAGACTATATTGTACAGCGTAAGAAAACTAGCATTCAATATGGGTTCTATCACTATTTCCTATTCATGTTCACTGTAAAGTTTTCCCAAGAAAATATGAAAATAGACAAATCTGCAGAACAGAAATAGTACAGTACCTCATAGTAAAAACATCAAACGGAAGAATACACAACACATACTCGTAAATCATAACGTTTAGGGTTCCGTAGTCAACAAGAAACCCTTATAGTTGTCCGTCTGTCTGTCTGTCTGCGTGTCCGCGGCTTAGCTCAGAGACTCTTAGTAGGTACTAGAAAGCCGTAATTTGGCATGGGTATACATTATCACGCCGACAAAATGGTAAACTAAAATCATGAAAAAACATTATTTTCCAACGTTACCTCTCCTACACGTAAAGTACGGATGTCTTTTTTTTACTCGTCTATCATTGGAAAGGTCGTTCAAGAATTATTGTGTGTGGGAAAACCATTTTTGGATTCAAGTATCCGTTTGCGAAATATTAAGCTTTAAAGTGTTAATTTGTGTATGTGCGTGTGTGTGTGTGTGTGTGTCCTGCCAGCTAATAGTTCTGGATATGTGAAAAAAATCACGACAGTAGTTTATATAACGAAATTAAATATTAAAAAGAAAACTATCACGGCTAAGTAGGTTCTACAAGTTAACGAGTAAAAATCGACCAACTTACACTTTGCAGTTGCAAAAACATGTTCTTTCAAACATTCCGTATGGGAAAAAGTGTGTGTGGAGAACACACACTTTTGAACACGCACTTTTTTATGTTCGTTGATCCATTATTTTAAAGTGTGTCATACGAGTAGCCACGATAGGCTACATAATGTCTGGTTTTCTTCCTTTTAAATTTATTGTTTGTTTATATATTGGCACCTTGCAGCTATTTCCTAATAGCTAATTAGTAATTATTTAATCGTGCTTTTGTATGTTGTGCTGTTTTTTGTGTGCACTAAATAAACAATGTAGATATCTATCACATCTATCATGTTTTTCAACTACAATTTTAAGTTTTTCTTGATAAATTCATCCCAACTATGGAACCCGTCATTGTTCGTGGTCCGATACGCACTCGGTCGGTTTTTTTTTAATAGGAATAACCGACTATCGTTTTTTCAATGAAACGTTTCCAAAGTAGTGTTTTCAAGGAAATTCTATTTCTGCGATAAGTAGTCTGGTGATTCGCAGTACCTATATTTTATTTTCACAATTTTCATTATAATAACGTTATAATGATACTCGATGAAGAAGTACAAGAGCTACTAAAGCCTCTCAATCAGAGCTTACAGAAACAAGAGGTTGTTCATTTTCAGCCAGATTTATGTACCAATTTGTCTAGCATTGAACCTACTTGTATTCATCTTGTAAGCAAAATACTCCATGTGCGTACTTTCACGTGTAGGATTTATAAAACATTATCGTGTAGCCTTGGAAAATAACTACCACTAACTTCGATAACTAAGATTAGATTTACTTAATTTGTTAAATAATTTGTGGCTAATGAGTTTGGGAACTGTACACATTATGCACACCAAGGAGTACCTATGCTGCATTCAACTCGAAAGACCAATAATTTTAAGTTGAAAAAAATGCGTGTTTGATTTTTTATAAAAAGTAAAACAGCCTTTCTGAAAGGCTTTTTTAAACTTTTCCGTGAAGTTCCAAGAATAAATGCACGATGAATAAGATATCAACTTGCGAGAAATCAGAAACCCTAGTTGAGGGACCAGAAATTAAATATTCGTTTAAAGAAAATTTGCAGTGTTTTTGGCTTTTTTTTATAATAATGTGACCACAACTCTGACTGAAGTTACATGCAACGGCTTCTTGGTGATAAACTAAGTAACTAAGGGTCAGTTCACAAAAAAACGTGACGCGAAGCGACGCTGCGCGCACTTTTTAAGATAGTGATACAAGATATAACTTTATTTACTACTCAAAAAGAAACATATTTAATTGAGATAATTCTAAAATGCCTCGCGGCGTCGCGCTGCTCTTCGAGATGCCTCGCGGCGTAGCGCAACGCATCACGAAGCAGCGAGGCGTGAGGCTGCCAGCGACTTCACGATGTACCTCGCGACGTCGCGCCGCGCTGCGCAGCGCGAAACCACTGGCCTCTACAACATCGTCACGTCGCGTCACGTCTCGATGTGAACTGACCCTTAGTAGACAACATTTTTGCGTTGCGCATAAAATGCACAATCTTTCCGTAATTATTACCAAGAAGTTTATTCAAGGAAATATACATTTCTGCACATCGGTAGAGATTGCGTCTCGAAGGTAACTTACTATTAAGTTTATCGCCAAAGGAGCAAGTGAAGCAATTTGCTGTGTGAAGCGGAGCAAGCAGAGCGGGTGAAGCCGTGCAAACGAGCACGTCTCGAAAACACCAATTGGAAATTACCAGTTGCACTTAGTCAAGTTTCGTATAAATTCTACATTTACAAGGTACCTACTTAATGATTAGTTGGAATATTACATTGGATGCATTTCTGCCATATATGCACAGAAACGGAAGTAGCGGTGCTTGGGGAGTCCTATGCCCAGCAGTGGACGTCCCTCGGCTGAAATGATTTCTGCCATAGACCTCTCCGTTTAGCACACGGTTTTTAGAAGCCTGATCAAAAAATCTGATATAAAGTCAAACTAAACCAGTTCGAACATCACGCCTGTGTTCCACGAAGGGTTAGACAGAGGCGTACTACCTATAGTGCACCCACATTTCACCTATTCAAATTCAAATTCAAAAGTCATTTATTCAAACTAGGCTGAGAATCAGCACTTTTCGAACGTCAAAATTACATAAGACAGTCCCCCAAAACGCCCACCCTTCACCACTTCCTAGTGCTTTTGCTGGGAAGAAGAAGTGGCGGTGGGTATTACGTTAAGGCGAGGTTTTCCGTGTCTGTAGGCCTTTGAAACGCTACCTCCGCCTCCCCCAAATGCAGAGTGACGTATCTATTTACGATGCACCGCCGACCATTTCACGGAAAATCCATGCCACAGCATGAAATATTTGCAGTTGATCAACTGAACTAGTTTTTCTTAGATTCGATTTTTTCAATAAGTTTACATTTTATGGGACCTACGGTGTCATGAACTAAAATGATTACTTAAAATGTCCTGTGTACCTAATGGGCGTTTTCAGTCCGTTTCGTCGCTGTCTGCGACGATATAGGTTACGATAACAAGACAAGACACTAAACGTATCCGATCATCTGATCGCCAATATCGTGTCAATGTCGGGTCGGTGTCGTTATCGGCTAATGTATTGTGTGTGTGCGTGCGTGTGTTTGTTTTGTGACAATCAATTAATTTTATTTATAAAATAAACAACATTTTTTCCTTTTCATATACCTACTGTTATGGGAGAGATCGTAGAACGTACAACGAAAAACATGAAGTTTAGGCCTCTTCTGTCATCTATGGTTTTAATAAAAATCAATAAAAAAAATCTCATTAACAGTCACCTAACCATAGCCACCCTTGTACAAACTGCTGATTTTTTTAGTGATAGCTGGGGTAGTCATGAATGATCTGTAAGAAGCAGTTCGTGTATCAGTGTTGTGCCATTAGGTAGTATATGAAGGAACGCACACGTTTAATAATTCACATAAAACGAAAAACTTCGTAAGCAATGGGAAATTGCTACTGACGAGTGTTACTTGCGCGTTTCGACCTCAGGAGGAGCTGCTTCTCACACGGATAACTCTGTCACTTGCTCGCTAGTCCAGCTAGCCAGCCAGTCGCGTCACCAGTCCTAAATCTCTGTATATTTTGGTCGCCGAGACCAAAACTACAAACAGTGTACAGTGAAGATTTATAAAATGTGGCTGTTATTTTAGTATATTGTGATGTTTTATGACTTTCACGCGAATGAAGTCACGGACAGAAACTAGTTTCAGATAAACATGACTTTGCGGTAGTAAGGTGAAAGTTTAAAATTATAATAGTGCTACTGGGTATCTCAACGGTCACGCAAAATGTAATTTTGATAGAAAATATCAAAGTCATAATTTCGTTCGTTATAAAAAGAACTATTGTGCAAAATTGCATGCTTCTAGACCCAGCGGTTTAGGTTGTGCATTGTCTGTCAGTGAAATTAAGAATTTTATCAAGTGAATTTAAGAAAAAAAATGGCTAATTTCCATACAAACTTTCATCTTTATTTCGTCGGGATTTTTGTTAAGTTGGATGGGCTAAAAATTGTCTTACTGTTTCGCTTATACTGTGACCATATTTTTTTGTTTTGGATATTTCCCAACGCTCATGAAGATTTGTAAATATTGACGGCTATTTACGAAGTAACAATTGCCATAATTTATTGTCAAGTGACGTACCTAATTTCGATGTCCTAAAATAATAGATTCGATAAATTATAGCTGTAGCAAGCTATAATTTATCGAACCTATTATTTTCGAAACAGTAAGACAATTTTTTCCCTTCGAATTCTTTCCCTTACTGCTTTGACCACCTTTCTCGTACGAACACTACGTGGACGGCCAGATCTTTTTCTGTCACAAACAGAGGAGGTCTCATTGTACCTATTAATAGCCCGGTATACAAACATTTGACTAATACCAAGCATACCCCTTCGTCGGACAGTTTTATCGAATCTATTATTTTAGGACATCGAAATTTTAGAACGACATTTTATCGTTTATAGTAGTGTCGTATAAAATATCGTAAACAGTGACTTTTTGTATTCAAAACTGAAAGTTGTTCATACTGAGCCAATACGATAAAATCACGGATTCAAGAAAAAAATTGTGTTGCTGGCTCCGCTATTCGAAAAATATTGTTATATTTTATTTGTCTTACGTTTAATATCAGTTTCTCAATTGATTAAGAGTGTTATGTTTTATCTGTGTCAGTTTCATATCAGTTGATCAATTGATTTAAAGTGTTGGTAAAATGAGTGATTCTGGAAGTTACGCATTTTAATAAATAAAATATAAATGGCGCCGTTGCAAATTAAACATTATTTAGTAATAATAACAAGTGCTAGTATATTTGTTGATAAAATACAACGACGAAATAAGAAAAGTAACACTGTGCTTTATTTAATCTCCTTACTTCTTAATTGATTACAATATAATTACGATTTTTATCGTGTTCCATACATTTGTTCATGTTAGTATAGCACTTTTGTTTGAAACACCATTTCTTTTTAAATTTTCTTTGTTCTTGCGAGAGTGATAGTTGTTTGAAATATTCCATATGCAACCGACAATCGGACAAATTGTATATGATGTGTTTATTAATGTAGGATTTGATATTAGCAAAGACAATTCGATAGAGAGTGAATATAGTAACATTGATGAATCTGATTAAAAAATCAAAAAAAGACTTCTTCATAAACGACGACAAAAAATTATATATCGATAATAATTTGTAATGTGTCTAGCACTATTGTAAGATGACAGTTAAACGTCATCATATCGCATAGAAATAATCTCACTTTCGAAAACAATGTTATGAATTAAAACTATAATAAAATAACGAAATATTTTTTCTGAGCTGTCGCAATTTCATATATAATGTGTTCTTCTTTTATTAGATTTTTTGTAACAACTGCAGAAAGAGCGTATTTTTTAAAATTTTGACGCAGGTCCACCTCCGATGACGTCCCGCAGGACTCTGAGCGCGAGCCGATTTAACCCGATTTACTATATTTGGGTTTATTTTTAAAAAAATCTATTAAACTTAAAAATCCAATCTTTAAATAACCTCTAAAATACGATTACCTCATCATACATGCAATTTTCATATTGTTTTGTGCTGTAATTAGGAAATGAAACGAAAAATGGTTTTGAAATCGACCCTGTTTCGGATTTTTTTTCGATCGAGCAAATTACAATTTATCGTGTTTTTAACCTTTAATGTCCCTCAAACAAGGATGTATCTATGACATATCTTTTTTTCAGGACCCAAATACACTAGTTTGACCATTTAAAATTGATTTAAAAACAGGCAAATTCGTAAATCCTCCCCTTAAAGTCTCATTTAATACGGGCCAGCCTATTGCCATCAATCGGGCTCCTATCCAGCGGGCTAATTGGCTAACACACTAATAATTGCATTTTCACAATTCGACAACATTCATTGCGTTATTTACGTTGTCGAGCAGACGAGTTTTTCAAACATATGAAGCACTGGATTAGGAATTTCTTTCAGAATCCTTATGTGATTTACGCAATTGGTTTCTGACCTTAGACTGCTATTGAGAAATTTCAAAATACACTAAAAAATTATCTGATACCTATCGTTAATACTTACTACAAGTACGTAAAGGTACAAAAAAATAAGCTCATTTCTGTGTAACGTTCCATGCATATGAAGATATTAAACAGGATTCGCGGGAATGCACAAGTGACCTGAGGGGCAATCGGGATCATGACTACAATTTTTTTTTTGTCCGTCAGGTAGATTATTAAAAAATATTGAACACATATTTTTTTCTTTTTTTACGTTAAAAAAAGATTACAGCGATACATTGACTGAAAATTTGCCATGACGTCACGAGTATGTAGATTTTATACTTTTTACTTGTGACGTAGCGACCTCCCACTCCCCAAACTTTAATGCGTTTTATCTAAGTATTTTTTTATTAATAAGATAAAGCAAAAAATACGTGTAAATTCTATTCCGTATTCCCGTAATTTTTAAGATCGCTCGCATTCGCGTCTCATTCACAATCTGTCAAAAATACAATCAATTTACTAACATTTTTGATAAGTTGGACAGACTGCATGTGAATGTTTTTTTAAGTACAAAGATTAGCCTTCTGATTCTAGATAAATAAACCGTTCGCTTTAATGATTCTTATTCTATGAAAAACTAGTTAATACTACTGATAACAGCAAGGTTTCATATTAACACTGTCACATCGAAATTACATCAAACGGCATTCGCCATATTAAATGAAAATGAGTCTGTTTTGCTACAAACACAAATTAACCTCAATCTCTTACAAAATACTCTTTCAAAACCCTACACGAAGGCTTCATTCTGTCTCATTTCCATTTAATTATTAAAACACGCTCGTGGTTACGTACCCCACTATATTTTCATTGCGAACAAACCATTTTTGTTCATTAAAATCAGACTAAACGACGTTGGTTGTATAATCCTAAAATACGGTTGTTTTTCCTACCATCCATTGGCAGCGGGAAAGCTAAAGAAAATGTTTGAACTTTCGAGAATTACAAACATCTGAAATACCTGAGAATAAAATAAAAGATTGATAAAATATCCCGGGACTTTTTATAGAACACTTAATTATCTCGTTGGGATCGTCGACTTAATTTCGATATTTAATTATGCAAATGATCAACCCTTTTTTCCGGGACTGTCTTATCCTTTAGTATTAATTGAGGTGAGTCAATCAGATTGCAAGAAGTAGGAAACCATGCTCCCTTTTGTAATGAATAGGTAGATAGCAGTTATAGGTATAACTTATAGGTACGGAACACGATTCGACTGCATTATAAGCGCACTGGGGCCTTATTATGACGTATTAATGCCACCATTATTCCAGTGTGAGTATATGAGACGGAGCTATATGAGGACGCTAGCACCATCCTCTTTTCGCAGTGGAATAATGATGGCATTAATACTTCATAATAAAGCCCCTGATAACAGATTATAGATAGTGCAATCCACGACGACGCGCCCCACTCCGCTCCGCTCCGTACTAAAGTACAGCTTACAGTACAGTAATCGCGGAGTGGGGCGCGTCGTCGTGGATTGCACTATCTGTACTATGCCTGTCATGTAATTGTTTCTTCTGCGCTTCATATAACCTCACATTGTATGTACCTTTAAAAAATTGCGCCGCATAAACCAGCATAACAAGAGTAACTTTATTTTTAAATCAACATATTTCATGGCTTAAAACAGCCAACACAATCCCAATCCCAATAATGACCAACTTCATTAAACGTATACCGTCAACAATTAAATTAGGTGCGTCAACCAGCGGGCTGCTCATCGCATACCGCGCAGTGCGGTTCTTTTGTATGTCCGGAATATCGACATGGAGATATGTCGAGTCAATTGGTACTAATTATAATAATACTGGACTAGTGAAGCGAGTACCGCATGGTATTAGCGTCAAAATAATAGCATACCTTTTTGCTACATCATAATGATGGATCATTTGGTACAGCAACTATTTCTATGTTAGACCGCAACGATTATAATGGATGATCCGATTTGTTATCTGGTCAAGCTTTTTAAGGCGACGATAATCGACTTTTAATGATTTTATACTGAAGATCACGTCATTGTTAATGATTTGGAAAAAATATATGTTAAATTAGAGCATTTTCTTAATAACTTAATATATGAATATTTTAGATTATCTTTATATGACATAGTGAAATTAATTTGTAAAGTTATGTTTAACGCGGATAAAAACTGAGAATCACGCAAAATCTATCAAGCGTATTTTTCTGAAACTTTCACCATTTTAAAGATATTTTAACTATTGATCTTTAAGTGTACGCTTTTTATTGAAATAGATTTTGTTTTATGTGTAATAAATTAATAATGCGTCTAATTTGAGACAGCACTCCTTGATGGGCGAGTTCTATTACTAGCTGGACGTACGACGCGTTGCGTGAGCTCAGTACAGAACACGCAAGCTAACCACTCAAGGTCACTAGCATATATCTGCGTCATAAGGGGGATGCGCCAGGGTAGCCTGTGAATTGAATTTTTCTTTAAAAAAACTTACATTTTTTTTTATTTAAATTTATATTTTGCGGGCTGCCCTGACGCTTTCTCCCAATTTCCGGAACCTTTTTTAAAAACAAAATGCTCTATCGTACTGTTAGTCACAGACTCACAGGTCGTGTACGACGTATACCTAGGTTGGACCAGGTCAGTATGCCCTTGATTACTCTCTCGTACTTACAGCATTTGTTACGTGTGAAACCAGAAACTGGGCGAGTTTCTTGTGGCGTTGATGGTTGAATACGAGGCTTTTGGCTACTTTCGTATGTGTGTATTTTATGTCTTTTTTTTAAATGTGCGTTTTGATTGTCAATTTTTTTTTCATATTCTTTTTTTTTAACAATGAAATAGCGTTACGTAACCCACTCTGAAAACTTTCATTTATTTAACGTTTACGTCCTGTATCTTCCACTCGAAAAGCTTTAAGGGTAATCAAATGAAAACAATGTAGAAGTATTACTGAACAGTTCCAATCTATTGAATGAAACAATCGACTAATATATATAAATAAAAATGAAATGCTGTTCATTGGTTAGCGGCATCACTTGAGAACGTCTGGACCGATTAGGCTATTTTTTTTTATTAAATATTTTTTCTAATAGTAGTTTTTTATGGAATGAAAAATTGAAAATATTTCATGGAATATTTTCAAATTCGGGAAAAACTGAGTGTCCTTTCTTCTATTGGATTTTTGTATGCATTATTGGACCGGACAACGACTGTTGGGTAAAAATGAAATCAATAAATCCACAAAACACAGCAAGTATGACAACCATACAGAAATACTGCTTTGAAACTGAAAGACTAATGAGAATCTGTAATATTAATAACTAAGGTTAGGCAGATGTATACGTACACCCACATTTCGCCAGTTATGTTTAAGTCCCATGTAATAGGGGGCGAGCCCATTGCCATCAACCGGGTGAAAATCCAGACTCCGGGCTGCTACTAAGCAATTCCAGATGGAAAAACCCAATAACACTATGCTCGACTCGGGAATCGAACCCAGGACCTCATGCTTAGCAGTAGCGCTTGCGACCACTAGAACCAGTATGAATTAGAATTATTACTAGACTAGCTGCACCCCGCGATTTCACACGCATAAGTTTCGATCCCGTGGGAATATCGGGATAAAAAGTCCTATGTGTTAATCCAGGTTATAAACAATCTGTGTGCCAAATATCCAAATCCGTTCAGTAGTTTTAGCGTGAAGAAGAGACAAACATACACACTCACAAACTTTCGCCTTTATAATATAAGTGTGATGTAATGCTTCATTATCCATTTCGTTGATTAAAATTAAGTAATAATTAGGGACTGTTTAACCATACATTTTTGACGTTTGAACGTCACTTAACTTTAAGCAACGTTTATAAGTAAAGCCCATTCACTCGAAGATAATTATCTGGTCGAAGTAATCACTAAAGTCATATCATATGTCGGTACTTTTAAATTGCAATAAATCGATTTGATATTGCATTAAAGAATCCAGTACCTAAGTACGTAACATCACAAAGAAACATACGGTTTCGTTTGTAACAATTGATACCAAAAATTCATATCACAATATTGATTTGATTGAACACGCAATAAGCGGATATGCAGTACCAACACACAAACCGAACCGAATATGCATAGGGATGTATGTTATTGAATGCATGGAAATAGGGATGGTACCTGGGCGGAATTTCGGGGAAATCATTAGTACAGTGCCTGGCCTTTGACAGATTTCAACTATTACACAACACATAATACAAATCAAATGATTTCAATTGAATATTTATGTGTCGTGAGTCTGCGATCAAATTAATTACGTTACCTTATAATTAAAGGAATTCTCTACCAGCAATATGTGTTAACCACTATATTTATGAGGAGATAAGTAGACGTGTTCTCTTGTTAGTAACTTTCATATTTTGCCCTCGAAAAAATTTACGAAGATTCAAGACTCAGATACCAAAGCATTGTACTCACAAAACCTACAATATAAAAGAAAATCCTAGTGAATTTATTTTATATAAAGCAACGAATTTTAAAAATATATTCGAATATTGTAACCCCATACAAGGGCTTCCCACACAGGATAGAATACGTTTGTGACGTTGCACAGGGCGTAATCCTCTAAGCGTCCAAGCGTCCATGTGTGGCGGATCGTACACAAGAGATCTGCGACCTAAAAATATATTTTTATTCATCCGATAAGCTGCTTGAAGAGTGATCCACACAGTTTGTGTTGTGTTAAAACCTTCTTTGTTGTAACTTAAACTCTCTTGTATTCTTTAAGGCAAGTGTGCTGTGACGAATGTATTGTAGAAATTCTCTAAATCTCGTAAGGAGGTTTTTGTGATGCCTAGGTACTGTTACTTCGTTTTTGATGCCTTTTGTTCTGACACATTAATCCCTGGTCCATACTCGTATCATTTGGAGTATAATTATCACTAGTTTAGACGCATGATGATCATGTAAGTGTTAGTCATTTTGCGTCCAAACTAGCGATAATGATACAACGCAGTGTCACGCGTCAAAACAATACAAGTGTGGACAAGGCTTTAAACGACTAATGGCCGATAAGATTGTAGCGTAGGTATACTTTATTGAGATTTAGACTAACGCGCATTTTACTTTCGGTTTCAAACTCAGCACTCATTTCCTCTCACGTCCTTAGGGTGGCAAAAATGACCGTGGTCATGATTAACTGTATGGAATATTATGAGTACCTACACCTTTAATAAACTTAATTTTTAACATCAAAACACAAGTAGCTGGGAGATTTTTAATGGCGTAAAAATATACCGTGTACAACCTGAATATTTTAATTCAAGTTATCTTAAAAGATAATCGCTACTAAAAATGCAAAGGCGAGCAAACATCTTCGTATTTCGCAAAACGAAGAAAAGGAAACATCGAGGAAATAAATGGCACTTTTTAAAAGGATTTTACAAAAAGATAAACTAAAAACAACGTCAAAGCGATGTTCATGTAGGTACATCTCTGCCGGTACACAGGGATGAGTCGTCATAGAGACCAACTGGATCCCATTGAACAGATTTACCCTTATCTGATATTGAGTTGAATAGTTTATTCTACCAACTCGAGCTAAGAGCTCCTTTAGATATAAATCTTATTTTACTGTTGGGGTTCTATACAAAAATGATAAAAGGTGTCCCTTGTAGGTGGTACGCGGAAGTCTCGTTTGTCGCGTCTAAATGCGTATCCTAGACCCAAAAATTATAATACTTTTACAAAGGAATGATTTTCAAGAATACACCTACACACCTCGTTACATCACCGTTTAGTTACGCGAGATGGATGTTAATAATGATCTATGTATAAAAATGGATTTTGGTATATAAGAGATTGATAATCTCCAACCGTTTGACCAATCACCATGAAAGTTGGCATATATACGTATTTTTCATGGAGAGTTTGTTTTTAAATTATAGGTAACCTCCACGCGGGCTAGTCACGGGCAAAAGCTAGTATCATATTATAATAATAAAAAAAGATCGATTAGAGCGTCGCACAATGATTATTGATATAGCGGTCCCGCAGACGAGAACCTCGTGAAAACTGAAAAAGATACGCAGATTAAGTATCTTGACCTGGCTCGCGAGTTTGTCGACATGTGTAATGTGTATACAGCAGTCATTGTGCCGATAGTCGTGACGGCCAATGGCACAATAGCCTAGAGCCTCGAACAACACCTAAGGAGGCTAACCAGAGAGCGGTACTTATGGACACGGCGCGTATCGTTAGGAGATTCCTCTCTCAGGAGCCCTGACCACCAGTAGCTTGGACCCTGTTCCCGATACCGGTGGGCTACTATTTTTTATATATATAAATATATATTGTTTGTTTTCATAAAAATATTTTAAAATGTAAATAATATTTATAGAAGTACTTCTGGACACGGCGCGTATCGTTAGGAGATTCCTCTCTCAGGAGCCCTGACCACCGGTAGCTTGGACCTTGTTCCCGATACCGGTGGGCTACTATTTTTATATATATAAATATATATTGTTTGTTTTCATAAAAATATTTAAAAATGTAAATAATATGTATATAGATGAAATAAACGAAATAATAAGAAACAAGTAGGTAAGTCCCGAAAATTACGACTTCATTAGTAGAGATACCATAGAAACAAATAAGTGTCCAAATTAATACGTACGTAATAAGAAATCATCATCGCGTGAATCCCGGATATCACTAACGAACGACGCACGTAGGTAATTACTATACCAACCTAATTAATACGGAAAAGTAACTCTGTATTTTCCTACGCTTGTTTTTCACGAATAAATAAATGCAGAAACGTAATCCGAGTTGATCTGAAACCCTCCACGATGAATTTAATAACAAATAAAGGCAACGGTTTGGAGAAAATTGAGATTTTTCATTTCCAAGGATAAGAGATTTTAAAACAATCATCGTATTGAAACACTACGCAAGTGGCGGTGCGAGGGAATACAGAAAGAAACAAATTATCTCTATCTGGCTAATTGTCGACAGATCAAAGAGGAGGGAGGATTGGCTAGGTAAATCCGAGTCGGTATTTTTTTACAGAACAGGGGTGGGTCGCGGCCGCGGGCGCCATTCGCAATTATTGTTATTACAAAGAGTTTGCCTGAGCCGGCTCACGACTCGAGAATTTTTCACTGAAATCATCCTCACAACATCTAATTGCAGCGTATATTTTGTGAATTTGAAGCAACATCTAGCCGTTACGTAATCAAGAATCATTAGTAATATGAAATACGTATGCTAATCATGTTTCATAAACCGCAGCTGAAAAGACTCGTGTTTGCTCAAAGGACGTTGAAAATAAAGCAAATATTATTAATTAAGCCTTACCAATGAATACGAAGATCTGGTGGTGTGCGTAGCGCAGCAGCATTGATATGGAGACCGTCTGCAAAAAGAAAAAAACTGTAGTAAAATAGGCATGATGACTAAAATAATTTTGTTTGCCCCTCATGTAGATTATAATAAAATTACGTACTTTTTTTAAGTTATCAAAAGATTGCAATACATTGAGTTAAAAATGTGCCATGACGTCACGAGTATGTAGATTTTATATTTACTTGTGACGTATCAACCCCCACTCCTCAACTTTAATGCGTTGTATCTAAGTAATTTTTTTAATAACTTTTTGACCCAGGCATCATCTCTATTGTTTGATTAAGGGCTGATTTTTCAATAGTCAGATATAGATAGTGCAATCCACGACGACGCGCCCCACCCCGCTCCGCTCCGTACTAAAGTACAGTAATCGCGCAGTGGGGCGCGTCGTCGTGGATTGCACTATGTGTAACTTTTATGTGAATAATAAATATGACAGTTTTTAATATACAAAATATATTCAACCGCCCAATTATCTATCTACTATCATAATAAATCTGAAGTGTTTTTTTTTTTTTTTTTTGAACCCGCTTGTCTCTGAAACTACCAGTCGGATTTGAAAAAATCTTTTTTGTATTTGCTATCCCAATTTTTGAGGAAGACTTATGCTATTAACTTACTTATTCTAGTACCCTTAAAAGCCGATCAAAACGAAAAATGTCTAAAAGTAATAGCACGGGCAGGCAATGCAATGTGAAGGGGTGGGTCGTCGGATGATCAAGCAATTTCACAAGGACGAAATCGCGAACATAATCTAGTTCTTCAAATAAAAATTGACATAATTCTGAGAAATCAGATCTTGGTCTTTGATGTGAATGCTCCGGGGAAATATATCCTAAGATAATTAGAGAAAAATTATTTACTAACTCAATGCAGCGAGAGTTTTTAATTAATTTCATTGGACCAGTAACATGTATCTGTATCTGTTTTTTTTTTGCATTGGAGATTTCTTCTTATATTTATTTATCTCTCAAATACAAATTTTTACGATGTGCCTTTTGCAATTACATGTTACACTTTGTTGTCCTTTATCACTTCAAGCTGAAAGTTCCCAATAACGAAGCTTTACTGTGTGAACAGTCCGTAAAATGTTCCCACAGAGGTCCCAACAAAGTACCGTGTCCAAGCCACAAAATGAACGCTGTTAATAAAACGTAACATAAAATTGAAAATTCCTGTAGCTTTCAATTGTATACAATGTTACTGCATAAGGGTACATTTAGGAGGGCCAAACCCACTGTTACTTAAATGGATTCAATCTGCACTAAGCGTTCCGTTAATGAAATTCAATCGCGGCGAGGCGGTGCGGGGAGCAAATGATGTGGCGAAAAGATTGATAGCGGGCTCAGGGACGGGACGAGCTACCTTTAGGTACGTGTTGTACAACTTGTGAGTTGTGCCGCTAGTTCGGTCAGCGAGCTCGCTTTCACCAAGATTTCGAGAATAGAGAGAATCAGTATTTCGATGTGCCTTTTGCTTTATACTGAAACCTGTGATTATGGAAGTTGCAGCAAACATGCACATTGATGGAGTACCTACTCTCAATATTATATATAAAAACAAAATTTAAGAAAAATCTGGAAAATTCAAAAGCTACAATACACCTAAGACCGAAGTCATACAGGCTTGTAATTGCATTTTTATAACTGGAAGCTTATCGAGAAGTTCCGAACTATTTTCGTGTAGGTCCGAGCTGCAGTGTGACGGTGCGCCGGACCGTGCGGTCGCCGCAACGCAATGGGCCGGACGTAATCCTCCACCGAGCTGTTAGTTTTTACGGCACCGTAAAGTAAAGAGCGGCGCACATCGATCGTCTACCACAGTTAATATTAAAAGGCGTAGTGGTTAATGCCCTGGCTTCTGCTTTTATTATAGGTCCCAACAGTGATCGATCAAACGCGAGTTCCGACAAACGCCGCATTGTTCCTGCTCCCAAGTTCGGGGTTGGAATTGTTACGATTCGAATTTACCTTGATGAAGCACTAGTAACGATACAACTTTAGTACGAATTGAAACGTGGGTACGGGAGTCGGTAGGTATTCCACAAATTCTCGTGCCAATAATAATATTGGAGTAACTTGGGTTCGCAAACATGAAATTAACTCAATTTTGTGTGTACTTCAATGTTTTATTTATACAGAAAAGGCAGCACCGTATAAATATTTTCTTTCCGTGTTCTGTAATAATATATTCACGAGTAAATCTATTAAAAAAAACATATAACAAACGATACTAAAACGTAACGATACCATTTAGTGACCAATTAATAAGGGCTTCTTCACACGTACCAGAACCACACCACGACCACAAACACACCTCAACCACACCACGTGGTCAGGCGTATATTTCGTATTGAAAATGAATAGGACTATTCACTCGTACCATACTTTGCAGTCGTTATCGACCGTGTGTGTGATACCGACCACATCGCAACCACAACGCAACCACCAGCGACACTGCGAACTAGTGGCCAACCACATCGCAAAACCATGAGTTCGGTCAGTCAACACGTGTTTACGCTATGAAAACCGGAGTCGAACTGTGTCTGCACACCACGTAACCGCATCGCAACTACTGACGACAACGCAACCACATCGACATTTTGTCGGTACCACAACGCAACTACAAAAAGCTGCAGCGACACTATTCACACGTAACCACTGCTTGACAGCATTTTGTCGTTGCGACATGGTGTGGTTGTGGTACGTGAGAAGAAGCCCTAAAACTACGTCACAGTTGGCTTGAAACCTATGTTCCATTCAGCAACTGTATTGAATCAATGTCCTGGCCCGGATTTAAGCGCAACAACGCAATAGCCAAACCGAGTTACGAAAATCTTTTCACCGCCCGAATCCATAGCGAGTCACGACAGACATTAATAGATATCTCGCATTCAGCGTTCCCAATCCACTTTGAGCTTTGACAACGCACAGCATGTGAAACCGGGTATGTGTTAGGCAATACGTGGGCCGTTTGACAATTGATTAATGCAATTTCTCCGACTACTGACGCGGTCGTGGAATTAGTTCCTGATACGTATATATTGCATGTAGCCTGTCACACACAATGCCGATATCACATCGCACATGATACACACATTGACAAATAATGGAAATCAATATTAATATGATATTGTTGTTCATTAATAACTATGTTGCTATGTGGGACATGAAAATAGAGCTGGCAGGGACATTAATTTGAAATGGAAACCTAGTTCTCAGTATACCTGTTTGCTACGTCGATAACACTATTGAGATCTACACAATAACAAGCCCCTACTACGAAAAGAGCCTTACAGAAGTTGTCAAAAGAATATTTTCAGACCTCTTGCGAAATCAAGCATCTTAAATCTATATTTGTAGCACAAAAATATTAAAACCCTTGAAGCGTAACAAGTACTGCGAAAAGAACTTCCTTTACATAAGTTACAAAAAATAACATTAGTAGATCTCTCCTTAGTGAAACGAAGGCTTTTCAAATCTATTTCAAGCAAAACGTTAACGCTGTAAGAACCACTACAAAGAAAAATTGTTAAGTATGCTTTATGTAACAAAAAATAAAATTTTACATTTGCCAAACTGTTTGCAAATAAAAGGGTTAATTTTCTATTTGAAGAAAAGAAAAACGTGACGGGTCATGTACGGCAACGTGCAAGACTGAAAAAACGCGTTTACATAATGTTTTTTAGAGTATTTTTGCATAATAATTATGATCTGATCAAGATAATGTTTGAACTTTAAAAGATCGGTGTTTGTTTTTGTTTGTTCGATGTTTCTTCACAGCGTAGTCGGATAGGAAACACCGACATCATCTAGTTTTGGAATAGTTTGAAATATAAACTTTTTGACGAGTGAAAGTGTTTGTTCTAAAAACCAATTTACAGAAATACATATCGTTTATCAGTTTTTCTGTAATCTCACACTCAAATCGAAACAATCAGAATTTATTTATTTAAAAAATGTAGTTTCACACAGTATGATATTTATAATTTTAACTTAATGCAATAAATAAGTACCGACATAAACAGATATCGGAATGGGAAACCTAAACCGACTTCAAAATGCTTCCTTCATTTTAAAAACCAAAGAACAATTTAGAAGTAGTTTTTATTCGTTTTAATGCATCCTCTGCCCGTTTAGTTTGCATAAGTTGTGGAAGTAATCTGAGCAAAATGGATTACTATGGCTTGGCTTCTGGTTCCGTTACCAACTACTGAAAACTGCTATCGTATTAATTTTGCAGTTGTATTTGATAAAATAACGAAGACTTTTACCACTATTATTTTGTTACAGTAAAGAAAATTCGGATCATTTTACAGAAATCGATCAAGGATCTACAGTAGTTTCTTTCTTAAGTTTTCTGGATCCATTCCTGTAGGTACTTTGCAGTGTGCGCCTGTCTGAGAGGTCCACATTTACTAAATTAAATATATGTAAGTACTTCTGAATCTTATCACAGCAGAACATTTCGAATTACGACACAAGTGTCCGACACTTGTAAACAATTCCTGGACACTAAATTTAGCGGAATGCAACCAAAACTTCCGACATCACCTGAGTTTCAAAACACAGAAGTGGCTATTCACGTAAGGAGTTTTGTAAAACAAACATAAGGCAGGTTACAGTCTGAGCGGGCGTCAGAATTTGGAACCGTAATAAAGTTTGAAAGGGCCATAAAAGAGCAGTAACTGTAACTCGGCGAGAGAGCCTGATTTTAGTGGGGTGGGGACCGCGCCTCGCGATAACCTATTAATTGATCTGTAATGTCTTTCTGAAATGCAACACGCTCTTGGGACACGTTTTTGGATTAAAATATAAGAAATAATGAAGAGCTGTGTTGACGGAGCATTTTTAGGGTTCCGTACCCAAAGGGTGAAACGGGACCCTATTATTAGTAATAGGGTCCCGTTTCCGGATTCCGCGGTCCGTCTGTCACCAGGCTGTATCTCATGAACCATGATAGTTAGACAGTTGAAATTTTCACAGATGATGTATTTCTGTTGCGGCTATAACAACAAATACTAAAAACAGAATAAAATCAATATTTAAGTGGGGCCTCCAATACAACAGACATGATTTTTTTGCCGATTCTATAGATAATGGTAAAGAACCCTTCGTGCGCGGGTCCGATTCGCACTTGGCCGGTTTTTTTAACTCTCATACCTATAAAATCATTAGGAAGCTTGAATAGAATTTGCGTACCAATATGTAGAATAGGCCATCAACACTTGTTTTTTTGCAACCGAACATTCAGAATTTAGGGTTTTTTAATGCTTCTAAAAGCACTTATGACCAGTGATCGGATATTCGGATGCATATTGTGATACCTAGTTTGTGTGTTGACTAGTATGGAGTGCGCTTTAGTACGGGATGTCTCGTTTTTTTTTTTACCACGACGGATTGGCTCTTTTTCTGCATCTCACCAGATAGTAAGTGATGATCAGGTCGAAGGTAGAAGCGAGCTTCACCCGGAATCCTCAACCACAGATGAACCTCTAGCTATCGAAACTCAACATTGCTGTAAAGATTGATGTTAGGGCGACAGCCTTCCAAGCGGCGGCGCACCGTGAGGGAGGTTGTAAGCTTGACTAATGGGTAGCTATTTGATAATTAGTCGCTAGTGCGAACCACTATTTTTTTTGAGTCAATAAAACATGTTAAATACTCGTGGGAACAAATATGGTTAAAGATAACACAAAAAACGACGAAAAGGAGAGGAGTGACGCGGGGTCGGAGTCCGACGCTGCGTCTGGCGCGATGAGCTCGGGTCAGAGCTCGGAGCGCGAAGTGGTGGTGGGAGCTAACGTGAGGAACCGAATGTTCCTCCGGAAGCGCTCTAAGCCGGGGGATGGCCAGGGGTCGTCCGCCGACGAGGGGGTCTCGGGCCAAGGCAGGAGGAAGATCCACTCCAGTCGGCGGGGTGCGGCCCGGGGAAAAGGACAGGGTGTAGGTAGAGGGCTCACTACGCAGGAGGCCGGCGAACCGAGCCGGGCTAGCCCAGCTGAGGTGGAGAGGCTCTCTACAGAGGAGGAACACCACCCTGTAGGGACCAGCACCGTGGCGGCCCCTACAGAGTCGGCAGGTGGTGAGCCGGGCGTCGCTGGCGACTCCAATTCGGAGCGAGCGGCCAGGTTTGCGGAGGCTGTGGCAGCCGCAATCAAGGTTTTGGTCTTGAAGAGGACTCAGTCCTCTAAAGACAAGGCCATGCCTGCGACCATAGCCTCTATTTTGGCGGCTGCGGAGGCCTATCATCTCAGGCCTCCGTCGGACGGCATGTCAGAGATGCGAGCGGAGGTCGCCCGCTTGACAGCCGCCATGGAGCTTCTCCGAAAGGAGAACGAGGAGCTCCGAGCGGACCTGGCCGGGCTCCGAGGAGCCGGCCCTCGTGAGGTGCCGCAGGGGAGGGAGCAGCATGGGCAGGGACGGCCCGTGCCTGCGGAGGACCGGGTTCTGACCCTGGTGAGGCAGGAGATGGCTTCTTTGCGGTCCCGTTTTTCCGCGATAGAGGCCATCGTCCTGCGCCCTCCTCTAGCGGCGAGCATGCCGCCAGCCTCTGGCCAGCAGAAGACGGCTTCGTATGCCACCACCGCAGCTGCCTCGGCCAAACCAGGCTCGTCGGGGCAGACCAGGGGCGGGGTGGCTACAAAGGCGGCGAGGGCCCCGGCCCAGGTGGCGAAGGTCCCGGCCCAGGCGGTGACGGCCGCAGCCCTAGCGGCGAAACAGCTGCCCCCGCCTCCTCCTAATTCTACCCCAGCTGACGCCGAATGGCAGGTAGCCGGGGAGAAGAGGAAGGCGGCGAATGCAAAAAGGGCGGCCAAGAAGAAGGAGAGGAGGCATCGGCGCAAGGAGCGAAGCGTCGCGGCTAGGCTCCGCGCCCCGAAGTCCGCAGCTGTAGTGATTACACTACAGCCAGAGGCGGAGAAGAAGGGCGTGTCCTACCGCGACGTGCTCGCCAAGGTGGGGGCGGCGGTGGACCTCAAAGAGATCGGCGCCGCTGATGGCATCCGGGTGAGGGTCACTGCGACTGGGGCCCGGATGCTGGAGGTCCCCGGTGCGGCAAGCGGCCCGGCCGCTGACGCTCTGGCCGAAAGGCTTAGGGCGTCCCTAGATGCGGACGAGGCCCGAGTGTCCAGGCCCACCAAATGCGCAGACATGCGCATTCTGGGCCTGGATGACTCAGTGACGGAGGGACAGGTGGTGGCCGCTGTTGTTAGGGCTGGAGGGTGCTCTGCCGAGCAGGTTAGGGCGGGCGCCCTCCGTCCTGACTTCACGGGGTTGCGAGCCATTACGGTGAGCTGCCCCGTGTCGGCGGCCAAGAAAATAGCCG
The DNA here is from genome assembly GCA_963853775.1 of Xanthia togata. NCBI lineage: Eukaryota > Metazoa > Arthropoda > Insecta > Lepidoptera > Noctuidae > Xanthia > Xanthia togata. The sequence continues at coordinate 11,000,729 of OY970805.1, forward strand.
GGGAGGGCCAAAGGCTATTTGGTGGGCTGGGTTTCAGCGCAGGTCAAACTGCTGGAACCCAGACCTCTGAGGTGCTTCCGCTGCCATGTGGGCAACCACGTGGGAGCTAAATGCACCTCGGAGGTGGACCGCAGCAGTCATTGTTACCGCTGTGGTCAGCCCGGTCACAAGGCCGGCTCGTGCGAAGCCACGCCGCATTGCGTAGTATGTGCGGCGGCTGGCAAGCCAGCCGGCCACCGGATTGGGAGCAAGGCCTGCGCTCCACCCGCCAAGACTAGAGGCAAACCACCTGCCACCGCCGTCACAGCCGCAACCGCCGCCACCGTCGCCGTTGCCGCCTCAACAGCCGTCGTCGCCGCCGCAGCCACCGCGGCAGGGCCCTCACAGGGGGCTAAGGAGGGGGCTGACATGGAGTGCCAATAATGGCCCCATTTCGCCTCCTCCAGGCGAACATCAACCACTGCGCCGCAGCTCAGCATCTGTTGCTCCAGAGCATGGCGCAGTGGTCGATTAACATCGCCGTGGTCGCTGAGCCGTACTTTGTCCCACCCAGGGATGACTGGGTGGAGGACCTGAGCGGCTCAGTGGCCCTAATTTCGTCGGCCGCCGCCGGTACCCCGTCCCTCGAGGCTGTTAAGAGAGGACGGGGTTGCGTTGCAGCACGGTTCGGGGAGATTGTCGTGGTAGGCGCGTACTTCTCCCCGAACCGAACTCTCGCCGAGTTCCACAACTCCCTTGCGGAGTTGAGAGTCGTCGTCGTCGGGTTCTGTTCCCTCCCCGTGCTCGTCCTCGGGGACTTCAATGCCAAGAATGTGGCTTGGGGTTCCCGGTATACGGACACACGGGGCAGGATGGTGGAAGACTGGGCGCTGGAGACAGGCCTGGTCGTCCTTAATCGGGGTTCTGTCCCCACGTGTGTGCGGATGCGGGGTGAATCAGTGGTGGACATCTCGTTCGCTAGCCCCGCTCTGTCGCCGCGTGTCATTGACTGGCGCGTCATGGAGGGGGTGGAGACGTATTCCGATCACCGGTACATCCGGTTTGACGTCTCCGCCCAGACCTCGAGCGCGCCGGTCCGACAAGCCCCGAGTGGTCCGCGGTGGGCGCTGAAGCAGCTGGACCGGGAGCTCCTCCTGGAAGCCTCGATCGTGCAGGCCTGGGTGTCATCACCGGACAGGCCTGCCGACATCAACGACGAAGCGGAGTGGTTCCGGGAGGCCATGTCCGAGATATGCGACGTGGCAATGCCCCGGGTCCAGCCCGGACGTGCTTCGCGCCAGGTGTACTGGTGGTCGCGTCAGCTGACGACACTGCGCAATGCGTGCGTTACTGCGCGACGCCGGTACACTAGGCACCGCAGGCTCCGTATTCGACCTCCGGATACGGAAGCCATTCAGGCGGAGCTGTACGAGGGGTACAGAGCGGCGAAGACCGCCCTCCAAGCGGAAATCCTGCGGGCCAGGGCACTGGCCCGCGAGGAGTCGCTGGAGACTCTGAACAGAGACCCGTGGGGACGCCCATATAAAATGGTGCGGGAGAAACTCCGCCCATGGGCTCCCCCGCTGACGCAGAGTCTCCGGCCGCAGCTTGTGGGGGACGTGGTGAGCGCTCTGTTCCCTTCGAGAGGGGAACACGCCTCCATCCCGCCCATGGCTCCGCCTACTGCGGTGCCTGATGCGGACCACACCGCCGACGACGACGACGATGCTCCGGAGGTGACCGAGGTAGAGATGAGGGTGGCGGTACGTAGGCTGAATGCCAGAAATACCGCCCCAGGACCCGACGGCTTACCTAGGAAAGCCTGGGTCCTGGCCTCAGAGGCTCTCGGGCCTCGACTAAGGGGGCTCTTAAGCGCATGTATGGAGAGGGGCCAGTTCCCACTTCGTTGGAAGACGGGGAAACTGGTCCTCATCAAGAAGCCGGGGCGCCCTGCGGACTCTCCGTCCGCTTACCGGCCCATCGTGCTGCTCGACGAGGTGGGCAAGCTCTTTGAAAGAGTAATTGCAGACCGCCTTGTCGGGCGGCTGGTGCGGGTGGGGCCGGATTTGGCGGAGAGCCAGTTTGGTTTCCGCAGGGGGCGCTCCACGGTGGGTGCCATCATGCGCGTGCGAGCCCTCACGACAGGGGATGCGGTGGCTCGGGGTGGGGTCGTCTTGGCGGTGTCTCTAGACATCGCCAACGCCTTCAATACCCTGCCCTGGAGTTGCATCACGGAGGCACTCCGGTATCACCGGATGCCGACCTACCTCTGTCGTGTGGTCGAGGCCTATTTGACGGACAGGGCCATCATCTACCCCGGTCACCAGGGAGAGTGGAACCGGCGAGAGATGTCGTGCGGTGTCCCACAGGGATCGATCCTGGGGCCGCATCTGTGGGACATCGGATACGACTGGGTGCTGCGCGCAGACCTCCCCAATGGCGTCAGCGTCGTTTGTTACGCTGACGACACGTTGGTCCTGGCGCAGGGGAGGTCGCACCAGGCGGCGGCCGAACTAGCGACACACGGGGTTGCGACAATCGTGGCCAGAATCCGGCAGTTGGGACTCGAGGTGGCCTTGCACAAGTCCGAGGCCATGTGTTTTCATGGTCCTCGGAACGCGCCACCGTCGGGTTCCCAAATAACGGTAGGAGGGGTTCACATCGGCGTCGAGTCGACGATGAAGTACCTGGGACTCGTCCTCGACAGTCGGTGGAACTTCGTGGAGCATTTCCGACGTTTGGCTCCCAGACTGGAGCGGGCCGGGGCTGCCTTGAAGCGGCTTCTGCCCAATCTAGGGGGTCCAAACGCCTCCTGCCGGAGGCTATACGCGGGGATCGTGCGGTCCATAGCCCTGTACGGGGCACCGGTGTGGGCGCGTTCGTTGAGGCGGCGGCCTGCCCGCCGGTTGAACGCGTCCCAGAGGGTCATGGCCACCCGGCTGGTCCGGGGATACCGCACGGTCTCCGGTGAGGCGGCGAGCCTCCTTGCCGGATTGCCGCCATGGGATCTGGAGGCAAAAGTCCTCGCGCATATCTGGGAGTGGCGCGAGGAGGCGAAACGCCGGGGCTTGACTCCGATGCCGCGAGAAATCGCGGCACAGCGGACAGAGCTCCGACGGGATCTCATGGCGTCATGGAGAGTGCGATTGTCGCAACCCAGTGCTGGGCACGCCACTATTGCGGCGATAAGTCCCCTCTTTGAGGAGTGGCTGGAGAGGCGCCACGGCGTCCTCACCTTCCGCCTGACGCAGGTCCTCACCGGACACGGCTGTTTCGGGAGGTACCTGTTTCGGATAAGGCGGGAGGAAACGCCCGGGTGTCATCACTGCGTGGATCGCCCGGAGGACACGGTGGAGCATACGGTGGAGGTATGCCCGGCTTGGGCAGAGCACCGCCGTGTCCTCGTGGAGGCGATCGGTGGCGGGGATCTCTCGCGTCCGGCCCTGGTCCAGGCCATGGTACGGAGCGAGAGAGCATGGGAGGCCGTCACCTCCTTCTGCGAAGCAGTAATGCTCGCGAAGGAGGAGGCGGAGCGCGTGAGGGAGAGGCAAATTTCGCGCCCTCACGCCCCTAGCCGCCGCAGGAGGAGACGCCCTGGGCGTCGGGAATCGATTGCCGATTCCCGGCCACCGTAGGCGCGGGCTTGCGGACCGTGAGCAATGGGTAGCTCGCCGTCCGGTAAGGACCAGGCCAGGGTCGACGGCGCGTAGTGTTCCACGCGCGCCTCAAAGAGATGTCAGCAAGTGAAGGGGTCCGATGAGACCATTGCCTGCCGGGGTTGCGGGAAAGTCCGAAAGGGATACCGTGGCCCCCTGGCATTGCACAGGCAACAGAAGGAACACGGGTGGGTTTTAGTCAGTAAGAGTCTGACACGCCCTCCCGCTCCACCCAGAGCGGGAGACGTCATTTGATGATTTCCCACCCAAAAAAAAAAAAAAAAAAAAAGGGCGACAGCCTTAGATAAGATGGTATAGAAGTAGTATGAGGAAGAGGGTGTAAAGTTCACTCATCCTCTATAGAAAAGGGAGGATCCTCCGACCAGACGGGTGTTGTAGCTGGTGGGCTACTGCCCGGTAATTGATGTCGGGACGTTGTATAAATACTCGTCACGCGGTAAACTCTGCTTGCGCGATGCAGTATTTTGTGTGACGTCAGTGTGACGCGTTGTTCACATGTGGCGATGAAGATGCCGCCACAATGGTAATAGCCAGGCGGACTTAGAATAAGCCCTATCACCAACCAAACCGAGCAGAAAATGTTGCCCCCGCGGGGTAATCGAATCAAAAACCTCTGGGTCTGAGACAAGTGGTCTTACCACTAGAAAATCATTTTAAAAAACCGCACGCGGTAATATTGTACGGTCAGTTATAGTGCCGTCAGCTTGCGGCATAATAGCACATCATTTCAAAAACCCGCACGCGTTTATTATACAGCGTAGTCGACGGTTTCTGAGGCCGACGAGTTTTGCTTTCAAGTTAAAAAAAAGGACGTGTGTGCTTTTCAATATTTTTTTTGCCTAGTTATAACTAGATTGTTTGCCTAGGGAGCAAACAACTATTTTTAAGGCGAGAGTGTTTCTTTGAATCCAGAGCGGAGTGAAGGATTCTAAAGTAGAATCCTGAACGCAGCGAGGGATTCAAAGTACGTCACTCGAGCTTAAAATAGTGTTGCTCCCGAGGTGAACACTATTTTTCATCACTCTCTATGAGAAAAAAAACGTATGCGGTCCGACCTCATCTCTCATGTATGATTTAAAACCAAAACAAAATTTTCGCAGCCGCCATCTTGGATTTACGTTTTGACCTCTTTATCGACTTTAGCAGCTTTAAAAACTATAAAAACGATACCCGAATGATGAAAAATTTGAAAATTTTCGCGGCTGCCATCTTGCATTTACATTTTGATTTTACTATCGGCTTTAGTACTCTCGAAAACTATGAAAACGACACCCATGACGAAAAACTTGAAAATTTTCGCAGGCGCCATTTTGGATTTACATTTTAACCTCACTATCGTCTTTAGCATCCTCGAAAACTATGGAAACGACACCTATGACGAAAAAACTGAATATTTTCGTCATGTGTCGTTGCCGCCATCTTGGATTTTCATTTTGACCAAATAATTCACACTTTCTCTCTTTTTTGCCAGCCTGTTACGTGATCATAAAATGTTCGTGATTGATCTCTATGATGATTGGAACTTTTACTAACAATATCCACATTCCAAATACAAATCTATTTTGCTCCCTAGGGATCGAAGAGCTATTTTGGTCCCTGTTTACGAAGAACAAACTAGTTTTTTTTTTTTTTAATAGATGTGATGAAAAAATATTTATTATGCTTAGGAATACTACATTTTATGCACACTGTTATTATTAACTCCCAGGCAGTAGAGAGCGACGAGCCTATTACCATCAAGCGGGCACAAATCCAGACTCCGGGCTGCTACTGACAAATTCCAGATGGGAAAAAACATACTTCAGGTAAATGTGCATCCGATTATCCGATCACTAATTATGACGTATCTACACACATAGACAGGCAGAAGGAAGTGAGCAACCTTGAACTAAGGCAGGTGAGCACAGTCATGGCATTAATCTGTTTTGGGATCCAACGACGGAAATGCTTAAAGACCCCATAGCACAGTTTATGACAAAAAGACTCGCACATAAAAAAATATGTTAGTGCATTTACCTTTTTGTTTTGTTCAGAAACTGAAAGGGCAAAATTATTATTTCGTAATGCAGTGTAATACAGAAAAAGTAAAGCGCCATCTGTTCTTTCCCATCTGAACTGCAACTAAAACTGAAACACGGTTTTCATTAACTTCCGCTATTCGACGCTAGGGGATCGGACGAACACAAAGCGGAATACCTATAGCTCTGTACTATTTCTTTTGAAAATAATCTCAGCTCCGCTATTCCGCACTAGATGGCGCTAACAGTAAGTTGTTAAAAGTAGTTAAAAAGTAGATGGCGTTAAAAGTTGGTACAAGCCAACTTTTAACGCCATCTACCTTTTGTAAAAGAAGTTGACAACGATAATAAATCCGTGTACGTTAACCCCAGCAGGAAAGTGTCTCCTAGAGTTATATGAGTGGAACGTTTAATTGGTGCCTTAGCTGCTGTAAATGTGCCCCCACATAAAAAATGTGTGCCCCTTGTCGTTTTGGAAAAAAACGGAAAAAACGATTCCTGCTGGGGTAACGTTTTTCTAGCAGGAAAATTCTAAACGAATGATCGGAGAGAGAAAATTTGTGCATGGCCAGAGAGCTTATATGTGTGCCAAAATGTGCCCCCAAAAATAAAATCTGTGCCCCTTCAGGTTTTCGAGATATTGCATTTCCTGCTGGAGTAACGTTTTGCAGAATCGTATATCTCTAAAACCATTGCATGTGCCCCTGTAGAATAAACATACACGAGTAGCTCTTAATGTGTGCCCCTTAGTGCCCCAATTAGATTTAAGAAAATATTTATAGTTTTCAAGTTATCGCGGTTTTATGAAAACCCGAAAAAACATCGCAGCGCCTAAATGAGACAAGTTATAAGTTCGCTGAAAACTGTATTCGGTCCTTCTTGACGCTAATAATAATCATACAAAGTTTGAAAACTGTTCATGCATGCGTTTTTGAATAATCTTGCTAAAAGTCACAACGATGGTGTCATAACTTTGACGGCAAAATACAAGGAACCGGCTCAATCCCAGATGTGGAGGTGTAAACCAAAATCTTGTGCCTTTAGTTAAAAATATATGGTGAAAATATTCAACTTGGAATGTTTCGCATTAAGTAAATATTAACAAAAATACAAAATATGTAAACAACGGCTGGTTATCCGACCAAATTCGAATGACTGCTAAAAAGCGACGGATTCATACATATCGATGACCTTCTTTATTGGACGTAATATACCTAAGCTGTTGTCCGTACAGTCGTGTTCAAAAGTTTTGGGGCTAATAAAAAAAATATTAAATGCACCTTGTGACCATATTAAATGAAACAGCTTGTTGATGTGCAACTTGACAATAGGCAAAATGGGTGGCATTTTGCCTATTGGCAAGTTGCTCCCTGCTTGGTATATATTATTGTTGTTATAGTTGCCATAGAACATTCTGTAAAAATCAAATCAAGTATTTAGCTATTTCGGCTAAAAAAGATACAGCCCTGTGACTGTGAAATGTCGAGTGTTGACGGATTGTGGTTGAGTCTTATGAATTCTTGTCATGATTTCTTTTTTTACATTGTTACTAGAAGTTATTAAGGGATTATATGTCATCAACCTAGCACAAGAAGAGAAAATACGTATTAAACAAAAAAGAAAACAAATTACTGAATCGATTTTGATGAAATTTCTACTGGACCAATCGGAAAGTATGTTCTTTTCAGATGAAAACAAACAAACTGATTTAGTTTTTTTTTTGGTTAAAAATAAATAAATAGGTAAAACTTAATGAAAAAAATCCAAGTACTTGATAAGTGTACAAGTATTTTTAAATAAGTCAAAACAATGCCACCCCTACAACCAAATAATTGTTATAAAATGCTTAAACGCCACTTTCACCAATTTAAAAAAAAAGTACACAGTATCAGTGCAACCGCATGACTCAACGCGGTCCTTGGCGTCATAACTGCAACTGTTTACCAATACCTAGTAATCATCCAAACGCACTTCCTAGTCAATAAACACTTCGTACCTATTATTCATAATAGAGCGACGTTACACTGTCTCTGTCACACTAATACCGTACACTAGCTGTCTCACTTTCTCCAAGCTAGACAAAGCGACTCCTTGCGACACGACGTCAGCGGATGCCGCGGGGCCAAAGATATATGCAGCGGAGGCGAAAAAAGGGAATCTTCTATTAATGATGAAAATCTTAATGTTATTTTATCTAACCTACGGCCTACAATAAATATATATACATAAAGACAAATACGGGCTTTTTATTTATATACATAAAAGAGCTACCTCTTTTTCGTAGTAGGTATTCATCGGGTGTGTAACGGTTGATATAATAACAAAAAATCTAACGTTCACTTGACCTAATTTCAGTTAATATACTTTTGTTTAATATAACGATCAGTTGAGATAATGAATTGTTGATATAATTTCATTTTATCTAATTTCTTATGATATAATAAACATTTCCTATAATGCACATTTGACATAATATTCATGTAGTATATTATTCATTTACTATAATATTCATAATCTCTAATAACTTTTAATATAATTTAGAAAATCTGATACGATTTTAAACGCCTGCTAGTATGGTGCTAGCAAAAATGGACTTTAGGGCACCCCGACTCGGACAGGTTAGGTTAGAAGTCTATTCGCTCGCTTCGCTCGCTCACACGACCCCGCCATCCCCTTCGTGGTTATTTTTTTATAAACCATCCAGAAGTAGGAGCCCCGCGAAACGGGGCTCCGTCGACCGAGCCCACCCTCAACCATGCATTGAATATTTTAAGATTTGGTTAGGTGCCATTTGAGTTAGGTTAGAACTGTGACCATTAAACATGAAAATTAGGTCAAATGAATGTTATATAAAAAGAATATTATACATATTGAAAATTATATAAAATGAACGTCATACTAAATGTTTTATATTAAATGAAAATTATATCATATGAAACATTAGGTCATATGAAATTAGGTTATATGATTTTATAGCATATGAAAATTATATTATATGAACGTTATTTCAAGTGAAATTAGAGCATTTGTTATTATATCATACATTACACACCCGTATTCATCACACATTTCATGAACTATATTTTTTTTAAACATCGGGACCATTGGGTCAAAGACCTGGCAAATATCTGGATCTATTTCTTTCGTTCACACATAAATTACTGGATGTATTTTATTGAAATTTTATTTTAGGCTACTTAATCATGTGTAAAGTCACAGAAACAGCTAGTAGAATATAATATAACAACTTTATTTTATTACTTTTCTACTTCAGTGTACTCAGGCACAACACATGTGAACCGGTTAGTGAGTAAAGTAAAGAAGGTCGTCGATATGTATGAATCCGTCGCTTTTTAGTAGTCATTCGAATTTGGTCGGATAACCAGCGGTTGCCTACATATTTTGGTTTTTTGTTAATATTTACTTAATGCGAAATATTCCAAGTTGAATATTTTCACCATATATTTTTGACTAAAGGCACAAGATTTTGGTTTACACCTCCACATCTGGGATTGAGCCGGTTCCTTGTATTTTGCCGTCAAAGTTATGACACCATCGTTGTGACTTTTAGCAAGATTATTCAAAAACGCATGCATGAACAGTTTTCAAACTTTGTATGATTATTATTAGCGTCAAGAAGGACCGAATACAGTTTTCAGCGAACTTATACCTTGTCTCATTTAGGCACTGCGATGTTTTTTCGGGTTTTCATAAAACCGCGATAACTTGAAAACTATAAATATTTTCTTAAATCTAATTGGGGCACTAAGGGGCACACATTAAGAGCTACTCGTGTATGGTTATTCTACAGGGGCACATGCAATGGTTTTAGAGATATACGATTCTGCAAAACGTTACTCCAGCAGGAAATGCAATATCTCGAAAACCTGAAGGGGCACAGATTTTATTTTTGGGGGCACATTTTGGCACACATATAAGCTCTCTGGCCATGCACAAATTTTCTCTCTCCGATCATTCGTTTAGAATTTTCCTGCTAGAAAAACGTTACCCCAGCAGGAATCGTTTTTTCCGTTTTTTTCCAAAACGACAGGGGGCACACATTTTTTATGTGGGGGCACATTTATAGCAGCTAAGGCATCAATTAAACGTTCCACTCATATAACTCTAGGAGACACTTTCCTGCTGGGGTAACGTACACAATAAATCCTGTGTACAGCGGCTATTGAAAACAACTATGAAATCTCCAGATGAATACTTCAAAATTAACAAACGTATTTCATAATTTATACCCTAATTTTTAATTTTCTATACTAAAATGATTTGGTGTCGACATAAAAATAACCTAGTAAATTAATTATCTAGTAACAGAGTGACTCTCACCAAGGACCACTGAATTATTCTCTGCAGGTGGACCTTCGCTGTTGTCGTGTTGTCACTGTATATTAATTATTAGTCCGGGGAATATACGCCGAATTTTAGGCTAACTTTGCACTAATTTTAAACAGCGATTTTTTCCATTTAACGTGTAGTGTATGGACAAGGGAGGGAATATGTTATTAAAATGTATACCGCGAAAACTTCACCCCGCGCGTACGTTTTATTTAAGAAAACATCTAATTTAAACATTACGTGGTAGAAAAAAACATTAACAGACATGTTTGTATGGAGTGTTTGTCGAAGTGGTATTACAAGCAGGTCAAAAAATCAATTAGGTCAGACAGAGCCTATAAATAAAAGCTAAACTTAATTTAATTATGTTAAATTTTTGCCTGAACCGCTATTGCAAAGAAACTTTTAATAAAATCTTGCGCTAGTATGTTTAATTTTGTTGGATAACATATTTAATTAGGTAATGTAATTCAAAATAAACCGGCTGTAACATTTTACTTGAGGTACAATTAAAAAAACGTAATTTTATTTTTATTTACATTTCCGAGGAAAATGTTTAATTCTGAAAAAATATACAGGATGGAAGAGACATCGACGCGAAAACTGATACCAGTAAATGATATTCAGTAAATAATTCTGAACCTCCGTTGAAATTTTTCGTCGGTTATTTAAAAAAAAAAACAGTTGTTTCATAGAAAAGTTCAATACCTACGCGGTCAAAATGTTTGGAACAGTACATTTTTTTATAATATATTTTTTCAATAACCGACGAAAAATTTCAATTGTCCCTCCGTCGAAATGTTTCGTCGGTTCAGGATGGAACCATCGAGTTTTCGCGTCGATGTCCCTTCCACCCTGTATTAGTTTTAAATTGTATTCCACCCTGTATTAGTTATTTTATACCCAATGTAACCAAAATTTCCCTGTCATTTGCCCTGATTTTCATTTTGCCTCAATTTTTATTCACAAAATCGCGTTTTTGTTTTTTTTACTTTGATGTAGTCCTGGAAAATGTTAAATTTTTATGTTTTATTTGAAGAGCTAATTTCAAAAACACGATTCAAGAAAAATATCGTTGCTAGGATTTAGTGCAGGGTTCAAATCTAATTTCCCCGGCCTATACTTATCGAGTACTTAATTTAAAAAAAAAGGTCGATCGCAGCTGTTGTTGTCTGTTTATTAATTACTAGCTGCGCCCCGCGGATTCACCCGCATAAGTTTCGATCCTGTGGGAATATCGGGATAAAAAGTATCCTATGTGTTAATCCAGGCTATAAACTATATGTGGCAAATTTTATCCAAATCCGTTCAGTAGTTTTAGCGTGAAGAAGAGACAAACATGTGTGATTTATCGTGTTATTTATTTTTAAGTTCCTTCGCAGCTGTCATTTTGAATCAGCGTTTAGATCAAATAAACACTTATCAAAAAACAGAATATGAGAGTAGAAAACAAACTTTTACACACAAAATCAAAGTGTAAAAAATTGCGTAAAAAAATACAAATCTGCACTAAGCCGTTTTATATGATTTTGATCAATAAGCCAAACGTCAGAGCAACGGAAACTTGATTAACTTCGCAGTTTTATGACACACAAATTTTATTTGAACATACCTACACATTTACGCACTAATTATTAAATGTATTTTTTTTCTTGTACGTCCATAGGAAAAAAGAAAGTGCCGCTACGATGACGTAGTTCCAGCGGAAACAGTTTTTGTTGAATAGCTCCCCAATGGTTGGATGCACAAATTTGTACTTACAATTACACGACGTCATACACTAAATATCTGCTAAACTGAAATTAAGTAATTCGTATTTTTTCCGCTGCGACTAAGCACACGTGTTTCTGGCAAATAAATTTCTTTAAAAAATAAATGAATGGTGCCTAAGTATCATTACAGATAGTGCAATCCACGACGACGCGCCCCACTCCGCGATTACTGTACTGTAAGCTGTACTTTAGTACGGAGCGGAGCGGAGTGGGGCGCGTCGTCGTGGATTGCGCTATCCTTGGGGCTTCATTCGCGACCCTCCTTATGGCTTATTCGTCTTTCCTATATTATTTTTGTTAGTTTTGCTTACTAGAAATCTAGCTGTACTTACGAAGACCAACATAATGAAGAAGGCGGCGATATAGGAGCTGCGCGCCGTCAGCATCGACACGAAACGGTAGTGTTCCCCCGTGATCACGTTTCTGAAACAATACGATGAGCGTGTGATAATGGTAACAAAACAACATCAAATTACGACTGATATTTCTGAACCCCCTGCGTTGAAATTATACGTCGATTAGAAGAAAAAATAAAAGAAAATACATTTATTTAGCACAGACGAAAATGTTCGGATAAGGCGGGAGGAAACGCCCGGGTGTCATCACTGCGTGGATCGCCCGGAGGACACGGTGGAGGTATGCCCGGCTTGGGCAGAGCACCGCCGTGTCCTCGTGGAGGCTATCGGTGGCGGGGATCTCTCGCGTCCGGCCCTGGTCCAGGCCATGGTACGGAGCGAGAGGGCATGGGAGGCCGTCACCTCCTTCTGCGAAGCAGTAATGCTCGCAAAGGAGGAGGCGGAACGCGTGAGGGGGAGGCAAATTTCGCGCCCTCACGCCCCTAGCCGCCGCAGGAGACGCCCTGTGCGTCGGGAATCAATTGCTGATTCCCGGCCACCGTAGGTGCGGGCTTGCGGACGGTGAGCAATGGGTAGCTCGCCGTCCGGTAAGGACCAAGCCCGGGTCGATGGCGCGTTGTGTTCCACGCACGTCTCAAAGAGTGTCAGCGAGTGAAGGGGTCCGATGAGACCATTGCCTGCCGGGGTTGCGGGAAAGTCCGAAAGGGATACCGTGGCCCCCTGGCATTGCACAGGCAACAGAAGGAACACGGGTGGGTTTTAGTCAGTAAGAGTCTGACACGCCCTCCCGCTCCACCCAGAGCGGGAGACGTCATTTGATGATTTCCCACCCAAAAAAAAAAAAAAAAAGGCGTTTAGAATCATGTACTGAATCCATGGTAACAGTTTTCACGGCGATGTCCCTACCACCCTGTATATGTGTTTCGTTCATATCCTTTATAGCAATGTGTATATTCTAACGGCAGGCGCATGTTTAGAGGCCATGATCATGTTAGGCAACACGGGAAATATATAAACAAGAGGGATCTCGTTTTCTCAAACTTTGCAAATATGAGGATTTGAAACCTGTCTCGGGCAAAATTGCCCTACTTCTAAAAAAAGTCTAGTAGTAAAAACAGCCACACGGGTCGAACCATCAGGTGAAGCTACGCTTGCCGGGGTTGGTCCGTTGACGGGTGACCATCTTTACATACCGAGACTCCTGCGTGCCTCAGAAAGCACGTTAAGCCGTTGGTCCCGGCTGTCAATCGTGGATCTTTGACAGTCGTTACGGGTCGTCAGAAGCCCACAAGTCTAACAACCAGTTTTACCAAGGGGTATCGTATTACCCAGTAAATGGGTTGTGGAGGTCAGATAGGCAGTCGCTCCATGTAAAATACTGGTACTCAGCTGCATCCGGTTAGACTGGAAGCCGACCCCAACACAGTTGGGAAAAGGCTAGGCAAATTGATTGATTATTTTTAAACATTTTACAATTGATGATGATAGTCTCGCCTCCGAACACTTGGTTCTGACGGAATATGGGTGTGCTAGTATTTCTGAACTTCCCGTACCTAAGTTCAGAAATACAAGCACACCCATATTCCGTTTCGGAAATTAACGCGTTATATTTTAATATCAAACTTATGAACCAATTACCTTAAATATCCCTTATTATCTTCCTGTTCAGCCAGTGCCTTGATAGACGCCATGAGCAGGTCATCATACCCCAGAAACTCGTCAAGCACGAACCGCGAGAAGGGGTCTCCGAAGCACGCATCATTTTGAGGGTCCAATGTAACAATCTTCACTGGGATTTTGAGGCGCAGGCGAGCGCTCGGCGATAGTCGCAAGAAACCGTACTCCAATGAATATTCGAGTATGTAGTCTTCATCTGAAATTGGAAAGCGACAAACATACATATTAGCATATCTGTGTGTATACATTTATTGTGATTGAACTCAAATGATAGAAATAAGACCATTGTTAATTTGAAATAGGGCAACTAATGCCCTTATTACCAGTACGGTCGGTGACCCGAGATAGATCTCCACCCTACCCAGCAGGTTACTTGGTGAGGTGTATCTCAGACTACTTGTCTACTAATCTCTATCAATTCCATGACTACATTTCTACAATTCCATGAAGCGCTAAGGACGGGTTATCCTTTTTTTCCAGGAATCTCAAATTTTCTTCTAATATTATCCCCAACTTGTTCTTTTTTATTTGTTTTGTTATTTCTTTGCGTCATGTTTACCGCAAATAAACTTTTTTTTTTCTTTTACATTTAAGTACTTTAGTTTGCTTTCGGACTGTGTACTGAAAGTCTCCATTTAGCTCAGGTACGGACGAGCGAATTTTTCCCGCGGCGATTACTTCGCGCACTGGATTTTCAACTCTCTGCATAACGCCGAAAATTGAAAATTCAACAGTGTTTTTTTTCGACGTGCTGAGATGCACTCTGATGAATTCTCAATGCTAGGCTAAACACCGAGAGTTGAAAATCCAATGCGCGATAAAATCCCGCCGCGATATTTTTACGTCCGTGCAATCATGGGCATAGACATTAGAAAAATAGCGGTTATCTTATCAAACTATCTTTATTTCGATATAAACGTATAAAAATCCGTTATTTCACGTTTCAGACGATCATCATAAATACAAAGCAAAAAACATTAAAAAATATACCTATTCTAAAGTGCAGTTATTTCAACAATATTACACAATAACTGTCGTTATTTGTCTAATGCTACATTAAATTTAACGGAGTAGGTATAGTCCAGCCGAATTCGGTAGTAAAAACTTTCACTATACATTTGGTTTATTCATATTTGACGTGTAATATTTTAATTACTACAACTAACTATATGTCATACGAGTGGCATTATAATAAGCTTATTAGTTTTTACATCAAAGGAAGCCTTTTCAATGCTTGCTAGTAACTTCAAAATAAACTCTCGTGTTCATGCCTTCTCTGTATGAGAAGAGGCGTCTGGCCTGCAATCGGAGAATAATAGGCTGATATTATTGTATTATTATTATTTTAAAGGTCTTTGACATTATACACTTCTGGACACATCTATTGGCCCACCTTGTATTTTCAGTTTCGTTTGGTCCTAGCTAAAATTTTATATTAGGTCGAGCAAAAAGTTTTTATGCAGTTTTGAACCTGGCACATTCACAATTTCATTCAATAGTCTTTTTTTGAATTTCGAACACAGAATTTAAAGAAACAAAAGACAATTTGGAGCCTGTTTGTTGATATCAAACAATCGAATACTAAGAAAACTTGGTTTTATTGGTTTACTTGGATTTAATTCTTGAAAAAGTGATTGATATCTTTGGTTTTGCAACAAACATCTCTTGTTGTCGTCTCGAGCGTTTCGCACAATGCTGCTTTGAAGAGAGGGTTGCTTATGGCGGTGGCTCATGGACTGTCTGGGGCGGTATATCCGCGAGCGGCAAAACTCAACTTGAGGTTGTTACAGGACCACGGCTGCCAACATTAAATGCTGAAAGGTACATTCGTGAGTGCTTAGAACCTCACGTGATACCATACGCGGACTATGTGGGCCCAAATTTCCTTTTTATGCATGATAATGCAAGAGCCCATGCGGCCGGCATCGTCAGGGAATATCTTCGGGATGTGAACATCACAGTTATGGACTGGCCAGCCAGAAGCCCAGACATGAACCCCATTGAGCACATGAGGGACGAGCTAAAAAGACGTGTTAGGGCTCGTCAGCCAGTTGCCCAGACGATGCAGGAGTTGAAAACTGCCATAGAAGAGGAATGGGAGATGATCCCTCAAAATTTCATAGAGCGGTTGATAAACTCTATGCCTAATCGTATGAGAGCTGTGGTAGATGCCCATGGAGGCAACACGCGTTATTAAATTAAACCTTTATTTGATAAAACATGTTTTTTATTCAAAAATCAATTGCCTTTAACAAGGCGCATATCCGACTTGTTATGCGTAGCTCCATGTCGTATGGTATTCTGAATTCAAATTTAAAACAATACGATCGAAAAAGATGGTAAAATGTATCAGGTTTAAAACTGCATCAACAGTTTTTGTTCAATCTAGCAATCATATTTCGGTAGGGGCCATCGAAACCTAAACTCTAAGGTGGGCCAATAGATGTGTCCAGAAGTGTATCTCGAGACCCAGCAAGCGTAGCATGACCACCATAGAAACGGGTTTTGTCGACGGAATAATAGATAAAATGACAGATTGTGATTGTGAATCTATCTTTTTTCTTCCGTCGACAAACGAGCCTCTGCGAGTTGCCTTCGGCCCCTCGTACGCCTTTCAAAGGACCCGACCCCAGCACGAAACCCGTTGCTATGCGTGCTTGGACGCAGGGGCCCGTTAGACATTTTTAATTAAATAATATTGTTGAATACTCCAGATTTCGAAAGAAGGAGGATATGCATCCGACGCGTTTTGTCGTTCAAAATGTGAAGGTCATCACTTCTTTCGTTACTTTATTATGTAACCTATTGTCTTTATTTGCCTGGCTCTTGCAAGCATGTTTTGCTGACCTTTGTAACAACTGGTTATTTGAATGGTTGTCCAAAACTTAAGTGGAACCTTCGAGCTTGTATCTTGGGGATCGGTACAAAAATTATAATCGCCAATTACCTCAAGTACTAATTATGTATTTACGTACCTTTTGATGAGTCGTTGGAAGCTGACTCATCCAGAGATTCCTGAAAATAAAGAAAGAAATTATAATTAGATTTACATTTATACATAAAATCACGCCTCTTTTCCATGGGGGTAGACAGACAGAACGCCACCTGCACCAATCCTTACATACATATTCCTTTTGCATCACACATAAGATCAGTAGGTATATGTAATTAGATGTATTGCTTACGATTTCTCTGCCTTTACAAAAATAGCTACCGAAATAATAAGTTATTCGTGTTGATTATAACACAATACTCTGTTTTTATCTTCACATTGTATGTTTATGTATGCAAGTATGTAAACACGAGCGTCATTTAGGCAAAATTATGCTTGGTTCATTAACATAAGTTGTATTTTGCGAATATTATATACAGTTTTATCATGATAATCGTCGTCATCATCATTTCAGCCGAAAGACGTCCACAGCTGGACATAGGCCTCCCCCAATATATATTTTTAAGTAGGTAGCCTTCATGTTGATAAATAAATTAAAAAACGCTATGCCTATTCATAAAAAGTCACCAAAGCTAGCGTTTTTAATTTAGTTATCAACATGAAGACTAGTTGACTGGAAAAAAAACTATTTAGTCCGTCAGTCAGATAATACAAAAATATTAGACACATATTTTTTTTCTTTAACATACTAATAAAAAATGGTTTAGATAAAACGCATTAAAGTTGGAGAGTGCAGGGCTCGCTACGTCACAAGTCAGTATAAAATCTACCGGGGAGTGACGTCATGCCACATTTTAACGTATTGCCTACTCAATGTACTGCCGTAATCCATTGATTACGTAAAAAATAAAAAAACGTGTCCAATATTATTTTATAATCTACGAGAAGGAAAATTATTTATTTATTTCACTAAAATTATGTGTTGTTCTTTAGAATAATAACATAACTTATCATCACGCCTTGTTTCTGCGAAGGGTTTGAGTTGAGTGTACCTAGATATAGTACACCCACATTTCGCCAGTTATGTTTAAGTCCCATAATATAGGTTAGTAGTTTTATTGGGGGTCCCTTTTTTTAAATAATTATGTCGATCAACCAAGATTTAAAATATCAATTAAGAAATAAAATTAAACTGAAAGAAACATTTTGTAATATTATTTCATGAACAAAAATAACAAAGTAAGTAATTATTATCAATGTGAAAAATGGCATTGTTCTTACTTTGAACCGTCTGTCTGAAACCTGGAGTAAAGTTGATGCAAACTAAAACTCAAAAAAACTATTTTTAGATTAAGTTTTAGTTACAAATTTTACAGTTTACTTAGGGTCCGCTTAAAATAGGTTGGTCCGCCATTTGGTGACTCCTGTTATATATAGGGGATCGGTAAATAAAGTAGATTACCCTAAGATGGGCGTCAAATTTAATCATTCTGAGTGCATAATATTTATACTATTTATGTACATTATGAAAATTATTAGGATGCGTCTATCGCGTTTTGCTCATTATTTACACGCACGCAGCACGGTTTCACTAATTATAAGCTAACATTAAACGTTTATCTAATTGATATGAAACCTCTATTATCGATTTAAAGGCTGCGGGCACGTAATCAGTGGCGAGGAGCGATGTCCGAGAGGGTGGTGGCGACGGTACAATATTGTTCCACCCCACCGCACCGCTTGGTCATCGCTCCTCGCCGCTGGTTTCGTGCCCGCAACCAGTCTCCATAATCTTTCTAGATTTTTATCTGATGTGTAAAATACGTAAATTGTTTAGTCAACCAAATTGGGTTTATCACTATTTTGAATAGAGCAAGCAGTGCACTTGAAAGTAAATACAATATCCTAATCTTTAGTCTTTTGGGCCCTAAACCTAACCCAACTGCATAATTGGATAACCCTTTATTTATAATCGTGAATAGTGAATAAGCCCTAATGGAAAAACAAACAATTCATGTGAATTTTTTATTTGTGGTTCAAAGGAATCTTTTATTTTTTAAAGTGGTGGGATATGGTCTATGGTTGGTATAACTCAGCTCCGGGCTTATTTGCTCCTGGTGAAGATCAGCAATGAAGCCCTGAGGCAAACAACTAATGCATTTCACAATGCTCCATATGGGCAAACTCTCGTAGTGAAAGTAATAAATGATTCAAAGATAAAAAAGAAATAGATACATATTTTTTTATTTTTTTTAACGTTGCCCCACACTAGGAATTTCTCCTGTATTGTGGGTGCAATTAAAAACATTTAAACTCACATACACAAACAGCCAGACCCGGAACTGCTTGTAGGTCATACAAATATTTGTTCCGTGCAGGAATCGAACCCGCGACACGCAGTGCAGCAGTCAATCGCTTAACTACTGCGCCAACCGTGCCGTCAATTCTAAGAGATTTAATTAAATATGTGGCACACTTCAAAGTGGGTAAGTCAGTACACTCAGTAGGTACAACCAACCTAACTGATAGTTGATAAGATTAGACAGCAACAACAAATTTTTTATCTGTACCTGGGGTCAATGGACTCAGATGTGAAGTAAACAAAATAATTAAATTAATTATAACTAACTGTACCTTAATAACTGATAAACATATTCAACAAAACACCAGGTAATAATCCCTAACCTCATACGTCGCCTATAGTGGAAAAACTCCCAAATTAGATGCAATGTATTAAACACAAAAGAGGTATACTCACATCCACCAATTTGGAATCTCTATCAATATCCTCAACAAGTCCCATTATTCCTTCCCAAATAGACGAAGAAGGTTCTACATCTTCTCCGGACACTATGGTTGCATTGAGATCTGTCTCCTCATCTGTGCTACCTTCCCCTTGGGGCTTCATGTAAGCAGTTTCTATGACTTTGTCAGATGGAGGAGCTTCTGCTTCATCGTGAACTCGAGTGATGTTGCCATAGTCTGTTCCATCGCGGATGTAATCATCGTCGTCTATGTCATCGTTTGTTGAGGACTCAATGTTGATGAACCTGGAAATGCAGATTAGACAAAAAATGTTAACAATAGTCTATGTTACAAAGAGCAGAGTTTTACTAAACATGTCAGCATTATAAATAATTCTGGGAGTAACTAACTCAAGAACAAATCTATAGTGACTCAAAACATGGTTTACAGCTTGAAATTTAAAATGGTTCCATATTTCATAAAAAATATGCATTACTTTTTGATGATAATTTATCATTGCATTGAGAGAGATGATATTTTCAGAATATTGAGTTTGTCTTACAGCATAGGCATCAAAATAAATTACTATGCTTGAAAATACTACAGAGTGTGACTAAGATTTTACTTATTTTGGAACAAATAGTGTATATAGATATAATACTACAGTATGCGCAAAACTTTTTAAGCTCTCGGAAGTGGCACGCGAGTGGCTACTGCAGTAAGTAAAAAATGTTTCACAGCTTACATTAAATGATTTTGCACTCATTGTGTCCTGCGCGGTTTAGTACTCGGGCCTACGTTCAGAGGGCTCATAAAGTTTTGCGAGAACTGTACAATGGGCTAACAAATCAACAGCTCTACATGATTATTATCTTTAGAACTAGGAAATTATGATGATGCAACTGACATTGAATTCGTCTTTACCAAGATAGGTTCAATGACTGAATAAAATTATAGTTATGATAGCTTAGCTTTTAAAATCTTAATTGCAAATTAGTTTCTAGCGGAAACACGAATACCACTCTTGTACCACTTTTTATTATTTTTCATATCTAAACAATCCCCACCTTATTGTTAGTGTTCACAAAATGTTTATGGACAAGTTAAAACCACTGATTTCCATCAAAGAAATTAAAGAATTACGAGGACCACACTAACACATAATAACACTAAATCAAGTAACAATCACAATGTACTTCGTAATATTGAAGGTTTCATTAACATATGCATTAATTACAGTTTGAACAAAAACACATAAATAAATACTGTTTACTGGCTGTAAAATTGTAACTAATACATAAATAGAATACAATCACAAAAATCATGTCAGAGAAGTGTGCCAAAAATAAATAAGTACAAAAAAAACAAATAACATGACATATGAATATTTCTTGAGTGGGTTTTGATGCTACTATAGCTAATTCAAACTTACATGTGCAGAAAATTATATTATAAGAGCTTAGAGCTAAGAGTAACATTCGCAAAGTAAATATTTATAAGTTTTTATTCAAACCTCAAAAGTCACATTTATTTTTACCCTTTACTAGGAATTTGGTGACAATACAATAGACATTTTGATAAAAAATATTTACATAATCTATTTTCAAGTAATCAGATATATTTTAATCTGATTTAATATCAATAGAAATAAAAGAGATCCTGCTTATTAATAGACAAACTTAATACTGAACAAACATTTAAAGTGTGTCGGCTTATTTTCTAGTTTAAACATAGAATTCTTTATGAAGGCTGCATAACCATATAACATAAAGAAAATGCTTGTCATTGTCCAGTATACAATAGTATATTTGAATACACATAATTGAAATGTCTGTTTGTAATGTCAAAATAACAGCTTTTTACTAAATGAAAATATATTCAGTACATATAAAAAAAACCTGTCTGTTGTCTGTTTGTTCAGCCTAACCTTCCAAATGGCTGGACCGATTTTGATACGCAAGCAAAAGAATTAGGGTCAACGCAGGCAAAGCCAACAAGCGACAACAGCCAGTAAACTATAATAATTCTAAACAATATCTTACCCTTCAGTGGCTAGCATCCCTAACATAGAATTGAGCTCTTCTTTATCCTTTTTCAGTTTCCTCTCCTTGGCATAACTCTGCTCAATAGTATAGTCCTGCGTTGGGTTCCTCATTATCTCAACTCTCAATATGCCATCCCTAGGCCATGAGTCCTTCACATGGTTCAAGCATGTTGTAGGAGATCTTGAAAATGCTATGTGTATATACGCAAGGACAAAAAAAGCAACCAGAGCTTTCAACAACACAAGGAACTCAAAGAATCTCCGCACAGGCCTGGGAAATGTCCGAGCATAAGCCAGTGCAAATTTAAAAAACAATGCATGAAATAACCTCTCTCTCATATTAAACAGAGGGTTTTGATTATTATTTCTATTTCTATTCATTATTGGATTTATTATGGGACCTCCGGGCAACAAGTTGTTGTCCACATTGACTCCAGGTGGCAAGTTATTCATTATCTGTGGCCCACCAGCGCTCATATCTTTGTTATTGTTTCCGTTTTCACCCAATTTTTCCGTCAATTTGTTATAGAAACGACATTCTAATTATCTGCAAGTGAAAGTTTTAACTTTATTAAAAACGAGAATTTAACCTTTAGTATAATGTCAAAGTTAGAGGACACAGAGGCAAATGATGCCAAATAAAATAACTGTTACGATGAATAGACACATCCAATTAATATTAAATGGGGCAGTAGTCGCATGAATTATAAAAATCCAGCTCTGGACTCTCAGTGGAAAATTTAATAATAACGACATATGGAAAGAGAAACCCCGATATAAATAAACATTGAAACAATAAAACGGAAAAAACAATTGGTGCAATATGGGCAATCAGAAATAAATAACAAGCATTACTGATGAGGTGAATGAGTTTAGTATTCAGTAATTTTAGGCCAAAGAGTAAAAGTAAGTGGTTAACATGTTAGCATACATACCCCTGAACCTAAGTCAAAAACAGTATAATCACTTGTTGATCCGTATCTCTAATATATTTTGAGTGATTTTCAACCATTAATTATTCTTAATATTTTATTTTAACCTCGCAATTCACTTTCTATTTGTTAATTATGAGATAAATAAAAAGGAAAACTGTCAAAATCTTGACATATCAACTTGTCACTTGACGTAGGAAGCCAAAGC
Organism: Xanthia togata; assembly: GCA_963853775.1. Lineage (NCBI taxonomy): Eukaryota > Metazoa > Arthropoda > Insecta > Lepidoptera > Noctuidae > Xanthia > Xanthia togata. The sequence goes on from OY970805.1 coordinate 11,023,380, forward strand.
GTTCGTTCAAGTCGTTGATTGGTGCGTTCATTTTGTCTATTTGTTTATGGTTATTACAGATAATCTACGCACTTAATTTTATAGCATATATATTTTCTATCTCAGTGTTCTAAAGGGTCGATATCTAAATTATAAGGAATCAAAAGATTTAAAATTTGAATTCCAAATTCTCGCTACACTACAAAATAACTGCCTTCAAATAGGAATATAAATATAGTTGTATATTAGGTTTTACTGTTATTTCTGCCTGCATTCCGTATATTTATTGCACTGATTCATTTAGTTCATGAAATACCTGCTAGATGGCACTACACATTGGTTTCAAACTTCCTAATTACCCTGGAAAAGAATCATATTACATAAAATCATTAACTACTCAACATAACCATATTTGTAAAAAAAAAAATAGTTTTACCACTGATTTTACCTACCTACCTATGCTATCACAAAACCAAGCGCTGTCACCGCGCCGGGACTTCGTCGATCCGATGCAAACTTTGTAAGGCCGTAGGCAGGGGAGGGGGTTCTATGCTATGGGGTTTGGTTTCCGCACGTAGTCCGTCATTTGGACCATTGTGCGTGGGCCATGGCAGCCGTTTGGTGTTTATTCCAACCAGCCCACCTCCCTCTAGAAGTTAATTAAAACTCATGGTCTGTTCAGAACATATGTAACCCGAAGGGTTCTGTTCTAATCTGAGTGACGCCTGTGCATACAAGTGCACATGCGTGATGATTTCCTCAGCCTCCATGCACGCCCTGGAAGGAGGACTGTCCGTTATGCCTACTGTGTAGCGAGCATTGAGCCGTGATGGTCCCCGTCACCAGACGCAGGCCGTTCCTGTCTAGGCATAATGCGCCTAGTTAGCCTGCTATCCTGCCTGCAGCATGGTGTCGAGGTCCACCAGTTCTTCGCTTTTGTGTGAGTGAACTCCTATAAACCACCTTCGTAATTGGTTGAAGGACATGGGTACGATTGGCTCGGGTCCACTCCACAGACTGCCGTGCTTCCTCCTTCCTTCTTCCTTTCTTCTTCTTCTTCCTTCGTCCACAGACTGACAGGCCGTGGATCCTCATCTAGCAAGTTCATCAGCCTAGCGATCCGGTGTGTCCTTTTATCCATAGCAGTGTCACCGTGTTGCGGCTAGATATCGTTAATTGTTCTAGTGCCTTGTGACATTCTAGTGTCAGCTTCGAGGTAATATATATTTTTTCCGTAAGGATTGGAGAACTGAGGCTCTGTCAAAGAGACGCTTCTAGGGCGTGGACCGCTTTTATGATGCCCACATACTCCACCTGATAGACGGTGTTGAACATTCCCAGTGGGCTGGATATATTTATGTTGAAGTCGTGTGAGAAGACTCCGACTCCGGTACTGCAGTCCGTCTTCGATCCGTCGATGTATACTCTCATCTCTTTCGAGCCTGAGTAGTCACGCTGTCCTTCTGTAAGTATTATGTTGTAGTGCCTCTGAAAGTGGTGTGTTTTCGGGGCTTTGTCGCAGGGTGATGCCATCATTGGCCTTCGTTTGATCGCATCATGCTTTTTAAGTGTGTGCACTGCCACAGGGATATGTCGGCTTTTGTAGTGATATAGTTCGTATGTTTTGCCCAGTTCAGTCGTTTATCCAAAAAGATGAAAGAAGAAACCAAATACCTGAGGTATTTGTACCTGAGTTGAGAGGCTTAGGGTTGTTCCAAAGAATCACGGTAGTTGTAGTGTCGTCAGTTTACTCTTTTTTTTAAGAGAATCAGTTCGGTTTTTGTAGGGTTCACTGAGCATTCCTGTACTATATTCAGGGCTTGACGCATTAGGTTGCGTAGAGGTAATCATCGGCGAAGCCTACGGTGAAATAACCTTTTTCATTGACTGTTTTGATGAGGCTGTCTACTATCAGGTTCCATAGAAGTGGCGAGAGATCGCCCCCTTGCGGGCAGCCCTTCGCAAAGATGGCCCTCGTAGTGTCATTTACAGTGACTTGTACAGCTCTCAGTTTGAGCATGTTGGTGATCCAGCCACTCAGGGTCGAGTCTATGCTGTGTCTGTCGAGGGCCATGTTTATACTGTTGAACATGGTTTTGTCAATGGCGCCCTCAATGTCAATGAAGGCGGCCAGTGCTGAGCATTTATGGTCCACTGCGCATTCAATTTTAGAAACCACGTTGTGCAGCGCTGATTCTGTTGACTTACCTGTGGAGTAGGCATTTTGTTATTTGTGAAGTGGTTTTACCCGGAGAGGCCCCTCTCGGATGTACCTGTCACAGAGTCTCTCGAGGGTTTTCAGTAGGAAGGATGTAAGGCTTATGGGCCTATAAGCCTTGGGTTGTGTATAATCGGTCTTGCCAGGTTTGGGTAAGAAAATGACTTTCACCTCGCGCTATGCGAGAGATATGGTGCATGGTAAGATATGGTATGGTAAGTGCTATGCAGCTTCGATAGATCTCCACCAGCCATGGCGTTAGATAATCTACCCCCCACTGTAGCAGGGCTGGGAAGATGCCATCCAGCCCTGCCGACTTGTACGGCTGAAAGGTGTTGATAGCCAACTTTACTCGGTCTTCTGTTACTATGTTGCGGGCTCTTGACCAGTCTTGATTCGTTGGGGTTGATTCTGGTTCAGCCTTCCACGTACTGTCCTCTCTACAGTCTGGGAATTGAGTCTCGAGAAGGACCTTATTGGTTTCATGGTCAGTTATTGTGTATGAAATATCGGGTTTCTTAAGCGCGTCGAGAGTTCGATCCTGATCGGTTGATAGGATCTTCCTTACCCTTGCGGATGCGGCTTCATTATCGGTCTCGAATGATTCGCAGAATTTACACCATTCTGTTCCTCTGGCGGTTCTGATCTGCTTTTTGTAAGTATATTGGGTCTCTTTTAATCTGTTTAGGTCTTATAATTTAATTAACTTGTTTTTTGAACCTACTAGGATTACGGCATCTTCGGCAACTTGTCTTGATAATATATTTAGTGATTGTGATGCCAAAAATAAATTAGTGTTAAGTGACCTAACGTCTGACCACTGTGGTTTATTAGTTAGCTTCCCCATGCCATTACATAAAAAGCAGCAAAAAATAGAATGTAGGCCTTATACAGCTAGTCGTTGCAAACAGTTTAAAAATAATATAGCTCATAGAATTACACCATCTATAGTAGAACACGAGAATCCTAATGAAATCTATGGAGCCCTTTTTGATGTTGTGCAAAAGGAGTACCAATCTACTTTCAAGACCAAAACTATTAAAATTAATGGCACCTCCGTTGGCTTTAACCAATGGGCCACTCCAGGTATTTATAAAAGTAGAGCGAGACTATACGAGTTATATGGTTTGAAAAAATACAGATTTGACACACCTTTTCTAGAGTATGTCAAAAATTATTCAAAATTATTTAAAAAGGTTAGTGTTTTTGCTAAATCTAAATTTTTAAGCGATTTAATTAAAAATTCCAATAATAAAGTAAAAACTACTTGGAAAATTATTAACAATGAAACGGGTAAATCGGTTAAGCAAGATAAACAACTTGAGATTATGGTCGACAATAAATTAGTTACTAAAGCAGCTGACGTAGCTGAGGCGTTTAATGAATTTTTTGCCAACATACCTATAACTACGACTCGCTCCTTAAATTCGTCCCCGTCTAAAGCTGAAAACCTTTTGCTTAGTAGTGTTTCTAAAAGTAGTATCTTATTTAGCTTCGAACATGTAACGCCTCGTGATGTAGTTAATGTTTTTAACACACTCAAGTCTAAAAACACTGGTGATTACTGGGGCATCTCCATTAAACTTTTAAGTAATATAATAGACATCGTAGCCCCCTATCTAGCTGTTACTTTTAATAAATGTGTTGATTTAGGAACTTTTCCTGACCTCATGAAGAGTAGTAAAGTCATACCATTATTTAAATCAGGTAATAAAAATGACGTTGGCAATTTCAGGCCTATTTCTATATTACCAGCATTTAGCAAAATATTTGAAAAGTTAATACTCAAGCAGTTGTTAAGGCATTTTAATTTAAATAGCCTCCTTCATAATGAACAATATGGCTTTACAAAGGGTCGTTCGACTACAGATGCGGGTGTTGCTCTCCTGAAACACATATTTAACGCATGGGAGAACTCTCAAAATGCTATTGGAGTTTTCTGTGATCTCTCCAAAGCCTTTGATTGCGTGCACCATGACACGCTTTTGCGTAAACTGCGTCATTATGGTGTGCTAAACGAAGCTCTCAACGTTTTAAATTCATATTTAAATAATAGGTCGCAATGTGTAGATGTTGATGGTGTAAAATCTTCCGGGCTACCAGTTCAGTTAGGTGTACCTCAAGGCTCAATACTGGGTCCATTCTTGTTCTTAGTATATATCAATGACTTACCATTCTATTTAAAGGGTATCTGTGAAGTTGTACTGTTTGCAGATGATACCTCTCTTATTTTTAAAGTAGACAGGAATAGACAAGATTTTGACAATGTAAACAGTGCACTGTCAATGGTTACGGATTGGTTTACGACAAATAACCTAGTTCTCAATGCCAAAAAAACGAAATGTGTAAAGTTTGCCCTTCCAAATGTTAGAAATCTAGGACCCAACATCGTCTTAGATAAAGAGGTGCTTGAAACTGTAAACTCGGCAGTTTTTCTGGGCATAACAGTAGATGCCAAACTTCAGTGGGGCCAACATATATCGAGCCTAGCGGGAAGGCTCAGTTCGGCCGCCTACGCCGTCAGAAAAGTAAGACAATACACTGACGTTGATACAGCTCGGTTAGTCTATTTTAGTTATTTTCATAGCGTTATGTCCTATGGTATTCTGCTGTGGGGCAAAGCTGCAGATATTCAAAATATATTTGTCCTCCAAAAACGAGCTATTCGAGCAATTTACCAGCTAGGTGCCAGAGTTTCTCTGAGAGATTTTTTCAAAGATATCGGTATTCTCACAGTGGCATCACAATTCATCTTCGCCAACATCTTATTTATTAGGCAAAATATACACTTATACACTAAAAACAGTGATATTCACAATGTTAACACAAGAAGTAAGGATAAACTACGTGCTCCCTTTCACCGGCTTCATAAGGTTCATAACTCATTTGTTGGGCTTGGTATAACCTTTTATAACAAGCTACCCTCTTCTTTGCTAGATTTGCCTTTTAATGCGTTTAAAACTAAATTAAAGTCCAACCTTTGTTCAAAGGCATACTATTCTATCAACGACTACTTAAATGATAAGAATAGTTGGTCGCTGTGATTGGCTCAAGACAATGTTTATGTTCTTTCTCCAGAATTAGCCTACCTACTGACAGGTTATATAAGCTTAGGTAAATTGTTCATTTTATTTGACTTTATATGTCAATTTATTTTAATTTTATTAATTTTTTGTTGACATTATCTACTCATTAAAATGATTTTCATGAGTTGTATTGCAATATGTGGTTAGCTAGCGACCTCGACAAACTGATCATATTTTATTTTTTTCCTGAAAAACTGGCAGCAAGTTCGTCATGCTCCCTTAGATGTCACTGCTTGCGGTAGCGTCGGGGGTCGGGTTGCCTCCTTCCCTCAAATATGGCGAGGGGGGTAATGGCTGATCTTTGCGTTAAGCTCGTGAACGGGTGCTGCTTGTGGTGACTGGTCGTCTTGCTGATCATGGTTTTGTTATTGTTATTAGTAATTAACTGTTTATTTATTTTACCTCGATGGTCCTAGTTTATCAATTATAACTCTAGTTACAGCTATATGTAAGCGGGCACGCCCTTTATGCCTGGAGGCTTTATTTTCTTTTTTAGATATTCTTTACATTTAGTTATTTTTATTTCTGCTTGAGTATAGATCTCGATGTTTTTTGGTTGGTATATTGGCGTGTGCTAGCTGTCATATGGCTAATAATTTAATGTTTTGTGTTGTGTTATGTAAATTATTTTGCATAAGTACTTATTGTATAGAATCATTTTATTTTTCCTAATTGAACAGACAGCTGTGCTGCTGGGGAGTTTGTTGCGCCACTTCTTCTTCCCAGCGAAAGCACTAGGAAGTGGTGAAGGGTGGGCGTTTTGTGGGACTGTCTTATGTAACTTTGACGTTCGAAAAGTGCTGATTCTCAGCCTAATTTGAATAAATGACTTTTGAATTTTGAATTTTGAATTTTTTGAATTTCTTTGTATATCTCCCAGTCAGTGTTTTTGGCTCTGTTAAATTGCTTACGCAGCGCATCTCTGAGTTTACTAAGTTCAGCATTCCACCAGGGGTTCAATTCCTCTCGTCCTTGGTTCGTGGTGCTCTTAGTTTGCAGCATGCGTGGTATGCTTAGGTATTCTGATAGCTTTGTCACGGTGTGTTCTTTGCTTAACCGGACTATCCTGTGGATGCCTTAAGCTACTAACTTAAAGCCTCCAGCCAGGGGCATAAACTATTCTAGGTTAATTAAGCGAACGCTCACTAAGGGCACCCCCTGTGGGGTACGAACCTCGGCTTAGGGCGTCGCTGGCGGCTGGAGGGCAGCAAGATGGGACAGGCTGGATCAAACTGATATTAATATTATTATTAATTGGGGAATTTAAAGCTACATTTCTCTGCATTACGCGGGCTGGCGTTTCTGCGAGCAAGGGTCGGGGGGGAGTATTATTTACTCGGGAGGGTCGCGGTCGCGGAGGACCTCGGCGGCGAGGTCGGAATGCGGGTCTTTTTTTATTGTGCTGGTGTCCCTATTGCTTTCCTGGAGGAGGGTTATAGGGTCATTTGGGTCGGTGAGAACATGCCTCGGATGGCGGATCTTACTGATTCTAGAGGGGAAATAACTGGCCGCTTTAACAATCAGAGGGTTGCGGTGAAGGGCGACTTTATCAAAGAAACGCTTAGAATTGCGATTTAGAAATTGGGCTATAGTGGGGATTTTTAGGTCGAGATGGAGGATCTCGTTCCTAACATACCAGGGTGCTCCCGTTGCCATTCGTAGGAAACGGTTTTGGAGCGTTTGCATTCTATGCACGTGTCGGGGTTTGGCTTGTGCCCAGGCGGCGCACGCATAGGTCATGATAGGGCGGATGCACGCCAAGTACGTTCGCAATTTGCACCTAAGTGACAATAGGGAAGATGACTAAAAAAATGTTTTTTGTCCGTAATGTAGATTATGAAAAAATAACGTACACGTCTTTTTTCATTATTTACGTTATCAAAAGATTACGGCGATAAATTGAGTTATAATGTGCCATGACGTCACTTGTATGTAGATTTTATCCATACTTGTGACGTATCAACCCCCACTCCCCAACTTTAATGCGTTGTATCTAAGTCATTTTATATTAATATGATAAAGGAAAAAATACGTGTCTAATATTTTTTTATTATCTGACTGACGGACTAAATAGAATTTCTTTTTTTTGACCCAGGCATCATCCCTATTTGCTACGCGCATTTCGCATGGAGTGGAGTCTTGAGTGAAAGCGGCTCGCGAGCGGGCCTGCTTTATGTGCTCTGAAAATGACAGTTTTTCATCCAGGACCGTGTGGTCCTGGATGAAAAACTGACACACCTAGGTATTTGGCTTACGATGTGTTCAAACTGGCACAGTTAGAACACATCGTAAGCCAAATACCTAGGTGTCTAGGTATTTGGCTTACGATGTGTTCTAACTGTGCCTGGTCTTTCATAGTTACTTGTGTTAGGTGTCTAGTTAATATGGACTGGCCGGAAGCGTTTGTACCCAGAAACATTAGTGCACCTCGGGTTTGGCGTCGGTTCAGGATTCCTAGTGTTGGTAATTAGTGTAAAGTGGATCCTTCTGTGGTCTGAGCAAGAAGGCTCGTTTGATACGTGCCAGTTTGTGATAAGGTTTGTCGCGTTTTCTTTATCAAGTGTTAGATCTATAGTCGTTTGTCCTCGGACTATGACCCAAGTGGGTTCCGAGCCGCGGTTAATAATCTTAAGGTTGTGTGTAATGGCGTTCGGTGCATCGCTGCCCAAAGGTGGAATCAGCCTTCGAGTCAGGGGGGGTCACATACGGGGTCGGGTTGGGGTCCAGTCAGGACAGGTCCAATCAGTGGCGGACTATGCCTGTCAAGGGCCCGGGGCGACAAAATAAAATTAGCCCCCGGTAATCTTAGTTAATCTTGGTATTTCTAGTACCTAAACCATTTTCCACAAAAATAATAATGACGGCAAGAAAATCAAATATAACGTGCGTTATCATAATTTATCTATATATCTAGTCTTGCCATAAATATTGTCACGAAGAAAAAAAAAAATTTATTGCAAATAATATTTAGTACTTATAAAGTGTGTTAGTTTAATACATAAATATAAAACAATTTAAAATATAAAAAGCTTATTCGAAGTGATCTTCATTGGCTGCAATACAGTCCTTTAAACGTTGAGGCTAGTTATCAATAGAAGCACGCACTCATTCCATGGGAAATGTGTACTTCCACCTGATACGGAACAGGAATCTCCCAAAACAACCGTGTCCGGTGAGGACCTGCGTCAGGCGGAAGGTGAGGACGCCGTGGCGCCTCTCTAGCCACTCATCAAAGAGAGGACTTATCGCCGGAATAGTGGCGTGCCTAGCACTGGGTTGCGACAATCGCACTCTCCGAGAGATCTATGAGATCCCGCCGGAGCTCTGTCCGCTGTGCCGCGATTTCTCGCGGCATTGGAGTCAAGCCCCGGCGTTTCACCTCCTCGCGCCACTCCTAAATATGCGCGAGGACTTTTGCCTCCAGATCCCATCGCGGCAATCCGGCAAGGAGGCTCGCCGCCTCACCTGAGACCGTGCGGTATCCCCGGACCAGCCGGGTGGCCATGACCCTCTGGGACGCGTTCAACCGGCGGGCTGGCCGCCACCTCAACGAACACGCCCACAAAAGTGCCCCGTAAAGGGCCATGGACCGCACGACCCCCGCGTATATCCTCCGGCAGGAGGCGTTTGGGCCCCATAGATTGGACAGCAGCCGCTTCAAAGCAGCCCTGGCCCGCTCCAGTCTGGGAGCCAAACGTCGAAAATGCTCCACGAAGTTCCACCGGCTGTCGAGGACGAGTCCTAGGTACTTCATAGTCGACTCGACGCTGATGTGAACCTACCGTTATTTGGGAACCCGACGGTGGCGCGTTCCGAGGACCATGAAAACACATGGCCTCGGACATGTGCAGGGCTACCTCGAGTTCCAACTGCCGGATTCTGTCTACGATTGTTGCAACCCCGTGTCCCCCGTGTCGCTAGATCGTCCGCCGCCTGGTGCGACCTCTCCTGCACCAGGACCAACGTGTCGTCAGCGTAACAAACGACGCTGACGCCGCTGGGAGGTCGGCGCGCAGCACCCAGTCGTATCCATTGTCCCACAGATGCGGCCCCAGGACCGAGCCCTGTGGAACACCGCACGACATCTCTCGCTGGTTCCATTCTCCCTGGTGACCGGGGTAGATGACGGCCCTGTCCGTCAGATAGGCCTCGACCACACGACAGAGGTAGGTCGGCAACCAGGTTCCTACTAATCAATTACAATCTAGCTTTTAAGACTAATAAGCAATTTTAATAGGTGGTGTGAGTAGGTGGTGGGAGGTGTGAGTACTATGTACTAAAGAGCTACCATTTACCGGGTAATATTATGTAGTATTTCATTGACTTGAATGTGCCCTGGCGGCTGTGAGTATGTCATGCTCACTCAAATGTCTCGCTGATGGTGGCGCGTGTGTTGGATCATTTAGCTCCCTTCAAAATGGATGAGCTGAATGGTGCTGATCTATGCGTCATGTTCGTGAACGGACGCCGTCAGTTGGGACTGGTCATCTCTTAGCTGCCATGGCTTATTTTAATTTATATTAAGTTTTAGAATCATTCTTTATTTTTTCTTTTTATTACGGACGCTTTTACGAACGTGCACGTCTTTCTACATTGTTCTCACATGCATAATTTCAAAATGAATGATGTAACCAATATTTTGTATCATTTTTTTTATTTAAAAGAGTGTCCGTGGAGTTTCTTGTCCGTTCTTCTCCATAGGTACCTACTACGCTTTGGAATGGGCAACTAGCTTCATATTTTTTGACTGACCGACCCCTTGACAGTTCAAAAGTGCCTGTAAATGGTTTAATTGAAATAAATGCTTTGAGTTTGAGTTTAATCTTACTTAATTTTTTACGAACGAAGCTAACGTTCACATGTCGGCGGAGTCTGTGTTCGTGGGACTTAGCAAATTTTTGAATTATGTTAGTGACTTGTTCCATTTTTAAGTCACGATGGATTTCGTCATTTCATAAATACCAAGGCGCGTTAACAATGCTCCTTATTTTACAATGTCTGTATCATTTTGATGTTGGTCGGTTTAGTTCAGCCCCACAGATGGATCCAATACGTCCATATTGGCATGAGAATATGCTTAATATATTTATAATATGCTTATATACATTTTGTGATGTATCGACAGGCAGGAATTCCGTCCAATCAACCAATACTTGTTTTTGAAACACATACCTATTTCTTGTAGGTCTTTTCTTTTTGACGTGCGCTTTCCAGCGCAGTTCCGCGTCAAGCGTTATGCCAAAATATTTGGCTATGTTTGCGTATGGCAGTTGTTGGCCATTTATGAAGATAGGGTGGTTTACAATTTGTGAAATCAATGTGACGTGACTTTGATTCATTTAATTTAATTTTTCCATTTTTGTGCCCAGTCATGAACTTTATTTACAGCGATTTGCACCTGCTTTACTGCTTCCTTGTGGCATGACCCCATAGCCATAATGGCAGTGTCGTTAGCCAAGGTTGCAATTGTATTATTTTTCAGCTCTGGTATATCATACGTGGTGTACTAAAGGTAAAAGACTGGACCCAGCACACTACCTTGAGGAACGCCAGCTTTAATAATTTATTTTCGGATAACTCGGAATAGGCATTTTTGACAGAAAGTTTTGAGTAAGGCACGAGCCGTGTGCAGCATTAGTCTTAGCCTGTATATCACACCTTTATGCCCAACTCTATCGAAAGCTTGTGCCACATCTAAAAATACAGTGGAGCAGACTGTTTTATCTTCAAGCGTTCTCTCAATGGTGTTGGTAATTCTATGTACTTAGTATATTGTGGAGTTTTTCTCTCTGAATCCAAACTGATGGCCAGGGATCAGGTTTCTCTCGTTAGAATAGGTTTTAGGCGTTTTAGAAACAGGGAAATGGCTCTGTATGATGATGCTTCGTAAGGTAGTTTATCTGGCTTTGCATTGCTATCATAATCACTTCAGTAACTTTCCACGGCTCAAGTACATGCTTTAACACGAATGCAGCATCCCCCCGAAGTGCTATGCACAGAAGTAAATAGGTAGATTCCGATAGGGCTAAGTTGATTGACTGGGGAAACTAAGGCGAAAATATATTTATTTTATTTTATTTATATATACTTTATTGTACACCACAAAAACACATAACAAAAAAAAACAAAATTAACACTACAAAATATACAATGGGCGGCCTTATCGCTTTCCGCGATCTCTTCCAGGCAACCTTGGAATGGACAGTGATTTGCCTGGACATAAAATGGGGCTGTCGTTGGCGCAAATAAAAACTATACACTATACTAGAATAGATACACAGATATATACATATCCTAAATAATAGATACATAAATACATACATACTTACTAAATATATAAACAACAAAAATAAATGAAGACTATAGATAATTACAGTTACGAGAACAAGATCACAACGACAAGTAATGTTCCTTCACGAGTCTCTTAAATATTGCTAATGATTGCGCGCGTTTAATTTGAACTGGCAATGCATTCCACAAACGAGCGGCCTGGACAGTAAAAGACTTGTCGAGGAAAGTTGTGGAATGCATAGGCATTTTAAGCTTCAAGTTATCTGATGACCTTAAAAATTTCGTGTGGGAATTGCAAAGAAACTGGAAACGTTTCTTGAGATAGAGAGGGGTGGAAGGGGAAAAAAGCACAGTATACAAAAGGGAAAGAATATGAACATTCCGGCGAAGGCGAATTGGTAACCACTTGAGCTTCACACGAAATTCGGAAACATGGTCATATTTGCAAGTTTATCGAGTTGGTCTTGGGTAAGGTCAAAATAGCTGACATCAGCATAGTCAAGAATGGGAAGAAGTAGTGATTGTGCAAGCGCAATCTTGGTGGCAGTCGGTAGAAAATTACGTAATCTCCTCAAAGATGCAGCGGATGCAAATAGTTTGCGGCTAACTTCCTGTAGCTGGGTAGTCCAAGAAAAGTTTTTATCGATGAAGATCCCCAAGTTTTTAACTTTCTCACTGAAGGGAACAACTGAATCGTCAAAAGAAACTTGGGGAAGAGTCGTCCAGTCGATCCTTGAGATCGTCCTAGAACTGCCTACCACCAAAACCTGCGTCTTTATGGGGTTGACCATAAGTCCATATCGCTTACTCCAATCGCATATACGGGCCAGATCACGATTAATCGTTGAGATAGCCTCGGATAGACTTCCAAGAGGAGCTCGCGAGTAAATTTCTAAATCATCTGCATATAGATGGTAGAAAGAAATTAGTTCGTCGGAGATTGAGTTAATAAAAACTGCGAAAAGTAATGGAGATAGAACGCCACCCTGAGGTACACCGGCAGAAGTATTACTCCAGGAAGACAAGGTCTCTCCAATGCAAATACGTTGCCGGCGGCCGAACAGGTAAGTACGAAACCAGTCAATTACCGATGGAGATATGTTAAGAGAGCATAAAATGCCGAGCAAAATATCAAAATCAACGGTATTAAAAGCATTACTGAAATCTGGCAAAGCTAAGACCGTTAGATTTCCGTTTTCCGTGGCTGACCTTATATCATCCGTAATGTTCAGAAGCGCTGTGGTGGTGCTATGACCAGGACGGAAGTCAGACTGGAAGGGGTTGAGGAGATTATTTTTAGAAAGGAAAGTACTTATTTGGTTGTGAATTAACCGTTCAAGGACTTTGGATAGGAATGGTAGGACGGATATTGGACGGTATTCAGAAAAGGATGAGGGATCAAATAATTCCTTTACCTAAAAAGTCTATTTTTAGGTAAAGGAATTATTTGAGCATCTTTCCATGAGGATGGAAAGACACCACTAGATGCAGAAAAATTGAGGATATGACATAAGTAGTTATCAGTGGCGAAGCGTGGTAAACCGAGAGGGGAGAACCGGAGCTTTAAAAAAAAATAAAAAATGGTGTGATGTTACTTCAAGTTACTTCTTGTAACAGTGTCAATAAACCGTTTCGTTAAATTCCTATGTATTTCGATCTACTTTTCTAATGAGCTTTGCTAATTAGTGAATATAATTCTCTTCCTACCAGTCCCGATAGACTCCTAGAGTCATAAAACAGCTACGAATATATTTTTCAGTCTGCACATTTTGATGCAATTCATCGGATAATTTGAGAAAAGTAAACACGATAAACAATACATTTTATTTTATTTACAACTGCCAGTCAATCATTTCATATTGATCGTAAAGGGAAACATTAAAATGTTTGAAAAAACCATCGCGTCGTTTGTAATGTATAGTCATATATGGGCGAGCACGGCCTAACTTGTTTTATTTTTCAATAACCTTGAATTCATGTTTGCTCACAAAGCAAATAATCACTCAATAATGTACTGGGATTAGTAGGTTTAGGATTTTGGCATGTACATGCCGAAATCCTAAACCTACTGATCCCAGTACATTATTGAGTGATTATTTGCAACATGCTTTCACACCTACTGATCCCACTGAACCTGAATTCTAAACCTACTGATCCCACTAATAACTTTGAAATCTACTCTAAATAAGTAGGTACTCGTAATTTCAACTTATTAAACTATTTACTTACCCCAAATACCTAATTATAACGTACTTTTCTTTAACTAAACTCAAAACACAAACACTATCTTAATCACTGTTCTATGCCTACAACAAATATAACTACTACTAGATATGAATTCAATTCATACTGAGCGAATGAAATGCAAATTAACTACTTAATTGTACAAATTTTATGGTTCTAATGCGATTACGTCAAAAAACAACCACACATTGTCAATCGAATGATGAATGTTATGATGTTCCAACTCCAAGCCGAACGCATTACGAAATTCAACGACAACAACCGACTCGATTCACGACGCGCATGCGCATTCTTTCGTAACTCTGTACAGAGCGGCTTACCCGGTTGCTAAGAAATCACGGTGTCACGTGACCGAACTGACGTCAAGACTAGGGATGAAAATTGCCGAATGTTTTCGAAACTTACTAGGAAAGTTTCCAATATTGCCGGCAATATTCGTCAATATTGCCGGAAAGTTGCCAAAATTGCCAGATTACATAGGTTTTTTCAAATGCCATTTTTAATGTGGGACTCTCATGTGGGAATGTCATGGGAAGAGATACCTCTTCCCATGTTGAGCCGTCGCGAGGAGACATGTCAAAGGTTTTATGTAATGGTGTAATTATACGTATTACTAGTAAGCCTGTATGGTTTATTGTTAATTATACTTAATTTATAATTATCAATGCTAATATGTGAAGATAAAGTTAAAATAAGACACTGGTAACTTCGTGATAGCTGAACCCATAGTTTTTTGAGAATTTCACTTATAAATTTTATAAACAAATACAGAGGGTATTGATACCGAATTAAATAAATTTAAATCATACAACTGTGTAGTGTTATTTTGTATTTTTTTTGGACTTTACTTAAAGTAAATTCATCTGTTTGTATACAACATCGATTTTCATCTATTTCTTGAAGTCTGATAGTGTTGAAATTATAAATACATAAGTCAGTCTGGTGAGAACGCAATATTATGATAGTACTGTGCCAGCCTGATGATGGAGTTAGGATCTACGCTACGCGTTAGGATGGAGTGGTCATAGGATCTACGCTCTGATATTCGTAAATCTACCGAGACTAGGGTCGTTTGATTGGTCTAGGAGAGTACGTGAGTTTTAGATGTATTGTGTCTGCTGTCTACCAAATTTAACGTTAAGAATATAATTATTTAAAAATCAAATAATATACAGACATTTGATAAAAACTTAAACACCAGAAAAGTTGTCAAAACAGATCATGGTAAGAAAAAATTTAGGGCTCGTTGACGGAAATAAAAAGACAGCGAGAACATTGAAAATTCTGAAGCAGATGACGATTACATTATGGATGAATCGGAAGATGAAAATACGGAAAACTATAATAATATGGATATAATAGGGGTTAAAGTATGAAATTGCCGGTTTATTGTTATAGGTACTTCGAATTGACATAGAACCTTCATGGTTTGAGATTTTTGAGTGAAACTTTTTCACATGGTACGAGTACCTACCTATGAAGTTCTTCTTTCAAAAAATGTGCAAAATTCGATTATCGACTTTCAGTTGTTTTTTTTATTCAGCTTAGACAATAAAGATGGATACTTCGAAAATTCGAGTTATTTTTTAATACGAGTTCCGACGCGGAACTAACTCGGCAGAAACAGCTAGCAATATCAATGTTGCGTTTGGAGAGGGGGGACTGCTAAGTAAAACTCTGAACACTCATAGCTAAACTAGCAGTGAAACAGCCCCGACTCATGAATCGATCTTCACCATCTCCACGATAACGCGAGACCTCATACAGCACGAGAAACCGTTTTAACTCTACAGGAACTGCAATTAGAAACCATTCGTCACCCTCCGTATTCGCCAGACGTTGCTCCAACGGACTACCATTTTTTTTTCGTGATTTGGACAATTTTCTACGTGATAAAAAGTTTTCTTCTTAGGAGGAGACCCTCAAAAGAATTTTCAAAATCGGATCAGTAGGTTTTAAGAAAAACGCGGACATACAAACATACAAACATACGGGTCGAATAAAGAACCTCCTTTTTTGAAGTCAGAAACGCAACTTGTTGTTGCTGATCAAATCGTCTTGCAAGGTTTGACTCTTTTATATTGTTTTCTCTGCTTTATACTCTTTTGTATTATGTATAAACATATACATGCATATACTTTCTTACATACAAGTGTGGTTGGATACAAGAAAGTGGAAAAAAAATATGATTTCTCTAAAATAGTTATGGTTTCATCACCAATGAAGTATCGTGGATAGCCTGTTTCTTTTCTTTAGTTTATCAATAAGAAAATTAATGCAAAAACTAAAATTTTCGGTTTTATAATGTAGGTAAGGATAAAAACTAGCACCCTGCAAACCGCAATTTTACCCTATTATTCAATTATATAAAATAAAATACGTTTTCTATTTACACGTTTCTTGCCAATGTTGCCGGCAAGTTTGGAAACATTCTCGGCAGTTTTGGCAACTTTCGCAATATTGACGGCAATTTTCATGCCTAGTCAAGACGGACTATATTTTCTATAGAAATGGAAATCACGATAAGCCGGACGCGCCTATTAGTTATTTTAGAGCGAAATGTTTTGTTGTTGGGACATAAAGACAAAAAAATGAATATAGGCATTTTGTAATATTTTAATTTGATTTTGTTTCAAATACTTATATTGTGATTATTCAATGACGATAGAGTGTTTGTGTTCCGAATTTCCGAGGGAAAGCCAGTAGGAATCGGCTTGTCTGAAGCCATCGCCCCTGGTTATTGTCATAGTCCATAGATACAAAGGTAAAGAGATTGTATTCTTTAACGATATTTTCTCAAAAATAAGTATACAAAAAATACCTTCCTATCCATTATGGTTCTTGGTCTCCTTTCGATTAGAAACCATACCGAAACTTCCGACCACAGTAGGGTACAGGTAGGACTATCCAACATGAAGAAATAAAAGGCAACTTTATGCAATAACAACCTAATAATCTGAAGCATTATCTAAAGACTATAGCTGCAGAATCTAAAGCGAATGAATGCGTTCACATAAAGAAGCAGCAATAATTTAACGGATCATTTGTAGCACAAAGCATGGGATTTACAACTCCCGAGACATGCAGAGAACCTATGAAAGGACGCACTGTGACTGGGAACAAAACCCATGGAATTATAACAAAACCCACCATCACCCTTACAGAAAGTGTGATTGACGTTTAAATTGTACACGAGACTTGTAAAAGGATTTTTTCATAATAAATGTCATCTATTCAAAGATTTAATATGGAAAGACTGAATGATAGATGCAAGAAAAAATCTATTGAAATGTCGATCGGTGGAACCTTTTACCTGAGCACGTCACGTGTTGGTTGAAACGGGATTAATGGGCTGAAAATTACATAGGTAATGGTGTAGTTTTTTAATACTCTACATCTAAATTCTAGCCTGATTATTTCTGGCTGGCTTACTAGTTTGTATCGTAACGGTATTATCATGAGTCGAATTTCTAGACTAAAAACATTCAAATAAAACATACAACTAGTTTTATAAAACAGTGCTTACTAGGAAAGTAGAAATTGAATTAACGAACATTTCGTTAACATTTCACCTCTAAAGCCGCCGAACACGAACTTAGCCCATTATAGAGTGGGCTCTATAATAGGCTTAATACAAGTACAGGTCGAAATGAACCGAGTTAGATAAAGGAACAGAGATAACGAGAGGTAAACATAAATTACGGTCCGCTCACGTTATAAATATTCAAAAAGCGGTCCGGGCCGGTCCGCTTAGAAAAAATTGACGTCTCAATTATCGAAGGCTCGGCTCGGTTGGGACGAAGTTGTAGTACCTCTTAATTTATAATATTCTCACGACTTTTATTTCCTGTTGGCATCTCACTATAATTAATATCGCACTGTGTGCCGGTTCGAAATCATCTCGAGAATCGTGGACATAAATTATGAATTTATTAGCAATTTATATAATGCAGTTGTTCATAGGTTTCAAATCTAGATTTATTAACCAAGGACACATGAAGCAATAAAACCAAGCATGGGTTCAATTTGAAACCAAGCATTAAGCCTTGCACGGTTTTTTCTAACTTCATGAACTTTAGTGATTTCCTAACAGTTTTAGAAAATATCATCCTTGTTCCTGATTAAAATATTAAGGTAATATTTATGAAGCCTCTAACTCACACTGAATTTTTTCAATAAATTCTTCCTGTCAGCCGAAAGTCGACTCGAAGGTGCTCGTGCCGACTTATTCATATTTCTTTGAATTATTTATTACACACTCGTTATTGGAACTATCATCGCCGTTAATATTAATTATCTAGCTGTTTTACTAATAGGTATAGCGACCAAGGACGTCTTAAGGAAAAAAATAGTTTGCTCAATTTCGGAAAGGAGCATTTGACTTAGGTGCAGGCTATAAGTAAATTGCAACGTGTTTCTTTGAAAGACTTCGGTTTTCGGTTTGGTTTCAGTTCAGCTCCACTATGTGGAACTGTGAGTATTAGGTAGGTTTGGTACCTACTTTGAACAAACCTTCAAAATTTTGTTCGGAATGTTGAATGGAACAAAAATGGACACAACATGCATCATCTTTTGAGTTTTTAAAACATTACCATTTACCTTATAGGTACCTTTTTTGTCGAAGGGAATATTGAAGAATCGTGTCACTTTCAACATCTTCATGCAGTAGTTATTACCAAAAATGTAAGTTGATAAACGCAGCGGTGTGAACACTTATCAGAACAACTTACATTTAAAAGGAAAACCGAGACCAAAACATACAAACTGCATACTTAAATAGGTAGTTGTGCGACTTTTTACACCAAAAAAGAAACCCAATTTACCGGGTGCCATATACAGCCAGTTACGGTAATATGACTCGGAAGGTTTTTTTTACGCCTCTTCTCCGAAAGATTTTATCACCTTATGAATATTTTATTGGCTCGAAAATCGTATGCACCATAAATTTATGTGTTAGATAAGTAAATGTTAAGAACTCAATTTATTTGGACGATCTTAAACGAACGCTGGCAAGGTCGTAAATTTGACTGATTTACTTAGTTTACGGTTGGAAATGTCAGACGTTAGGAATTAAATAATCTAAATACGGGATTTGTGCTCCTAAACTGTAAATTGCTGGCGAAGTAAAACCATGGAATATATTATCAGCTGATAATAGTTTTTATAACCTAGCGCTGGTCGTAAATGTCGAGAAGGGAAATGCTAACTGTCTAGTAAACTGGCCTGCCCCAATACATGAAGGTGCTATTTACGTAGTCATTAAACTCACCACGTCTAGAAAAGCGAAATCTCGTAAATTGAATAACTTTTGCTCTAAGTAATAACTACTTTAAGTAACTTTTTTACATAACATTTTAAACTTTTGCTATATACAGGGTGTTTGGCGCATGGACCGACACAATTTTTTCAGGGATTTGCTAGGTTCTAGCTAAGTTCAAAATAGCTTTTAGTTTTTTTTATAATTAATTTAGAAGTTGTAAAATTTCATTCATTAAATACAAAAATTAACTTTGGAAGCTTGTAAGGAATTTTCTTGAAACCAGTTGTATAAAACAAAGATGTTTTTAGATTTAAAGGACTTTGGAGAATGCAACAAAATTTGTTTTGTGCCACTACACCCACAAACAAAAAAGTTATTTCAAATTAAAGGACACATTTTGGGAATTTTTTTCATTTTAAAAAAATAATCATATGTAACCAACCGTGACATTTGGGACAAAGGGTGTATGGGTAGAACCTAGCTAATGACCTCCCAAATCCCTGAAAAAATTGTGTCGGTCCATGCGCCAAACACCCTGTATAAGTATTACTACTCAGAATTTGCTCGACTAAGGTACGAAAAAACTGGTCGCATCACATACAGACCCAGGCTGGAGTTTTGCCTTTTCAGGGGTTAATATAACGATCAGCTCTGCGCTGTCCGCATCCATTAATTTTGGGCATATGTATCTATAAAGAAAAATACTCCATTTGACACGAAAAAGAAGGAACAGCTTTCTGGATCAAACTGTCGTAATCATAATTAGTTATTCCTACTTATACGCTTCTTATGATGTAACATAACATTGTAAATTCAGGCCGGTTCACTAACCCGACGTGGATGCTCATCTCAATTAAGAAGTAACATTGTTCGCGGATGACAATGTGTCTGGTCGTACAATGGGCGTCTGCGCAACGCCCACTCGTTCCAAATGCTTGCTTGAGTAATAAGCAAAACAAAGCAATTATGTATTAACCTTTCTGGATGCGAAGCAGCTGCCTTTGTAGAATTTTTATCTGAATTGTATGCACTAGATAAGCGTACAGAAGAAGTATGTGGGTAGGTAGCAACGAAGGTAGGTGGGTAAATAAATAATTTTGAAAATGCTCAAAAGGGTGGTACAATTCGTCAGAATCCTCCAACTGTAACTTTTACAGAATAAGAGGAGAAGGAGGATTTTGTCTACCAGTTTTTAAAATTGCATTATATGGCAAAGTGCTTTAAGCTTAAATTATCCAGACAAGGTATAAGAAATAAAACGTTGTTGATAGGACTGTTCAACTTAGGTTTCCTGCAACTTGTAAATATACAATTACCTGCCTAGGTAATTGAAGGTCGATCTTTCAAGAACTGATTTGATAGTTCTATAGCGCCTGCGCGGCAGGTGAAACATATAAAAACAAAAAGTTTCTTACACTCATGTTTCTATTCCCGATACTGTATGATGATAAGCCTTACTCCATGATTAATCACCTCGCCATCGTTCGGTTATGGCCACTCAAAAAAAGCAATTTGTTCTTTATTTTAGGAATGGTTCAGATTGTGGTCATGCTTTTTTTGCCCTATCAATTTATTGGTTGACGTGGAACGTTCTTTTTTTGTATTTGTCACAAATACATATAAAGATTTTAGAGGTTACATTGGAATGGTTGTTTTTTAATTAAAAGTATTTGGTGTCGGTATGTTCTAGGAAAGGCTACTATGCTAATAAATTTATCTTGAATTGCATAAAAAGTTAATAAACTGGTCCTTTGTCAGCAATATGATTTATCATTAATTCATCTTCTAATAAACTATAGTAATTAAAACTCCGTACACTAAAAAAACCCTTTTTCATCAACAACTTATCTAATGGTAAGAAAGCTTGAAATAATTGAAAAATTAACTCAGTGTAACTACAAAAGTACAGTTTTCGTGGTGCTAACCATTCGTGCCAGTCACGGCACCAGTTATTAGTTGCATCACTTTTGCGCTCTCGAAAATATGGTTTATTCCGCCTTTGATTTACCTAATGAAGATATTGTATAATCATAAAATACAATTTTGGTTTTATCTCAAGGATAGTTGAAGTCTAACGTGTGAATCAAAAAAAATCTTGATATGGTTTGCTAAATAATAGGAAAAATACATTACTGACAGAACATTATTTTTTCATTAATATTGTTCTGCTATATCTTGTATCGAAATTGTAAAAAGTGGTTTAGCCACATGCAAGTAGACTATAGTATAACGATATGTATGATATTATTAAATGTTCAAAATCAAATCTACTTTTGATTTTCTTGTAAAAAAAAGTGATCAAACGACAGTTTAGGGTCATTTTTCGGAAAGCTTGTTGCGAATATTTGTGATTTTCCATGAATACTTAACGTATTTAAAAAATCCCCTTTAGCCACGTGCAAAACAAAGAAATTGACTTTTTAAATCACAAATAGTTTAAAATTATTTTTACCTTTCTCAAAACTAATGATCAAAATTGATCATAATCAGTCGATTTCGTGCACGGCCTCTTAACTACTTTACAACCAAAATATTATATGACTTCTTCAATGCCATGAGTTGTTCGGAACCAATCTTAACATGTCCTGATAAATAGAGAAAATTATCTCATATAAACGTCACTTAGATAATTATTTTTATTCGATGATTTTCTCTCTTCTCTCTCGTCACAGATTGATCTTGCCATTCCATCATTTTCAACAACCTACCTCTTGTAAGGAATAACGATGAACCTTACTCAATACTTACCATACTCTAGAAACGCTAAATAACTTTAAAAATTAAACCATTATTTTAAAAGCGATCCAATGCCTAAATCGTGCTATTTCCGGCTCACGGCGCAAGGTGAATAAGATAATCCGCCAGTATCAACATTACTAAGATTACTCTACTGTTTGACTCCCACTTCACAAATATTTACAGTACTGTGTAAACTAAACATATACCTTCACAAAAATAACTTTACCACCCAAAGAGACATAAAACTACACTTGGCATCGAAGTTATAGGGTTCAAAATCCAATGTCAGAGTCGATCGTATGTGTAAAAAGGTTTCTTTACTTATTCAGGTTGACAGCTCCCGTTTTGGGAGCATTTCTTTGTTTTTCTCAGTAAGTCGCTAATCTGTATTTATTTTTTGTGTTAGTTAAGTTGACGTTAGTATTTATTTGACTAATTACGATGACATGATCGCTCTGTTTACTTGCTACCGTAGGAGCTGCTACATTTTACCATTTTTTTTTCTTTTATTGGTTCTAGCACTTACCAGTAGGTAATTATAAATTTAATTTAGATTTTTTCTTCAAATGATTAATTAGTGTTTTCTGTGAGTTTTGAACAAGACACTCAGAAACCAAATCCTCGATAAGAACTTTTCCAATATCACCCTCATTACTGTTCAACGCAATCATCCTCTTTAATAAAGGACAATTTATTTGTAGCAATTGTAAACGCAAGTAACAATCTCAAAATCATCTCTGAGTATCTCATAAAAACCTACAACGAACGCATAAAACTTTCTTTCCCAAGAAAAAGACGAAGAAATAAACATATTTATTTGTAACTGCAGGAACTCGACAGAAATAAATACAGCCTCCAACTAAAAAAAACATACAAACCTTACTAAAGTTTTCCTACAGAGCCGAGCACAAAAGAAAAAGAGAGATAGATAGGGGTTGGTGCGAGTGCGAGAGAGATGGGTGGAGTGGGACCACGTGACACCTGCCGACCGCCAAATGAAGATATCGCAGCTGGATGCGAGAGGATCATGGGCAGGTATCGTCAACATTTTAACAAGACCAGACTAAGTAAAATTAAATGAATTTCAAATTAAAGTTTCAACAACTAATGGCAATATTATTATCTTGTGTTCCCTTGTTTTTATTAAAAGTTGGAGTGTCTTTGACAAGGTGGCTGATTGATTATGGGAGAAAAAGACATAGCGCTGACCTCAAATAAATCATGACAGAACAGTAGGATACAGATTAATGAAACTGTCGTAAAACGCAAAACTTATACTGAAAAAATGTTTATAACTACTGCCTGATTTTAAGACCAAACAATCTCGTTGTTTCTAAGCAGGTACTTCAACATTCACCATTCAAAACAGAATTTAAATCTTTAAAATCAACCGAAGATTGCCAACATGCGCCTGAGCAACACGAAGACGTATACAGATGCTACCACGGCACTAAGGTTGCGGTGTTACCGGGACTTATAAAACGGATACAATGCACGCGCAGGATATTACTTTAAATACGTTTGCCTTTATTGACGAGACATTGTCGCTCTGCGTCGTAACTAGAAGGATTTAATGGCGTATTTGAGGATATTCGAAGATCTCTATTTTCATGTTCTTAGTTGGGTTTCCGATAAAAAACATAGGAAGGTGTATGATGAATGATTAGCCATCAGAAAAAGAGCAGATGGAAACAAACGTCATCATTTCAGTTTGACAATTAATTAGCCCTCTGATAGTGAAAAAGAAATGAGGGCGTTGTCGGTGAGGGCTAATATGATCGTTTGCTGGTTTGCACGTTGTTCTAGAGTAAGTTCAAAGAACATTATTTAGTATATATTGCACCTCATTTTACGCGTGCAGTAGGTACTAGATTACACTCAAAAATTGTACGTCACCGCTGAAACGCCACCCTTCGCATTCACTATAATAATGTGTTCCGGGACGTATTAATGGAACTGTTCCGCTTCTGTAGCGCATCAGGGATGTTTGCTGAATCTCGTGTCGATTGCTTCTACGCTACGGTGCGAAAGAGATACGCTTCTGTGGTGCGCTGGGTGCGGACCAGCCCTTTTTTTTTTTTTTTTTTTTTGGGTGGGAAATCATCAAATGACGTCTCCCGCTCTGGGTGGAGCGGGAGGGCGTGTCAGACTCTTACTGACTAAAACCCACCCGTGTTCCTTCTGTTGCCTGTGCAATGCCAGGGGGCCACGGTATCCCTTTCGGACTAATCCCGCAACCCCGGCAGGCAATGGTCTCATCGGACCCCTTCACTTGCTGACATCTCTTTGAGGCGCGCGTGGAACACAACGCGCCGTCGACCCGGGCCTGGTCCTTACCGGACGGCGAGCTACCCATTGCTCACCGTCCGCAAGCCCGCGCCTACGGTGGCCGGGAATCGGCAATCGATTCCCGACGCCCAGGGCGTCTCCTCCTGCGGCGGCTAGGGGCGTGAGGGCGCGAAATTTGCCTCTCCCTCACGCGTTCCGCCTCCTCCTTTGTGAGCATTACTGCTTCGCAGAAGGAGGTGACGGCCTCCCATGCCCTCTCGCTCCGTACCATGGCCTGGACCAGGGCCGGACGCGAGAGATCCCCGCCACCGATCGCCTCCACGAGGACACGGCGGTGCTCTGCCCAAGCCGGGCATACCTCCACCGTATGCTCCACCGTGTCCTCCGGGCGATCCACGCAGTGATGACACCCGGGCGTTTCCTCCCGCCTTATCCGAAACAGGTACCTCCCGAAACAGCCGTGTCCGGTGAGGACCTGCGTCAGGCGGAAGGTGAGGACGCCGTGGCGCCTCTCCAGCCACTCCTCAAAGAGGGGACTTATCGCCGCAATAGTGGCGTGCCCAGTGCGGACCAGCCCTAACATTATACTGCAGTGTATCGCAAGCCGACTGGACTGCTTGTGGGTGAATCGCTGCTGCAAGCTTTCCTCGTAGGTGTTCAGCTTGTAGCAGAGATTCTCATAATCAAAGAGTAATAAAACAATTTATACAAATTCGGTGAGCCACAAACTAAGCACGTCGCATGTATCTTGTGGTTCGTATAAAATTGCTCAGCTATCTAATTACGAAACACATTTTCGTAAACGATTACGACAAATTTGTTTCATTTAACAGTTCAACAACATTCATTGCGTTAATTTAAAAATTCCGATTGATCGTGTATTACGTAATTAAGGTACAGATCAACTTTATTATTGGTCTGAGGACACCCGATGATCCATCATAGTAGGTACCTATATGATTGACAAAATTGTGGTATCCTCTCACAACATTTTGTAATGATGAATTCATATTTTCCACCAACTTGTTCTTTTTCGTGCTTGTGTTTTTCTTTGGCTCATGTTTTACAGCAAATAAATGTATTTTCATTCATTTTTCTTTGTTTCTATTTTAAAGTTGACGTTGAAAATAAGAAATACACACAAATAATATAGCTCGTGACTAGATTCGCTACTTGCTAGAAAAAAACCATTTGGCATTAGGCACGCTATCTACCTTTCTTAGCGGAATATTTATAGAAACTTATAAACCGGATTAATTCTTAAAAGGCTTACGAGCTCAAGGGCTTAAGAGGTTCCCTTTAGAAGCTATTACGTGATAAGGCACTTGACATTTACTGCTAATGAAGTTTCTCAATCATTACCCAAGTAAAGGTAGGTAGGTACTTGAGAGTTTTAATGGAAGCTATCAACTACATAATTATATAGAAAGTGAGTACTACATGTTTGTCAGTTTTCTATAGAGGAAATATTTCAATAAAAGAGAATTTGTTTGTAGAATAGAATAGTATAGAACAGAAAATGTGTATTTACATAGAACGAACAAACTCACCTGGTTGGTTGGTTGGTTGGAGGGTTGGTTCGTTAAATAGGATCTTACACATATTTTTTTAGCCTTATTTGCGTTATTAAATAATTAATCTGATGTTGCAATAAAGTTTACTGAAGCTTAAAAAACTTCAAAAAAGACGAAAATGTTTAAACGGTTTATAAAGAAGCAAACTTAATTGGCAATTTACAATATTGGAGAAAACTATAATATGAAGTAGGTAGGACGGTACCCGCACTACCCAAGAATATGTAGGTACATTTTCAGTATATTATGGATGAAAATATTTTATATAATTTTTATCTGTCTCTACATTTTAATGTTCTATATAAAAGACATCAACGACTTCATAAAATACCTATCCACTTAGCACTCCAGCAGTGCACTATGGAGATAAATAAATACATGACATTTTATTGATATTTTACTATCTGTACTTCATTTCTTTTCTTTTGAAATATTATGGTATATAAAAAAATCCTTGGATATTTTTGTTAATTCTACCAAGAGATGTAGCAATTTCTTGACATGGCAACACAGAAAAGGGTTGTAAACTTTTAAAGTCATCCATTTACTGGTATAAAATGATTAAGCTATCAAGTTATATTAGACTCGGCAATGAAACTGTAGTACAATACTGTATATTTAATTGGCAGCTCGATAAGTAAGAATTAATGTTTAACTTTATTTGTAAGGATATAGAACTCAAAATCCGACTTGGTTACCAATTTAATCATATAATTAAAGAAAGCCACTATGAAATTGTCATTCTATAGACTAATATAAATGTTGTTTAGCCGTCATTTATAGCTTCACCAGTTCAGTTAATGAGAATAGCCGTTATGGAAGTTGTTGCTGCTCTGAAAATAAAATAAAACTTTTAGAAAAACAACATTCTTCTACATATTTTATTTTTTATTTATGTAATTCATATTTATGTTGGTATACTTAAAAATTATTTTAGTAATCAAAGATTAAAATACATGCCATAAACCTACAATAATACTATTCTATCAGAAATACTATTATAACTTTTGAAACATGTTTCAGTTTGAGTGTTAGACTATTACCGGTAAATTCTTATCTATGGCTTTTGAATCATAATCTAAAGTTGTTGTATTAAGGACCTACGTATTTTATAAGTGGAATATTAGCATTGGGACTGGCTAGATCAATTTGTAAGTAGGTATCTATCTTAGAGCTTATTCACACGGGACTCGTCATTGAGGATTCGTCCAAAAAAAACGAAACGTCATGACGGATGCACGTTCACATTGTAGGTATATGGAAACGAGTTTTTTCGCGGTTCGTCAAAATATTCGTATCCAAGATTAAACACTTGATTTGTGATTCAGAGTTCAGTCTTGGACGTGCGCTTCAGCAGATCCGTCACAAAAAAAACACGTTTTTTTTTTTTTGACGAACGTGATTGATGACGTGTGCCATCATCTTTCATGATTCGTGATACGTGCGAATACGGGTATTTAAAAAGCATTGCGGCAGTAAAAAAAAACGAATCGTGAAAAAAGACGATTCGTTAAAAAACGCGAATCGTCCTCTTGTGTACGAGCCCTTATCTAATAATAAGGATAAGTTACAAGGCAGTTTACATCATATACAACATTTTTATCGCGAAAAATATATAATTTGTCCCACACAAAACTTTAATACTTGTACCTACTCGACCTAAATGTATGGGACGGCTGATAATTTTTTCGCGATTATTATGTTGGTCCTTTTCTTTTGTTTTTGGTTGGGAAATCATCAGATGACTTCTCCCGCTCTGGGTGGAGCGGGAGGGCGTGTCAGACTCTTACTGACTAAAACCCACCCGTGTTCCGTCTGTTGCCTGTGCAATGCCAGGGGGCCACGGTATCCCTTTCGGACTTTCCCGCAACCCCGGCAGGCAATGGTCCCATCGGACCTCTTCACTCGCTGACATCTCTTTGAGGCGTGCGTGGAACACAGCGCGCCGTCGACCTGGCCCTGGTCCTTACCAGACGGCGAGCTACCCATTGCTCACCGTCTGCAAGCCCGCGCCTACGGTGGCCGGGAATCGGCTATAGATTCCCGACGCCCAGGGCGTCTCCTCCTGCGGCGGCCAGGGGCGTGAGGGCGCGAATTTTGCCTCTCCCTCACGCATTCCGCCTCCTCCTTCGCGAGCATTACTGCTTCGCAGAAGGAGGTGACTACCTCCCATTCCCCTTTCGCTCCGTACCATGGCCTGGACCAGGGCCGGACGCGAGAGATCTCCGCCACCGATTACCTACATGGTCCCGTGGAGAAAGTTCTTCAGTTTGATAGTCTGTACCACACCCTTAAATATGAACACACCTTTCCGATACATGCTGTCTGATATACCTATATTTGTTAGCTATAATATAATATATCTGGGCCTCAAGTCTGCTATTACAATAGTGTCAGAATGGTCTATCATTGATTTCATAATTGTTTATTTTGACAAGTTTGGTAATCTACTAACTTAATGGCGTCATTATGAATTTCCAATGGTCAGCCACTGACACTCCATTGAAAGAAATGGCATCTATTGGTAATCTCGTACATAATGAAAAATGAATGACTGACTTAGGCGGTAATCTGCTAAAATTTTGACAGTTCCTTTGATCAGTGACCTACCACGAGAACGTCATTGTGCAGTCATTTCTTTTAATTCGTTACGAGTATCGTGTTTGTGGAATACAATGATCAACCAATGATCGACCATTATGAATTTAGCAGATTACGAACTTTTAGCAAAATGACAATGGGATCGTGATGGAATGAGGCATTTATAAAAATAGCAGACTTAGGCCCCTGTACGTCCGCGTTGTTCTTCTAAAATACGCAACGGATTTTGATGAGGTTTTCAACACAATTCAGAGAATGTATTCCGGAATGTTGATGTGTATAATACATTAATATTAAACTTCTAGATACTCGTAAAAACCTTGTGAAGCAGGGGAGGGTCGCTAGTTATTTTATAAGTATATAAATTATACTAAGTACATAAATATAAGTCACTTACTTTGCAGTTTATTACTTAAAACCTTTTTTTATTCACTTTGCAACTTATACCTTTTCAATCTTTTTTTCGCAGTAATTGCAAGTCCTGGCTAGAACTCGTCTTGATCTCCTCTCGTTAACGATAATGAAGTTGTTACGTGGGACACCTAGCTAGTATAATTCAAAACATAGTAAGAAGGTATATACATAGTAGTTGAGGACCTAATGTAACTGGACCGTTTATAGATTTTACTAACTTGCTTATAAGAAAATAAACAGCAAGCTATACATATGAACAGAAAATTCATGACTAGGTAAGTACTTATAATGATCGTCATTGACAAATCCTACTATCTTACCCTACTTATACCTAGTCTTGCCATAAATATTGTCACGAATATTTTTTTTATTTTTTATTGCAAATAATTTTTAGGTATTACTTTTACAGTGTGTTAGTTTAATAGATACATAAATATAAAACAATTTAAAATATAAAAAGCTTATTCGAAGTGGTCTCCATTGGCTGCAATACAGTCCTTTAAACGTTGCATTGAGGCCAGTTATCAATAGAAGCACGCACTCTTTCCATGGGAAAATTCTTCACTGTCAATCGTATGGATTGTTTTAGGGACTCCAAATTATCATGGCGTTTAGAGCAAGCCGTACTCTCTAAAACTGACCATAAATCGTAATGCAGCGGATTAAGATCGGGACTAGACGACGGCCAGTCTTCAAGCTCTGATGAAGTCCGAAACGTTCACTTTCCAACCAAGACTGCGTGGACCGAGCTTTATGACCCGGCGCCGAGTCTTGTTGGAAGGACCATACTTGGTTATTGAATATGGTGTTGTTAAGGGGCTTAACTACCTTCTCAAGAATGGTATCTTGATACACTTGTGCCGATGTTTTGATACCTTTTTCACAAAAATATGGCTCTGTCACTCCTTCATAGCTAACACCCCACCAAACCATCACTGAAGTCGGATAATGCCCATGTTGCACTCTGTCGACTAATTGGGTAGCTTCCTTAGAGCTTTGAGCACAAATACGGTCACTTTGTTTGTTAAAATGTTGCTCAATTGTAAAGATTTTCTCATCCGTAAACAAAAAATTTCTGTGACCTCCCTTTGCGTACCGCTTCAGTAGTTGTTTCGATTTTATCACCCTATTCTTTTTAATTTATCAGTTAAAAAATGACCAGCGCGTCTCTTATAGGCTGCAAGTCCTAAGTCATCTTTAAAAAAATACGCGACATGGTTCTGGGTGCTATCTTCATCTCCCGAGATAAAATCTTTTGCTTTCGGACAGGATTTCTTAGAATTTTTTCCCTTACTGCTTTGACCACCTTTTTCGTACGAACACTACGTGGACGGCCAGATCTTTTTCTGTCACAAACAGTCTCATTGTACCTATTTATAGCCCGGTACACAAACATTTGACTAATACCAAGCGTATGGAGAGTTTTAAAAATTGCATTGCAAATCACAGCGATTCGGTTCTCTTTATCACCCCACTCCATTTTAATATCGCAAAATATTGTACAATGTATTGGCGCCAAAATTAGAAAACCCAATGAACAATCGTATAAAAATGACAGATTTATCAAATTCAAATGTAATATCTTTCTTATTTTTTATTTTAACAGTATTTATGGCCAGACTATAATATTATAAATGTGAAATTTTGTTGGTTGTACTCAATCACACAAAAACGGCTGACCGGATTTGGATTCAATTTGGCACTGTACAGATAGTTTATAACCGGACACAACACAAGATACTTTTTATCCTGGTAGTAGGTTTCCGTGGAATAATTTCCGACCTCCACGCGGATAAATCTAGTCAATAATAAATGGGTCCATTATTTTCATCTTTGTTTCCTAAGGCTTTAAACAAACTATATTGACAATTTTAATGGCGTCGTGTGCTGTCATATATTTCAGATAATGTTAAATAGAATGTTAAAGCAGCAGATATCGATTATTATTCACTTTATCCAAAATAATGTAATGTTATTAATACGTTACATAACTACACCCACTGCATCTTAATTTTATGAGAATCTTTCCAACTAAATGCAAAAAATATGTCTCCAGTCTTGTATACCTTTTTTCCATTTTGTTTATCTCTCCCACTGTGTCTATGTACTATAGATAAAATGGCAATATAGAACTGGTATTCGCTCGTTAGCGCCGATGAAGCTGTTACACGACACCTCGCGGCTACTACATCACCTAGGTATTTAACTAAAACCTGACTAGCTAGAATATAATAGGTGGTTACGAAGAAATTGTGTTGTGAGAATAAACGCTGGTAAACTTTTATATTCTGTAGATAGCTTTTTTGTGTAAATTGGGTCCATATTTTTAAGCCCAAATTTCCCATAAAAAACTAACTTTTTAATTGCCCAAAATACCAACAAATATCAGTAGTAGCACTTTTTTTAATGACCTGACAGTATCAACTATTGCATTGCGAAGACCTCTCTTTGCTTTACTTGTCCAGTACCTATACTTAGGTTTTATAGAACTGTGCGAAGCAAAAGAATCATCAAATTGGAACACCTAATTTTGATGGCCAAAATCAATGATATTATATGTAAAAAGAGGTAGATAGGTTATAATTGTTATAAACGTTCCGCAAGTGGCACGTCAAAAGTTGGCTAACTAGCCACATTTTCTTCGTTTTGTCTCTTTTTCTCTCCCGATAATTACGACATGCCCTCCTACTTCCACGTATCATATAATAGTGTGACATAGTGCCGTTTTTGAAGATAGAATGTTAGGTAGGTAACCTATCTACGTCTTTTTACTTCTAATATCATTGGCCAAAATCCCATTAAGTAGTTTTGGCTACTGTTTTAATAACTTTCTACCAGAGAAATAGAGATGGACTTAAAACGCCCGAAGTTCACCGAACCTTCTTTAACCATAGCAATAATTACACAGCCAAGCCAGCTTAATGAGAAACCTGGACACATTTTATGTGTTATTTTTTTCCTACACGTCTCACGATAAGGTGGCAATGGCGGCGACTTTAGAACGTGAACACGTTCGCGCCAATGAAGTTGTTATACTCGCTAGCTCGCGCCTGCTTTTTGTTCTAAATCCTGTTTTTGTAAGAAAAGATCAGGTAAGAAAGCGTGAGCGTGTTTATAGTTACAGGGGACTGGAAATTGCAGTGGAGAAATGTGTATTTAGTCCATTTTGTTGTTATTGTATTGGAAAACTAGATGCGAGAAATTTCTTGTTTTAACATAAAAATATACTTATCCTATGACACCCGGCAATACTGTAGCTTCTCATTAGTCAAAGAATTTTCTGAATCGGATCAGTAGTTCCGAAGATTTTTCCTCTACATACAAACTCACAAATACCTCTTTATAATATTATTAGTAGGTACCTATAGACTAAAGAGACTTTTTCCAAATCAAACTTCAAACTCTCAAATACTCTAAAATAAAGCTTAGACTACTACAGGGACATTTACTATAACTATTGCTAGTCAAGCTTTGTTTCAATCTACGATTATTCGTAGGTTTCAATACTATCGTTAGTTTTTTTTTAATCCCAGAGACTATTTTGACATTTCAAGTGATTGTTGTTTCTTTTTTTCAATTTTTAGTTTGATATTTGCATCTGTCAAATTCTGTCTCTTGACTTTATTAGAATTCAAAATGGCAACTGACAGAACAGTGGTAACAATCGCGTCACTGGACAAGTTATAATGAAAGCACAATAGTAGGTACCTCAGTTTCACAAAGCCTTATCTTGTCAAGTGTTTTGATTGGATGACGGCATTTCTAGAAAACAAGGACGTCATGGGATTATGGGATTTCACAGCACATTCACTGATCAGCAAACTTGCATAACTTATAACTTGCAACTTACATACAGATTGTGTACATAATACGGACTCAGTGATAACTGTAGTAAATTAAATAAATTTTCCCCTTTCTGTCATCTGTCACCCGCACCATGTATATAATAATAATTTCCTATAGTTCACGCGGTGTAGCCGCGTGAACTATAGGAAATTATTATTTACTAGCGAACTGTTGATCTGCTGACCTGTGATTTATTTATTATATGTAAGTTTTATATAGGTATATTTTATAACATAAACCCTCCGGAATAAATTCTTTAAATGATGGTGAAAATCGCATCAAAATCCGTCGCGGAGCTTAGAAGAACAACGCGGTCACACAGACAGACTCGAAAAGCGACTTTAAATTATAATTTCTATGTACTTATAGAAGTAAATAAATCAAAGAGAGAGATAGAGGGTACAACAAAACGAACGTACAAATCTTTGACCGATATAATTTATGTAGATGTTCTTACGTAAGTATGGAAAAATGTACTGCAATTACTTTTTTGTGTCAGGAAACTACTTACTGGGCTTCAAGATATTGGAACATGCTATTGCTCTCGTAATATTATGATGCTTAATTTCTTCCGCAACAGTTTTATAGCCTTCGGGGTTCGCCCTCCTTGTAATGACTTCGCGGAATATTTGCCACGAAGTCATATTTCCAATCTGACGCGTGTTGTGTATCTGCTTGAGCCTGGTTTTAAGACCGCCTTCCGAAGACCGTTACAACAATGATCGGTAAGAGCTACCAGTGTACAGCCTTTTTAAATTAAATGGCAAAACTTCACAGACATGCTAGTGTTGGTATCTAATAAAGTTTTTTTATTCTCAAACAGTTTCGTAGGTATACTGACAGGTGGCTCGTCTTCTCTGCCGTTTTAAAAATACGAAATACTTAAACGAGTGTTCTTAATAAATTGGAATGAAAACGAGCAAACAACTTAGGTTCCAAAAAATGTAGCGATTTGTATGGAGTAGGTACCTATGTAGGTATAGTTTATCCACTCTGAAATGACGCGCCCCACTACCACATTTACGCACACGGTAATGTGGATTTCTGTGGATAAGGCGGCAGTGGGGCGCGTCATTTCAAAGTGGACAAGCTATACTTGATAAAGTATTCCTTTGGTTTTCAAACCATCACGTGCGATTAATCATTATTCAATGGTTGACTACCACTTACCACTAGAATTTGCATTGATTTTACTAGACATACAGATTTATTTCCTGTCCTAATGATTTATAGATAAGCTAAGCAATAATAAATCATTCTGGCAAAATTATCATAAACATGACAAAAAAACATTGTGAACACAATAGACCGCGTTGACACATGGAATGCAATACCCGATCAAGGCGCTCCTCGTATAAGGCATAGAGGCTTATAAGGAAGAGCTTTAAAAATAACATCGATTTTTTTTAAATTAATTCCATGCCCTTAATAGTCACACATACTTAGATGACTAGGTAGTAAAGGACCCGAAAAACAATAGACAGCTGTAATAGTTATTTGTTATACAAGAGTGCAAAGTTGCTTTTTAATCGCGTGTTCAATTTTGATGACCGAGCAAGCGAAGGATTCTAAAATTGAATCACGAGCGCAGCGAGTGATTCAAAATTAGAATCCTGAGCGTTAGCGAGGGAATCAAAAGAGCACGAGGTGAAAAATCTTTGCACTCGAGTGCAACACGTAACTTTTCATTCCACCTCAGCGAGGAAATGACTAAATGCAAAAAAAAAACGTTTACAATCACAAGATAGGTACACTTTTATTTCAGTTTAGGTATTTTCATTTTTATTGTTGCTTTTAGCATCGAATACGTACTCCATAGAGTGCTTGCTTTCTTGTTCTCGGATAATTCTATAAAATATGCCAGCAAAACGTTTTCTGAGAAAGTTTTGGCTCCTTTTGCTAGTCGCCACGTGTTGAACATATCGTACTGTTTTAAATACTTCTCGCGTGATTGTTGAGGGAGAAAGCTCATTTGCGCATTATTAACAGTTTCAGTCAATTCTGTTGGCGTCAAGCAAACTTCCTCGTCGCTAGAATCACTCATTTTAGTTTTTTCACTTGTTTTCAAGTTTCTTGTTTTTAATATACCTAAGGTTTAACAATGACGTGAAAAAATGCCGCGTAAAGAACCGCGTACAAAGCAAATTGAAAAAAGAACACCAAGAAGGTTCCGAGTCTGAGTTTTTAACAAATTAAAAAAAAGTTGTATGATATATTCGGCACCATAGAGGTAGCAGTAAATAGGTTTAATGTTTTTTTTAATTCACAAACTTAGTGCACACGATGTTCTAAATTCAATTTACTTTATCCTCTAGAGAATAAAAACGGCTTTTCCACTCAGATACTGAAGATTAAAAATACTCTTTCCGAGATGGTGGGATGAAAAATATTTTTTCATCCCACCATCTCGGAAAGAGTATTTATTCTCTAGAGGATAAAGTAAATTGAATTTAGAACATCGTGTGCACTAAGTTTGTGAATTAAAAAAAACATTAAACCTATTTACTGCTACCTCTATGGTGCCGAATATATCATAAAACTTTTTTTTAATTTGTTAAAAACTCAGACTCGGAACCTTCTTGGTGTTCTTTTTTCAATTTGCTTTGTACGCGGTTCTTTACGCGGCATTTTTTCACGTCATTGTTAAACCTTAGGTATATTAAAAACAAGAAACTTGAAAACAAGTGAAAAAACTAAAATGAGTGATTCTAGCGACGAGGAAGTTTGCTTGACGCCAACAGAATTGACTGAAACTGTTAATAATGCGCAAACGTTTTTTTTTTTGCATTTAGTCATTTCCTCGCTGAGGTGGAATGAAAAGTTACGTGTTGCACTCGAGTGCAAAGATTTTTCACCTCGTGCTCTTTTGATTCCCTCGCTAACGCTCAGGATTCTAATTTTGAATCACTCGCTGCGCTCGTGATTCAATTTTAGAATCCTTCGCTTGCTCGGTCATCAAAATTGAACACGCGGTTAAAAAGCAACTTTGCACTCTTGTATAACAAATAACTATTATCAACCTACATTTATACAAGAGGTGGTGCCCAAAGAAGCAAAACCAATATTGAACTTGCCTAGGAATAGAACGCGATATCTGCGGGTCGCTGATTAATATAATTGCTTTTGTTTTTTGCGTAAGCGATATTTATGTTCGTGACTGTACTATATCCTTAAGTATAGGAAACAGGAAAATATTACAATGTCCAGTGCAGTGCCAATTTGCAACAATGTTGAAGAAGTGTTTGGTGGTTGGCCGGTCTGAAATCGGCGCATATACCTACTCATGTTATTCGTAATTCGTGAGTACCTACTCGAGACCTTTTAAATAAGGTGTACACCAATTTGCTGCTGGCTGTGTGAATGGTAATTTGCCCCGAAATACGTTCAGCTCCCTTTGAGTGACTTATGAATTTAAGAAGCATGAATTAACAGTAGGTAGGTAAGTAAGTATATCAAGAGCAACTCTAATAAAGCTATGAGTACAATTTACCAAAAAAAAAATCGTTGCTCAGCAACGTAAATAACGTAATAAACGTGGCAGAACTGCCAAAATGAAAGGCATTGCGATCGATTGCCATTGTATGTGTTTAACGTAATTACCTCGCTCAGCACCCTAATTGCGTAATACACAATCAATCACAATCTGAATCATTTTGAAACAGATTGCTATTCCATTGCTTTATATGTTCGAAAAATAAATCTGCTCAACAACGTAAATAACGCAATGAATGTTGTTGAACTGTCAAAATGAAATTGATTGGTCGTAATCATTTACGAAAATGTGTAACGCAATTAGATAGTGATGTTATATGATAAGTAGCAACAGAACCTACTTCAACGTTCAAATTAAGGTGTACTTGACATTTAGAATTTTCCTTTTAATACCTACCTTAATCCAAAGCATAACACCACATACGGCCAACTGCCACAAAACACAATCGTGATGTCGTGAACGACAAAAAGCCATCAAAATAAGCAATAATTTACATAACATTATATCAATTCGAGGGATAACATCCGGCACACGTGTGGATGGTACCTACCTACCTACGTACCTAACTACCTACGTACTGTCCACCCACATCCACCCTCCTTTTGGATGGCGCTTCAACTTGAACATAGACAATTTAAACGCAATTGTATTTTAATTAGCCCTCAATGAATGTAGGCCTTATCCTTTTGGAACAATCAACGGTATAATTTTGTATGCATAATTTCGTTTGTGGAATAGGAAGACGTCGATAAGGTGTGATGACCCCGTTTTATTCTCAACAGTTCCATTTAAATAAGCTACTGTTGTGGCTTTTCGAAGAAATTATTCTACTAATTTTTAGGTTATTTTTAAGGCTGTAAAATGGTTAAAAAAAAGCTCATCAGCTCAGTAAACCTAACTTAGTATTTATTAGAAAGTCTTCATGAAACTTGTCGCTGAATTCGAAAATAGACGCATCTTTTGGCTGTGTGGCACCAAGTTTACTTAGTCACCGAAAGTGAAACAATAAGCAATAAAAAGGTAACCTAAGTAAACTCCACATGTAACAATATTACAAACAATAACAAAACACGAACGTAATAATATTTTGTTGAATAAGTCATACGTGAAATGTTTCGGAGCAGAGAGGAAGCGTAAAAAAGGCATGCCGCGAGCTAAGGCAGGAAGAAAATGATATACATTATGGTTTGAGGCAAGCGGCCTCTCCCCGCAAACCACGCTGCGCCCGCGCCGCGCCCAGCTCGACGAGTTAATCAGCTACCCGACTGGGGAGCTCAAAGTTTTTGGTGTTGCACTTCTATTTCTTACTTTTCTTAAACCTAAACTTAACCAAAATATTGATAAGTGGTGGAGTAGTGGAAGGTCCCGTAATTGCGTAGCACACTCAATCACAATCCGAGGGTTTCGAAGGAAATTCTTAATCCATTGCTTCATAGGTTTGAAAAATTCGTCTGCTCAACAACGTAAATAACGCAATGAACGTAACTGAAATATCAAAATGAAAGGCATGCGATCGATTGTCATTGTATTGTGTGTTATGGAAGTAACCCGCTGGTGGCTAGTGAGTGAGTCCACAAATCTTCAACTGAGGCCCTAGTGTGAGTTTCTTTTAACCATCTCGAATTTAAGTCTCGATGATATATAGATTTAATCAATTCTGTAGGCTTCTGTATCTTTTTGGGGAGCGTTTGACAAAGCTATTTTTTTTTGGTTTTTCAATTTTACTAACACGATAAACATAATAACAACTTATGTACTACTAACTTAACTAAAACTATTCACAAACATAAAATGGCGTCGAAAAATACATGTACGCATCGCTGTCGACTGGTAGTGTACCCAAGAGACTGGCGGCATTGGCACGTTGTATGGCAATGCTTAGCCTCTGGCCAAGGTTAAAACCAGGGGCCCAAGTCCGCTATTTTTATAAATTTGTCATTCCAACACGATCCCATTGTCATTTTGCTAAAAGTTCGTAATCTGCTAAATTCATAATGGTCGATCATTGGTTGATCATTGGTTGATCATTGTATTCTTCAAACACGATACTCTTAACGAATTAAAAGCAATTACTGCACAATGACGTTCTAATGGTAGGTCACTGATCAAAGGAAGTGTCAAAATCTTAGCAGATTACCGCCTAAGTCAGTCATTCATTTTTCATTATGTACGAGATTACCAATAGATGCCATTTCTTTCAATGGAGTGTCAGTGGGAGACCATTGGAAAGTCATAATGACGCCAATATGTTAGTAGATTACGAAACTTGTCAAAATCAATAATTATGAAATCAATGATAGACCATTCTGACACTGTTGTAATAGCAGACTTGAGGCCCTGACCAGCCGTTTGGTTGCACTGATTAGCGTAGACTACATTGAATTGGAAATAAATAATTTGGCTACTCTCTGGTGTGAACTTTTAACTTAACTTTTTTTCTTACGATCATAGCTTTTACTGTGGTTAAAATTCTAGCTAGCCAGCAAATATAGTTGCGGGACTACCTTAACAGGAGACCTCATAACCTCTTCCCTTCTTCACCTAAATATTATCTAAAAAAATTTCTCATCTAAATTCGATTTCTTTAATTTTCCGAATTAAGATGTGAGTTGAATCATCTACTGGTAAATAGACAGAGCGTTTATAACATTCATTTGAAAACATTAAATCAAATGCTCCGAAAAATACTTGCTTCAAAAGTTTGAGGTCCAGGGTAGAATAATGGAACATAATGACTCTATCGGCGGCGGCGGCGGCGGCGAGGCGGCCAGCGCTCGCGGTCCGGCTGCGTCCTTTTTCTACTACCAATGAGTAAGTATTCATTCTTGGAATAATGTGTGGCTGCCTTTAGACGATATTCAAACTTCTGAATAGTGTGCACGCAACGCGTGGGCATTTTAAATGCGAACTTTGAAGCTGCAGCAAAAACTTTTATGAGAATAAAGGGTGGCTTTGGACAAAAGACTCGTCAGGCATAACACCATCCTCAATAAAAACAAACAACTTTTAACACATTTAAATTAGGTAGGTACTTATATAATAATCAGTATTTAAATCACACGGTTGTACTTTGTTTTATAGATCACAGGTTTATAGAATATCTTTTCACATTTTATTTTCTCATAATTATTATCATTTCATAGAATAATCAATACGCAGAATACTCACTTTGAAATTTAAAATTTTTAATCATTGATTTTTGTTAAGTACAAATAAAATTTTATCTTTCGATAATCATATCATAGAATAACAACAGTAATAGGTTAGACAAATAAAAGCTAGAGTACCACAAGGTAGTGTACTAGGTCCGGTCCTGTATCTACTATACACCTGTGATATTCCTGAGCTAGAAAATAATGTTACCTTTGCTGACGACACAGTTATCATGGCTGTTGGAAATAGTCACGAGGAAGCCGTAGAAAAGGTTCAAGAGTCCATAAATCGTGTCTATGAGTGGACTGCAACATGGCGTATCAAACTCAATGAAAGCAAGTCTATCCACATTGACTTCATCTATAAAATGCCACAATACTTCCCGGTATTCATGAATAATCAACAAATACGAATCAACAAAAGTATATTTGGCATTACACTGGATGCAAAACTGCGCCGGAAAGAACATATCGAAAAGAAAAGAGGCGAACTAGATATTCGATACAAAAAATTTGGCTACTTGGTAGACAGTCGCCATTGTCAATATCCAATAAATTGTTGTATACAAACAAGTTTTAAAACCCGTATGGACCTACGGTATACAGCTGTGGGGCTGTACCAGCCAAACCAATCGTCAAATCATACAACGTTTTCAAAACAAAGTTCTAAGGGATATAGTCAACGCACCCTGGTACATTAGAAACAGCGACCTTCACCGGGACCTCAAGATGGATGTCGTAAACATAGTTATAAAAAACATATGCAGAAGCTCATGAATACAGACTTCATCATCATGTGAATGTCGAGGCGATTCAACTCCTTGACATCACTGAATTGAGTATTAAATGTTGAAATTTTTAACTTAGGTATAATGAATGACTATCGATATTTTTAATCATTCGATATTTTATTCACTCAGCATGTCAGTCTTATACATTTTAAGCTTAGGTACTTATGCAATTTTTCGATATTTTGATACAATCGATATTTAAATTTTCGATGTTTTTAACATTGACATTTTACCCGTAGGTATTCAAATGTCGTTCAAATATGTAGGTACCCATATTTATTTATAAAATTATTGATAGTATTGTATAACGTCTAAAATACCATGAAAAAATACACCGAACGAACAATATTCATTAAAAAAATAATTCTACTGTTTGATAGGTTTGTTAAATATAAAAAAGTGATTATAAAATTCATTGAATGAAACATATTTTCACAGAAACACATCTGTGAAATATGTTTCATTTAAGTAAAATTGTTAAAACAATAATATTCGAAATAAAAATACAAGGACCAAATATTAGGCAACATAGATATAGACCTATATGAAACATTTGCTGCGAAACGAAATTCTATGAAAATTCTATCAGCGAAACAAGGGAACACCATAATCACAATCAGACACCTAACACTCATTATAAGAACATTCAAG
Organism: Xanthia togata; assembly: GCA_963853775.1. Lineage (NCBI taxonomy): Eukaryota > Metazoa > Arthropoda > Insecta > Lepidoptera > Noctuidae > Xanthia > Xanthia togata. The sequence continues at coordinate 11,064,008 of OY970805.1, forward strand.
CAATTACCCAAACGTCAAATACAATAATACGAAGTAATCAAACACGTAACCGAACGACAGATCAAAGCTGAACTTTTTAATGAAGCCTTCATAGGCGCGCGCGCAAGCGGCTCCACAAAGACATGTTCCGCTTTGATGTCGCCGACGCGCCGCGGCGACAGCGGAGGCGATGATGCCTTTATAAAAACCCAATGATTTATTCCGGCTTTAGGATCGTTCGGTCGGTTGACGAGTCTATCAACGACTCTATCGGCGCATACGCATCCCTGAACTATAAATTATTGTAATAACCTTACGGCGGCAATCGCGATTTATGACTGCAGTATCCTTGACCGATCAAATGGGCCGAGGTGTAAAATTTAACGTTTTATCAATAAAATTTAAATTAGTGCAGCAGATGCTCAATTTTTCTCGTGAGATGTTCATTTAAAAACAGTTCTGAGAAATACATAAATAAAAAATCCTATAAAAATTTAAGAGTTGTAAATAAAAAACTAGTTTATAGCTAAATTCTGGGCCAACTCAATTTAGATTACCATCGATACACTAAGAAGAAGTTAAACTCCAAAATTTAATGTACTCGTACCTTTTCTTAAATAAATTGTTACTTGCTGTTTATAACTGCCCCAAAAGTTCTACCTATCTAAAATTTAAAAACGAAAAAAAAACAAATCTTACTTATAGACCAAAATAGAACCTCCTCCTTTTTGGAAGTCCGTTAAAAATTCTAAAAAAAATAGGTAGTATCCAATGCACGTATCTCGCACAACTCACTTAGTATTCTACTTTATTCTGTAAGTGTAAACAGAATTAATGTCAAAAGCTGTGTCTTGCATATTCCCCAACAGAGTTAGTGCATAATATCTTCATTGGCATGCGTGTCCACGTCTCCACATTTTTGTTTTAACAACAGCCTATTGGAAATCGCCACTCAGGTTGATTGGCTTTCATAATTCAGTGCTAAAAGGCTTTCGAAAACTACATAATATACAAGCGAAAATGGAAGAAAGTACTCCAAGACTAAGTGAAAAAAATAAAAATAAAAGCGGCTAAGGCAAAGGAAAAATTTAACTATCTAGCCGATTGAAGTTAATAATTGTAGGTGAAAGTAAACATGAGAAAGACGCTTGATTCAAAATTTAAATACAAGACTAGAGATCTTGGTGAAGGAAAGCCTTTTTAAGAAAAAAAAATCGCATACAAGTAGTACACCTAGAATGGTGCAAAATTACAAAGTCACCAATTAAAAAAATATTCTTATAAATCTTGTGAAATTCAATCTTTAGATTTGCCTTCTTTCAAATCTATTAGTAGGTAAATACGGATACAATGCGCCCCTTTCCTATCCTATAATATGCTCAGAAGATGCAATGACTTATTTCACAGTTGTACTCGTGATCTTGATGTTTTTGTTGATAAATTATGTAAATATAGAAAAAACACTACTTGTACCTATAAAGCATTATTTAAAAATATTGTTTAATTATTATTTGATGTTTATATTCCTGTTAATGTACTAGTGCCGTGCTTTCTTATAAAAATAGGTACATGCGAGATCTATAATTATGACATGTTAATGTTGTGTATGCATTTAATTTGTAAGCCTATATAAAAATAAATAAATACCTACTTAGTATTTAATAACCAATCCTATTTCAGTCCAAATAAACATGTTCAGAGTATAAAACACGAACCTTCCTCCTCTACCGTGCCAAGTCCGCATCATTGTTTATGTTCTATTGTTATTAGTGGTTCTCGGAAGGGTGAACAAGAGCAATCATAACAAACGTCCGGCCCCTTATCTCCACAATAATAAAGACGCAAGTCCGTTTGTTTGTAAATCCGTATATTTTGGACCATATTGCTTGGTGGTGTTGAGATAAGGCAGACATGTAATCTAGTGAAAGAAGTGGGTAAGAATTTTGTATATATAATTAATTATGGGAACAAGGAATTCACACTAAGCCCTGGCTGGACGTCTTAATTTATTGAGGCGCACCCACAGGAAAGTCCGGCCGACAACCTCCTAGGTGACATGCGAGATGACAAACCCAATATGGAATTCACAGATCAAAGTAGAGAGTGCAATTTTAACAGAGTAGAGAAAAGAGTCCAATGAAAGTACCTAATAATTAATCAGAACATATAAGTTTCTTGAATGCTTAGGACTAAGCTTGAATAACCTTCAAACATAATGTATAATATTATAGTATATTTTGAAACTAAAACAAAACATATTGAACCAACAATCATACAACCACCTAAAAAAATAATTGCAAGGATTAGGTACCTGCCTTTCAATTGGCAAAAAAATAAGGACAAACTTGAAAGCTCTCAATGTTAAGTACCCTGTAATTACGAAGATTTTAGAAGATCTTCTTTTGTTAAAGATAAAGCACCAAGCGTCGCAGACGGTCAGCTACTAAATACAGTAAATTCAGACAATCTTCAGAGATTAGGCGGTAATCTTTAAAAACGCCGGCGACCGATGTTGAAATAAGCAGGAAACGCACAATACTAATAAGCAGGCATTAGTGACAATAAAGAACATAACCCTCTTTTAGCCGACGCGGTTGGGTAATAAGTAACGCCGGTAGCGGATTGAGGTCGGAACTCTTAAGAACTTATTCGAAATTTATTATTCGAAGATTATAGCCATGAAGATGACATAAACGAAGATAATTTTAGAGTTTTTATGGCCGTTTGGATTCTGGAAATATTATCCCTTTGTAGACTGCGTTTTGTGTTTTCTTTTCTTGCTTCTTTTTTCATAGCATCTTTGGAACATCAGCCATTAATTTGTGCCTGCCTATATAGTGACGACGACAACAATCTGACAGCTAGATTTCAGATTTTCGGAGATCCTGATCAAGCCATCGCAAGCTTTGATGTTGAAGCAAAATTTAGTAGTAAGAGCTGGTCTTAAAACACCCCCCATGAATTAGAAGAAATACATAGACCCATATAGATAGAGCAATCCACGACGACGCGCCCCACTCCGCTCCGCTCCGTACTACAGCACAGCTTACAGTACAGTAATCGTGTATACCCTAATAGCGTAATACACGATCAATCAGGACCTGAATCGTTTTGAAACAGATTGCTAATCCATTGCCTCATAATTTCGAAAAAAAAAACTTCTCAACAACGTCAATAACTCAATGAATGTTGTTGAACTGTCAAAATGAAACAGATTAGTCGTAATCGTTTACGAAAATGTGTTGCGTAATTAGATAGCCACTCTGCCCATCTTCACATAACGCAAGCATAAAAGACCAGCCAAATATAAACATAATTACAGGCTACACCATATTCGTAAATGAAGTTTCTGGTGAACTTGCTGTGAGTATCACACTTTTATGGACGGCGAATTAAGACGTTAATAAAACACCTCCAAGAAATCAATCGACCGAAGTCAATCTCACCAAACTATAGTAAGAACAACTCTCAATAATGATATACTAATACCAAATAATCCACCACGATAATGACGCAAGCTGCAACTAAACCCAATCTACTATTCTCGTTTTTAGATAACACAGCCCTACTTCTCGTGAAACACGACATCCATATCTCAGTTAGTGGCCACCTCTCCATCATGGACCCGTTATAACATAACCAAGTAGAGACAACTCATGATTTTACTTTAACCATGTTTCTGATACCTTGCCTAACGGTTGTACAACATTTACAACACGGTTGAATGTTTCAAGTTGGCCGTTTAAGAGGCAGCAGTACTTATCAAGTGTCTTGCCGTTGCCTCTTTCGGTATAATTGTTTGCTTTTTGGCAATGTAGAATGTGGTCTATATCAGTAGTAGGTATACACATAATACTCGCTTGGACGTGGAGTTGCGTAAACCAGCCTGATAAACAATAAAATACAATAGTCATACTTAGACTTGTAGAATATGGGTGTTCCAACACTTCCAACTGAAGCTTATATCCCTTTTTTTAAATACTAGGAAACAGCAGTTCATTGGAGAGTTTCCTAGCGCACTGTTGGATTTTCAACGCTCGGCTCGGTGCAGAGAGTTGAAAATATTGCAAGTAAACAAAATATTGTTTCTTAGTGTTAGTGAAAATGGGCACTTTGTTCAGCATGTGCAGGCTCAACAAAAATCTCTACATCATTACGCAGTAATACGCAGCCACTAATTACCCAATTTTCCTTTAAAAACAAGTCAACGCGCAACACCATTCATTAAAAATGTGATCTTTAGCAGTAACTGTAGTGTCAGTTTTGAAGTTTTGAGTGCTAAATGTCAGACCATTCCCGTTCAAAGTAACGGTAAGGTCCATAGTGTAGTACAGGGATGGGGAAACTACGGCCCGCGGGCCATCTCCGGCCCGCGAAGGCTTGAAATCCGGCCCGCGACCATCAAATAAAAATCAAGAGAATATTTCGTATTGTTAGTAATTTCACTCAAATCACCAGCAAATTGGAATTTTATAAGTCCATATCTAGGACACAATACCCAAATATAGTTGCCCACGCCCAAAAAATAATGGCTATGTTTGGTACAAGCTATTTGTGCGAACAAACTTTTTCATTAATGAAATTAAGAAAAAATTGTCTTCGTAATAGACTTTCGGATGACCACCTTTATTCACTACTAAAATATTCAGCATCACAAATGGTGCCGGTTTATGATGAAATCATGCAAAAACAAAAACAGTTCCACATGTCACATGTCCCCACAAAGACCAGCGCTCCTCAACCTTCTACTTCGCAGCAAACTTAAAAGTTTAATTTAACTACAATTTCCATTTTTTTTTTATTCCAATAGTTATTTTGTAATATTGCACAATAAATTAGTGTTTCAAAAATACATATCAATATTTTTATTTCAGTAATTAACATAGCCAAAAATTAAACAACTTGGCCCGCCATATATTTCGTTAGTATTATATTGGCACGCGAAGGAAAAAGATTCCCCATCCCTGGTGTAGTATAATGTAAGGTAAGAACACGACTCCAATATTTATTGCGTTACTAAACATTAAATAGGTACTGTTAACTACGAGAAATATAATTGAGAAATTCAGTGTGAAGGAATGCCTAGAGGCGACTTTAAAGTGGGAACATATATTGCATCTCAGATCATTTGAATGGTGTAATAGTAATAGTCGTTAATGGGACTTGAGACTTTGAAACTCTAATCTTGAAGTAATAGTTGCATAGTTACTTGGTTATCAATTAAGACCTTTCTTCCGACATTTCAGTTATATCACCACAAAGTCTTGTCAGACTGACAGGCCTAATTAACTAATCTCCTCCAAAAAAGAACGAATAGATAAACTAAAGTCTGCGTGTGTACACTGCCTGATATCAAGATATCCTATCTGCTCTATGTTTCACTAAAGTGAAAACATATTAATCGTCTTGGAGACAATCACAAGTTTGGCTGCTCAGTTTTTATTTTAGGGATGCATTTTCAAGTTCGAAGGTGTTATAGCCTGTTCCAAAAGTATCTGATTTAAGTGTAAACAAACCTTGTTCAGGTTATATTCGTACGCAATCACTCACTAAAGGGAATTACTAATACTTTCATCTGTATTTAAACGGTTTCGACTTTATATCTCACCACTTTTTACAACAATTATTGTTTGAATAAATGTATTAAATTGATATTGAAAAATCTTCAAATTAACCTTGATTGTCAAATGAAAAACATCTTTATGGTGATTTAAAATTAGAATTTCGGGTCTCATATTCAAATAATCAAATCAAGGCACTTAATTTGTAAGTGGCACTACGTCCGGCACACTGGCATCCACAGGTATGCTTTCTGATCCATTTTTGTTTTCATTTTCATCAAATTCTTTTGGAACAGTCCAAAACGCCTCTCTTATTATATTGGACATCGTACCGCCGTAAGCGAACTGTGAGTCTTTCTTACAGCACCATTCATTTTCGGGAATTACATACTGATACCGTAACAGTTAATGTGAATGACATCTACGCCACACACGCAGCATCAAATCGTGGCGCAACGCAACAATGATGGAACTATTCGACTGAGGCATAATTACTGGGCATCATCAGCAATCATTACGTGGTACGGGCGAGTAACGTTTGGTGACTGAAGGACCACCCACTAACATACCAACTGTACGAATCACCTAGAGGAAATAGTGCTGGCCTATTTTTTACAAATATTTATTTTTATTTTACGCTGAAAAACGAGACAAATTAAAACGTACGTCCTGAGAAAGTGAAAATGAAATGAGTGTTAAAATACCTTCTGAATATCATACGTTTATATTTAGATTATATACTAAATTTTAACCTAATTTTGATTTTGTTTGGAAAAAGTAACTATACTCCATTTGAAATAAGATTAGAAATTTAACTAAACCTTTTTTACAGTCCGCATTCGATTGTCGATTTTGACTTCTATTGCGTTGATGACATGACAAAGGGGTTACCCTTTTTTGCTTTTAATGCCATCCATATGCCTACTGTATAGAAATCAGAATTGGATGAAAAAAGGTTTGTTTAAATGTCTAATCTTATTTCAAATGGATTATAAGTACTTACAAGCCGCATGAAACCAGATGAGAATAATCAAGTCATGTTTTCAGTTAAGATTTTGAAAACTAAGACTATAGAAAGGTAAGTAGGCACTACATACATTTCAAGACTTGCTGAGTATTGCCTTTTTTTTTTTTTTTTTTTGGGTGGGAAATCATCAAATGACGTCTCCCGCTCTGGGTGGAGCGGGAGGGCGTGTCAGACTCTTACTGACTAAAACCCACCCGTGTTCCTTCTGTTGCCTGTGCAATGCCAGGGGGCCACGGTATCCCTTTCGGACTTTCCCGCAACGCTGAGTTTTGCCTGATACTACCCCATTTTTTCTTACCACAAAATAGATCTTCGTAGATATAACACATGCCAACACAAGACAAGATAGATTAGTGTTAGTCTGCCAACGTGTGAGATCTGATTAATTGATGACATCATGTTGTTGCAAACTGTCTAAGAATAACCTATTTCGACTATGACTAATACGCAAATTAATAACAGAGAGCAACTAAAAATAATATTTCAATTAAAGCTTGTAGAATTAATGTTCGTCGACCTCGAACTATCAAGGAATCAAATGTTTTATGAAACGGACTCATCCAAATGCATTATGTAATGCTTTATTTCACCAAAAGCCTTCAACAATATCCTTATGACTAAGAACATAAAATACTTATTACAAAGGTCGATATTTAAATACTCTGACTCCTAAACTAGGTGTCAGTTCCTGTGAATTAGGAGTCAGTGATTCTCCGTAGCAATATAGCATAATATTTGTATCAATTTGGAATAAATACAATAACTGCTGGAAAAGAAAAAACAAATAGAAGAATATTTAAAAAAAGAGCCTACAATGAACAGTGTGTGTAGTGTACAAGTAGGTATATGGTGTGGGGGTAAATTACTAACAAAATTATTAACATTGTACATACATGTTGTTTATACTACATATCATCACGAGCAGGTCTCAGTCCCTATCCACTGCTAAACGTGGTCATACCTAATTCGGTTGGTGATTGGGACAATGAATTAGAGAGTTCAAGAAAATTCAACTGACAACCTCGAGAAATACTTCAATCAGCCGAAAGGCTGGTTAAAGGAGTTCATAGGAACTCCTTGAATAATTCAGTAAAGTTTAAAGATAAATACTTGGTAGTAATAAAGTTCTGTGTAAAATGGGCGTTATTTATTACCGGAAAAGTATAAATATCGTGGCCAAACCAATGCTTAAATAAAACTATTTCGTTAAAATTCATGACGTTCGTAACTTGTGTCTAACAACTTACAAAATACAATATAAAAATTCAAAGCACATAGATTACCAATCTGCTTTTGTACATTTTGCGCATTTAGAACTAAGGAAACGGAATTGATTATACAGGCTGTTCCAACAATACTTGCGGAGCTTAAGTCCTTATGAAAATTGATGCTAATACCTTTGTTTAAGTAATTGTCAAGTAAGCAATGTGCTTAAAAACGGCTGGAGTTTTCAAACGTTTGTCAGAAACGTGTAAAAGAATATATTTGCCTGTAAATGTATGACAAGCATATAGAAAACATGTGAAAGGCCGCTATTAGGCCTGTAAAGTCGCTGGCATTGGAGGTTTTCTCTAACATTTTCGTGACAATATGCAAATTAACGGATATCGTATTTCTCTAGAAACCTCTCTAGTTGCTGATGCTTTCTATGACATTTGACACTGGTTTCAAAAATGGCTTAAGGCGACTATAACCGACTTTTAATGATTTAACTGATCACGTCTAAAATTATGTTAAATTAGAGCATTTTTTTAATAACTTAATATAAGAATATTTAAGTTTTTGTTTATATTACATAGTGAAATTAATTTGTAAAGTTATATCTAACGCGGATAAAAAACTGAGAATCACGCAAAATCTATCCACCGTATTTTTCTGAAACCTTCACCATTTTAAAGATAATTTTATCTTTTAGTATACGTGTTTTAATAAAAATACTTTTTTATGTATAATAAATTATTAATGTGTCTAATTTGAGACAGAGGTTCTTGATGGGCGAGCCCTTTTACTGGCTGGACGTACGACGCGTTGCTTGAGCTCAGTACAGAACACGCAAGCTAATCACTCAAGGTCACGGGCATATATCTGCGTCTTAAGACGCAACTAAACTCGTTTAGGCGTGATCTTCATTATAAAATAATTATTAATTAAAAGTCGTTTATTCTCGCCTTAAATATAACTTGCCTGCCACACCTGTCATATTTTCATCTTCACCGTATTGTCTCCTCTTCCGGTTCAATATATTTTACTGTAGCAATCACTGCTGTGCTATGATGGCTGGTAACTTAAAGAGCGTTCATCCAAAAAGTTGGCAACGTCACAAATAGCTGTCACATATTTACCATAAGATTTTTTTTTTTTTTTAATAATATATAGTTCACTAGTTATATTCATTATTTTAATATTCTAGTTCATTAGTTAGCCATATTTCTTATTTCCTTAAAGCCTAATTGATCAAAACAGGTAAATATTTGACAGAGCAGCTATTTGCGATGTTGCCCCCTTTCTGTTTATGTCGTGGTCAGATCTTAGAATTGACCATTTCAAGAAATGGCCAGCTAATATTGGCCATATCGTTTAAACGTCAACGTTTAATGATATGTCAGTCGACGTTTGGCCATATCATTAATGTAGGGTATCCATGGTGTAAGGTGTAGTAAAAATAGCCAAGTAACTGCGAGCAACTTGGAAATAGCGCTCGCCGGCCGCTGCCGCGGCACGGTTGCTAAAAAGATCTAACCTAACCTAACCTAACCCATTTGGTCGGGGTGCCAAATAAGCGTCATATTTTTATTTATTTTTAGAATCTAATTTTAAATGCTACGTTCCAAGTTCATCGCTTTTCATAATATCATATTTAGAAACCCAATAAAAGTCGACTTTTTTGCGTAGTTACCCTACTTTGTTTGATTTGTTGTATGCGGCCGCCATGATGCACAACAAAAACAACGCCTCTACCGGTGACACCATCTCTACCGGTGTACCATCTTACTAGTTTACGATATGATCACTAATGTTTGGCCACATCATGAAGTAGTCGTGCGTTTAACTGTTCATATCATTAAACGTTGAGTATTCAATGATCTAGCCAGGCCACATCTTGATGTGATGTTATTTCATGAAATGAACATGGACCACATCTTTATGTGGTCCATGTTCATTATATGAAACGACTAGAATCAGTTATTATTATTTTTTGTAAAGTTTGACGTTCAAAAGTGCCTTTTTTGTGCCTAATTGAAATAAATTATTTGATTTTGACTTTGACTTTGAAATAATAAATTTTATGATCTGCTTTTATCCAACAATATTTTCTTATCTACACATATTAACATTTTTACAAACATTGTATTGTATAGCCACGCATGACACGAATTAACCCTTTTCAATCTCATGGCAACAACTTTACCTCAAAACGCAACATTGTCGTAGACAGCACACACCATAAAAGCTAGTTTCGCAATAATACCATTACATACCACATACGTTCTCATGGACTATGCGGCCATATAGCAGGAAGCTGTAAAACATGGAAGCTGGAACGACCGAGGAAACGACAAAATAATTGAGATTACAAGATAAACCTCAAACTTGTTTTAACATACGATATTTTTTTGACACCACGCGTAAATTAGGCACAAAAAACAAATTGATTATTGCTTGAATAGCTATTCAAGTGTATGTAATTTTTCTATTAGATTTGTATGATGTGACTTGACAGAACATTACACTTAAAAATGCTAACGAATACCTTGAGTTGGGTCACTGGACAATCAAGTTGCTGGTTTTTTTTTTTTTTTTGTATATTGCTACTCAGTTGGTTATGTACCTTATATAAAGCTACATATAATATAGATAAAGAAGTGGGTTACTAGGGGAATGGGTTCCGGTACCTTCATTTTTTATACCCGACTGCGACGGTGTCCAAAAAGAGGGTGATGATTGTTTAAATCGAACTTAATATATTACTATTCCGTTTACAACATATAATATCTAATGAACTTCACTTAACCTAAGCTCCCAAACTTAACATGCAACTCGATTAGGCTTATCCCTTAATACTTTTCCATCCAAAGTTATGAACATCTAAACATGTAAACGTCGTGTCGTGCTTTGCGCAAGAGACGCGGATTAGAGGCGTGGAGCGTCGTGCGCCCGCGCAGGCTAGCGCGGTGGTCCACCGACGACGACTTCATTGCACCACATTTTAATCTCGTTGATGATTCAGTGCCTCTTAAAAACTTTGATAGACGTAGAGAACTGTTATTAAAATAGGTAATATATAGACATCAAGTTGTTTGTAAGATGGTAGAGTAATTTGTCGATAACTTATGAGTAGGTATTTTAAGGATGATTTTAATTAGGCAAGTTTAATAGTTCTCGCTTTTTTGATGACTTAATTTCACTGTGTGTGTGCATGTGTGTGATCTTCTTGTTTTTTGCAACAACTTTTATTTTTTATAAAATTATGATCATGTCATTAAACCTAAAGTTTACCAAATATAATTGAGCATTACCATATCGGTACCTTTAGTAATTTTTTACCAGTAATTGCTTGACCATGAAGAAATAATTACAGTAAATTATATAGCCATTAATTATGATGACCAAAAATAGTTGCCTGATTAAGCTGTTTTTGGAAATGTATTTTAATAAAGCTGCGGTATTCTTAAAGCGTAGACAACTTAAGAAATGCCGTGACCGACAGATCTACGGAGCCAATTTAGGAATTCCAGCTGGCTATCTAATCATTATATTTCATAGAACACGCACAATTTCGGTTGGTTATTGTCTCCCGCGTTTCTGTCTATACAAATGGTCAACTTTACTTGAAGTGGTAATAATTAGGGTTTCATAAGTCGTACGTGGAAGGCTCGCTACATGTAATTGGGACCACCCGCGGAGCCCTGGGGCCGCGCTGCCGGCTCGGGGGGTAAAACAATGCATTATGCGAATTTAGAGCGCTCTCTGATTAGATAATATCGTCATAACCAATAACTGCTTCTTTTGAACTGCAATTGAGTAATTTTCTGCGCTTAGCCGTGCAGCTGCTGATTGGATTGTGTTGCAAAGAAACTGTTTGCTACTCAGCAATTCTTTGTAAAACAGCATCAGCATATTCGTTTATATAGAAGAATCTTAGCTAATACACGATTCAGGTGTCCTAGTTAACACGTATAAGTATAACTTAAGTGCTGGTGCTATTAAAACAATGGTATAAATTGTTATTACCTAATTAACTGCCACCAAAAATTTCTGGCAGCTTGTGTCTATCAGCTTATTCAAGAGATCATTTACGAATGTCTACGTGTACGTAATACGTGTCTACGTGTGCCTCTGGTCACTTTTCCGCTTCACTTCATGCTCCAAAGTAATTTTATTTTTTCAAACACATTTCGTACTCCACGAAGATATAAAAAGTACAAAGACCACAAAACCACAGGCTGCGCCGCGCTTGACTTTCGCAAGATAATCGACTCGAATCGTTGAAAACAAAATTATTTTAAATTTTTATTTTCGGGATTATTATTTTGAATGGCTTGAAATTGTGAAAACTTATGGCAAACTTGAAAAAATTGAGCAGGAACCACTGACCGCTACGTGTAACGTTCCTTAGGATCTGTTTACATTAATATCCCATCATCTTGCATCTGTTCTAGTTTCTGCCTACTCCCGAGGGGTAATGGCGTGAATTCATGTATTGTTGTGGTGTAGTGTACAAAGAACTGCCCTGAATAATTGTGCACAACATCACCTACCTGCCAACCGCCATAGTTTGTCTCAACCCCGTAGTCACTTCGACGTTGATCAATGAGTAGACAGCTACCTACCTACTTAATACTTCTGAACAACGAATAATGTAGAAACTGACGGGATTCTATCACCGAATGTCAGCAAACCTTCGGAAACCAGTGCCGAACACCATTCGTTGAAGTTCGTTGGGTTGTACTGAGTGCGCCATGTATGTAGGTGTGTGACTAAATTACCCGTTGTAGGTACCTACAATGAGTTTTTAATTACGTTACCACAATAATGACGACAACCTCATACCGTGTAGGAGTAGAGTGTAGACCACCCAACCTCGTATCGTAATTCGTAGGTGTTTTCAAGTTTCTTTCTGAACTCGTTATTAGTTTGCGTTGCGTATAATATTTGACCGAACGAGCGATGCGTCTCTGCTTCAAGTCTGGCAAAATTTCCTTTCCTCTGTCAGTTTGTTCGTACTCCTCTACAGGTCTTGTTTAACAACCGATCTAGACCAAACTTGGTTTATACAGGTTTCACGACTTTATAGTTTTTTTTTTTTGTCGTCAGGGATTTTTGATTGGAAGGGTACTTCGTCCAAAAAGGGGCAATAAGGGGGCGTCATTAGATCCGATTTCAATGGTTTATTTTATTTTATTTGCAAGGTAACTTTAAGTTGGTGAAAAGTTAAAAATTTGGTGATATCTGATGAGGATCTTCGTCGTGATGAGCAGAATAGCTCCTCAAAATGCAGTAAATTGCTCACTTTTAGATTTCTACCAGTGGAATCGGCCTTTTAACTACTAGGTAGAGAGGGATGGAGCACCGGGGACCACCTTCTCATCCCAAAACTGGAGAATTCTGAAAATTATTTTCAGAATTCTCTAAAACGAAACATCAAAACCAATACAATATTATTGTTTTACAATATAAATAACTTTAGTGGTACCTATATTAATTGTTGCAAAAAAGTTTGTCTCGCGAGGTCTACTATTCGCGGAACTAGTAGTTTATTATAAAATATGAATTTTGTGTAGGTTACAAATAGTACAAACTGCTGTGACACCTACACTACAACACACCACCCTCTTTTATATCAAACACCTTCAAAGTTCGTCACATTTTCACACGCTCCTCAAAATAGCGGACGTAGCTCTTAGCTCTCAGGATATACGCTCTACCGACGAGTGCTAATCCTCAAGCACCTCTCGACGGTCCCTGAGTTAAGTGGCTCCGCGGCTCAGTGGCTCCGTGGCTCCCTGGTCCTTTGATCCGAGTGGCCGTACGTGATCTTTTGGCGAGAACAGATTCGCAAGCCATAGGAACGGATGTGCTGAGTTGCGTAACACTGCTGGGGGTATGTTGCAAAAAATGTTTCCGGTACTTATTAGGAAATTTTGTACTTTTAGTATCATCTGTGTAGTGTTGGTACTTAAAAAAAACTTAAGGACTTCAGGGATTATAAAGGAGGTAAGTAATTTGAGCTCACAATAATGTCAGCAAATTATGTTGAATACTTATGGTTCGATAAACGGGCAGATGCTGGTCGGCTTTTCACGTGACCAGAGGACTGGCCTATTCTTTGGCCAAAGAATCAGCATTAGCCATACAACATGGCAATGCTGATGCAGTTTTACTAAACTAACAATTTCAGTTACCTACTTCAATAAGTGACAAGGCCAATAGCAAATTGGTTAAGTTACATTGCTCATGATAACAAAGCATTTTGGAACAACCTTATTGCTTGACAACAATGGTAAAGTGGCCTCTTCACCATTTTCTTCAACACAATTAGCCTAACTTAGCGTGCAAATTCTCTCCGCTATACCTACAGTTTATGTAAGCGACAATAATTACATATACAATGTGTAAAAAACCCTGTCCGATCCAAAAAGGGCACATAAGTACTACAATAACATAACCAAAAAGTAATCAAAGATCGATTCCATTTGGAATTCACGTTTTAGTACCAAAATTATCCCAATTCCATTAAAAATTTGAAAATTTTCAGCAGGGGTCATAAGTTCATAAGTCGTTATGACTTATCTGTAGACACCCGCTAAACGACGGCCGCTCGCCCCATGTAATTTCCCAGTAAAATCCCCCTTTGAAAAAAATTGAATAAAATTATTTTTGCTTTAAAAAAATATCACATTTATAGACTCTCAGTATGATATTTAAAAACACCCTCACGAATCGGACAGGGTTTTTTAGACATTGTATATACTTGCGGTTTTCGCACAATCTTCGTTATCTATTTTATTTATTGTTAATATTGGAAGAATACCATTACTTTTATAGTAATGCCACATTACCTGAATAAATATTAACATAATATGTTCAATTGTTCATACGACAATCAGCAACTTTTGTAACAGCGCACAATTATCTCTGGTTACTTATGTATGAAACTGCTGAAGACGGTATATGTCTGGTACAGTTGACTTTTACACGTGCTTATTTACTTTTATTAGATATTGGTAACTAGTTCAAAAAGGTTATATTTTCAGTAGTTTACTATTTTGTGAACGAACAATAATAACCTAGGTATTAAAGCTGCTTTCTTATTTACCATTCCACAATTTCCATTTGGGCAAATAGTTATGTTCAATTATAAAAAAATCTAAATTCTAATAATTTGGGATATTAACTTATTTAATTTTATTAACGTGATGGGTTATACTTGAATCTGCAGTAGGTAGTAGTAATTCGGATAATGTATTATTTTATAATCCATAACAATCTTTATACCCAGCCCATGTGTTCGAGGAAGTCACCAAATGGTTCAAAATTATTGCTACTCGTTTGGAAATGTAGTTAAACAATGTTTAGAAAACAGAAAATTTATTGCAATTTTGTAAAATAAATACAATTAAAATCCTTAAAATAATTGTACAAAACGAAACAAAATACAACAATTCTTATGAACTAAGCTTCTAATTAATTCAATAAATTATTCGTTTTATTCTAAAATACTTTGTACGAATTTTTCATATTTATAAAACAATACGATGGCGTAAATCTAAACATACAAACTAAAGCTATTTACAATTCTTGTACTAGTCTAATAATCTCACTTTGGTAAACTGTGGTTAATGAGTTTCTTCTCTTACAGTAAAACCTAAATTATTATTTACCTACTTATTCTAAGGAAAAACTGGAAAATCGTGTTCAAATGAACGCTGGGTAAAAAACTTATAACTCACAAAGATTATTCTCAAACATTATTTAAAATAGTTGAATCAATTTAGAATTTAAATCAAAAACAGCGTTTGAAAAATTGAGTTCTTGAACTTTAATCTCGATACACCCAGTCGCATACAAAGACACGCACACTTACATAATATTATATTAACAACAAGCTATGAACACATACAAAAACATGTTTAATGTATTGAGGTATTATCTATACTGTTCTGATTGAAATATATGAAAAAAAAAACATTGGATAGGTAAGTTCTATTCAAATTCTCGTTTCCAATTGATGTTATTTACACTTAAACAAACATAAATTTTCTGCAAGTGTACATATAGTTGATTTTAGACTGACTAGTACTATTGAAAAACTCATAAATATATGAAGTTGTAGCGCAAACTGAACCTTATGTGTAGGCATTACAGTTGTTTTTTTTTCCTAAAACTCGTGTTTGTTTACATGTTTGGCAAATAAATTGCGAACGCAGTTTACATCCATAATGAAGAAGAATATTCAAAAAGGTAGAGATTTAGGTGGTAACCCAATCAAAAAGGGAATTGCCCATTTTTGGCCAAGAAACGCACACGAAAAATATTTATGTAAAAAAACACATCATAATTAATTTTGAATTATCAACTTATCCATTTCATCCTAGAAGTGTGGAAGATTTCAAGAAGAATAACTATAATAACTAATAAGAATAACATTTTTTTTAAATTTTGATAAATACCAATAATACTGGTCGTGCAGCAATTCAAAAATACTGTTGTAATTGTACTGTAGGCCGTCGAACGGTTGGATGTTGTGCCCACGTCATGTCAGTTATCTGGTATTTAGGGTGGGCACGGCATCAAAGTAATATTAATGCACGTGCTTAATTCCTGGATGAGGTTTTAATAGTTTATGATACCAATGACGAGTAAGGAGTCTATGAAGTGTTAAAACCTCACCAACAACATTTAGGTAATATTAAATGTAAGGTATTTTAAAAAATCAAAATATTTTTTACTATAAAATCCGAAATATATATTTAACCGATTCTTTATTTTATTACATGTTGACAATCTATAATACATTTAAGACAAAATATCATAAGTGTGCACTCTGGGCCAAACTCACTATGAAACTTGGGCATATCCCTTTAGAAAATGGTTGCGATATAATGAGAGTATGTTAGGCTGGAATTAGGTACCTATTAAAATAAAGTTTCTATGAAGATAAAACACGTTATCAACCCATGGAATTGCATAATTGCTGAATTGCACAATTCCGCAATTATACAATTCATGACCAACTGGTTACATGAAAACTATTAACGCAAATAAATTAAATTGGCAAGTCATACCTCGCATTTCACAATGTGATGTCACACAAATTATTTGAAATAACTCAACAAATCCGTCTAATGAGACGTGTAAACGTTTACACAAACAATTTTACCAACATGTGTATATTTCTCGAAGGTACATACCCACGAACAAAGTCGAAATCAACGCCGCTTGGTATTCTTCGCATAGCTGTTGCATTATACATAACGACATGATTCGGGCGACGAGACATTAGTTCGCCGTCTACTGCGAGATGCATACAAAGTGTTCCATGACACTTGTATGAAAAGATATATGGCTGTGACGTCTGCACCTTTGGACTACCCGCGCAAACCTACCTTCAATGTATTCTTCTATGCAAACTGCGCACTTGATGGTCGATATACAGCTGTCGCAGGCGCATCTTATTAAGATTTGTATCTTGCAGTTGTAAGAATAGTATGGGAAAATATCTTATGCATGGGATTTTAATACTTATCGGCTTTGAAAGATTGTGTTACATATTATTTCATCGGCTTATAATAAATTGCGAAGAGCTCAAGAGGATTTGCAAACCTTCAATAACTTATTGGCATTGAATAAACGTGATGAGAACAAAGTCTAGAGTTAGTCGTCACTGGGGTGCATCAAGCCAAACAATTGCTAAAGTTTGGGTTGTGCTGAGAAGACGAAAGTAGATAGACAATCTGCCGTTAATTTCATACCTACGCCAAATATAATGACTTTTAAAATACATGAAAATAATTTTACTCTCGATAGAAACTCTGAATATTCCAAAAAAAAAAAACCTCTTTTACCATAACAAAACTATTTCATTCACGTTGCTCTGATTTGATCTCGTGTTGCCAGCTCTCCGGGGCCTGAGACCGGTTCCCCTCTTCATTACTGACACACGGTACCGAGAAACGGACGTACCAACAATACGCACATTACGTTGCCACTACTTTACGAGGTTCACGTACGCATGTAACATTTTAAATGAGATACTTCGAAAAAAAAACAATGGTTTCGTGGTAAGACAGATATCTCAATCATTGCGTACAATGTGGGAATTGTTCAATTCAATGAGGAAAACTGAGTGGAATGCGCTTCTATTTTCATAAATTGTTTGAAGTATTAAGAATGTGACGCTATAAATTTTTATCTAACGAAAATAAATCTCTTGGCCTCTATTAACAGTATTAACCCAGTAGGTCGGCAACATAGTCAATCATTTCTAACATTACACCACTAATTGCTGATAAATCTAAACATACAAAAGAACACACATTCATCTCTCAAAAGCAACAAATCTACTTAAAAAATAAAACACTTTTTCAAACGGATGTCAAAGAAAAGTATCAAAAAGCATTCTGAAAAAATTCTGGCATCCCATGCCGCATATTTGTAAAACGTTAACCTACGCCCTACATCACGAACGATTAGTGGCGTCTACCGGATTTAGCCACGACTATGTCATTAGATCAGTCACTTCCCTAATCCATACAACATCTCATACACAGCTCTACTACTACTCTACTAACACACCATCCCGTTCTGGGGAACGACAAAGAAAGAGATGCAAGAATTTCTCTTTGACGTAAATGTGTGAGGATGATAGTGTTACCGGAACAGTCGTTAGATCAATCGGCGTGGCGCTACATGGGGAACAGACCAGCATTTGTCACCGGACCACCGGCGCCGCCGTATTTATAGCGACGCCTGCGCAACCCGTGGGCGGCGACACATCCACGACACATATTAAAGACAATAGTTAAAATATAAACAACAATCTACATAATTACCCTTGATTCCCTCACGATAGGCTTAAGTTAACTAATACTGTTTTTACATTATATACACTACATTGTATTGTACTTCAATTTAACTCCTACTTAGCCGAAATTATTTCTATCATAAAACACTACAGAATCCTTCACAAGAATAGTCTCTTCTATGGCAGTGTCCTTATGATAATTATAGTTCTTTAATATACACTTTAAACTATTAGAAGTAAACTTCTATCACGTAATGAAGCTGTAACTGGACATACATATCAATGCGATGAGTCCGGAGATTCGAACAATGTTCGCAGCACTGACCGGCAGCACTTCTATGGGGAGTTTCTTGTGTTTCTCCCGATGTCTATCATGATTCTTTGTATGATTTTTCATTTTATGGTAGCATAGCCTCGCTAGATTGTTCTGCATTCTTGGACAGTCGTAATCATTGCCGTCGCATTGGCATGCTGTTAACGCGGCCGCTTTCTCTTGCTTTCTTAAGATTTCTATGGAGTTGAGGCACTTGTTGGAGCACTTTCTGCCTCGGAACATAGACCGGCAGAGTCTGTGGTAATATTGAAGGGCGGTAGCGCACTGCGCATCGGCAAGGCAGATGAGCTGAGACAGACTACAGGAGGAGGTGGCGTTGGCTGCCCCCTTCAACACCTGAGGTCGACAGATGTCGATGCGTTGTTTCGCCTCCAAGCAGTACTCGTCTTCGCATTCACACTGTAACAAAAGAAAAATAAAATTAGTTTCTATTGGTTAATTTTCCAGATGTTGTTTATTTAAAGAGTTAGGTAAACATGGCTTTAACGTATTTGACGTGGCTGATTTCTTTCTTTCCGTATTACCTACCTATCTGTCTCTGTCTAGGATAGTAACCTACCTACACAGCAACAAAATACTGCTATGGAGGTACCATAGCAGATAGAAAGGAAACGTAATACCGAGTAGATGTTTCTTATCAAATGTTTCAACCTACGTGCCAGCCCAACGCTCTCCATTCACAAACTGCATTCGAGATTATAAAAAAACACGTTATGTAAAAGAAAATCTATTAATAATTCATGTAATAAAGTTTTAGGGAAACTCGTAAATCCTCGCGGTCCATGGCGCATAATAATAACGTTGTAGAACGTAAAATAAAATTTACGACACTAAAAATTCCGGAATCTATCCACTATCAAAACTGGCGTGATTTGTGAAATTTATAACTCGACACGGATTATTCTAACATTAACTCTACTTAAATAGTCGTAGATGGCCCACTATTTCAGCTTATTGAAATTACTTCAACAGATTATTCCAAGGTCTTTAAAACAAATGACTGAGCATTTAAATGGCATGCATTAACACTAAATTTACCAGAACAAACGAAGGATCACAGAACACATAAGAATGTACTCATGAATAGCTAATATACCGTACAAATTCGCAGCCTCGCTCGAAACGAAGAGAAACGACCTCGGAAATTGGCAGTTGGTTCGTTAAGATGCAACAATCGGTTACGGTCTCAAAAAGGTCAATTTACCGGATATCTAGCCCGGATTAATGAAGACACGGCCGCCCGTCTTACGCTTAGTTTTTTGTGAGAACGCAGCAACACCTGCACAAGAGTCGACGCTGCGGTAGGTCCCGATCAAGACGTCAAATCTCAAGGCTGTGCGCGGCCGCTCCTTTGCTCTGCCTTTCGATATATAGTATATTGCTCAACGTAGTAGGTACCTACTCGTAATCACACTCGCTACAACGATATAATTAAAGGTTCGACCGGTTTTAGTTCAAATTGCTGCTTTATCTATGCAAAGTTCTGACAAAGTAGAGATTATGTAAACGATAAAACTTACAACAAACACACCTGCTTTAAAAAAAAGTGTAACAGCTAAATTTAATGGATATTTAATTCGATAGTACGAAAGTAGTCCTTAAAATTCGTGTGCAAGATGTAAATAAGTTCGAATATGGTGTAATGTTTTCTGTAATGTAGTGCGAGGAAGCACCTGCGCGTCTGGGGGGTCCATGAGTGGCAGATAGGAAGGCTTTTTGTTGATACAATTGCGCATGGTGATACGCTTTCATTACTTCTTGACTGTAATATTTAGCACAATGGGCTGTATTTGTCAAAGGTCAAGTATGAAAGCTTTTTAAGTAAGACGTATTTCTCAAGTCTAGTATTTCACTTAGGTATATCCTTTACTACTAAATGTTTAAATTATTAGGTATATTATCAGTTCTCCAGGATAAAATATCTGAAATCATTCTTGACTTCTACAATGTTAGAAATCTTGATGAGATAAGAGAACACTCAATCCTGAAGCTAACATACAGTTTATTCCTGAAATTAAAATTACTAGACGCAATTTCGCTAAATCAATAATCATTTATCAATGTTATTTTAAACAAAGTAAACATAATGATGATTATGTGCTTATAATTTATGATATAATAATATAATATATGATTGTTAGTTTCTTCGTAGATAATTTGCTGCTGGCAGGCGCTTGATTACCTGAAAATCGTTTTACAGCCGTTAAATTATGATAAGGTGCAGACAGTGTCAATACAATTATTTAATTGTGTGTGACGTTTAAGTGCAATTTATGTCAGTTTAGTGTAGAAGAGTTATTTAATTAGTTTTCTTCAGTATGTAGCTATAGATGTTTAGAGGTATGAGGAACGGGGTGTAAATTTCACTCATACTCTATAGAAAAGGGAGGATCCTCCGACCCGACGGGTGTCGTGTCTGGCGGGCAACTGTCCAATGTTTGATGTCGGATAGTCGTTCGCGCGGTAAACTCTAATTGCGCGATGCAGGATTTGTGTGACGTCAGGTCTTTGATGCGTAGTTCGCATGTGGCGATGTAGATGCCGCCAGAGATGTATGGTTTGTAATTTAAAGAAACGAGGGTCTTGTTTTAACGTAAATAAAGAATGTGGATGACTTTAAGAGAAGGAAAGTGATGAAAAACTGATATGTTCGCTGATGGAGACTGTATAAATAAAAAAAAAGTAATATGTAAAACCCAAAAAAAAAAAAGCGAGCGTGCCTTACAGTAGTCGCATATGATGTGTAACATCTGATATCTTGACTGACAGTACCAACCTCTCGGAAAATGGGTTGGTACCATCTGCCGGCCAACTCTAGCACCGCGCGCTCATAGGTCAAATCAAATAGCGCGCGCTTCCCCGGCTTCCTGTTACACACTTCCGTTATCCGTACCTTTCACGAAATCATTCCCACAGATTGCAGGAAAGCGAGAGGAAAGATGTTACACATCAAAAAGGAGTAAGGCAGAATCTTCATTATCCTCTTGATGATGACGACCTTCATCATCATCTTCTTTATGTGCTGAAGCACACCATTTTGAAATCATGTCTCGAACAGCCGGTCTATTCTGTAATAATCTCACGGTGAAAACTTAGGTTCCACCTGCTGCTAGGGGACTGACAGCTCACTCCGAGCTCACTTCACCTAAGTTTTCACGGTGAGATGGTTACAAAATAGCACTGCTGGTTCGAGACATGATTTAAATATGGTGTGCTAGATTAAAACTTAGTGATTTAAACTACTCCAAAACGAGTCGATCGAAAATGATTCCGCCATTATTCAATGGAAGATCCCATCTCCATGTATATTTAGACCACATTTCCAGACATTACGATGATACACTCTCTCTACACAGGAACATTGTATCTGCTAGCTGCCTCACTGCTGTAAGTGCATTAGCACCACTTGAGCCCACATGTAGCAGTGACGTGTTAATTGAAAGATCAAAATTGTGCATAAACAGTACCAGGTTGCTCCGCCTACACGGGGGAGTTACACAGTTATTGAGTTAGGTGTTTGATTTGAACGGGACTGCTTCTAAAACTAATTAAAGAAGAAACTGAGTTTTTAGTCTTATAAAATGAGGAATCTCGCTTTTCTCCTCCTTTTCTATTTCTAAGTTTATGCTTCAGAGAGAGGTTTGTGTTCTAAAATATGCCATAACTAAACCTAGGTTTTTACTTAATTATCATTAGATATATCCTCAGTTTTAATAGTTCCTAGCATTGTAAATCTAGACAAAACTTTACAATTATAATGTAAAATGTGGCCGAGTATGTGCCACAACTTTTTGTGGCACTAATTTACAACTTTTGAACCCCTATCATGCAAATCATATCAAGGATTAGGTACAATATCAAGGTTTGATGCATTTGTTTAAACCAACCAAACGTAGTGTATCCAACCTCAACCGTAATTTTCTGCCAGCGGCTGCCACGATACGTTTCACACGTTCAGTATACAAACATTCAATAAAGTTTGTGGAAACAATAATAAAGCCAAAAGTACGCCAGCTCTGTTTATCACGTGCCTCCACCACGTGAAGTGATTTGCCAGCATTCTTCACACTTACTTCTTCCCAGTTTAGAATCATGAAATCTTTATAGCCCACATTAAGATGGAGAAATGAACGTTGAATGCTAAGATGGCGTTAAAGTATTCAAAATGGCGGTGTATTCAAATGATTTTCGGGATTTGCGTTTGGGAATTTTGGTTTCGGAAATACGTATTTAGGGTAATTTGGTCTTGTTTGATACTTACTGTAGATTCCGCTTTTGTTTCGAAAATTGTTTTAGCAGAGTACAAGTAAGTTCCAAATACATTTTGATCATTATTTGAAATTTAGCGAACAAATTCATAGTCATGGCATGGTAATAATTTTCGCGCATTCCAATTATCCCTCCGTAAAATAATAATAGGTTTCAAACAAACATTTTGCTATACTCTTTTCCTTTCATGTTCAAGAGCATGACATTTCAATTTGTGCACAACACAATCATATTTGTTTGACAGCAATCGCAGACGCATAGAATTGTTACTTGGTCCAGCGAGAGGCGTGCTAGGTACCAAGTTAGTTCACGAACGAGGTCGTCAACCGCGACCCTCGACGTTCCTTCGTGTCGGACAAATCTGCCCACAACGTCTAAATTAGATTTTATTGCGGGGCGTCTGCTACATGCACCTATAGGGAACCAAATAAGCAAGACCTATTTTCTCCCATACTGCTTAACGAACTACGGCTCATAAGTTACTGAACGTATCCTCAATTGAGTGAGGCGTAAGCTGTAAACAGCTGTTATGAGGAGTAATTGTGACAAGTCTGAACTCTGAATAATCAATCTGAATAGATTCATGCTGCAATTTATAAAAAGGTGATGACTACAGTTTACAAGTGGCTGTTTAGAAGATAGATTTATTATACAGTGAGTTCACTTTTAATATGGAAAAGTTTGAACTTGAGACATATTATGATTCTAACCAGATACGTACCTACTTTGGACTACGTTCTATTAGAAAACCAAAAAAATGCAGTGGTCATTTCGTTATACCCTTGGTCAATTTTATTGTTACTTACACTTTAAGTAAGCCTATCTTTACCGTACCTATTAATATAACATTCACGATTCACTTATGTGACATACAATTATATTACGAGAACTTGGCTTTCTAATACAATTTTTCAGTAGGTACACTGTGCAAGCAAGCAAGCAACGCGTAAATGAAGCAGTATTCTTTAAACAATGCTCCATTACTAGACTCAGTGAATGTAGCTGTAGTGTCGGATACATATTCAAGCATATTATTAGGTTGCATATGGCTGAATATACTCGTATTTTCGTATTTGCAAGTGTACATAGATACAGGGTAATAACATCTGTTTAGACTAAGATAGTACGATTTCCTTATCATCTTTATTGAACTTTGTGGAGTGAAATAAATATTTGAAACAATAAATGACTTAGTCTATGAAACAGGATATTGGAGAGTTTATGCTAGCCGCAAACTTTCCAATCAAACAGTTTTCGCCCTCGTGCCGTTAGTGCTTTTGTAATCATCATTCTCACAATTTATTCGTGGTCGCCGCAACATGTCCCTTTCTTCCATACTTCTCTATAAGTCGTCATCTCGATAGTCACCCCCTTTCCCACATAACATCACGCCTTGTCCCCCTGAAGGGTTGGGCAGAGGTGTACCTGTAGTAGGTACACCCACATTTCGCCAGTTATGTTCACACACAAAACTTTCCTCACGACATTTTCCTCAGGTTGAAATTGCGGAATTACCAGGAACGTTCACCTACGTAGGTACCTACAGAACACGCTAGCAACTACATATATCTCAAATATGTAAAGAAAACATGACGTCAACTCATAACCCCAATTAAGAGCACCAACTAACTATTAACTTTCCGGACCACATAGGATATAGGTATTCGTCATTATTATCATTCATTCATTTTGTCATTGTTATCTGTGTAAAAAGTAACAATTTAAATATGAGTAGCAATCTGCCTAGCCTTTTCCCAACTATATTGGGGTCGGCTTCCAGTCTAACCGGATGCAGCTGAATACCAGTATTTTACATGGAGCGACTGCCTATCTGACCTCCACAACCCAGTAACTGGGTAATACGGTACCCCTTGGTAAGACTAAACTTGGAAACTACCTAACTTGGCAACTTACTAACTACTAACTTGGTAACAATTTAAATATGAGTAAGACATGGAAATTATACGAAGCAGTGATACAACGCCCGAACAGTGTAAGCCAAGACCATCAGGAGTTGGGTTTTGAGCAACTTGACCCCATTTCAAAGGCTTTACATGAGTATATACAACAGGAATTATCTGTTCGTAGAAAAGCTATCCAAACAGTTATAAGGCTCATTACTTCCTACTCTTTACGTTCACTAGACGGACATCCGCTGGACGGCTAACTTTTCACTATATGTATAAATAATCGTTAAATCTTTCATGTTTAATGTTGGACATCCGCCAAAGTATCTCGAGCAATCTCGTGTTAATTTACTGTCCACGTTAGATATAAAATTATATTTATATTGTAGCTAAAGTAATGAGGTGTCAAAATATATATTGCAGTTCTAAAATGGTGTGATATCTAGTTAGTAGGTAGATTAAATTAAATATTCCAGCATTCTTCTATCGCGTCACAAATCCCTATAAATCTCAGATGCATTAAAATAAATGAAGTATAATTTAAATTCGGATAATATCTTCTAGCGTTTTAGCTAATACTAGTGTTTATTTGTAATCAAAGATTGTTAGTTGCAATATTCATGTTATTTGTTGCAATTACGTACCCGCTTGAACTTTGAAAGGCTTTATAAGATTAAAACACGATTAGGATCTTCTCCGTACTTAAGTAAGAATTTCATCCAACAAAACTTCCTTCCAAAAATTTACTTTCATACTTCATGCGCTTTTGATTTCCCCCCTTTTGTCGACGTCATTGCTATCAGCGCATTCCCAAACCCTTTAGGACACCTGCTCTACTCATACTCTACAATCACAATTACTAAAAAAAACATCTCTATTTGTGTGTGTGTGCGTATGTGTATGTCTGTGTCTCTCTCTCTCTCTCATACTCTGTAAGCTCAGCCAGCACGGCTTCACACATCATCATGTAGTTCTTTGTTTTGTCAGATAAATTTGACCCATCTTTACTTTAGTTAAGTTGCACTTGTAGGACTTTTAGCTAATCCTAATGTGACATGTTTGTTTTCTACCATAGTGAGTTGATATGCATAATATTAAGCAGCAGTTAAACAACTTAAACTTTGAAAGTCTCTTTGACATATACTGGGCACCACAGAAATCATCATCTAGTTTGGATTTTCTCCGCCAAAACCAAGGTTCAACTTACATTCATGAGCTCCTTCCCCTCTTCCGTAGAAGTCAAAGCGATCAGAGCATTCCCACACTCTCGGGGACATGCGCTGGACTCGGTGGGCTCAGTCAGCACAGCTTCGCACATCATCATGTAGTTGCCGAGCGCGGCGCCGCAGCCGGTACGGTAGGCGCAGCGCGTGCGTGCCTCGTTGCACGACATCGCGCCGCAGACCGCTGCGCACGCGGCCAGCAACGCCGCAACCAGCCACATCACCTGAAAAGAAGGTTACTAGGTTAATTGTCTATCGTCTCGATAGGTTCTGGCATGCTACATTGGATTGGGTTCTATGTTTTCACTACATCAGAATGTTTGATCAATTCTAAGGACTTTCAGTCGACGCAATGTCTAATAGAATGACAGGGTCTCTGATGAATTAAAACAAATCTCTACTAAGGAATCCTTGAAAGTTAGTTTCATCATTACACACATTTCATTAGATCTAGTAAAATTACTTGAAGGAAACCTGTGTGCTTCAATCCAAAGCATAGGGAGTTCATTATCCCTTAGGTATATATTTATTACCTACAGTTATTGGGGCGATATTGTGGTTCTTGCGCAAACGCAAGCTCTACTCCTATTGATGTTGTGTATAGTACCTACAACAAAACGAATCAAGCTCAAAATGCAAATTCCGCTTTATCAAAATATAATGACTACAATGTATCGATGATGAAGCCGTTTCCGTCGTGTTACGTTCTCTGCCTTCTCTCGCCGGCTCTCGGCGTCTCTCGCGATCTCCCGGTAACTCTCGGTTAATCTCGCGCTGCATGTTCTCGGAAGAGCCGAGCCGCTTCATAAACAAACAGAATCGCGTCACGTCCACTCGTCACTCGCTACTAACTTACACGTTTACCGTAACACTGAGATAGGGTTGACGATTAGTTGGTCTAGTATGGGCCTAAATTAATTTAGTTTCATGAAATAGATTAAATGCTTGATGAAGTGAATATCTGGAAGTACCTACCGTGCATTATATTATGTACCTAGAGTCCAGATTCGGAGAATTCTAGTGTCCAGGGAAAATTATGTGAAAACAACATTTTCTTTATTTTAAGTCTGTTAGTTTTTAAATTATGTAAATACGTGTCTAAATCAAAATAAAATCATTTTCTCTGCATTAGACTCAGCATTTTTTTAAATGGAATCTATGTTCCATCTTCGTTATAATCAAGTACCAACCTAATTGATTTTTTCAAACAGCAGGTACCTACTTTTATATGAAGAAGAATAACTCCAACCATAAACTATACTCTAGCTCTAGGTTACAATTTCATTTTCTGAAAAGCAGGTAACTGCCTCTCTAGCGTTAAAAATGTCCCTTGACAACCCTAATATTAGGAGACAAGAGTATAAGTAAGGTCGTCGTCCGGCGAAGAGTCCCCGATGCAAAAAGAAAACAAACTGACAACTTAAGATGTCCACCACTCACAGGAGCGAGTCTAACATTACAATAACAATTGTTACCTGCATTAAAACATCACCCTTATTTAAATACAAATAAAGACTACGCCACAGTAGCTACAGATAAACAGCGTACCCTACGTGAGCTGTTTGCTTTAATAATTAAATGACATAATAGAATTACAATCAAGTCCAATATTTGAGGAGTACTTAGCGTGTAATTTTTAGAGAGTTGGAGCGCATGACTGTGCTGAGATTTACTTTGAAGAAATATAATTTTGACTGTTATTCTCTGAATCGAATCATTCGAATCTCATTTACCATCTTAACGTCCATAAATATCCACGTAGCTCTTACAATTTTCGTATAGCACTATTTCATTGTGTCAATATTTATGCAACGCCTCAAACCCGCTCGACCAGAGACACCAGATGGAAGTGTCGTTGCCTTAATAGTGTCATTAAAGCACATGAATCGTGCAGTTGGAACTGGAAGCGCATTCCAAAACAGGACAATTCTAGGTAGGAGATTGTGTACGTGAAATAACAAGAACTAATGGACTGGCCACGTCGAGATAAAATCAAACGTCAATATTACACAAACCGAGTCGTGAAACCTGCGGTCGTGACGACTAACCCAACACAATATCTTTGGCACCAAACTCGGACTGCGACGACGTGGTAAACATTATCTGAATCAAAATCCGAGAAAGGCATCGCTGTGACATTTCTAGAGTCGTAATCCAAACGGCGAGCGGTTAGCGGGCAGGTGTGAAAAGCGCCTAGTAATTGCTCGCACACAGTCAACAAACTTGGCTGGGCCAGCAGCACACGTGAAAATGTACCACGATATACCTACTCCAAAAGCATTTGTATACAATTCGAAGACAAAATTTAAATCTAAGTAAATACTGACAAAACGATTTGCACAACAGAATCAGTTTGTCAAGGGATTAATGCTCAACCATAATATTCCATATTAAACTACGAGACTAATGATTGCTGCAAATCTTTTCCAATGTCTTTATAAAGTCTCAAACCAAACATAAATTATCTAAAATAATGCACTAAGACGTTAAGCATAAACGTAGCATGACTACATTATGATGAAGTGCGGCTGCGGCTGCGCGCGCGCCGCTCTAACCAGAAACACAAACAAGTCGTGTTCCCGCGCAGCTCATTATTGCATGTCGTTAGGCGCCAACTACGAGGACAAATAGCTACCGAACATGTTCACAGACCATACTTGCATGCTTTTGGAATACCAGTTTACGACAAATTCCGTAAATAGCTAATTTTGTTAGGCAAACGCTTTTCGTTTTTGCCTGGTCTAAATCGTTTTGACTGAAAATAAACTTACTATTTTGGTCTCTATTTTTTTTCTGTATATGGTATTACTTGATCCTAGGCTGTAACTTAGGCTTGTGCGTGTTCTGTTGGCTCTATTTATGGCCTGTTAAATGCCTTTATAGGGCTTGCTTTAATATACCTCTTCTCTAACATTTCTTGCGTTTCTAGAGGACATTTGTGAGAAAATACGGACTAGATTCCGAACTTAGCTTAACCGCTTCAAGCCTGGCATATTACTGGCAAAGCTAACCGTCTTAAGCGTGTTATTAAGATAACTAACAACTTCTATAATTACCAGTTTCTAAGTAAAGCAGTAATGATAATGACTAGCAGTTACTCACTCAATTTCAAGTTCAACAGACACCAGATTTAACGGTAGACGGTAAGTACATTTTGATTTATCACCACTACACACAAACTAATGATACTGAGTATATTCCTCTTTAAACCAATGCCTATAGTGCTGATTTACGATGCTCGTTTTTATGGAGTCGGTTATAGGAGTATAGAATCGTCTCAAGACACGTTGTGTTCGAATATAAATGATAATATTAAACCGCTTTCTAAAACATGTAAGTACACCTGCTTGCATATTGAATGATACACACGATTTATTAAACATATATTGGTAGGTAGTAGAAATGGAAATGATTACCTATATGGAAACATAAGAAGCCTGCACTGAAAACGAAACTATTTCAGATTTAGTAGCTCTATATTTAGGTGTTGTTTTAGCAGATGCGTCCAAATTCGGAAATGAAGTTATAACAGCTTTTTGAGAATCTCGAAGACTCTCCAAAAGGAAGAATAAACTAATTGGTAATTTCACTCTAGAATAACCAAGACAAACACATATTTCCAAGCAAAATTTCCCAAGAAAAATATGACGGCAGCAATAGATAAATAATACATAATGCATGCAAATCTACTGTTTTTACAAAGTAGGTAGGTATCTTCTTGTTCAAAAGTAACATAAACCCAAGATAAAGAAACGTAATACTGAATAAATACAATGTTATCAGACGACGCGCCATGTTATTCCAACAATGTTACAGTTACCATTTTAATTTAACTTGCTGGATTAACATGTTACATTTGGATGTTAAAAGCATCAGATTTCATCTCTCACGACCTAAAGTAGACAATACTAAAACGAATAGTAGTAAAATGATAATATAACCAGTAGTGTACAAATATACAAAGGTATCTCCAAGGAAGTTATTCACCGGTCTTAAACTCCGAAACGATACATTTCAATAGCGATGAATGTGAGCAAAATATAAATGTAAATATCAGAAAAAAGACAACATATTAATTAAATGTACATCTTTATAGGACATTATTAAAATATATTTTTATCTACAACCTTCGGTAGCAAGTTGTAAATCATGACCATACTTTACGACAATTTAATTCTTGGATACGTCAACATTTCAACAATAATGTTGCTCAGTGCAAAGTCCTTAACAATTAATTTATTAGTGTAAACAACATTCATTGAACACTTCACACTATCGTAAAACTGTCCCATTAATACTAAATCAAACTAAACACAACTTACGCAACATAAAATGAAGTAATTACAAGAAAACAAGTGATTTAGATATGGTTATCTAGTGTTTCCGAATGTCTGCATTGCGTTATCTGTACGACCAATATTGTGAGACATCTTAAATGACCCGCGCAAAATTATCTTGAATGAATAATAGGGCACTTGAAGTGTCAAATTATTCTGGGATTGTTTGAAGAGATTGGAGTTATTGCAATAATTGCAGATAATGTTTTTTGACTCAACCAATTTCCTTATGCTGACAGCGAGTCTCGATTTGTCATTGGTTGGTTGTAAGTTTAATCTGGTCGTCTTGCATCATGATGATACAAAAATGAGCAGTCAAACCAAGGTTATTAAATCTTGGAGGAAAATGCAGATCCAGATAAATATTTTTTATGAGACAGAGCAGAAGATTTGTGGGAGTAAGAGCGAAATTGAGATTAGACCCAGGCAAAATTCTGCGACGGAACTTATAGGACACAATACTTATCTTTATCGAATTGTACTATTTGGAATCATCCTTCATGCTTCATGTAAATCTCATGAGCTGTTACGAAAGGATTATTTTGGTATGCTAAATTTATGGCGTGAACTGCTAAGCTACTCGTGTATATATTATTATTGTATTTCGCAGAATGTTATGGCCTACATTCAAACAAGGATCTATTCCTATCATGGAAAGCATTGGTTTATATAGAACATAAAATAAACATTCATATACTCACACAAATATAAATACTTATTGCCTATAAGTAATTGTAGCTTTTCGTACTCGCTGATTTGTACGTGAAAATCTATAAGAATATCTACTTCAAAGATACAATACGTATTTTTTCATTCGTTACCTTTGCAATACTTTTGTAAGTTGTTTTACAAGTTGTAGCGGCATCTATATCTCCACATGCGAACTACGCATCGAAGACCTGACGTCACACAAACTCCTGACGTCACACAAATCCTGCATCGTGCAATTGAGTTTATATAAGACGTTAATCGTTAGGCAGTTGCCCGACAGACACGTCACCCGTCTGGTCGGAGGATCCTCCCTTTTCAATAGAGGATGAGTGAACTACACCCAGTTCCTCATGCCTCTAAAAAGTAAATTTTGTGTTATCACAAATTTAGCGCGTTTGCTCAATGTCATACTTTTGTAAACTCTTTAGTAACACTTCTAATGAGGTTATCGCTAATTGTTTGTCACCCGATTAACACTATTGTTGGCCCTTGGGAGATAAAAGTTCTGAAGATACCGATTGTGTAATTTTAAATCGAAATGACATACTTTTATAGTACAGATTAATACCTAAGTGATTGCAAAATTAGAAATTGTATTCCAAGATATCAATCACTGTATAGTGTATGGAATAAAATGGTGTAGTGGTTATGTCTAATTTTGACACTACCCATAGAGGCTATAGGTACCTACAAATCCGTTACATAAACATTGTATGAGCACCTATATCAAACTGTAACTCCGAGGTGCATTTCTCAGTAATAGTGAAGATAATTCCCTCAGTGAATGCGGCTAACCTCGTTTCAGGGAACACACGGCAACAGTACACCTATTACAGTCGCAGAGTCGCATAAAATGCAAGAACAAAACGTATGCAGGTACAGCTAATGTTCACTGCACCGTTGATTGCGAGAACTTTATATAACTGTCCATATCCGAAGAATGATGTTGGACCATTCGGTTCTCTACAAAATGGTTGAGCTGGATGGTATTGTCATGTTCGTGAACGGGTCGGTTGAGACTTGAGACTGAGCCTGATCATCTCTTAAATGCCAGGGCTTATTTTTAGAATTGTTTTTAAAGAAACAACAAGAAGAATGTACAGGATTTTGTAATATCTTGATTTAAAAGAGTGTCGACATTTACGGAATGGGTAACTAGCTTCAACTTTCTGACTAACCGACCGACTCTTTGACAATTCAAAAGTGCCTGTAAATGGTTTAATTGAAATAAATGCTTTGAGTTTGATTTACTTACTTCTTAGTTTTGCAGGAGGAAAAGTAAACGAAATTTCTATTCAGAGTGACATAACACCTGTCTTTTAGCCTTCATGAAAATCTGCAACTTTGACTTTAATCTGAAAGTTGAGAGTTTGCCCAAAATGTTTGTGCGAATATAAATGTTACATAACGATCATAACCTACCTTCCCAAATATAAGTTAAATGATAGGGATCTGTAATTGATGTGGTAACAAAGCTGAGCATAATAAACTAAGAAGTGATTACTACTCCACTGATGGGTCCAATTAATAATAATTACCATATAGTAAAGATAATACAATTATAAATAGCAGTTTATGTCAATTGATTTATCGAACTTTAACATAAAGCTATTATGACTTTTATTCATCATCAGGTAGTTACAAAATAATAATGTAATACTTAATTATTACTTATATTATGAAAAAAGAATAAAGTACCTACATAATTTTTGACAATGTTTGAAACATTAAGTAACTGTCATTTATATTTCCCAATATTTTCTTGATTATATAATTTATATATAATTTTCATTATTTACACTTCAAAGTCACAAACATCTATGTAGCCCTGGCTCTTGTACTAGTAGCTCCTGTATCACAAGATTTAAAACTATAATGACGAAAATAAGGCTCTTGTGAACGCCCATTAACTTTTATTTTAGCCTACCCAAGTACAGAACAAGTGGCAGATTATGCGGGCAACACTAAAGATGTTTGGCTTCACACAAATCTCGTGTTACCAGTATAATAAATCATACAAATCAATGGGGCTCTCAACGAGGCGTAATCCTAAGCTACGTCTGAATATATTATATTCGCAGGATTCAGCTCTTATTACTCAGCGGGGTTGATGACTCAGACTCAGGAGCTGATCCAGTATTGGATATGAAGAGTGAATGCATTGAAGTATAACATTACCAGGCATGTAAATGAGGCAGTTAACTATTAAATGCATTCATGTCGCAATATGAGAATAAGTGGATATCATGTGACAAATTGACTACGCTTTGTCACTTGATAATTTGTCTCATATATTGGGAGCCATGAAAATAATTAAAATGAATGATATTATCAGTTTACCTCTGATAAATATGCATCAAATCCTTACTCTTAGAGTCATCCGTTTCTCACATAGGAAAATACCTACCAACGTTTAAAAAATCCTGGAAAAAACCAAAGAGAGGACGACCAAAACGATGGACCTTGTGTGGGCCGTGATCCCCCGGACCCTCAGACTTTCTTTTCAGGAAGAATGGTCCGAGATATTTGGTACCAAGCCATGACAATACAAATTACTAGATGGGTCAGGATACTCAGCACCGAAGAATCGAGTATAAAGAAGAAGATAAAGCAAACCTGTCCCCAACAACACCGAATCAGTTGAAAGAAACTTGAATATTGTTTGTTGTTACACGAACGGATGCAAACTGATTGGCTCCAATCCAAAGGACGTCCGGCTCAACACCACTTGAGCTCTTGTTTTTGCAGACCCGTCCAATGAAAGGCATATCAATATAAATGCAAGTGTTGACTACAACATTGTAACAAGAATAAGCTTCACAAAAATACGACTCGACATTTGGTAGCAATACACAAACTTGGCAAAAAATCGAAGCTAACATCTTACTTAAAACTTGCATAACTTTTAACAATAAAAGAACATCTTAATTCTTATTGCACGCAGGTAACATCGCTTGATCTCTTCGACAGGACAGGGTAAAAATAGAACTCAAAAAAATGAACAGTAGCAAGTAAAAAAGGGCAAGTCAAAAGGGCCGCAGGTAGCAACTCTTAACACTTCTATGTTCTATGTTATGGGGTTTGGTTTCCGCACTCAGTCCGTTAGGTGGACCATTGTGCGTGGGCCATGGCGGCCGTTTGGGGGGTTATTCCAACCAGCCCACCTCCCTCCAGAAGGCAATTAGGTCTCCTGGTTTGTCTAGAACATCTGTGTATGATCTGGGTGACCCGAGGGTTTCTGTTCTAATCTGGGTAACGCCCGTGCATTCAAAAAGCACGTGCGCAACGGTCTCCTCAGCCTCCATGCACGCCCTGCACAGAGGACTGTCCGTTATGCCTATTGTGTGGAAGTGTTTGTTTAGCGAGCAGTGTCCCGTGATGGTCCCCGTCACCTGGCGCAGGTCATTCCTGTCCAGGCGTAAAAGACGCCTGGTCAGCCTGCTATCCAAAGTTGGCATAGCTTCCTTTGACTGCCGGCAGCCCGGTGTCGAGGACCACCATTGCCCTGCTTGTGTGTGGGTGATTTCCTGTAACCACCTACGTATTTGGTTGAAGGGGATAGGTACGATAGGCTCGGGCCCACAGGCTGCCGTGCTGGATCCTCGCCTAGCAAGTTCGTCAGCTGCGTCATTACCTAGCGACCCGCTGTGTCCTTTTATCCATTGCAGTGTCACCATGTTGCGGCTAGAGACCGTTATTCGCTCTAATGCCTTATGACATTCTAGTATTAGCTTTGAGGTAAAAATTGTTTTCCTTAATGATTGGAGGACTGAGGCGCTATCGGAGAGTATACGTATGTGTGTATCCGTAACTCTCCTGGCTTCTAGGGCGTGGACCGCATGTATGATTCCCACACACTCCGCCTGATAGACGGTGTTGAACCTTCCCAGCGGTCTGGATATATTTATGTTGAGTTCATGTGAGAAGACTCCGATCCCGGTGCCGGAGTCGGTCTTCGAACCGTCGGTGTATACTCTCATTTCACTGGGGCCTGAGTAGTCACACTGTTCTTCGGTGAGTATTATGTTGTAGTGCCTTTGAAAGTGGATTGTTTTCGGGGCTTTGTCGCAGAGTGATGCCATCATTGGCTTTCGTTTGATCGCATCCTCTTTTATGCGTGTGTGCTTAATTCTGGAGTCGTTACTTAGGGTTCCCGACAAGTGGAGCCTGAAGGCGGCCAGGGCCGCTTCCTCCCGTACGATTAGGTGTAGAGGCGGCAGCCCTAGCATTGCTTGTAGGGCAGCGGTCGGTGTGGTTCTCATACAGCTAGTGATTGCGACACAGGCAAACCGCTGTAGTTTCTCGAGATCTCTCTGGGTTGTGCTCAGGTCTGTCCTGGGCCACCAGACCAGTGAGCCATATGTGATAATTGGTCGAATGACTGTGGTGTACAGCCAGAAGGTGACTTTGGGGCTGATCCCCCAATTCCTGCCAAGCAATCGCTTGCATTGCCACAGGGATATGCTGGCTTTCGTAATAGTATGGTTTGTGTGTTTTGCCCAGTTCAGTTGTTTGTCCAAATAGATGCCCAGGTATTTGGTTTCAGTTGAGAGGCTTAGGGTTGTTCCGAAGAATCGTGGTAATTGTAGTGTCATCAGTTTTCTCTTTTTTGTGAAGAGAATCAGTTCAGTTTTTGTTGGGTTCACTGAGAGTTGGTGCTTGTTGCACCATTCCTCCACTATTTTCAGGGCTTGACGCATAAGATTGCATAGTGTGTTTTCGTGGTTCCCGTTAATTATTATGGTTATGTCATCGGCGTAGCCTACGGTGAAATAACCTTTGTCATTGAGTGTTTTGATGAGGCTGTCTACTACTAGGTTCCATAGGAGTGGCGAGAGAACGCCCCCTTGTGGGCAGCCTTTCGCAACGATGGCTCTCGTAGTGTCATTTACTGTGACTTGTACAGCCCTTCGCTTGAGCATGTTGGTGATCCAGCCGCTCAGGGTCGGGTCTATATTGTGTCTGTCGAGGGCCATATTTATACTGTTAAACATTGTTTTGTCAAAGGCGCCTTCGATATCGATGAAGGCAGCCAGTGCTGAGCCTTTGTGGTCCACTGCACATTCGATCTTAGAAACCACGCTGTGCAGCGATGATTCTGTCGACTTGCCTGTGGAGTACGCATGCTGTTGTTTATGAAGTGGTCTTACCCGGAGAGGTCCGTCTCGGATATGCCTGTCACAGAGTCTCTCTAGGGTTTTCAGTAAGAAGGATGTGAGGCTTATGGGTCTATAAGCCTTGGGTTGTGTATAGTCAGTCTTGCCAGGTTTGGGTATGAAAATGACTTTCACCTCGCGCCATGCAAGAGGTGTGTGTCTGAGTGCTATACAGGTTCGGTAAATCTCCACCAGCCATGGTGTCAGACAGTCTACCCCCCACTGTAGTAGGGCGGGGAAGATGCCATCCAGTCCAGCTGATTTGTACGGCTGAAAGGTGTTTATAGCCCACTTTACTCGATCTTCTGTTACTATGTTGCGGGCTCTTGACCAGTCCTGATCCGTTGGGGTCCATTCTGGTTCAGCTTCCCACGTTCTATCCTCTAGGACTTTACAGCCTGGGAAGTGAGTTTCGAGAAGGACCTTGCTGGTTTCATGGTCAGTTACTGTGTATGAATTGTCGGGTTTCTTAAGCGCGCCTAGGGTTCGGTCCTGATCCGTTGATAGGATTTTCCTTACCCTTGCAGCTTCATTATTGGTCTCGATGGATTCGCAGAATTTACGCCATGCTGTTCTCCTAGCGGTTCTGATCTGCTTTTTGTATGTATATTGGGTCTTTTTGTATATCTCCCAGTCGTCCGGGAGTCTGGTGTTTTTGGCTCTGTTGAATTGCTTACGCAGCGCATCTCTGAGTTTACTAAGTTCGGCATTCCACCAGGGGTTCCTCTCGTTCCTGTTTCGCGGCGCCCTTAGTTTGCAGCATGCGTGGTATGCTTCGGTTAGGTATTCTGATAGTTTTGTCACGGTGTATTCTAGTTGTGCTTGGTCTTTTATGGTTACTTGTGCTAGGTGTTTGGTTAATAGGGAATCCAAGAGGTGTCTGTATCCGGGAACATTAGTGCGCCTCGGGTTCTCTTAACACTTTATTATAATTGTCTAGTTGTGCGTTCAAATAGAACACATTAGCTTTTATTTCAGGTTTTAAGACGAGGTGAATTATATTGTTCCCTTACTCTAAACCAAGTACCAGTAAGTAATATAGAACGGTTTACAATGCAACGACGGCTTTCAATAAAAACTGCAAGAGAAAGACGACAAACTGCAGTTATCTACTGATCATTGTGGCTTTGTTGATTGGCGAAGTGGCGACTGAGCTGTCTCCTAAAACAGATGTCGATTTTGAGTCTTCTCCGGAATCTACAAATTCGTGGTTCAGATGTAAGAACACCCCATGCTGGTCATAAATCATTAAAAAGGTCGGTTTGGGAGACAAATTAAGACATGTGGCTTGCAGCTGCAAGGGTCAGAATAGTAGATGGCTCGTCCACATTTTTTGTTTCCAAACTTTGAAATGAATATGGCAGTTCTAATTCGAGTATGGAGTGGAGATCACTCGCACGCGTGACCAAAAGGAAAACAACGTTTGAATATAACGCGATCGGTTTTGGTAACGACGCCGATAAAACGGTCGTAACCGTTCAAACGTGTTACGGTTTCGCAACGAGACACCTCGTAAATGTTTTGTTAGTCCTTTCAATTTTTCACTCAACTTATTTTCTTATACAATTTAATATAGGAACAAAGGCGTCAATAAAAAACTTATTTAGGTTTACATTCAATACAATGAAGTATAAAATAAAAGTTTGATTTGAATCGTATGCATCGTTGCTACCAAAAATGACCAAGAGTAATAATAATAATATAATAATTTTATTTTACCAAAAAATATTGTACAAAAACAATTTTAAAACTAGTAAGCTATTATAAATTCAATACAAAATAGGAGCATCTGCAACCGAACTAGGTAAAACCTGTATCTCGGCATGCAGCGCCAAACCTCTCAGTATGTGTTATATGCGTAAGAAATTAACCTAAAAAAAGTAATTTTTCCATCCGTTTTCATTATTCATCCAGTTTTTTCAATCTAAAAGTGTCTTTGGGACGCGGGTGGAACCCATCGCTGTGTGAAAATTCCGCGAGAACCATGTGACACGAATACGAAAAAGGGCTTCCAGACCGTCAATGTGACAGAAATGAGTACAGCTTTAAGTACATAAAAGAAAATCAAGTAAAAATAAATAGAGTATAATAAAATACAGAGAAAACAGTTGTTCACTTTCTTTAGATATGAATGCGTCTCGATATAGAACCCTACACAAACAAACATCCATATAACTTCCATATAATCACGTGCATTTTATAAGAGTTGCCTCGTGTCATATCATGTCACTATCAAATCATATTAAAGCTTATACAAACATAACTGACAAGAGAAGAAAGGTGTTGTGTACTAGCAATCCCAGATAACGCACGCCGTAACTTGATATTCTTGAAGCCTAGTCATCCACTGTTAATTACGAAGGCAAACATAGATTAGAGACAACTGATGCTGCTGGAGCTATCCAATTTCTCGCTCCGTGAAAAGAAAATAAACATTCGGAAGAAATCATTCTCAAAGCAGGACAATTCCCCGTTCATTTGTTTAGTTTGTAAACTCAACCCAGAATACAAACTTTTGTAAGATCTAAGTCAAATATCAACGTAGAATTTTTCGGTTCTGTAAATATTTGGAATGAGCCGAAGAAGGTCATCGTGTTATCAAAATAATGAGAGTAAAGAATTATTGACATTACCTTAATACTCAATCCAATTAAGAACTGAGTAACATCACAATGTGTTGGCATACAATGTATATCAAAGATATAAGCATAAGCTCCTAATTAAACACGTAGACTATACCTAAAACGTGCTATGAACATGACATTGTTAACAATTTCAAACCAATTTATCATTCGGAAGCGAAATGTCTCCTCATCAATGATGAGAAATCTGCATCAGAACTGTAATTTCAAAGTCAGCTTCTTAATTTATTAGATTTGTCACGAACTCAATAGAGTTGACTTCCATTCCACTGTTGTAGTTGGAGATGCAAAATATGAAGACCCAGGCTATGGAAAACATTAAAGCAATGTTGCGTTGCACACTAGAGCCTGCTTTCCTCTTTTCGACTTTGTTAATTATTTTTGTTGGCCGATCAAAATATTTCTTTCGCTAGTCGGACTCCTTCCAGTACCTGTAGGAGGCCTTCAACAACTTAGGTTTTTCTACAGTGCAGTAGCGGTATACCGTCTGAACCACTTACGTATTAATACATAGAATAGGTATCTATTTTAATATTCCAAGTTATTCAGACATCTTCCACATCGTTCGTCTATTGTTGGATACCAAAAACTAAATTATCATAATTTTCCGCTCGCCACTCGTTCTGCGAAACTCGCGAGACGCGTCGGTAGTTAAATAAAATAGCGTTTAAAACGTCGTCGACCGTTTGGTCTGACATTTGTGTATTGTATATTTTTAAAATGGGTCTAAGTTACTTAGGTATATTTGTATTGTGTTACAAATTATGCCTTATGAAGTTTAACAATCAGTTGACGACTTTTCAAACTAATTACCGTCTGATTGCGTGCTGTTTTGGGATCGCTCAAGAGACTTGAAAACGAAAAAAAAAATTGTAAGCTTAGTGTAGCAATCATTTGGTAACCATCAGAACACTCCAATAGTAATAGCTGGAATAATGACAAAAAGCCTGTTTCCAAGACTAAACATAAATGTGAGAATAAGGACTTATTCAGTTTGGCAATTTCTATAGTGGTAAGTGGTTGATTACACGTTACAAGAAGATAGACGGTACTGAAGGTGCTACAGAAACTCGTAGCCAAATTCTGGGTCGACTATTTATCTTGATTGCCATCGACACGCTAAAAAGAAGTAATAAAATGTTATCTCAAATTGTTTTTCTTGCAATCATCATTTGTTTGTTGTTTATTACTTTGTCCTTGACAGGCACTACCTTACAGGTAAGCAGGGAAGATAAACATTACTATGGACAGCGTACGGCAATAAATCAATCGAGGCGTTGAATACAGCTTTATGTGCGGAACGTGCGTCCGTCTAGATTAGAAAATTGTCATGTAATGACTAATTCATACGTCGATGACTGCAGTCTGACACCCTCGGTCCATTCTTGAAGTCTCAGAAGTAATAAAAGTCAGTCTTCTAAAGGTGTCTACTGCATGTGTTTTGAATATCTGCGGCACGACACACGGTGGATCGAAAATGGGCTGTAGAAGACATAGGATCTCGATTTCTTAAATGTTATTTTTTTTGCTGGAAATGACTTCTGCTGATCATTACTATGTACAAAAATGACACCCGAGTTAATTCTGCCCAAAAACGAAAGAAATATAATTTTTTTACGAAAAATTTGTATGAAGCTAGTATGAAAAATCGAATTATCTCCTAAACGGCATGTTTAACCGTAATATCATTGGAGGTGGTCATAGTGCTAATTATTTATAATTTTTTGGTTGCGGATTTGACGAAAAATTTAATGCCGTTTTTTTAAAAAAAATCGTCAAAATATTTTTTTTTATTTTTACATGTAAAACGATCCCTTTTAGTGTCCAAGTTAAAAAGTTCGATATGTTATTAACCCAAATATTAAAAACACACAAAACAAGAAAAATTAAATAAAAAAATTGCTGTTTTTTGACACATTTTTATTAATTTAAATAAAAAAAGATTACCAAACTCTTATTTAAGTAACATATAAAGTTATATTATACACAAAATAATTTAATTGAAGGAATTAATACTAAGCATTTGTAAAATAAAGTAAAATAAATAAAAAAAAAGACAAAATATCATTAAATATTACAAAAAAAAAACCCAAACAGACTCAAATACAAATTTACAAATGTATAATTTTTTTACAAATTTTCCTTATCACTCTCGTTGTCAGACTCCAATTCTGAGTCAGCATCCAGATTGGATATGTCCAAAAACTCGAACTCAGTTTCCTGAAATTGAATTAAGTCGAGAGTTTCAGCAAAAAAGCTCTGCTTTTTCTTGGCATCTAACTTAGGCCTTTGTGCACTTAGCAAAGGATCCGAAGAAACAACAAGCATATTTAAAATGTCTTGATTGGAATCCTGCCTGCTTCTTTTCCGCGAATGATGTTCTCGAAACCTCCTAAAATCTTTGTTTCGAGACTCTGAGGCTTCTTCCGAGAGAGTCCCAATCGGCACAATATTATTTTTCTCGATTATGTCAGCCCCATGGATTAATAATTTATGAACGGTTGACGACATGTAGTACCAGTCGTATAATAATACGTACTTTTCTGCTGTTTTGCGGGCATAATCTCTAAATTTTATTATATCGACCTGCTCTCCAGATGTAATTGCTTGTAAAATTACAGCAAATCTTTTGATGAGGTCTTCATCCAAACCGGTTATAGCTGCGGTTTTATTAGGAAACTCAAAGAATTTTCTTGCAGTATTCCCGTCATTGGTGGTTCCCGAGCCTTGTTTTACTATATCAATCAACAGATTGAGTTCATCTTTGAATTTATTTTGAATTATTTTCTTCCTTGTCTGTAGCATTTCTTTGTGCTCATCACTTCTCGCTGCCCACCGTTTGAAGTCGAGCCTGTATGCAATGTGTAACAGACATTCCATACAATTTATACGGGCGTGTAGGGATGACAAGCCTAATTCATAAAGGTCAGAACACACAATTTTTGATGTTACAGCATCTAAGCGGTTCATTTCTGTAGGCTTTGCTAAGCACAGGTAGCACGATGCATTTGATCTAGCTTCAGAAAGGTAAGTGCAAACTTTAGCGTCGATCATCGTCATCATTAGTTCATGAGTCACCCTATTATTATTATTGCACTCTGTGGGGATAAGGGCCTCAATTTCTTCATCCATTTGTTTTTTCAGCTCAAGGACAACTGCTTCACTCTCCTTTACAAAAGTAAACTGAACTGGACGACAATACAAAACTGAGCATGGTTTTGGGTTCGTCCATAAGATGTTGTCTCCATCTGTCAGTTTAAGTGGCACCAAGGAGGTCATAAAAATGCTCGAGTCATCTTCCTCACCCTCCATTTTCTGCTTGTATCGGCTTTGGTTAGAAGCACCATCAAATCCCCACTTGGATATCAGCTTCAACTGCTTGTTATGCTCTTCCTTAGAAAGGCTTTGAAGGATTCTTGTAACTGTGATATCAAGTAAAGCTTGAAGTGTAATCCTAGCCGATGAATCAGTAACTGTCACTGATTGCTTCGGAGGGTAGCAATCAAGCTTAGTTTGTTGCACTTTATAGTAAGATGGATAAATATCCTTAGCACCTTCCCGAATGGCAGCCTCTCGCAACGTAATATATTGCCACTTTGAGAGTTTTAGCGAAAGAAGCAATCCAAGCGCCTTTTCTGACGTAAATATGATTGTTTTCGCTGGTTTCTTAAGCGTTTCATTTAATTTAGCGGCTGCTTCAGGATTTTTCATCATGTATTCGATGACAGAGGCGATATCTCCATGCCCTTCTTCTTTTAAACGTGCTGCAGCTGCATATGCCAATTCACTGGAATCTTCGCCTGTGTGTTCATCAGATCTTCTCTTTTTTTGTTTACTTCCCAGATCTTCGAATGGTTTACGGGATCTTTTCGTCATTGTTCCAATGGACGTTGATGTCAACGGTTCTGGAGAGACTGAGGGCGCTCTTGGTATCTCATCAACACTTGGTTCTTGATTAACTAAAGTTTGCACAAAACTCGGCCAATCAATATTTGCTCCCAACCAATTCTCGTACTTTCTCCTGAAATTATCAAGGAATCGGTTGGATTTCTGCCACCTTTGTAAAGCGGCTCGCGTAAATCTCCGACAAAATTCTTTGAGAACAACACGATCTTCGTCAG
The DNA here is from genome assembly GCA_963853775.1 of Xanthia togata. Taxonomy (NCBI): domain Eukaryota; kingdom Metazoa; phylum Arthropoda; class Insecta; order Lepidoptera; family Noctuidae; genus Xanthia; species Xanthia togata. The sequence continues at coordinate 11,107,300 of OY970805.1, forward strand.
ACAGGCAATCGCCTATGCGGGATACAACTGCACTGAACAATACTTCATGATCAAATGAAGTACTCTCACTTCGTAGAAGAACAAACAAGTCTAAATTCGTGATTAAACTTTCCATTCTAAGATTTTATAGTCGCAGATTTAGTGTTAGCAGTTACACAGTTGTGAACAAACTAAATTATAAAACAAAACTTTAGCCCTTTTATTGCAAAACGCCAATAATTAGGTAACTACCCTCATTCGTTATCTTCTCATTAGCTAATGAAAATTTATAATTGTCACTAACTATTCTTAGAACTCATAGCACTGCTAATTAACAAATTAGCTTACTTATCAAGAAAAGTTGAATGTAATCCATAGTTGGCATTGTCGTGAGATATTGAAAATCATTAAATCACCTATAAAGACTCATTAGAAGACCTAATCAGTGTAGTTACTTAATCACTTCTTTTCGGACTCATTAGAAGAGTAAACAATTGGTAATTTGGTTGTATGAAAGGTTTTAAAACTCATGATGTGTTGATAAATATCTAGCTCAAACATAGTTGTCTACGTGTGGGTGTACTATAAACCTCTGCCAACTCCTTCGGAAATATAGGAGTGATGCTATTTTATGTTACGTGTAGTTAAAAGTCCGTGTTCTTCAACATAAACACTAAAATGAATAGTTTCATATGAAAAAACAAATAAAAATATTTTGACGATTTTTAAAAAAAAAACGGCATGAAATTTTTCGTCAAATCCGCAACCAAAAAATTATAAATAATTAGAACTATGACCACCTCCAAGGATATTACGGTTAAACATGCCGTTTAGGAGATAATTCGATTTTTCATACTAGCTCCATACATTTTTTTCTTATAAAAATTATAACTCTTCCATTTGTGCACACATTTACTTCATATGACATTTTATAGAACAGTAATGATCAGCAGAAGTCATTTCTAGCAAAAAAAATAACATTTAAGAAATCGAGATCCTATGTCTTCTACAGCCCATTTTCGATCCACCGTGCGACATCGACATCTTTAGTCGAATAAAAGATGCCACAGTCTTTTGTGGAATATGAATGTGTAAAGTTACTTTAAGGTTCAGATTGTTACTCGTATACCCCATTATTATTCACAGAGCGAAATCAAAAACACATTAAGATACAGATGAAGTGCAGTTCGAGATCAACTCATGAATATTTTATTTTTAAACTGCAACAGTTTTAGCCGTGCGAAAAATTGAAAATAGACCTCGGTTTCATTAGCATGCTCAGTTCGATCGTGTATGTCCACTCAAAATCCGCATAAAATGTCGTTAAGCTATTTGTCAAGTGATATATTTACGTCAAACGTTTAATAGACCATCTCATTAGTTCTGTACACGTTCGCTACAACTAAGGACACGGGAAAGGCGAGGACAATAGAGGTTTGCCTCCAGTACTTACTCGATCAATTGAGTTATTTCTATGCGATATCACGAATATGCAAATGTGTTTTACTATGCGATGAATTAACTTGCGATCCCTGTTATTGGTGCTACGTACCGCATTCATTGTATAAATCATGACATGCGTGACCTTAAATCTTACGGTAAATAATCAATTCATTACAGATAGTTGTCCTACAATGTAATGTAATGACTTCATTCATGTCGTGACGTTTATTTATAGCTTTATTCATAGTTCTATGAGCAACAATTACAAATCTTATTTATCCAAATAAGATTTTATGTTTTTTTTTTAGATTATAAGCACGTAGTATTTCGACTCTAGCTCTCTTCTTTTCATTTTGTTTCAAAACTTTCATCAGCTAATTTTGTTAAAGGTTTCTTTTCTATAGTATTATCGTCGTATTATCGTCATCGTTTCATTACTGTTTATTAATAAAATTATTGTTTCATAAAATACTGGAACCAGTGCATCAGCTAGGTCTTCTCTTAACGAACTAATAAGTGAACAAGCAGAATTCCTTCGTCCAGTCTATTAATAGAAACGTTACAATAAAGTTAAAATAAGATAAATGCACGTACAAATCTTGCTTCGCCGCTCTCGCCGTAGTCACATGGCTCGTGTTCATTGGAAAGTTTAGAACTCCTGTTTTTGTTAAACTTTTACGATCTCCCACAAATATATCACTGTTTTACAACGTCACATGAAACCATCACTATATTCTTGAATTTCCACGTGCAGTTTTATTTACGAACTCCGTTTTTCAGTTTGCGTTAATACGATAACTTGAGTTGTATTTGTTTCCGTTTTGTTTATGCTGAACGCAAATCCGGGTACGTAAGTACGTTCGTACGGGCCGCGCGCGCGCCTCCGATTGAGTTGTGCTTAGTTGAGAGCCCCGCCACACCGCCAGATGACAGCTTCATATCTTCTTCCCTTCCCGACCCCACTCCTACCTCTTATGTCTCTTCGGAATAAACGCTCTCTGAACGAAATAGACTTGTTGCATTTTTATTTTATTTTTTATTCTACTGGCACCGACCGGACAAGTCCGAATGAAATGTCTTCGGTTCTGTCGGATTTGTAGGATTAAGATGAATGATTACAGGCTCTTCTTGAATTCTGTTCGTTGAAAGATAATTATATTATCTAAGCTATGAGGGTTTGTATCCTCCTAAATATAAAGGTACCTAAACATCTAGAAATCATACATCAATTTTAGGTGTTAATTACAATATTCAGCGAATATTTAAAATTTAAAATATATATATATCTCGGTATTATATATTTTATAAAGGTTGGTCTTACTTAGTATAGATGTTAATCCGGATTTATCTCTCTTATATTTAACACTTACGGTCCAAAATGGCCTGCTTTTACAAACCTGCACATACGACTACTATCCACTGTCCACATGTAACAAGTTCTCGAGAAAGTCATTATTAAGACCTTCGCCGGGGAATATTTTTTGTTCAAGGCGGCCAGTGTTTGTATGTACGGTATAAAAAAAGTTTATTTTAAAATTGCGTTGATTGAGTTGTTATGGGCCGGCTTCGAGTATCGGAGTGATTTCATGCTTGCAGCGTCGCTTTATAAACAACTGATTACGTGTTGATGCGGATGAAATAATTGTGGAGGTTATCTGCGTTGGGAATTTGTTCTGAAGTGCTTTTAGTGAGTCATTAACAGTAATTACGATTTTTGTTGTAGGCGTTGTAGTGATTGCACTTTACTTCTAATTTGGGGAGAGTTTGATTAAGTCATTATGATTAGAAATCCAATTTTACTAGTCAAGTTGATTTAAAAAAAACTTTTTACTTCGACGAATACCTAAATCACGCGTAGATTTCGGCAACGCTTTTGATATCATAAACTATTGTGTTCTGCTTGAAATGGTTTTGTTTTGTGTTTTTCCAATGATAATTTTATTATTAGTAATAAATGCCGGCTTCGTAAGTACCAAATTAAAACTCCACATTTACATTTCATAGAAATATTTTAATTTTAATAATTATTATGACTCGTTACTGCTGTTTCGGCCCTAAATTAACATTAAACACATTTTGAAGATTTATTTTTATAATTTATAAATATCTGTTTGTTAAATCTATTGACATTGTGTAGGTATTTTTCATGACATTTTCCTTACATTATTATGACAATTTTATAACTTGACATGCCTACTAATATGTTTTTTGACATTGTTAATTTGTTTAAAACTACTGCATGAATTCTTTTTTTTTCTGTTTTAATTTTTATAAATAAGTTTACTATAACTTTAACTCTGATTTTGTATGCCTATCGGCGGAACATGTTTTGTGCACTTGACATTTTATATTGAAAAACACCTGTAATCACATAATATGTTCACAAAATAAATAATAATTAAATAATAAAATTAAAAGACATATTTTCTTCGCGCTTCTAATTTATGGAAGCACACTCACCTTTTAGAAAAAATGGACCAAATTATCAGACACATTAACTTCAATTTTTAAATGTGGCCATGGACGACCGAGCTTGGGCGCAAGTTACTCTTCCCATTCGTATGAGAGGCCTCGGCGTCCGTAAAATTTCTAGTACCGTAAAACGGGGTGAATAGAATTGACGGGGGGAATAGAGAAAAATCTTGAGATAATTTCTAACTTTTTTTTATGGCAAACTCGATATCCCCAATAAAAAACCCGCAATTTTAATAATTTGTTGGTGTAATTTTTCTTAGTCTGGCACCTTTTTATTTGTGGTAACATCGCTAAAAACGTCCAAAACTCAATGTCAAAGTTGACAACAAAACAAGTCGTTAAGTACGAGTGAGTTTGAACCTCCCTAGTTCGGTGAATTTTGGTCATAATAGTTTAAAGTTATCTTCAAATTACGGTCAGTGCTGTTATAAATATATTGTGCTATAATTATTAAGGTAAGAATATGTATTATTATATAAAATTGTTCTTATTTCGTAAGCCTTGTTTTCTTTAATTTTTCGAGGTGAATAGATACACGAAAGAGGTGAATAGACACGCCTGAGGGGTTAATAGGCACGCAAATATGGTTAATAGACACAGCAAAGGGGTGATTAGTTACGAAAGAGGGGTGATTAGCCATGATTATGTCAGGGCTGCCACAAAGTTTGTAGTGGTTATCTACAGTTCAAATTTCACTTTTAGTTACATAAAGCGTTTTTAATGTTCTTGATTATTTTTTAACCCATTCAATATTCATTCTTAAATGATAATCTTAATTATAATTTTAATATGGAAGAAGAGGCAAAGTGCATTTTTTTGTTTTAATTCGAGTTTGTAGTTCATGTTTAGGATATGTTGATATTAGTAATTATTATAAATAATTGTTGATTTTGAATGATATTCCTGACTGATTTAATATAAAGAAAATTATTTTAAAGTCACATGCATTTCTTTTTTTAGTTTTGTTTTCGTGATACTCTCTAAATTTATTACATTTTTTTAAATCATTGATGATTTCTATTTGAAATTACATATGATTTTTCTTTAAAAGTAATAATTAAAGATACCTTTTCGAGTTTGCTTGCCTTTATCCTAAAAAAATATTTAGGGAAACTACAATGAGGCAGCCCTACGAAATTTTTCTAATCACCCCTCAGGTGTGTTTATTGTCCCCTGATGGGTGGTAATTAGAAATCACGTATATTTTGTGTCTTTTCTTATTAACTACAAACATATCCGAATAGAAACAAATATATTTCAATAGTTTGGCCTGAGACTCAAACAATACATGCTTTAAAAAATGGGTATCAATTCTGCAACGTTACGAAAATCGTTACCAAAGTTCGAAGACCTATCTATTCACCCCATTTTACGGTACCTATTAGTTTACCGGCTTTCATATCCTCGGTCCACGGCTCTGAGACTTTAATCAGGAAAATTCTAAGCTCCACACTGATTGATGTTGATGTGCCGTGCTTCACCGAGGCTAAGGATGCCTGGAGACTCGCTTGCCCGAACTCAAATCTACCCGATTATCCATCTTCCCAAAGACGATGGGATGAGCCGCTCTGCAAAGTAGTACAGAACAATTTACTTAACACGTCTGCTACCACTGCGGAGCGTGCGCGCCTGCTTGGTGTGGGTAAGTGGGAATCGGGTCTGTGGCTTCTTGCACTACCGTCCTAGGTCTTTGTTCGACGACACTACCTTCCGCCTCGCTGCTTCCCTACGACTAGGAGCTCCTTGTTCTTCTCCTCATCGCTGTCACTGTGGCGAAGTTGTCAACAGCCTCGGACATCATGGCCTGTCTTGCAGCCGAAGTGCGGGTCGCTTAGCGCGGCACGCGAACATTAACGACATCATCCGACGAGCTCTTGTCACCGCCGCCGCCGGCGTTCCAGGTTTATTAGAACCCAATGGCTTGGCACGCGACGATGGCAAGAGACCGGACGGCATGTCTTTACCTCCATGAAAGGTGGCCTTTAGTCTGGGATGCAACCTGTTTCGACACTCTTGCGCTATCCCATCTTCCTGGCTCGCCGTGCTGTGCTGGTGCTGCTGCTACGGCAGCAGAAAACCTCAAGCAGCGTAAGTATTACCTTACAGGTAATTATATTTTCGAGCAGTTTGGGGTTGAAAATCTCGGGCCGAGGGGTCCGAGTGCCACGGCCTCTTCAATGAAATCGCAAATCGGCTATTTGACACTTCCAGTGACCCAAGAGCTGGTTTTTACCTTGGGCAGAGGCTAAGCATTGCCATGCAACGTGGCAATGCGGGTAGTCTCTTGGGTACATTACCAGTCGACAGCGATGCGGATGAATTTTTTGATGCTATATTTAAATTTTTCAATAGTTTTAGTTAAGTTAGTATATAATTTTGCTAATTTTATTAATTATTAGTATAGTTAGTTAGTTTTTAATTTAGTGTTTATTCTATGTTGTATATTTATAGAAATATTATTTGCAATGTTTATTGGTGTTCCTCAAGGTAGCGTAATTTGCCTCCTTTACTTATAGTAAAATTTGGTAGATCTTGTCAACTTATTTAAAATATAACATCACACCTTGTTGTTGCCAAAGGGTTGGGCAGAGGTGCATCTACCTATATTACATCCACATTTGGCCAGTTATTTAATTTATTAATCAACTTATTTAATTTTCCCATACCAAGAACTGTACGTGCGTGGCAGCTTAAGAGCCCACACAAACACAACCTCACTCAAATTCACTTTTTATCTCGCTTGCACCATACTGCTCGCGGACTGAGTGAGACGGAGTGGAGTGCTGGCGGCTCCAAGGCGACAATAGTTTAGGTAATTGCTTTTTACGGTGAAAATAATGGTAATTTAAAGAAAATAAAAAACAAAGTCACTGCTTTATAGTTAGTTCAGTTATTAGGCAAAGTTTCATGATCAAATTTGAAGTGTTTTTTTTAATACCAGCGGAACACAGCGGAACAGCGCAACTTTGGAATATTTTTCTATAGAGAAAATTTCGATAAACATAGAACTTAACATTAATCCTCAACTTTACAATATATTTATTTCAAAATGAATGCTGCAGTATTTTCGGCAAAACGGAGGATCATGCTAAGCCATTTGAGGTAGTATAGGCTCTTAACATATCATAAATAAAACATGATTGAAATATAGATGCTCAAAAAAACATGTGAACTTAAAAATCTAATAATTTTATGTCATCTTTCCATAGTATTGCGACTAATAGGATGCGTGTCTAACAAAATAAATAGAGATGATAAAGTTCCTAACCACTTAATAGGATGTCAAAAATAATAAAATGCATACCAGATTGGCGATCTGTGTTCCAATAAGAAAGTTTTGAATTCCTCGGAACCATCACTTCCCACTTGCACTTGTTACTCTTTTGTTTTTGTTGCTTGCTTCCAAGCTTGCGCAGCTATCGGAAGACGGAAAACTATTGAAAAACCAAACAAAACTCGGTAGTTTTATTTGGTTTTTCAATAGTTTTACCTAAGAACTTCGTACAGCATAATGGACCTTTAGGCTGTTAAACAGAGTTAGGAGGAGGCGGGGGCGGCTGTTTCGCCGCCTGGGCCGGGGCCTTCGCCGCCTGTGACGGGGCCTTCGCCACCTGGGCCGGGGCCTTTGCCGCCTGGGCCGGTGCTTTCGCCGCCTGGGCAGGTGCCTTCGCTGGGGCAGCTACGGTGCCAGCATATGGTGCCTGCTTCCGCTGGCAGAGGAGGACGCAGGACGGTGGCTTCTAGCGCGGAAAAACGAGACTGCATAGAAGCCATCTCCTGCCTCACCAGAGTCAAAACCCGGTCCTCCGCAGGCACGGGCCGTCCCTGCCCTTGCTGCTCCCTCTCCTGCGGCACCTCACGGGGGCCGGCACCTCGGAGCCTGGCCAGGTCCGCTCGGAGCTCCTCATTCTCCTTTCGGAGAAGCTCCATGGCGGCTGTCAAGCGGGCGACCTCCGCCCGCATCTCGGACATGCCGTCCGACGGGGGCCTGAGGTGATAGGCCTCCGCTGCCACCAAAATAGAGGCCATGGCCGCGGGCATGGCCTTGTCTTTAGAGGACTGGGTCCTCTTCAAGACCAAAACCTTCATTGTGGCTGCCACGGCCCCCGCAAACCTGGCCGCTCGCTCCGAATTGGAGCCGCCAGTGGCATGCGGCTCACCGCCTGCCGACTCTGTAGGGGCCACCCCAGTGCTGACCCCTACAGGGTGATAGTCTTCCTCCGTAGAGGGCCTCTCCACCTCAGCTGGGCTAGCCGGACTCGGCTTGCCTGCCTCCTTGGTGGTGAGTCCTCTACCCGCACCTTTTCCCCGGGCCGCACCCCACCGACTGGAGTGGATCTTCCTCCTGTGGCCTTGGCCCGAGACCCCCTCGTCAGCGGACGACCCCTGGCCATCCCCCGGTTTAGGGCGCTTCCGGAGGAACTTTCGGTTCCTCACGGTCGCTCCCACCACCACTTCGCGCTCCGAACTCTGACCCGAGCTCTTTGCGCCAGATGCAGCGTCGGACTCCGACCCCGCATCACTCCCCTCTCCTTGGTTTGTGTTTGTTTTATTAATTTCCATTTTTGTTCCCACGAGTATATATCATATTGTATTGACTCAAAATATAGTGGTTCGCACTAGCGACTAATTATCTAATAGCTACCCATTAGTCAAGCTTACAACCTCCCTCACGGTGCGCCGCCGCTTGGAGGTTTGGGGTAATTTTTTATAGAGGATTTCTTCCTCGCGGTCCGGGCGGTTAAGCCAAGACCCTCGACCGCCGTCAATTGCCAGAGACATGACCTTGACACTCTTCGGGGCTACGAGACCAACTGTGGCAGAAGGCTTCCTCCTGCCTGCCCGACGGCAGTGTAAGTGCACGCCGAGCCCGTACTCCAACGCTGCTCAACGTGTACTCTCTCCGAGTACACGTTAGAGCGTTCCTCCGACAGGATATTGGCATACGGACAACGAGACCCCTTAGGCACACAGTACCTAATGGGGAGACATTGCCCGCGTCCCAGGGTGCACCGTCCTGAAGACTGGCCTTCCCCCCGGACGCATCCGAAGGGAATTCCAGCCCACAGGCACACGGGGAGGTTTCCTGTCCAAGCACCCCTTGCCGAATGGCAAGTCGCCGGGGCAAAGGAAAAGGCGGGTAAGGCAAAAAGGGCGGCCAAGAAAAAAAGAGAGGAGGCAGCGGCGCAAGGAGCGAAGCGTCGCGGCTAGGCTCCGCGCCCCGAAGTCCGCAGCTGTAGTGATTGCACTATAGCCAGAGGCGGAGAAGAAGGGCGTGTCCTACCATGACGTGCTCGCCAAGGTGGGGGCGGCGGTGGACCTAAAGGAGATTGGCGCCGCTGATGGCATCCGGGTGAGGGTCACCGCCACTGGGGCCCGGATGCTGGAGGTCCCCGGTGCGGCAAGCGGCCCGGCCGCTGATGCTCTGGCCGAAAGGCTTAGGGCGTCCCTAAATGCGGACGAGGCCCGAGTGTCCAGGCCCACCAAATGCGCAGACATGCGTATTCTGGGCCTGGACGACTCAGTGACGGAGGGACAGGTGGTGGCCGCTGTTGTTAGGGCTGGGGGGTGCTCTGCCGAGCAGGTTAGGGCAGGCGCCCTCCGACCTTACTTCACGGGGTTGCGAGCCATAACGGTGAGCTGCCAGGTGTCGGCGGCCAAGAAGATAGCCGGGGAGGGCCAAAGACTATTGGTGGGCTGGGTTTCCGCGCAGGTCAAACTGCTGGAACCCAGACCTCTGAGGTGCTTCTGCTGTCATGTGGGCAACCACGTGGGAGCTAAATGCTCCTCGGAGGTGGACCGCAGCAGTCACTGCTACCGCTGTGGTCAGCCCGGTCACAAGGCCGGCTCGTGCAAAGCCACGCCGCATTGCGTCGTCTGTGCAGCGGCAGGTAAGCCAGCCGGCCACCGGATTGGGAGCAAGGCCTGCGCCCCACCCGCCAAAGCAAGCCGAGGCCGAGGCAAGCCCTCTGCCACCGCCGTCACAGCCGCAACCTCCGCCACCGCCGCCGTTGCCGCCTCCACAGCCGTCGTCGCCGCCGCAGCCGCCGCGGCAGGGCCCTTACAGGGGGCTAAGGAGGGGGCTGACATGGAGTGCCAATAATGGCTCCATTTCGCCTCCTCCAGGCGAACATCAACCACTGCGCCGCAGCTCAGCATCTGTTGCTCCAGAGCATGGCGCAGTGGTCGATTAACATCGCCGTGGTCGCTGAGCCGTACTTTGTCCCGCCCAGGGATGACTGGGTGGAGGACCTGAGCGGCTCAGTGGCCCTAATTTCGTCGGCCGCCGCCGGTACCCCGTCCCTCGAGGCTGTTAAGAGAGGACGGGGTTGCGTTGCAGCACGGTTCGGGGAGATTGTCGTGGTAGGGGCATACTTCTCCCCGAACCGAACTCTCGCCGAGTTCCACAAATCCCTTGCGGAGTTGTGGAACGACGACTCTCAAATCGTCGACGACGGGCTCTGTTCCCTCCCCGTGCTCGTCCTCGGGGACTTCAATGCCAAGAATGTGGCTTGGGGTTCCCGGTATACGGACACACGGGGCAGGATGGTGGAGGACAGCGCTGGAGACAGGCCTAGTCGTCCTTAACCGGGGTTCTGTCCCCACGTATGTGCGGATGCGGGATGAATCAGTGGTGGACATCTCGTTCGCCAGCCCCGCTCTTTCGCCGCGTGTCATTGACTGGCGCCTCATGGAGGGGTTGGAGACGTATTCCGATCACCGGTACATCCGGTTTGACGTCTCCGCCCAGATCTCGAGCGCGCCGGTCCGACAGGCCCCGAGTGGTCCGCGGTGGGCGCTGAAGCAGCTGGACCGGGAGCTCCTCCTGGAAGCCTCGATCGTGCAGGCCTGGGTGTCATCACCGGACAGGCCTGCCGACATCAACGACGAAGCGGAGTGGTTCCGGGAGGCCATGTCCGAAATATGTGACGTGGCAATGCCCCGGGTCCAGCCTGGACGAGCTTCGCGCCAGGTGTACTGGTGGTCGCGACAGCTGACGACACTGCGCAATGCGTGCGTTGCTGCGCGACGCCGGTACACCAGGCACCGCAGGCTCCGTATTCGACCTCCGGATACGGAAGCCATTCAGGCGGAGCTGTATGAGTGGTACAGTGCGGCGAAGACCGCCCTCCAAGCGGAGATCCTGCGGGCCAGGGCACTGGCCCGCGAGGAGTCGCTGGAGACTCTGAACAGAGACCCGTGGGGACGCCCATACAAGATGGTGCGGGAGAAACTCCGCCCATGGGCTCCCCCGCTGACGCAGAGTCTCCGGCCACAGCTTGTGGGGGACGTGGTGAGCGCTCTGTTCCCTTCGAGAGGGAAAGAAAGAAAGAAAGAAAGAAAGAAAATACATTTATTTGGCACAACAAGCAACAGCAAGCAGAGGGGAACATGCCTCCCCACCAATGGCTCCGCCTACTGCGGTGCCCGATGCGGACCACACCACCGACGACGACGACGATGCTCCGGAGGTGACCGAGGTAGAGATGAGGGTGGTGGTACGTAGGCTGAATGCCAGAAATACCGCCCCAGGACCCGACGGCTTACCTGGGAAAGCCTGGGTCCTGGCCTCAGAGGCTCTCGGGCCTCGACTAAGGGGGCTCTTAAGCGCATGTATGGAGAGGGGCCAGTTCCCACTTCGTTGGAAGACGGGGAAACTGGTCCTCATCAAGAAGCCGGGGTTCCCTGCGGACTCTCGGTCCGCTTACCGGCCCATCGTGCTGCTCGACGAGGTGGGCAAGCTCTTTGAAAGAGTAATTGCAGACCGCCTTGTCGGGTGGCTGGTGCGGGTGGGGCCGGATTTGGCGGAGAGCCAGTTTGGTTTCCGCAAGGGGCGCTCCACGGTGGGTGCCATCATGCGCGTGCGAGCCCTCACGACGGGGGATGCGGTGGCTCGGGGTGGGGTCGTCTTGGCGGTGTCTCTAGACATCGCTAACGCCTTCAATACCCTGCCCTGGAGTTGCATCAGGGATGCACTCCGGTATCACCGGATGCCGACCTACCTCTGTCGTGTGGTCGAGGCCTATTTGACGGACAGGGCCATCATCTACCCCGGTCACCAGGGAGAGTGGAACTGGCGAGAGATGTCGTGCGGTGTCCCACAGGGATCGGTCCTGAGGCCGCATCTGTGGGACATCGGATACGACTGGGTGCTGCGCGCTGACCTTCCCAGTGGCGTCAGCGTCGTTTGTTACGCTGACGACACGTTGGTCCTGGCGCAGGGGAGGTCGCACCAGGCGGCGGCCGAACTAGCGACACACGGGGTTGCGACAATCGTGGCCAGAATCTGGTAGTTGGGACTCGAGGTGGCCTTGCACAAGTCCGAGGCCATGTGTTTTCATGGTCCTCGGAACGCGCCACCGTCGGGTTCCCAAATAACGGTAGGAGGGGTTCACATCGGCGTCGAGTCGACGATGAAGTACCTGGGACTCGTCCTCGACAGTCGGTGGAACTTCGTGGAGCATTTCCGACGTTTGGCTCCCAGACTGGAGCGGTCCGGGGCTACCTTGAAGCGGCTCCTGCCCAATCTATGGGGTCCAAACGCCTTCTGCCGGAGGCCATACGCGGGGTTCGTGCGGTCCATGGCCCTATACGGGGCACCGGTGTTGGCGCGTTCGTTGAGGCGGCGCCGGTTGAACGCGTCCCAGAGGGTCATGGCCACCCGGCTGGTCCGGGGATACCACACGGTCTCCGGTGAGGCGGCGAGCCTCCTTGCCGGATTGTCGCCATGGGATCTGGAGGCAAAAGTCCTCGCGCATATTTGGGAGTGGCGCGAGGAGGCGAAACGCCGGGGCTTGGCTCCGATGCCGCGAGAAATCGCGGCACAGCGGACAGAGCTCCGACGGGATCTCATGGCGTCATGGAGAGTGCGATTGTCGCAACCCAGTGCTGGGCACGCCACTATTGCGGCGATAAGTCCCCTCTTTGAGGAGTGGCTGGAGAGGCGCCACGGCGTCCTCACCTTCCGCCTGACGCAGGTCCTCACCGGACACGGCTGTTTCGGGAGGTACCTGTTTCGGATAAGGCGAGAGGAAACGCCCGGGTGTCATCACTGCGTGGATCGCCCGGAGGACACGGTGGAGCATACGTTGGAGGTATGCCCGGCTTGGGCAGAGCACCGCCGTGTCCTCGTGGAGGCGATCGGTGGCGGGGATCTCTCGCGTCCGGCCCTGGTCCAGGCCATGGTACGGAGCGAGAGGGCATGGGAGGCCGTCACCTCCTTCTGCGAAGCAGTAATGCTGGCAAAGGAGGAGGCGGAGCGCGTGAGGGAGAGGTAAATTTCGCGCCCTCACGCCCCTAGCCGCCGCAGGAGGAGACGCCAAATCTATTGCCGATTCCCGGCCACCGTAGGCGCGGGCTTGCGGACGGTGAGCAATGGGTAGCTCGCCGTCCGGTAAGGACCAAGCCCGGGTCGACGGCGCGTTCTGTTCCACGCGCGCCTCAAAGAGTGTCAGCGAGTGAAGGGGTCCGATGAGACCATTGCCTGCCGGGGTTGCGGGAAAGTCCGAAAGGGATACCGTGGCCCCCTGGCATTGCACAGGCAACAGAAGAAACACGGGTGGGTTTTAGTCAGTAAGAGTCTGACACGCCCTCCTCCACCCAGAGCGGGAGGAGTCATTTGATGATTTCCCAACCAAAAAAAAAAAAAAAACTACTGGACAACTGCAAATACAACTTATAACAGTAGCAGCCCGGAGTCTGGATTTGTGCTCGGTTGGTAGCAATTGGCAATAGGCTCGCCCCCTATTACATGGGACTTAAACATAACTGGCGAAATGTGGGGTACCTGCTACAGGTACACCTCTGCCCAACCCTTCGGGGAAACAAGGCGTGATGCGTTTCGAACAATTGAAAGTACTCTCATATCATAAAAAGGAATAGATATGGGGCGTGGCGCGTGTCGCCGCGACATGGCCAAATAGGCATGTCACTGCCTGCCGCAGGTTAGTCGCAATTTGCCGTGAATCTGAAATGTTCTCCCACATTTACTCAAAATGCCGAATTGTAGCGTGGTTACATGCAAAAATTGGAGTGAAACTAAAACCTACAAGAATAGTGTAGTCACCGCTATCGATATTTACGCTGCCTGATTTTTTTTGTAGTACGGCCGCTGCTTGGCGTCGCGAACTAGAGCGGTGCCAAAATGTAGTTACAGTGTACACGTAATCGATAAAATAAAAGTACGATATCATATTAGAGATTTTATTTCGACTACTTTCGCTATATTATTTTATTTCATTACTTGTTTTGGTTGGGTGCCTATCTTAAAGGTAACTAATAAGATTAAAAGGTACAAAAATTGTAAGATACCTACTAATAAGATTTTTACTAAGACCAGAGTTTTAAATGTATGTGAACACGAACATATTTAAAAGCCGTTTATGTTTTTTTGCGTTTTATAAGTTCGTGTTCGTCGATATTATCTATCAAAAAATCACAAAACCTTACTCTTGAAACTTGAGCATTACGGACTAGGTAAGCTTGCGCTCAGTTTGGTAAAATCTTATTTAAATGATAGACAACATCAAGTTCAAATTAACGGTGTCAATTCACTCGGTCTAAAAGTAAAAATGGGTGTTCCACAAGGCTCGATATTGGGTCCTTTCCTCTTTTTAGTATATCTTAATTTTCTACCCTATTTATTAAAAAAACAAACCACAAATAGTGTTATTTGCTGACGATACTTCTCTAATTTTTAAGATAAATAGACGTGCAACAAATCTTGAAGACGTAAATAACGCCCTACTGCAGGTCCATAATTGGTTCACTGCTAATAATTTAGTGTTAAATGAGGTCACGGCCTCCCATGCCCTCTCGCTTCGTACCATGGCCTGGACCAAGGCCGGACGTGAGAGATCCCCGCCACCAATCGCCTCCACGAGGACACGGCGGAGCTCTGCCCAAGTCGGGCAGACCTCCACCGTATGCTCCACCGTGTCCTCCAGGCGATCCACACAGTGATGACACCCGGGCGTTTCCTCCCGCCTTATCCGAAACAGGAACCTCCCGAAACAGCCTTGAGGACCTGCGTCAGACGGAAGGTGAGGACGCCATGGCGCCTCTCTAGCCACTCCTCAAAGACCACTTATCGCTGCAATAGTGGCGTGCCCAGCACTGTGTTGCGACAATCGCACTCTCTATGTCACCCTGAGATCCCGCCGGAGCTCTGTCCGCTGTGCCGCGACTTCTCGGGAAGGAAGGAAATGCGAGTCGACTCGGCTCATTTCGATTCGACGCGTTTCGTCTGTAGTCGACGCGGCTTTACATTCAGTTCAACTACTTGATTCGGAATCTTCTTTCTCAAATGCTTTATATAAACTAGGATCGGGTTGGCTTAGGGCACAAATCATAAAAACAATTATGATGTTTCGACGACTTTACAGCAAGTTTTTTTTTGTCACTATACCTCATTGACATATAAAACATAATACCTTTCGTTTTCCGTAGACTGATTTGACAGGTGGAAATGTCAAACTAAATGAAAAAAAAACAATCATTTTGTTGAATAAAAAAGTACTCTGTGGTTGAAATGTAAAAATTTGTCTATGGGATTAAAAAACGAACTTTATTACAACAAAACATGTTGAAGTTGAAATCTTTAGTTTCTGTCAAAGTTCCATACAATAATTGACAGGAACTAGAGATTTCAACATGTTTTGTTGTGATGTTTCGCCAGTGCAAACGCACGGTTTGATTATTCTCTAAAAATGGTTATAGCAGTGTCTTACGTCACGGGCGCTTTAATGAATGAATCCCGAACGTAACGAAGGGTTCTAGGGCTCATGTTACATGTCATTATTGTTAGTTATTATTCCACGTTAATAACTCTATTTAATTACGTTATTCTTCGACGGCAACTAAAACCTATGAAGTGAGAACTCTTTGATCGAGCTGTCCAGACGGCACATCAACCTACTCAAATCTGTCAAACTTTAATAGATTTTCAACTTTATATCTACAAGAAGGAAGAAGAAAAAAACTTTTTATCTAAAATGTAAGGTTCAAAGTTGATTAGGCAAAGGAAAACGCCCAAAAAATGCCTGAAATAGACAGAAACTACTAATAGTCCTAAATTCTATTTATAATAAAATATGTATAACGAAATGTATCTCAAGTTTGTTTACCTAGGGTGAAAATATAACGATAATTAAAATATTTATTTTGATATCCGTCATAGTCATTCTTAATTTATAATGGCGGTCAGTGTTTATTTGACATGAGTAATCGACATTCAGCCAAACAGAAATCGTCAATAATCCTTAACGAACTATTTTATAGAATTATTGCATAGTTATCATTCATTTAATATTATTCGAACTATTTATACCGTAAATATAATTAAAATAGTATATGCGTGTGAATATTAATTAAAATCAAAAAACTCGAATTATAAATCGTATCGTAGGCTGTATGCATCACATGTCCTTTGCCTTATTGACAGTTTGACATGAATGCAATACGTAGTATCCCTATGTAGTCTGTGTGAATGCATTTTCATTTTTTCGATTCATGGCTTTGCGGATTTTTGCGTTTGCGGCTCGAGTAAATTCAGGATATTATATTATAACGACGACTGTGGTTATTTTTTAAGGATTTTGATTTTACTTCTGCACACGTTACCCATTTTTGAACACGACTTAGATTGGACCGGCCTAAACGACGACTCGGCTTTTTGACGACGGACCTGAACCTGCTCTAAATACGACTCTGCTGTTGTTTTGGACTTGTGCACCGTGTCCATTTAAGAATGGATAAAACGTACACTGTATTAATTGCTATCTCGATATTGCAACGATGAGACGTAATCTCATATCAGTGCAAAATGATGAAGTACGTTGTTTAATACAGGCATGGATAACACCACAAGGTATATATACGATTGAGATATGCAGGGAAATTGATAACGCATTGGTTGAGGATTTAGCTCTTCCGGGTAATTGTTTTTTACTGCGAGGAAAAATACATAGCAGACATATTTATCAAAAAATATATTTTGTTTACATAATAGTTAACAATTCTTTATCTGGGATTGGGGCTTTACAGCATCGTTATTGTAACTGCCTAGTGGGACGGCGAACAGTTGGTACCTGTGCCCATACCATGTCAATAATATGGTATAGCATGGGCCCGGTACCAACTTAATATTTATTCTCCTGCAGAGTTTCTTGATGACATATTAGTGGTTTTTAATGATGATTAAAACATTTAAATGCTGTTTTGTTGTTTAATTATTGCATATTAATCCTTAACCTTGACTTAACCCATATTTTAGAAAAATTGTTTGGAACTGGCTTCTACCGAGTTTTTTGATAATTATTGAAATTGTCATGGGTTCCCTACGATTTGTAGTGCAATTTGGCGTATATTTCATTGTTGTTCATTTCAGGCATTTTTTTGTGTGGCTGATGGGCATTCCCCTTTGACTGTTCCGGGTAGGTTGACATAAGTCAATGATCATACGTAGTATCCTTACGTAGTCTGTGGTGTCACATTGACTTATAAATCATGTTTTATATGTCAATGTGGTGTCATGTCATCTAGGGATGTGACATTGTACATAAAAAATCGATTAAAAATAATCGATGTTTGCATTGATGATAATCGATTTTTCTAAAATAATCGATTTTTTCAGTTATTTTTTGTTGACAGATTAAATTAAACACCTGTGTTATCGATAATCACACTATCAAAGCATTAAAGCTCTGTTTTTTAATTTAATAATCAACAAGTGTACATTTCATTGGCATAAAGTAACGAAGTTTTTTTTTTCATTCTGTCTAAAATAAATAAATTAAGTCTTTGGGCAATGAAAGATAAAAACAAATAAAAGTTTTGGTAAACGTTTTGATAGTATTCGGCTCCAGGTCATTGTTAGTATGGCGCGGGCGCCAGGTTTCAAAAATAATCTTTCTGCTCGAGCCGAAGAAGCCGGAACCAGAATGTGCCTACATTTCAACGTACAGAATTGATGACATAGCGATTAACGCACAGATGGCGTTAGCGTCATTCATTGACGAACTTCGTAGTTAGTGGTTCGCGGCACTTTGCGGCTTCGCGCTACCGACTAAAAAACTAAGTGTTGCGGCCGTTGCGGGTGAAAAAAATCGACAGTGAAAAAGAAATCGATTTTTTTAAATATGTACATCGATTATTATTTTAAAAAAATCGATATTTAATCGATTTTTTCTATAATCAATTATTTTTGCACATCCCTAATGTCATCACAACAAAACAAAACTTTTTGACATGTTAACTTTTTGAAAAATAAACTTGTTTTCTTGTTGTTTAGTGCTTCGGGATACTTAAAATGGCTTTAAACCCACGAAAATATTTAGTTAAAGATTTAGTCAACAAGCCCGCGCCGCTAGACGTTTGGTTACAGGGCACAATCGAACAAACTGTCGGCGCGGATATATTGATCATTTCCGACTCAACAGGACGAGCGAAGATTACTAAATGCGAGTCCGCACACGGTATCATTGATAAAACTTCATTACGAAAAGGTATGAGTCTAAAAATAGCATCTTTATGACAACGCATGCCATTGCTTTTGTTGCTTAGCTTTCTGCTTTTATTATGCCTACCTAGTTTACTGACAGTCAAGTAGGTATGTGTCTTTGTAGGCTGTATTGCAAAGCACACTACTTACCAAATATATGCATGATTTAAATGTTTAAGTGCTCCCTCTCACCAGCCATCACAGGCTCCCTCGGGCATTCACCTGTAAAACTTTTCAGGTTAAATATTAAAGATATTACGCACTGTAATGCTTGGTTCTTCTCCCTCACTGATGTAATACTCTTAACTGCGACTGAACGTTACATTACAGGCGAATGCTCCCGGTGAGGGAGTATGACTAGTAATTAAAAAAAATATTTGTGCTTTTAGCAAGCTTTTATAAATAGCGGAAGATATAAAGACTGAATTTAATCTAAGAAATTACAAAATAATGATTACCTAAATTATAAAAATATCACTTCTACTCAGCTAATATCCTAACCTGATTTATGTTTGTTTTGCTTAAGACGCATATTATTTTGTACTGCTGTTTTGTAACTTTAAAACTCATTTTTTTTACTTTCAACTGAGTACTATTTACAGGTACATATTGCTGTATAATAGGTTCTGCAATAAGAACAAAAGGTCTCCCTGAAGTCCAGGCTAGCAAATTCATTGACTTAACAGCAGAACCTCACATGAAAATTGCTTGGGAAGCTGAAGTAAAAGATGCAGACTTTTTCTTAGAAGGAAAATTAATACCAACTATTTAGCTAATGAAACAATGTTTTTTAAAAGGTGTTTCATTCCATCACCATTCAAAATAATATACATTCTTCACTTTGATTGTGAAGACAAAACTGACGAGCCAGAAATTGCCCTAGGGTATAACACCCATTTTTGGAAAGTATCTCAATTAGATTCTATAGTGCTAATAAACCACTAAAAATTCACTTTTTTTTTTCAATCTTTATATTAAAGCATATAATTAGCATTTTCAAATTTCGCGCGTAATTTGACGAAAACAGTGGACGCCATATTGCTCTGTGGTCATGACGTCAGTTGGCTGTGTAAATAAACGCAGTGATATTTTTTGAGTTATAAATTTGTGTTGTCTCCTTTTACAAAACCATCCTCCATGGTATTATTTCAATAAAAATTACGTTGGTTACGAAAATAATAAAAAGCCTTTATAGATTTACAGCCTTACTAATAAAAATAAGTTAAACATCTGTTTAACTATTGTATTGTTATACAATGTATAAGCTGTGAATAGGCGTTACACACTACTCTTACTAATAATCAGTGTATACACAATGCATAGTTACCCACTACTTATGACAAAAACCACTGGCAACATTAGAAGGTGCGTTCTGAAACTGGTACTGCGTAACATCATTGTCATTTTTTCATTTGGAAAAACATTCATAACTTTAGACTTATAAGTTTAAAAAATCTAAATTTAAAGAATTACGTCCATTTTATTTCCAAAATTATTGATTTTGCGTTCTTTTACGAATTAAAAAAATAGATTATTGTCACTAGTGATGCATGCATTAGGTTTAGAACGCAACAGTAAAAGCTGTTATAGGGCGCTTTCCGAATTAGAACATAATCGGTCACAGCACTGACACCGATAATTGGCGTTCCGATTAAGATATCACGATTATGACAGCTGAGGGCTGTCAACAATTCAGATCAACGTCAAAACTTGCATATCATATTTCATTGTGTGTATATACACATTTCTTCTTCTTCTTTGGGTAGGTGGCGAAGGGTAGCTGTAGCGGTTACACCGCCACATACTAACTACGCATCAAAGACATGACGTCACACAAATCCTGCATCACGCAATTAGAGTTTACCGCGCGAACGACATAGATAAGACTATCCGACATCAACAGTTGGGCAGTCGGCCCGCCAGACACAACACCCGTCTGGTTGGAGGATCCTCCTTTTTCTATGGTGGATGAGTGAACTTTACACCCTGTTCATCATGCCCCTAAATAGCCAGAAACACAATTTCGAAAATGCCACGTTAGTTCAAAGATAAGATGCGAGTCAAAACAAAACAGCACAACTGTCATTTTTGACAGCGCTCACGGTGATATTAGTAAAAGGCTTGGTCGGCGTTATCGCAAGATGGCGTATTTCATTACGTCATTTATGACGATTCAAGACACAACGTTATCATGCCCACGTTAATACGGTACGGTTGTTAGCACGCTCAAATCGATTACAGCGTAACTCGGAATGCACCCATAGTCAATCTTGAACGTCAACATTTAACAAAGCGAAATTCAGTACTATTTATATGCTCTGTGTTCAGTACGACTGAAATGATAAAAAATATGAAGATATTTTTTTTCTATAGGTAATATTAAGTGGCTGAAACTAATGACATTTAACTAATTCAACAATGTTCCTTGCATATAGTTTGCTGAACCTTTATTTAAATCGAAACTCATTTTCTTGCAAACAGCAAGGATCATAACGATGTTTATTAAATAACATTTCCTTTTAAGATTGTCAATTTCATATAAAATATCAAAATATTGTAAATAATCCATGGTTTTCAAACTCAATACGACAAAAGCAACTAGTTATTATAGGTTATACATTCGCTATACAAGGTCCAAGGGCTGAATAACGGTTGTACAAATTCTCTTTGATTAATGACATCTATTACACCAGATGTATACAACTGAAACGTCAAATATTGTTTATTGGTAACGTTGATGTTATAACCCCGATATACGTCGTGCGTAAAAGTTTATTAGTAAGGCTGTAAAGGTACCCTGATAGTTGACAGTTAATACTTTCTAAGTTTACATAGCCGTATGACATAATAACATGGCGACTACTATCTAATGGTGTTATGAAACAGACTAAAAACTTGACCTTTGAATTGAATTTTAAAATTTAGTTTGCTATTTTATGAACTAAAACTAACGTTTTCCGACTGCTTTTTGCCTAAGCTATCTCAATAATATATTTTTAGATTTTTTCTCTTAAAGAGTAAAACACCCTTGTCTTCATATATATTAGGATCAGTAAAACACGAATAAGGTAATTCATTGTTTTATTTCGCGACTAGCATAAGCACTAGGGAGCCTTACACTTCTGTGATATTATTGTACATGAGGGGTACTTTAACAAATATTATTTGTCAAGATTTACAAGTACCTACATTAACAATACATAACAATATCTCTGATAAAAATCATATTATGCAAATCGCCTACAACATAATGCAATTTCTGGCTAGACTTGGACTGCCTCGTTGGTCTAGTGGTCGCAAGCGCAACTGCTGAGTTCATGCTCAGCAGTTGCGCTTGCGTCCAGAGCTTGATTCCCACGTCGGGTAGTGTTAATAGAGTTTTTCAATCTGGAATTGCTTAATAGTAGCTGAGTCTGGGTTCCTGCCCCGTTGATGGCAATGTTTTTATGTTTAAGTAAATAAAACAATGTTTTATAAAAATGGTGTTTAATTCCATCACCATACAAAATAATATACACTCTTCACTTTGATTGTGACAACAAAACAGACGAGCCAGAAATTACCCTCCAATGGAATTATTCGTTCTTTTTCATATCACAGATCATCGATAACAATCGTATTGTACAAATCACTTAGAACATAAAAATGCAATTCCTGGCTTGAATAACAGTCCTTGAAACAAGTAAAAAATAACATTTCATTATTTGATGATTATTGCTTATAATACTTGCCATCTAATGCTAATTACTTATTAGCATTCAATTGTAAATAATTAAAATTATATACCTAACCATTTCCACGACCATTACAATATTTTTCTAACTTAAATCTTGGCAGGGGACTTCAGCAAGGGGCCGAGTTTTTGGGCTAGCATAATGTTGCCAGCGATCTTTAGCTTGCCCTTCATGTAAGCAACCTGTGGGCTGAGTGATCCTGCCGCAATTGCTACCATATCAGCATCAGAGACGGTCAGGGTTGTGTCAGCCTTGCCACTCTTTGGTGTGCCTTCATATACTGCGGGAGTTTTGAGGTCCAAAGCTGTGAACAGAAAGACGCATAAATATTGTAAAATTGTACACTATTTTGGGGTAAGGGTACTTTACCGACTGAAAAAAGGAAGAGGTTCTCAAGACGACGCGTATACATATTTTTATGTATGACTGACCATGCATAATTTTTTTAAATGTAGTCCGATTTTGACGATTCGTTTTATAAAAGCAAACCAGTCTATTCTTATCTTTTTAGAAAAGAAAATACAAATTAAAAACAATATCTTTGATTGGAGGCTTTTACTGTATTGGAGATTATGATTTGCCTTGAAAAGTAGGATGGCAATATTTTACTTTTTTGGTGTTAATTGAAATAAATAATTAACTCATACTCACTCCAAGATTTAGCAGTCTTTCCATTTTCAGAGATATTATACAGGAACACGCCACCGATGCTCTTAGCCAAGTCCTTGTTCTTGCTAACTTCCTCCTGGATTTTGGCGAAGAGTGCATCACTCTTGAAGGCGCCACCAGATGGCGCTGACGCAGGGGCGGCAGAGCTTGAGCCAACTTGGCCGGCTACTACGTTCTTCAGATCGACGTAGGCACCTAGAAAGAAGGAAGATTTATTAATATTGAAACACCAATTATAGGATTAGCTTCGGTTTCTTTTGTGGTTTGAGTTCTGTAAGATTAATTTATTTAGTTACGCGACAGAGGAAACAGTTTTACGTTCGCAATTACTTCGTTATTTTGGGGCTTGGCACAAACTAGGCATGTAACAAAAGGTCATTCTTTGGAAAAATCTCTTTCAAATAGTAAATCGCCTGACTGACTGACTGCCGGGTCCTCCTGAAGCATCTACTACATCATCGCCCATCATAGAGCCTATTTTAGATGCTTGTTCAATTATGAGCTGAATTTTAAATTATTATTTATTAAAAACAATGTTGTATACAAAATTAAATGACTCCTGTATAAACACGTATTTGAAGTACACAATACATACCAGCAATAACAACGTTGCCGGTGTCCTTGACCTTGGTCTGGAAGTGCACGCGCTTGCCTTCGAGCCACATCTCTGTGACAAGGGTCTGTCCAGGAAGAACTGGCTTCACGAAGCGAGCCTTCAGAGCCTTGAAGTTGCTTGAATCGTTGCCTCCGTACCTGGGGTAATGAGATTAGATTTTTGAAAATAGAATTATGGAATATACAGGGTGGAAGGGACATCGACGCGAAAACTAATACCATGGATTCAGTACATGACTCTGAACCCGCCACAGTTGAAATTTTCCGTCGGTTATTAAAAAATTAATCTGCTGTTCCATACATTTTGACCGCGCAGATATTGAATTTTTCTATGAAACAGATGTTTTTTTTTTTTAATAACCGACGAAAAATTTCAACGGAGTTCAGAATCATGTACTGAATTCATGGTATCAGTTTTCGCGTCGATGTCCCTTGCACCCTGTATTGGTTTAGAGAGAAAAGAGGTTGCAATGGATCGTTGTCATACAGAACCCAAAGTTAATAAATAAGTGTTAGAGATTTCACGGGTCTGTAGTTTTATTACTAGTTACCGCAACCACAGGTGAATACAGATGGTTCACTCCACATTTTAGGTATAAATAAAGCTACAAGTAAGTATGCGGCGGGCTCGACTTGTCTAAATCAGTGGGCGTAACGTAGTGAAAAGATACAAGAGTTACGCGATAGAAACAGAGGCAATTTGGTGAACTGTAGGTAATTAGCGCTGTGCGACCTGAATTGCACTTTATTGTCTCGTAGCAAGAGTCGCTTTTTATTTATATGATTTTGCAGAGTGAACCATCTGTATTAATTTATGCTGCAACAAAACAATGGGTGATTTTTTAAGATAAATAATAATCAAGTGATAACCAACAGAATGCAGATTAACTTTACTGTAAAATCGATTCATAAGAGAATGTGTTTTTTTAACGGGCGATGCGCGCTACACCACCTTGGTAAATGTTTTGCGTGACGATTGAACGTGAGGTTTCTTATTGCTTTATATTACACCTCATATTACACATATAATAACAACTGAAAGGTACTCACTTAGCCAAAACATGTCTGGCAGAGAATCCAAGAGACGCCATTCCGTGTAGGATTGGCCTCGGGTGTCCACTGGCTGACGCCACGTTAGGGTCAATGTGGAGCGGGTTCATGTCTCCAGATAACCTGGAAAATTAATACAGTTAGAGTAGGTACATTAGACATGATTCAATCTTCGGTCATCTTCGTCATATCAGCTGGGAGAATTTAATTGCTGGATAAAGACCGCCTCACCACGAATATCAGGAAGTTAACTTCTACTCTTCTTTTAATGCAGTGATAGCCTAGTGCTGTGACCGTCAGATTGCCAAGTCATAGCATAGATCTCGAGTTCGAACCTAAGCCACGCATCTCTGACTTTTCGGATTCATGTGAGTATTGTAATATAAATAACTTGCTTCAAAAACGGTGAAGGAAACCGGCATGTCTGAGAGATATTTCTCGACGGCATGTGAAGCCAAGTCAGACTCCCATGGCCGGCTTTAAAACTCTCACACCAGGTTAGTCACTAACCACTGGCCCCCTGGCATTGCACAGGCAACAGAAAGAACACGGGTGGGTTTTAGTCAGTAAGAGTCTGACACGCCCTCCCGCTCCACCCAGAGCGGGAGAAGTCATTTGATGATTTCCCACCCAAAAAAAAAAAAAATGTTTTTGCTTCATGTTTATTACAGACGCGAGTGTGCAAGCGGAATTTGATGACAAAGCATTGAATACTTATTGCCATAACTTCAAGCGAGTTTTTTTACGAATACATCATGACTTCAAGCTTTCATTAAGAGCGTACCGACCATTTGCCTTTGTCTGTCTTTATCATTACGAGTAAAGAGTAAAGAAAATAACCACACTTTTGTACTTTTTCAATGCTTTTCGTTGTTTTCATCATAATGCTCTTAACCTTTTGAGCGCCAGGGTCACAAATACGTGACAAGCGAAAACTGTCCCTGAGCGCCAACGACACAAATATGTGACAAAAACAGCGGTACATTAAAACACGAAATAAACTATTTAAACATTACTTTAATGCCTATTTATTTATATACCTGTAAAATAGAAGGTCCAAAATTTATTTATTTCCATAAAACTAATTAAATTGCATTATAAATATTGAGAAATTTTACGTTAAAAAGAAAGAAATAAACTCTGAAAAAAGAATGTCCTCACACGCCAGAGTCATAACTGCGTGACCGCTAGTGATGTAGCGCATGTTGGATAATATCATTATTTCAAATCAAAGATCGATTCGAAACTTTCCTCTGGAATATATTATTTTAGGTATAATTTGGTACTAGGATAAAGCAGCATTAATTTTATAAAACCAGTCTTAAAAATCATTCAATAAGCTACATAGTCAAAAATAAAATTTGGTTGGGTCGAATTTCGATATTCACTAATCCCAACTCAAGCGCATCCCTAACGCAACCCGAATTATCAGTACCCTGTACGCCATGGTCACGACTAGACGACAATATCGTGACGTCACAAGCGCGGCGACCAGAAATTTGTGAAGTGAATGAATAATATTTATGATTAATTTACTTGTGATATCGAGTTCAAGATTTATATTAAGTGACTATTATAATGAGTGGGAATTTAATGACTACGGAAGAACTTCTTCGCATATTAGAAGGAGTCTCAGATGACGAAGAATTTTTGGAAACAGAATATTTGGACGAATCTGATTTAGAGGTAAGTTATTTTTATCTGCTTTTATTTTAAAAATTTTGAGCAAATATTAATCTTATTAAAAATCACGATGAAATCTGTAAGTGTGGCCTGGTATTGGTGTTTGTAGACCGAAAGAAACATATTTTTTACAGAAATAAGTTACTTTTGAGAATATTATTGTTGTAAAAAAATAGATACAGCCGTTATACAGAGTTTTTAAGTTGATATATCGATCGTTGTTTGTTTACATACGATTTAATTGAGATATGAATCAGCATACAGTTACCTACTAAATGCTTGTTGTATTATTTAACCTATTGATCGCTAACATAAATAAGTAAAAATCAAGAATGATTTTGATATTTTTACTTGTGTATATGTTTAAGCGATATAATATGTTTAAATATTACATATATTTATGAAATATTAATGGCGCCTTATACCTAAGCCTGCACTCATAGGTTTCTAATATATGTATACTATTATTTCAATTAATTATTATGTATATAAGATAATACAATGCAGATTTTGTATAATGTTGTTCTATTATTCTAAAGATTTATTAGTATAAGACTGATTGGTAACTGTGATAATTATATATAATCGTTAATTGTTTTAATTTGTTACTTTTTATGCCAGGTTTATAGAACTTATTAAAATTTTCTATTTTTTCATAGTTTTTATTTACCTTCTTAACCTATTTCAATCATATATTTTTAAGTACCTGTTACATTCGGAATTATAAATCTGATTTAAAAAACGTGTTTCATTTATTATAAAATAATATTGTACTAGAACATCGATAAACGAGATATTACGTTGCCACATCCTTATTTCGGAAGCGAAGTAGTTATTAAAATGGCGGGCCGTCCACGCCATGGTCACAATATGAAGACAGCAGATCAAGAATAGTGTTGTACCTACAGTTATTATATTTAAATATATTGTAGTCTCATATCTGTTATTACGGTATTATACAAGTCTGTAAATAGTGTATAACTATTACTTTAATAGGAAGAAATGTAATTTTGAATTAAATTTCAATGTTATAAGGACATTATATTTCGAAATTAAAGACGAAAATGAAAATAAAATTGATTATCGATGAAGTTTTGGAATCCCTATTTTTTTCGTAGGTATTTGCGGTGAATTTGTGGCCTGGCGTTGAGGGCAAGTTCATGCGTTTTTGCTCTGGCGTTCAAAAGGTTAAATAAAAAAAAACTATCGCGCATAAAAGCTCCAATCATCTATGAACTTTATTTTAGTAAATTAATCATAATATAAAATTACTTATTTGCATAAAAAAGTAGTAAAATAGAGAAAAAAAATCCTCGATAAGAGGTAACTTTGCATATTTAATCTATCGAGGCAGCTTTATCAAATCGTGTTTCCATCGCGCATAATGTCTAGTATATATCCCCAATAATACCAATATATTTCCCTATAATATAATTTAATTGTTTACTACTTCGAACAAGCTTAATAAAAACATGTTTGTTTGTAAAAAAGGTCGGTGCCCTCTTAACTTACAATCCTGAAAGAACACACAGTCACGTGAGTGAAGCCGCGGGCTCAGCTAGCGCAAACTAAACTAAAATTACCTGTAAAGTGCCGCCTGATCTTCAGCAGTGCGTTGCTCAAGAACGGCATCAGGGGCCCTCTTGGGTGCCGGTTGAACATCAACCGCCTGCTTGCTGTTGCGGGGCCCATTGAACCCGCCCTGGCCCAGCACGAAGATGTGTTGCTGAGTGCGGGCTATCAACTCTTTGTTTTGGTAGATCTCGCCTGGGGAATAAGGATTGATGATGTAACTAATATTTTGTAACAATATAATTTAAAATGTCTTCATAAAAACTGAGTTCTTCTCCATAGGAACCTACTACGCTTTGGAATGGGCAACTGGCTTCATCTTACTGAATGACCGACTTCTTTGAAAAAATAATTACCAATTCAAAAGTGCCTGTAAATGGTTTCATTGAAATAAATGCTTTAAGTTTGGGTTTGAAAATAACTTATGATCGTAAATGACAGTTTGATAGCTCGGTAGACTGTTAGCATCGCATCGGCGCATTCTAGTATCACGGTTTTTGTCGGAAGGGGTCCGAAGTAACTCAGACAGCCTTTATTTAACTATCTGTAACGTCCCTGCTAGGGCAGATAAATTAAATAAAACTAAACAAAAGGTATAGATAGTGCAATCCACGACGACGCGCCCCACTCCGCTCCGCTCCGTACTAAAGTACAGCTTACAGTACAGTAATCGCGGAGTGGGGCGCGTCGTCGTGGATTGCACTATCTGTACTGGTTGTATATTTTATAAAAAAAGTTATGAAATTGACTCCAGCAGTAAGTTCTCGATATCAAGCGCGTGTTAATTTCTAGCCCGCCTAAAGAAAACCACTACCCTGGTAGTTCCCAACACGTAGGTGACTGGTGGAAGCCAGGTAGGTAATTCTAATTATAAAATTAACGTACGTTACATATCAAATTGTCTAACCGAATCATGCATAGTTGTGCAAACTTGAACAAATGCAAATCTGTTTCAAAATCGAATTTAAGTTTTTTAAATTCAGTGAAATGAAATTGTTTATTCTGCAAATAGGATATTGGAATAACATTTACACGTCATTTTTTTTTTTTCTAGAAGGATTCGACGAGTGTATCTTTAGTGCAAAAAATGACAAGATGAAACTATTTTAAACAAACATTATAACTAGCCGCTTATTATGAGATTATAGACAAATCCATGATAAAAAATTATTTAATCGTATTCATATCATATCAGGTATAATATTTTAATATCACTAGTTACATAATGAATGATTAATGATGACAGGCACGTTTTCAACACGACAAAATTAAATATCCACGAAACCCACGAACATAATAGGAGAAAAGTTAAACAATAGAAGGTAGTGGACCGCCCACCACTTTAACATCGTATTTACCGAAAATAAAATACCTCTTTCGTTAAGATGTTCGTGTATCAAAATTGAAATTACCGCCATCGTAAAGGCGTGTACGCTGTACGCACGAACGAACAAGAACATAGTGAACATCGAACATATTTTGTGTTCGCAGGTGCGTACCGCTAACGAACATCAAACAATGTGTTCGTCCAAAACGATCATGGCGATCCAATTTCGTTGTCCTGTGTGGATGGTGTTCGGAGAAATTTGATGCAACATTGCGAACATTGGCGAATCCATGGCTACTAAAGAGAGCGGGGCGGTTGAGCGTGAACACAAGTCGAACTGAGTTCGTAGGGTGATCGCTTTGCTAATTTACGTCCACACGTACGAACCAAATGTTCCGTGTTCGATGTTCATGTTCATCATGTTTTGTTCGTTCGTGCGTACACGCCTGTACACTATTTCGGTACTGGTAACAAGCCCTGCTTCCAATAGCCGCTGATAAACGAACAAACAAATTGACTACAAAACAACAACTGACAAATTGAATACAGGGTCACATTAAAATCGCTGACGAAACTTCACAGACAGGTATCGATATCTCATAACGATAAAACAAGAACTAAACATTTCTTGTTTTATCGTCTACTTGCGGTCGTTGATCCCATAGTCAGCTGTTGTTAGTAGAAGTATGAGAGTAGAAAACCGTTTTTGTTTTATGGTGTTTAGAAATTCATCACGTCTCTGTAATTTTTCTAGCTAATTTTAAACGCGCCGTGTGCTCTCACAAATTCTGCAATATACTGAATATTATATCACAGCCTGCAAATAATATGATACTCACTGTTAACGATGGACACAGCGCTGGATCCTTTGTCCAATGTGTCGACGACGTAGCTGCGGATTTTGAAGTCACCCTCTGTGCCGGGGAAGTCACCCACGAACTCGATGAACTGTTCTCCGTGGAGGATCTAAACAGGACATTTGTTTTACTTTAGTCAGAGTTATAAACTTTAACAAGTAACTTAGGATGATTTACGATGCTTAAAAAGTTTGGAAACGACCTATGCCCACGCCCCTATTCGATTTGATCCATACTTCCAGGGACATCCTGTATAATATTGTAAGTTAGGATTTACGTATTGACAGAACAATTTAGGAGTTTTAATAAGCAGTGAAACCATCTTATCTTTCAAATAAGGGTCTAATTCAGCGGTTCTCAAACTTTTTTTGGCGACGGTACCCTTTTGGAGAACAAAATATTTGACGAAGCCCTAAAATAATAAAACCTGGTTTTATCTGTATTCTTCCTTAATAATCATAATAATTGACATTTAACATTTGCATCTAATGGAGGGTATGAAATAGATTTTTATTTTCATCAATAGTTTGATGTCACGCTTGATTGAAGAGAGTTGAAGTCTGATATCAGATTCGGCATCCACTATATTGCCTTATTTTGTTTTTATAGGTTTAGTTGAGAATTCTATTTCGCACAGTTTGTAACTCCGGTCTAAGTTCAAAATAGCCTTACGCCGTTTACTTAAGGATTTACGCCGAGACCATCTCACTTCTGTATGGAGCAGTAGCATTTCATGTTTTCACAATATTGGTCCACTGAGTAACACAAGTCTAATTAAAATAAACGATTTGATTTTGATACGTTTCTGTGCTTTTCTCATGATCTTTCCGTAAATCGGAAAAATACAGAAAAAATAAAAAAACTCGTGGTTGATCTCTTAAGTGTCGGATGTTGGGCAGGATGAGTAAACATATTTGAGGGGACTTCTCTTCAATGTTATTGAAAAGAACCATCACACGTATAGAATTTACTTACGTTGGTAAAGTCAGCGTGTTTGCCGGGCGGCATGGAGTTACCCACGAGGGGAGACTCGAGGGCCATACCGGGCAGGATGAAGTACGTGGGCAGAGCCGCGAAGCCCTCGTGACTCTCATACAAGAACTTGAGGTCCGATTGGTTCTCTACTGATGCTCCGACTGGGGAGAAAATGAAATAATTTTTTGTTTAGTTCTTAACGGTTACAAGATTTATACTGTGTTGGGATGTCGGGTATTTTTTGACACACAAACACGGAATGAGTCCAATTAATTGACCCCCAGTATTTAATTTTAGCCTCCAAGCCAATTTTAGCCTATAAATATTAATGTGCTATCAAACAAGGCGCAGTTTAGCATGCTCATTTACTGGTCCGAAATTCGTATTAGTTAATAGAAACAGGGAATAAATTTAGTAGTACCTACTACTAAATTTCAAATTCGTTGGAATTATTCAATGTTGTAGTTTTTTCATAATGTTTGTTTTCTGAAATAATACTTACTGCCAAGAGCATACAGGACTAAGTCCTTCGAGTCGTATTTGTAAGTAGACCAGTACGATTCGGGGCCACCGTCCAACTTGCTGCGCTCCTCGAAGTCCTACAACAAGTTATGAGAGATTAGCATGATCACCAGGTATCACTCTTCACTTTTTCTAACCCAAACAAAAATCAATCATATTGAAATAGGCATAACATTCAATATCGAGTAAAAAAAATGTAAATAGTATATACGAACACACGATTTTTTTTAATAGTCTACAGTCAGATAGTTTTTTAGGTTCTTAGAGTTTATGCCTGTTGTTATTGCACTTGAGATACGACAAGTCCAACATTGCCTAACATGAAAAACACCCTCTTAACAAGTATAAGGTAAGTAAGTGTACATAAAGTTAATTGATAACTAAAAATAAAATGGTTCAGTTAAATATTGAAAGAAAATGATAATTGCTTTGTGTACGTAATTAATTCAACAATGATTCTTGACTGTTATTATTATGATTTGTCTTTGTACTTTTCAACATGGACTTTGCAAGGACATGAAAGCAGTCTTTTTTTTTAAATGGCATTATCACGCAGATCAAATTAGGAAGTTGTCGGCTGTCCTGTGGGTACCTCAATAAATAGAGGCCTCTAGGCAGGGCATAAAGCTTAAAAACTAAGCGACTACACGATAAGGGCACCCCATTTTTTATTTTATTTTTTTGGGTGGGAACCCAATAAAATGTCACCCTCTGTGGGAAAAAAGCAGTCAAATATAATAATAACACTCGCAAAGAGTAGGACAAACAGTATTCTTCAAGATAGGTATACTTAGTGACGATATCATAATCATATTATAGTAAGTTTAGATAAACTGTTACCTACAAAGATAAAAACAAATAGTGATATTACACCAATACTGTTAGTTTCGGCAAACACTTTATTTTTATCTCTCGATGTCTTTCACTCCGATTTATCATGCCCTATAAACTCTTGTAAAAGTTACTGTCGTAAGATACTTGAAGATCTGAATAATCAAAATGTACGAAAAAAAAACTGTCTGGCTATTATGTAAACCCAGGTTTTTAAATAAAAGTAAATAGATATTAGTTGCGCATTTAGTGTATGTATTCTCATAGCTTTGAACACGAGGGTGACTACTTTTCTTTTGTCAGCGAAACGCTTGAGGCACGAATCTCAAACGCGAACACAATATGACATCCATCAAATGGATGTCATTTTACTTTGTAAATACTTGTAAGTAGTTGCAAGAGTAGATTTAAGACGATACTGTAAGTTTAATTAAAATAAATTCCATAATTAGATAAAATATACTGTACATAATATTCTTGGCTTATTAAAAGTACTTGCATGATCGTTACCTAGTTGTCACAGCAATTTCGGGGAACATTTGGTTTCTATGCCTAGTTTTGTTAGAGACCAAACGTTTGACTTTAAATCATAAGTCACTAAATTGTACTATTTGGTTTTTGTGTACGAAATAAATTGATTAGACGAATAAGTTTATGCTTTATGTATGTATGCACATATTTATTGTATATGTAGATGGTACACCGCTGACTACCTGCAGTATTGTCTCTCCTGTTACCTTTAATCCATCCAAAGGTTGTCTGTAAAAGATCGCTTTAAGTGATAAGACCGCCCATTGTGTCACCCTATGTAAAATTTCTAAATTTATGTCTGTAATTTTTATGGTGTACAATAAAGAGTATTCTATCTATCTATCTTGATTTTGTAACAAATTTTAATTTAACTTTTATTTTTATTAAACTTATATTTTTTTTACAATTCTATACCTGAATCTTCTCAACCAGGTCCACTGTAACCTCAGCCATCTTGTCCAAGTGTATGGCTCCATTCATGTTGGTAGCTTCAGGCCAGAACTCCTTCACTGACTCGATGGTCACTGGGTCGGAGGGTTTCTTCCTAATGACAAGAAGTTAAAAACTATAGAAAACATAAATTTTAGAGCCCTGAACTTCTTTTGTTGGCATATAAAATGTCTTATTTAGTAGCGTGTGCGCCATTATGTTGATGGGATGTTTTTTTCT
Source organism: Xanthia togata (assembly GCA_963853775.1). Taxonomy (NCBI): domain Eukaryota; kingdom Metazoa; phylum Arthropoda; class Insecta; order Lepidoptera; family Noctuidae; genus Xanthia; species Xanthia togata. The sequence continues at coordinate 11,140,732 of OY970805.1, forward strand.
CCCTTAAGAGGGAACAGGCCATGCGATTCTCCATACAAAATGTATACCCATCCTGTAACATCACATTACATCTCTAATCCCCGAATGGTTAGGCAGAGAAGTACCTAATAGTACCACCAGTACAGGTACTATTAGGTAAACCTCAAACAATAAACAATAGGCTTGCCCCTTATTACATGGGACTCCATGTAATAGGGGGCAAGCCTATTGTTTCTTAGACATCTCTAAACAAAAGTCGAGTTCACATTACATCATAAATTCATATTATTATCAGCAATGTCATAGATTATTTAAATAACATTAATTCTTGATAATACTGTTTATTTAAAACTTTAATAACAAGATTTTCTGATTTACTGAGAATCCATTTGATGTAGAATATTAGTTCTATTAGTAGGTAATAATAACAATGAAATAATGAATTAAGTTCATTTATGAATATAATAAACGGATACATATAAGAAAATTAACACAATATGAAAGTACATAGATAGTAGATATTGAATATGATAAAGATTCTAGGGTCCTTTCCTATGACTCATGAGCTACATTAAATTTCCAATTTGCGCATTTTCTTGTTATTGTTGCTTGTAGTTGTTTATCAGAAATCATCGAATTATTCCAACGAATCTATATAAATAAAATAAAAGAAAGTCGTGTTAGTTACACTATTTATAACTCAAGAACGGCTGAACTGATTTGGCTGAAAATTAGTGGGGAGGTAGCTTAGAACCAGGAGACGGACAAAGGATATTATTTTTATCCCGGTAGGGTAGGTAGGTAGGATAGTTAGATGGGTAGGTAGGTAGGTAGGGTAGGTAGGTAGGTAGGTTAGGTAGGTAGGTAGGGTAGGTAGGTAGGGTAGGTAGGTAGGTTGGGTAGGTAGGTAGGATACTGTAGGTAGGTAGGGTAGGTAGGTAGGTTGGGTAGGTAGGTAGGATACTGCAGGTAGGGTAGGCAGGTAGGATACTGCAGGTAGGGTAGGCAGGTAGGATACTGCAGGTAGGGTAGGCAGGTAGGGTAGGTAGGGTAAGCAGGTAGGGTAGGTAGGTAGGTAGGGTAGGCAGGTAGGGTAGGTAGGTGCGCCGTAGCTAAGTACTTAGTGCTACCCGTGCGAAGCCGGGGCGGAAAGCTAGTCTTACAAAACAAAATGCGCAGATTGTGATAACCCCTAGTAGTAGAACGATAATGAGAGTGACACCACCTATTGTAAAATTGTTTCATATTGTCCGTATGTACAGATGCCAGCACATCAACCTTCCCGAAACTGTCAAGTTTTCCCAATCAACTTTGAACCTTATTTATGTAATCAAGTTGAAAATCTATGAAATAAATTTGACATATTGTAGTAGGTTGACGTGCTGGCGTCTGTACGTCTTAATGAGGTTTAATAAAGTTTGATGATACTATTACGTAGATAAGGGTATTACTACACGGGTAGTGACAAGACATCGGGGCGTACCTATTTGTGACGTGTTACGATAAGTAAGCCATCCTTTTATTCAATTCATAAAAATATTAAGACCGTACATTTTGAAAGTGGGCAACGTCGCAAATAGCTGTCAAATTTGGCAATATTAGGTACTGTATGGAAATATCGCTAACTAGTGAACTAAAATATTTATTATGAAATGCAATATTTAATATCGTAACATCAAATATTTACTTTCAGTTTAAAAAAAAAATTGTAAACTTTGCAAACGCCTTTTTATAATTGCAATTCATTATTATTCATATTCATATGGCATGATTGTTTACTTTGGTTTATACGAACATGTACATTTTGGACATACGTATAAGGTTCAAAATCCTTTAAAACGCTAGCTTTACTTAGAAAGGTAAATTCAAAGTGAGATATGGGAATCTCGTCCTAAGTTTTGTATGAAAGAACACTTACCTAAGCACAGCACCGGGAGCCCTGACGTAATGCATCTTAGTGGCATAACCAAGCGTGGAGTCGATGACCGCGCCGGTGTCCGGGAACGATTCGTGAACCATGTATGCCTGTAAAGAAATTAGATTTGTAATACTACAAATTAGGAATAGGTACCCCGAAGCAGTTGAAAATTGCTATTTTGACCATAACAATTTTAACCATAGGTAACAATTCTGACACTGAAAGTATCATAGACTATCATAGACCCCGAAACTGTATGCTCTTAATGCCATTTTGAATGCTTTGGAAGTGGGTATTTAGTTACAAAACAAAATACAGTGAACGGTCGTCAAACCAGCGATATTATGATTATTTGATGTATGTGTTGGTATGTTTTTGAAAAAAGAATGGAACATCCACTTTTACAATCATATTCGGCTTTCATTTTAAAACCCGGGTATACATAATTACCTATTTCTTTTTCTAAGCTTATTTATACTCACAACCACAGGTGCAATAAGTTCAGGCTTCATGGCCTCGAACATCTCTGGGGGCAGGATGTCTTCAGTCAGACGAGACGCAGCCGTAGGCACGATTGTGTTAACCTTGATATTGTATTTGGAGCCCTCGATGGCAAGGGTGTTGGTCAAACCGACCAGACCCATTTTCGCGGCGCTAGGGAGAAAAAATAGAAATAGTTTGAAAACGTGGTCATGTTATAAATTTTTCAATAAGTACAAAACTGAACGCGGATTGCCAAAGAAGAAAAAGAAAGTTATTAATATAGTTTTCTAAGTAATTAACATGTTTGTGTTAGGCTAGCAAAACAAATCATCAATATGACATAACCGTTCAGCGTGAAGGCTGCGCAAACATCTCCCTGATGTCGCAGCACCGCTAGGGGCATCGTATGCATTTACGCAGTGTCTACTCAGCGTCAATGCCTACACTGAAGATACGCTTCGTGCGAAGACAAAAACATGAAACTCAAACTCAAAGCATTTATTTCAATTTAACCATTTTCTTTTGAATTGTCAAAGAGTCAGAAAGTTGAAGCTAGTTGCCCATTCCAAAACGTAGATCTCTATGGAGAAGAACATGAATTGAATATTACTGCAAGACAGACTAAATTGTGACCTTCAACTTGGACTTTAAACTTCCGAAGCATGCTTGATTATTATTCATGTAAATGTAAGTAGTCTGCATTCTAAATTCAAATACATTTGACATTGTATGTATTTTTATTTGGTCATTGTATTGTTGCAAAACATGGAAAATGTATAAGTATAGAAACGTGTATGGCATTATGCATGAATTATTTTAAAATAAATCTTCATCCAAACTGACCTGTAGTTAGCCTGTCCGAAGTTTCCGAAAATACCGGCGTTACTCGATGTCATGATGACGCGACCATACTTTTGTTTTCTAAACTGTTCCCATGCGGCGTGGGTGGTTTTGAAAGCACCTTTCAGATGGACCAGGTGAATGAGGTCCCAGTCCTGAATGAAAAAACATAGCATTAGATATCTTATTAATGGAAAAAGTATAATATCATTTTGGCAGTGTATATTTTAGGCACTCTATACAACTCTCGAATAAAGTGCCTTTAGCGGCATAATAGTGGCGCTGCCTCGGCTTGGCTAAAGTGCCGTAAGAATTGCATTGTCATGGTCACTATCACTGTCACTGTCACAATGCAATGCTTACGGCACGGCCGGGCCGTGGCAGCGCTACTAATATGCCGCAAATCGCGGCACTTTATCCGACACGGATAAAGTGCCACTAGCGGCATAATAGTGGCGCTGCCTCGGCTTGGCTAAAGTGCCGTAAGAATTGCATTGTCATGGTCACTATCACTGTCACTGTCACAATGCAATGCTTACGGCACGGCCGGGCCGTGGCAGCGCTACTAATATGCCGCAAATAGCGGCACTTTATCCGACACGGATAAAGTGCCACTAGCGGTACTCTTCCTATCCTTTTTTACCAAGCCAATTATTTATATGTCCTACTTTTGGTCTCGATCTCGCCTGATCAAAAGTTATGGATGAAGTCTACAATGTTTTCTTTGTTTTTCTTGAAAATTCATATACAAAATGCCCATACAAATAAAAATTAATGTAATTTCATGAAAAAAACCTAGTTTTAAATCAAGTAAGTACCCAAGTAAAGTACCTGAAGTAAAGTATTTAGTAGATTACCCCAAGAAATCATAAACATTGCCATAATAATAGCAGTATTCAAATAGATTCACAAAGGTCAAATGTCAATAAGATAGCATAATAAATAAGAGACAATGGAATATTGTACTGGTTATTGAACTATTAAGTATATTTTTTTCTTAAATTAACTTGTATCTATAAATGTTATCTTATCACAATCTTATCTTTTACATATCCTTCATTTTTATTAGTGCAGCTGTAAATAAAACACCTAATGAACTACAGATAAAATTATCATTAACATATCTACCTGATCGGACATTTTAGTGAAACTCTTATCACGAAGAATGCCAGCATTGTTGATTAGGATATCAATCCTGCCAAAGTTATCTAAGGCGGTTTTAATAATCTTCTCCCCTTCGACGACATTGTTGTAATCGGCGACCGCGATTCCACCTGTGGCCAGAAAAGATTAATTAACATAAAATTACATAAGAATGGAAAGTGAGGGTTATAAAGGTTAAGCAGAATGGAAAGGTGAATAGGAATGTTAAGGTCGAAACTTCCAACAGTGATTGGCATAAATTAGGATACCCAATGTAGGATAGTTTTTTTTTTTAATATTAAGCCTGAAAAACAGTATTTTTAGTACTGGTTTTTTTTCAAAGCATCAAGTAATATTTAGAAAATGATATTGTATAAAATCACTGTGAAGGGACACTTTCACACATTCAACAATATCTATTTTAAAAAAGAAGGTACCTGTTACATTATTGTATTTATGCAAACCATAAATTCGGCAAAGCCTCTTAGAAAAACTATTTAACAACATTATTTCCTGATTTGTGTTCCTACATTATAAATTAGCTATCTTTGTGTGTAGTCTACTCAATTTTTCGTAGGCAAAGGCGCCAGAGGCACTATTAAAAAACGAAAAATGTTAATACATTAATGTTTGCCGCAGTTGGATAAGAACTTAAAATACAGACTTGAAATAAATTAAATAACAAACTAACCAAGATGACTAATGAGATTTTTGTAAGAATAGAGATACTTATAAATGTTTTTCAAAAGCTGAGTAATATCATTAACTAGCTGTTTATGCCCGGCGTCGCCTGGGTGTATTTTCGAGTTTTCCTGTAAATTTTGTAAAATTTTCTTTCATGCACACCTCATCTAGACAATTACGAAAAAAACAAAAAATATCAGCCACATCGGTTATTTATATTTAGATAGTTTTTTTTTTTTTATGTACTCAAAATAAACTAAACATGGATTCATGCAAGCCTAATACTTTTTGTTAGTTTTAAACTATATTATATTACATTAGTGTTACAAATTATATTAGTGGGATAATACTTATGATTGTAATACTATCTTGAATTTATGCAAGCCTTGTACTTTTTGTTAGGTTACTCTCGGAAATTATGCACAACATGTCGTGAACAGAGTACAGTGTTGTATGACAACAACTTTTTTTGCAACATCCGATTTTAATGAAACAATAAAGCCTATATATTTTCTCTTCCAAATTAATCTCTGTCTACCTGTGAAAACGACATAAAAATCTGTTCAGTAGTTCCCGAGACATGTGCGAACAAACAAACAGACAGACAGACACCGGATTCTACTTTTTTATTATATGTATAGAAGATAACATTGTAAAAAACATAACAATGATATTAAGTACCTACTTTAAATGTAAGATGAATCTAATTAACACAGAATATTATTTTTATTGTGAGACTTTGAATTCCTGACATAAATTAAGTTTCTTATAAATAATAGGTTCTCTCACACAAGGTAAATTATTATGGCTTTGAGCCATAATAATTTATTAATAATAATTTATTTAAAGAGAATTCTATGAAAAAATCATATTCATCAATCAATACAAAATATTAAGTTGTTTCTGTTATACTTAATAAACTCAGTAAAGTGTACAGTGTACACATAAATAATAATTAATTGAGTATGAATCTGCGATTTTACCTTTGGCTTTGATTTCCTTAACAACAGCGTCAGCGAAGTTTGACTGTCCAACGCCATCGCGAGCTCCACCGAGGTCGTTAACCACTACTTTAGCTCCTCTCGAGCCCAACAGCAAAGCGTAGGCCTTGCCGAGACCGCCACCGGCGCCAGTCACCACCGCAACACGACCGTCAAAGCGAAGCTGATCCATCCTTCACGACAAACGGAATGCAAATGAGAAAGAAACCAACCGACGAGTTTTAACCCGGCGTAATTATCAGTCTCAAAGTCCAACTTAACATTCGCTTTCGATAAACAAGTATGTGCGTTCCACTTGCAAGATAAAGTTTGATAATATTATGCTCGGGCTCGGGTTGCTGTTGTAATGTAACACGGATTACATACGTTCAATCACAAACAGCGATGTAATGGTGACGTAGCCAAATTTCGATTAATATTTCTTTATATAAAGTAGAAATACTTGATTAAAGTTCAGTGAATAACAAACGAAATCAAGTTTTTTTTTATGTACTCGACTTCTTTCTTCCGAAGTTCAGACGTCATTGCACGTCATTGACAGCTGACAGCGGAAACGTCAGCTGTTTGACTGATATAACAAGCAGTTCACTTTTTTTTTTTTTTTTTTTTTAACTAGGGCATCTCACAGATATACCACTAAGGTAGTTACTGCTTAACCGGACTGTCCTGTGGCTGCCTTAAGCTACTACACTCAAAGCCTCCAGCCAGGGGCATAAACTATTCTAACTTATATTAAGCGAACGCTCGCTAAGGGCACCCCCTGTGGGGTACGAACCTCGGCTTAGGGCGTCGCTGAGGGGAGGGCAGCAAGGTGGGACAGGCTGGATCGAATTTATGTTTTCATTATTATTAGTCGGGGAATTTAATTCTACATTTCTCAGCGTAACGCGGGCTGGCGCTTCTGCGAGCAAGGGTCGGGCGGGGAGCAGTTCACACGATTCCAGTGGCTTTATAGCAATACACACTTGCTTTTCCAATTCACTTTGACATTGGCAGAATAGTCGACATCGGCTTTGCTTGCCATATAAAAAAATAGAATAGAATAGATTCCAGTGGCAGTGGCAGTGGTTGGTTGCCCTCTATTACCGTGCGTTTGCACTGGCGAAACATTCACATGTAGAATTGGAATCTCTACTTTCTGTTGATTGTTGATCTCAAAACATGTTGAAATCTCTACTTTCTGTCAATGTTCCATAAAATATTTGACAGGAACTAGAGATTTCAACATGTTTTGTTGTGAATGTCGCCAGTGCAAACACACAGATAAGAATGTTCTGTGGGTTTGTTTACATTACACAAACTATTGTACTTTGCGCGCGACGTATTTCGCGCGTATTTCGTAATTTCTTAACGGGAGAGATAGGAAAGTACAGATGCTAGCACATCAACCTACCCGAAACTCAAATTTTCCTAATTAACTGAACCTTATCCATTATTATGGTTGAAAATCTATTGAAGAAATTTGACAGATTGTAGTAGTTTGATGTGCTGGGGTCTGTACCTCTCTCCCTTTAAAAGGTAGTTTTGAAAAAAATAATATATCGTTCTATATTATTATTTACAAAAAGTCTTCAAAACTTAGTTTATATTCGTCCTATTCACCAGACAGGGGTGATTTAAAAAAAACTAGGAAAATTCTTCCCAAACTTTTTTTGGGAACTTTTAGAAAAACTGATGTCAAACCAACTTTTTTACTTGCTTTTTTTGTGCCTTTTATTTTTTATTATTTAAAGACGGTAGCAGGTCAACCTACTCGAAACTGTAAAAATTTCCCAATCCATCCATTTAATGATAAAGTTGAAAATCAATTAACTCATAAAATGTCGATTGCACCCCATGTGTGCAAATAACAATAAAATTATATTGTGTCACTAATTGCGCGTGCGACTGGTTAAAGAAATTTGACTGATTGTAGTAGGTTGATATGCTTGCGTCTGTACAAACACACGGCTACACATCAACCTAAACATTTCCAGCTTAAGCTGATCTCGCATTGTATAGGATTTCTGTACAATGCTATGTCAGCTTATGCTGGAAATGTATATCTTAATGTGTAGCCGTGTGTATAAGTCGAAAAGGCAAAATACACTTTTATGTTTTAAATAAATGTATTTCTCAATATGAAATTACAAAGATTTCACTCACTTGAGAACATTTTTTAAACTTAAATTACAAAATCAAACTACAATATAGTAACACAAACTAAGCAGCTATTGTTTTTTTCTTTATCTTTATCTTGCTATAAATAGTTAGGTTCGCATCCGTGCCAAGTTTAAATTTATAAACCCAAGGAATACGATTTTTCATTTTCATCTCCATACGGATTGGTTTTCGAAAAATCTTTTCTTAGTAGGTATGTACAGATGCCAGCACATCAACCTACTACAATCTGTCAAATTTCTTTAATTAATTTTCAAAGGAGAATGAGCAAAATGGTACCCGGCTCCAATAGATATGGTTGTAGTGTCGTTTAAAAGGTCTTACCAAGAGGAACAATATTTACTATAGCCGCCAGTCTCAAATCTGATTGCGTTTGGAGATAAACGACAGTCTTACTAACTAATAAAAACCCTATTCCTTCGGTTGCCATTTGCGTTCCCGGATCACGGTAACCTGTTTAGACAGTCCCGTGGCCCCGGCGATAAACATACATATACGAGTATATTAGGTACCACTTACTCTACTTAAATAATGAGTAGGTACCAAGGTAATATTTTCTGCATTTTTCCGTTCATGTTTTCTATTAATAATGCTTTTACGTCAGACTTCACCATGCACCCGGCCTCCTTTTAACTCGAGCCCCGCTGCTCCTGAGCGCGGGGTGTGCGCAGGAGCAGTGAGGGAGGCGTCGGTGTCCGCGTCAGTCGATCGTTCGTATTGCGCTTGTGACGACGTTTAGCTGCTGTTTGAGTTTCTTTTGTGCTTTTATAACTCGGTTTTATTAACTACTGACCCCTGCGCTCCTACTGGACTAGTTACCCGCTATTAACGTTGACCTGTGCTAGTGTTGTGGACTATACTGATTTGCTTTTCGAACTGGAATATCGCAATGGAACGTCTCAACTGTGTAATGTGTCGGCGAGCTTTATATGCCAGAAGATACCAACAACATGTTTTGACAGCTAATCTGTCAAGAACGCGCCCTGAGTTCGCTGCGTTTATTCATGAACATGCCGTTCTGGAGGTAAGGACTTCCATTATTATAATCTAAGTGTAGTTTTATTTCACCATCCCTTCGTCCGTGTCGTTTATTTTCTTAATCTAAGTATATTATGTTCTTCATTTTAAATAAGCACATTTGATGCCATTTAAGACGGTCATTACCCATAACAATAGATAAAGGTTAGCAATACAAACAAAAGGGCCTATCCTTTCTAACTCGATATTACCTGGACACTGTGCGCACGTGTGGAGTCATCGGACCTTCGAAAGTCAAAATACGTGTCAATATACGTGATATTGTTTTCTCAGTTTTTTTTTACTTAGTTAAAAAAAAGGTACTTATACAAAAAAAAAAAACATTCAATTGTATTTTTACTACTTTCAGGTGGTGTTCGATGGCACACGACGTGTGTGTCACCGATGTTGGCAGTCCGCTGATAATGCAGTGATAAGTCTTGCGAACCCTGCCGTGCCCGGAGCAATGCCTGAAGCAATGCCTGAAGCAATGCCTGAAGCAATGCCGGAAGCAGTGTTGGAAGCAGTGCAAAATGTTCAGGAATTTCAAGTTTCAGAGTATACACGATCTCCAAACACACCACGACATTGTATATTTAACGGCTGTCCAAACACAACTCGCCATCGAATCCCGATAACAATAAAAACTCACATCTTTTGTGAATATAAGCTTTATATTCCAAATGGTGCAAGAGTGTGTACACAGCACTTAGAGAACAATGTTTGGGATGAGCTACCTCAAACATGTAATGCCACTCATGATTTTAATAGAGACCAGTTTACTGACATTTGTGACATGTTAAGAATGACCTTACAACGTGGACCTCGGCTAGACTTCAACACGAGAGGCGCTTTAACCAACGAGGAGATGCACTTTTGGACAGGACGCAAGTGCGAAGAGTTTGATGCTATGTTGGTACAAACACCTACACTAAATGAAAGATGTAGGGAACCGAGAACTGCATTAGGTATTTATCTTACAAAACTGCGTACAGGGGACCCAGATGAAAGACTTGCGACATTATTTAACATGTCACGACGAAAGCTTGAACGTTTGTTGGTTATTGTGAGGGAGTGTCTCAATAACAATTATGTCGGTATGCATTTGGGAATGGATCACATTGACAGATCACGATTATTGGAAAAAAATCTCACTGTACCAAAAGCATTATTTGGAAATGAAAATAATGATAAGTTATTATTGATTCAATCAATCAATCAATCAATCAATCATTTATTTTGTTAAACATAGGTATGGTTACAGATAGTATATTGTCTAAAATATGTGCACTATGTTTTGCCAATATATGGCGTACAAAATTTACCTAAACAAGCAATTACAAAGGTGGCATGCCTATAGATTACATTAAAAAATAATAATAATTAAATTTAAAATATGTCAGTTAGGTAAACAGGTCATTACAATTTTAGTTAATAAACACATTTACACATAATCAATAAATAAAATCATAAGTGTTTAATTAGCAAGTCGGAATCGTCATACCTCTGTTTATCAGTAGTAAACTCAGTAATGGAGTAGTAACATCTATCTAAAAGAAATTTAAACAAGGACCTCTTAAAGGATCCCATACACTGTTTATTTCTAATAGCTGCTGGTATACTATTATATATTTTTGGGGCCATACCTAGCACACTTTTGCTGAAAAATGCTGTTTTATGAGAGGCAACATGAATGGCATTCTGATAACGGCGAGAGCGCAGTTTTTCAAACAAATGCAGGTTACAGCGGACAAATACTCCCATTTCATATATATACATAGACGGTAGAGTGAGCAAACTAAGTTCCTTAAATAATGGTTTACAACTATCAATAGATTGTAGTTTTGTAAACGATCGCAAGCATTTCTTCTGAGCTTTAAATACAATGTCTCTGTCAGTGGCGTTGCCCCAGAAAATGATTCCGTACCTAATGCCAGAAGCCACATAAGCATTGTAAGCTATTTGTACTGTAATGCGGTTAACTGTTTTTGATAATTTGTACAAAGCATACGCAAATTGACTAAGCTTCTTTGACTTGGCTAGCTTTTGTGATTGGCGATGGTACTTACATTTACATAAATAAAAGCTCGAACTTCTTATTCCAAAGATTGTCCTACAGTTTACACAAGTTTCAGAATCTACTGAAACCTTTCCTACTTGTATGTACTGATGGATACATATTAGATGTAATGGGTCCATACGCTGCAACAAAAACAGATGCGCAAATAATGAGCGACATTATGAATGATGGACAACATCTACTACATTGGTTACTCCGAACAAACGATGCTTTTATCTTGGATCGAGGTTTTAGGGACAGCTTGGACCTCATTGATGAATGTGGGTATGAATCCTATGTCCCGCCAACAAAGAACCGTCAAAAGACACAGCTGACCACTGAACAATCCAACGAAGCTCGATCGGTAACGCTATGCCGGTGGGTTGTGGAAGTGGTAAACGGCCGGTTTAAGCGTGATTTTAAGCTCTTGCGGCAAAAATATTTTAATAAGTCATTGCCCAATATGTTCACCGATTTTAAGATAGCCGCAGCTATCACGAACCACTTTCACCAACCCATCGTGGATAGCATACATGCAGACGAATTCGTCAATATTATAAGGCAGAAAATAGATACCCCGAATCTTCTGCATATGTATGTAGAGAGAAAACGGCTTAATCACAGAAGAGTAGATTTTCAGAGGATAGAAGCGAGCCAGATAGAAAACTTCCCTTCAATGACGGAGGAGGATATAATTCTACTAGGGCTAGGTGCATACCAACTCAAGCTGGCAAGATCTTACTGTGCCGAGCATTTGTCAAATGGTCTGTATATTATTGAAACGTACAGAGAGGGAGCACTTGAAGATCTGCCAGACTATGGTATACACGAAGATGCCTGGCTTTTGCGTGGACGAATCCAGTCGCGACATGTCCGTGTAAAAACATATTTTTGTTACATATTGATCAACAGTGCAAATACTATTGTCCAACAATATTGCACATGTTTAACCGGGCGACGTACGATGGGCACTTGTGCACACATAGTGTCCATCGTATGGTACCTAGGCTATGCGAGGCATACGGGATTTACTGCTCCGGCATCTTTCCTTAATGCTGTTATAGTTGATGCCGATATGTAATGTTTTAAATCTACTCACTTATTGCTAAAATATATGATTTTTATTTGAAGAACGCTTGTTTTCTTACTTCTTTTAATAATAGAATCCTAAGTGTGTTATATCATCGTCTAAGTCAATCTTATCCTAGCTTTATTTTACTAATATAAATAGTTTGTAGTAAATTCTCATTTATAAAACTTAGTGAGATTACTGCTTCCCAAACGTGAATAGCGACAAGCGCCATGGTAGACATTTTTGTGCATCAAAATGTCTTTTCAATGATATATTAATGATGACTATTGGAGCGGGTACCACGTCCCATACATTTTTGCCCATTGTCCTTTATTGCTAAGAATTACGGTTCAAACTTGACTGGGAAAATTTTACAGTTTCGGGTAGGTTGACCAGCTGGCGTCTGTACACCTATTCGTTGTCCAAAATGTAAGTTTCTATCCGCAGCGATTTGGGCTGTGTGAGTCGACGAACCGATTTGGGTTTATTACCGTGCGTTTGCACTGGTGAAACATCACAACAAAACATGTTGGAATCTCTAGTTCCTGTCAAATATTGTATGGAACTTTGACAGAAACTAACTGTGCGTTTGCACTGGCGAAACATCACAACTAAACATGTTGAAATCGCTAGTTACTGTCAAATAATGTATGGAACTTTGACAGCAACTGAAGATTTCAACATGTTTTGTTGTGAATGTTTCGCCAGTGCAAACAAGTAGTCAGATAGGAAACGCCGAACTCATCTAGCTAATTTTTAATTATTATTTTAAGATGTGTAAAAGTGATTCCAATATCCTATGTACAGAATAAACAATTTCATTTCATTTATATTTTTTCTTTGTAGCACTAAATCTTCTATTCCTAGAACAGCAATGTCTCGTCGGAAGTTCGGAACGCATTTTTTAAAGAGCGATTTGGTGGCGTGGCTACCGTTTTATTTAAATAAACAAAATATAACATTTAGGAGCAGCTGCAGCAGACTAGCTGTTTACCTAACATGTTTTAACCTGTTTTGTTACGAAAATTGGCACATCAGAACCGGCGAATCTACACTGCTCTTCAGATTTCACTTTTGTCATTTTCATTTCGTGGAACAGAGAAATAAAATGTAAATGTCAATCACAGAGTACATCCCCGCATTCCGAGTTACGATGTAATCGATTTGAGCGCGCTAACAACCGTACCGTATTAACGTGGGCACGATAACGTTGTGTCTTGAATCGTCATAAATGACGTCATGAGATACGCCATCTTGCGATAACGCCGACCATGCCTTTTACTAATATCACCGTAAGCGCTGTCAAAAATGACAGTTGTGCTGTTTTTTTTTGACTCGCATCATAGCTGGCAATAACGTGGCATTTTCGAAATTGTGTTTCTGACTACCGTTCGCCACCTAACCAAAGAAAAAGAAGAAATGTGTGGTATAAACACAAAGAAATATGATAAGCAATTTTGACGTTGAGCGAATACTGTCAGCGCGTTCACGAGCGTTCCGAATTGTAGATAGCCCTCAACTGCCATTCTCCCTATACATTTGGCCGCTTTCCGAATTAGAACATAATCGCTCACAGCGCTCGCTGGCATCGATAATTGGCGTTCCGATTAAGATATCACGAGTATGACAGCTGAGGGCTGTCAACAATTCGGAAAGCTCGTGAACGCGCTGACAGTACTCGCTCTACGTCAAAATTGCATATCATAAGGTTTAAATAGCACACATTTCTTCTTTTTCTTTGGTTAGGTAGTCAGAAACACAATTTCGAAAATGCCACGTTAGTTTAAAGATAGGATGCGATTCAAAACAAAACAGCAGTGTAAAAGTGATTCCAATATCCTATTTACAGAATAAACAATTTCATTTCATTTCATAGCACAACTGTCGTTTTTGACAGCGCTTACGGTGATATTGGGAATAGGCATGGTCGGCGTTATCGCAAGATGGCGTATGTGCCCACGTTAATACGGAACGCTGGTTAGCGCGCTCAAATCGATTACATCGTAACTCGGAACGCGGGGAATGTCAATTCAATTTTATTGTCAAAAAATAACCGTCACTTGATTTGAGTTGTGTTTACCTTCGCTGAATTAAATAAAAATATCAACAAAATAGTGAAAACAAAATAAATACTATGTCCCTTTATCGGCCGCAACCTGCCCGGCAGCGGGAAAATAAATCAACCACAAAAAATATAGTTACAGGAGACCCATTAGCCGGTAAGATCAATTTGATGTGTTGTTTACAAAGCATTTGAGTTTCATTTACTAAAACTTCGAATTATTTCACAGCTATTTACAATGAAGGGATGTGGCGGCTGAGTGAAGTGTCTCCGTTGTACAATTTACAATATGGCACAGTAAAACTAAAGCAGTATGCGTCTAAAATTCGACAAGCTCTTGTGAGTGCAGTAGTAGCTAATTCGTCAAAAAAGTATGTTGTACAAATCGAAGAACAAGCCAATTTAAAGTATTGTGAAGATGATGCTAGTGCTTTATTCGTAAGTAGACTTTTTTGTAGTAGACAAAACGCATTACAGATGACTTGTTTATAAATAATATGATCAAATTTACATTCTGTTTACTTAACAACATATTTTTATGGCACTGGCATTGGGGGAACAATCACCAACTTACATCTACCTGGTAGGTAAAAAAGTAATAAACAAACAATTTTTTTTTTTTAAATTTCAGATAAATGTATTATCATCAACTCAAGACAAAAACGGTAAAAGTAAGATATCCTATGCAGCCATACTCCTGTCCTGGGGCATCAGTATCACAGTAGACCAAGCCACTCATCTACCATACATGTTGGAAAGAGGTGAACAAAGGATCGGCACCGCTGTCAAAACAACATTACAAACTATATTTGACTGTCAAATTAAACAATTTTGTTTTACACAGGTATGTGTAGTATTCTGAGTAAAGGACAACTCAATAAAACCCTTTATGTGTGGCTAAAATGCATATCTAGCCTCCCTTGAGCGGTTAACTACTATCTGTCATGTGGCTTGGCTTTTAAACTTATATCTTTACCATGCTTTTGCATTTATATTCATGGTTACAGTTTTATATACACTTTTACCTTCAGGTTTGCTTTACTATTTCCAATCTCAAAAGAGGTCACTTTGAAATGAGGTTGTGCATCTAAACAGTCAACAAATAACATTATTGTTTAATTTCCAGCAACACTTACTGTACTTTGGTTTCAACTTTGTGGAGAATGACTCGTCCCGCAACACGGATCCCTTTACACTAACATACAGGACACCACAAGTTGATCATAAGGATAAGTTGAACTTATCCTTTGAAGTTGGAGACATACAGATAATATGGAATGGGTATGTGTGATTTAAAATATACAGGGTGCCATAAATAAGAGCTATTCTTTAATTACCCGACAACCTGTACAGTTTAGAATTCCTGCAATAGATAACTGTTTCGTTTTACAACTTGTATAAGTATTAAGTCCCACTAAGTTGGGTATCCCCGCCTTCGGTGATCACGCCCATTGTCCACTAATGCGAGGAATGGACGGTCTAACCTGGCGTGCGCGCAGACCCAAACGGGTTCCAAGCTGTGTAAATTCCATGCAATTTATTTATGCAATTATGACATTGAACAACTTCATTGACTGCGGGCCTACGGTCCTACGCGCGCCGGCTTGTGTTTAAATGAAATCTCAAACAGCTCGGTATTTCAATGTTTTGATTATTTCCATTTCAGAATCAAAGACGACGAAGCCAAAAAAACAGAGATGGTGACATTAGCATACCAAATGCTACAGAATCAAATATTTGAAATGATCTTGTTAGATATTACTGTGTTTGACTTGTGTGAAGTAACTCTGCCCAGAGCAGCAGTCAAGAGCAGTGGTGTGGTGAAAATGAAGACTCCAGAGATTGTCAATTGTGTGTTTACAGTGCTCAATGAAATTAATCATACTTACTCTGATCAAGATTCCAGCAATGCATCAGATACGTAGCAGTATTAAATGTTATTTGTGTCCAGTGCATGTTTTCATTTACAAAAACAACTAAGGTCCTTATAAATAAAAACCACAATTTGTTTTTCGACATTTACTTTCATGAATTACACCTTACTAATGTGTCTGCATATTGTAACCTTACAAAATATTATATCATTACAATGTGCTAAACTTAAAAATAACCTATTTTGTAATCATGTCTTTCAGTACCTTGCAAGCAGTTCTTTTTTAAGAATTACAGTTTCAACACTTCAAAACCATTCCAAAATTGGTATCTTGTGCATAACTATTTATAATAGGCCACCACCTAAAAGCATACTTTTTATTTTGATCTAAACAGCTGACAAATTGGTCTCCATTCTTCGATGCAAGGTATAGAAGGTACCAGAAATTAATTACAATTAGATGAATTTAAAACTATACTATGTGTACATCTCGATTCACATAACAGGATTACATTTTCCAATTTGTACAGATGAATCATCATAAATTAAAATGCTGACATAAATAATAAAAATATTTTCTATTTCACAAATATTCCAATATATTATGTAAACCTAAATATATAAAGTATATACCTGTTAGACATTCATTGCAGCTTAGGCTACAAAATATAATACAAGTAAATGTTTCGACACATACTAACATTCAGTCGCATCCAAATTACGATAAGACATAATATTCACACTCCCCAGACAATTTCCTATATTGATGCAGAATTTCACCCATCGAGTAGCAACTATGTACTCGTTCAATCCATTAAAATCCTTTGAAAGAACGCCCAATATAGGTGATTGTGTAGAAGAGGCAGCATATACATAGATGCCTCATCTAAATACCACATTCTGCCAACATTATGACGCATGAGAATGAAGATATACAACATATAACACAATCTTGAAATAAATGCCAGATTACGAGATATTTGTGAACTTCTTATGACATTTGCAAATAAGATATACACAGAGTTACATACACACAAAATTACATTGAAGCTTAATTACTCGTATGGAGGATCTATTTAATTATTATGTATTAAATACAACTATTTAATTTCTCACATCTGGTCCATTCAGCGTAACCATTAACTGACATCTGTACTCGCTCGAATAAAACTTACGTTTACAGTATTATAGATGCCTATTTATGTATGTATGAGATTAGAATGATATTAATTGCCACCAAGTCTTAGGGACCTAACAGTTATCGCAAAGGGGAGTGAGAAATGAGATGAATGGTAGAATTTGATCTGAATGCAATGTTGTTAATTTACATCAAGGATTTGTCCTATCAATGATGGCATTATTATAAGGTAATTGAAAATTTCTACTAAGTATAGATGTGCCTTAGCGGCGTATTATATTATAACGTGAGTCAGACGCAAGCTATTCTGTAGCATATATAAAATAATTCTATGAATCCGGCATGCAATAAGTTTCGTACCAATGTTCGTTGCACACAGCTGCACCTCCTCCTGGAAAAACACGAAATCGTTATAAAAACAAAAACATTGCCCTCCTGTGTTGTTTTTATGTGAATGTTTCGCCAGTGCAAACACACAGTGAAACACCCTCTTGAATAAACCTTGCTCTCATACTTTGATATAATAATAATTATGTTGTATTGTAGCTATTTAATTTTAGAGTCCCGATTATATTTTTGCTATCCCCACTCGAAAGAAATCTGAATGAATCTTATCGGACAATTCAGAACACATTATTAACATAGATAACGATTGTGAATCACGTTCATGTTTAGTTTATGTTCCCGCTGGCCTATTGGACTGAAATACGTATAAAAGGAATCGTGGTCACCAACCCAAATGATTACTTGTACAGTTGTTGTAATGACAATGCCTTGTGGGACTTATCCATGACGACATAAGATTTAAATTCAAATGACTGAAACTTGCTCTTGAAAAAAACAAAACACGATCTGATCAAATCTTTCGAATCAGCAAAACTTTATTATTATGAAAGTCTGTATAATTTGAAAGAAATGAATGGAAAATTGTCTTTAAACGACGGTTCGAAAATGAAATGCTAATTAGCTTAAGTTACTGTGCGATTTAATTACCAGTGGCATGCAATAAATGTTGCAGTGTTTAGACGATGCAAGTCAGTTCTTCTTTCAATTTAATAGTAAACCTATGCCACAGGCAAGAAAGGTGCATCATTTAAATTGGGCTTAAGCCTATATTTTTACATCGATATATTTTATTTTCCGCGATGGCAATATGTAATGTGTTACCTCTTCAGCCCGATCTAAAAGGCAGCGATCCCTCCTCAGTGTGTGCAGTGCAGTACCTAACAACAGCCCCCCCCGGCCGCGCCGCCCGCGCCCGCGCCTCCCGCGCCGCTCGCGCCGCCCGCCGTCGAGTGCTGGGGACCGATCTTGATGCCGTTCGCCTGTGTGATAAACAAATAAGTAAATATGTGTGGTCCCCCTTCCGAAGTTTTGGCCTGAGACTTTAATAAAGCATGATTAGAGGTTTTTATCTTCCAAACCCAAAAGAAGCGAATTTAGAGAGTAACATTTATTTCCACTCCCGTCAGTCTTCCCCAAAGGGTTAGGTTGAGGTGTAAATTAATTTCCCTATTTCGGATAAGAATGAGCTCGTATTACTGCGACCATGAACGCCGTAGATAATTATTACAATATCAGTCAAAACAGAAGCCAAACTAACACCTTTTACGTAATAAAACAAACGAATATGGCGCTAGGCAGTTTGCTGCTAACGCTAATACGCTTGAACATCCCAATAAAAAAAAAGAAGATTTCTATGGCCGCAATCATAGTTTTAATATAAAGAAAATTCAAATATTCTCAGAAGTTCCAAGACCTGCCTGTCAACCAAATAACTGCTGACTACCGAGCCCCTATGTAATTCAACATCAAATTATCATCAACGACTATCGATTAGCAGATAAGCTCGTACAACTCACCTCGTTGTTGATATCGAATACTCCTTCCTGTATTTTTTCGTAGATTTCTTTGGCAGTGTTGATGAACGCCTCTTCCACATTGGCCGCAGTCTTGGCTGAGGTCTCCATGAAGACCAGGCCGTGTTCACGGGCGAAGGCCTCACCTTCCTCCTTCTTTACTTCACGTCGGGATTCCAAGTCACTGGAAGTTTAGGGTTGTCTGGAATGTAATACTAGTATGGTATGCATAATTATGTTGGACTTGGCTAGACCTTGGCTTTGTAGCTACAAGATAAAACAGATGTTGGGTCAAACTTAAGCAAAAACCTTCCGGATTGGAAGAATTTTGACTAGGAAATAACTAGTTTATAAGTATATTAAAAAGGATATTTTGTAAAAGAAACAAATAAAAATCCGAAGATTTTACTAAGACCTACACAACTGCACACCATTGTACAGTCAAGTGCGAAATTTTTAATGTCACAAGAGAAATTAAATGATTGCCCTTTTCTTGTGGAATTAGAGAAAGCGTAACTACCAAATGAAGGGCGAGCAGAGAATAATAGTCACTTCAGACAACAATAAAGTCTATTTTCCATTGGAAAAAGTCGTGAATCCGTTCAAGTAACGGTGGCCTAACTTATGTTACGAGTACATCAGCTTAGTCATAAAAGATAACGGGAATAAGAACACAATACACTTTGTTCACACAATCATCTTTTGTGAATATTAAAATTTCAGGAAGACTTCAACACCTGTATGATTTATACGGTCAGGGGCCTTATTATGAAGTATTAATGCCATCATTATTCCTCTGCGAAAAGAGGATGGTGCTAGCGGCCTTGTATAGCTCCGTCTCTCACTCGCACTGGAATAATGGTGGCATTAATAAGTCATAATACGGCCCCTGAAGAGGAAAATAATGATGTCTTCGTGTTAGAAACCAATAGATATAGATACTTACTACAATTTTTTACAATGTCAAGCATTTCAAGATCTAACTTTGTTCTCCTCTTACCAAAACGACCTTTTCGCCGTATTGGACGGCAGCAGGTTTGACAGGACAGCTTAGATATCTATTTTAAAACTTCATCATAACATGCATCAGACGATTACCTACATGAAATCTTCACTAATTGATTACTTAAGAGCAAGAGGCACATCACACCAATCCTCTCAAGCCGCCTGACCACCAAGTCTCACAAAAAAAGGAATCAGTCTCACCTCTTGTTACCAATCAACATGATGACCATGTTGGAGTTGGAGTGCTGACGCGCGTCTTCAAGCCAAGTGGTCAGGTGGTTGAATGTGTCTCGTCGGGTTATGTCGTACACTAGCAGTGCGCCCGCCGCGCCCCTGTAGTATGATCGCGTGATTGATCTGTAAGGAAAGCATTTTGTTGCCATTATGTCCGGTGAATCCTCGAAGGTGACGGCTGATAAATGTACGGAAGAAGGCATGTTGCGTCGACCCCAAATAAATAAGGATAGGGCAGGATAAAAATCCCAGCAAAGAATACGACGTAAATACACCACCGCAACGCAGTAATGACCTGGCAATAGTGCCGTGGCATGATTGGCTTAGCTCAGCGCAGACAATACTTATCCACACACAACGCGTGCGGATGCCGACTGGCTAGTGCTCTAGTAGTATCTAGGCATTTTTATGGAGTATCGGGGGGTGTGATCCTAGGCCATCAGCCCTGTTGCTAATCTTGCTGACTGGCTAATCTGTTTACTTACACATAAGTATGTAAATGTCTTATGATATTCTCGCCAAGAAAGTAATTTGTCCTTTTAGTTTATGAAGATACGAATTTAATACCGTACCATTATTAATATCACCCAATGCAGTAAATCCAATCAGTTTGTTTACTGCACACATACTAAGTCCTGCATGAATAATAATTTAAAATCAAGGTCAATAGAAACAATGAAAATGTTTGAACAGAAAGATACTTAGCAGCTGATAATAAACTGATAAGTGTTTTGCCAGTTAGATTATGGACCAGTCCAAATTGTAACTAACTGAATTAATGACTACTACCTTCTGTGGTGCTAGAATAATCAGTTGTGTCAAATTAAAGAAACCAATATTATTTAATAATAAAATAATTATTATTTTCAGAAAAATACATTAAGTTACTATGCAAATAATGTTTAAAATAATTAGCAACCTAAGGCTGAAAATTAGTATTATTAAGTTTTTGTTAAATAATAAATTTGTAGTAGTATATCGTGCTTTGTGCCTTTTGCATCCAAAACGAGCAGTCCTAAATAACTATAATCTCTTGCAGATAGGTCAAAGTAATCTGACGCATTTTATATCAAGATAATTTAAAGCTAAAACACTTTATTTCATGCCAAGTTAAGCATGAAATTCGTTATAATTACATTTATAACATTCTCGACTACAAACACTAAAATTAACTAGCATAAAAACTGGGTTAACAGTACAATAGGTTGGAGTTAATGTTATTCTTGTGAAAATTGCTCAACGTTTTGTTAAGTGAAGCTTGTGATTTTGTATGTATTTGTGGCTGAACACTTGACCGATTCATTTACTATCAATATTTACCTAAGCTGACTCATTATAGGATAAAAAGCTAATGTAACAATTCAATTGTTTTAATCATTTGAACTATGATCCTATTCTTCAGTTACCTACATCTTGTTATTAGAAATCTTAATAGTACTTAACACATTTTAAATATTACATTACTATTAATAATATAGCTACTTAAAATTATTATTATTTCTTAGTACAATACGGCCGATATTACTTGGCAGTTCTGAACATAGGCACTACACACACATGCCTAACATTGTCAAATCACCATTTGGTTCCTAAAAAAATTTATTGAGCTTCCTTCTAGGCGAAGTTCAGAACTGCCAAGTAGTGTAGTAGAATCCTGGAGTCTTGATTTGTGCCCTGTTGATGAGGGCTTGCTTGTTGATGTGGATTTATTGTACACTTACTATTTACCTATTGCCTACTCTTTTATATTTTTACTTTCTATACAATGACCCTAAGAACTACGTAATCTACACTAATATTTTATGAGAAAAGATTTGTTTTTTTGTTTGTACATAATGAATAAACTCAAAAACTACAGGCCTGATTTATAAAAATCTTTCACAAGTAGAATGCTTTATTATCACTGAATAACATAGGCTTTAATTTATAAAGATATCACACGGGTGAAGCCTCTGGCGAAAGCTAGTTGATATAAACTAAGTGGCTTTGTGAAAACAAACAAGGTTGATTGATATATTAATTATTACGTCTATAGGTAATCCTGTTAAAATAAACAGTAGTTGTAATGACAGAACTAAAACATAACAGTTAGAAGAGACGATTAAAACATAAACATTTCATATGGACACAATTGTTTAATGAATGATGATGAATAATAATTGAAACTGAATGCAGTATATTACAGGTTTATTCATATAACCAGTTATGAATGGTATTATGATAAATCCATATTTGAAAATCTACATCATGATGATGTCTAGAGGTTCAGCTGTTAAATGTCAATTATACTATGAAATCAAAGAGTTCTTTTGTGATTTAACACTTAGCGGGACACTGAACACCCCCAGGCATAATAACAATAAAACTTTTGTGACTCATTCAGTGTCCTTCAACTGATTAATATATCAAATAAGACTTACCTAAAAGCTTCCTGTCCAGCAGTATCCCATATCTGCAGTTTGATCTGCTTGCCATCAATGGTGATCATACGAGCACCAAACTCAACACCAATTGTGAGATCGTGAACAGGCTGAAACCTCTTGTCGGTGAACTGGAGCAGTAAGCATGACTTGCCTACACCTGTGAACAATTTACAAGATATCTGGAACTTGAAGCATAAACCATAGATGTTTTGATAAATGCCTCATTTGTGTGGTTCAACTTACATCTAAATATCAAATCACATTTTTTTTATTACATCAATGTTATATATTTTTTTCTTTTGTTATGTTTTACCTAAAATATCAATTTACTGTGATCACAATAACAACGTCTGTTAAAAATAAAATAGGTATCTATTACAATGTCACAATTTTGGTTCATAAAATGAAATCAAACAAAGGAAAACAGGTGATGTCTACATAAACAAATCATTAACAAGACTAACAAGAGCTATGAACTCTTATCTCCAACATAGTCAGTCAATATTCAGACAACAATGTTCCACAAATTAATAAGTGAGGTACCTAATATCGAATGTAAATTATTTTGATAAGATTTAGTTATTCTAATAGACAAGGTTTTATAGATGAAATCTGTATTGCAAACAAACAAAGAAAGTCCTTGAAATAGCCTCAAAACAACAGACATAATGTAAACACATATTGGTGTCACTATATTGATCCATAATTACTTATTTATTTACAGTACAACGAGCATAAACTACACAATTTCTAATGATATGCGCATTAGTCCTTACTTGACGTAGTTACGAGACAGCGTAGGCGGAAAAATAGACTATCACAATTCACAACAATGAGATATCGAAGGATCTACAGCAGATGACTGAATGTAACTTAAATTTCAAGATCATTACCACAAAAACAGTGTAATTACACTGCACAGTAACAGAAAACGTCTAAATAAAATATCAGGAAATAAAATCAATACCTGTGTCGCCGATGATGATGTATTTGAACAAGTAGGCGTATGCCATCTTCTCTGCAGGTCTTTGTAACTATTGGAAATTACAATCGACAACGATGGTAAACAAAGGTTTATGGGGCGAATTTATATTATTACAAGTAAGACGCAATTTTAGAAATCTCACAGCTGGTTGAATCAATTTGTCATTGTGAAATGTATGAAAGAAAATTTGACAATCATAGCTTATTTTGTAAAGGTAGTTACATACAATGCCGTTCCGTTCCAGACATGTCATTCATTATTCTTATGATTTTATCTCAATAAATATTGTAATTCGGTCTTGTGCATATTTTTTGTATCTTTGGAAATAGTGGGAAGTAGTTTATCTTATTGTAAAATTTATTTAAAAAAAGTTTATTTTTCAAAACAAAGTACCATGTGTTTCTAGCTTTATAGCCACAAACAATGTCACATAATGTAGAACACACCACTGACAAGAAGACAAACATAGAGTTTAAATAGTGTTACCCACAGAGACTACGGTATTACCATGTTTTCACGTAAATATTAAACCAACTTCAAAAAAAGGAAGAGGTTATGCATACGGCAGGAGAAAAACCCACTGTTCCATTATTGTGCGTTTGCACTAGCAAAAAATTGACAACAAAAAATGTTGAAATCTTGAACATTGACAGAAAATTTAGAGACAATGATTGACAGGAAGTAAAGATTTTCACGTAAATATTAAACCAACTTCAAAAAAAGGAAGAGGTTATGCATACGGCAGAAGAAAAACCCACTGTTCCATTACTGTGCGTTTGCACTAGCGAAAAAATGACAACAAAAAATGTTGAAATCTTGAAAATTGACAGAAAATTTAGAGACAATGATTGACAGGAAGTAAAGATTTCAACATAATACGAATATTATTTTGCTTGCCATATCAAAAAATAGAATAGAATAGAATAATATGTTGATTTTTCTTTTGTATATTACAACCAAGTACTCTGTGTTAGAAGCCGTACGAGATTTCACCATGTACAGACGCCAGCACGTCAACCTACTACAATCTGTCAAACTAATAGATTTTTAACTTTATCAATATAGCATACATAGGGCTCAGTTGATTGGGAAAATTTGAAAGTTTCGGGTAGATTGATGTGCTGGTGTCTGTACATGGTGGATATTTCTTGTTAATTTTTCATATAATTACACCGATTTCTATCACGAAGAAATCGATCGAACTGGGTCGATTTACGTGATTCTTTTTCATTTGGTAGAAGTCCTGTTTTAGTTTGCGTTTTTTTATAGCATTGTTTTTGAGTTAGCTTCAATAGGTTCTTAACCAGTTAGTCTTAGATGTTGATCATAGAGTATAGTAACTAAAAAGATGTTGATGAGTTGATGATGTAGGTAGTTGTCTACACTTAATGGCAGTGAAATTACAGTAACATCTAAAACGTAAAAAAAATTGAAGCAACTCCCTCATTCTCAACTACAGCATTTTTCATTTTGTAGTCACTGTTTTTTTATTGAAATTGGTTTGTTTTTTTGTAAAAAGTTTTTATTTTTCACTGTTCAGCACAGATAACCTATTCACGAAATCTTGGAAATCGGACGGATTCTCGATGTCTCGATTCTGCGTATGTTTTAGTGGCTTTTCTCGATTCTCATAACGTTGAACCATCTGTCAAGTCTGTCAAATGTCAAATTAGGATTTTGATCGGAATTGCGAATTGGTTTGTTATTATTTCCTTTTACAGATTGTGCCCTATATATCCAGTGTTTTATCGTTTCCCCTTTATATTTGTTCACATTACGATTCAACTTTAGATTAGTCCCTTCTTTATCGCCTCCATTCGAATCAACAAGCCGTTGGTAACCTTAAAAAATCAGTGAACAATGCCGACTTCTACGATGTATTTGTAATCATGGATTCTTCTAATGATTCTTCGTCTATGAGGAATTCTGTAAAACTTGATGTTGAGGGTGAAAAAAATAGGAACTACAAGAGTACTCCTAGTCAATCAGGGCAAAGAGAAAACGCTGAAAATCTATTTACATCGACCTCGAATCCAAGCTCGAGCTTTGTTCCCTTGAATGGACCTCGGGCGAATCACATGAATTCATTACCTAGCAATGAATCAGGTCCTCAAACTAGCCGGTGTATCGAAAATAATCCTGAAACAAATAAAAACCTACATAATTCTACCCAATCACATAAGTGTAACAACAAAGTGACTAACTCGAATGCTGAACAAGTAGATCCTGCGGTTGCGGGCAGCAGCAGGACTGCACTTACCGTTTATGACAATGGCACAGAGTCCAATCAGGATAAGCAGACATGTCAGAGACACAAAGTGTGCTTGGACAAGGCGGGAAGTAGCAGCCTTCCTTCAACAAGTGGCACTAGCAGAACTAGTGAGAACCCAGAGACCAGTTCTTTCAGGGAGAATAGGAAGAGGCCATCGAGTCTGAAGCTCAACAGGCCTAACTTAGAGGATGACAGTTCCAGTGACACTGGCAATGATGACTATTCTTTGGGCTCAGAAGACGGATGTATCTATACTTACAGGGGTGGTGAACATTTGGCAGACTTGCCAAGCTCATTCTTTAGTCTTGACATGGGTTTACCTTTAGACAAGCATCTTCCCATGCCCAATTATGTAGGGCCTCAGCAGGGTGCTGCTGGAGGCAGGGAGCAAGCCTCTAGGGCATCCAGTCCTGACATGGATTTTTTGGAAATGGACTTTGATCCTGGACCATCATGTGAAGTGGATACTGGAGATGAATCTTCTCCTGATGCTGAATTGGAAGTTGCTAATAATATGCCTGAGGAGATAGAGCCTGTAATAGTGAGGGGGACAACTCCAGAATATGTTCCTCCTCCTGTTAGGTACGTCCCTGTGAGTGTACCTGTTGTAGCTATTGCATCAGGGTCGGGATCACATGGAGATGCTGATCTGTACTCATATAGTGTGCCATCAACAAGCCGAGGGATTCCTACTGGCCATGGGGATGCTGCAGAGGGTGGCTGCAGTAGTAGTGCCCATAACTATGTGGATCAGAACTTCAGTTATGGTCCGTATATCACTCATGTGAACTCAAGGGGTGAGCAACTAGTTGTCAGGAGAACAATGTCACATGGACCCATCATTTATCCTGGCAGTCTGCATTTCTCCAGTGGAGAATTGGTGTCACCATCTGAAATATTGAGTTGTAAGTTGATCCGGCTAATTAATTTATTTGACATAACATCACTCCTGTTTGTCCCGAAGGGTTAGGCAGACCAACGAGGCATTTAATTTATTTATGGAATCTTAAATGCACTGTTTGATTGTATAGTCTATGACTAGTCATTCTAATTATTCAGTGATATAAGTTGACCACATGTACCAAAATACACAAAGGTAGTGGTCACAGGTAGTCTGTACACGCTTATTTTTATTTTGTTGCTTATATTTAATGAATCAAAGTGGGGTCTGAAGTGTGTGCCTTGAACATCTTTAGTTTTTGTCTTTTTGTTCACTGTTTATTTATATTTACTACTATTTCTTATTATAAAATTGTCCAAATGGCAATCAGCCATTGGCCAGCTGAAATCAGAGCTGTGCATTATATTATTATGCACTCAGGCAAATACTGAGGTGGTTTCCCTGCTTCACATATTTCAGTGCTTTTATTTTATTTTCATTTCATTTTTTTTTAAATGCATATATGTTTACTTTGTGTGTAATCAAATAAATTTATTTGCAGATGATGATGAACATATAGAAGCATTTGCTCATCAAATCAACCAGTCCACACATGACACAGCATCTCTGTCATCAGCATTGTTTCATGTCACAATGGCTAAGAAATTGATTGCTGAGAAGGCTAGATTTGATGCTGAGAGCCAGGCTACAGCAAAGGTATAATTTTTTAAATTGTATTTAAAGTAGGAATGGAAGATTGATCTAAGTAATCTAAACAGAGTATAAAACAAATTAGATTTTCATGTCTGTCTTTGCGACCGCTGAGTTCTTCTAAAGCTAACTACAAAATGGATTTTGATGCAGTTATCACCATTATTTCAGAAGGTTTATTTTATTAGATAAAGCATAGAAATCTTGATGTTTTGACATGTCGCCTCATCAGTAGATATTACCAGCATGAGCGCGTCCCTAGTTAAAGATAAAATGGTTGCCACAGATTGTTTTCATCATCAGAAAGCTCTTCCAACTACATTCTGATTTTGGAAAAGGACATTCATACAGAAATAATTATTTTCAGCATGGGGCAGTTAATATGGCACATAAAATTTTAAAAATTCTTCGTAGAGGACGCTCTTCTAAGCCGAACTCTGAGGTACCAACTTAGCACAGGTATGAGTGATACAGACGACCGTCTTCGTCACTAATACCTATATGACAGTGTTTTTCCGAATCTTGATGTGCCATATAAACACCCATTAGGGGTACTATAATCCGTTTAGTTGTTCAACATCATACATAACATCTATCATCATTTCTACATCAACATAAAGTTCTGCTGAAATTTTAGAGTAGGTAGAAGCTCTGTCTAGCAGACAATTTTAAAACGCTTATGACTTGGCATTTTTTTTGTAAATTATTTTTTTTTTAACTGGCAAAATGTGGGTGTACTCTACTACAGATACACCTCTGACCAACCCTCCGGGGAAACAAGGCGTGATGTTATGTTATGTAAATTTTTTTTACACTACCTATACAGTTTTTTTGTATTTTTTTTTTTTACACTACCTATACAGGGTGTTAAAGTAATTGCGTGCCATAGCTTAGGGGTAGGTTCAGTATCGACAAAAGAAGCCAGAAAAGAGAGAAATCTGTTTTCCTATACAACAAGTTGCCAGTAGAATATAAAAGCATAAGTAGCACGAACTTATTTAAAAACAAATTGAAGACATATTTATTGAGGAAGGGCTATTACAGCATTGATGAGTTCATTAATGACAAGCGACAGCCACTATTTTAAAGTTTTATGAATTATTTGTTTATAAGTTTTAATTTTTTTTTTTTTTTTTATCTGGATAATGAATTTTGAAATGAAATGTAATGTTGGTTATTATTTAATTTTTTGTTAATGACTTAGAGCTACTTATAATTATTTATTAGAATATTTTAAATGCTGAATTTTGATATGACTGTAATGTTTTATTTTTTATTAATTGTTTATTATCAGTGTAATATTTTCAACACAATGTATTTTGTTATGAAATAAATGACTTATGACTTATGAAAAAAAAAAGTAATACTTGGAATTGTACGTACGTACCTACCTAGTTACCTATCCTTCACCCGGCGTTATCGAAGTGTTCGGGCGTAGGTGTTTCATTGCGTTCGATAGTATGTAGGAAACTAACTCTAGGAAATTATTAATTAGCATTTAAACATAATAAAAACATTATTATCGCATCGCCGTACGAAGGGAAAATTCGAATTGTAATTTACGTACCGTCGTAGCGTTAGTTCGATTCGCGTTCGATAGTAGGTAAGTAATTAAAGCTTCTAGATTCTAAACGATTGCTATTTTAAGTTAGGTGCTAATAATTATATCTACTTTTTTTTTCTGGCTTCCTTTATCGGTACTGAACCTTCCCCTAAGCTATGGCACGCAATTACTTTAACACCCTGTATACAAACCACTTTTTATCTTTTGCCAAATATTACCTATTGCAGCACCCCTTAACGTCCCTTTTATCTCGTAATTGTGTTCCTAGGCGAGTGAAGCAGCAGCAAGTACCAGTTCGAGTAGTGCAGCATGCGTGGAACCTCCTCGGTGCATGATCTGGTCAGAGTGTGAGGCTTGTGAGCGACAGGTCACGCAGATCAGCACCTCGGCCTGCGGGGTGACAGCTGTTGTCAATGTTTTTGTTAGTATTTCTTGATCTTCGTAGAATTAAATGAATTTCTTAAAAAAAATAGTCACATCAGAGGGGCAGTTACCATATATTTAAGCATGTTCGCATTTTCTTTCAATCTGTAAAAAATACACCGTACACTGTACCTACATTTTTGACAAGTTTTTTGAATAACGGGAATTGGCCTTCAGTTACCTAATAAGAATAACAGAATGAAAATGAGCACCTCTGAATTAATTTGTTTAACTGGAGACAGTTAATATTCTGGATATTGTAGAAATACGTAACAATAGGTTACGAATTTTAAAGGAAAAACAATAATAAAAGTGACACAAACCCACAAATTTAATTTCAATAACCAGACATTCTCAACGTTTGGTTTTTTTAGTCTTCTTATACTACATGAAAAGGGCAACATAATGTGGACTCAGAAAACAGAATTACATTGTTTACCAGTTCTAAGAACTGACACAGTAAAAGTTAAAACAATACAGTACTTTGTTACATTGATTACAATATAATATAAGCAACAAGTTACAATATTCGCCGTACTTTTAATTTCAGAATGCATTGGGTGTGCCCGTGAATTTAGAGAAGATAAGCTCATCTGTTGGTACACGACAAAGAGCTAACAATGCTCCATTACCAAGGTAATATAAAGATTAAGATTAATAAGTCCCCATTCAGTGATTAAATTCGAAACTGTACGTTCATTTCTTGTTTTAATGTCAATGTTGTTCTAGATTAGGGAATTTTGATGGGGTAATTCTCATGGATACTATGTCGGACTACGACCGACTAAGTGCAGATTTCACTAAAGAAACTGAACACGATCAGCACTTATTAACCGCTGAATATTTATACTAAGATTCATAGCTATACTAAGGGCAGTAATAATAAGAGCAGTAATACTAAGGGCAGTAATACTAAGAGCAGTAATACTAAGAGCAGTAATACTAAGAGCAGTAATACTAAGAGCAGTAATACTAAGGGCAGTAATACTAAGAGCAGTAATACTACTAACATTCTTCTTGAAACAGTCATGACGTGCATCTGCTGACTATTTCTGTTCTGTTCTCGTAATTATAGATCTGTTTCTTCCAGATACTTACTTTCACGCGCCGTAGCTGGATGCACGGCTGCCGATCTGGTCTCTGGCATACACCGGGCTTCTGATGGACTGGTCACTGCCAGATTCTTCTCCACTTACCCTGAACGAGCTGTGTCGCTGTCACACTGGCTGGCTGACTGGATTACTGTTGGTAAGAATGTATAGAATATTATAGTAGTCCTCCAGACCGTATTTCGGCCATGGCGGCCAATGTTAACGGAGACTAGCCTACCGCGGGAGATATTATAGTGCACAAGTGTGTGCGCAGACACAGGTGTACTCTCTCTTACCTCACTCATAGTCCGATGTCCCATCGGACTATGAGGGCAATGCGACACGACCGGAGAGAGATCAGGTGCAGGACCAACAGTTGACGACCCCAGGACCCCGCTCAGAGAAAATTTATGATAAATTGGGATATGTTCCGTAATAGGATATAATAATATATAGTCGACAATAAATTAGTTACTAAAGCAGCTGACGTAGCTGAGGCGTTTAATGAGTTTTTTGCCAACATACCTACAACTACGACTCGCTCCTTAAATTCGTCCCCATCTAAAGCTGAAAACCTTTTGCTTAGTAGTGTGTCTAAAAGTAGTCGCTTATTTAGCTTCGAACATGTAACGCCTCGTGATGTAGTTAATGTTTTTAACACACTCAAGTCTAAAAACACTGGTGATTACTGGGGAATCTCCATTAAACTTTTAAGTAATATAATGATCAATATGGATTTACAAAGGGTCGTTCGACTACAGATGCGGGTGTTGCTCTGCTGAAACACATATTTAACGCATAAGGAGAACTCTCAAAATGCAATTGGAGTTTTCTGTGATCTTTCCAAAGCCTTTGATTGCGTGCAACATGACGCGCTTTTGCGTAAACTGCGTCATTACGGTGTGCTAAACAAAGCTCTCAACGTTTTAAATTCGTATTTAAATAATAGATCACAATGTGTAGATGTTGATGGTGTAAAATCTTCCGGGCTACCAGTTCAGTTAGGTGTACCTCAAGGCTCAATACTGGGTCCATTCTTGTTCTTAGTGTATATCAATGACTTACCATTCTTTTTAAAGAATATCTGTGAAGTTGTACTGTTTGCAGATGATAATTCTCGTATTTTTAAAGTAGACAGGAATAGACAAGATTTTGACGATGTAAACAGTGCACTGTCAATGGTTACGGATTGGTTTACGACAAATAACCTAGTTCTCAATGCCAAGAAAACGAAATGTGTAAAGTTTGCACTTCCAAATGTTAGGAATCTAGGACCCAACATGGTCTTAGATAAAGAGGTGCTTGAAACTGTGAACTCGGCAGTTTTTCTGGGCATAACAGTAGATGCCAAACTTCAGTGGGGCCAACATATATCGACCCTAGCGGGAAGGCTCAGTTCGGCCGCCTACGCCGTCAGGAAAGTAAGACAATACACTGACGTTGATACAGCTCGGTTAGTCTATTTTAGTTATTTTCATAGCGTTATGTCCTACGGTATTCTGCTGTGGGGCAAAGCTGCAGATATTCAAAATATATTAATTTGTCCTCCAAAAACGAGCTATTCGAGCAATTTACCAGCTAGGTGCCAGAGTTTCTCTGAGAGATTTTTTCAAAGATATCGGTATCCTTACAGTGGCATCACAATTCATCTTCGCCAACATCTTATATATTAGGAAAAATATACACTTATACATTAAAAACAGTGATATTCACAATGTTAACACTAGAAGTAATTATAAACTACGTTATAAGCTACGGCTTCATAAGGTTCATAACTTATTTGTTGGGCTTGGTATAATCTTTCATAACAAGCTACCGTCTTCTTTGCTAGATTTGCCTTTTAATGCGTTTAAAACTAAAGTAAAGTCCAACCTTTGTTCAAAGGCATACTATTCTATCAACGACTACTTAAATGATAAGAATAGTTGGTCGCTGTGATTAACTCAAGACAATGTTAAAATGTTCTTTCTCCAGAATTAGTTTACCTACTGACAGTTTACATGAGTTTATATAATTGTTTATAATTCTACTTTTTAAGTCAATTTTTTTTCGTTTACTGTTGACATAATCTACTCAACTCATTACAGTTTTTTTATGAGTTGTATTGCAATATGTGGTTAGCTAGCGACCTCGACAATTTATTTTACCTCGATCGTCCTAGTTTATCAATTATAACTGCTAGTTACAGCTATATGTAAGCGGGCACGCCTTTTATGACTGAAGGCTTTATTTTCTTTTTTAGATATTGTTTACGTTTAGTTATTTTTATTTCTGCTTGAGTATAGTTCTCGAGTTTTGGTTGGTATATTTTAATTATAAATTAATAGCCATATGACAGCTATGGCTATTAATTAATAATTTAAATTATGTTTTGCGTAATGTAAATTATCTTGCATACTATTGTATAGAATCTTTTTTTTTTCTATTTAAACAGACAGCTGTGCTGCTGGGGAGTTTGTTGCGCCACTTCTTCTTTCCAGCAAAAGCACTAGGAAGTGGTGAAGGGTGGGCGTTTTGGGGGACTGTCTTATGTAATTATGACGTTCGAAAAGTGTTGATTCTCAGCCTAGTTTGAATAAATGAATTTTGAATAACAAAAATTATGAATGGAAACTTAATGTTTTTCCATATTTTTTTCGATCATTTGTAACTTGTTTATAATTTGTTTATAATGCAGAAAAAAAAAACAATATGAAAACATGTCATTTACGCTGTGAAAAATTCAATTCACTTAAACTTCATAGTTTTTTGGAAAAAAAAGATGTACAAGCCTAGATAAATACTGTCTGAATCCGAATATCAACATAATATGGTGGAAATATGCTCAAATTGCAAATTATTCAGGTACTTATTACGTTTGTATGGAAAATTCATCGGTCGCCGCATTCTTAAGTCTGTTTTACGTACCATTTCATCTATACTAATATAATTTCTAATTAATACTAAGAGGAAAGATTTTTTGTTTTTTTGTTTGTACCGAATAATATCCGAAACTACTGGACCGATTTTAATTTTTTTCACCCATAGAAAGCTAAATTATCAGGAAGTAGCATAGGCTAAAATTTATTTAAAAAAAAATTGAAATCCTAAAGAAAATTGCTGTGATGTAACCCAAAGTAGCAAAATGTTGCTTATCAAATTATTTGGCGTGCGCTGAGAAAACTATTGATGATACATCAAAATTATGTACTACATGATTAAAGTACTCATTATTACCTACAAAAAAGTCCCCGATAACATGTAACTAACTATCTATCATAGTTAAGTCACAATAGCAGCTTTTGTGTTCTAAAATTTAATTAGATCGCCGGTAGAAACAAAAGTTGGTTACATTCGTATCGTAGTATTAATTCTTATTCAAATAAACAGTTTTATCTACAAGGGTATTTATGTAGCAGTAAAATACTTTTTATTCGAATCGGGTTATTAAGTTTCGAAGTTATCACGAGTATAAAAATGCAATACGCGAATTTCGACGCCGCCGCGACGTTCCCTACTCTATAGTACGTTAGGTTAGGTTAATTACTACAAGGTGTGGTGGTACGGTCTGATGCCGCAAATATAGTTTTTATAATTTTCGTCTATTTGTCTGGATGTATGTTCCGGATTGGCGCAAAAACAACTGAACGGATTTGGATTAAAGGACCATGCTTCATTTTGGACCCAACTCTCAACAGTGATGAAACTTATGCCATGTGAAAGCTTTTGGGGTATTATTTAATGTATAATATGGCAGCTAAGTCGAAATTGAACATTATCTATCTATATAGATAGATAATAAATAAATCGGACATATGATACTTTTTATCCTGGATCGCAGACGAAGTCGCGAGTTACAGCTAGTGTTAAAATAAACTCATTTCACCATGCCAAAATCAATAAATCTGCTTTGCCTTTTCCCAACTATCTTGGGGTCGGCTTCCCGTCTAACCGGATGCAGCTGAATACCAATATTTTACATGGAGCGACTGCTTATCTGACCTAGTAACTGGGTAATACGATACCCCTTGGTAAGACTGGTTGTTAGACTTTCGGGCTTCTGACGACCTGTAAAGACTGTCAAATATCCATGATTGACAGCCGGGACATCAGTCCCGGCTTACAGTCCTACCAACTTATCTGTGAACTGAAAGAGGACGGCACCGTCGATTCAGTGTTGCTAATTAATATAAGGTGCCCAAAATTGAGTAAGTTTTCAAGAAGGAAATTTCACATTAGACATAATCGTTTAATAAGAATTACAGTTTTTACAAATTAAAAACAATGATACCTATATAAAAATAGTAAAATAAGTAAAAATAATTTGATAATTTACAGTTACGTAGGTACGAAAACGTTTAGTCTCTCAGCAATAAGGCTTTATCTAAAAAGTAATCCAATGAAGTGGAAATTCAGCAGATAAAATGTTCCACGGGGGGATACAACTTTCATTTAATGCGAAGTTAGCTAGGTACCTACCCTGCAAGACGTACCTGGATGTCTAGCATTTAGTTATGACCATACCTAACCCCTAACACCAGATTTGAATAATTATAATTAGCAGTGGTACCTAGTGGTAGTGTAGTGTAATAAAAAAAAAACAAATTGCTTTACAATAATTTATTGAAAACCAGGTTTACAGTAATTGTGATCATTAGATGAACCTGCATAACCAACTTCATCCTGGTTGTGAGGCCATACTCCGCTTATATCCGTACCACTATCATCATTATCACTATCGCTTTCGGTTTCAGTGTCACTTACCACTTCTATAATAAAAGGTTTATCTAAATATAAATCATGTTTTAAGTATTCTCCTTCTAACCTGCGAACGTGTTTACAATGCTGTGCCCACTCATGAACTGTAATAGCGTCAAAAGCTTCTCTAACTAGGCGGGGAATTTCAGCATTTTTGTGCTCAATATTTACATCAGCAACTTTTCTTTTCATTGTGCTCCATATGAGTTCAATGGGATTGAGATCACAGTGATAAGTTGGTAAATATAAGCATTTGTGTCTATTGTCTTCTAAAATTTGTTCAATCTCATATACAGGTTCAGGCTTCTTTCTCTTAATTATTTCTAAAAGCTGAGGTTTAGTCAAATTGTCTCCGTAGTCAATTTTATTTTGGGTCAACCATAATTGCATATCTTTTTTTAAGGAATTCGTATTTGGGACTTTATTCACACTAATACGGTGATAAGGAGCATTATTCATCACTATTATGGATGGCTCTCGTAAATTAGGCACAAGTTTTTCAATAACCCACTTTTTAAAGTTGGTACTATTCATCTCGTCATGATAATTACCACTTTTTGTGTTTGATTTAAACACTAGTAGTGCATTTGTAACCAATCCAGTATCTCCTCCCGCATGAACAATAATATATCTTTGCCCTTTCGATACAGGCTCCAGTACTCCGTCTTCACCCTCTCCTTGCCAACATTTACCCGATGTATGCGAAGAGTGAATATAGGTCTCATCTAAATAAATTAAGGGGCTGGGGAGATTTATTATTTTTATCCACTCCATGCAACTCGTAGCTCTCCAAGCTGATATTTCATTACGCTCCTTAAGAACCTTCCGATTGGATTGAGATTTTTGAAACGAAATCTCACCTTGTGAAGCAGCTTTCGCAGACTCTCGCTGTCCTGTGTAATTTATTTCTGTCTTTAAGACCTCTAGAACCTTTTAAACCTCTTTTTTAGCAAAATTAAATGTACTTTCCTCCGTATAACTCCCATGTCAAAATCATCAACATGCACAAATCCACTTATACGTTTTCTCTCCTTGCCTGGTGTCGGAATTTTTGTACCAGTTTCTTCTGCTGCGTGCCCTTCCTTAATTGTTTTTGAAATTAGTCCTTGGCTCACACCTGAAATATAAGATGAAAAAATAATTTTTGGTAGAAATTTGAAATCTGGCAGGTTAGTTCGCTCACTCACTTAGCAGGTTACCGTTTATATGTACGTTACCGTTACGCTAACCTGCAGCAAGAATAGAAACGAATATTTCGTGGAATTAAATAATTAGTTAAGTATCGGGTAATTTATAACAAGAAAGTTGACAACACTAACCTGTCGCTGCGGAAATTCGTTTGTATATTTGATTAAATGGAATAATCGGAGACCCCGCCCGAGCTTCTTCAAAAAAGGTTTTAACCTTTAGAATAATGTTTCGAACATCACTTTTACTAGCTTTCGGCATATTAAAATTTATAAATTCAGCAATATCACGACAAAACAACCAGAGAACCCGAATGTAGTAGACACTGACAATCGAATCACATTTCAACATGACGGTCATAGTTCGAATTTTCGTCATTTCACAGATAAGTTGGTAGGAGTGTAACGTGCTTTCCGAGGCACGCATTTGACTATATAATGATTAGTAATTCATAGAGAATGACAATCCAATCGCATATTATGTTATCCAAGCGCAATTTAAATCGTATTCAGCCAGCTATTTCTGGTCTATTCTGGTTGGTTAAAAATAGTTAGGTAATGCCAATAATAGACAAATTAAAAACGTAAATAATGTAAGCAATTTTGTTGACATCGGCAAGCAAAGTAATTTACATACATTATGCAAATATGTATGTATGAACATTAGCTTGATGGTCGACGGTCGTTACGTAAGTTATGCCATTATGACCGTAATTGGCAAGTGAATGGCAATTGAAGTACTTAATGTGGCAACTATAAATAAATAGACATAAATTAATTGGAGCAAAAGATAAGATAATTTATAGATTTTTTTATCTAAATTTTCATTATCTGCCTAGCCTTTTTCCAACTATGTTGCCATGTTTCCAAGTATTTTACATGGAGCGACTGCCTATCTGACCTGTCAGACTTTCGGGCTTCTGACGATCCGTAACAACTGTCAAAGATCTACAAATGACAGCCGGGACCAACGGCTTAACGTGCTTTCCGAGGCATGGAGGGGTCTTGATGTAAAAAGATGGTCAGCCATACACGGATCAACCGCGGCAAACGTAGCTTAACCTGACCGATCGATTCGTGCTGCTGTTATACTTAGCCACAAGCTCCTCCAAGCCTCCTCAAGCCAAATTTTCAAAATACTGTGTGTAGTAAAAGTTGCTTAAGAAGTCGCCAAGAACTGGCGTTGTCTTAAAATATAAGAAAAAATCTTAAATTTTAGCCTCGTGAGTCCGACTTGAGGCTGTTGTTTTT
Source organism: Xanthia togata (assembly GCA_963853775.1). NCBI lineage: Eukaryota > Metazoa > Arthropoda > Insecta > Lepidoptera > Noctuidae > Xanthia > Xanthia togata. The sequence continues at coordinate 11,178,783 of OY970805.1, forward strand.
ACTGATTGAGCAGTGCTCTTAATTATACCCACGATTTTCAGTATTCAGGTGAAAAAATGAAAGAAAACACATAATGCCAAGTATCACGATAGCTGTTGTAACTGGTTGACTAAATCAATAACAACCATTCGGTATCATGGGTTGGATTAAATAAGCTTTCAGAAACCACTGCCAATAGTTTGAGTACTGGTATTCGTCACCTTATAAAGTACTTAGGTCGGCAGCAAAATAGTTTTTTATCAGCGCCGCCTCCGCTTACTACAGAACAGCTCTTTAGTAGAGCTTGTCAGTTATACGACGAGAGGCGACACTCTTTGAAGGGTGAAAACGCCTCGTTGGTATAGTGGTCGCAAGCGCTACTGCTGAGCATGAGGTCCAAGGTTCGATTCCCAGGTCGGGCAAAGTATTATTGGGTTTTTCCAACAGGAATTTCTCAGTAGTAGCCCGGGGTCTGGAATTGTGCCTGGTTGATGGCAATAGGCTCGCTCCCTATTACATGGGACTTAAATAACTGAGCATTTTAAATTTTTCACGCTTTATCTATTCTCGGTCTCGGCCGAGAGCGAAAAACCTGTCTCGGTCGACGCTTATTCCAAGCTACCGGTTGTTAGGGCTGCAGAGACCTGAGACAGGAACCTCCTCACAATGCAAGTCGTATCGAAGAGTACTGCCTTCTGAATCAAGCCCTTGATCCAACCGCCTAACGAGAGCCTCGAGAGATATTGGTCGAGGCTTTCGGCCATCAGGCCACTGGCCGTTACGACAATCGGCACAATAATAGCCGAGCTCACATTCCACATGTCGACAACTTAGTGACCTAAATCGAGATATTTTATTTGTTTCTCTTTCTCAGCTTATTATTATGTTGTGTATTCATTTTTATTTATATGAAACCGCTATTAAACTTGCATTTTCATCATTCACAGGTGCAGTGCCAATCCTCACACTCAACTTACAATCAGGGTACGAACACGACATCCCAGACGCCTGGCATCATCAGATGGTCTTCGGCGTATCGCCCCGCGGGGTGTACCTGTGTAACCCTGTGGAATGCATCCGAGAAGCGACGCTGTGGCACCATCTCACGTCTCCGTCGATACTTCTCATCAAGACCAGGGACATACTGTCGAGGTTTAATGCGGAAACGGATTTGTCCCCCCTGATGGTCGTGCCTGATCGACGCTTCCATACGTTCAATGTGCTTGGTGAGTGGAAATATTATTGAATCCGTTGGCTTGATGGATAATGAAGTTTGTCGAAATTACCATAACAAGATTGCTAGAAAAGGAAGTACGTTTATTTCTGTGAGTTGAATAGAGGGGAGGAGGCTTTTATGTATTGATAGTTGCAAAATGTCTGTAGATGACAATAAATCAATCAATTGCGCCTATTGTAGTCTAAGTCTACCGCAAGCCATATTTTTCATATTTACGTTGTAATAATTGTCATTCGGGGATAAGCTTAATCCGCTTTTCGATTCCATTCCAGCTTTGCTATTCTGTAACCATCTCACCGTGAAAACTTAGGTGAAGTGAGCACGGAGTGAGCTGTCAGTCTCTAGTAGCAGGTAGAATGACAGCTCACTCCACGCTCACTTCACATGTTTTCACGGTGAGGTGGTTACGGGAATCGACATGCTGTTCATTTAGCTATATGAACCTTTCCCAAGTGCAGACTTCTTTCTTAGGAATTTTACTACTTGTTACAGGTCAAGTAATAAACGTGATTCGCGAATGGCGAGCGATGGGCTGGGGGGAATATAACACCAGGACACGTCACATCCGGATCCCGGCCTCCTACCAAGCTGGGATCACCGTGGCTGCCCTCACCGGATCCGAAGCACATCGGCGACTCATGCTGGCTCCACAACTCCCCATACTGACGCAGACAGACCCCGCATGAGGAAAATGTTTGGATTACAATTTATATCGCCTTTGAACTCAATTCAACACATATGTGGAGTATAAATGCAACATTGGCTGGAACAAAACGTGCGAAGCCACAGTTAAAAAAATATGTGAAGAGTTGAAAGTTTGAAATTGTCGATCGGTTGACAGGTAAGCGGCTGAGTATTTAGCCGCGCATTTTAAGTGTTCACTTAAGGAAAAGGGTTGTCGATTCGCCTTGTCGGGTATGTGATGATACGGAAAGAAAATAAAGAAAGGAAATTGTTTATTGTTACGGAATGTTCGATTGATTCTTCTATGGGTTTCCAATGCACCCTACTTTAGCTGGTATTAAAGGGTGATTTTTGTGTATTCTAAAAATTGGTGTAGGTTAAGCCAAAGTGGCTTTCATTTCGCGTGACGATTTATTCAGTATCTTCTAAGTTTCTGTTCAAAGATCGGCAAAAAACGTAATTATGTATGTTTATATATTGACTGAATTGGTAGAACTACCCTAAAAGACGTTGAATTTTCTCTCTAACCGTGTCATGGTTAGGACGATAGAAAATTATATTCCGCTCGTGACTGATGTTTCTGTTTGGTATTAAAAATGCCAATTTGTGCACGCCAAATAGATGTAGATAAATTCTAATATGGATGTAGGAAATAGTATTGTATGGGTACATTATTTAGCAATGGCAATACAGGCGTGATCGGTATGAAAGAGTGAGATGGCGCTATTTAACAGCTAAGCGCGAGAAAGGGAAAAAACATCACTGATGTTTTTCGGTAGTCTACTACCATCGCTAACAATCTACCTTCGTTTGTTTATTTTACTCTATATTCGTGTACAATGCATAATCGCATGGGAATAATATTTATAGAATGTTTCAAAACTTATGTTGAATAATAAATAATTCTTTTAATTGTTCTGGGGATCAGAAATTGTAGTATTGTCGTAAGAATCAAGATGCAGTAACACGCCTTTGTGTATATCGGTACACAAGTTAGTTAACGAGGACCACCGAATTTAACAATTTATTAGAAATAACTCGATCTGATCGCAATATTAATGTCAGAGTAAGTTAATGGATATCGCATGTTTATGGCAGAACTTGGGGTTCCACAAATATTTGCGGTATTCTGCTAATACAGAAGTGAACTTAATGATATAAGAATTAAGGTATATTTTGTAATGGACAAATAACGCGAATATTTGGACTAATACGCAAAGTGAGTGCCAACGTAAGAGCTTACTCAAGTTTTATAACTTGGCACTCTGAAAGCTTTTTATTTTTATGTAAATACTTTAAATTTATGTATTATTTTCATTTAAAATGATTATTTGCATGTTTTTGAATGTTGCTGTTAGAGCAAATTTTCTTTGTTGAAAGTGCTCTTTCGATTTCTAACTTATCATTTAATTATCTGGAAAAAACTGTGAATTTTTGTATAGTTAACTTGAATTTTACGATGATACATGAATCATTTGAATTTAATCCTTATCTTTATAAAAAGATATCAAAAATTGAATGCTGTTCATTGGTAAGCGCATCACTGCTGGACCGATTTATCTATTTTTAGTTTTAAAAATAAATGTTCGTAACAGTTCGACAGGTTCTTACTAAAAGAAAAAAAATAAAAGTGGTCGGGAAAATTCGGGAATTTGGACAGAACAACGTCATTCGGTTCTCAGCTATAGTTTGACCGAAACCGCTGTACCGCGCTTTAGGTGTGTGCGCGGGTCACGGGGGTGCAGTGCAGGCCGCTCAGTCGTCATCGCCCACGCCACGCATTCCTAACGTAGGGTACACACGTAACTGCAAGCATGACAAGCCTGCATGAACAATTATTTTGTGCAAGCGTGCACAACTTTCCTATAGGCACTGACACTGTACAAGCAAGTTATAACATCATCAGTTTTTGCTTAAGCGATCGACGACGACGACGCGTTTTCTTTAGCTACATTAATTGTGTGCAACTGGCGTGCGTATGATTTCGCAAACTTAACCTGCATACACACTTTCAAACATGTTTGCATAAGCGTGGATTGTTCAAACCGAATAATGAAAATTATGTCAATCTTCATGCCGCTCGCACAAGCAAGATGCATGCATAAAATCATCATACAGACGCTCAGACATGGTTATAGATACTGCAATCCACGACGACGCGCCCCACTCCGCTCCGTACTAAAGTACAGCTTACAGTACAGTCATCGCGGAGTGGGGTGCGTCGTCGTGGATTGCACTATCTGTATACAACATGATGGTTCATGCAGGCTTGTCATGCTTGCATTTACGTATGTACCCTCCTTAAGGCGCGGTGCAGCAGTCTCGGTTAAACTATAGTATCAAATAAAATTCACATTTCGTCGTAAAGCAACAACTGAAAATGAAGCAGTGTGAAGGTGGCGCCGCTATCAGCTTTAGTTCTGACCCTTTCTAATTGGTACTTGAATATTTACTGCCCAGCAATATTAAAACCGTATAATATATGTTTAGCCGTACAAACTAACTAACATACTATAATCATACCGTAGTTACGATTATGCACAAAATAACGTATTTTACTCTTTATGTTAAAGCTTGTTTACGTTTATAGGGCTACACTTCGAACGTCGCTCAAATTTATAAATTGAAAACTTTCACTGTATAATAATAATAGTTATCTATTTAGTAACCGAACGTTTTCGTATAAAGCTGTGTGATTGGCTAAATTTTATTAGCCAAATAAGTGTGTACATAGATTTTGTAAGGGATAAATATTGTTAGTCAATTGGTGCTTACTAGTCAAAATTATATTAGCACGTACTATAGTTTGCTATTTGAGTGGGAAACACAAAATTTTATTTGTTTTGGAATTTGAACTGTTAAGGCCGTTTTATGTGTGAAGTTTGGATATAACGTGAAAGTGCCTCTTTCGTTGAAAGAATATTAAGGTGAATGCGCACCAAAACGCGCTCCTGGTGCAGGTGAATTTTGTAAAATGTTTGTATAAAATTGAACGCAACAAAGCGTATCAGTTTGCGCCTTTAACCCCGGTAGCATACCTCCGCTGCGAAACCATAGCAGCGAAACTGCGGTAGTTGAATTCAATAGCCTCACGTCATTTTTCGCTATTCGCATCCGATTCGAGTAGCAGAACATGACGCGAGTCTATTGAATTGAACTACTGCGGTTTCGCTGCTATGGTTTCGCGGCGGAGGTATGCTACCGGCGTATGTTTGGGTACGCGTGCACCTTAACTGTTGCCATATTTTTGGGTATTAATGAGGATAATGCATCAATAGCTCGATATTTATGATAATTTAAAGTTATCATCAGATTGAAATCGTGATTATAATCTTAAATAATAATATGGTATGCACTTGCTTTCATTGTTTAATTCTTGGTTGCATCACAGAGGGATATTATACAATGTGTTTCAGAAACCCTGTCCGATCCGAAAAGGGCCCATAGGTAATTCAATAACATTACCAAAAAGTAATAAAAAAACTTATTATTATTAAAAATAACAAGTAATTGCTATAAAAAAATCACGTTTATAGTACCAAAATTATCTTAATTCCATTAAAAATCGGTACATTTTCAACAGGGGTTATAAGTTATGACTTGTCGGCCCCCCGCGCCCCATGTAATAAAAAACCCGGTAAAATTCGCATTGAAAAAAAATGCGGCGATTTTTTTTTCCTATTATTTACCACATAAATAGACTCGCAGTACGATTCTTAACAACACCCTCACAAATGGGACAGGATTTTTGTCCCATTTGTGAGGGTGCGTTCTACAAGACAAAGAATATCCTGGATTAAAAAATAATATTCTATAGGATTTGAAGAAGATTCGTAGCCGATCGGTCTTAAAATAAAAGTCTATGGTAAGACAATAAGTTTTGTGTTTCATATTTTTATAGCAGACACATTGTAGTCATTTCAACACAATAAATTTACCTACTTTTGTAAACGTTATCGCACTCGACGCTAACGCTTACCTCTGTACTCTATATTCGGTATTTTTACCTACAGTTAATAATGTTACGAGGCCTTTTACGAGGTGGTGCTAAAATGTTTCCGAATAATTCCAAATATTCCATGGGACTTAACATAACTGGTGAGATGTGGTGTAGTATAGTTACTCCTCTGCTGAACCCTAACTCATCTGTGAAACATACTTGATATTATGTAATTCCGAACTTTTCGCAAATAATTCCTAATCCTTCCACAATAATTCCGAATCATTCTTCATAATTCCGTGTTTTTGTTGTTGTAATGATGCTGGAGTGTTAATTAAAGTTTTAAGTCATGCATCTGAACAATAACTTATCGACTGTGTATTTATATAATTTATTATCGATTGGTTTGGAATAATGATATCTAATATATTAATAGCCTAAGTTCTCTTTTTAATTTACAGTTTTCATCCAACTGAACTCGAAAAACAAAACGTGAATGTATTTTTTCCTGTGTTTTGACCACCAAAAGTGATTAAAGTCGTTATACATATTTCAGTAGCCCAGTGAAACGTTGCCTACCTTTACTGGTCCTCAAGTATTTTATCAGATCTTACCATACTTATATAATGTATAAGTATGGTGAGATCTGATATAATATTTGAGTCACTCAAGGTGAGTAAAAGTCACTCAAATTGAGTGAATTTGACTCATCTTGGTTTTTTTAGCCTATTCTTTCTCGCTCCTGATCCCTGCTCTTTTTTCTCCATTCTTCGCGATCCTTTTTCATCTTTTTTTTTTTTTTTTTTAATTATGGAGTCTATCCAATCTGTCCCACCATCCCATTCTCACTCATTCGTTTAGGCAACAGTTTTGTGCTATTTGAGCACAGTTGGTTCAGCATGAGGCAGAAATGTCCTGCCCAGTCCCATTTAGGACAGCCTAATATTCAGTAATATTTTAGCACCGCCTCTTAACAAGCAACTCAAATTATTATAGTGTATTATATTTTGCAAAAGTGGTTAAGTTAAAATTTTGCATTTTACTTTAAGTACCTACTGCTGTTTATGACGGGTCAGTAACACAACCCCTTATACTCGATTATATAAAGCAATGTCATGTATAACATTATATTTTTGGAATATACTATGATAGAACCCATATTTGAGTTTGATTTTACGATGATTTCCATTTTAAGAGAATATCAAAAATTTCCAAAGGCGTAATTTTGCTTGCATAGGTAAGTTAAGATAGGTTAAATTAAAACAAAATTAATAAAACTGATGAAAAAAATATGTGCGTCAGTAATTAAGTTCTTTTTATTTTTTCTAAAATAAAATAAAACATAACAAATCGATCGATAAAAAAAATGCCACCTATCTTCAAGGTAAAGTTGCACAATCGTTTCAACAAAGGAGATTAGCCGATTCTGCCCTGAAGCCCAATAGCATTATAAAACGAGAACATTTCTTATAATGAACTCTTCTCCTTATTGTTAGCACGTAAGGAGCTACAGAGCTCTAAAATTTAGTAGTAATTATTATTGAAATTCGTCAAATAAATAATACCAGCCTGTTACTGTCCCACTGCAGGGCAAAGGCCTCTTCTCATACAGAGAAGGCACGAGCACTGATCACCACGCTTGCTCAAGACGGGCTGGCAATTTCAGACTTAATAACTATATACGAGGGCGGCACTGAAAATTTCGGGAATCAAGGAAGTGACAGAACATTACTATTTAAAAATGTATTTATTGCTTTTCGAAGTATTCTCCGCGAAATTTGACACATTTTTCCCTACGATGGAACCAATCATTGAAGCAACCATTCCATTCGGAAGTTGGGGTCTCCAAAATGGCCGTTTTGTAGGCGTCCACAGCTTCTTCAGGTGATGAAAATCTCTGTCCACGCAATTTATTCTTTATTTTAGGAAAAGTATAGAAATCATTAGGGCTTAGGTCGGGGCTGTACGGCGGATGGTCTAATAATTCTATGTTTTCTTGCTCTATAAACTCTTTTGTTCTGTGCGCGGTGTAAGAACTCACATTGTCGTGATGGAGGATGATGCAGCGGTTGCAGTTCTCTTTACGGAGTTCAGAAACGACCTGTGGCAAACAAATGCTAGCATACCATTCTGCATTAACCGTTCTTTGTCCCTCAAGAGGAATAGTCGTAACATGACCGGTTTTGGAGACAAATGTGGCCACCATTTTTTTTGCAATACTCCGTGAACGAATAATTTTTGTTGGCTTTAACTCATCTTCGAACACCCAAACTCGTGACTGGTTTTTTGTTTCGGGTTCGTACGCGTATATCCAGGATTCGTCACCTGATACGATGTTGTATACAGCATTTGAGGATCATGCGTGGAATATTTCGAGAGTTCTGACGCACCAAGTAACGCGAGCCGCTTTTTGCTCTTCACAGAGCGAATGCGGTATCCATCGGGAAAACAACTTTTTTACACCTAATTGTTCATGCAAGATTATTTGTATTTGACTCATGCCAATGTCTAAAGTTGCCTGAATTTGAAATATAACTTTGTCTAAAGTTGTCACATGTCGATCTTCCTCAATCAGCTTACGCACAGCATCAACGTTTTCTTGGGTGACTGCAGTTTTTGGACGACCTTGACGGGGATCATCACTGAGCTTGTCACGTCCACGTTGAAATTCAGCAAACCAGCGATAAATTGTGGTTTTGGATGGGGCTTCATCACCAAATGCAGAAATCATCCGGTCAACACACTGTTTTTGTGTTAAACCACTTCGAAAGTCATAATAAATCATCGCTCTTGAATTTTCTCGAGTCAATTCCATTTTCTCAACGACTAAACAAGTTTGACAAAACCTTGTGACAAGACCGAGAATCTTTTTTTAAATAAATAAATGGTATTCGATTTTTAAAACCAAGGAGTTTTCAACTAAAAAGATTTTAATATGACAGGAACAGTGGAAATATTCCATTCCCGATACTTTTAGTGCAGTGGTTTCCTAGATTCCGTTTTTACAATTTACAATAGCGTTAATATATTATATGCCAATGGAAAGAGCTTTCCAAGGAGAACCGCGAAACCGCTTCTAGCTAAATATATCGTGATATGACGACTTCTCTCGATTGTTACTTAGTGACGAGCTACAGAACTCTAAATAATATGAGTAATTAATAAAATTCAGGTATTTGTTCAATTAATTAACTTTCATTAGTTCTGTGCCTTGAAAACATCATCTTTAAGCCTATCACCGTCCACTTTAAAACATGGCCTCCTTTATATCTTATGCTGTTTTAGGAACAATGTTTCTAAGAGTCAGTCGGACATAATGTTCAACCTGCCGAAACTCCCAATACCGTTAAGTTATATTTTATTGAAAATATCTTGTTAAGAAGAATGTTTGTTACTATTACGACTTGCCTGATTTATTATTTTGTTCGGCGTTAAATCTTCCCAAATGTGACGTTACACGTCATTCTCGTCTTAAGTTAATTAATTAATTATTAATGTTGGGGTCGGCTCCAGTCTAACCGGATGCAGCAGAATACCAGTATTTTACATGGAGCCACTGCCTATCTGACCTTTACAACCCAGCAGTGACTGGGTAACACGATACCCTTTGGTCTGGTTGTCAGACTTTCGGCCTTAACAATTGTCAAATACTACAAGGAAATCTCGATGTTCTGACATGTCACCACATCAGTACTATATTGTCCCGACAACACAACGAAAGCTGCTCAGTTACTTCACATTTATTTTTCCTGATCCCCAAGTCTTGTCGGAATGCCGTCCCATCCAAATTCGTTTGAGTAACAACTGTTTCTCTTAAAAAGTAGTATCCATTGCTATTGGGCGCCAAGAACATTCCTAATCTTTGGTGCCCAAGTAGTCACCTATTTAGGTAATTAACTCCGACTTGACTAACAATTGGCAAAAGTAGCAAAGATTCTCATTGAAACGCTTCTATCATTGGTGCATATCTTGTGGCTATTGGTTGCCAAGAATTACTTAACTACAGTGCCCAAGTTGTCACCAATTTAGGTCATTAACTCCGAACTGACTAACAAACTCCAAACACGACTTTTGCCAAAGTCGTGTTTGTAGCAAAGGTTCTACTTGAAAAGCTCTTTCCATTGGTATATATCTTATGGCTATTGGGCTTCAGTTCAGTGCCCGTTGCAGAGGTTACTAGCTAAAAGGAATATGACAGCTTTAATCTGTGCGGAATCAGTTGATTCTGGAGGATTTAAGGAAAATAAGGACATTGTATTACGAAACATTTATTACCTATCGATTTCAAATCTGACTAAAGGACATTCTGAGGCTTTCTACTGATAACCCTGCACACTTGCACAGCCTTCATAAAGAGTAGGTTTTTGTTAAGAATGAGTACAGGTACACAATTTAAATTAGCTATCGATACTCCGCAGAACATGATACTCGTAAACCAAAACAAAAAAGTTTTGATGATTTTTTGGGGCTCAACGACCTATGGTAGAATAGATAAGAATGAGTTGAAACATCAGTTTTTTTGGTTTTGTCGTGTGTAGATATTAAACTGATATTTCAAGTTAAACTAACTGCAGTCGTTAACCCGAAAAAAAAACATCAAATCAATTTATTTTTGTTTTATCATGTTTAGTTGTCGTTACCCATTAAATCTTCTGAGTTTTCAAACTTATTAAATATGACCTTGAATGAAACGTCATTATTAAAACAAAAAACTGGTATCCAAAATATTATTTACCTCCTAAATTATAAAAAAACATGATAGTTATACTTAGGTAGCTATCATATTTTTTTATAAATTAACATTAATTATTCATTTACAATAAAGATGACGTGACCAAGTAACAGTAATTGCCTTCCTCAACCAAGAATTTTGGTCACATCAAAAGTAGTTTTATTTAATACATTTCCTTTCTGCAGGCTTCCATAACTTCTAAGCAGAACTGCGTCTCTCCTTCTGTTGGTAGCGCACGTATGCGACGTTCTAAATTTTCATAAAAAGAATGTCTAAACTTTTCATAAAGTTTGCCAATTTGCAATTCCTCATAAAGCTGCTTGATTCGCTTCACATGTTCTGGGTCTTTGCTGCCGTAGTATTCTTTGAAGATGGCGCGTTGTGCTTCATTGCAGTGCTCCAGTGCTGTTACGGCAACCCAGGATAATTTTCCTTCTTGAATGTCTGTGCCTGCCTTCCCTGTGATGGTTTCGTTCCAGTACACATCTTTGTAGTCGTTCTGGTAAAAAATACTAGTTTAATATAATTTAATATTTTTCTTGCTAAACATAAACAAAATTAATCGGAGGGGCTCGTGGCTAAAGTGTGAATAAGCGACCATGGGTGATCACACATTACATATCGAGACCTCTCCGTGCCTTGGAAAGCTCGTTAAGCCATTGGTTTAGCCATTGGTTGTATACATTTGTGCAATAATTTCCCTTACCTGAAATTGCAGAAGTTTACCAAACTCCCAACAGATGCCGGTTAAGTCTGAACTCTCAGATAAATCTTTCTCTTTCCCATTCTTTACTAAAAGCAGAGCTACGAGTATCGGTAACCTGAACGATTGGTAGCCGGTCTTTTGTATGGCGACAGCGTTGAATCGTTCCATTGTAAAACCATCAAGATTGTTTTTTTCTTTGGTGTATCCTAATGTACAGTCTAAGTATTGGCCCAGTGTAGTGTACATAACTGCCTGAAAAGAACGGAAAAACCTCATAAGTTTGTAGTGCATTTTGCACCAGTCCTCACTGGCTATCATTGGAGATACTGTTCCAGATTGGGACCACTGTCTTAAATTAGGACTCTAGTGTCCTAAATAAGGAACCAGTATCGTAAATTAGGTTCCATTATACCTTATTAGGGAACACTGTCTTATATTAGATCTTACAATAGGATTGACCGACCTACATTAGAACCTATTTCCAAAATAGGATTCTTTGTCCCTTTTCTTTTTTGATCCACAGTGGAAAATCCTCGTGAATGTCCTCCGTCCTGGGGTCCGCAAAGGGGTCTGTTAGACTCCTACTGACTAAAAACCACCCCGGTGTTCCCTTCCCTTACCGGGGATTATGAGATCTTTTGCGCCTTCCATGATCCCCAACTGGTGCCGGCCCGTTTTTGCGGGCCACCTCATACCCGCGGGGGGAGTGGGCTGTGAGACTCCTCCCGCGACGTCAAATGGGGATGCGTGGAATACTAGGCGCCGCCACCTCGGGTCCTGCTGGATGGGGGGCGGCGGTCGTCACCGACTCCGCCATTCCTCCGGACCTGTTTACTGGGGCTGAAAGAGGGCGTTTTCCGCTCTCCGTCGACGCCCTGTCCGCCTGCTACGGATCAGGAGAGTGGTCTTGATCTCCCTCTCCCTTTCCGCAGCCTCCTTCTGTGAAATGACTGTTTCACAGGAGAAACCGTAATTTCATCTGCTACGGATCAGGACACTACCGCATCTCACGACTCGGCGCTACCGATCATCGAACGAGCTACAGCCGGCAGGTCGGCTCCGACTTCTGATACGAGGGCACGGCGCGGCTCCTACCATGCGGTTACACTGCCAGTGTATGCTGCTCCGTGTCCTCCCGACAGTGCAAATACAGTGATGGCACCGACGCGTCGACGGTAGGGCGCAGAAGCCTGTCCCACCATTCCGTCACTAGGACCTCGCGGAGCTGTGACCGACGAAGCTTGATCTCTCGCTGCATCGGTCCACCGCTCTGCGTTCGCGCCTCCTCGCGCCACCGGTACAGTGAAGTGAGGGCTCTCACCTCTAGATCCCAGGGCGGGGATCCGGCCAAAGCACAAGCCGCCTCGTAGATCGCGCGATGCCCCCTGATAGCTCTGACAGCCATCGCCCTCTGCGGTTTTCACAGTATTCCGATGCTGCCGGCCGTCAGTCAGAAGCCCACACCAGGGCCCCGTACAGGTCTTCAATCGCATGATCCCCAAGTACAACCGACTACAGACAGCGCTCGGGCCCCCCGGATTGGGAAGCAGCGTTAAAACGCACCCGCGACGCCCATCAACTTGTGCGTCAGCCGCCGAAAGTGGGGCCGAAGTTTCACTGGCTGTCGATCACCAGTCCCAGGTACTTTATTGTGGACTCTACAGCAATTTGTAGCTGTCGAACTGCTCCGATTTGTTGACAGCTACCTCCAGGCCCAGGCGTCGTATGCGACTCACCACCAGTAAGACCGCACCTGTCGCCAGCAACGCTGCCTCTCTGTGCGAGCTCCCCGGGGCTGTGACTAGCGTGTCGTTCGCGTAACACGTCAAGTCCACTCCCGGTTCAAGCTCGCCCCTCAGCATCTAGTCATAACCGATGTTCCTCAAGAGCGGGCCCACGACTGAGCCTTACGAAACACCGCACGACATATCGCGCCGGCCCCCGCCATCGCGTCCCCTGTAGGTGACAAACCGGTGGCGGAGGTATTCGGGAGGCACTGATGTACCATAGTACCTCAGTGCCTCCCGAATACAACTCCAGGGCAGAGTATTGAATGCGTTGGAGATGTCCAAGGAGGCCGCCAGGACTTTCACCCACTTTATTGCGTCGACAGTGAAGCGCACGCGCCGAAAGCCGAACTGACTGTCGTCCAGATTGCCACCTCTCTGAGGATTCTTAGGCCCTAATCTAGCATTTTATTAAATTCAACAAGATGTACGTTACGTTATAAAAATTTGGCAATACAGGAATAGAAATACTGGTGATTACATACGTACCTCATTAGTATGTTTGACTAAATCGTTGTAAAAAGGTTCTTTGCCGAACTTTATTTCAATTAGTTCCAGAAAACAATGGTATATAAGTACACAGTCGTTAACGGCAGAGGTGCCTACGTCTGGTTGGAGGTACCAGCATGGTTTGCCGCGACGAGTCGTTGAAGCGTCTATAATATCGTCTACTGCCAGTATGAATCCCTGCACCTGTTAGAAAATATTTATTTTAATTAGGTATAAGTAGTCCGTAATCGTAGCTGTTATCTGGGATAAAGCTGATATCAGACACTTGACTCGAGTGAATGTTCGTTTTTGTTTCATTCAAGGTTCTCACGATACAGACTAATTTACATTGAAATTAACGTTCGTCTGCATATGACCCGATTGCGGCGAAGCCAAAAAAGGAGGGATGGATGGATGCTTGTTACTCTTTCACGCAAAAACTATTGAACGGATTTGGATCAAAAATTTAGATTACAATGCTTGTTTTTATTCTCTTTTCAGTTAAGTGTTTTTGTGGTCGGGTTTTTTAATGTTTAAAATTAAGAACTTTTTAAAATTATTCTTTTAACCATTCGGAGCACGAGTGAATGATGTCGAGTGCCAAAATCCAAAATAGTTGAATCGGTTCACCAATGAATTCATTTTCATTTATTTCGTATACAGACGATTCACCCGAGGGCGCGATGCTGAATCAAAGACAATAATGACCAAAAGGTGAATAGTTATTATGCCGTATTTAAGATAATTTAATGTTTTATTGTTTTATCAAGTTATCATTATCTCTTACCATTTCCGTTGCCATTCCTAAGAATCGAGCTGTGTGTAATTTTTCTTCTGAAAAATATTTAGGGTCTTCCATCTTTTCATACGCGTAGGGAACAGACAATCCTCGGCCTTGCTTCCCTCCAGTAATTGTGTAATTTATCAACTGCAATGTAAACCAAGTGATTCGTCGCTAGATTTGTTTCAGGTCCTTGAATCTTATTTTACTTAAATATATAAAAAAATAAGTAAAAAAAACTCTTTTGACGAAAGTGCAAACAAACTTTAACTTACCTTTTTCACCCAACTTACAGCTTCAGGCAATTGTTTTGAATTGAACTTGGAACTCGTCATTAAGGTGTCAATTACTTCAGGTAAGACTGCGTTCAATTTATGCCTATTTTTGAACATGTTGAAAGTACACTGAATGCAGCAGCACTTGTGTGCAACGTTCTCAACTGGTTGAAAAATAATGTTTTACGCCGTCATAGCGTTGCCATTTTAATAAAATTTTTGAAAAGTAAAATGTAAATGAAAAAAAAGTAAAAAATATAATGGCTACCTATCATTTATGATGGATCAATTAGAGACGACTGCGTCAAACACTGCAGACGCCGTTATTTCTAATCGTCAATAGAACCATACTCATTGACTTCTACGTGACATATTAGTACCTATTTATTATTTACTTAGTCATGATAAATTTCTTATAAAGCTATGCTTTTACTGGTGGCGTTGTTTGCGTAAAATTCATTTCATTAATCATCTCATTCATTAATTATTCTGAGCTTAAAATAAATGGCGAAACTTCGCTACCTATCTAATAGAAATGAAATCAAAAGAATTCCTCGGGGTCAACGTACCTACTCGCCATTTTTTTTAAAGGCCCTTTAAATTCGTCTCTCCTAAAAAGGATAAACAGAGTGAAACGACTCTCAAAGTAATTCGGGCCTTTCGCAAAAATAAACCCCTTGTATTATTGTGGGGGATATTCAGTCGGTTTTGTTGTTATCTTAAACTTAAGAAATTGCCTTTATTTGCAATTTAAGTTTACTCAAATATCGAGCTGATTGTTCCTTAACGCTACTTAGGTAGCTCTATTACGATAGTTTCGGCTTTTGCCCTAAAGTCCCATCTCAATTATTCTGTAAACCTAATAATTATGCTAGGTCTGTAACTGGCCTTATGTTTGCAAAATCTTTCGAGGTCTTATTCTTTTCACATCCATTAAAAAAAAGTCTCATCATGTATTTTTTTATCATTATTTATTAGGCATTGTCATCTTCTCATGCATGATATCAGAGAAATTAACATAATAATTCATCAAAATTTATGTTAGACTTGGCATCAAACATTGAACATGACGCACAACTTAACGTTACTAAGATTAAGTAGGTACAGTCAACCGCACAGCCATTGTAACACTTAGACTACGAAATATTCCGTTACTTCTACGTCATTAAGACGCTTTCATAACGCCTGTAAGAAATAGTAGAGCCGTTTATAGTACAAATGTAAGATAAATTCAAATTCTAAAACTATTCCAATTCCGATTGATCGTGTATTACGTATCTAATTGGGGTGCAGAGCTGCAAATACAGGCAATAGAAAGGAGTAGTATGCTGTCTAGTGAGTAGCAAAGGTATTATAATGTTCTAAGGTGAATTTGATGATTGTAAAGTCAATCGGAATTTGAATCATTTTGAAAAAAATTGCTAATCCATTGCTTCATAGGTTCGAAAGTAAAAATCTGCTCGACAACGTAAATAATGCAATGAATGTTGTCGAACTGTCAAAATGAAACAAATTTGCCGTAATCGTTTACGAAAAAGTGTTGCGTAATTAGATAGCTGTTTTTAGTTAAGAATGGAAAAGAAAAAGCTTCTCAAGAGATAGACTACATCTACACGCGTATCATGACCATCGTATAGAAACGGGTTTTGTCGACGGAAGAATAGACAAACTGACAGATTGTGATTGTTATCTGTCATTTTGTCTATTCTTCCGTCGTAGTAAGGCTGTCTTGTGAGTAGCAATAGTATTATAATGTTCTAAGGTGAATACATCAAGATTTTTCTTATTCTTGTTGTGACCTGAAGTAAAGTCGAGGTGTTGTCCCATCGACGCTCTGCTTAATATCTACAAAAATAACAAAAAAGTCGTAAATTACGTAAGAGTTGACCTACATTTCAATTATAATTATTAAGTGATATTTATTAACTCGCAAATATTATGGCTGAGACCACCAAAATTAAAGTGAAAGCCGAAAATGAACAACTGCTGTACAAATACTACAGCGCACAAAAAGCAGATAATGAACAGCTGCGTAATGTTATTTCTGACATGGTAAACCAAATAGAAAGCCTCCAAAAACAAGTACAAGTATTTACAGCATTAAGCACAATATAGTACAGCTGCAATCAGTAAGCCAGCTGAGCCAATAAAAAGTACAACACAGTGTCCTGAATACTGCACGGACGAGGAGAACCTTGCCCGAAAAACTCAGTGTATCAGGCAAAAGATCAGGAAAAAACGAAAATGAAACACATCGCTTACTCATTCCGCCACCTCTGCCAGTAGTACATAGTAAATGGCGTCGAAAACTACCAGGCCTTGTTTGACTTATCGTCGAAATCTGAGTCTGGTGATAAATTCACTATTAAAATTATGAAGTGCGTTAAAATAAATGCAGTGAACTAAGACACAATATAAGTTCTTCTCCATAGAGATCTACGTTTTGGAATGGGCAACTACCTTCAACTTTCTGACTAACTGACTCTTTGACAATTCAAAAGTGCCTGTAAAGGGTTTAATTGAAATAAATGGTTTGAGTTTGAGTTTGAGTCTATAACAAAGTTATTAACTGAAAATAACTTTCTCTGGCACTCCTACGAAAACAAGCTGGAAAGGCCAATTTAGTCAATAAAAAAGTCATGGTGTAAAACCTTGATTTCCTGACTGAATAATTGCGGACTTACAAAATGAAGGTTTCCAGATTGAAGATGCAGCAAACAAATTGAGGTGGAAAAATTAGTAGCCTCTGAACATATGTCGGTAGCCACAGTTTATGCTGACTTTTAGAAATGAGGAGGACATCAATAAAATCTATAGCATTAAGTCAATATTAGGATGTAAAGTAGAAGAACATCCTCTCCATACTTCAAGGCTAGTACCTCAATGCAAGAGATGTCAGGCGTACGGGTCATACACACAAACACTGTTCTAAGGAACCTAGATGTGTCAAATATACAGGCAAACATCTGACTGATGACTGCAAAAAACCAGCTGGCGAGAAGGCAAAATGCGTCCACTGTGGGGAACCGCATCCAGCTAATTATAGAGGATGTATAGTAGCCCGGGAAATGCAAGGCATAAAAAACAAAACCATAAAGAAGCCGGCAGTAAAAAGCCAGCGCAAAATTAACGAAATAGTGCAAACTAGCTCACAATTTTTTTAACGTAAAAACGATCACAATAAAACATACGCGCATATTGCAGCGAAAACTGTCAATCTTGCGAATATTCGTGAGAATGTTAATGCCGATAAAGGTATGTAATGAAAGTTGGACGAAATTATTAAATTGATGTCCTTATTTAACGCTCGTTTGGATAGATTAGAAAATAGCGCTATGAATGCTACGAGTATTTCCAGACCGAAAGAATCCATTAACAATAATGGAAAATAATGAAAATAATGGAAAGACTGTCTCCGGGCTCAATGCTCCTCCAGCTCCCAACCAGTAGACCAAGCACGCCTCTTAGAGGTTGACGCTGAAGTCGAACGTAGAGCCTCTCTCCCTCCCGTCAAGAGCTAGATAGTCCTCTGCCTCCTGTCACTCCAGAAGAAGTGCATGACATCATCAAAGGTCTTAAACCCCGCAAAGCCCTCGGCTCAAATGGAATCACCAATAGGGTGATCAAACTATTCCCTGCCCTTCTGATAAAGCTATTGGCTACCATCTTCAATGGTGCCCTAAGCAACAACATCTTTCCACAAGCGTGAAAAGGAAAAGAGGCCACAGTCATCGGCATCCCGAAGCTTGGCATGCCAAAGACCGAGCCCTCGAGTTACCGCCCTATTAGGCTGCTCGAGGTACTCGGTAAAGTCTATGAGAGGCTTATAAAGCATCTCAGAGTCTACGCCGAAACCTAGGGCCTCATTCCCAACGATCAGTTTGGGTTCCGAACCCAGCATTCTAGCGTGCATTAGGCCCACCGAATTATCGAACACATAAATAAGCGCTCGTTTCCAACGCGGTTTGATATCCGGTGCAGTATTCTTCGATATAGCGAAAACGTTCGACAAAGTCTGGCACAACGGCTTATTATATAAGCTCTACAAACTCGGTGTGCCAGATCGTCTCGTGCTCATCTTACGGCTCAACTTTTTTTTCCCCAGCGACGCCCTAAGCCGAGGTTCGTACCCCACAGGGGGTGCCCTTAGCGAGCGCTCGCCTAGATTTAATTAGCATAGTTGTTTGCCCTGACTGGAGGCTTTGAGTGTATTAGCCACAGGAAAGCCCGGCTAAGTAGTCATGACCTACGAGGTCTGCTACTAAGCCACCATTTACGACATCATCTATTATCAGAAATCGTGTCTGTAACTGTTGAATTATTTAATATTTAAGAAGATAAATACATTAAATCTAACTAATATTATAAAGAGAAAAGATTTGATTTTTTGTATTGTATGTTTGTAGTTTGCTTGTTACGCTTTCACGCTAAATCGGTTGAACGGATTTAGATGAAATTTGGTACATGGGTAGACCATGACCGGGGTTAGGGACATATAATACTATTTATCCCGGTATTTCCACGGGATCGAGACTAATGCGGGTGAAAACGCGGGCGCAGCTACTTAACTATATAATTATTATGTATTAATAATCAAGTTTTGTAAAGTGAATTTTAAATGTTCACCCTGAGAAGTGCAGAAAGCCACCGCAAACGATAGCACAGAACGCATTCACGATAGCCCATTTCCGTAAATATACAAGTTTCGCCATGGCAACCACATCAGTTTTCTGAACGCGTTATTAAATTGGACTCGAAGGGCTTCATACGATGCCTGCGAATATTTCAGGTGGTAAAGAATGGTCTAATGAGCGTTACCTTTACGTCTGCAGTACAACGTGCCACCCTACGGGCTATCATTTTCGCACGCACGGAAAGAGCCCTCCGTTCACTTTCAATGTCAGCATTGTCTTTTTGGTCAGTGGTGACAAAGTGACCTAAGTATTTAAACGGTTCCATTCGCTCAAGGGGAACACCGTTTAGCCGCATGGGAGGTATATTAAGATGATATGCTGCCAAGCATATTATAAGCTGGGGGATTATATCGCTGACAAAAATGCTTGGCTTAACGCTGGTCCAGCTCCACAAGGGCGCATAAACTAATTGATGGCGCAGCAGCTCCAACAATATTTTCGAATGCTTTTCGAAAATATTGTTGGAGCTGCTGAAGATTGCAAAAACTATCTTTGAATTGTATAACTTCAATATCTTTTTTATTGAATAATTGCATAGCACATGTGAGAGCACTGTGACCATGTACCTTCTATAAAGCTACCATTCACTGGGTACGTCTTTTATTTGACTTGATATGCCCTGGCGGCTGAGAGTATGTCATGCTCACTCAAATGTCTCGCTGGTGGTGGCGTGTGTGTTGGATCGTTGAGTTCCCTTCAAAATGGTTGAGGTAAACGGTGCTGATCCATGCGTCATGTTCGTGAACGGAGATAAGATAAGGACAATGTAGAAAGACGTGCACGTAAAAAGCGTCCGTAATAAAAAACAATTCAAAAAATAAAATAAGCCGTGGCAGATAAGAGATGACCAGTCCCTACTGATGGCGCATCAGTAGGGACTGGTCACCTCTTATCTGCCACGGCTTATTTTAATTTCAACATGAATGATGTAAACAATATTTTGTAAGAAAATTATTTTTTAAAAGAGTGTCCGTGGAGTTTCTTGCCCGTTCTTCTCCATAGGAACCTACGGTACCTACTACGCTTTGGAATGGGCAACTAGCTTCATATTTCTGACTGACTGACCCCTTGACAATTCAAAAGTGCCTGTAAATGGTTTAATTGAAATAAATGCTTTGAGTTTGAGTTTGAGTTTGATATTTGGTCCCCCACCTCAAAAACTATGTACTGACTTTTCTGAACGTTATACCCATGGTCAGTTGCGTAACGCTCACACGTGGCCAATATTGACCTAATACCGCTGACTGACGCGCTCAGCAGCACCATGTCGTCGTCTTAAATTATTGATACAGACACCGGTAGGGACGGAGCCTAACGGGTGATTTTTATCTATAATTTAAGAATGTCATATTCTTAACCATAGCATAGCCGTATGGCCCGCTACAGAAAAGTGTCGTAAAAGGCGACTCAAGGACTATTTCAAGACAATGGGCAGCAGTTCTTTCTCCATTTGCCAAGTCTGTGATATAAAATTACAACAATGCTTGTTATCCCCTTTAAGGAGCCCGGTAAGCATCAATGGATGTCTGCTAAGAACTTCAATAAACTCAGCCATGATAAAATAAATATATTATGGACTTGCTTCAATACCAATGCGATAGCATGAGTATCAGCAGCAAGAGTCCAATTATCTACGATGGCAGGCGTCGTGAACCTTCTCCTAGTACAAATGGCACATGTTGCTTAGTAGGAGGGGTTTAAAGAAATACTGGCCACATTGCAAGTCTTCAAGTATCAATCTTTATAAAAAGTAGGTATTAGTTACCTGTGGATGTGGCGCAATACCGAGATACTGAGCCGCAGTTAGCTTCTCCCGCTTGTGATGCTGCGGCGAGTGATGACCAGCGCGACGCTCTCCTTTCCGTATAATTTAAGTTTAAGAGGGCAGGCTAAAAGTTGTTATTTTGACATTACAAACAGACACTTTAATTTTATTTATTTGTAGGTACATCATTATTATCAATTCTTTCTTTTATTTTAGTCATGACTAATAACTATACTATAATGACATCTCTCTATTTGTAATGACTCTATTATGCTCACATGTAGGTAAACATAATATACTGTAGTCATTTATTATTTCAGATTACGTCAAGCAGCACGAGGTCGATCGTTTCACAGTTTGTCAGCTTTAAACTTTACCGTATGAATTCAACTGTTTCGAGAAAATTTTGTCATTTAGTAGGGATTTTAAACTTTCACTGCCTCGTTGGTCTAGTGGTCGCAAGCGCTACTGCTGAACATGAGGTCCTGGGTTCGATTCCCAGGTCGGACAAAGTAGGTACTATTGGGTTTTTCCATCATAAATTTCTCAGTAGTAGCCCGGAGTCTGGATTTGTGCCCGGTTGGTGACAATAGGCTCGCCCCCTATTACATGGGACTTAAACATAACTGGCGAAATGTGGGTGTACTACAGGTACACCTCTGCCCAACCCTTCAGGGAAACAAGGAGTGATTTTATGTTATGTTTAAGCTTTCAGGTAGTTTTAATTAGCTAGTCTTGGGCTTTTCCCGATAACTTCCTGGGTAGATATTATTAGTATTAGATGTCGCGAATACTCGCTATTATTCGGTATTCAGCATTATTCGTTTTTTTTTGTTATTCGTCGAATATCGAATAAGTGTCTATTATTCGATATATATGTCGATTAATAGAAATGGGACTTAAAAACATAACAGGCGAAATGTGGGTTTACTACAGGTAGGTACACCTCTGTGAAACAAGGCGTGTTGTAATGTTATTATTCGACATTCGGCTAATAGTTGTCTTAATAAAAAATAAACTTTAAATGAACAGAAAAACTATAGACTTAAAAAACTTTTAATAAACTTTAAAGTTTGATTGATTTTTCTCCAACTGAATTTTCAACTGTGAACCGATTCTGTTGTAATTTCGCACACTTTATGTAGTTCTGACGACACAACCGCATTATAAAGACCTGCAGTGCTATTCTGTAACCATCTCACCGTGAAATTTTAGGTGAAGTGAGTTGTCATTCCAACAGGGTGAGATGACACTGACAGCTCACTCCACGCTCACTTCACTTGTTTTCACGGTGAAGTGGTTACGGGAATCGACATGCTGCAGTGCTATTCTGTAACCATCTCACCGTGAAAACTTAGGTGAAGTGAGCGTGGAGTGAGCTGTCAATAGTGTCAATTCCAAGCAAAAACAAACTCACTTCACCTAAGTTTTCACGGTGAGATGTTTACAGAATCGACCGGCTGTACCCTAACTACGTAAAACACGATCAGTCGGAATTTGAATCATTTTGGAACAAATTTTTAATCCATTGCTCATTATCTTCACCGGAGATGCGCGGTAAAGCGCGCATTGCAGCTGCCTCCTAAGCCACTATAAGCTCGGGGCGGCCGAAGCGCGTATCGAGCGCGTGCAGCACGACATCAGGCTCACGCGCCGTTGCCAGCAGCATCATGACCGCTTCACGAGCGCATCCCTTCAATGCTTTGTTCAACCTAGCCAGATTTTCTACTGCAGAATGCGAGTCCATAGTATCTAGAAAGGCTCTTTTAAAAGAAAGCCATTCGAGATGCGATTTGCCGTCGAAAAACGGCAATAGAAAATCCCTATCACCCCTACGGCGGCAAGCGCCTTTATTAACATTATCTATGAGAATGCCTAACGACTTCACAAGGCGGTCTGAATCGCTGGAACAAAGATGCATGTTAGCATTTGTAGATGTGGTGGCTAGGTTAGCCGGTTTTATAGGCGATACTCGGGTTGGGGTAACTAGAGCCAGGCGAGAGGGGCCGACCAAGATACATAATTGATTTAAATTCAACGGGGTCAGCTAGGTCAACTGGATTAACTTTCAGAGCAGCTTGCGAATTCTGCAGCCAGTCATTGACCGAACGGCTGCTTCTCGAACTACGATGACTGGCATCCGCTTCTATAGCCGCCAATTCTGCTCGGAGTTTCAACTCCGCTGCCTCGCGCTCTCGCGCGGCGACCTTCTCTGCGGTCTCCTGCATCCTCTCTGCGGCCTCCTGCTCTAATTCAGCCAAACAGCAAGCATGTAAAGCCTCTGCGGCTAACTTTCTAGCCACTATTGTAGCAGAAGAACGAGATGAAGTTCTACTTACTGGTCTCGACGGAGTCTGGATGGTAGTGACGGGCCTCGGCGAGGTCGGATTACCGGAGACGGGCCTCGAAGGGGTCTGGACTGCGGCCGCCGCGTCGGCGGGTGAGTGGCTGGGCCCTGGTTGCTCCAGCTCCTTCTCCACAGCGTTCCCTTCAGCACCCATCTTGGCACCCGAACGAGTATGAACCATCACCACTACCTACTAGACTGGCTGTAGAAGGACCACGATGTAGCGGACTGAGCCTATATCACCACTGTTGGTTTTTAGTAGACTTTTCCTATTTTTCAAGGGGACTGTTCTACGAAATAAACGTCGTGATGGTTGGTGGTAGACTGGATTTTAATCAAAGAAAACAAAAGGTATCAACAATAAATAGCATTTGAAATATAAATAAACACTGTACAAAATAGACCAAAAAGTATAAAAGTGTAAAAAAGGTGCGTCGCGCACACCGTCGTCAATATCTTATACGGGGCCAACCTATGTGCCCTGCGTAAGAAGGACGACGGCATTCGTCCCATTGCCGCCGTTGGGTGCACCTATAGAAGTACGGCAGCCAAAATATGCTTTAAGCTATTCAGTGAATCCCTTACAGCTAAGTTTCAGCCCCTGCAGCTTGGTTTTGGCTCGAGAGGGGCTGTGAGGCTGCCGTGCATGCCCTCAACACCTTTTTGAACTCCAACAAATGTGCTATCCTCAAGGTTGTTAAGAATGCCTTTAACTCTGTCAACAGGGACACTTTGTTGGCTGAAGTAAACAAGGAACCCGAAATGTATGGTTTTATGTGGGAATGTTACAGGTACCCCTCAAAATTACTATACAAGGGCAATGTTTTTGAATCTGCACTAGGATGCCACCAAGGTGACGCTCTCGGGCTCGGGCCAGTCATTTTCAGCTTGGCTATCCACCCAATTATCCAGAAACTAAATTCAAAATTTAACATGTGGCATTTAGATGATGGAACGCTAGGAGGTTGATGTAGACACCGTTTTAGACACTGTTGCCGCTATAACAACAAATACTAAAAACAGATTAAAATAAATATTTATTTACAACAGACATGATTTTTTTGCCGTTTTTATATATGGTACGGAAGTCTGAATCCCACTGCCGGTTTTTTATCTTTCGTTCGGCATCTTTTACTCAAAGTGAAACATCCGAACACAAAATTCATTCAACGATGTGAATCCAGAAACTAAATTCAAAATTTAACGTGTAGTGTTTAGATGATGGAACGCTAGGAGGTGATGTAGACACCATTTTGAAAGACCTATAACTCATCAAACAACAATTTATATCATTGGCTTGGACCTTAACCCATCAAAATGCGAAATTATCCTTTTCAAAAAATCAAAAACTTCAACGACATTTCAGACAGACTCCAAAATTAATTTATATTTGGCATTCACCCTGATTAGATACTGTTGTTTTGGTCCAAATTATATTTTCTACGCTCTTCCCCTTTAAGAAAGCTTTCGCAGCACATTAACATCCATTTTAAATTTGGTCTTGGACGACCGAGCACACTACCCATCCGCTTTTGGTGGTAAAATTCTTGCAAACTATAGTTTTGTATAACTTAGACGCATTTTTATTTTCAATTTTTGTAAATGTGAGTACCATGGAGTCGTTTTACTATGTTATTATGTTGATTTTGACTTGAAAGAGCAGGGTAGTTGAGAGTATGTCATGCTCACTTAAATGTCTCGCTGATGGTGGCGAGTGTGTTGGATCATTCGGTTCCCTACAAAATGGTTGAGCTGGATGGTGCTGATCCACGCGTCATGTTCGTGAACGGGCGCCGTCAGTTGAGACTGGTCATCTCTTATCTGCCAGGGCTTATTTTTAATCGTTTTTGATTTATATATATTTTTTTTTTTTTACATTGTTCTCACATATAGAATCAACAAGAGTAATGTACCCAGGATTTTGTAATTTCGATATTTAATAGAGTGTCCTTGGAGTTTCTTGCCCGTTCTTCTCCATAGAGATCTACGTTTTGGAATGGGCAACTAGCTTCAACTTTCTGACTAACTGACTCTTTGACAATTCAAAAGTGCCTGTAAAGGGTTTAATTGAAATAAATGGTTTGAGTTTGAGTTTTGGTGGCCTCGGCGTCCGCAAAATTACCAGTATTAGCTTACCCGCGTTCCTGTCCTTTGTCCTGGTTTACTCTGAAGTGCCTTGCTTGACCGATGCAGAGAACGCCTGAAAAGCGGCTTGCCCAAATACAATTTTTTTATGCAAAATTAATAAATAAAGAAAAGTTCGGCCCGTGAACCCACCTCCCCAGAGGCATGAGGGGGAGGCGGGGAGCCGCTGCATGGGATGAGCCGCTCTGCAGGTTGGTACGGAATAATCAAATTAATACGTCCACCAATGCTGCTGAGCTTGCCCGCCTGCTGGCTGTGGGTGAGTGGGACTCGGGCCTCTGGCTTTAGGCGCTACCGTCACCCAACATAGGCACTATGCTGGGTGATACCACCTTCCAGCTCGCTACCTGTCTGCGTCTGGGCGATCCTTGTGTGGCTCCGCATCGCTGCTAATGCGGTGAAGTCAACTGTCTCGGACACCATGGCCTATCCTGCAGTAAGAGCGCAGGCCGGATAGCACGGCACGCCAGCAAGCCAGCATCAATGACATCATCCGTCGTGTTCTTGGACACAACAGAACATAGCACACACACAGTTTTGGTTCAGTGCCAGCTGTTTTAGAACCCAATGGCTTGGCACGCGACGGTGGGAAGAGACTAGACGGAATGACCATAATGCCTTGGAAGGTAGGTAGGCCTTTGGTGTGGAATGCAACGTGCGTTGACAACCTTGAGCGATCCCATCTTCCTAGCATGGCGGGCTGTGCTGGGGCTGCTGCTGCAGGTGCGCAAACCTCAAACGGCGCAAATACTCCAATCTTATTGGGACTTATATGTTTGAGCCATTTGGGGTTGAAACACTAGGGCCATAGGGTCCGAGTGCCCACTTAGTTTTTCAAGAAATCGTCAAGCGGCTGGCCTATTCTTTGGCCAATGAATCAGCATTGCCATTCAACGTGGCAATGCTGCCAGCAATTTGAATCATGAGCAAGTGAATGATTCTAACGACTGAATCACGACCGTAGGGAAGTGATTCATGTTGACGTAGCAAGTGATTTAAATGTTAGAATCCTGAGCGACGCGAGTGATTCATGGCCCTCGATACGAAACAGCGAGAACAGAATGAAGTGTCTTTAAAAATTGATAATGAAACCATTTCAGATAAGTTAAAAGTTGCTGAGACACTAGAAAATTTCTTTACCAACATCCCAATAGAAGTTACGAAATCTCTCTCCTCATCATCTATACTAGCTGAATCTCTTCTAAAAGAAAACTTCAGTAAGGACATTCCAAGTTTTGAATTCAAGCCTATTTGTATTGTCACAATTGAAAAAGCATTCAAAAGTCTTAACATAAAAAACACTGAAGACTTATGGGGCATTTCCGTTAAGGTTCTTGGAGATATCATTGACACAATTGCCCCTGTTCTAACAGGCATATTTAATCAATGTTTAGATAGCGGTACGTTTCCTGATTTAATGAAACATAGTAAAGTAGTACCAATTTTCAAATCGGGTAGTAAGAGTGATCCCTCTAATTATAGACCTATATCTGTGTTACCAGCATTGAGTAAAATATATGAAAAAATCATGCTGGACCAGATGCTGTCACATTTTAATTCAAATGGGATTTTACATAGTCACCAGTTTGGTTTCACGAAAGGTAGGTCGACAACTGACGCTGGAGTAAAACTCATCAGTCACATTTTGGAATCCTGGGAGAATTCCCGGGATGCAATTGGCATTTTCTGTGACCTCTCAAAAGCGTTTGACTGCGTTGACCATACTACACTGATCTGTAAATTACACCACTACGGAATTCGTGGACAAGCTGCTGACCTTGTTCTTTCTTATCTATCAAACAGGCAACAAAAAGTAAACGTTAATGGGGCGACGTCCTCGGGGTCTCTAGTTAAAATGGGCGTGCCTCAAGGTTCAATTCTTGGCCCTTTTTTATTTCTAGTCTATATAAATGACCTTCCTTATATGATGGCTAACTTATCGGATATAATTCTATTTGCTGACGATACTTCTCTAATTTTTAAAATAGATAGAAAAGATACAGATGTTTTACATGTCAACGATAGTCTAGCTGTTCTTTCGAAATGGTTCGCAGCTAATAATCTTTTACTGAATGCGAACAAAACTAAATGTATTAGATTCTCATTACCAAATGTACCTCAAGTTGGTCTAAATCTAAAACTTGATGGCAAACAACTAGATGCAATAACGGAAACTATATTTTTGGGAATTACTTTAGATTCAAAATTGCAATGGGGCGCCCACATTAGAACTCTTTCTTTCTTTGCATATGCAGTAAGAAAAATAAGGCAGTTGACTGATATAGCCACAGCTAGGTTAGTATACTTTGCTTATTTCCACAGTATTATGTCTTATGCCATTCTGCTGTGGGGATCGGCAGCTGACGTAGATTCAATTTTCATCTTACAAAAGAGAGCAATCCGCGCTATCTATAAAATGGGTCCTCGCGAATCCCTTCGAAACAAATTCAAAGAAATAGATATACTGACTCTGCCTTCTCTTTATATCTTGGAAAGTATTTTGTATGTTCGCAAAAACTTAGGACTTTTCAAAATAAGAAGCGATTTCCATAATATAAATACACGTAGTAGACATGAAATTTTGATACCCAAATTTAGATTAACTAAAACAAGCAAGTCATTTCTTATAAACAGTATCCGCTTTTATAACAAGTTGCCTAAGTCGGTTACAGAACTTAGCGATGGGAAGTTCAAAACCCACATTAAACGCGTTCTTATCAAGAATGCATATTATAAAATTAAAGACTACGTTGAAGACAAGGAAGTTTGGCAATAATTCCTTCTGCACATGTGGCTTCCCTGGTAGCTCATTAACGGCAAATTGTATAAGTCTATTAACTGCTCCCAAATTACCATGTTTATATATAGTATATATATTTTTACATTTTTATTTTTACATTCTTCCTTGACATTTAAATCACGCTATTATTTGACATTATAATATACCTACAATTTAACTTTAAATCTTTATTAGTGGCTTTTGTGATCATGATAATTATTCAGAATTGTAATATCAATCACGTCATTTCGTTTATAATACTTTTTTATTTTTAATAATTTATTTATTTTTATATAGATTATTTTCTATTTTGTGAATGTGAGAACGCTGTAGGCTTAGTGGATTTGCTGACCATAATTATTTTGTTAAGTACCTGGTACCTGTTGAAAGACCTACACTGTCCTCCCATACCTAATAACACTGTTATTTGAAAATATTGTAAAAACCAATTATTTTTAAAAGAGTAACCGTGGAGTTTCTTGCCGGCTCTTCTCCATAGGAAACGACCAATTGGAACCGTGCACCTAGCTTCTGACGTTTCATAAGTGCCCATGTAGGTTTATGTGAAATAAAATATTTTGAATTTTGAATTTTGATATGAATACGTTTTATTCAAGAGTTGCATACTATACTTTATACGGAGAAAAACAAAGATTTAAGCGAAAATAGACATTTCTTCACCTCCCTGCCTCCCTCCTTCCTTCATTTATTCGCTTCTTTTTTATTGTTTCTTTTCTTTGTTATTTTTAATTCTAGTTTTGCATCTAATAGTCTCCAATTCTTGTGCTTAGTAAGTAAGAATCGAAAAACTTAACTATTTTAACTAATTATAACTCATTTAATGCTCTAAATTATTCCTGTAATTTATAAATTTTATACCTTCCCTTATTGCTCAGTTCATCACCTATGTTGGTGGTTGGTGGTATTTAAAACAAAAGCGAAAATACCTTTTAGATTTTCGCTTTTGTTTTAAATTATAGTATAAGTTGGGCATAATAACATCACCTATAATAATAAAGAGGGTGGGCGCTGATACCTAATTACAAGATATTAAGTTATCTTAGCTCAGGTATTGGTTGAAACTCTAACATACAATCATACTTACGTATGGCATAAGGCCTGTTTTGATTTTTATTGTAAACCATCTGTATGTTACTTCAAGGTGCAAATAAACTATTTCATTTTTTATTTTTTTTATGAAGAAATAAGGAAGGTTAAAATCATAGATATCCATATCGAGATCCGTGGTTAAAATGCACATTAAAATTGAAACAATTTGTGTTCGTACAACTTATATAATTCAAAATACCGTGCGATAAAAGAACAAAAAACTGTTTTTATTCTAATGCTAAACTCCTTGTCGACCAATCAAATCTTGAGGAGTTATTGCACAAGGAGTTTGTATGTCGAGTATTCTTTGCACAAGGAGTTTGTATCGAGTATTTATTTTTTTCGCAAGTAGGTTGTATAGTATTGAGATGGAGGTCGAATGTCATTGGTGTGTTCTAAATTCAAACACCATGCTTTTTTAGTGAGCTGTCAAAATGACAGCTCCATTCACTTTAGTTTACCGCGGTGAAATTTTTACAGAATAGCACTACTGTTCTTTATTTCGATCGGGCCTGTACACTTGTATAGAATAATAATTAGTGTTGGCAATTTAATTTCTATGGCACAACATTCCACAACGTATTCAACGGATAGTCCACTATTAAGTAGATACTAGGGATTGACATTATTGACAGCTTACTTCAAAATCACTTCGCCTGGGTTTTCACGGAGAGATTTTTACAGAATAGATCGGCTGAGCTCGTGTCCACCGAGTGTACCTAATTATTTAGTATTAACCGTCTTCAAAAAGGAGGAGGTTCTCAATTCGATAGCATGTTTTGAAGGTAGGTACCTTAATAAATACTAGTTGGCGGATTCGTCAACTTGATGAAGTTACATTAATGTAGGTAAAATAAATAAAATTGCTAAGCACATTTTTACTTTTTATTACCAAATTCACAAAATACGCGCTTGAACGTGGAGTTGCGGACACCAGACCGTTATACAATACTAGTAATTTTTTTAATAAAAAACATTCATAAGTTTAATTAAATAAATCATATTATTTTAAATAATACGCAAATAAATGCACTTATTTCTTTGATAATCGCTTCATTGCTCATATTTTCTGTGAACACAATTTGTAGTAACAGGTGAACCAGTAGTCGTCTAAAAATTTTTGAGCATTGCTCTTTGTTTCGGGGACATGTACCATCATATTTTACACATAACAATGACGTGACATCTGACGTTTGGTAGCTCCACTAAAAGTTAAGTTTTTTTTTTGACACTTACACCTACCCAGGTACACCAGGTACCTATAGGAAAAATTAAAACATCTATATTAATAAATCCGTTTATAAGTGGCATTTAAAACTTCTAAGACGAAATTCCTATCCCCTTCAGCTGGTAAGGCTTGTATTTGGCGCAATAAATCATGATACATCGTACGTTCACACTGTTCATACAATTGAGGTAGGTTTAATTCGTCATAAAGCTGCTTGATTCCCTTCACATGCTCTGGGTTTTTGCTACCGTAGTGTTCTTTGAAGTAGGCGCGTTGTGCGTCGTTGCAGTGCTGCAGCGCTGTTACGGCCACCCAGGTACATTTGCCTTCTTCGATATCTCTGCTTGTCTTTCCTGTCACGCTATCATTGATGTAGATGTCCATATAATCATCCTAGTAAGAAAAACAAAGTTATTATCGAAACGTTGTATTTCTCCGAACCTTATCTAGGTTCGAATTTATTTAGGTCACTCAATTTTTTTAATAAGATCCTGCAACTTGAACATATGAGATATTTCCATTGTTCGTGTGATTGAATAATTAAAGGTGATTGATAAGATTGATAGGCCACCTCAGTATACATCTCGGTAATTGTTTATGATTAAACTCCTTACCACAAAATCTCCGATGAACAAAGAGCCAAAAAAAAAACGTTATTGTGATGGTAGTAGTCAAATGAGTTTATATTCTTACCTGACATTGCATCAGTCTCCCAATTGCCATACAAATATTACTTAATTCTTCAGTAGCTTTCTTTTTTCCATTCTTTACTAAAAACAGAGGTAGAAATATCGGCAATTTGAAGGTATTGTGTGACGACTTGTTTTCAGCAATAGTGTTGATTACGTGCATGTTGAATACATCTAGATTGTTCTTTTCTTTGCTGTAGGTTGACCAAAAATCTAAATGTTGTACACCAATAGTTGCTCTGTATGTTGACTGCAAAAAATAATTATTCAAATAAAATCTTTTGACAACGGCTTCGCTCGCATGCAAGTTCGGAAATTATACCACGGGGACGTATCTAGATCCTACCAAAATAAAAAATACCTATCTTATGTCCTAACTAACCCAGGTCATGGTCTGTTCGTGTGCCAAATTATCCCACGGGGACGTATCTAGATACTACCGAGATAAAAAATACCTATCTTATGTCTTAACTACATAACTGAGGTCATGGTCTATTCGTGTGCCAAATTATCCCACGGGGACGTATATAGATACTACCGAGATAAAAAATACCTATCTTATGTCCTAACTAACACAGGTCATGGTCTGTTCGTGTACCAAATTTCTTCCAAATCCGTTCAGCCGTCAAGGCGTGAAAAGGTATAACAGACAGATAGGTTAGGTAGTCAGAGTTACTTTCGCATTACAATCTAATATTAAATATTAGTATGGATATGAAAGTATTGATTTCCTCGAGACAATGTAGCAATGATTGTGATTTAGGACCTTCTTGCCATAACCAGTGAGATTGTCTGAACGAGATAGTACAATACAGTAGGATACCTACTTTGCACTAATTTAGAACCGATTGTTCTGACAAAAAAAACCCCCCCAAGAAAATAAGGATTCCTTTTCTAAATGGATTCAACATAAGGAAACCCACAATACGACTCTCTACCAAAGTATAATTTATTGCCTATTTGCACAATACTTAAATATGAAATCGGATTAAATTAAAAATAAAGTTATTTAAAAAAGTAAAGATCCCGACTGCAAAAACACATATTTAACTGAAAAGAGAAGAAAAACAAGCATTAAAATCTATAAAATTTTCGTGTTACTTTTTTCCTAGTTTATATTATCATTTGTGGTTTCCGAGTTACAGCTTTAATTTAATAGCTTTATAGAATAGAATTTTTCTTTATTAAAGTTACCAAGACTCAACAAGGGTTGTTAGTAAAACTTACGACTATGTTAGTAATCACAGACACTACACAAAAACAAAGAAAACATTCACGAACAATGCACGGTTGGTCACTGTCGCGACATCCCATGAGAGACGGCACAACAGTGACCCACGTATACACAGTCCAGGCGACTAGCAACCATGCTTAAGACACTGTTGGAGCTGCCCCACATCCTGCGCACCAGAGAAGCGCACCTTTTACGCATTGTTGCGTGAAAGCAATCTACATGCGCATCCGCGAACATCCCTGACGCGCTACAGAAACGGGGCAGCCCCACCAGCATCCTAAATGCATTGTTGTATTGAACGCGGAGTGCACTGTACGATCTTTGCGTAAATCTAGCCCACAGGCTGCACGTGTAAGGATTCCCGGCCACCGTAGGCGCGGGCTTGCGGATGGTGAGCAATGGGTAGCTCGCCGTCCGGTAAGGACCAAGCCCGGGTCGACGGCGCGTTGTGTTCCACGCGCGCCTCAAAAAGTGTCAGCGAGTGAAGGGGTCCAATGAGACCATTGCCTGCCGGGGTTGCGGGAAAGTCCGAAAGGGATACCGTGGCCCCCTGGCATTGCACAGGCAAGAGAAGGAACACGGGTGGGTTTTAGTCAGTAAGAGTCTGACACGCCCTCCCGCTCCACCCAGAGCGGGAGGAGTCATTTGATGATTTCCCACCCAAAAAAAAAAAAAAAAAAGGCTGCACGTGTAAAAAGCAGTACAGTACGCTCGAAAGAGCGTGACTTTAACAGGAAGTGAGCAGCGAGCAAACCTGCGTGCCAGCATGTTCGCTCTAACCGACATCGCCCTCCGCTCCCGTTCAATGTCATCATCATCTTTGAGGTCGGGAGTCAATACATGACCAAGAAACTGGCACGCCCTATAAGCCTGGAGGCTTTCATTCGGGTATTAAGTTCTTTTTACTTTTTTCTTGGTAGGTTATATTGGCGTGTGGCTAGGTGACATATAGAAAATAAATTAATGTTTTGTGTTGCGTAATGTAAATAATTTTGCATTTGTACTATTGTATAGAATCAAGTTTTTCTAACTATTCAGACAGCTGTGCAGCTGGTGAGTTTGTTGCGCCACTTCTTCTTCCCAGCTAAAGCACTAGGAAGTGGTTTTTGGGGGACTGTCGTAATGTTGACTTCGAAAAGTGCTGATTTCTCAGCCTAGTTTGAATAAATGACTTTTGAATTTGAATTTATGTGTTTTTGCAGTCAGGTTTTTTACTTTTAAATTACTTTTTATTTCCAGCTTTTTAGTTTTTAATCATATCTCGTTCCGAATTACATCTAAACATATAACTTATGTACCTACATTTTTGTAAACCAAATCTGTTATATTTTTAGCTTTATTTTGATATGTCAATATATCCTTAAATCTGCAAACTTATATGATGGCAGTGCAATATCTTTAAAAACAATTCTGAAAAATATTGGATTTAGACACAAAAAAAATTGAAAAACGGAAACTTATGATGTAAAGGCATAACTTAGTACTATAAAGAATACCATTCTTAAGGGTGCACTAGTCGACGGCTCGAACTCGTTGGTGGGCGTGACTAATATGCAAGCAAATTAGTCCAATTATTTATTTATTTTGTATTTGTTTATCTAGTTTTTTTTTACATCTATTTATTAATTTATTTAGTGTAATAGACGATGATTTGTAGCGAAAACGAGCGCGTTAAATTTCTTGAACGGAACAGAAAAACTACTGGATGTATTTACTCACAGCAAAATAGTTTGAACTTTTTAATAAATTATTTATCCCTGTAAGGTTTCTTTTTTGCCATTTTTTACTATATAAGTTATTTCTATGGAAGTTTCGACGCTCATAACATAAAGTTTTTTTTTTCAATTCTGCTTTAATTTTTTTAGATTTGAACGTAAACCGTTAAACAGATAAGTAATCACCATACTACGTTTGTATGGAAGAATGACCGACTAGCGTACCCATATGAGAAATTAAAAAAATAACCAACTGATACAAAAATTGACGATTACAATCTCTAAGTAATCGATATGTCTCGAGAATCGGTTTTTGAAGCAACCGTTTTTTTTTCCCATCACTACACAGATTATTTTGATAGGTTTATTTATCTTTATCTACTACCTACATAGATGATAACTTACCTCATTAAAAATTCTTAACAAGTCACCGTAAAAAGGCTTTTGTCCGAAGTAAATATCCAGTACATCCAACGAGGATTGGTACAGGAGTAAAGCGTCCGTGACACCGTTAAGACAGATGTTTGGTTGGAGGTGCCAGCACGGCTTGCCACGTCGACTGGTTGCGTGATCTGCTATATCGTCCATTATCAGAAAATTTACCACCATCTGTTGAAATAAGATTTAATCTGGCTAAAATTAAGATAACTTATTCTGTTTTCAATATTTTCCTAGACAGGTAAATGCAGAATTTAAGGAAAATCACAGCCGCCACCACAAACAGTAGCAACACTTGCAAATGTACAATTTTTACAAATTCTTATCGCTATTGTAGACATGGTACATCAACTCTGCCTATCACAGTCTACTGCTGGACTTACGCCACGTCGAACCATCTAGCAGCTGGGGAGCCACGCTAAATATCTCTTATTCATTAGAATTACTAACAGGCAGCAGATACACATCAAAATATATAACACCTCTCACGGCCCAGTTATAGGATAAACAATTATAAATAAATGTAATTTGGTTATTAAGAAAAATGGTTTACCATTTCTGCACACCAGGCTAGAACGCGAGCTTCATGCTGCGTTTCTTCGGAGAAGTTCTCAGGTTCTTCAAACATTTTGTATCCAATGGAAACCATCAATCCTCTGCCTAGTTTCCCTCCGCCCACCGTGTATTCTATTAGCTGTAACAAAAATAGGAACATCTAATCAAGAAAGCCGCTGGCAGTTTCACGATGCTCCCCGCAGAATAATGCGGTCGGTACCCTTACCTAAATGAAAAGGAGGATGATCACAAGTATCGTCTTCATGGCACCTATCGATCGTAATTCTGAATTCCGAAGCGGCCACAAGCCACAAGTATTAAGAAAACACTGGATCTAGAAAATTACGGGAGGAAGCCGCGAGCTTTCTGTATGGTTAACTAACCTTTTTCATCCAGCTTCCAACTTCAGGCATTCCAGTTAGCCTAGGACTGGTCACTACGGCGTTAATGACTTCAGGCAGGACCTCTTGAAATGCTTTCTTTTCCGTGTTCATGTTAAAAGTTGGTACACTAGATCCATCTGTACTCCTAGCCATATGTCTTAACTGGTTGTATAACAATGTATTACGACGGAGTAAATTAGCCATTGCTCTTACTAGTCAGGTAAAAGTCACGTACAAAAATGAGGAACCTCTAAATGTTTCTGAAATTTATAGCTACTGGTAGTTTCTCAGAGTCATTTGTTAAATAGAAAAATGCATTAACTTATCATTTGTGCATAACCTACCTAATAGCCATTTACACTTTGACTTTCGGAAAATTACTCCATACCGTAACCACAGTATAATAAAGTAACAGTATTATGTCTCGGCAGTGACCTTGAAATAATTACCTTCGGCCGTTCGATAGATAAAAATTCCGCGTCCGTGCGTAACTGTCGCGCACTCAATACTGTTGTCTACTGATGTCGTGGCCAGAACTTAGAATTGATCATTTCATAAAGTGGTCGAACATTTCATGAAATGGTTGTATTTCTTGAAATATAGCATCGACCGCTGGTCACATCAAGATGTGGTCTGGCCAGATCATTGAATACTCAACCTTTGACGATATGCACAGTTAATCGCACGACTACTTCATGATGTGGCCAAACATTAGTGATCATATCGTTAAATAAATAAAGTACTATTATTTATTTATTTATCACAAACACTGCTATCATAACAGGAAAATCCTAATGCGGTAGCGTGGTCCTTAATTAAACTATCTTAAATAATAGAGCCCATACAATATTATTTTTGTGAATTCATTCAGAGAGCAGGAAAATAAATCGATCCTGTCAGCCGTGTCATTCAGTGCGTGCAAGGCGTCAGTGGCGCTTTGCCGAGAAAATTGGTTCGTGCATGTGGCACTGCTAGTAAAAGTGGCTTCCGGCGCCGCGATACGTAATTGTCAGGCACATTCAGACATATCTCCTTCAAAACACTGGTCTTACCACGTAATCGTTTAAATACATATGTGGTTTTAGCTAAGTCCCTCCTTGTCTCGAGTTTGTTGTACCTGGCCATACCGATAACGAATAAAGTTGGGTACATCATCGGATAGAAGTTAAAGACACCATATATAAGTAGTTTCATGTACATCATCATGTGTATGATTGTGTGTGTTTCATGTGTATTATCTGGTATTGTATAGTGTGCACGGTGCTTTATAACAATGCTGATAAGAACAGCACGCTCGATGTGTACAACGACGCGCACGTTCGAGTAAATTATAATGATGTACCCACTCACCAAATTTATTAAAGTAACTAATTATGTACTTCCTAACTGTACGACGACCGCTCTGGAGTATTTTAACAATTACCTGCATGTTGAAACTTTGTTTCTCATTAAGTGATTATGTGTAAATCTTTGAGAAATAAATAATATTTTGAACCGTAAATAGTTAGATTATCCACCGGTAGAGGCGTTGATTTCGCTTTGTTTTTGTTGTGCATCATGGCGGCGGCATACAACCAATCAAACAAAGTAGGGTGAGGACGCAAATAAAGTCGATGGACTTTTATTGGATTTCCATGAATGATATAATAGAAAGCGACCAACTTGGAAGTAGAACTTGGCGGCCGCTGCCACGGCACCGCTCGCTCGGCTCGCACGCGGTTGGTAACAGTAGATCAGTAAAAAATTAAAAAATCGTGCCGTTTGTGGCAGTCTGACCAAATGGGTTAAACGATATAGTACATTTTAGCTGGCCATTTCATGAAACACAACCCTTTTATGAAATGTTCGAACACACACTACACAGATCTGTACCCTAATTACGTAATGCAAAATCAATTCGAATCTGAATCGTTTTGAAACAGATTGTTAATCCATTGCACCGTAAGTTCGAAAAAAAAACTGCAGAGCAACGTAAATAACGCAATGAATGTTGTTGAACTGTCAAAATGAAACAGATTTGTCGTTATCGTTTACGAAAATATGTTGCGTAATTAGAAAGCTGGTTGCAACACAATACTCAGAGATTTTGAAGCGCGTCGTTTCAGCCGTTTTCTATGAATACATAATACTGTTACTTATTTATACTGTGCCGTAACAATAGGGTGTTTGATTGAATCTTATGACAGGACATAAGATCGTAAATAGAAATAACTTTGTGATGGTCTGGCTCTGGACTGGGCTGGACGATGACTTTTAAACTCCCGTATAAATTGTGGCGTTATAAGTTTGACGGCTCTGTCATTCTGTGTGTCAGTCAGTCGCATCCTAGCTCCCAAACGGGGCGTCCGATTTCAATGCGGTTTTTTTCAGCAGGCTGGTTTAATCGGGGTGGTTCTTAGCTTTGTTTCATGAAAATCTATTTTTTTTGGGGATAATCAGTATTTTTCTGATTGGTGACCTCTCTGCCGTACATTTGTAATTTATTTCACTTTCACAGGTTCGATAAACTTGAAATTTGGTATATTTAGTTAAAACTGCAATTATGTGGTAACCTTGACCAGATGCTGAAACCAGGAAATTTCGCAGCTTAACCAACTCATCGACAACTTACAGCAGACATATCGTATCTCATTCAATTAGTCTCGGTGAGTAGTTGACTAAGAGATGGTGAACAAGTGAACATAGTCTGATGACGGAGCAGGAAGGTGGTCACAGTATCTCGGCCTTACTAATCGATGATCTGCTGAGTTTGGACTCGTTTGCTTGGTCTAGGTTGGTAGTTGGTAGACCGACGGTGAAAGTATCTGTAGCAAGAAGGTCTGTGGTTAGTCAGAGATGTCGGGTTTTTGAATCGTAGACTTCCATTCGTTCAAACCTAGCAACTTATGATTTTCACAAGCATTGTTATCTTTAATAGTAAAATTATAATAAGCAATGAATAATAAATAACAAAAATACATTGCAGTGTTTCATCGTAAACATTGCATAGTAAGTAGGGTGATACACGTGTTGATCGGGGTTTTTTCGCAATTTAATAACTTTATTTTAAAAGAAACAAAGGACGATGTATTCAAAAAAAAACAATTTAAATCGAATCTAACTAAAGGACATTTTGTAGCTTTCTCCTGATAAGCTTGCACACTGGCACAGCCTTCCATAAGAATAGGTTTTTGTCACAGACTACATAGAGATACTACGTATGTTTTTGTTAAGTAATATATAAATAGTTATTTGTACAACAAGAGAGCAAAGTTAAGCGAAGGATACTAGGTAAGAATCCTGAGCGCGGCGGGGGATGCAAAGACACGAGGTGCAAATAACTTTGCTCTCGTGTAACACATACAACTTTTCACCTCAGCAACAAGAACATACAACATGTAAAAAAAATCCTGTCCGATCTGTAAGGTTGTTGTTAGGTATCGTACTGTGAGCATATTTATGTGGAAATTTTCAGGAAAAAAAGAAAAAAGAATCCGCACATTTTTGTTTCAATGGTGAATTTTACCGGGTTATTACGTTGGTTGTAAAAAATTGGGCGGCCGTCGTATACCAGGTGTCTAAAAGTCATAACTTATGAGTTACCCCAGTTGAAAATTTGCAAATTTTTAGTGGATTTGGGGTAATTTTGGAGCTAAAAATGTGAATTTTAAATACCAATAACTTTTTTATTATCAACAATAATAGTAAAAAAAATGAGGAGCTCGTGGCTAAGTAGTAACTGCCGCACGGGTCGATCCGTCAGGTTAAGCTACGCTTGCCGGGGTTGGTCTGTGGATGGGTGACCATCTTTACATACCGAGACTCCTCCGTGCCTCGGAAAGCACGTTAAGCCGTTGGTCCCGGTTGTCATTCGTGGATCTTTGACAGTCGTTACGGGTCGTCAGAAGCCCGAAAGTCTGACAACCAGTCTTACCAAGGGGTATCGTATTACCCAGTTACTGGGTTGTGGAGGTCAGATAGGCAGTCGCTCCATGTAAAATACTGGTATTCAGCTGCATCCGCTTAGACTGGAAGCCGACCCCAATATAGTTGGGAAAAGGCTAGGCAGATTGAGGCAGATTGAATAATAGTAAAAAAAATACTCTTTGGTAAAGTTACTGTAGTAGGTATCATATGCACTTTTCGGATCGGACAGGGTTTTTTTTTTACATATTTTCACTTCCTATTTTTTACTTCAACATTGTCTTATTTCGAAAAAAAAAACTTGCGGTCGGAGGACCCCCGTTAGGCACGAAGTTCCTTCTCACGTATGATTTAAAACCGAAACAAATGTTTGCAGCCACGATTTTTGATTTACATTTTGACTTCACTATCGACTTAAGCACCCTCAAAAAGTATGAAAACGATACCCATGATAAAAACTTAAAAATTATCACAGTCACCATCATGGATTTACATTTTAATGTCATTATGGGCCTTAGCACCCTCGAAAACTATGATAATGACACCCATGACGAAAAATTTGAAAATCTTCGCAGCCGCCATGTTGGATTTTTATTATGACTTCACTATCGGCTTTAGCAACCTTGTAAACTATAGAAACGATACCCATGAAGAAAATATTGAAAATTTTCGCAGCCGCCATCTTGGATTTACATTTTGACCTCACAATCGGCTTTAGCACCCTTGTGAACTATGAAAACGACACCCATGACGAAAAATGTGATTTTTTTTTAAATTTTCATTTTGACCAAATTCACACTTTCTTTCTCTCTCTTTGAATTAGAAGAAGACAGTCGCAAGCGCCTTTTCGCGTGACGTTTTCCGCCAGTGCACTCTTACCGCAAGCAACTTAAAGAACTTAGTTCCAAAAAATTTAATAAAACAGATTTTAAATATAACCTTATCAGATGATTTGCAATTTTAAGGTTTTATGTGTATCCGAACGTTTTAGTGTTTGTTCCTTTTTTGGGCCTACTACTCGTAGGTAGGCACTGACCTCCATAGATACAAGTACGCTGGACTTACGATACCCTATGAAATGACAGCTCTTTATTGTGCCTATTTGAAGCGCCCCCAATGCGTGGGAAGAGAACTAAATCTGACGTAACTTGCAAATAGCCGCTGTCTCGTTTGAATTGTCTCCCGTGTTTTTAGAGTGTTTTTGGAGGTTTAACGCTATTAAGCTTCTTTGTTGTGTCGTAATGATTTAGTTGATACATAAATAACTGGTGATCATTCATAGGTCAACTATGAAAGAGTGTTTGTTATGCAAAACTCGTTACCAGAAAGGAAGTGGGGTTACATTCCACAAGTAAGTGAATTTACGGCTAATATTCAACAAATTATAATTCTATTGTTATTATTAGATATTTAAAAATCTGTCACTTATCTTATTATACGTAATAAAAATATATTTGTCTTTGTATAACCGGTTTTTTATAAACCACGTAATTTAATAGTGCTGTAAAAGTTACCGGTCGATAAAAGTTATCGATATTTTTCCTAACGATATCTATTTACTTTCAAGAACGGAAATCGCTGATGACCAATTTTTATTATCAAATACATATAATTTTAAAATAATTCACAGGTTTCCGACTGACAAAAGAAGACTGAAATTATGGCTAAAAAACATTGAAAAGCCTAGTTGGCGTCCGAAAAAATATGATTACATCTGTTCAAAGCACTTCTCCGATGACTGTTTTATTAAACATAACTCATTTTATTTTCTATAAATACCTTACCTATTCCACTCCATCCCAAGAAACCCTCATTTCTATTTAAAAAGCGTTCCCTATTTTTTTTTGGATTTAGCTAGTCACATACTAAGTACCCCCTTAGTCTGGCTTAGGATTATCCTAAGACTAGCAGTCTGCCCCAACTTCTCCCGTGGTACATACATAGCCTATGTCACTCAGGGATAACGTACCAATCCAACGGTGAAAGAACATGAAATCGGTCTAGCAGTTCCTGAAATTTGCGCGTTCAACCAAACAAACTCATCAGCTTTATTATATTAGTATAAACAACCCGTCCGAAATATCTGTATCTGTCGGACATAACATAGAAATAGTATTACCTGATGGTCGGAAAAGCCTTTTATCGATGTATTTTATCTTACTGTCCCATCCCTATTATTAGTTCCGTTCCCACCCACTTCTGCAATCAGCGCCAAAATGGCGAAAATCAAATCGCCCCACTATAGCTCGGCTTATCATAGGTCCAGCGTACTTGTATATATGGAGGTCAGTGTAGGTAGGTAATAGGTCATTTTGAAATCGAACTTCGAATCGACTTGTTTCCATCTCTCGCTTTTTTCGTATCGAATTGAAAGTGACAAAACTAAGTGAAGTTCAAATCTTTAGAATTTTGTGAGTAGACCCATCACTGTCCTCGGCATTTAAAAAAAAAAGTTAATTTGTCTCACGCTCGCAGCAAAATCGAATTTTGCTCACTGTCTTTAGACAGCAAAACATGCTTGTTTGAGGTGCTGAGGTGAAAACGTAATTTATTCAACAAAAATCCACAGAACTCGCCTTGAAAATGAATTTTGTTTTATTAAGGTACTTAAAAATATGAGGAGTTAAAGAAGGAAGAACTTCTATCCAGCATATATCAATAATAAGAATACAACCTTTGACAACATTCTCCGAGATAAATCGAAATTGCTGTACTGGTCGCCTCATAAATGTCCTAGCGTGATGTTAAATAGCCTATAGTTCCTCGAGAATTGGGTTATCAAGTGCAAAAAGAACTTGTGGCTACTAACAGGCGCACAATGAAATGAAATTGTTTATTCTGTAAATAGGATATTGGAATCACTTTTACACGTCAACATAAAAAAAATATTAAAAATTAGCTAGATGAGTTTGACGTATGACGTTTCCTATCTGACTACTCTGAGAAGAAAGGCCGAAACAAACTCAGAGGTCACAGTCTCTTTTAAAGTCTAGACATAATCTTGGTCAGGCCGGAGGACCGTGTAGATTAGTCTGAAATGGTCATTTGAGAAAAGAACCAGCAACACAGATTTGAGTGGACCTGTCCTGTCAGTGCAAGCATTTGTCAGTAATCGTGGAGCTCAACTCAGGTCGATCCATCAGGTTAAGCTACGCTTGCCGCTGTTGGTCCGTAGATGGGTGACCATACGAGGGCGACACTGAAAGTTTTTAGAATTGGCCACTTGTAAACGATATAATAAAAAAATAAGTTAAAATTTTAAAAATGGAACTGTCATTTGTGTATGTATTTTATTCATTTGTCATTGGTTTACGATTTGGCGGCAAATTGAAAAAGTAAAGTAAAAATCATTTATTTGCCTGAAATATGGTGGGCACACAAGATGTTAATAGTTATTTGTTATACAAGAGTGCAAAGTTGCGTTTTAACCGCGTGTTCAATTTTGATGACCGAGCAAGCGAAGGATTCTAAAATTGAATCACGAGCGCAGCGAGTGATTCAAAATTAGAATCCTGAGCGTTAGCGAGGGAATCAAAAGAGCACGAGGTGAAAAATCTTTGCACTCGAGTGCAACACGTAACTTTTCATTCCACCTCAGCGAGGAAATGACTAAATGCAAAAAAAAAACGTTTACAATCACAAGATAGGTACACTTTTATTTCAGTTTAGGTATTAATTACTACATTATGACAGGTAAGTATTACAGAATAATCTTTAAATTATAACAAAATAATACTAAGGTATAATTAAGAAAATTTTAAAGTAACGTTGCT
This sequence comes from Xanthia togata, assembly GCA_963853775.1. Lineage (NCBI taxonomy): Eukaryota > Metazoa > Arthropoda > Insecta > Lepidoptera > Noctuidae > Xanthia > Xanthia togata. Next base: position 11,222,151 of record OY970805.1, read on the forward strand.
ACAGTTATTTAAATTGAGTGTAATATTTTTGTTTGGTACTGTAATATTGGTGTTAGTCACTTGTGTACTGTTTTTCGGTAAACTATCTGTCATACTTAATAGTTGTACCGATTCATCGGATTCCCTTGGCGTGAATGTTGGAGAGAGAGGGAGATGGTTAGGTGTTTCATAACGGCTTATTTTTGATGTAGAAGGGCCAGTACAAGGATCCGATTGAGGCTCTTTCAGTGTAATGGCTCCTACGATGCCTTCACATATTTTAGACTTATTTTGGATGGAATCCTCTATGTATCCCTCTACAACTGCATTGGACTTCCAGCCTCCGTGGCGCTTAAGGGACAGCAGATCAGCTCCGGAATCAGCCAAAAGTGTGGCTGAAGTTCGTCGGAAACAATGACCCGTGTACAACAGGGGTTCTGGAAGTTCAAGAAATGTTGCTATTTCTCGTGGGATACTGCCAATTTTATTAGTACCCATAGGCTGTCTAACACACTTTCCATTGCGATACTGTAGAAAAAATCGATTGATTGGAGTGTTAGGCGGGCGTAAGGCTTGATATTTCTCAACAATCGTTACGTATTCCTTGCGAATGACGAAGTTGCGGTCTCTTTTTGTCTTTGTATTAGGTAAATTAATTAATAGTAAGTCATCTGAATGTTTCTCAATGTTTTTGACATTAAGTTGTGTTAGTTCATTAGTTCGACATGCTCCGTTTATTCCAATAATAAGAACAACCTGTAACGTAAAGAGTATTGTAGTAGATAAATGAATAAAATTGATATGAACGCATAATTATGCCTATCAACATCTACTAAGTATACTATTTAATTGAGATTAATATACTTAAGTAGATACTGAATGTGCAACTGACTTACTTTTGCCGCCAAATATACGGAATCGGGTGCTTCGTTAAGAAACTTTTCAATATCAGATACTGTGAAAACCTTCGATTTTTTTGGTTGATGACCAGATGAGGCTCTTTTTAAAAATGCCACTAATTTAGGATAGGTATCGATATGTTTGTCTTTTTTCATCTTTATTGTTGCTTTTAGCATCGAATACGTACTCCATAGAGTGCTTGCTTTCTTGTTCTCGGATAATTCTATAAAATATGCCAGCAAAACGTTTTCTGAGAAAGTTTTGGCTCCTTTTGCTAGTCGCCACGTGTTGAACATATCGTACTGTTTTAAATACTTCTCGCGTGATTGTTGAGGGAGAAAGCTCATTTGCGCATTATTAACAGTTTCAGTCAATTCTGTTGGCGTCAAGCAAACTTCCTCGTCGCTAGAATCACTCATTTTAGTTTTTTCACTTGTTTTCAAGTTTCTTGTTTTTAATATACCTAAGGTTTAACAATGACGTGAAAAAATGCCGCGTAAAGAACCGCGTACAAAGCAAATTGAAAAAAGAACACCAAGAAGGTTCCGAGTCTGAGTTTTTAACAAATTAAAAAAAAGTTGTATGATATATTCGGCACCATAGAGGTAGCAGTAAATAGGTTTAATGTTTTTTTTAATTCACAAACTTAGTGCACACGATGTTCTAAATTCAATTTACTTTATCCTCTAGAGAATAAAAACGGCTTTTCCACTCAGATACTGAAGATTAAAAATACTCTTTCCGAGATGGTGGGATGAAAATTATATTATAGCGCAGGACATATTTCACCTTCATTACGGGCATGCAAAATTATAGTTACATAGGTATAGTTATTACAATTATTAGAACTATTAGAATTATTACAATTTATAAGAAAATTTGAATTACAATTATTAGAATTACAGTGATTTCAATTACTTAAATTATTATTAAAGGCAAAGTCACAGGAAATAAAAGCAAGAATCTTAGCGGAAACCAAATCGGCATGTGCTTTTATTCAAAAAATCTTTAACAGTGTAGAAGCTCTCCTGTATTAACCATTTTCGCAAGGCACAACAGAACCTTTTATATAGCAGATCGGTCATTCCTTTGGGCAGAGAGTTATATATTAGAGGTGCCAACTTAGGCACAGGCATTTTTAGGGGCAGGTGGTTAATTTTTCGTTTAAATGTATTGTCGTTTGTGGTGAAAAGATGACTGTGGTATTTAACAAATTTAGCTACTTCATAAATGTATATGCAGGGGACAGTTAGTAGATTCTTAGATTTAAAGATCGGTTTACATGATTCCGACCAATCCATGTCATACAGTGCCCTAATGCATTTTTTCTGTGCTATGAACACCCTCGTGATGTCACAAGAATTTCCCCAGACAACTATGCCATACCGTATAATGGAGCATATGTAAGCGTGATATACAATAATAGAAGTATCGCTTGTCACGTCTTTTACCTTTCGAAGTGCAAAAACAAACTTGTTTATTTTTATGCATAAACTATTAATATGTTCTTTCCATGAAAGATGTGTATCGAGAGTAATGCCTAAGAATTTTGCGCTGTTTATCTGTTGTATAAGTGAATTATTATAACTAATATTTATTTCGATGTTTTTACTCTTATAGATTTTGAAGTTAATTAGTTTCGTTTTCTCTATGTTTATTTTTAATTTATTTGTATCTAACCATTGAGTAACATCTTCTAGCGTCTTATATATTTCCGTTTCATATGTATCAATATTTTTACATTCCATAATAACAGTTGTGTCATCTGCGAACAAGACACAATCATGTGTGAGTGCACTCGGAAGGTCATTGACGTAAATAAGAAATAACAGAGGCCCTACGAGGCTACCCTGTGGAACCCCAGAATAGTTAATCCTTTGTTTTGAGTCAAACTTAACTACATTATTTGTTCCAGTATCAAATTTAGTAATCCTAGTGAATTGTTTCCTGTTTTGCAAATAGGACTGAAACCATAACAAGGAAGACCCCCTTATTCCACATTTGTCAAGTTTCGAGATGAGCATCGAATGATCAACGAAATCGAATGCTTTACTGAGGTCTAATAGTAGAGCTGACGTTGGGATTTTATGGTTGATATTATTAATGATGCGGTTTATTAAGGTGAAGGTAGCTAATTGCGTTGACCTATATTTCCTGAAACCAAATGGTTCCGGTGCCAAAATGTCATATTTATCCAGGAAGTTAACTATTCTTTTGAGCATTATTTTTTCAAAGATCTTAGATAGGACCGGAGTTAAAGCAATAGGTCTAAAATTGTTTTTATCTAATTTTGACCCTTTCTTATGTAGTGGCTTCATTATCGATAGCTTAAGTTTGACCGGAAAACATCCTTGTTCAAAAGATAGATTTATGATGTGAGCCAAAGGTTCCGATATAAATACGGCAATACGTTTCAGTAAGTCAGAATTAATTTCGTCATACCCTGCTGACTTAGAATTTTTCAATGAATTTATTGTGTTGAAAACTTCATTTGCATCTGTGGGTTTAAAAAAAATACTAGAATCGTTTCTTTTCAAATTGGATGTGCGATGCTCAGACCCATTATTGACAGAGGCAGAACTATTAGAATTTTGAACTACATCAATGAAAAAATTATTCAATATGTTTGCTATGTCAGATCCAGATGTAACTGTAATTCCGCTGTCGACAATATTGTCAATAAATGTACTAGTCCTAGGTACAGTACCATTAACATAGCGTTTAACTACGTCCCAAGTTGCTTTCCCTTTGTTGCGAGAGTTAGTTATGTACCTTTGGTTACAAAGCGACTGAGTGCTATTTATACATTTCCTTAACAATTTGGAATATTTTATATACTCTAATTTATTATTATTGCTCCTATTTAAGTAGTAGTTGTATCTTAGCGTTCTTTTGGTTCTACAACTGATTTTAAGACCTTTCGTTATCCAAGAAATTCTGCCAGCTCTAAAACAATTTCTTCGTCTTATTATGGGAAAGCAAAGTTTAAAGAATAACGTTAATTCTTCGTGAAATTCATTGAACGCCTCATTTGTATCTAATCTAATTCAATTGTTTGTGCTGTGTCGTGATCCGAGAGACAGAAGCTGTGTGTCCTACCTATTACTCTTGGAATGTTACTAAGGATGTTGTCGATACATTTATTTATTCGTGTTGATTCCTGGATATGACACTGGAGTCCGTAATTGGATATAAGTTCTAGGAATTGAGTACTTGCGGTATCGCGAGCCAGTATTTTAATATTAAAATCGCCGCAAACAATTAATTTACGTTGTTTGTGGCGTAGTTTAGATAGAACTTCATTCATTTTGTTAAAAAATACATTTATATTGGAATTAGGAGTTCTATAAATACAAATAATATTTAGTTTTATTTGAGGAATTTCTATGCCACAGATTTCAAAATGTTTTTCAACACACAGTTTATTAATATCATGCAGTTCCACGCCTTTGAAGTCATTTCGTAACAAGATACAAGAACCCCCTCTCCGTTGCAATTGCCGGGAAAAACTGGTAGACACATGAAAATTATTAATTGTTAAAAATTGCTCCTCACCTTTAATTATAAAATGTTCATTGAGACATACGGCAATAACACGTTTATTTGATTCATGTAGTACATTGAGGGCTAATTCTAGATTGTCCATTTTATTAAGTGCGCCTGCGATATTTTGGTGCATAATACTACACAATGAGGTACTATTGCGCTTACTTCCGAAAAAACTGATCTTTGTCCTTATTAGATAGTACGGAAGAATTATTATTTACGGGATAATTATTATTTGTGATCGCTGAGAAATAAAAGGGTATTGTGCCTTTACGAGGTATAAGTTTAGATGGCAAAACCGTAGTGGAAAGACTCTTGAAGTCTTGTAAAATATAGTGCTTTAAGGAATTAAAATGTTTGTCATGCCATGTCTATTTAGTACTCCACTTCGCTTATAAAACATTGTGTTGTCGTATTTTAGATTTAAATTTGAATCAAACAATATTGCATAATTATGTTTACAAATGTCTTGGTATAATAAGGTATTAAAAGTCTCAACTCTTGAGTTAAAAATGTTGTTATAACCATTAAATTTAAATTTATAGGTAGGTAAACATAATATTAAGATAGTGTAGTTAATTGACATTAAAGTTTCGCGTATACTTATAACTAGATCATAATAATTTACAGTTTCCTCAAAGTCATGTTCTCCTATAAAAATCAAACAGTAGTCTTGTTTATTGAAGTTAACTAGCTTGTTTTTAAGATTATCGAGTAGCTATTTAGTTCCACAGTTTGTTGAGATATAATGGCATACATAATAACACGGAAACGTATTTAGCGCCAAGGTGAGAATATTATTTACTTTGTTGCTACTAATAATACAAAGTTTTTGACTTGGACGATTTAAAACTAATGTCTGACCGGCATCAAATGGGGCGTGTGCGAGTACCTCTGGTTGTAGAACGTGCGAAGACGTGCCACAATTAACATTCTCCCGTAAAGTGTCGGTTGATGTACTCGTAGCGCCATCCATTGACGGGGCGCATGTTAACGTATTCTGTCCAAGATCGATCAAACTCGTGTTGTCTTCGTCATCGAATGTCAGCCTCAAGTTTCTTGACATTCGCTTTCTTGTCGTTATCGATTTCGTCCTGGGTTCTGAACAAATTCTATGAAATGTTTGTGTTTTAAGTTTTTGTTTGATTAGAGCGTCTTTTAGCGACAAGTTCTCCTCACTAAGTTTTACTATTTCTAAATGTGCACTTTCTAGTTCGTTTCTAAGCTGTAATAATTATTTTTCCAAGTCTTCTTTATCACTATCATATCCAGTAGACAGGTCTAGAACTAAAGGTTATATGAGTAATCCCACGGAGTAATCCTATTACAATGAAAATGGTATCATTTTGAAGCCCTTTAAATTCTCCAGGACCATTGTTTTTATTTTTTCGGTATCTCTTTTCTATTTTGAGAAAGTAAAGTTTCTTTGAAAAAAGTCCCAAAAGACTTATTTATTAAACAGGGTGTAAAATACTAGTATCGACTTACCTGTATATACCTGTCAACCCATACTCGTAGTTATGCCAGGAAAAAAAGATACAACCCAACGTTTTTATATTCTGTAAGGGCCCATACTTTCGAATAATAACAGGCTCATTAACTACCTACGTAAATACGACTTACTGTCGCCTTCACAATTTGGGTTCAGACAAGGTGTATCAACCGAGGATGCAGTAACCGCTCTAACATCGCTAGTAGCTGATACTATGGATAGTGGCAACAAATGTGTTACTGTCTTCTTAGACCTAAAAAAAGCGTTTGACACCGTCTCTGTTCCAACCCTGGTGAGTAAATTAGAAAAATACGGAATAAGAGGAACTCCGCTATCTCTTATATTAAACTATCTATGTGATAGGAGGCAGTGCGTTAGGATTGGAAAGTATACCAGTGACTACGCGGAGGTAACTTACGGCGTACCGCAAGGAAGCGTATTAGGTCCAACGTTGTTTTTAATATATATCAACGATCTCTGCTATTTAAAAATAAAAAACGCCTAAATTTTCTCTTATGCCGATGATACGGCTATCGTCTTTTCTGGTGTCTCTTGGGAAGATCTTGAGTACACAGCTGAAATAGGCATGGCAATGATAGCCAAATGGTTGAAAAAAAAATTGCTTACCTTGAATACAGCTAAAACTAATTTCATGTGTTTCAGTATGAGTGCACGAACTGAACCGACGGATGATTTTAAAATTAAAATTCACGATTGTGAGGACTTCAAGAATAGAAATTGTAATTGCCCAAAAATAAATAAAGTAAAACAAACCAAATATTTAGGAGTAGTAGTAGACCAGAGACTATCTTGGTATCCCCATATCGAACAGGTTGCTAACAGGGTTAGAAAACTGTGTTGGTTATTTAGTTCACTAAGACATATTGTGGCAAAAAGTATAATTAGTCGTAATAACACTTCTAGAAATATCCTTAATGAGATATACGTCGCTTTGGCTCAGTCTGTGTTGGTATACTGTATTCCTAACTGGGGAGGGGCAGCAAAAACTAAATTCTTAGAAGTAGAGCGTGCACAACGTGCCCTGATAAAAACTATGTATTTTAGGAAAATTAGATATCCAACAGATAGTCTTTATAAATTAAGCGATTTACTCTCAGTTAGAAAACTATACATAGTTCAAACTATATTAAAGAAACACAAGACTCTACCTTACGATGCATCTAAACTAGGAAAGCGAAGAAAACATGCTATTGCAGAAGTCCCCCAAACAAAAACTATGGTTGCCTCCATGCAATTTAATACACGATCTGTAAGGTTATATAATAGAATAAATAAAGAAATATGTATATATAAAAACCAATATTATGAATGCAAAAAAAATATACTGAAATGGATCAAACCACTTACTTATAACGAAACGGAAGAGCTCTTGAAACCCACGATATAACCTATACTCTCACACAGGCACACATACACACAACACACACACATACTCGCACACATGCACCCTCACACTCACACACATTCACTCACACACACAAACTATGCTTATATGCCAGGCTTGTCTACTTACCTATGTTAAATATGTTATTAGTATTTTCTTACTTTTGTTATGGAAGAGCGGAGTCTTCTAATACAGGCATTGTTTGCAAAAGGAAGGAAGGCTCCAATCACAAACTAATTGTTGTAATCTTGTGGAAGAAATAAAAAAAAATGTTTTTTTTTTTATTTGAATTTGAATGATATTAAATTTATTCGTTAAACAAATGATTTCAATTTTTTAAAAGAATTCATTTTTGAATATTTATTAATAGTCTGGCCAGGAATTTTTTAGCCAACCCACTCGCGATATATTTTTTAACATACTAAATTTGATATTAAATTCTTTTCATCCATAAAACGTATGGATGCAGGTCGTTCATACATTGGATCTTTCGGATCTCAGGTTATAACGCATCATTTGAACCAAAAGATGAAATGAATATGGTATCAAAACTTTTGATACCATGTTCATTTCACTATTTAATCATTAACGACACTATCCCCAGCCACACCTTTCTTCAAAACGGGTGGTTTTGTCCCAGTATAATATGTCTTTGTAGCCATGCTGTTAAAAATACAAGTTTAGGATAAGTAGATTATAGGAATCTACTACGCTTTGGAGTGGAAATCGCTTCATGTTTCTGACTGACCACTATTTCTGACTGTAAATCCAAGAAGGCGGCAATTTTTTTTTTAAATTTTATGTCTTGTGTGTCGTTTTCATAGTTTTCGAGGGTGCTAAAATCAATAGTGAGGTCAAAATGTAAATGTGAAACTGTAGGTCAGTTTGAAAAGAACATGGACAGTCACAATCAAAACCAAAATATTTAATTTCACGTAAACCTACATGGGCACTTATGAAACGTCAGAAGCTTGGTGCACGATTCCAATTGGTTGTTTCATATGGAGAACGACATGAAACTCCGGGGTTAGGGAATTATACAGGGAAAGAAGGATAAATAAAAAAAACATGATTTTTCCAACCACCAAGTGGTGATTTTAATAAACCCGTTTATAGTTAGCAATTAAAACTTCTTTTATGAAAATCCTATCCCTTTCACTTGGTAAGGCGTGTATTCGGCGCATTAACTCATCATACATCGTACGTTCGCACTGTTCATACAATTGAGGTAGGTGTAGTTCGTCATACAGCTGCTTGATTCGCTTCACATGCTCTGGGACTTCGCTACCGTAGTGTTCTTTGAAGACAGCACGTTGTGCGTCGTTGCAGTGCTGCAGCGCTGTTACGGCCACCCAGGTACATTTTCCTTCTTGGATATCTCTGCCTGCCTTTCCTGTGACGATTTCGTCACCATAAACATCCAGGTAATTGTCCTTTAAACAGAAACAATATATTATGTCTTTTGATGAAACAGACCTATGGGATTTTAAACTCCTGATTTCTATATCTGAATTGTCATGAATACTAAGGTTTGACCATATTGAAACCTTTGGGTTGAAGATGTACAGACGCCAGCAGGTCAACCTACCCGAAACTGTCAATTTTTCCCAATCAACTTTGAACCTTATGCTGTAGTATTAAAGTTGAAATATATTAAAGAAATTTGACAGATTGAAGTAGGTGTAGTTCGTCATAAAGCTGCTGACTTCTGTACAACCATAAATCTGACGGAATCTGTAGGGAAATTTGGGGATTAAAATAGGTAAGTATATTCTTATGCACGTAGTATGTAAGGATCCTTAGCAAGTGTCATTCTATAGTTTCTGCCTACCCACAAGGGCAGATAGCGTGAGTTTAACGATGCAGGTATATTATTATATGACTTTATTCTTACCTGACACTGCTTCAATCTTCCAAAGTCCATACAAATATTATTTAATTCTGTAGTAGCTTTTTCTTTTCCATTCTTAACTAAAAGCAGGGCTGCAAATAGAGGCAATCCTAAAGAGTGGTAGGATGTCTTGTGAGTAGCAATAATGTTATAATGTTCCAAGATGAATACATCAAGATTGTTCTTATGTTTGTTGTGACTTGACGTAATGTCGAGGTATTGTCCCATCGCCGCTCTGCAAAGTCCCTTCAAAAATAAATAATTGGCGTTTCTTTAAGTTAGTTACGGAATAACTTTGACATTGATGCTTAAAATTGGAAATAAATTGCAACATGAACAATGAATTTTAGGATCATCATCTGCCTAAAACTAGTATTAGCTATCTTAAAGTTGGATTCATCCTAAATTAGGGTTCGCAGTCCCAAAGTAGGGTTTGACATTCTAAAATAGGATTCGCAGTCTCAAAGTAAGTTTTTATGGGTAAATGAGTAAGGCCCGTAGTACAGAACCTCACTCAAGACTCAAGCATTACTTAAAACTGCTTGAGTTTTGAGTGAGGTTCTGTAATACGGGACTAAAACATTGAAAGAAATAAACATACATTATGAAAAATTATAAGAAAGAAAAATTAATAATGCCAAAAGGGTCCCAGCTCAGCATAATGTCAGATGACAACACAAAGTGTATCTGACGCTGATTTTCAGCTGCAAACCCACGAGTGCCATATGCTAGAATAATAAACAGAGGGAAGTGTGTGTCCGTTTTAATAAATTAAAAGAATAAATTAAAGTTAATATAGCCTAAGATAGGATAATATAAAAAGCTCACAAAATCAAATAAAATGTTGTGACATACTCGAGTGTGTGTGGTGTGTTGTGATTAATGAGAAACTAAAATAAATACCCATTATCTATGTCATAATAACTACAATAAAATAATATATCTATCATCCTATTAATATAAAGTATTTTGCCTTGAAGGTACCTTCAAGGCAAAATACTTTCTTCAATTAAATCGTGTGACTGCGTTGTTCTTCTAATCTATGAAACAGAACGGATTTTGATGCGGTTCTTATTATCATTTGAAGTTTAAGACAATAATAATTGACAAATAAAAAAAATAAAACTGTTTTGATAAAATTGGCAACTTTGTTAAAAATTAACGTTGACGTTATGAGGTCGACCGGTGCAGCATATATATTTAAAAATAAAAATACAATAATTCATTGTAATTGCATAGTACAGGATGTCTCAAAAGTAGTTGTCCAAAGGCCACACCTACCTCATTAAAAAGCTTTATCAAGTCTGTGTAGAAAGGAGTTTTGTCGAAGTATATTTCCAGTACTTGCATCATAGATTGATAAATCAGTGTGCCGTCGTTGATCGCACATAAACCGATATTAGTCTGTTGGTGCCAACACGGCTTGCCCCGCCGCATTGTTGCACCATCCATCATGTCATCCATTAATAGCAGATATGCCTGTAACTGTTGTAAGTAGATTTACATAATAGCTTGATTTTAATGACCTAACAAGAGATTTCAAACAAAATCTTACTCTAGCAGTTCATAATCTTAGCCCGAAGTCACCTTTTTATGCCCGTGATACAAGAGGCTAGTTTTTCAAGACAAGATAGTTAGATAGTGTTAGCAAGCTAGTAACTCTCGCTTCGTGTATACAGACCTAGCTTCATTTCTAGGTTTGTGAGCTAGTGAGAAAGCTAGTAAACGAGCTAGGATAGTTTATTATAATGTGGTTCTTTCTATTAGGGTACGGAACCCTAAAAAAAGAACCCCATTTCAAAAGGTAAGAACGGAACTCATATGGATCACTCGTGTGTCTGTCTGTCTGTCTATCCGTCTGTCACAGCCAATTTGCTCCGAATCTAATGAACCGGTTAAATTGAAATTTGGTACATGTATTTCTGTGACCCAAATACGGACGTGTAACGTAAACGTGAAATTTTAGTCACTTTTGGGGGACAAATAAGAAAATAAAATAAAAAAGTTTTTAGTCTGCATCGTGTGACTAGAGAATACATCCAGAGCATGTTTTTCAATCCCGGGATTACGGGAATTTTGGTGTATGATACACCAAAATTCCCGGGATCACGGGGCTCAAATGAAATAAACTTAAGTAATTTCTTAAAAAAATGTTTTTAAGAGTATTGAAGTATTCCGAACGCGGAAGTCCCTTCTAGATAAGTTCTTGTAAGGTCTGGAAGTAACAGGCACCGACACTTGTACAATAAGTTATAGTTCGCTCACTTGAAGTAGTTAGAGTTAGTTTAGGTGAGTTGACGGAAACCACGGATTCTAGTAACACTCAAAAGTTTATTAAGTAGCCCAATTTAAAAGTAAAGATTGGATGCTAATCCACAGTGCTCGCGATAGTAGTAATTTGTCAATTTACTTAAAAATATGTATTATAAGTGAATAAAGTAAGTAGGTTGCTGCGTATGCAGTTTAATAAATTGTACGTTAACCGTACATGCTCCCGAGGGCAGAAGCTTGATGAGCATCCAGTACATAAAGTAATAAAATATAAAAGAAAAGTACAAAAAAGCATATTAAAAAGGAAATAAAAGAATATTAAATAAAAATAAGGAATTAAACATCAAGTATTTCAAGTCTTTATCAAGATATCAGCATTCATTTGACACTTCCTCGAAGCGAAATTGTTTTTTCGGCCTCACATCGCTTAAGTCTTTAGTATAACTCTCCGCTCATGTCGAGTTGGACGAGGTTGTCGAATTACGTATTTCAGGCATTTTGATGTCCACGTGATTGTCTATACCTTCGTTAGGTTGCTGTTGCTTCGTAGTTTTCTTAAACCACCGTCTCTTTATGAAGATGTAGAGAACAAACGAAGCAGATCCTCCCAACAGCAAAAAAGTCACAGAGTAGAGGTAAACGTCATGATTTGAAATTTCCGACATCTGCGGTAGGTTTTAATTTTCTTTCTGGCGAGCTAGTTGGTTTTCATTATTTTGAATATTTGTTGCGGATGCTTCCGGTTCTGTCATATTCAGATGTGCGTTTTTCCAACTTATTTCGAATAAATTGTTGATGGTTGAGTTAATAATGGGTACTTCAATATCCGCTCTCATGTAGAAGTTGCTCCTTTGACATGGATTATTTCGTATATTTCACGGAAATCATTTTCTATGTCTTTTACGGGTAGAGCAGGCTCTGAGGTAGTTTTCCCGAAATTATATTTAGTTGCTCTGTAACTTGAGAGGTCGGGAACAAGTGAGTATCCAGATGGCCTCGGTGGGTGTTGGTTATTGCGTTCATTAGCATTTCCTGAACTCTATGTAGATCGTTCAAAATTAAAGTTGATGATACAGCTGCAGAATTCACATAGTTTATTGAGTCTTTTTCACATTGTATTGCGCTCTGTTCTCAATTTTTGTGATAACGCTGCAAGTCTGGTTCATGTAACTTTGGATTGTGTTAAATTGTTTGTGCATGAACTCTGTGTTGCTTTTTATTACGTTGTTTTCAGCTTCTATTGTCAATGTTTGATTTTTCATCAATTGTAGCAGGTAGTTGTCGTTATTTTGTAGGTTTTGAATGTCCTTCTCGTACTTTTGTGCGAAGTCTACATCCAGGACGCCGAATAGTGTACTAGCTAGTTTTCCAACTCCGTCAAAGTACCCTCGTTTTTGTCTTGAATGCTGAGAAAGCAGCATGGAGTTGTAGTTTTCCAGGTGGCGCAGTTCATGACGTAGGTGGCTGACAACGGGTTCTCACGGCATGTACTCGTGCACTATTCTTTGGCATAGGCTATCAATTTGGTCAATGTAGATGTTGATGTTCTTTGCAGCGGGCCAGTACGACGTTAGGTTGTAATAGATCAGTAGCATCCATTCATCGTGTATGAGTTGTAGTTTCCCAGCTTTGTCAAAGTAGATCGGTTGGTTATTCAGTATGGATGTCAATTTATAGTTGCTTGGTAATGGTGACAGTTTGACAGCAGGTCGTTTTATCATTCCTGTCATTGTTTTGATAGTTACCACTCGTACTGGCAAAGACGGTTTAGTCTTTACCAGGGTGAGTTTCCATTACTCGTCCCATGGCCCATTTTCCAGGCGGTAAGCTTGTCTCCTTGATTAGTACTACAGCGTTAGTTTTAAGGTTTTGTGTTTCTTTGTTCCACTTGCATCGAGTATGTAATGTGCTTAACACGTTCGGTGCGGTATCGGGTTGATTATATCCGATGCTCATCTTTCCTCCGGTGCGGGGTAAAAATTACTGTGCCAACCGCTGGTGCGGGACAGATATATTTGGTCTCTCTATGAATATGAATGAGACGGGTAGTATTTTGGAACTGCCTCGTTAAATAGATGATATAGGTAAGAAAAAATCGCATCGGGTTCTTACGACCCGGTGCCGACAGAAGCAATTTTTTTTACGTCTAGTGCGTTTATCGGGTCTAAACGACCCGATGCCCGATGACCCGATAGCCGCACTAGATCACATGCTAGTTGAGCTAGTGACGTCCGTGTGTTTAGATGAGTTTTTATGCAAATGCAAACATGAAGCGATCCAGGAAAATGTTTTTTAAGTCATGTGAGGGTGAAAAGCCAACGAAAAATGAAGTAAGCGAAGGTTCTTCAAGACAAATAATATTGGGTAAGCCGTATATCCTATCTGATAATGTATATACTAGCCCGTGAACTGGTCACACATTACAAGTCATACAAACTGCAGCCATCAATCCCCAGCCACCAGACTCACCCACACTATCAACCGGTACAGCTCATTGTGAACGAATAAAGTAAATAAGTGGTTTGATAAACGTCCTGTTTTGATGATGACTACGTGTAAAAATCATGATACCTCACTGAAAGACACTGGAAAGAAACGAAGAAGGACAACTGAAGAAATCTTGAAGCCTGACTGTGTACTGACTTATAACAGTTATAAAAAAGGAATTGATTATAGCGATCAGATGTCTTCCTATTACTCCACACTTAATGTGGAGTAATAGGAAGACATCTCAGACAGACAGATCAGATGTCTTCCTATTACTCCACACTTAATGTGGAGTAATAGGAAGACATCTGATAGCTTGCTCTTAAGCGTGGTCTTAAATGGTACCGCAAAGTAATGTTCGAGTTGCTCCTTGGAACGGCAGTTATAAATGCCTTGATAGTGTGTAACCTACAAAATGAAAATAAATTGACCAAAAAAGAGTTTATTGAACTTAATACAAAAGTTCTCGAAGAAGTCACTGAGAAAGCAACCAATAATTCCGGAAATTGATTCAACATCAACTTTACCAACATCTACGATTATTCAGGATGTTACGATAAATTACGCCAAACACTAAGTAGCAAAGTAGCCGGCAATAAAGTTAAAAAGGTTAAAACCATGTGTAACGCATGTAAAAAGACGTTATGTCGAGAATGCTATAATGAAAATCATACGTCTAATACTCGTATTACGGTATAATTTACTTTTATTATGTAGGTATCAACAGATCTGAAATAGTTATTTGTGCAACAAGAGAGCAAAGTCGTTTTTTGCTGCGAGTGTTGATTTTGAATCACGAGCGTAGCGAGTGATTCTAGGTTAGAATCCTGAGCGCTGCGAGGGATTCAAAGACACGAGATGCAAATAACTTTGCTCTCGTGTAACACATACAACTTTTCACCTCAGCAGCGAGAACATACAACATGTAAAAAAAAAACCTGTCCGATCCGTGGGGTGTTGTTAGGTATCGTACTGTTAGCATATTTATGTGGAAATTTTCAGGAAAAAAGAAAAAATAATCCCTAATTTTTTTTTCAATGGTGCATTTGACCGAATTTTACATTTGGTGCGGGCGGCGGCCGTCGTTTAGCGGGTGTCTAAAAGTCATAAGTTATCAATTTTGCAATTTTTTTATGGATTTGGGGTAATTTTGGAACTAAAAATGTGAATTTTAAATACCAATAACTTTTTTTACTATAAATAATAATCAAAAAAATACTGATTTGTAATGTTACTGCAGTACCATAAGCCCATTTTCCCCAGATTTTCGGATCAGAAGAGGTTTTTTTTACACAATCTTCATCACCTCGTATTTTGCAGCCACCATCTTGGATTTATATTTTGACCTCACTATCGACTTTAGCACCCTCGAAAACTATGAAAATGACACCCATGACGAAAAATGTGAAAATTTTCGCAGCCGCCATCTTGGATTTTTATTTTGACTTCACTATCGGCTTAAGCAACCTTGAAAACCATAGAAACGATACCCATGAAGAAACATTTTAAAATTTTCGCAGAGGCCATCTTGGATTTACATTTTGACTTCACTATCGGTTTTAGCAACCTTGAAAACCATACAAACGATACCCATGAAGAAAAATTTGAAAATATTCGCAGCCGCCATCTTGGATTTTTATTTTGACTTCACTATCGGATTAAGCAACCTTGAAAACCATAGAAACGATACCCATGAATAAAAATTTGAAAATTTTTGCAGCGGCCATCTTGGATTTACATTTTGACTTCACTATCGGCTTTAGCAACCTTGAAAACCATAGAAACGATACCCATGAAGAAAAATTTGAAAATTTTCGCAGCCGCCATCTTGGATTTACATTTTGACCTCACGTTCGGCTTTGGCACCCTTGAAAACTATGTAAACGACACCCATTATGAAAAGTGTGAAAATTTTCGCATCCGCCATCTTGGATTTTCATTTCGACCAAATTCACACTTACCATCTCTCTCTTTCTCTTTGAATTAGAAGAAGACAGTCGCAAGCGCCTTTTCGCGTGACGATATCGGCCACTGCACTCTTACCGCAAGCCGCTTAAGAACTTCGTTCCAAAAATTAAATAAAACAGAATTTAAATAAAACCTTATCAGATGATTTGCAATGTATATCCGAACGTTTTGTTTGTTTCTTTTTTGGGCCTAGTAGGTATTTTAATTCGAATCGATTTGTTTCTATCTCTCGCTTTTTTCGTATCGAAGTGAAAGTGACAAAACTAATTGAAGTTCAAATCTTTAGAATTTTGTGAGTAGACCCAACACTGCTCTCGGCATTTAAAAAAAATAATTAAAAAGTTACTTTGTCTCACGCTCGCAGCAAAATCGAATTTTGCTCACTGTTTTTTGACAGCAAAACCTGCTTGTTTGAGGTGCTGAGGTGAAAAATATATTTTACTTTTACTAACCAGTGCGGAAAACGGGTCGTAAAGATCTGACAGGCAATTCCTTTATTTACAAACAAATGATTCAGTGCATCTACCTACGATTTCAGCCTTTTATTGAGTGTTTATTTGTCAACATATTGCTATAAAGGAATATGCTTTAATCATTATACCCATAAAGATAAGTCCTCTTAAACGGATGGAACTCGAACGGGTCTTTTCGACCCAGCAACGCACCAGGAACAAGTCGTGCTTCGGATATATTCAGTTGGTGCGGCATGGGGTCTATCCCCATGCCGCACCAACTGAAAGTCATCAAATTTGACTAACGCAGTGAGCGTGTTAAGTAATCGTTGGACCACGCCACCAGAACTGATTTTGCATGTGTTCCGTTAGTGGCCATCGTTTTCTCAAATCCATCTTTCTGTCGTCAGGATCCGGTTGAGGTAATGACAACGTAGCACTGCCGGTTAGAAAATGGCCTGGAGTAAAAGTATTGTAAAATTCTTCTGGATCTTCTGTTAGCGGGCACAGGGGCCTTGAGTTCATGCAAGCTTCGATTTTTGCTAGTAAGGTGGTGAATTCTTCCCAAGTAAGTTTATGTTCTCCTAAAACTCACCGCAGGTGATGCTTTAGTGATTTAACGGCTGCCTCGAATATTCCACCCGCACTAGGCCAGGCAGGGGCGTTGAAGTGCCACTGAACATCTAGTTTACCGATCTCGTCGGAGAACTCAGGAGAAAGAAGCCTTTTAAAGTTTATGAAATCCTCTTTCAGCACTTTGGATGCTCCAGTAAAGTGAGTGCCATTGACTGAGTACACGTGTGCAGACGTTCCGCGCCGAGCACAAATTCTTTGAAACGCCCCGCAATAAATGCTTCCGTGCTTAGTTCAGAAACTAATTCAATATGTACAGCTTTAGTAGCCATACCAACAAAAATGGCGATATAGGCTTTTGTGGTCTTCACTCCTCTGCCATTGTTAAGCTTCACGTCTACGTGACCAGTAAAGTCAACACCAGTGTGAGTAAATGGACGACTTGGTGTTATTCGTTGTTTCGGCAGATCAGCCATGAGTTGAGCGTTTACAGTAGAGTTGAAACGATGACATTTTACACAGCGGCGTATTTTTCCCATTACAGCCCGATTTCCAGATACTATCCAGTACCATTGCCGTAGGTAGGTCAGAGTGAGTCGAGCTCCGCCATGAAGTGTGTTTAGGTGTGCTTGTTCGATAAGTAGATCGGTGTAGCGAATGGATTTGGGTATAATTTCTGGATTTTTCATATTAGCAGGTAGAACAGAATGTTGAAGTCTTCCGCCCACGCGAATAATTCCCTGTTTATCCAGTAATGGTTTTAATTGATAAATACTGCTTTTAGGCGACACAGTTTGGTTTTGTCGTAATTGTTTGTATTCTTGCGCAAACTCGCTTTGTTGGACATATTTCAATATGTATTCTGCAGAGTATTTTAGCTCGTTTGCTGTCAAGTCTGTTATAGTGCTTGGTCGGCTATTTTTGCTTTAGCGATGTAAAATATCGCAATATACGTGCAGCAATTCTTGTTATTCGTGTCAAGGAACCGTGGCTATTTAACAGATTATAAACAAAGTTTTCAGTGTTGTAGGTTCATGCTCTGATGTTTTCAGGTTCGATTCTGAGCGCAACATTTGTAGTTAAATTGTAGTCTAAGTTACGAGGAGTTTCTGACTCTGCGAAGTCTCTTATAAACGTCGGTCCATCCCACCATCATTTGAATCCCACTAGTTTGTTCGGTAGCCTCTTGAAGCGCAGTCAGCAGGATTAAGTTCCGACCGTACGTAACACCATTGTTGAGGTGGAATTACGGCTTTTATCTTTTCCACTCTATTGGCTACGTATCTTTCCCATCTTGAGAGGTCTCCCTGAATCCGAGCTAGGACAACCTTAGAGTCACACCAGCTGTAGGTTGATAAGTTATGTTCTGTTAGTGATTTCTTCACCTTGTCCATGAGTTGAGATTAGAAGTAGTGCGCCGCATAGCTCGAGTCTAGGTAACGAAGTTTTTTGCATAATCGGAATCACCCTGGTCTGTGACACTAGCAACCCTGCTAGTGTCTAAGACTGGTGTTAAGGACTACCCAGTCCTGGGATTGCCCTTTTCGTCTATTGCTCGGCTGAATATGACTCAAGCGTATGCTTTCTCGCTTGCGTCGCAAAATCCATGTAGTTGTATAGTTTTCTGCGTACTGCCAATCCATCTGTTTATTTTAATGTTTTTGATAGAATGCAGGTCATTGTTTAGTTGCCACCATTAGTTTTGCAACTGTTTATGTAAGTCGGCAGCCCAGCTTATCTTAGTCACCCACACTCTTTGGAATAGTAATTTAGCTATAGATAATGCAATCCACGACGACGCGCCTCACTCCGCTCCGCTAATTGATCTTCATCCAAGTGTCGTAAAAGCTCAGGATCGTTGCTTGACCACTTGCGCAAATTCATTCCTCCTCCTTTTAGTAGTTCGATTATAGTCGTTTGGATTTCTCTTGCTTGCTCGATGGAATTGTGACCACTAATGAGGTCATCGACGTAGAAGTGATTTTGCAGTATTTCAGCGGCCTTGGGGTATTTGTGACCATCATCATAAGCTAGTTGTTTAAGTGTTCGCATCGCCAGCCAAGGAGCACTCTTTGTTCCGTATGTCAATGTTAGAAGTTGATATTCTTTTAAAATCTCTGTTGGTTGATTTCTTTATTTTTCAAATATTTTTTTGTAGGTGCTGATGTTCAGAATGACACCATATGGAACGGTACATTTTCTCTATGTCCGCTGTGTAGACGTATTTGTAGCCCCGCCATTGTAGTATTATGTCCTTTTGCAGGTTAGGGCCCTTTTCCATGACAACGTTAAGGCTACAACCACCCGTGGTTTTCTGTGAAGCTTTAAAAACTGCTATCAGTTTAGTTGTAGTTGAGTGTTCTCTTAGTACCCCATGATGCGGCAGGAAAACTTGACCTTTGGGGAGTGTCGTGTTTGAAAGCTTCATGTGACCCAATTCGATATATTCGCGAACAAAGTGTTTGTACATTGAAGCGAGTTTGGAATTTCTCTCAAATTAATTTTCCAGTTGCAAAAATTGCGAGATTGCAATAGATTTTGATTGTCCCAGTTTTTCTTCGTGGCCAGAGATCATTGGCATTTTAACAATATATTTTCCGTTGGAATCTCGTTCAGTGGTAGTTTTGTAGTAAGCTTCACACCAGTCATCTCTTGATGTATCTTCATCATTTTGGAGGATGTCTTCAGTTTCCCAAAATGCCTTTAAGTCATTTAGGTTGATTAGTGCTGCGTTACAGTTGAAGGTTTCTAGTTTCCCGCATAGTATCCAGCCTAAATGGGTCTGCTGGGCCATCGGCGTTTGAGTATCTCCCTTTATGACCCCTTCTAGAATACTAGAAGGAACAAGCGGATATTTACTCTGAGGTAAATTACCTCAGAGTAAATATCCGCTCCCAGCAGTAAGTATATGTTCCTTGATAAGTTAAAATCAGGAGCCGCTAGTGGTAAGCCTTGTAAATGAGGCCAGTTGCTTTTTTAGAAAGTTTCTTTCGGTTAGTTGTTCGTATTTTTTGCATTATGAGGGCGTTAGCGGGGAATGTCAAGTCGGTGCAGTGCGATTTACATTCCAAATCTAATCGTCCTTTACAATCTCCCGATATAGTTCCCGTAAGATCGTGGCGTTCAACCTTTTTCTAGGAAGTTTCAGTATTTGCGCCGCATTCTCTGTGATGAGGTTTACTTGTGACCCTTGGTCATGTAAAGCTCGCAGCGTTATAAAGTCTCCCATCGACTTCTTTACTTGAATTTCGACTGTGGTAAGTAAAATTTCCGTAATTTTCTTTTTTGATAATCTTGGTTCGAACTATGCGGATCAGCTGTTGTTGAAGGTCGATGCTCCCGTTGTTGGTAACGCTGATCCATATTGTTGTGATTCATGTAAGACCTCGGTGTTGGTTTTAGTGTTGTGTAATGTAATAATGTATGATGAGGTTTGTTGCACTCTTTGCAAGTTTTGTTTGACGCGCAATCGGTGTCACTATGCTTATACAGGCAGTTTTTGCAAATCTGCAGTTTCCTTACTGTGTCATTTCTTTGCCGCGTGTCCATGTCGATAAACTTTGGACATTGCATTAGCACATGGATAGAACTGCACAAAGGGAATTTACCGAATGACGTATGATATATTCTAGAGACTTCTTTTCTGTTGAATTCAGCTGATTTTGGCGAATTGTATCTCATTTTGTTGTTGTAAGCTGGTCTCTGTTGACTCGTAGCTTCTTTCTAGTAACCTCTAGCTAATTCCAGCGCCATGAATTTTGACTCCAGAAAGGCCAAAAATTCAACCAACTCCGGGACCTCATTTGGCTGTTCTAGCTCTCTTGTGTATTCAGTGAGATGTTGAGTCCAATTTCTGTCCCATCAAATACACGATAATCGGATCCAAGCTATTTAGACCGATGCACGATGGAATGCAGACCATGCATACACTCGTTGATTACGTCATGCATTTACTTCAAGATAGCGCCGTTAGCTTGGTGGATTGTCGGTAAATGCATCAAAGTATTAATTAAGTTCACAAATTGAAGTCTTCTGCTGTTTTATCGTTGAATGAGTATGTCCCAACAAGCCTCATAGTTTTCTCCGCCAATTAGATGTTGAACCAGTCGTTCAGGCTCCCCTTTTAGTTTGGATTTTAAATGCTACATTTTCTGCGACTTTGAGAAGTTCACATTGTTGTGGATGGTCTCCAGAAACATATGCTTGAACGTAATCCACTGACTGTAGTTTTCGGTGAATTCTGGTAATTGAATTCTTGTCCATATTTTCGAGTTTAGGGACCTTTTCAGTACGTCATATTGTCGTTCTTTACTGGCGAATAGTTCGCTGCATACTTTGTTTGACCTTTAACAGATTCTAGTTCCCAGTGTGACTTTTCTACGGTAACCCACTTGCTTTTCAGTTCGTTTAATTGATCTTCTTAATCTTCTTAATTTTCGACATTGCCTGCTCCAGTGCCTTTATGTGACACTCTTGGCGATCCAGTAGTTCTTTGGTCTTGGTATCTGTTCCCTGAGGATGCGGGATGATCACATCTCCTTGTTTCCCATCCACACCCAGCAGCCGCTGCAGTATGTCCAGTCTAGTAGTTTCGAAAAGATGCTTTGTTTTTTCATGAATGCTCTCAGTAAAATATTTAATTCCTTTATCCTCCCGTTCCAGAAGTAGAATGTGCCTGCTTGTGAAATCTTGCCAGAGATTTTCCAACGACACTAACCTTTGAGTTAAGTATTCTTTTCCTTTCCGAGTCACACTGGCCTTTTGGTAGTTCGAACAGAGACGCTTGATTGACTCGAAAATTTCATTCTGAAGAGTTATTTTGAGTTCATCCTGAGATTCTCGATTAGTTAATCGGAATAATAAGTTGCATAATATATTGTAGCCTCAGCAGAGGTAGGAGTAGCAGTAGTGATATAATAGTAGTAAGTATAAGTTAGTTCTAGTAGTTCACGGCTCCTCTAGTCGAAGGCTCGTCCAGCAGCTTTTTTTTATTTATTTTTATTTATCATGAGCTGTTTGTAAAAAAATCCTTAACTTAAGAACTATGCCCCGCAAAACGGTTTTCACAGTTTGTCTGTGGGAATAGAACAGAAAATTACTAATACAACTTATACACACAATGCAACTTATAGAACTACCTACTAACGTTCGATCGCCAAAATAATTCCTTATTCTAGGTACATCAAATTTACCAGCTGATACCATCCTAGTTGGTTATGGGTAACTAGCGAGGGACGCTCCCAACTGACATGACTGTTAACCAGAAGTAGGTATTTATGTTTTAAGCTGATAGGAATACATCTTTACATTTATTTTTAGTTTTCTTACTTACTATCAATTTAAAAAATCTAATTTGCTGTGCTTCTAATTTTTCTAAGTTACTTTTAAATGTGACACCATAACAGTCGAGGGCGTAACTTAATATTGGATCAACTAATTGTAGGTAAAGGCACATACGGGTATTACTTGGTACTTTAAAGCTTAGATGGTAGAATTTACCAAGTAATATTCTAAGTTTATCACACAGGTACTCAATGTGGTTTGCCCACGAAAAATTCTCGTCAACTTTTACCCCGAGATATGTTACACATTTTTCGCGTACAATTGGTTTACAATTGCAGTTAACATAATTTTTATGAATGCAGTTGAAGTTGGTTTCGGTAGTCACTGTGAATGTACTCAAGCTAGGTATGTGCGCCTTCTCAATCCAACTGGGGCGACCCTCTTCCGGGAGACCAGCTGAACCGATTCGCTACCATAACAAGAGAAACAAACACACTAAGATACGCGAAGGCTCGAAGCACCATTAAATGTGAGGTCTGGAAGTAACAGGCACCTTACACTTGTACAATAAGTTATAGTTCGCTCACTTGAAGTATTAGAGTTATGTAGTTTAGGTGAGTTGACGGAAACCACGGATTCTAGTAAAACTCAAAAATGTATTAAGTAGCTCAATTTATAAGTAAAGATCGGGTGCTAATCCGCAGTGCTCGCGATAATAGTAATTCGTCAACTAACTTAAAAATATGTTTAACGCTATTATAAGTGTATAAAGTAAGTAGGTTGCTGCGTATGCAGTTTAATAAATTGTACGTGAACCGTACAGAAGTACTTTGATAAGTACTTCTACAAACATATTATTAGGGCTAGAACGTAGTCGTAGAACTACACAGGTAGGTACCTGTGTGGTACGTATCGTATGGCTTAGCTAAGGGTTGTTTTTATGTGATTTTGTAATAAATGCTTGACCATTTTTTCCAGTCTCTTAGCTTCTAGTTTTAGGTAGCTCTAGAGTAAAGTGACTGGTCTACAATTATATTCTAGGCAAGGTCATTCTTTCAGTAAAATGTTCCATCTATAATATTCAAGGTAGGTACTTTCCTTCCCTCATGTGGCATATCCGTGGGACGCCCTGTATTGTATTCTCTACGTGTGACATATCAAATGAAAGGGCTTGTTGCCAGGACCTCAATTTTTTAAAATATTTTAAAATAAATAAATTTAAAGATAATTAAGAAAGAAATGAAAATTGACCATTTCCCGCTTATCTCCGAAACTACACAGAATATGTTTTACAACTTCAATGTTAAGTTTGTATTTGGGATATATTCATCCCAACCACGGAACCCTTCATTGTCCGTGGTCCGAAACGCACTGGGCCGGGATTTTTTTCGAGCTAGTAGCACTACCACCATTGATTTTACTCTACTGGCTTGTGTACTAGCTCAAAGTGGCCGGCGAAGCTAGTGTGGAGTGATTACGCGTTATGTTTTTCTGACCACAACCACGTATTGTACCTACCTTTTTTTTTACTGTTCCATAAATAATCTTTTACCAATTCTGTAGTCCAGCCAAGAATACGAGCCGAATGCTGTGTTTCTTCAGAGAAATTGGTCGTGTCTTCAAACATTCTATATCCAATGGAAACTTTTATTCCTCGTAATAGCTCCCCTCCACTCAATGTGTAATCCAAAAGCTGTAACATTAGTAAGTTGGTTTTTAAGTAAAGCATAGATTTTCATTTTTTTTATTTGCATGGTGTTTTCGTCCCAAAAATTCCTTGTACAGACGCCAGCATATTCCCAATCAACTTTGAACCTTATGCTTTAGTGATATAGTTGAAAATCTACTAAAGAATTTTGACAGATTGTTGTAGGTTGATGTGCTGTGTCTGTACATTGAGGAACATACGTACAATATTATAAAAAAATAAAAATACAGATTCCCATTGTTAAATTAATTTGTCATACGTTGTTACAAATATGATAAAAGTTAATTTACATAGGAACTAACCTGTTTTACCCTTCTTGAAACTTCAGGTAGCTGTGATAAATTAGGACCAGTCACTACGGAGTTTATGACTTCAGGTAGGACATCTAGAAGTGCCTTCTTTTCCATGTTTATGTTAACACTAAATGCATCTGAATTTTTATGCAACTCTCTTAACTGGTTACATAACAATGCACCTCGCGATCGACGAAATAACGAAACCATTAGGTATTATAATTTATTATAATAATCCGTGGCAAAGGTTCTGTTGAGTCAAATGCTAGTGGTAGTGACTATATCTACAAAGCAAATGAGTAATTATAATGTTGGGATTTATAAATAAAGGCAGCTGCTTTTCGGAATTTCAAAACAATCACTTATAATATAGACTATCTTTTGCTCGCGGCTTCGCCCGCGTGAAGGTCGGAAAATATCCCACAGGAACGGACTTACCGGGGTTCAGAATATCATGTGTCCTACTAACACAAAAATAACTGTTTTAGGGTTTCGTAACTTAAAATGAAATATTTAAACTTAAAGGATGACTTCGTTGTCTGTCAAGACCCTTTTTCGCGTGAATGGCAACAAGTTGAAATAGATATCAAAAACTACGTAATCGTTGCAATTATAAACTGCGAAATAAAAACGTAAACGAAAATAATTCCTACGCGCACTCGCAAATGATTTCTTTTCGCAGTGTGCGGACTCTAGTTCATAGTATTGTTAGTTATTGTTATATATAGTTAGTTATTGTTATAGCTAGTTAAGGTTAAACAATTAAAATTCATAGAGCGCGCTTAGCCTTAGATCTACGGTACCTTGCATCTATAACGAAAATCAAACTTCCAAGTCAACGCAATAAAAAAATACGGCCTTTGATGCCGCATATTTTGACACTCGCAAATAAACCAGTCTATTTGGTACTTTCCGTTGGCCCAGCAGCATGAAATTTGACGAGAAGCAAGGTCAAGTACAAATGAAAATCCGAAAATTGATATTTTTTATTTATACAGGGTGTTAAAGTAATTGCGTGCTTGTCGATACTGAACCTACCCCAGGTTCAGTATCGACAAAGGAAGCCAGAAAAAAAAAAAAAAAAACAAGTTCAACCTAATTTAGTACCTACTAACTTAAAATAGCAATCGTTTAGAAGAAGTGAAGGACAAAATGACAACGCGTTCGATAGTAGGTAGGTAACTAAAGCATTTAAACAAATAAAATAATATTAATTCTAAACGATTGCTATACTGAACCTACCCCTAAGCTATGGCACGCAAGTACTTTAACGCCCTGTATATGAACTGCAAAGTTAACTTTGTTCTTCAACCTGGATCAAAATTTCATAAGCCGTGTCTTAGTAACAATTATCTGTATTTCATTCAAATAGGTATCCTCTACTCTAATAAAAGTTCTTTTTCAATAATTGAAAAGTTGAGTTTGGCCTTCACTCCGGATTTGGAAATTCGGGGAGCCGAGTAAGCACAGCTTTCAGATGGAACCGTCGTCAGGGCGCAAGTCCTATTCACATTTTATTATTATTATTACCATTAATTTGTTATACCTACTCTAGTGCCGCCACGTAATAGTACATGTTAGAAAGGTTAGTTTATGACTTTAAATTGTAATAACTTTTGACAGAGTAAGCCGATTTTAATGAAATAATGACTAAATGTTAATTCAAGATACGAACTATGACTATATTTCCAATCCCTTAAATCTCTTGAAAAGAATGCACAAAAAAAAAAACAAAATTATATGTGAATTTTAAAATCATCTCCTATGTTACCCCTTTAGGGGATGATTTTACAAAAATGCTGAAACGCATAATTCTTTATTTTTTTACCAAAAGCATAAATTTGAATTTTTATATCCTTAACTTAAGAAATGCTGGGTTTCCCATACAAACTTTCATCCCCTATATCCCTTAAGGATTATTTTATATAAAAAGTAGTCTATGTCCTTCTCCAGGATGCCATCTATCTCCTTGCCAAATTTTATCGAAATCGGTCTAGTGGTTTAGCCTTGAAAAGGTAACATACCTACAGACAGACAGACGTTACTTTCGAATTACAGTTATTTTCTGACTCCTAAGACACAGGTACATTACACCTAGTGTAGGAGTCAGGGAATTAAAATTATTGTGACCTAGTTATAAGCCTTATAAGCTCTTAGTTTTACTGTGATGGCTTTTGGTGAAATAAAAAATGTATTTATTTAATTTATAATATTATTAGTATGGATATCACTGACAGAGAAAATATATTATTGAGTTAGGTCTGTCAAATAACACAATTAAGCTTCTGCAACCACTTCCTAAAATATTTAATATACCTAATAAGTTGACATAATGCAAATAAAACTGATAAATCGATGGCTAGTAATACGAGGAATAGTAGAATTTATTATTCGGTACTAAAAATTATTGTCATTTGTCAAGCCAGCACCACCAGACGACAGACCAGACGGGTGTTGTGTCTGGCGGGCCGACTGCCATCCAACAGTCGGGCTGTTGGATGTCGTATAGCCTTATATATGTCGTTCGCGCGGTAAACTCTAATTGTGCGATGCAGGATTTGTCCAACGTCATGTATTTGATGCCTAGTTCGTATGTGGCGGTGTAACCGCTACAGCACTAACACAAACTTCAGTTTAGAATTAAAAGATTCATTGGCAAAAACGTGTATCCCAAAATTGTTTTTTGCGTTATTTCTGTGCCCATGCCACACCATTATTTTTCTTACAATAACTGTACTTTTTAAAGAGAGGGACTCCATGTTTTTTTTTCAAACTTTAGGTGAGTTGTAAGTTAGGGAATCCTACATGGAAAGGAGGATAATGAAAAACCCATGTTTTTCCAACCACTAAGTATTGAAGTGCTGATGTTAATAAACCCGTTTATAATTGGCACTTAAAACTTCTAAGAGGAACATTCTATCCCTTTCATTATACGTGACACCGCGCGGGTGTCGCGTGATTGTTAGGTACGCTGCGTTTACGCCGCGTGAACGAAAAACGACGATATCTCTAAAGTTACGATATGTAGGCTCTCTACAAGTTATGTCGTTGGAATCGTTATTAAATAAGCTAACACATTTTGAATGGATTAATCCAGTTTTAACTTCTTTAAATCAATTCCAGTTTGAAATCAGGGTTAGGATTTTTTCCCCGTTTATTTTACAAAAGACGTTATAATTAAAAATATAACCAAAATTTCGAAAAGTTTTTGTTTCATTTTACAAAAACATAAATTATTTTACATTAATCAATAAAAAGAAAACAACTCCCTGATATTTTTTTCATACCACAAATATTTACAACAGCATGACATCTATCACACTCGACCGTGCGCCGAACGATAACAAAGGGTCTAGGTATTCATTGTTCAATTCTTTCGTGGATGGAGGCCAAGTGAATTGGGTTACTATTTTAATCTATTGTTTGGTTCACATGCTTATCAGTTACCACAGACGGAGACGGTTAACCCAACCACTTGAAACGGGCCGCAAAAAGACCGTAAAAACTACTTCTCAAACTTTGGGGTCGGTTATAAAGTAACAAGAAAATATGACATTATAATAGCTTGATCTGTATCTACATAACGATCTCTCGATATAAGTAACGTAATTTTCACCAACTCCAAGACATCATTAAATTTTAATAAAAGTAGGTGGACACATGGCTAAAAAGCACTCCGCGCTTTTTAATTTAATCATTGGGTACGAGTATAAAAAAGTGACAAGCTGCTTATGTACTTATATCGTAACTAATATAAGTCAATTTAATTATTTCAACATTTTTAGTGCGTGCTTACTAAATAACAACTTAGTTTCTTTTTTATTCTCTTCATTGCTCGTAATAATAAGCAATGAAGCGATTAAAAAAGAAATAGGTTTTAATTTTGTGTTTTGCTCCTATTTTCTGTGGAAACAGGTGAACGGTTTATATTACTAGCGTAGGTGAACCTGTTTTCTTATAAGAAAGTCATGGCATTGCTCTCAGTTTCTAGGTCCATATTATATACGCAACAATGACAGATATTTTACGTGTTATATTCGTTGGGAAAGTTACACTAAAATTTGAGTAATTATTTTAACACCGTGTTTCTAATGAAATTATAGTAAATTTTTAACAATACGATGTTAACAAACCCGCTTATAGCTGGCATTTAAAACTTCTAAGAGGAAATTCCTATCCCCTTCAGCTGGTAAGGCGTGTATTCGGCGCACTAACTCATCATACATCGTACGTTCACACTCTTCATACAATTGAGGTAGGTGTAGTTCGTCATACAGCTGCTTGATTCGCTTCACATGCTCTGGGTCTTTGCTACCGTAGTGTTCTTTGAAGATAGCACGTTGTGCGTCGTTGCAGTGCTGCAGCGCTGTTACGGCCATCCAAGTACATTTGCCTTCTTGGATATCTCTGCCTGTCTTTCCTGTCACGCTATCGTTGATATAAACGTCCATATAATCATCCTAGTAAGAAAAACAAAGTATTTATCGGAATGTTGTATTCCTCCTAACCTTATTTATCTACGTTCGAATTTCTGTATAACACCAATGTAATGTCCACATTAGGTATACTTAAGGTAATAAATTGTGAATCAATAAATAATAATTTAAACTGTTTACCATGAAATTCGACAAAGGGCCAGAAAAAAAAAATTGTGAGGGAGTCTAGGTGTCGTAGACAAATAATACTCTTACCTGACATTGCAGCAGTCTCCCAAATTGCATACAAATATTATTTAATTCTTCAGTTGCTTTCTTTTTTCCATTATTTACTAACAACAGACTTACACATAAGGGCAATTTGAAGGTATTGTGTGACGTCTTGTTCATAGCAACAGTATTGATTAGTTTCATGTTGAATACATCTAGATTGTTATTTTCTTTGCTGTAGGTTGACCATAAATCCAAATGTTCAGCCACTGTTATTCTGTACGCTGCCTGCAATTATTATTTTTTTCGTAAAATATTTCTTACAGTTTTTTACCATGGCTTCGCCGCGTGAAAGTCGGAATTTATCCCATGGAAAAGTACCTATAATATAATATAAATATAAAATTTATTTCAGAAAAAAAAAACACATTTAAGGTTCACAAAACAATTTTCCAACCGAAATGAACATAAAAAAGTGTATCGTTGGTGCCTGTACTAATGAATGAAAATCATTGAAAAGAAATATGTTACATAATAAATGAAAAATTCGAACGTGCTTGTGAACTCGTAAAAAATATATGGTGATAAAATAAACGGTAAAAGTAATTTAAAAATAATAAAATCAATTAATATTATAAACTAAAATTAAATTAAAATTAAGGTACTCATTTACTTAAGTTAATATTTGTGCGGGTGCGTGCAAGAGGGTGCATATGTGAGTGATTCTGCATGTTGTGTGTATGTGTGAGTGTATGTGCGAGTACATGTGTGAGTGGATGTGTGAGTACATTCGTGAGTGTATGTGTGTGTGTGTGTGAGTTTGTGAGTGAGTGTATATATGCGTCTGTTTCTGAGATACATTATTGGATTGGTTTGAGAAGATCTTCAGTCTCCCGGTAATTTAACTTTAGTAAGAGGATTAGAATTTTTTTTTGCACTTGTTTTTTGGTAAGTTATGTACGTATGCTATTTTGTTAATACGGTTGTAGAGACGAGAACTATTTACATAAAAATTCTACTGGCGAGAGCAGTTCTATGCGGCTGAATTTCGCACACTATGTCCTTCCTGCGCTTGTTGTTCGGATTATATGGGATTGTAGCATGCTTACGCAGAACGGTCTGAAGCACAGAGAGCTGTCTTACTGTGAGTACAGGGCATTGTTGGTACAAAGTTACAGTCGGATACCTAATAGGCTTCTATAAAAGCACTTTTAGGACTGCCCTTTGCGCTCTCTCTACTCGCTGCATACCGGTAGCAAACGGGCCTCCACACGCCGGTATATAGTACATTAGTATCGATTGTGCTAGGGAAAAATAAACCAATTTCAGTGTCTCTAGGTCAGCAGAAGATCTTAATTTTTTGAAAATGTACAGAAGTTTTCTTGTACGGGAAACTATATTTCCTATATGCTTGTCCCAGCTAAAACGCGAGTCGATTTGCACTCCCAGATACCTCATGTCGGTTGTGCGTATGAGAGGTAGGCAGACACAATGAGGACTAGAGTGACGACAAGTGTGAGCAATAATTTTTAGTGAGTCCGATGGTTGAGACGCGGAAGAACCAAATAAATAAATGTTTTAAATAAAATAAGCTAGCTGCCAGTCTTTGGCATGCACAATCAACGCCGTGTCATCTGCATATGTAATAAATCTGCAGTTGTTAATTGCCAGTTGACACAGGTCGTTGATGGCACGGTTTATGTCTCCTTTTGCTTGACAACTAGTGGAAGCAAAATCGAAGACGAAAACATTCGCCCAGACAGCATACATAATTTACTTCAATAACCTGTAATGTGTCATAAACTTGTATTGTCAATCAAGTTTCTTGAATAAAATTAGTGTACCTACTTAGTCCTTGTAACTTTACCTTTGTTTACCATTTAGACATCAGTGTACATTATTACTACATATATTATACCTCGGATAAGTTAAATTAATGTATTAGTGCCAATTCAATTCATGACATTAATGTTAAAAACTGGATTTACAATCACTTTACAATAGCAGGTAGTACCTACCCCCAACCATTTTGCAAACAAATTTTTTGTTGTTTTTCCCTTTTATTTTGAGAATTTTAATATCTCAAATAAGACATACCTGTGATTGATTAAATGATCATGCCATAATTGAGATTACACACTCCTCTTAACTTTTATTCCTTTGTTTTCTTTCAATTCTGAATAATATTTAATTTTATACTCCCAATAGTCCCTTAGTGCTTAATATCCACATCTTATCCCTCTCTCTTATTCCTTTTACTCACTTAGCTTTCACTTCTCTTATTCCAGGGTGCCCCTAGGGTTGGCTTGTCAATATGTTGACCCGTAGAGCTACTTTGAAAGAGTTGGAATCCAGTAAAAACCAGTGCAATCAACTGCTACAGAAAGGTGAAGACAGTGAGGTGGAAGTGCAATACATTAATAAAAAGAACACTGAGCTTAAGAGCCAGTTGGCCGAATTACATATTCAGCATATGGACATACTAGACCAGCATCAACACCTCCGTCAACTTGTGTCAAATTTCCAGCAATGTAGTGACACCCACGAACTGGCTTTGAGACGGATATCTGAATTGGAACTGGAATTAAGCAGTGCCCACGACACAATAACCTGTTTGGAATCTCTCAAAGCCAGTGAAGAGTCTGCGATCACCTGCAGTCTTTATGATGAGTTGGTCGGTAGCGGGTCGGGACCCACATGTGTTGAGCCAATTGTAATAATAGACTTAACTGATGATACTATCACTAAATGCAATTAGTTTACTAGCCATAATAAGTTAAAAAAAATATTAAAATTAATAGATTTATTAGAAAAATAAAAATAAAACACTAAAACGCCAAAAAGTTAACAAATTAAATATAAAACTTAGGCAAAAAAATCTAAATTTAATTGAAGAAGTGTAATAGTGAACTACAATTATGTAATACAATGTATGATACAGACACTCAGCAGCTACAGGATGAATTGTTTGTTAGGGAATATGCTCTAAAGGATATCATTAGTAAATTTGAGGCTTCTCAACAAGACCTGAGTAAGCGCTTGCAGGAGGCCAATGAATTGGCCGACCTTGTCAAGTACAACGCCGAGAGGTACGAGTCCCTGACAAATAAACTCTCTTTTAGCTGTGCCTGCTCCCATGAACCCAACTTCAACTGGTTACGCCTACACCCTCAGTGGCTCAGCCTGTAGGTAGCTATTTGGATGGCAAAAATAATAATAATTTGACTGACACAACCTATGTATTTTCTGACAAATTTGGTCAAGGTTGGTAGTACCTATATTTAATCAGTGTTCGCAACAATATGTAATTAATAATTGTTTACCCGGTGCCAGTTTTAGCCAATTAATTTGTAACATTAAATTGAATAAAATAAACCCCAGTTCAACTGTTATATTAACTATGTGGGGATAGTTCAAGTGTAAGAAATAAGGACATAATTAAATTTGTCCGTCTGATGTTACATCTCAATGAGACCAATAGTTGTAAATTTATTTTCTGTGCCTTGCCATATTCTCACCATTTGTCTGATGAGCAAAATAGGCACATTTATAATTTAAATATGTTAATTTATAATAGGACATGTCATCACAGTGACGCTATTTTATATTTTGATTGTAATCAATTTATTAATGATTACAAACTGACAAAGGACAGTGGGCAAAATACACCCAGCTCCGCCAGCCATATATTAAATATGACTCGAAACACCTAACAAATATAAGCATTTTTAATAATCGCGCATAAAAAAATATCCCCGAGGTCATTAGAAAAAACTGTTTACGTATCTAAACTGAGTAAAATATTTTTCTCTCTAGATACCGTTTTTTTAATATTATTATTAACTACAATAACGTGAGTCTTAACAAAAGGTATGGGCCAGAGACACGACAAAGGCTGGCCGACCATAAAACCTGCGCTCGCACTTACCCCCCCGCCGCGCGACCGACGGGTCGTTGCAGGTAGTTGATTCGTAATCAACACAGTCCTTCGTGTTACTTCGTTGTGATTGTGCGCTCTCTTATTACGATACCTACTTAAATAACTGACTACACGCTTCGGACTTTGAAATACGTTTATCTGCTTTGTGATTTGGTTTTTTTTAAGTGGAATTATGTTTCTTCCTAGTCGTGGAACAGTTTGTTTGATTTGTAATCGGTCCGTATTACGTAGAAGACGATTGACTATAACGAATCAATTGTTCGAACAAAATCCAACGGCCGCAAGATTCATCTTAAATAACGTTGGATCGGACCAAGTAAGTACCTACTTACATAATAATTATGTTATTATTAAACATACACCCTTACTATTATTGAATGAATGTTTGTAAGATACGTCAATATCTATAGAACTATATAAACATCTTTACTGCTCTTAAACAAAATGTAGAAAAAAGTACAAGAATGGTATAACGTCACATTGCCACGTTCTCGGAATTTGAATTATAAACACTTACCCAATTTTTGCGCGCTCGGCGCTCGGTTAGTCGCCTTATCGGTTATGAGTCATGTTATTGTAAAGCTTGTGGTATTAAAAAAGTTTCACCTTTCTATAGGTAGCTAGGTTGATTCCTTGAATTGAGTTACCTAAACTTGCAATCATAAAATAAATAGTTACTAACTCTATTTTGTTTTATTACAGATTGCGTTTAACAATGCAGAGTTCATTTGTCGTCCTTGTTACCAAAGAGCTACGGCATCATCTGGGGCTACGCCACCAACAGCATCAACATCACACACTGCTCAAGGTCACATTAATCCACCATTTGCCCCCGGCGCTGTACATCAAGTTGGTATTCCAGCACAAGATGTCTTTGCCGCTCCACATCAAGTGAATGTGCAAGTACAAGATGGCCCCGCAGTTCCACATCAAGTTAGTGTGGCAGCACAAGATGCCCCTGACGCTCCATATCACGTAGATGTACCACACCAAGAGGATGCACCAATGTTAGATGCTTCTGATATTGATAATACAACAATTGTATTACCGGATGTTTCTCGACCACCGAATTCAGCCAGAACATGTATGGTTTTAGGATGTCAACAACATTCACTACATCGAATTCCAGAAAAACAAAAAATTCGTTTGATGCAAGTTTATAATTACTACATTCCAGAATTCGCAAGGATTTGTGAGATACATCTGCAATCAAATGACTGGGAAGGAATGACGAACGCGTCAAACGTGATGCATAGTTTTAATGCTGGTCAAGTGACCGACATAATAAATATGATGAAAAAAGCTGCCGAAAATGCATCGCGGTTAGATTTTGAAAATATAGAACAATTTGACGAAGACGAACTTTACTACTTCACGGGTCGAACGCGCGAAGAATTCTTTACAACTATGGAACAGACTCCGTCACTATCTATAACTTGCAATCGGCCAAATACTGCTCTTGGAATAATGTTAACGAAACTGAGAACGGGAGAACCTAATGAGAGGTTATCGTTGTTATTTCACATGAGTCGGAGAAGCTTAGAACGACTAATGAAGTCCGCCCGTGATGCTCTGATAAGAGACTTTGTTCCGACACACTTGGGTTGGGATAATATTACAAGAGAACAAATAGCTCAGCGAAATCTGCAAATACCGAACGCACTATTTGGAAATGCAGAGTCGGTTATTGCAGATAGAAAAGCCATCATTATTTGTGATGGGACGTATATATATATTAATAAAAGTTCGAATTTTTTGTTCCAAATTGAAACCTATAGTCCCCACAAATACAGCAATCTATTAAAACCGTTTATGTTTGTGTGTTCGGACGGCTTTATAATTGAGGTCACCGGTCCACATGGTGCTAAAAAGTCCGATGCATCAATAAGGATATAATAAATAACGAAGACCATCCGTTTCATTGGCAGTTCAGGCCAGATGATATTTTTATTTTGGATAGAGGATTCAGAGACGTTGTTTCAGACCTCGAAGCGTTAGGTTATGAAGTGCATATGCCACATACCGTTCACAGTGGGGAAACACAGCTGACAACATCGCAAGCAAACGAATCCAGAAAAGTCACGCTTATCCGATGGGTCGTTGAAGTAGTGAATGGCCGTTTTAAACGTGACTTCAAGCTGTTTCGCCAAGAATATTTCCATAGTGCAATGCCACACATGTTCGAAGACTTTCGAATTGCTGCTGCATTATTAAATTGTTTTCATGTGCCTATTACTGATAATGAGTATGCGGTGGAGATAATAGAAAGAATAAATGAAAGACAAGACATGCAAAACATTTTAGGTGAATTCGTCACAAGACGTGGCATGAATAGACAACGAGTAAGATTCCAAGAAATGAGTGCTGAAATTCCGGGCTTAGAAACATTTCCTTTGCTTACCCAAAGGGAACTGATTATTTTTGCCCTGGGTACATATCAACTAAAGTTGGCAAAAAGTTATTATAGTGAGCATGTTCGGGGAGATGGGCACTTCAATATATCGCTTTACCGAGAAACCGAACAACTCGTTGCCGAGCTCAATAACACTGGCATTGAAGGAACGAACCTGTGGCTTTTGAAAGCAAAGATACATTCCAGGTACACGAGGTCGAAGTTTTATTACTCATACGTGGTAATAAACGATGATGAGAGTGGATTGAATGCACTGAAGCATTATTATTGCTCATGCAAAACAGGGAACCGTACCTTGGGGTGCTGCGCTCATGTAATGGTCATAATATGGTTTTTGAGCCTGGCAAGATATGAAGAGAATATCCATAGACCGGCTCTCTTCTTGGACTCAATAATAATAGATCACGAATCTCGATAATAATCAAACCACCCAATGAGAGAAGCAAACTATGGAAAGTATAGCATCCACCTCCCAACCTCGTTAAGCCCCGGGAATATGTAACTCCCGGACGTGATCTGCAGTGGTCTATATGGAAAGCTCTTAACGCACCCAATTGGGCCGCTGCAGACACAATTTGTTGAAGTGTAGGATTACTGACCCATCTAACACCCGGTGCGAGTGCGGTGCTTCTGATAAGAGCATGTTCCACTTTGCCACTGCTACTGATGCCGCGACCAATGTGGCCACCTACTGGGTTCAATCAATATTAAAACATCGAAGAAGAGTGCTACCGACACGAAAAGAAGAAGAAGAAGAATTCATTTGTTTCAGTTTATAACGCAGTTATTGAGATTTTTTGTTAAATATCAATAATATAAATGTTTTATAGATGTTAAGTTCGTTTCAATAATGCTCAGTAAGTTAAACCTATTCGACTTAAAATAAATAGAGAACCCTGGGACAGAATTGAATGCCCATTGGCACAGACAAACATGGCTGTGATACCTTCCAAACAAAAGTAGTCTAAGCTCTGGCGGACGTGGGTGTGCCGTCCATACATTTTTGCCCACTATCCTTATACAATGTATTTGCCACCTAGTAGTAGAAGACAAATTGCTAATCTTTTAGCATACAATATACACAGTGACACTGGTACCTGTAGTGTACCATCGATTACTGTTAGGAGTAGTGGTACTAACACTACTTTTGATACGCCTTATAGTTTAAACTATTAGGAGCGACAACGGGTGAGCCGCATATATTGAATGTTGTTCAACAAAATATGCAGGGTCTGTCCGGCAAAGAGCTAGAATTAAGTTTATTTATGGAGAACTATGATGTTCAGGTGTTATGTTTGACTGAATACTGGTTGAAAGAACATGAAGTAGTGTTTATCAATGATGATAATTATACTGTACAAAGTGCGTTTGTAAGAAAAGGCGCCATTCGCGGTTGATCTTTAGTTCTTGTTTCAAACAAGTTGAAATGTAAACAACGTTTAGATTTAGTTAATCTTTCCATCGAGCCCACTATTGAGTTGTCTTGTGTTAAACTCGAGCGATACATTATAATTTGCGTGTATCGACCCCCCTCTGGTGATTTTATTAGTTTTGAATCGGTGATGGAGGGTTCACTCAATAGGTTAAAATCAAGTAATAAAAGTATAATTTTATGTGGAGATTTTAATATTAATATTTTAGATGTTACTCCATTAAGTATTAGACTTCTTAATCTGTTTAGGTCTTATAATTTAATTAACTTGTATTTTGAACCTACTAGGATCTCGGCATCTTCGTCAACTTGTCTTGATAGTATATTTAGTGATTGTGATGCCAAAAATAAATTAGTGTTAAGTGACTTAACGTCTGACCACTGTGGTTTATTAGCTAGTTTCCCCATGCCGTTACATAAAAAGCCGCATAAAATAGAATGTAGGCCTTATACAGCTAGTCATTGCAATAAATTTAAAAATAATATAGCTCATAGAATAACACCATCTATAATAGAACTTGAGAATCCTAATGAAATGTATGGAGCCCTTTTTGATACCAAAAAGAGTACCAATCTACTTTCAAGACTAAAACTTTCATTAGTGGCACCTCCGTTGGCTTTATCCAATGGGCCACTCCGGGTATTTATAAAAGTAGAGCGAGACTATACGAGTTATATTGTTTGAAAAAATATAGATTTGATACTCCTTTCCTAGAGTATGTCAAAAAATATTAAAAATTATTTAAAAAGGTTAGTGATTTTGCTAAATCTAAATTTTTAAGCGATACAATTAAAAATTCCGATAATAAAGTAAAAACCACTTGGAAAATTATTATCAATGAAACGGGTAAATCGGTTAAGCAAGATAAACAACTTGAGATTATAGTCGACAGTAATTTAGTCACTAAAGCAGCTGACGTAGCTGAGGCGTTTGATGAGTTTTTTGCCAAGATACCTATAACTAAGAACTGCTCCTTAAATTCGTCCCCATCTAAAGCTGAAAAACTTTTGCTTAGTAGTGTGTCTAAAAGTAGTCGCTTATTTAGCTTTTAACATGTAACGCCTCGTGAATACTCGTGATGTAGTTAAGGTTTTTAACACACTCAAGTCTAAACACACTGGTGATTAGTGGGGAATCTCCATTAAACTTTTAAGTAATACAATAGACATCGTAGTTCCCTATCTAGCTGTTACTTTTAATAAATGTGTTGATTTAGGAACTTTTCCTGACCTCATGAAGAGTAGTAAAGTCATAACATTATTTAAATCAGGTAATAAACATGACGTTGGCAATTTCAGGCCTATTTCTATTTTACCAGCATTCAGCAAAATATTTAAAAAGTTAATACTCAAGCAGTTGCTAAGACATTTTAATTTAAATAACCTTCTTCATAATGAACAATATGGCTTTACAAAGGGTCGTTCGATAACAGATGCGGGTGTTGCTCTGCTAAAACACATATTTGACGCATGGGAGAACTCTCAAAATGCTATTGGAGTTTTCTGTGATCTCTCCAAAGCCTTTGATTGCGTGCACCATGACACACTTTTGCGTAAACTGCGTCATTACGGTGTGCTAAACGAAGCTCTCAACGTTTTTAATTCGTATTTAAATAGGTTAGGTGGGTTAGGTTAGGTCGCAATGTGTCTGCTTCCTAATCTGGGGGGCCCGAGCGTCGCCTGTAGGCGACTCTACGTGGGGATCGGGCGATCGATGGCCCTGTATGGGGCCCCGATCTGGGCGGCTGACCTGACGGCCGGTAGCATTCCGCAGTTCTGCGGAGACCGCAGCGAGCAATGGCCGTCAGAGTCATCAGGGGGTATCGCACGATCTCCTACGAGGCGGCTTGCGCACTGGCCGGATCCCCGCCCTGGGACCTGGAGGCGAAGGTACTCGCGTCACTGTATCGGTGGCGCGAGGACTCGAGGGAGCGAGGCGAGCGGCTGATGCAGCGACATTTGGAGCTGCGTCGGTCGCAGCTTCGCGAGGTCCTGGTGGCGGAATGGCGGGACAGGCTTTCACGCCCTACCATTGAGGCGGTCCGGCCGGTGCTCGACACTTGGCTCGGGAGGAGGCACGGCTCCCTGTCGTTTCGGGTGACGCAGGTGCTCTCGGGGCATGGTTGCTTCGGGAAGTACCTGTGTCGCAAACAGGGAGCCGGACGCCCAGTGTCACCACTGCGTCGACTGTCGGGAGGACACGGCGCGGCTCCTCCCAAGCGGCACACTCTGCCAGCGTATGCCGCGCCGTGCCCTCGTCTCTGGAGTAGGCAGTGACCTTTCGCTGCCGGCCGTCGTGAATTCCACGGCCGGCAGCGAGGAGTCCTGGGACGCGGTGGTTTCCTTCTGCGAGACAGTCATCTCGCAGAAGGAGGCTGCGGAAAGGGAGCGGGAGATTGCTTCCACTAACCCGTTTCGCAGCAGACGCACCGGACGTCGGCGGAGGGCGGATAACGCCCTCTTCCAGCCCCCCTAAATGGGTCCAGGGGCGACGGATCTGGGGAAATCCATCGCTCCCTACTCCTTAGGACCTGAGATGGCGGCGCGTAGTGTTCCACGCGCGCCTCTCTATGATGTAAGGGGGGAGTTTAACACCTCACTCCCCCCAAACTCGAGGTGGCCCGCAGAGGCGGGCCGGCCACCAGCCGAGGGTCGCGGAAGTATCTGCGTTCCCG
Organism: Xanthia togata; assembly: GCA_963853775.1. Taxonomy (NCBI): domain Eukaryota; kingdom Metazoa; phylum Arthropoda; class Insecta; order Lepidoptera; family Noctuidae; genus Xanthia; species Xanthia togata. The sequence goes on from OY970805.1 coordinate 11,261,505, forward strand.
CGACCCCCGACGTAGGTGTGAGATGGAACACCGTGGTGGTTTTTAGTCAGTACGAGTCTGACAGACCTCTCCGCCCGCCCCAGGGCGGAGGACATCAATGAGGATTTTCCACCCCGAGACCAAAAAAAAAAAGGTCGCAATGAGTAGATGTTGATGGTGTAAAATCTTCCAGGCTACTAGTTCAGTTAGGTGTACCTCAAGGCTCAATACTGGGTCAATTATTGTTTTTAGTGTATATCAATGACTTACCATTCTATTTAAAGGATATCTGTGAAGTTGTACTGTTTGCAGATGCTACTTCTCTTATTTTTAAAGTAGACAGGAATAGACAAGATTTTGACGATGTAAACAGTGCACTGTCAATGGTTACGGATTGGTTTACGACAAATAACCTAGTTCTCAATGCCAAGAAAACGAAAGGTGTGTTTTCATTTTGACCAGGCTTGCCAAAGTGTGAATAATAATTCACACTTTCTCTCTCTTTCTTGCCAGCCTGTTACTTGTTCATACAATGTTCGTGATTGATCTCCTTGGCGATTGAAACTTTTTCTAACAATATCCACATTCCAAATTCAAATCTACTTTGCTCCCTAGGGATCAAAGTGCTATTTTGGTCCCTGTTTACGAAGAACAAACTAGCTCTTTTTGAATAGATGTGATGAAATAGTTATTTGTGCAACAAGAGAGCAAAGTTGTTTTTTGCTGCGAGTGTTGATATTGAATCCCGAGTAAGCGAAGGATTCTATAATTGAATCACGAGCGTAGCGAGTGATTCTAGGTTAGAATCCTGAGCGCTGCGAGGGATTCAAAGACACGAGATGCAAATAAATTTGCTCTCGTGTAACACATACAACTTTTCACCTCAGCAGCGAGAACATACAACATGTAAAAAAAAACTCTGTCCGATCCGTGAGGGTGTTGTTAGGTATCGTACTGTTAGCATAGTGGAAATTTTCAGGAAAAAAGAAAAAATAATCCTTACATTTTTTTTCAATGGTGAATTTGACCTAATTTTACATTTGGTGCGGGCGGTGGCCGTCGTTTAGCGGGTGTCTAAAAGTCATAAGTTATGAATTTTGCAGTTTTTGCAGATTTGGGGTAATTTTGGAACTAAAAATGTGAATTATAAATACCAATAACTTTTTTACTATCAATAATAATTAAAAAAATACTGTTTTGTAATGTTACTGCAGTACCATATGCCCATTTCCCTCAGATTTTCGGATCGGACAAGGTTTTTTTACATAAGCTTCATCACCTCGTATTTTGCAGCCACCATCTTGGATTTATATTTTGACCTCACTATCGACTTTAGCACCCTCGGAAACTATGAAAACGACACCCATGTCGAAAAATGTGAAAATTTTCGCAGCCGCCATCTTGGATTTATATTTTGACTTCACTATCGGCTTAAGCGAGAGCTTAGAGTCTCTACAGAACACTATAAAGGAGATAAGTACACAGAACACTGAAATAAAAGAAAAATTAACCACTCTAACTAAGCAATACGATGATATTGTAATTAGAACAGAGACGTTAGAAGCTGCAAGGAAATCTGATCTTAACTACACCAGTCAACTAGAAGATCGAATTGAAAACTTGGAAAGAATGTCATGTCTGTCAAAAATGGAAATTAGAAATATTTCGAAACCACCCAGAGAGTCTAAGGAAGATCTACACAAAATTGTCACAGAAACGGCCACGGTTCTCGGTGTATCCATCCAACGGCATGAAATTAAAGATTTATTCCGGCTAAACAGGAAAGAAGGCGTATCACCAATAATAGTAGACTTTACGAACATGCATACTAAAGTCGATTTCATTAAAAGTGCGCGTACCTTCAATAAGTCTAATAAAGAAAATAAGTTGAATACGTCACATTTAAAGTTAGAGGGACCTCCTAAGCCGGTTTTCGTGTCCGAGTGCTTAACACCAAAAGCTCAGCGACTATTCTACCTTGCTAGAAAATTTGCCAAAGAGAATAGCTATATGTTCTACTGGACTTCTCTCGGCAAAGTACTTCTAAAAAGAAGTGAGGAAGAAAAGCAGATTCTTATTAAAAATGAAGCAGACATCGATCTCCTACATCAACCTGAATGACTAGCTGAGTATTTATGCAACTATTATCCTTCAAACTTGTATTACTATCATGTGTTTTTTATTCTTGGATTTTGCATGCTCCGTATTCGATCAAACTTGTCTCTTATATTCTTATTGTTAGTAATTAAGTATCTCTGTCATTGTTCTTTTTACTGTCCAACTACTCACATTCACCACACATTGAAACATAACACTCAAACATTATTTTTACTAAAACACAAAACACTTCCGTGCCCCTCATTATGTGCCTTTAATACAGCATATTTTGCAGCTTTTGTTGTTCTGGCAAACTGTCTCTGCTATACCATTGCTACTAGTTCTGTTTCTGTTTTTGCCTACAAAGAATATGGTTGATATACTAGGTGTCGCAAACGACATTGACGATGCTGTCAGTGTCGGCGATGCTATAGCTATTGACATGCCGGAACACTGCTAAAGCTGCCTTTAACTCACGTGCAAAAGCGTTTTCAGTTTTAAATCAAAATATCAGAAGTCTAAACCGTAACTACGAAGGGCTTGCTGTTCTCCTCGAGAGACTAGATATCAAATACGATCTTATTATGCTTACAGAATCTTGGCTATCCGAAAATTCGATTATACCTGAACTGGAAAATTACACAGCTCACAGTACTAAAACCCACCTTAATCAAAATGACGGTATCGCACTATACCTAAAAGATAGCATACAAGCGAACGTATATGAACCCAACTTCTGTCGAGAAGTAAATTGCCTTGTGACCACAATCAACAACGATTTAGCTGTTGTATCATTATACAGACCTCCAGCATTCAAAAACCTGGATCCCTTTTTGAAGTCTTTAAATAAAATCTTGTCCAGTATCAACAATTATAAAAACATAGTTTTAATGGGTGATCTAAATATTAATATTACACCTGAACAACTGAACCCTAAACATACAGAGTACTTAGATCTTCTTGCGTCCTACGGGCTTCTTACCACGCACACTCTGCCGACTAGAGAAGCAAATTGTCTTGATCACTGCTTCGTCAAAACAAAACTAAAACCTATGACTATAGTTTGTAATTCAACCCTAACTGACCACTTCAGTGTTATGATATCTCTACCTCTGGAAATGAAAAATAGACCCAAAAAAAACCCTTTTCATACAAAAACCAATTACGATGCTGCAATTAGAGACTTGGAACAGATTAACTGGGAAGAAAGGTTTCACAATTATGACCCAAACGCAATGATGAACATCTACTTGAATACCATTAGAGACGTTCTATCGAATCACACACACACCGTCAAGCAACCTAGGCGACAAATAAACATTAAGCCTTGGATTACACCAGGTCTATGTAGATGTATGAGGAATCGTGATCAACTTCACCAAAAACTAAGAAAGGACCCAGAAAACTCAACCCTTACTATAATTTACAAACGCTATCGCAATACATGCAATAATCTACAAAAAAGCCTTAAAAACAAATATTTTAAATCAGAATTAGCTAAGTCCCGGTATAACATAAAAAAACAATGGGGATTGGTAAAAGAAATGTGCAATCTAAACAGCTACCCATAAATGCCGCTACACCTTCTTTCCACTAATTCTACACATCAAAACGCGCTTAATAACATAAATAGGTACTTTGTCCATGTCGGTAGTAATTTGGCAAACTCCATCCTTTCCAGGACCCTCACAAATGAGAAAGATCTGAACAAGCGGTGTAGACTAATTAGCGGACCCCTACACTCTTTTATGCTTCTTCCAACAGACCAACTAGAAATTAAAGAAATCATTGCCAACTTAAAAGCTAAGAATTCCTCGGGATGGGACGGTATATCCACGTTTTTTATTAAGAGAGCAGTTGATTCCCTTATAGCACCTCTAGCACACATATTTAATGCTTGCTTTTCAAAAGGTGTCTTTCCAGATGCGCTTAAAAAAGTTGTCACTATTCCTATATATAAAGCGGGAGACAAAACCTTGGTGTCGAATTATAGACCAATTTCTCTACTCCCTAGTTTTTCAAAAATTCTAGAAAAAATAATAAATAAGAGGCTAAAACACTACCTAGAAACCCATAAACTTCTCTCAGGCAATCAGTTCGGGTTCAGAGAAAAAATATCTACCGCCGATGCTCTACACAAACTTACTTCGTATGTAGTCGAAAACATGGATGTGGGACAGAAGTCTCTAGGTATATTTCTAGACCTAGCAAAGGCCTTCGACACCGTCTCTATTCACATCCTCCTGAACAAACTTGAGAGCTTAGGAATACGAGGAATACCTCTCCGACTCTTCCAAGATTACTTGACAAACCAAAAACAGGTTATAAAAATTGATAACAGTGTAAGCTACGAGGAAAATGTTACCTTCGGAGTGCCTCAAGGTAGTGTATTAGGTCCTACGCTGTTTTTAATATATATTAATGACCTCTGCAATTTGCGCTTACAAAATGGTCAAATAATAACATTTGCAGATGACACAGTATTATTGTTCAGCTCCAATACGTGGAAAGATGTAACCGAAGCAGCAAATGAAGGTTTTGCTTTAGTTACCTCATGGCTGGACAATCATTTGTTGACACTTAATCTGGACAAAACCAAATTTATTACATTTACAATTAACGACAGAACTCAACCTTCACCAAACTCAATAATTATACAAACTCACAATTGCAAAAATTCAAGTACATGTCATTGAAACCCAATTACCAGAACTAATTACATTAGATATCTCGGAGTAATCGTAGACCAAAACTTGAATTGGAAAGAACACGTCATGAAAGTAAGTAATAGAGTAAGAAAGTTGATTAATATTTTTAAAACTATTAGAAATGTTTGTGACATTAAGCTCCTAATAGAAATCTACTTAGCACTATGTCAGTCTATACTGACATACGGCTTGAATGTCTGGGGAGGAACCTCAAAATCCACCATATTGCTTGTCGAAAGAGCACAACGAATGGTACTTAAAGTTATCTCTCGCAAAAAGTACACTTATCCGACACACCTACTTTACTCAGAACTGGGAGTCCTCACGGTACGAAAATTATTTATTAAATTAGAGATCATGGCACAACATAAAGTAAAACCGCACTATGCAAAAAGGCGACGATTAGACATAGTTTACAACACACCCAAATATAGAACATCTTTTGCACACAAATTTCACAATTATCTTGGTCCTAACCTCTACAACAAAGTGAGTAAAGATCTGGAACTAAGGAATCTTGATATCCATACATGCAAAAAAACTACGCATAAATACTTGAAAACACTAGACTAACACAACACTGAAAATCTAATGATAAATTGGTATAAATAAGGCACATAAATAATAAAGCACACATAATTGTACACATACGGAAACATACATAGAAAAACATATACACATATCTATACATACACCTGTACCCAAACATAAAACAACACGGACAACTCTAATCATGTTATTCATAAATATAGCTGTTCTATGATTTATTGCCTATACGATGTGTTCAATTTGCTTTTAAACATGTTACCTGTAACTGGAACTTGTGGGAATCTTGTTGTTTCTAGGGTTGAGGAAGACTATCCGCTCGTGATACAGTTTCATACTAGTACGAGGGGATAGGGCGAATCAGACTAAAGACATTCAAACTACCACGTCACTTTCTCCAACTGATGACTTGTCTAAAATTTTTATTATCACTAACTCTAAGACGATTTCTGTCATCTTGTTTATTTGTTATTAGTGAGTTACTTTAAGTTGCATGAATGTCTCATATTTGCACAATAAAGTTTATGATTATGATTATGATTAAGCAACCTTGAAAACCATAGAAACGATACTTATGAAGAAAAATGTGAAAATTTTCGCAGCCGCCATCTTGGATTTACATTTTGATCTCACGGTCGGCTTTGGCACCCTTCAAAACTATGAAAACGACACCCATTATGAAAAATGTGAAAATTTTCGCAACCACCATCTTGGATTTTCATTTCGACCAAATTCACACTTACATCTCTCTCTTTCTCTTTGAATTAGAAGAAGACAGTCGCAAGCGCCTTTTCGCGTGACGATATCTGCCACTGCACTCTTACCCCAAGCCGCTTAAGAACTTCGTTCCAAAAATTTAATAAAACAGAATTTATATAAAACCAGATGATTTGCAATTTTAATGTTTTAAGTATTTCCGAACGTTGTATTGTTTGTTTCTTTTTTGGGCCTAGTAGGTAGATATGGAATTTTGAAATCGAACTTCGAATCGATTTGTTTCTATCTCTCGCTTTTTTCGTATCGAAGTGAAAGTGACAAAACTAATTGAAGTTCAAATCTTTAGAATTTTGTGAGTAGACCCAAAACTGCTCTCGGCATTTAAAACAAATAATTAAACTTACTTTTCATCCCACCATCTCGGAAAGAGTATTTTTAATCTTCAGTATCTGAGTGGAAAAGCCGTTTTTATTCTCTAGAGGATAAAGTAAATTGAATTTAGAACATCGTGTGCACTAAGTTTGTGAATTAAAAAAAACATTAAACCTATTTACTGCTACCTCTATGGTGCCGAATATATCATACAACTTTTTTTTAATTTGTTAAAAACTCAGACTCGGAACCTTCTTGGTGTTCTTTTTTCAATTTGCTTTGTACGCGGTTCTTTACGCGGCATTTTTTCACGTCATTGTTAAACCTTA